>CM060410.1:61475988-62899976 GCA_030545235.1 Helianthus tuberosus | reverse complement strand
GTTGCAGACGAACTTTTATTCTAGATTACGGACTCGATGTTTCACTAATAATAGTTTATATTTTCTCAACTTAGCTTATATTCTCAGGGCTCATAGCTGGACAGGTATTCAGGAGGTATGGTAGAAGTTGTGGTTGTGACTGTGATTAGAAATAAGGGTTTTATATAAGATCCTAAGATTTCCCGTTATTGGTTTTACCATCGTTCCCTTGGTGCTAAATGGGTGTCTTTAGGGTTAAATGCGGTTAATGGTTTGAAAAATCATTTGGAGAGATTCTGGGTAAACATGTAGACTTGTTTATTCCGTTACATACAAAAATTCATTTTTCTACAGAAGATATTTGATTATTATATATCAAGAAATTTTATCCTGTACATACATACGTATATGAATATAAAATTTCAAACTTCTGGTAATTTATAATATTAAATTAGTTTTATAAAATCTACTTATATAGCTGATGGTGTTAATTATCCTGCTTCTTCCCGTAATTTTATTTATTCCTTTACACTAATAGTGGTAATAGTATGTTGAAATAAATTTCTATTAAATTTATTGAACATAATATTCTGGAATAAAAAGGGTAAATTACCAAAAGGAAAAACTTTAAATAAAATATAAAATTTTCTGGATTCTTTTAGAACAATTTAATTTTTAACTGACGAGTTGACTTATTTTGGTTATAACATATTAGAACTTGATTCTTAATTGATCATATCTAGTTATTAATGAATCATAATAGATAATACGAAGTTTGGCATTTCTAATTTTGATTCTTAATGTATTAAGTAATGAAGTATTATTCTTATATCAGAATATACATACACATGATTCAAATATTAAGGAATAAGTTGAAAAGTAATAATGAAAATCTTTAAGACAATTCCTGCTGATATATATGTGTTACATACATATATTTAAAATCCTCTAGTTATACAGTACCCATTATTTTTGTACATATTTCTGTTTCATAAATACAAGTGTGTAGAATATAAAATAATTTATATATTTTTTATGGATATATAAATGTACGTGTGCTTATATAAAAGCATATGTAATATAATATTTTCATATTGTTAAAAGTCTTGTTTTAATTATTGTGTTTAAACAATTAACATGTTTTAAGTATGCTAAAATATTATATTTTAACAAAATTAATACTATTATATGTTTTGTAAAAATTTCGACAAAACTATATATTTAAGTCGAATAAAATTTTGGGTTCATGAAACATACTACTAACATCGAATAATATTTTATATTATGGTATTTCAGTGACATTATATCTAAAGGGTGTTATCTTATATCTTTGATTAAGATATTTAATGTCAATTTCATAATATTATTATAATTTATATTAAATTGTATTCACATAATTATATGGGTATGATATATATCATTAAATTCAATATTAATATATTATGAATACATCTTTTTTATATTTTTATAGGATAACATACTATAGGATACAAATAGGGGTTACATATACTGAGAATTTTAATGACATAAAATCATTTAGGTATCACACATAAATTGTATTATCTTAATATTTATATTATGCTATTTTCGAAATATCATACCTAAATTCTGTTATCTTTATATTAATATTAAGATACTAATGTTAATATCGTAATATTATTATAATGTTATAAAATTTATATTGAATTTTATTCATACAGATATATGATATATATAATATATCATAGAAATTGATAAGACATAACATTATTAATATATCACCCATATATATATATATATATATATATATATATATACCTTTTTAAATATAGCATAATTGTAAGATATAAATATGAGTAACACACATTGGGAATTCAAAATTCGTTAGATGACATAAAATCATAATAAACATATTAAGATTTTTATGTTCACAGGATAACACATAGGGTATTAATTTCCTAACATAAATGTTTAGGTATTGGAAGAACACCTAAATGGCTTAAACAAGTGGCTTAGCTCTGATACCACCTTCTGTCACAGCCCCCAACCCCACCCCGGGAGCAGGAGCCGCGAACAAGTCAAATGGTATCGGTGTTTATTAATTTGGTAGCGGAACTTTTCATAAGGACCGTAGTTAGAAAATAGTTTTATCAGAGTTAAACACCAAAAGGGTTAAAATAGGTAAACGGGGTAAAACCCAAGTTTTTCTAATAATGCATTTATAATAAACAAGTGGGACAAAAATCCGATTTTCATTTGTAATATTTATAGGGATAAACCCTAATTATTGAAAACAATTCCCCTTTTTATTTAGGTAACTTTATAGCCACTTTTCTAAGCCTTCAGTGCACTCCAGCTGGGTTTTATTGGCTTCACACTAAGTTACCTGAAACACGTGTTTAAAAGATTTTATCAGCAAGAAATACTGGTGAGTGCATCCTAGTTTAATCAAAACAAGATTTTATCATTGTACAGTATTGAGGGTAACCCGCAATTACATTTGTTGATATCTACTTTAATTACCACCCACGGTACTGTCAATCCTTACTTGTGGTAATGTTACTACTCACAGTGTAGTAACAAGTTATGTATACAAAATCCCAACATACCGACGATAATTGTAGATTTATAAATACTCAATCACTGTGAATTATAATTTAAAACATTTGAGGTTTTGTAAAAACAGTTTCCAAAAAGAGGAATTACTCACAAAAAGGTTTACACAAAAAGAGGATTAACTCACATTTGTAGGTTAAGGTATTCCTACAGGCTTCCTGGTAATATTATAGCTTCCTGTTGTTTTTCCTGGTTATTATTTCCGTGAATTTCTATGAATATATCTAATGCACATGTGTTAGTAAAATAACTCAATTCATATTTACCGTATAACTCGAGACAGAATTCCAATGACTGAGTCGGGCAGAGCCGACATGCATTACGGAATCCTAAATCAATCGGGTGTACACACGAGTCAGAACTCCAGTGACTGAGTTGGGCAGAGCCCTAGCAGGCGTTAGGGAGCCCTAATTCGATCGTGTAGGGTAACAGTAGGGTTATAATAGTTACAACGAGGCAGAGCTCCGCTGATTAGGGGGTATTAGGCTATAACTATAGCCTATAGAATGTTTTAGAGAGAATTATAATTTCTGAACAAGTGAAATGGCTGATCTCGGCCCATTTTATAGCTGAAACAGAAGTTTCTCGCCCCGCGAGAGCTTCTTCTTCTTCCTTCACGGCCCGCGAGGAGCTGTAGGGCGGTTTAGGGTTTGCTGAGTCATAGCGGGTCTCAACATGTGTCCTGACATTTGTCTCGTTTGTGTGGCCGGCAAGGAATGGGCCTCGCGCCCCGTGAAGCTTTCAGTTAACTGGGTCGCGGCCCGCGAGCGACCCAGGTTTCTTGTTTTATTTGTTATTTATTAATATAAAGGTTATTCGGGTCCATTTCTCACATACGGGATGTATTTAGGAACGTTTAGGGTCGTTTTCGAGGGTTGTTATATGTGCTAAGGGTAAACAAAATAGGAAACCTCAATTTCCTAAGTTGGTGAATTCAATTAACAGTGTGATGCAGCTCCTTCACATGGATCTTTTTGGTCCTGTGAACATGCTCAGCATCTCAGGAAAGTATTACTATTTAGTTATTACTGATGATTACTCACGTTTTACTTGGGTTTTCTTCTTAGCTAATAAAAGTGAGACTGCAGAGCTCGTTAAGCGATTTATTATATTAATGGAGAATCAAACCAACAAGAAGGTGAAGGGAATTCGAAGCGATAATGACACCGAGTTCAAGAATGTTGAGCTGAACTTCTTTCGCGCTCAGAGGGGGATCGCTAGATAGTACAGTGTTGCTAGAACTCCACAGCAAAATGGGGTAGCCGAAAGAAGGGATAGAACCCTGATTGAAGCAGCCCGTACTATGCTGTGTGATTCTAAACTCCCAGTCTTCTTTTGGGATGAGGTAATAAACACAGCGTGTTATGTTCAAAAAAAGGTTTTGATCAACAAAGCACTATGAACACGCCTTATGAAGTTCTGTTTGGCGAGAAACCCTCTTTTGGGCATTTTTATGCTTTTGGTTGCCCATGAACCCTGTTGCACCTAGACGCAATTCCAAAATTTGATGCTGGGGGTGATGAATGTTATTTTATCAGCTATGCTGGTAAAGCTGGATACGAGAACAAGACCGCATATATAGTGTACAACAAAATGAAAAGGTAGATTGTCAAGTCGTTCGATGTACAGTGGCTTGAGGATAACAAGACAGAGGCTGGAAACGGGCCATTTACTCTCTATAATTATGCACATCTATTTAAATCGTTTGATATCCTTGATGACTTACCTCCTGTTGTTTCTGTAGATAAAGCAGGTCTGTCAAATGTTGCTCCAGGCTCCTTAATCGTTGCAAATAATGCTGATGAAGAGGGGGATGTTGAAGCTGAGGGGGATGCAGGAGTTGTGGGGGATAGCACAACTGCAGCCTCATCTTCAACAACTGCACTTGAAATATAAGTAGTTCCAAATTATACAGATTCTCTCAATGTAGAAGAGGAAGCCTCAAACTCATCTGATGATGAAGATTCATTGAATAATAAAGATGATCTGTTTTCTAATGATCCACTTCCAGAAGGGTGTGTTGTGGACGAATATGTGGAGGAACCTGTGATTGAACTTCTGGAACCAGCGGCAACTGAAAAACCAACAAATCTGCTAGTAATAGGAACTGTTCTACAATCTGTTGTTCCTACTAGTGTTCAAAGGGATCATCCAATAGAGAATGTGATTGGACCTATTGGGACTGGGGTTATGACCAAAAGTCAGACAGGAGTCATCAACACATGTATGTACTCGTGTTTCATCTCTCAAGTTAAGCCTAAGACTACCTCTATGGCTCTTCAAGAACCTAGTTAGGTAGACGCCATGCAGGATGAACTGAACTAGCTTGAAAAATTGCAAGTGTGGAAGTTGGTTAGACTGCCTGCCGGAATGAAATCACTTAGAACTCGATGGGTTTATCGAAACGAAAGAGACGATAGTTGAGTAATTGTAAGAAACAAGGCTAGACTTGTGGTGCAGGGATTTAGACAGATCAAATGGCTCGACTACGATGAAGTGTATGCTCCTGTGGCAAGATTAGAAGCCATTCGAATATTTCTTGTCTATGCATCATTTAAAGGGTTCAAGGTGTACCAAATGGATGTTAAGATGGCATTCCTTTATGGAAAAGTGAAAGAAGAGATTTACGTTGCTCAGCCGCCAGGTTTTGTTGATCCACGTTATCCAGAGCACGTGTATAAGCTTGACAAAGCATTGTATGGGGTGCACCAGGCACCCCGTTCATGGTATGCTACACTTACTGAGCATCTGCTCATGAATGGATACACTCGTGGAATCATCGATCAGACCATGTTTATTCGTAAAGTGGGAGAAGACAAAATCCTAGTGCAAATCTATGTGGATGACATTATCTTTGGGTCCACTAGTGATGCACTGTGCAAAGAATTTAAAGAAGCCATGAAGAAGAAGTTCGAAATGAGTGCTCTGGGAGAAATGAATTTCTTTCTAGGATTGCAAGTTCGTCAAGGCTCAATGGGCATCCTGATTCATCAGGGAAAGTACGTTGACAATATCATTGCAAAATTCAAACTTCAGGACGCAAAGTCAGCAAATACTTCAATGGCAGAGAGACCATTTCTAACTTAAGACCTGGAAGAAAAATTTGTCGACGAAACATCATACCGGTCCATGATTGGGTCGTTGATGTATTTAACTGCTAGTAAACCGGATATCATGTTTGATACGTGTCAATGTGGATGTTATCAGGCTACTCATTTAAATGTTGTCAAGAGAATCTTTAGATATCTTAAGGGCAAGCATAGACTTGGCCTTTTCTATGGTAGAGATTCTCCATTTTATTTATGTGCATTTTGTGACAGTAATTTTGGAGGTGTAGGCAGAGATATGAAGTCCACGTCATCTGGATGCTAGTACCTGGGCGATAGACTTATCTCCTAGCAATGCAAGAAGCAGCAGACTGTATCACTTTCAACTGCAGAGGCTGAATATGTAGATGCTTCAACTTGTTGCTCCAAGGTGATATGGATCCAACACCAACTGGTGGACTACGGTTTGAATTTCTCTCAGACTCCTATCAACTGTGACAATGATGTAGCTATCCAAATAGTGGAAAAATCCTGTGTATTTTTCTAAAACTAAGCACATTGCCATAAAAATTCATTTTATTCATGACTCGTACAACCAGGTACTTATTTTAATGGAACAGATTCACACTGACGACAATGTCGCGGATCTGTTTACAAAACCGGTTGATCGAGCACATTTTACAGCACTTCTTGAACTGCTCAAAATGGTCGAATTTGAGGACTAAACTTGGTCACACAAATTTTTTTTTCTTCGTTTGTATAAATATGTTTCTTAAAATTGTTTTTCATTTATTCTTTTTATTTTCAATTTTAAGCAAAAAATTAGGGGGATTATTAAAAACTGAGAAAAATTAAAAAACATTAAAAATGAGAAAAATACAAAAACAGTTTTTGTTAAGGTTTTTTTTTTTTTTTTTTTTTTTTTTTTTTTTTTTTTTTTTTTGTGTAACACGGGAAATGAAATGAATTTTCACTATGTGGATTAAGGCTGACTCATGTAAGACCAGTATTGAAATGGTCTGACTCTAGGGCGATATGCTGGTAGGCTTTATCCTGATGGCTGGAAACTTTGGCTAGTTCTGTGCAGAACTTAAATTACATTATGACCTCAGGAAAGAACGTCACTTGGAATTAGTACATTTCTATTTGAATGTTTGTGTGATGTCCCGATAAACATCATTTTGGTATATTCTTAAATCTTTTCTGACAAACTCATGTATCTCCTCTATTTTGCATGAGCAAAGATCTGGAGGTGCTAGACTACGCCAGCTTCTGCTGCAGTCATATACATGTTAACCTAGTTGTATGTTGTCGTGCTATAGATTAATTACACCTGAAAGAGGCCCTCCAGTGCCCAAAAAACCTATATCAAATTGAAAAACTCATTTGATTTGTATATTATATCCATTTCTCTGCTTATGATCTATTCTATTCTCTTCTCAGCCAAGTCCCAATCAAGGTTTCAGAATCCTAGAACAGACTTGTGAAAATATGTGGTAGGGAAACTGATTGCATGATAGAGTGTAATGATTAACTTTCCCGGATTTGATTGTAATTTGTTTGTGTGTTCATATTTAACTTACCAAAACATGATAAATCAGTTATAAACCTTCATACGGAGAAGGCCTAAGGAGATAAGTTTAAGTGGACAAAAATACTGGCAATCGCTCGGATCACCCAAAGTAAATCAGTGTTGATAAGTGTAGTCTGGCCTGAAACACCGTGATTTGTTCCCATAAGAAAAGAGCTTGCAAAAGAGTTTGTGTGTGTTTGGTTGTATTTTGTTATTATTAATATTATTTTATTATTAAAAATGTGACCTTGTTCAAGAATTGGAAAAGACCGTTTTTTCTTCAAAATTCGTTTGTTTAAAATTGGAGTTTTTTGGTCTCGGGATTAGAGTTGGGCCCACCACACACTTGGTGGGACCCACTAAATCTAAACAGGGGATGATGATGATTGAAAGGCCCACCACACACTTGGTGGGCGCACTATATCAAAAAGGGGGTCAGGGTTTTAATGCAAAAGTGTTTGACGGCTGCACATTTATCAATTGTGATTTTAAAATTCAGTCGCACACTCTCTCTTTTTCCTCTTCTTCTTCTTCATCTACTTTGATCATATCAATATCATCATCAGAATGATTACATTTTTAATAAAATTAACATGTCAAGTTCTAAGGGCAAATCTAAAGGTTGGTTCATCTTTATTGTTTTAAACTAATGATTTGTTTGTGTTAGGGTTCATTGAACGATCACAATCAGTTGGAAAGGATTGACATTGTTGATGGTTGGTGATGTTTTGAACTGAATCGAAGTATTTTTAGGTTTAGAAATTAGTTGCAGGTTGATCGACATTAAAGGATCTTGTCGGAACAGTGTTTGGGGGGATGCAAAAGATGAATTATGACGGCACGTGGGGTTCAAGTTTCAAAAGGGGGTCGCACACTGATATAATGACCAAAATACCCTCCACACCATGTGTATTGACAGGTTTACCCTTAGAGGGTGTGTGGGGAAATTATTTTGACTTAGTTTGACCAAACTTCCCCACGCACACTTGGGGATTTGACAATATTGGCCTACGCACACTGGTATATTACAAGTGTGCGACTCAAGTGTGAGCGGTTAACATGCTGACAAGAGAGGTGTGCGAGTTGACTAATTGACCAAATGATATACATTGACTTGTTGACAAAACAGGTGTGCGACCTGACCATTTTACCATTATACCCCTCGTATACAAGGTAAAATGACCATATGGTCCTCGCACACTGGTGCTTGGTCCCCACACTCTAGTGTTGACCGCACACCAACTTGTACTTGGGCCTGATCATTTGAAATTTGGCCTGTGTGATATTTCTATTGGACCCGGATTATTTTTTAAAATGATTTTGAGATTTTTTTATAAAACTGATATAATCAATAAATTTTTTAAACTCAAAAATATTTTTAAAAGGCTGACCAAAGACACAAAGTTTGACCAAGTTTATGGTCAAACTCGGAAAATTCTTGTTTCAGTGTTTACAATGATTGTCCAATTTGAAACGTTTGGAGCAGATACGGGAAAGCAGACAGCTGACCAGTCAGTACATGTTCCAGAGTTTGAAAAGCGCATGAATATTTCGTGTTTTTTGGGTGAACCTCCAAGGGGACATGAACTTTATAAGTCTATGATGGTGGGATTGAATACGTGTCGACTGGCTCACGCATTATGAGAAAATCCCATTATACGTGAAGATTGGATTAGGGGTTTCTGGAACAATGCTATAGCGAAAAGGGGAGATATTGTGAGTAGATCTGTGATTCAAAATAAAGAGATCATTATTAAAGAACAGACAATCAGAGAGGTCTTACAATTTGGCGACGCTGTTAATGATCCAGTAGATGTTGCAAAGGAAAAGATAATCCGAGTTCTCGAGAAGATGAGTTATGAAGGATCGTATCTGCCAACAACAAAGAAGTTGTTGCACCCCTAATAGAGATTTTTGGCTCAGGTTTATCTTGTGTGCATCAGTGGAAACAAAAGTGGTATCGACACTCTTACAATCAGACAAACATTAGGAGTGGTGGCCTTAGTTGAAGGCTGGAAATTCAACTTCTTGAAGTGCATGTTCAATGATATGATGGAAAACTTTAGAACATTGAACAAGAAGTATTGGTTAAAGTTTGCGAGGTTCCTGTAGATGATTCTGGAAGCAAAGTATCCTCAGCTGTAATAGACTGAGAGTATTTATGACACCAGGAGGATGAATCATATGGTTTTCTCAATGCTCAATCAAGTGAGAACATATGTGCAAGTATTATATCAGAATAGGAAGCTGTTAGAGAAGTTTGGTGCCTTTCCTGAAGTTGCTGAGCAAGTACAGGCACCAGTTAATGCAGCTAGGATCGATGAGCACGATGTGCAAATTATTGATGCTCCACCTCGATCTAAAGAGCCGATTGAGAATGTGGATCTAGCAGGAGTTAAGAGTGAAGAGGAAAATGTTTTTGATGAGATGTTGATGATGATGTTGAGTTTAATGAGAATGTAGGTGAAATTGAAACAGGGATTCACACTGAAGGCCTCACAGCAGACAAATCTACTGAAGATCAAACGTTAAGTGTGAATCCTCCTCACACTGAAAACATTTGAACCCACATCTGTTGAATCTGATGTTTTGTTAGAGATCCCACGACTGATCTTCATCCTAGGAAACGAAGCAGAAGAGATCCTAGGATCAGCCGTGACACAGCCGGTGTATCTAGCACAAGCCCAGAACCAAGTATATAAGTAGTTACTACTCAACAACTTGTCAGTACTTCTGGAACACCTATGAGTGATGCAATGATCGAGTTTCTGACCAATCTCAGAGCTGCTATGCACATGCCTGCTCCCAAGACTGGTGAAGGGTCAAGTAACACACCCTCCGATGTTGATGTGTTAAGGGCAGTGGAGTTGTTACAATAGGCTGTAAGAGAAAATGCGGCAGCAGCTGGACCAAACCAAAAAAAAAAAGCTCATGAACAAGTCAGCAGCCCAGATAGCGAGAATTTACTTGGTAATGTTGATGTTGGAGTACTAATGAAGAGGATCACTACGCTTGAAGAGGATAAAATATTCAAAGATGTTCAAATTGCAAGCTTGTTAGAAGAGACAACCAGCAAAAATCAGCAAATCCAAGAGCATGAGATAAACCTATGATCACTTATGGCGGTCGTGATGGATCTTAAGCAGAAATTGGAAGGAAAGTTTGGAAAGGAGTTTGCTGAGCCTCCTAAGGTGTACACTACTGTTGAAAAGGAACAAATGGATAAGGAGCATGAGGAAGCAATAGATAGATATATTCAAAACCCTCCTCGTACAGTTAATCAGAAAAAGAAGCAGAAGGAGGTGGTTATGAAGAATATGGGTGCTGAAAGGAACTATGGACGTCAAGACCTGCCAGATAGATACGTAATCAAGACGGACAAAGATAGATTTGATTGATATGAAAAAATGTCTGGGATTCAGAGTTGGGCGTACAATGATGAGAAAGGATTGTTTTTTGTGAAGAGAGTGAATGGGACAATGGAGTATTATAGTAACTCCATTGCTTTCGAATTATGGACGACATTTGATCTTCGTGAACTGAGCCGAGCTCCATATCACGATCAATGCAGAGATCATAACTGCAAAATCGGGTGGAACTTTTACAACAAGCTGTAGAAACAAGCGCTAGTAAACTTTAAGGATATGAATTTGACGCACTCATTTATCAAAGTTCATGAAGATGTTATCGATCCTTCCACCAACAAGCCACTCAAGTGTCACACCCCAACCAATGGTGGAATCATCGGAGTGGGACGAAGATAGATTGCTCATCACACATAATGCTAATTGTGACAATAATTAAATCAAAACCACTATTCATTAATAATCATAAATTGTCAATACAACAAAAGAAGTATAAGTACAACATGGAAATGACAAATGCAACAACAATATCATAACAAAGCATAAATAAATCTAGTAATCTTTAGAGAGTTTCTAGTCATCCCCACTAGATCCATCATGGCATCAACATCAATTTATAACATGTTTAAAAAAGTTCAATGCAAAAGTAAAGACGAGTACACAAGTTTGTATAAGTATAGCATAAGTATAAAAGCATTTTCTCGAATCCACATGGCAATTTGTAAACATGGTAACTAGCATGCATAACAATATGTCAAACCCAAGTGTCCACTAGTATTTAGCATCCCTCGCCACAAAAGTGATGAGACCGTTTTAGAATAAAGACTTAACAAGACCCCGATGGGTGGTGTGCTACTCCTATAGCGTTATATATGTTGAGGGCTTAGCAAAGTTAATGGCAAAAAGCATGTAAAATCTATCATGAACCTAAGTAAACAAGTAGCATGTATATAGGATTGAGAGTATAAAGTATGTTTAACTGTGTGATAGTGAAGTTTGTTTAATAACATGTTACAACCCAAAGTGTTTTAAAAGTAAAACGGGTCAAGTGTACTCATAGTTTTGCAAGCTTCCACTTGTTAATCCGCGAGAAGTTTGTTGGTTGATTAGGATGGAACACCAAGTCCTCCTTCACGAGGAAACATAGGTGTATGAGTATTGGATGATAACGGAGGGTTAGGGATTTGCAATAAAAAAGTATAACAAAGTAAATATTCAAGAAAATAATCACTTAGTCTTAGCACTCGTTCTTGACACTATGAAAACCCATAGGGTTTAAAATGATTTCATGAGTTTAATACCCATTAGAATCTTAACGAGCAACTATGCACTTAGGTGATGTAACTTAGTAACTTGATGTAAAATCATTAGATTATCTTCAAGGGTTCGGTTACTATGGATATTATATATTTATATAGTATATATCAGACTAGGGCATAGGACACTAAGTTGCTTGAAGCGCTTAATCAGACCATCGATGTCGCTCCCCTTTTGCGTCAAGTGCCAAAACTCGTTTTCCAACTTTTGGAGCTCGTGAGGAGGACAAAAAGTGTCCTTCATGAGTTGCTTTAGCTCGTCTCAAGGTAAGGCATGGGCTACATCATTTCCCCTAGGTCCACCATTCGAATGCCCTCGAATGGAAAACTCCAGTCGCATTTAGGGTTCGCAGATTATCAGGACACCTACTCTACAGAAAGGTGAGTTCGATTCCATCGAACCAATTCATCATGGCTGTGGTGCCATCCATGCAAGTAAACTCTAAAGGCTTACAGGCCATGAATTGCTTGAATTGGAATGACAATCGAGGTGTTTCCACCTTCGACTCAACAGAGCCATGAAGAGAGTTGGGGTTTATTTTGCTGACGATATCAGGTATGACCTTAGCCATCTGCTTGGCCATAAACTTCATACAGTCCTTTTTCGACATGGTGATCGAGCTACCCTTCTTGGTCTTCTTGGAAAGGCTTTGAGAAGACATCAAAGAAATGAAAGAGAAGGAAAGGATGAGACTTGATCATAAATTCAAAATAATTTTTGCATGTATAAGCATGTAAGCATGACGCATCATGTATGGTTCACATAATTTGCATGAATTTAACAAGTATTCATAAAGCATAAACACGTATGAATGCGTAAAAGGAGTATAAATTTAGTTTGTTCACGAGAATTATTATCGTTTTTTATTGCGAGAGACGTGTGAATCATGTAACGGTTTTGAAATAAACGAGGTAACAAGTATAAAATCAAAAATAAATTAAGATAACATAAAAGAGAGGCCCATAAAACATAGGATTGTTTCGGGTTTAGACACGTCGACTATTCCAAAGTGAATCGAAAGCCCTTTCAAATTAGAGAAACGTGCTTTGGCCTACAGGTAATGTAGGATCGTGATCTGACCCAAACGAGTCTTTCAGAGGAGTTTAACTTCGTTTCAGAGGTGGAAACTAAGAAACAAAGGTAGAAACAGCTTTATCTTCACCTTAAAACACTGATTGTATTGAATAAATGTTGTGTACAATCGATCTTCACACCGGCAGCACTTCGGTATGGAATACAAGGGACTTATTTCTAATTTCGCCTATGTGACATCTATATATACTAGCTGGGATTTTGCTTATGTGTACATGTACACAAAAGCGAAACCCCTACATGACCAAAAGAGCGAAATCACCTTTACACGACCCTATGAGCGAAATCAACCTAAATTACATGCAATCTAATTTTGTCATCTAGCGAACCCTCATGCAAACTGATTACATTGATGCATGTAATCTTCACGTGAGTTTGTAATGATGACTTCACTTGGATGATGTCATCATCAAGAATGATGACATCATTCTTGTTCCGAACAGCAACGAACCCAAGACTCGATGTAAGACGAAGACGACAGATGTGTGCATCAACAGACTCCCCCTCAGATGTTGACGAGTCTCACATGTCGAGTCTTTGCATCTTCAGTCTTGATCAGTCTTTTAGCTTCATTCTTTCTCTCAAAATTAACAGACTCCCCCTTGCAATGTGCTGGCATTCCGTTGGTTCTTCAGCATCATCTGCTTCAGGATCGTAATCTGGCTAGTTCTTTCTGGGGTTGTTCCAAAATCATAACCTGGCTCTCATCCAGCTCTAGATCATCAATTCAGCTCATACTTAAACCTGCACAAACTCACTCTACCTAAAAGTAAATTTCACACATTTAACAATTCAATGTATGCACTAATACTGACTCTTCCTCAAAAATAACTCAATAAACTTGATGAATCATTTTAAAATTTGTTCATTTTTCTTTTCAAAACACATTTTCCGAAACCATTTGTTCATCATGTCTAGCACTTGGAATTTTGAAATTTAGCTCTTCAACACCAGTTGTCGAAAATCTTTTTGAATTTTACAAAATTTATGCTAAAACACACCAAAAATCTTTTTGTATTTTTGAATGTAAAGAAATGCAGTAAAGAAATATTTACAGACAATATTTTTGTGAGTTTTGTGTAAGAGGATCATATCAGATTTTGACAAATCACAAGTACCGTTGAGCTTAGTTACACATTAAGAATTAAACAATTCACTTAGATTGCCAATATACTGATCCACTTAAATTCTCACACAAATTTCAACTGATTCAGGATATGAGTTAGGTGTGTTAAGGACTTAAACTTATTCATGTGTCCCACCTCTTGAATATACTCCCGTATCCAGATCCCAATATTCAGTCTTACAGGTGAGTATACCACAGATGATATCTGTCAGGGGTTAAATTGCGAGGGCCGTGAGAGCTCAGGTCGATCTTTCAATACGCAGAGAGATAACGGCTTCGACTTTTGGTGGATCCCCTTTAGAGGATCTTTTGAATTACAATAGCAATGACTATCAATTTTATTGTTTCATCAATTTGCTGAGGGCGGCGCTATATTTCAAGCAAGCAGAAAGTATTCTCCGGGGACTAGGCCATTGCTTCCGCAAAATCAGAAGTCCCGGGATAATACCCCAGATATCACTGAGCATAAAGACCTAGTATCTCAGAAAGAGGGACCTTTCAAACGAGATTTCAGGGGTTACCTATATATCCAAGTAGTGTTCCCCACGAAATAAGCAAGTTTGAATTTAAGTTTATATCCCGAAAAAGTTTACTAAATGTGTAAAAACCTATCGGCATATCATCAGTAAGACCGTTTAACACTATTTAAACAATACAATTCTTTAGCATACTGTAACTGTCTACTGATGTACTATCATTTCCTCTTCTTTGACACAAAAACTCATTTTAGATTTTATCATGTTTTTTGCCTTTTTCAAAATTTAAAATGTTTTTGGATTTTCTGAAATTTTCTACTTCCCCTAAAATGCAAACACATTTTAGGAAATTTGAAATCAAACTGTACAATAAACTTGACAACTGATATCAAATCGCTTCAAATCGCCATCCACTTGGCATAAACAATCAGAACTCCCCCTTTAACAAAACTATTTTCTCATAATGATTTCAAAACACTTAAGTTTGTTTTAATCAGAATGATTTTTCTGGAAAATAAGTTGTGTTGGTTTTACCACTTGTAAAGTTAGGGGTTTGGTTCATCATTTTGTCCATTCAATCTCTTGTATGAGGATTACATCAAGTTCAAACTAATGACCTTGAGTAATCACTTTGTCAGAATCAACCTCTTACCACTTGAAAGAATATCCAAACCATATAATCACATGTAGGAATAAAACATCTACACAAACCATTTTACCAAACAAGATGCCGATTCCTGCTTCACACTTACCAACCTGGAAGCTCCGGTAAATCACACTTATCCTGTAAAAAATAAACACATTTAAAAATCTTTCACAAAATCTATCTTAACAAGAATGATGCCGATTCCTGATCCACGATTACAAACTTGGGATCTCCGGCATAGTCCTAAGACTTTATGGGAAACAAACTTCCATCCAAGTCTTTTCAGACTTGATGGCTTTCAACTCTTGCGCAGTGGGGTTGTATGTTGCCTTTTTAGTTGCATAAAAATCTTTAACCCCCTTTACTTTCCCATTCAACATTTTCCCAAAAATTTTCTTTACACTTCCATTGAATGTTTTCTCGACATCAAACTTAGTATTCTCGTTGTAAAACTAATTCGAGATATCAACCTTACCAACTTTCTTTTTAACTTCTTCAAATTTCAATGATGGAAACTCATCATCATTCATTGAAATTTTCATCTCAACCTGTGGCTCTTCTGGCTTTGTGGAACCAGATTCATTGCCGACATTCACATCAACTTTCTTAACAACCCACACTTGGTTGTCATTCTCTTTCTTTTTATAAAAATTCTTTTTAGAACACTCACCAACCTCATAAGTTGAATTTTCAAAAATTTTAAGTCTGTCGGTTGGTGGTTCAACATCAACAACCTTTTCTTTCAATTTCTGAGAAACTCCCTGTTTTGTTTTGGCATTTTTCTGACAGTTCCATGCAATGTGACCAGTTTCATTGCACTTGAAACAGGTACGAGTCTCTCTTTGATAAAACACTTCAGTTCCATTCTTCTTCTTTTCAGCAAGAAACTCTTGATTTGACTGTCTCCAGAATAGTTTCTTCTGTTCCTCTTCTGCACTTCCACCTGACACAAATTCTGTTTTTGTTTTAGAATTTTTCAAATTTTTATGATTTTCTGGTGGAACAAAACCTAAACCTTTCTTTTTGTAGCTACGATTTTGGTTAGGTTTCTTTTGAAAACCAGAACCAGAATTGTAACCCTTTTTCTTGTTTAGACGTTGTTGAACTCTTGAAGTGTATTTTTTAGGTTTTTCAGTAAGATTTAAATCTTTTATTTCAGAAATATTAATTTCTGTCATTTTGAAAACCTTTTTGATCATGTCAAAATGAACACTTCTTATTGGAAACTCTTTGTCAAAGTATAATTTGTCAGAATCATTTAAAGTGTATGCGACTTCAAATGTTTCATCATCCAAATTTGCTTTTGATAACAAAAATTCTTTACTGTAAGACCGTTTGACCGACGACTTTGGACTATTGACTGACGAATTTGACCCTCCAGACTCAGACTTTGACTCGGATTCCTCCTCAGTATCCAACACCTGATCGGCCACCTTTTTTATTAACTCAGACTCATGATCAGTATCGGACGAGGTAAACATGACATCAATGTTATCTGGTAAAACGTCAGTTGTATCGGTTTTTATCTTTATATTGACTGCTTTTTCAAGTTGCTCCTCGTTTGGTTTTCTAGGAGAATACCCTTCCCAAATTGGAGGCGGACACTTGTTATATCTAACAGTCGGTTTCTTACCACTATCTTTCTTCTTTGACTTCTCATCTTGAAAAGCTTCCATACCTGCAACAGTGGGGTAAATACGATCAATGAGATAATCAGAACTAGAATAACTTTGCAATAAACGTCTAATTCTCTCATTCTCGATATTTTCTGTCTCCAACTCTTGCTTCCATTTAGCACTCTCTTCGATGTAAAAATTGATGGCCTTCTGTTTTGTCATCATCACAGCATTCATCATCGTTAGAGCTTGTTCTCTTTCAGAGTTTGTCTTTTGGAGACCAGTTACTGTTTTGTTCAAGACATCATAAGATTCTTTCACATAGTTGAGGTTGAACAGTAACTGCTCTTTCTTCTTCTCATATTCAGCAATGATGTCGTCTTTTGCAGCACATTCTTTGCAAGCTTCCAAACACTTTTCGCAAGGCTTTACAACTTCAACAATCTTCTCAATCTTGATTGTCTTTACCACTTCAACCACTTTTTCTTCTTCTTTCACCTTCTCAGTTTCAATCATCTCCTCAACAATACCTTCAACATTCTCTTTCTGAACAACATCTTCAGATTTCATTTGTTGTTGTTCTTTAGCAGCTCATTTCTCCTTCAGTTTCTCCATACGATCTGCAAAATAGAAATGAAAAATTTCAGGAGAAAGATGAGATTTTGCAACATTTATATGTTTCTCTTCCTCATCATCACTGCTACTATCAACTGGTGTTTGATCAAACTCTACAGATTTTTCAGAATCAGCATCTGATACACCAGAATCAGACGGTGTTTGATAAAAAACAACTTCTTTTTCTGAAGTAACAACATTTTGAACACTCTCATCTGAACTTAGTGAATCTTCATCAGCACTTTCTGAGCTTTCTTCAGATGTAACAGACTGTTCCTTCACACTTTTCACTGTCTCACCAATAGATTTCATCCACATGGCAAACACTGGTTCTCTGACAATCTTAGCGATGAAAGCTTTGAAATCACCCTTTTCATCAACAAACATATTCCAGCTGAAACCTTCAGGTAGTTGTTCATCATCTTGATCAACTAAACATGCTTTGCTATCAGGAGATATGTAGTTGCTCCAATTGAAATCTACCAAACATCCTCTCTTGGAATCTTCAATCTTTCTACCATGAGCCGTCTGTGAGTCTTGTGATTGACCAACTTGCTGATAAATGGCTTTCCGGTAGTAGTCGTCTTTTCCGAACGGATTCTGAGCGCCACTAGTTTCCCTGTTCTTGCACTCCCGTTTGAAATGGCCTTTCTCCCTGCAACGAAAACAAGTAACTTTAGATTTATCAAAACCTAAAGTAGATACATGGGCATCAAGAAAGTCATTTCTCCCGGTAATCGTTTTGAACTTTTCAGCACGTCTAAGAACACTCGCAAGACACCATTTGATATCCATCAGTTCCATCTCTTCTGCGTCTATTTGATCGTAATCCTCTTTGGTGAACATGGGATTTCCGATCCGACCAGCCACTAGACCCTCATAAGATAACAATACAGAACCAAGTAGAGCCATGTGGTCTTTAGCAGTGTCTTCTGAAAAACTTTGACCTTCTGGAAGATTTAGAGCTATGTTACACTGAATCACATATCCATTTCCTGTCTTTGTGCTTTGAGACTGAAAGCTTTCTGATGAACTCTTTGGATTGATACTCGGATATAATGAGAAACCACTGCTGCTTTTGTTTGAACTTTGATCAACTTTTTCCGATGAATCTCCAGCACTAAAAGCAGTCTGGATTTTCGGACTTCTCTCAGCTTCTGGAACCGGAACACTACCTTTGTAATACATTTTTACATCCTGTTGACCACTTGGACTGTTCATCCTTGCAATCTTCTACTGTTCCAAATCTTGACCTTCAATATTTTCGATAAACTCACCAATTGATAATCCATCATAAACCCCTGTGTTTTTCAGAATCATCAAATAAGTTCCCCACTCTTTTTGCGGTAACGCATCAGCTAATTTGTCTACCCACTCTTCAGACTCATTTTTTATACTAAGCATTGACATAGATCGCACAAGGTGACAGTATCTTTCAATCATCTTCTTTGTGTCTTCACCCGGTAGACTGCTGAATAAATCAAACTCTTTCTTTAACAGTGCCTTCTTGCTTTTAATCATATTCTCGCTACACTCAAATTTGACTTTAAGTGCATCCCAGATTGAGTTTGCAGTTTTGTCATGCTGTAGTAGAATGAAAATGTCTTCCTTGATAGCTTGCTGGAGTAGACTGATCATCATCTTTTCAGCTCTATACATACCACGTTCTTGATCACTAAATTCAGATATTTTTTTATCAACTTTCAAATCAGTCTGTGGTAAAACATATTTCTTCAAAATACACTCCCATGATCTTAGATGGTTAGCTTGTACCCAGTTTTCGAATCTATCTTTCCACTCGTAATACTCCTCAATGCTCATTAGCTTCGGGGGTTTCTTAGTAGTTCCCGTTTCGTTTTCCAAATTCATGTTCTGAGCAATGACAGCCGGAGTAGACCAAGATGTAGCGAACGCGTTGTTGAAATCGTTATCCATGATTAAGAATCGAAAAAATTCTCAAACAAGCTTTCACGCAAACTGATTCACCTTGTCAAATCACATGAACAAAACAGGCAAACAATCAGTTTAAATGAACTGAAAACGTAAAAATGTGTGACGGATGAAATGATCTTGGACTCGTGTTGAAGATTTATGGACTCGATCAATGAATTCCGCAAACTGAATGAATGAACTAGATCAAATGAGCCATGAAATATGAGCTTCCAATGGATCACAAACAATGAAGTTCACTTGGGCCTAAAAATGATTTGAGCCACTAATGATGATGAGACATGGGCCAATAACAAATCGAAACATATGCACATGAACCGAAACTGATTGGGCCGAACAGTTTAAACCGCTAATGATGATTGGGCCGAAAGACTTTAAGTCACATGGGCATTTAAATTCCACTCAATATATGGTTTGACCGAAAATCTGATGAGACCACCACTATTACCAACAATATCACATGCAAACTGAAACTATTAACTTTCCTTTTAAAAGTTGATTGAACCTCACTTGATATATCTGATCAATTGCCGACACCTTTTTTAATTCACATGCAAGACTTTGATTCTATAAACTTCTTGATTGGACCACAAAAATCACTAAGCCGACACAAATGTGTAAAACCATGACACACTATTAAACTCGCATGTGGTGTAATTAATATACTTTTGCCGACAACACTATTAACCAACTCTTTATCTCAATTCCCAATGAACCTTTAATTCCACTAAACTGACAGACTTTTATATTCACATGCAACCTTATCAAAAAGTATCCGACAATTTCATTATAACACGAATATTCTTCTGATGTTGGAGCAAAATCACAAGTTTTGAAATCTGGAGCGGAAACAGACTTTGAGCACTATGAGCGGAATCAAAATGTTCACAGGAGCGGAATCAAACTTGTTCACAAGAGCGGAATCAAACTTGTTCACAAGAGCGAAATCAGAATGGTCTCAATGAGCGAAATACCTCAATTTTAGTGACACAAGAGCGAAATCAGGTGTGTACTAAGAACGAAATCACCAAGTGTACGTATAAGCGAAATCAACTCGGAAGCTAATTTGGTCCATTTTTAGTCCGTATTTAGGTCCGAAACTTTCCAGGGTTTGTTAATGTCCAATTTTACACAGTCTGTAAAAATTTGAAACAGTTTTGACCGTTAAATCTCGTTGAACTGATGAAAGAAGGTGTAGAATATAGAAAAAACAATGAAATTCAGCCGTAATCTGCAGAACTCCTCCTCCTGAGCTCTGATACCACTTGTAGGATCGTGATCTGACCCGAACGAGTCTTTCAGAGGAGTTTAACTTCGTTTCAGAGGCGGAAACTAAGAAACAAAGGTAGAAACAACTTTATCTTCACCTTAAAACACTGATTGTATTGAATAAACGTTGTGTACAATCGATCTTCACACCGGCAGCACTTCGGTATGGAATACAAGGGACTTATTTCTATACTGGTTTCGCTCATATGTCCTCTATATATAGATGTTGAGGTTTCGCTTATATGGACATGTCCATATAAGCGAGCCACATGTGACAAATAAGCGGAACCTTCACTCTATGACCATAAAAGCGAAACCAACAAATTCTATTTTGTCTTCTAGCAAGAACATACAAACTGATATCATTTGCACATGTAATCTTCACGTGAGTTTGTTGGAATGATGATGCAAGCACTATGTCATTTGGATGATGTCATCATCAAGAATGATGACATCATTCTTGTTCCAAACCGCAACGAACCGAAGACTCGATGTAAGACGAAGACGACAAATGTGTGCACTAACAGACTCCCCCTCAGATGTTGACGAGTTTTAAGTGTCGAGTCTTTGCATCTTCAGTCTTTATCAGTCTCTTTTCTTTCTTGGCATATACCAGGATCTTCTCTTTGGCTCTAACCTCGTCAGACTCCCCTTCTCATCATGATGGGATCGCTCTCTGGAATTAGCTATCGCCTTGAGATTGCATGCTGGCTTTAACTCTATTTAAACTCATATCCTGCACACATTTTCTCATCAAAAACATAAGTTTTTACTTAAAACAATAAGAAAAACTTACTGGAAATAGTTACATCAAGTTCAAATTAATGACCCTGATTAACTAAACTTAATTTCTTTCTCAAATCAAAATTTTCAATTCAAAAATATTTTAAATTTTCTTGTAGGATCGAATTCGGATCCGAACGAGTCGGTTAGAAGAGTTTTTCACCAAAACAAGAGGCGGAAACAAGTGTTTCGGTGTAATTCAGCAAGTACTCACCTTTAACTGTTGTTTTTATTGATATACAATCAATTACAGACCTGACAACACTTCGGCAGCACTTCGTGGCTCACCGGAAGACAATCACCTAAAATCTCTATTATGATTTCGCTCTAATGACCTATATATAGGCTCACATATTTCGCTTATATGCATCTGACACAAAAGCAAAATCACATTATGTCACATAAGCGAAATCATGTCTTTGCCATATGAGCGAATTCACCTTTTTAACATATGGACGAAATCACCTAATCTTCACGAACGAAATCACAATTACATAATCATAAATGCTTTTGTCTCATTGTAATGATGCAATGATGACTTCATCATTATGATGTCATCATCAAAGATGATGACATCATCCTCTTTCATATCCGCAACGAGACTGAGACTCGACATAAGACGAAGACGACAGATGAATGCACCAACAGACTCCCCCTCAGATGTTGACGAGTCTTAAGTGTCGAGTCTTTGCATCTTCAGTCTTTATCAGTCTTCGATCTTCCTCTGAAGTATTTGTCATTGCAAGAATCCTCATTCTCTAACTTTATCTTCAACAAACTCCTCTCTCTCAAATGTTGAATATCATGGTGTCTTCAGACTCCCCCTCTCAATCTGCTGGGATCGTAGTCTGGAATTCACAAGATCATAACCTGGCTTTCATCCTGCTCTGGATCGAAACCTGGCCAACCTGTAAAAACTCTACCCAAAAATAAATTTTCTGATAACAATTTGAGGATAAGATTTTCAAATCTAATTAACCACTTGCAGGAATAACGTTTTTATTGCAAAAACTTTTCTCATTTTATTTCAACACTCTTCAAACACTTTCACCTAAACCATTTGTTCATCATGTTTAGCACTCGGAATTTTGAAAATCAGCTCTCCAACATCAGTTGTCGAAAATCGTTTTGACTTTTTCAAAATTTATGCTAAAACACACTAAAATCTTTTTTGGATTTTTGACTGAAATAGAAATGCAGAAAATGAAATATTTACAAACAATATTTTTGTGAGTTCGTGCAAGAGGATCATATCAGTTTATGAGACAAATCACCAACACCGTTAAGCTTCATTTCGTTTTAAGTTTTAAACGATTCACTTAGATTGTCAAGATGTTTGTCCACTTAAATTTTCACACAAAGTTCAACTGCTTCGAGATATGAGATTAATGTTTTAAGTACTTAAACTCAATCGCGTGTCCCACCTCAGAATATACTCCCGTATCCAGATCCCAATATTCAGTCTTACAGGTGAGTATACTACAATGATATCTGTACATAAATTAGGTAATGTGAGGGCCGAGGGATCTCAGGTCGATACTTTCGTATACGTAGAGAGATATCAGCTTCGACTTTACGATATGTCCCCTTTAGAGGATCTTTTAGCTACAACAGCAGCGACTATCAATTTTATTGTTTCATCAGCATGCTGAGGGTTTATGCTATGTTTCAAGCATTTTCGGAAAGTATTATCCAAGGACTAGGTCAGAACCATCGTTCAGCAGAAGTCCCGGAAAAATACCGCAGACATCATTGAGTATAAAGACCTAGTATATCAGAAAGAGGGACCTTTCAAACAAGATTTCGGGGGTTACCCATATATCCGAGAGATGTTTCCCCACGATATAAGCAAGTTTGAAATTTAGGTTTATATCTCGTCACAATCTACTAAATGTGTAAAAACCTACTCACACATCCACAGTGAGATCGTTTATCACATTTGACTTTCCAATTCTTTAGCATGTTGTGATAGTCCACTGATGTACTATCATTTCCTCTTTTATGCAACAAAAACTCATTTTACATTTTAGGAAATTTGAAAACAAACTGTACAAGAAATGCTGACAACTGATATCGAATTGCCTCAATTCGCCATCCACTTGGCATAAACAATCAGAACTCCCCCTCACAACAAACTATTTTCCCATTGTGATCTCAAAACACTTAAGTTTGTTTTAATCAAATGGTTTTTCCGGAAAATAAGTTTTGTTGATTGATTTTAACCATTTGTAGGTTAGGGGATAAACTCATCATTTTGTTTCTCAACCACTTGTAGAAAATCAGATACAACTTAATGTCCCTGATTTACCACTTGTAAGATCAATCCAATCAAGCATTTTCAACCAAACAACATCTGTTAGTTGAATTCTCAAAGTGCCGATTCCTACTCCTCGCTTACAAACCTGGGAGTTCCGGCAAGTCCTGCTTTTCAAAAACACATTATACAAACATGATAAAGAATGATGAATGATGCCGATTCATGATCCACGATTACCAACTTGGGATCTCCGGCAAGTCAGGTTTTTTATTCTTTGAAAAATATATCCACCCAAGCCTGACCTTCCTTGGGTGTAACAACATTTTCTTCTTCATCTTTTCTTTCAGCGAACCTGTGAACTCCTCTTTTGGCAGCGTAAAATTCTTTAACACCTTTGGCCTTACCATTGATCATTTTGCCAAAAATGTGTTTCACAGTTCCGTTGAAAGCCTTATCAACATCAAATTTTTTCTTGTCAGAATAAAATTGATTTGAAATTTCAACTTTTCCAACCTTCTTTTTAAAATTATCAACTCGTAGAGGTGGAAAATTTTCATCATTCATAGTTGGTACTGATTTTTCAACCTTTTTCTCAACACTTGGCTCCTCTGATTATGTGGAATCAGATTCATCACCAGAATTATTACCTGAACCCTTCACAACCCATTTTTGATTTATTACATTTTCTTTTCTTTTTACCACATTCTTTGAACATTCTCCCTTCTCAAAGATTGAATTTTCAAAGCCAGTAAATGGTTTAGTTGTAAGTTCAGTTTTCTCCACAACTTTCTCTTTCAATTTACCAGATACTTCCTGTTTTGGTTTGAATGTTTTCGGACAATTCCTAGCAACATGACCAGCAATCTTGCACTGAAAACAGGTTCTGGTTTCTATCTTCTTTGGAACAACATTTTTCTTCAACTCTTCTTGCTTCTTGGCAAGGAATTTCTGATTCGTCTATTTTCTGAATGCTTGTTCTTTCTCATCATCTAAAGATTTTCCTGAAACAAACACAGTGTTTGGTTTAGAAAATTTTTCATTTTTATAATTTTTCGGTTGATTAAATCCTAATCCTATCTTTTTGAAATTACAATTATGGTTTGATTTCTTTTGGAAACTATAACCACAATTGTAACCCATTTTCTTGTTAATTCTTTGTTGTTCTCTTGAAGTGTATTGCTTAGGTTTTCCAGAAAGATTTAAATCTTTTATTTCAGAAATATTAATTTCTGTGATTTTGAAAACCTTTTGAATCATTTCAAATCTGACACTTCTTATTGGAAAAATCTCATCAGAATATAATTTGTCAGAATCTTTCAAAGTATATGCCACTTTGAATGATTCATCATTCAAATTAGATTTTGATATTAAAAACTCTTTATCATAAACCCGTTTGTCCTTTTTTACTGTTGACTTTGACGCATCAGACTCAGATTTTGACTTGGATTTGGACTCCGGTTTTGACTCCTCACAGTCATCTTTATCTAACACCCGATCGACCACACTTTTTATCAACTTTGACTCATGATCAGTATCGGATGACGTGCATGTGACATCAATATTTTCTGGCAAGTTATCCGACGGCCAAGACTCCCATTGTAAGTTTATTGCCTTTTCGACTCTTTCGGAATTTGGATTTCGAGGTAAAAATCCATTTTCGACCGGAGGTGGACATCTATTGTAAACCACACTTGGTTTCTTACCAGAACTTTTCATTTTATCTTCATCTTTTGTCACAGATTTCTTTTCTTCGGACGTTTTAACATCTTTAAACGTCTTCAAATTCTCCACAACTGGATAAATCCTGTCAACAACAAAAGTAGAACATGAGTAACTTTCTAATAACTTGTTGACTCTCTCAGTTTCTATCTTTTGTGTTGCTAACTTCAACTCTAGATCAGCACATTTCTTTATGTGAAAGTTGACATCATCCAACTGTCTCAGATATGCTATCTTCAGTGTATTCATTGCCACAACTTGCTCACCGTTTGAATCAGTATACTTGTTGATTTATCTGTTCATTGTATCATAGGATTCTTTCAATCTGTTTATGTTATGCAGCAACTCATTGTTTTGCTTGATTAAAGAATCACAATTCATGCACTTTTCAGGAACTTTGACAGATTCAGCTTCAATTTTGACTTCAAATTCAGGAACCTCTTTGACTGTTCGGTTTGATTGTAAAAATTCAGCTCTTCTCTTTTTCTCAGCTTTAGCTTCAGCTTTTAATCTCTCTTCCTCTTCTTCCTCTTCTTCAAGCTTTCTCCGTCTTGCTTCAGCAGCTTCCATGACTTTTCTGCACTTTTCAGCACATTTCAAATCATAAGCATTTGCAATGAAAGCTTTAGCATTTGAAGTGTTTTGATCTGGGCAAAAATCGTCCCAACTGAAACCTTCAGCCAGATTTTCATCATCTTGTTCTGCCAAACACACTTTACTGTTTGTTGGAACATATTTATCCCAGCTAAAATTATCATATTTGCCCTGATTAACTAGACATGCTCTTTTTGAACCTTCAATTATATCTCTTCCCTGTGCAGTTTGTGCCTGATGCGATGTTGATGGTGTGATTTGATGATAAATCGCCTTTTTGTGATAATCGTTGTTTCCAAAAGGATTCTGGGCTCCAGTAGCTTCACGATTTTTGCACTCTCTCTTGAAATGCCCCTTTTCCCTGCAACGAAAACATGTAACTTTAGATTTATCAAAGCCTAAATTTGAAACACTTGCATCACGGAAATCATCACTTCCCGTAATTTGTTTAAACTTCTCAGCTCTTCTCATTACACTGGCCATGCACCATTTAATATCCATCAATTCCATTTTCTTCTGCATCGATTTGATCGTAATCTTCTTTCGTGAGCATTGGATTACCGATCTTACCGGCCACAAAACTACTATAAGACTATAGAACCATTCCCAACAAAGACATTTGATTTTTGGCAACTTCTTCAGAATAATCTTGATCGCTTTCAAGATTTAATACAATATTGCATTGAAGTTTTCTTCCATTCTTTGTTGCAGAAATGTTTGGATCGAATGATGAAAATCTTGTGCTGCTTGATCCCTGGGATGATTTCTTTTCAGAAGAATCTTTAACACTGTAAGCAGTTTCGACTTTTGGAGAAAAAAATGACTTTTCGTTGACACCACCTTTGTAATACAAGCTGATATCTTGTTCTCCATCGTAGTTCTTCATCCTGACAATCTTCCTTTGCTCCATCTCTTGAGCTTCCAGGTGTTTGATGAAGTCTCCCAGTGTCATGTTTTTATAATCTTTTCTGTTTGATCTCAGCATCATCAGAAACGTTCCCCAAGTTTCATGAGGTAGCGCATCTGCAAGTTTTTCAATCAATTCATCAGTATCTTTTTTAATTCCAAGTTTTGTCATATTTCTCACCAAGTTACAATATCTATCAATTATTTGCTTGGTATTTTCAGATTTTAAACCACGAAACAAATCAAACTCTTTCTTCATGAGAGACATCTTGTTTTTGAGCATATCATCACTTCCAACAAATTTTGCTTCTAATTCTGTCCAGGTTGAATAAGCAGTTCCATCATGTTGAAGCAGTATCAAGATATCTTCTTTTATCGCTTGCTGAAGCAGACTCACCATTAATTTTTCATCTCGATATTTCTTTTTATCTTCCGTACTCATTTCTCGAATTGTTAACTGCACATTATTTGTTGTGGGTCTAACATATGGTTCCTCAGTGTGTTCCCAAGCATCCAAATGATATGCCTCAACCCAATTTCCAAACCGTTCGGACCATGCATTGTAATCATCAATATCCAAGAGCTTTGGCGGTTTCTGTGATGTTCCCGTTTCATTTTCAGGCAAGGTACTCTGAGTAATTGTAATAGGACTAGAAAAAGCATTGTAGAACTCGTTCTCCATGTTTTGAATTTTCAAATGAGCTGTACCACCTTGTAAAATACCTGACAACACACAAACAAACTATCAGTTTAAACGAACTGAACACGTAAAAATGTGTTGATGAAATCAATCGAAAACTCGTGTTGAAGATTTGTGGACTCGTGTCGAAGACTCGCGGACTGACTAAACTCCAAATTGTGCAAACTGAGTGAATGAGCCGAAACCAACTTTATGTATCTAACACTAATCCAAGTCACATGGGCCGGTGAAATGGACCCAACAACCGAAACTCTCGTGAACTTGACCTTTGTATGAAATGTTTGACACTAAATGAACTAGATTGGGCCGTCAAATTGGGCTTTCAATGTGCCGCAAACAATGAATCACATGGGCTGAACTATTGACTTGGGCTGCAAACACTTAACACAGTGGCCAACACCTTTTTTTTTAAATCACACTGTTCAATTTTGATTATACCAAAACTATGAAACACAATATTAATCAAAAATATTAATCACATGTAGCTGCTCAATTTGACTCTAAGAATGATTCGCATATGTCGACAAAAGTATTAAACACACTACAATCTGATTGAACCGAAATATTAACTTCTCATGATTGGGCCTATGACATGTAGTGGGCTGCTAGGTTTTTATTAATGAAAATGTTATTGAACCGATGAAATATTATACCCAGATCACTTGATTTCCGACAACTTTTGATGATTGTTTATTCCATTCTGACTGAACCTCACTTTATCGAAACAACTTACAATGTATTGGAAATATCAGATCACATGCAATCTTAGAATCAATAAACCTTTATGTTAAAGTGGCCGACATCACTTATATCTAGAACATGCAGATTTATCACATGCAAACTTTGACTAAAAACAACTGACTCTTTCACATGCTTCAATGAATTACTATATCACATGCAGATTGTTGTTTCCAATTTACTGACAAATATTCACGTGATAACCCTGTTCAATGACCGACACAATTATTTCAACAACTATCTTGGAGCTAAATCAGAACTTCACTAAGAGCAGAATCACAATGTACTTATGAGCGGAATCACGATGTATTCAAGAGCGGAATCACGATGACCGAATAAGCGAAACCTCTTATTTGATGACACAAGAGCGAAACCTTATGTTCACAAAAGAGAAACCTTGATTGACCAAATAAGCGAAACCTTAAGTGTTCAAATGAGCGAAACCTTAAGTGTTCAAATGAGCGAAACCAGCTGATGACATCACTTTTTGCACGAGTCACTTGGAGCGAAACCCTCAAAATTCAAGCTTTTAATTCGATTTTAACTCTGAAACTTTTAAGGATTTACTAAAACATGATTACGAGTACACTGTGTGAATTTAAAGCGATTCTGACCGTAAAAAGTTTTGATTTTCGAAAAAGAATGGTGTAGAAACAGAATTATCGGCTGAATTGTATAGAACTCTTCTTCACTGGCTCTGATACCACTTGTAGGATCGAATTCGGATCCGAACGAGTCGGTTAGAAGAGTTTTTCACCAAAACAAGAGGCGGAAACAAGTGTTTCGGTGTAATTCAGCAAGTATTCACCTTTAACTGTTGTTTTTATTGATATACAATCAATTACAGACCTGACAACACTTCGGCAGCACTTCGTGGCTCACCGGAAGGCAATCACCTAAAATCTCTATTATGATTTCGCTCTAATGACCTATATATAGGCTCACATATTTCGCTTATATGGACCTGACACAAAAGCGAAATCACATGATGTCACATAAGCGAAATCATGTCTTTGCCATATGAGCGAAATCACCTAATCTTCATGAACGAAATCGCAATTACATAATCATAAATGCTTTTGTCTCATTGTAATGATGCAATGATGACTTCATCATTATGATGTCATCATCAAAGATGATGACATCATCCCCTTTCATATCCGCAACGAGACCGAGACTCGACATAAGACGAAGACGACAGATGAATGCTTTCTGTTGGTGCACTACATCTGTCGACTTCGTCTTGTATCGAGTCTTAGTCTTAGAATGTTAGATTAGGGCACATTGTACAAGATTTCCCGAGAAAGTTGATTTCACATATATGGACATGTCCGTATGTGGGAAACCTCATGTCCGTATGTGGGAAACCTCATGTCCGTATGTGGGAAATCACATGTTCATATGTGGGAAATCACATGTCACTATGTGGGAAATCACTGATTTCGCTTTTATGGACATAGTGATTTCGCTTTTATGGACATCATGTCCATATGAGCGAAATCTCTGCCCTATATATATGTATCATGAGCGAAACCAATTAGAACAGTTCTTGATTTCTATACCGATGTGCTGCCGGTGTGAGATTTGGATGTAAACGTTGTTATATCAATCAGAAAGGTGATTTAAGTGAAGATCTAGCTGTTTCTACGTTGATTACTTGTTTTCCGCACCTGTAATTGACCAAAACTCCTCTGATAGACTCGTTCGGGTCAGAATACGATCCTACAAGTGGTATCAGAGCTTCAGGAGGAGGAGTTCTACAGAGATTTGCTGGATTTCATCATATATTCTTACTTCTACACCGTCTTTCTTCATCAGAACAAGATTTACCGGTCGAAATTTGTTCAAATTTTCACAGACTGTGTGTTATTGATCATAGACAAATCCCTGAAAGTTTGAGCTTAAAATTCACACTAAAAATGATCCAAATTACCTTCGGATGTGATTTCGCTTATTCGGACATTGTATGGTTTCGCTTTTAGGACCACATGGTTTCGCTCCAATGGACAAGAACATGAGTGATTTCGCTTATGTGTCAGTATAGTTTCGCTCATAGGTCACAATCTGGTTTCGCTCATATAGACATTAAGTGGTTTCGCTCATCCGGTCATTAACTAATTTCGCTTTTATGAACAATTATGTGGTTTTGCTCAAACGGTCCAATGAAATAAAGAAATCATCTGAAGTTGTCGGATCTTTAATTGATGTTATCGACCACTTGTGGTTGCATGTGATTAAAAAATTTCGGCCCAATCACATTTTTCAATCATTCACGTGAACAACTGACTCAACATTGACTCAACAATTTAATAGTATCAGATTGATTTTGTCGCCTACTAGTTGAAGGTCCAATTGCTGCATGTGATTTGTTTAGATAAGGCCCAATTTCAGATATTGCATGTGAACAAATAAGTTTTGTCAGAATTTGTGTTTTTAAAATCATTTGATCTCGGTTATTGCATGTGAAGTTCACGGCCCAATCTTATAACGGATTAGTGGATTGATTGGCTCAATCAGCTGACATTTAAAGAAACTTGATTTCGCTCATAAGTGCCTGTGTTTGAACAACGTGCATTGAAAAATGGATACTGAGTTCTACAACGCATTCGCAACATCTCCGACTACTCCGGGTGACATTGCTAAGAACATGACAATGGAGAATGAAACCGGAACAATGCAAAAACCCCCGAAGCTTATGGGAATTGAGGATTATCACGGGTGGAAGAAACGGTTTGAGAATTGGGTTCAGGCGAATCATCTAAAAGCTTGGGAGAGCATCGAAACTGAATATGAGAGGCCAAAGAATTCAGCAGGAGTTGATAAAATAATTTCAGAGTTCACGGAGCAAGAAAGAGAGAGTTACAAAGGAGAAAAGATGATGATCAATTTGTTACAACAAGCTGTTAAAGAAGATATATTTGTGTTGCTTCAACATGATGAAAATGCTTATTCTATTTGGGAAGCTCTTAAAAAGAAATTCGAAGGAAGTACTGAGATGCTTCAAAGTAAAGCAGCATTGCTGAAAAAGGAGTTTGAATTATTTGCGTGCATGTCTGGTGAAACAACAAAGAGTCTTATTGAAAGATATTGTCATCTTGTACGCACCATGTCACAGTTGAAGATTACAAAAACTCCAGTAGAATGGGTTGAAAAACTTGCTGACGCGTTACCGCAAAAGGAATGGGGTACATATCTGATGATATTGAAGAATTCCGGACAGTTTAGAAGGTTATCAATTGCATAGTTTATCGAGAAGCTGGAGGCACAGGATCTGGAGCAGCAGAAAATTGCTAGAATGAACAGTTCAACTCATCAACAAGATATTAAATTGTACTATAAAGGAAATGTTCAAACTGCTGAAGCCAGTCCAAAGATACAAACTGCATTTAGTGCTGGAAATCAATCTACACCAAGCAGTCAAGGATCAGTCAACACTAGTGGGTTCTCAACGGTAAATCCTCCAAGTGTTCAAAATGCATCTGCTGGAAATGGGCATTCGATTCAGTGCAATGTAGCTCTACATCTTCAAAACGGTCAAAATTATTCTGAAGAAGTTGTAAAGCATCATATGGGATTATTGGTCACTGCATTAGAGTCTTATGAAGGGTTGATTGCCGGAAGAATTGGCAATTCAATGCTAACAAAAGAAGATTATGATCAGATTGATGCAGAGGAGCTGGAACTAATGGATATTAAATGGGCATTAGCAAGTGTTTTGAGGAGAGCAGAAAAATTTAGATTGGTTACAGGAAGAAATGATTTCTTGGATGCAAACCTTTCTAATCTAGGATTTGATAAATCTAAAGTTGTCTGTTTTCGTTGCAGGGAGAAAGGCCACTTTAAAAGAGAATGCAAGAATCAGGAGCCGAGAGGAGCAAAGGAGTCGTCCGGGAAAGATGATTATTATAGGAAAACCATTTATCAGCAAATCACTCATCTACCGCATCAACAAAAAGAAGCTCAAACGGCACATGGAAGAATGATCGAGGATGCAAACAGGAAATCTTTTTATGGCATCATTGATCAAGATGACGAGAAAGTGGCTGAAGGGTTTAGCTGGGACAAGTACATTCCAGCTGATCCAAATGTTAAAGCTTTTATTGCTCAGATTGTGCAAAAGCCAGAGTTGATGAAGGAGTGGATGGATGTGATGTCGGATAATGAGGAGAGTTAAGATGGAAAGTCTGTTTCTTCTGAAAGCAGTGATGATGATGAAGAAGTTGAACAGATAAACATTGGAAAATCTCATTTATCTTCTGACAGTTTTGAATTTTATTTTGCAGAAAAATTGAAGAAACTGAAAGAAAGGAAAGTTGCAAAAGATTTAAAAGAAGTCAAAGTGATTGAGAAGATTGTGGAAGTTGAAAAGATAGTTGAAGTCGAGAAGATCATTGAAATCACAAAACCTTGTCTTACATGTTTAGAGTCATGTAAACAATGTATAGAAAAGGATGAGAGGTTTAGTGAGTTAGAAAAGTTGAAAGAAAAGTTGTTGTTTGATGTAAAAAATTTGAAAGAGTCATATGATGTATTGAACAGAACTGTGAATAGTCTGGAAAAGACTAACTCTGAAAGAGAGAAAGCTTTGAAGATGTTGAATGCTACCATGATGACAAAGCAGAAAGAGATCAACTTGTACATAGAAGAATGTGCAAAGTGGAAGAAAGAGTTGGATAGTGAAGCAACTGAGAATGAAAGAATCAGAAGATTGCTGCAAAGTTACAAAGGTTGTGACTACATAATTGATAGAATTTATCAAACAGTTGAAGGATTTGAAGCGTTTAAAGGTGAAGAAACAAAGCCAAAGAAGAAAAAGGATACTGGTAAGAAACAGGGTGTCTGTTATAATAAGTGTCCGCCTCCGATTTGGGAAGGGTATTCGTCTAGAAAACCTAACGAGGAAGAATTAAAAAAGGCAGTCAATATAAAGTTGGAGTCCGAGATAACCGAAGTTTTACCGGACAATATTGACGTCACGTTCTCAGCGTCCTACACAGATCATGAGTCCGAACTGATAAAACGAGTGGTCGATCAGGTGTTGGATAAGGATGAAGAGTCAGAGTCAAAGTCCGAGTCCAAAAGTTCGTGTCAGTCAGTTGGGAGTTCGAGTTCATCCGAAAGGAGTTCAAAATCGTCGGGAAAACGGGTTTATAGTAAAGAGTTTTTATTGTCAAAATCTAATTTGGATGATGAAACATTTGAAGTTGTGTATACTTTGAATGATTCTGACAAATTATATTTTGATAAAGAGTTTCCAATAAGAAGTGTTCGCTTTGACATGATCAAAAAGGTTTTCAAAATGACAGAAATTAATATTTCTGAAGTAAAAGATTTAAATCTTAATAGAAAACCTAAAAAATACACTTCAAGAGTACAACAACGTTTGAACAAGAAAAAGGGTTACAATTCTGGTTCTGGTTTTCAAAAGAAACCAAACCACAATCGTAGCTACAAAAAGAAAGGTCTTGGTTTTATTCCACCTGAAAACTATAAAAATGAAAAATTTTCTAAAACAAACACAAAATTTGTTTCAGGACCGTCTGCTGAGGAAGAGAAGAAGAGCTCATTTTGGAGACCATCAAATCAAGAATTTCTTGCTGAGAAAAAGAAGAATGAAGTTCAGAGAACAGAAACTAGAACCTGTTACCGATGCAATGAAGCTGGTCACATTGCATGGAACTGTCCGAAAGCGACAAACACAAAACAGGGAGTTTCTGGAAAACTGAAAGAAGTTGTTGTTGATAAAACGGCACCACCAACTGAACAATTTAAAGTGTTTAAAAATTCTACATATGAAGTTCGTGAGTGTTCCAAAAGATTTTACAAGAAACGGGGAAATCTTGACAACCAAACTTGGGTTGTTAAGAAATCAGAGGTAAAATTTGGCGATGAATCTGATTCCACAAAATCAGAGGAGCCACAGTTTGATGAGAGTGATGAAAACTCAGTTCCTTCAATGGATGATGAGAACTTTCCACCATTGAGGACTGAGAATTTTAAACGAAAAGTTGGAAAGGGTGAAATCTCAAATCAGTTTTATTCTGATAAGGATAATTTTGATGTTGAGAAAGCTTTTAATGGGAATGTAAAGAAAATTTTCGGAAAGATGGTCGATGGAAAAGTAAAATGGGTAAAGGAATTTTATGCTAAAAAGAAAGCAACTTACACTCCAACTGCTTCTGAATTGAAAACACCCAAGGCTGGTCAGGCTTGGGTGGACATTTTCTTTGCTTGAAAAACCTGACTTGCCGGAGATCCCAAGTTTGTAATCGTGGATCAGGAATCGGCATCTTTCATGTTTAATTAGGTTGTCTTGAAAATGCTTGAAATTGTTAAAATTTTACAGGTTGAATGACTACGCCGGAGCTTCCTGGTTGGTAAGTGTAAAGCAGGAATCGGCACTTTGATGGGTAAAATGTAGATGATTCATTCCTACAATTGGTATTGATTGGTTATATCTACAAGTGGTTATTCTTACAAGTGGTTTAAAGGTTGCTTGATTGCAAACAGTGAATCAAGGACATTAAGTTGTACTTGATTTACTACAGTTGATAAAACTGACAAGATGATGAACCATATCCCCATACTTAACAAGTGGTAAACCTACAAGTGGTAAAAACAAACTCATTTTCTGGAAAAATCATTTTGATTAAAACAAACTTAAGTGTTTTGAGATCTAAATGAGAAAATGGTTTGTGATAGGGGGAGTTCTGATTGTTTTTGCCAAGTGGATGGCGAATTGAAGTGATTCGATGTCAGTTGTCAAGTTTTTGTACAGTTCATGTTATGTTTCAAGTGGGTCAAGAGTCTAGTAGTTTTCAAATTTCCTAAAATGTGTTTGCATTTTAGGGGGAGTAGAAGATTTCAGAAAATCCAAAAACATTAGAAAATTTGAAAAAGACAAAAACATGATAAATTCAAAAATGAGTTTTTGTGTCAAAGAAGAGGAAATGATAGTACATCAGTAGACAGTCACAGTATGCTAAAGAAATGTAATGTTTAAATAGCGTTAAACAGTCTCACTGATGATATGCCGATAGGTTTTTACACATTAAGTAAGCTTTTTCGGGATATAAACTAAATTTCAAACTTGCTTATTTCGTGGGGAACACTACTTGGATATATAGGTAACCCCTGAAATCTCGTTTGAAAGGTCCCTCTTTCTGAGATACTAGGTCTTTATGCTCAGTGATATCTGGGGTATAATCCCGGGACTTCTGCTGAAAGAAATTTCTGACCTAGTCCCCGAAGAATACTTTCCGCATGCTTGAAATATAGCGCAGCCCTCCGCAAATTGATGAAACAATAAAATTGATAGTCATTGCTGTTGTAATACAAAAGATCCTCTAAAGGGGACCCACCAAAAGTCGAAGCCGTCATCTCTCTGCATATCGAAAGATCGACCTGAGCTCTCATGGCCCTCGTACTATAATTTATTCCCTTACAGATATCATCTGTGGTATACTCACCTGTAAGACTGAATATTGGGATCTGGATACGGGAGTATATTCAAGAGGTGGGACACATGAATGAGTTTAAGTTCTTAAAACACCTAACTCATATCCTGAATCAGTTGAAATTTGTGTGAGAATTTAAGTGGATCAGTAAATCGGCAATCTAAGTGAATTGTTTAATTCTTAATGTGTAAATAAGCTCAACGGTACTCGTGATTTGTCAAAAACTGATATGATCCTCTTACACAAACTCACAAAAAAATTGTCTGTAAATATTTCTTTACTGCATTTCTTAATATCTCAAAATCCAAAAAGATTTTCAGTGTGTTTTAGCATAAAGTTTCAGAAAATCCAAAAAGATTTTTGACGACTGATGTTGGAAAGCTGATTTTCAAAGTTCCGAGTGCTAAACATGATGACATTGTTGTGAGGGGGAGTGTGTCTTAAAATGTCAAAATATGTTTTTTTTTAAAAAATCAACAAGTGGTTCATCATAAAGAAAGTGGTTAGAGGGAGAGTTGGTGTTGGTGCACATGTTTATGAGAGAGAGTTAGTGTTGGTGCACTTAATTTGTTAAATTCATAAAACTTATTTCTGGGTTAAGAATGTGCAGGAATAGCCAAGTTTCAATTCTGAATCTGAAGATAGAGTGCCAGGTTTCAGATTCTGAAGACAAAGAAAGCCAGACAAAGATCCTAAAGCTGATGATGTTGATGAACTGAAGAAATGCCAGCATGTCGCAAGGGGGAGTCTGAAGTCCTGCAATAAGAGATTGAGAGAGAGAAGCCCAAAGACAGATCAAGACTGAAGATACGAAGACTCGACACTTAAGACTCGTCAACATCTGAGGGGGAGTCTGTTGGTGCACTACATCTGTCGACTTCGTCTTGTATCGAGTCTTAGTCTTAGAATGTTAGATTAGGGCACATTGTACAAGATTTCCCGAGAAAGTTGATTTCACATATATGGACATGTCCGTATGTGGGAAACCTCATGTCCGTATGTGGGAAACCTCATATCCGTATGTGGGAAACCTCATGTCCGTTTGTGGGAAATCACATGTTCATATGTGGGAAATCACATGTCACTATGTGGGAAATCACTGATCTCGCTTTTATGGACATAGTGATTTCACTTTTATGGACATCATGTCCATATGAGCGAAATATCTGCCCTATATATATGTATCATGAGCGAAACCAGTTAGAACAGTTCTTGATTTCTATACTGAGGTGCTGCCGGTGTGAGATTTGGATGTAAACGTTGTTATATCAATCAGAAAGGTGATTTAAGTGAAGATCTAGCTGTTTCTACGTTGATTACTTGTTTTCCGCACCTGTAATTGACCAAAACTCCTCTGATAGACTTGTTCAGGTCAGAATACGATCCTACAAGAATGTTCTGAGTAGTTCCCGTTTCGTTTTCCAAATCCATGTTCTGAGCAATGACAACCGGAGTAGACGAAGATGTAGCGAACGCGTTGTAGAAATCGTTATCCATGATTAAGAATCGAAAAATTTCTCAAACAAGCTTTCAGACAAACTGATTCACCTTGTCAAATCACTTGAACGAAACAGGCAAACAATCCGTTTAAATGAACTGAAAACGTAAAAATGTGTGACGGATGAAATGATCTTGGACTCGTGTTGAAGATTTATGGACTCGATCAACGAATTCCGCAAACTGAATGAATGAACTAGATCAAATGAGCCACGAAATATGAGCTTCCAATGGATCACAAACAGTGAAGTTCACTTGGGCCTAAAAATGATTTGAGCCACTAATGATGATGAGACATGGGCCAATAACAAATCGAAACATATGCACATGAACCGAAACTGATTGGGCCGAATAGTTTAAACCGCTAATGATGATTGGGCCGAAAGACTTTAAGTCACATGGGCATTTAAATTCCACTCAATATATGGTTTGACCGAAAATCTGATGAGACCACCACTGTTACCAACAATATCACATGCAAACTGAAACTTTTAACTTTCCTTTTAAAAGTTGATTGAACCTCACTTGATATATCTGATCAATTGCCGACACCTTTTTTAATTCACATGCAAGACTTTGATTCTATAAACTTCTTGATTGGACCACAAAAATCACTAAGCCGACACAAATGTGTAAAACCATGACACAATATTAAAATCGCATGTGGTGTAATTAATATACTTTTGCCGACAACACTATTAACCAACTCTTTATCTCAATTCCCAATGAACCTTTAATTCCACTAAACTGACAGACTTTTATATTCACATGCAACCTTATCAAAAAGTATCCGACAATTTCATTATAACACGAATATTCTTCTGATGTTGGAGCAAAATCACAAGTTTTGAAATCTGGAGCGGAAACAGACTTTGAGCACTATGAGCGGAATCAAAATGTTCACAGGAGCGGAATCAAACTTGTTCACAAGAGCGAAATCAGAATGGTCTCAATGAGCGAAATACCTCAATTTTAGTGACACAAGAGCGAAATCAGGTGTGTACTAAGAACGAAATCACCAAGTGTACGTATAAGAGAAATCAACTCGGAAGCTAATTTGGTCCATTTTTAGTCCGTATTTAGGTCCGAAACTTTCCAGGGTTTGTTAATGTCCAATTTTACACAGTCTGTAAAAATTTGAAACAGTTTTGACCGTTAAATCTCGTTGAAGTGATGAAAGAAGGTGTAGAGTATAGAAAAAACAATGAAATTCAGCCGTAATCTGCAGAACTCCTCCTCCTGAGCTCTGATACCACTTGTAGGATCGTGATCTGACCCGAACGAGTCTTTCAGAGGAGTTTAACTTCGTTTCAGAGGCGGAAACTAAGAAACAAAGGTAGAAACAGCTTTATCTTCACCTTAAAACACTGATTGTATTGAATAAACGTTGTGTACAATCGATCTTCACACCGGCAGCACTTGGTATAGAATACAAGGGACTTATTTCTAGTTTCGCCTATGTGACATCTATATATACTAGCTGAGACTTCGCTTATGTGTACATGTACACAAAAGCGAAACCCCTACATGACCAAAAGAGCGAAATCACCTTTACACGACCCTATGAGCGAAATCAACCTAAATTACATGCAATCTAATTTTGTCATCTAGCGAACCCTCATGCAAACTGATTACATTAATGCATGTAATCTTCACGTGAGTTTGTAATGATGACTTCACTTGGATGATGTCATCATCAAGAATGATGACATCATTCTTGTTCCGAACAGCAACGAACCCAAGACTCGATGTAAGACGAAGACGACAGATGTGTGCATCAACAGGTAAAATACTCTCGTCAAGTAGCGATTAACAGTATCTTACCCTTCTAGTTACTACACATCTCTAATCGATTGAAACAATCAAAACTTTGGCAAGATTGAAAATCAAGGAATGGGACTCAATCGACAAGATGCGGGTTTCACCCCTAACTTGACGATTTCGTACCCTAATGTGGTTGGTACTCGTCGGGTCAAAATTAAATTTTGACACTTTGACGAGGTCCACTAGAGTTTGAATTGGAAATTTAACATTAAGATGTGGATTTCACTCCTAACTTAATGGTGTAATTTCGTACAAAATAAAGAATAAGCGGAATGAGAGTCGTTTACCAAATTGTGGGTTTCACACCTATTTTGGTAAACTCGTCTCGTTTGTATTACGAGTGTTTTCAAGTCTTCAAGTGTATTGTGTAAAATGTCTTAGGAAAGACATTATGTAAGTATTAAGACCAAAAAGAAGAGAAAGAAACAAAGTAAGAAGAATAGCATTTTAAGCATGTAACAAGAACGGTCAAATAAGGTACCTACTATAGACTAGGTCGAACATGGCAATTCTACCTAATTCCCTATAGTTATGGCTCTGATACCAATCTATCATACCCCAACCAATGGCGGAATCATCGGAGTGGGACGAAGATAGATTGCTTATCACACATAACGCTAATTGTGACAATAATTAAATCAAAACTGTTTTTCATTAATAATCATAAATTGTCAATACAACAAAAGAAGTACAAATACAACATGGAAATCACAAATACAACAACAATATCATAACAAAGCATAAATAAATGTAGTAATCTTGAGCGAGTTTCTAGTCATCCCTACTAGATTTATCATGGCATCAACATCAACCTGTAACATGTTTAAAATAAAGTTCAATGCAAAAGCAAAGGCGAGTACACAAGTTTGTATAAGTATAGCATAAGTATAAAAAGCATTTTCTCGAATCCACATGGCAATTTGTAAACAAGGTAACTAGCATGCATAACAATATGTCAAACCCAAGTGTCCACTAGAATTTAGCATCCCTCACCACAAAAGTGACGTGATCGTTTTTAGAATAAAGACTTAACAAGATCCCAACGGGTGGTGTGCTACTCCTATAGCACTATATATGTTAAGTTGAGGGCTTAGCAAAGTTAATGACATAAAGCATGTAAAATCTAGCATGAACCTAAGTAAACAAGTAGCATGTATATAGGATTGAGAGTATAAAGTATGTTTAGGTGTGTGATAGTGAAGTTTGTATAATAACATGTTACAACCCAAAGTGTTTTAAAAGTAAAACGGGTCAAGTGTACTGACGGTTTTGCAAGCTTCCACTTGTTAATCCGCGAGAAGTTTGTTGGTTGATTAGGATGGAACACCAAGTCCTCCTACACGAGGAAACAAAGGTGTATGAGTATTGGATAATAACGAAGGATTAGGGATTTGGAATGAAAAAGTATAACAAAGTAAATATTCAAGAAAATAATCACTTAGTCTTCGCACTCGTTCTTGACACTATGAAAACCCATAGGGTTTAAAATGATTTCATGAGATTTATACTCATTAGAATCTTAACAAGGAACTAAGCACTTAGGTGAAGTAACTTAGTAACTTGATGAAAAATCATTAGATTATCTTTAAGGGTTAGGTTACTTTGGATATTATGTATCTTATATAGTATATATCATAAGTTTTACTCCAACAATATAACAAGAATCATCAAAGAAGTCATGCATGAGGTAGGAGGATAAACCTTCCATTTAAGACCTCTTTTGTGTTTTCTCCAACGCACAAGTTGTCAAAGACAACAAGGATGGTCATGAATGGATTATTACGAAATGAAAAGTACATACTAACTAGGAGAAATCATCAAGTGAAGTGTGGATTGTAAGTAGGATAGCCCAAGCTATCCAAATAATCACACATACACAAGTTCAAGACTTGTTCATCACTTGTGGGTTAAAACCCTTTTAAAAACAGAAAGTTTTGAGGATTAAAACCTCTAGGTTTGTATTTTACAACCTTGTAATTAAACACACATAATCATAGTCATGATTAGTGGCATAAGGACATAGGAATGTATGAAGAAATCGCAAGTTTAAGTATGTTTAACCTTATTATGGTGATGTTCCATCCTTGGTTTTCCATGGAAAAGCTGCGGAAACATACCTAAGGTTGTTCCAAGTGCTAAGAAGCAAGAAGAAATGAAAAAGATGGAAGATAAGTGAGGTTATGCTCACTTTTGTAACTTGATACGAATCTGCCTTGCTACTGATTTACCAGCTGAATTTAGAGTGTTTGAGAGTGAAAGTGAGGTGTTTGCAAAGTGGAAGCTGATACCAGAAGATTCACCATATAGAGCAGAATATCTGAAGATGTTGAACAAAAAGCCAGAAAACAAATAAGTTTTTGAAAGTGTGTCACCCATGGAGCATGATGCACAAGAGTCAAGCACACCAAGAATGGAACAGCAGGGTGAATCTGATCCTCATCCAACTGATGAAGATATGAATATGAGTCCTGTGGTAAAAGAACATCATGTTGAAATCTCACATATGGGAGAAACAGGTGCACCACACTCTAAACTCAGTATATTTCATAATTCTGAGAGTGATTCTGATGATTCAATTCAAGGAAATTATGAAATTTTACACAGAGGCACTGTTTCTTCAAAACAAAATGTGAGTAAAACCAATGACCCATTTTCTGAATCAGATTCTGAGGAGGAAAATGTGGTGGCAACAGGTGGAGATCAGTCTACTGATCAAGGAAACCTGGATGAGAAAACTAAGAGTATCTCAACAACTCATGGAGAACCTGAAAAGGTTCAAGGATATGAGGAAAACCGGAACTTGAATGTGTTTCAATTTTCTGGTGAGGATACAGAGAATTTGGAATTTTCCAATCCTCTTAACCTCAGAACAGCAGAGAATGTGTTTTCTGCTGGTGTTAGAAGAGGAACATCTGTTGTTTCTCCTATTTACCAAGGACATCAATCTATGTCCCCTAAACAACTTCACAAGGAACTTGAAGACACAATTGCTACTGAGAAAACAGCCACAAAAGGAAAACTTGGTCTGATACTGGAAGAAAACAAAAATCAAAAGTCAGAAATCAAAGTTTTTGTTTTGGTAAAAAATCAGACTAGGATAATGCAAGCAAATCTTCTTTTGTGAGGTGTGATGCTTGAATTGAATCACGAATGTATGAACAAACTTCGAATGAAATGAACAAGTGACACAAGGATTTATACGAGGAAAATGCCCTTGATCAAGAGATGATATCCGGCATAAAAAACCTCGGGTGATGGAAACTACCGATCACCAACTATAATTAAACAAATAATCGTTACAACTCGGGAAGATAACAAGCTTGTTACAAGGATCACTAGTGTGCAAAATGTATGAAATCGCCAATAAGTTGCAGGGAGCTGTTTCGAGTGTGTGTGTTTTTGCTAATTGTTCTAACTCAAGCTTGTTATCCCCTTTTTAAAAATAGAAATAAACCAAATAACTAACATTCTCCAAATGGTGATAGCTACCCACGACTTCCATAATGGTCATTCCAGCCAAGCACGTGCAAAATATTGAGAGCATATTCCCCAAGAATATCGGCAAGACTAGGTCCAATACGTATACTCCGGTAAAACAAGTTTAAATATAGTGGAAGCAACCGTTAGTGTTAGGATAACAATGAGGATCCTGGGTCCTTAATTCTGCAATGTCTTCTGAGGATCCTTAATTCAAACAGAATTGAGGATCCATGATCCTGGCTGCACTTGTGGATCCGTGATCCTTAGGTTTAGAAAATCCATCCCTAACAATTGCCCCCAAAATATGAGGAATAAAATATCACTTAATGAGTCATATTTTTCAACATTATCTGCAACGAACTAGCCAACGGAAATATAGCCGTTAGAATCGAACTAGCCGTTACACATCATGCTTCACCGAAGTGACAACCTGCAGAATCATCATTATATATATAGGTTAGAGATAAGGATCAATTTGCATTTAAATTCGAGTGATACTTCCCTTTAAATCCTCATTCAAAGATCGATCAGGTATCTCTCTTCTCCTTCTCTCTTCATCTTCTTACTCTGTTCTTCTTTTTTATCATCACCCATGGCAAAGATGGTTCTCCGATCCTCACTAGCCAAGGATCCAAAGAAGGATGATTCCTTGAAAAGCCAAGGGATCATCAAAAACCCCTCATCTGAGCTCTGCCGCTTTACTGACCCGGAGATTGACAGGCTTCGCCACTGTTTTTTGGCGGATATCGTTTTCAGACCCTTCGATTCCTCTGTGAAAAGTGACTCTATTTCCGACACTTGGGTTGCTTTTCCGGACACCCCATTCCTGATAGGATTCTCCTATCCTTTCCCTGCCTTTACCCAATCCTTCTTCGCACTCACCGGTATGTGCTATATCCAGGCCATGCCGATGATGTGGAGGGTTCTGCATACCTTAGAAAACATCATAGAGCAGGAAGGTATAGAGATAGGAATGTCGGAACTGGCTGAGCTGTATAATCTTGTGTGCCATGGTTCACACCGTTACTTGTTCAAACATAAGCCTGGTGATCCTCATCCAATCCTTAAATCCACAAAGAATGATACCCATTGGAAAAACCGCTTCTTCTTTGTTAAGAGAGATTCTATTCCAGACGGGAAAGATCTCCCCAAAGAGTGGACCACCCATGGTAGGATATAGGATCCTTATAGAAGGATCATAGGATGATTCTGTTTCTGTTGAGAATAATTGATCCTTTCCTGTCTTTTTGTGCAGCTATCTCAGTTTCTCATCTCATTCAGTCACCTGCAACAAAAGAAAGGATCGCTGCCTTTTGGAGCCTTGATCCTGCAGTTAGATCATTCCAGGTAAACACAAAGGATTCACAGGAAGTATCCTCTGGTTCAGTCACCATGTCAAGTAAGTATTTACATTTATGTATGATTAAATAGATATAAATTAAGGATACTTATCTATCGTTTGCCATTTGTAGGTGTTGGAAAGTCCTTGAAATCAGCTTCTCGCTTCAGCGTCAGTGATCTTGATGCTGTTGCTGCCCGGTCCGGCAAGAAACGAATTGCTACCAGCCCTAGCGTCCCAATCCCTAAGCCCATCACCTCCAAGGGCAAGGGAGGAAAGAAGAGGAAGACCGCTGACGATCTTGAAGGCCTGCCCCTCATCCGGCATCAGTTTGAAGAATACTTCTCTGATGTAAGGATCCCCGATCCTTAATTCTATCCTGCCCATTCTAGGATAATGGATCCTGAATTGTATCTTTCCTTTTTTGCAGAAATTTGCTGAGATCCAGATGCTCTTTGATGCGTATTGTTTTGGTCAAAAATCAAGCTAAGATAATGCAACCAAACTTTCTGTTGTGAGGTGTGATGCTTGAATCGATGAACAATATTAAGGATCACTCAGAAAAGTAATGAACAAGTGACACAATGATTTATACGAGGAAAAAGCCCTTGATCAAGAGTTGATCTCCGGCATAAAAAACCTCGGGTGATGGAAACTACCGATCACCAACTCAGATTAAACAGAAAATGTATTACAACTTTGGATGATAGCGAGCTTGTTACAAGGATCACTAGAGTGTAATGTGCAAAAAAGTGTGTAATCGCCGAGCAAACTGTCGAGAGCTGATGAGAGTAGTTACGAGTGTGTGTGTTTAGCCAAAAATAGCCAAGTGTTCTAATCTAGCTCGCTATCCCCTTTTAAATTTGGAAAATATCTAAGCTAACTAACTATCCGCATTTCGTGCAAGTCTTCCACGACCTCTATAACGTCCATATTAGTCAAGCACGTGCGGAATAAGAAGGGAATATGCTCCAGGAATATCTCCAAGGCCAAGTCCAAGCACGTACTCCTGCAAAACAACATCATATTCAAAGCAGACAATCGTTAGTGTGAGGATTACTATGATGGTCCTGGATCCTGATCCTACAATACTCTCTGAGGATCACTAATTCAAACAGAATTGGGGATCCCTAAGCCTGACAGTAATTGAGGATCTCTGATCTTTGGAAAATCCTCCCCTAACAATTGCCCCCAAAATATAAGGAGCAATGTGTAAATAAACGAGTTATATTTTCTCGTTCTTAGCCGTAACAAACCAACGGATATATAGCCGTTACACTCTGACTAGCCGTTGCCAATCTGACGTCATTGAAGTGACTATCCTGCAAAATCATGATTATAAATTGAAATTAGAGATAAGGGTTAGGAAGCATTTAAATTCGTGCATTTCATCCTTTAAATCCTCATTCGAAGATCTGATCAGGTACTTCTCTTTCCTTTCTCTCTTCATATTCTCATTCTGTTCCTTCTTCTTCACCATCTTCATGACCAAGATGATGCTAAGATCTTCACTGGCTAAGGATCACAAAAAGGACAGTCCCTTGAAGAGCCAAGGGATCATCGAAGGCTCTGCGAAGGAACGATGCTGCTTTACCGATCCGCAGATAGACAGGATCCGCCATTGTTTTCCGGCGAGCACCGTTTTTAAAGCTTTTGACCCCACCGTCCTAAGCGACTTTGTTTCTGAAACCTGGGTAGCTTTCCCGGTCAACCCATTTACGATAGGATACTCGTATCCTTTTCCTGATTTTACCCAATCTTTCTTCTCTCTCACCGGCATCTCCTACATCCAAGCGATGCCAATGATGTGGAGGGTCTTGTATACCCTTGAAAGAATCATTGAGCATGAAGGTATTGATCTGGGAATGTCGGAGTTAGCATAAACGTACGACCTCGTGAGCCATGGATGTCATCGATATCTATTCAAACACAAACCCGGTGCAGAACACCCCATCTTTAAAACCACTAAGAATGACACCAACTGGAAAAGGCAATTCTTCTTTGTAAGAAGGGATTCCATCCCTGATGGGAAGGATCTTCCAAGAAAATGGGTTACTCATGGTAGGATAGAGGATCCTTATAGAAGGATCATAGGATACCCTGTCTCCCCTGAGGATCACTGACCCCTTTGTCTCTATTTTGCAGCTATTACTGTTTCACACATTATTACAACACCTGCAATGAAGGAAAGGCTTGCCGCTTTCAAGAAGCTTGATCCTGCAATAAGATCATTTCAAGCAAATACACAGGATTCTCAAGAAGTATCCTCAGGCTCCGTTACGATGTCAAGTAAGTATCCCATTTTGTGCATAACTAAATGTTTAAATTAAAATGAAATAAGGATACTTATCTGTTTTGGATGTGTAGGTGCTGGGAAATCATCGAAGTCTGCTACTTGTTTCAGTGTCACTGACCTTGATGTGTCCGATCCTCAAAGAAGAAGCCTGCTGCTAGTCCATCCGTCACGATCCCCAAGGCAACAACTTCTAAGGGAAGGGGCGGAAAGAAAAGGAAGACTGCTGATACCCTTGAAGGTCTGCCTCTGATCCAGCATCAGTTCGAGGAATACGTTGCTGAGGTAAGAATAACTGATCCTTAAATGTGATTCTTGTACATGATCCTTCCATACTTAGGATAAAGGATCCTGAATTATATCCTTTCTTTTGCAGCAATTTGCTGAAATCCAAGATTACGTAGGGAGTCTTGAAGAGGTTGAGCTAAAGTGTTTGGACCTCCAAAAGATCATGCTGGCCAAGGATCAGAAGATTGCCTCCCTCGAAAACGATGTCAATCTGGTGAAGAGGGAACTTGTCGTGGCTCATATCACTGCTGATCAGGAGAAGGCTAAAATCACGAATGATGCTAAAGTCTCCGCTGCCATTGCTATGTACAAAACCAAGTTGCAGATGCCCAAGAAGCTCAGGATCCTAACTTTGATAAGAGCAACTGGGACATAGAGGGCTGGAAGGCTAGGTTGGCTGAGCTGGATGACGAAGAAGAGGCTGGTGAGGTCTTAGCAATCGAGGCTGGCAGCAGTGGGGTTAAGGATCATGTGGGTGATGCTGGAGCTGGAGGAGCTGGTGAAGGTGATGGTGATGCAGCGAAGGTTTGAGCTGCTGGAATGGGCGATGATGGACATTTCTAGACGCGGCTGGAGCCCATTTTTTAGGACTTGGTAGTTTTATTTTGGTTATGGTGTTTTGAAACAATGTTGGTTTGTACTTTGAACAATAGTTTTTAGGGTTATAGATCAAGGATCCTTAAACAATAGGTAGGATAATAGGTGGTGGAGGGATCCTCTGTTTGGGGGATGAAGCCACTTATTATCCAGCCATCTCTTATTTCCTGCACTTTAAAACCTGTTAACAATACCTGAGAATCCAAGTTAGGATCCTAATCCCTTAACATTTACAATCAGGATAAGCAAAAGACAAAGTAGAAAGGTAAGGATCAAGGATCCTTAGCTGTTTAACTTCAAAATCCTGAAATAGAACATAACTTGGGACTAAGCCAAAAATAAGAGAAGAGTTAGTAACTGGGGACAAGCCTAACAATTCTGGGGACAAGCCCAATATACTGGGGACAAGCCCAAAGGATAACTGGGGACAAGCCCAAAGGATCGTGTGTAAACTGGAGTATGGCCCTCACTGGCGACTATCCAAACTTAGTGACATGAAAATGCCAAAACCTTAGCTAACGTGAAAACGTTAGAAACCTTAGGAACGGATGTATGGTACGTCTACCATTATACGTAGGATCCTGAATATAGCCAGTACAATGAAATTGTCAGCCCCTAAAGCGAGTACTGGTACCATTGCCATGAACTATACCAGGATCATCGTGCGCTACTGGCGAAACTGGGGACAGGCCCAAATAACTGGGGTTAAGCCCAAATAACTGGGGTCAAGCCCAAATAACTAGATACTTCTGTGGATACTCAATCCTTTGTTAAGGATACCTGAACCTTCAAAACTCAGAATCAAGTGAAAGCAGGATAAAGGATGCAGGATCCTTATCCTTATATAAGATAATTAAAGAATGAAATAATTTGAGATTAGAATATTACCAAAATGAGGATCCTCTGTCCTGTAAGGATCCTTCTAGGATACTTGTCAGGTAAGGATCACGGATCCTTATAACATGAAGTATTTCTTCAAGTGGACAGCATTCCAAGCTCTTGGTAGCAAATCACCTTCCATTGTTAGCAATCGATATGCCCCCTTTCCTGCCTCAGCTTCGATCAAGTAAGGGCCTTCCCACTTTGGTGCCAACTTTCCATCAGCAGGATTGGTGGTATTTTGAAATGCTTTCCTTAACACCATATCACCAACTTGGAATTTCCTGATCCTGACATTTTTGTTGTAAGCTCCAGCCATCCTTTGTTGATAACTGGCCATCCTTATCCTTGCCAAATCCCTGAGCTCTTCTATAGTATCCAAATCTTGATCCAAGTTTTCAGCATTTTCTTCAGGATCACGAATGTTTGTTCTTGCAGTAGGAACCACCATCTCTGTAGGGATCACTGATTCTGCCCCAAATACCAAAGAAAATGGAGTTTGGCCAGTGGCATTCTTGGGAGTTATCCTATCAGCCCATAGTACGTAAGGTAGTTCTTCTGCCCACTTTCCTTTCTTGGATCCAAGCTTCTTCTTCAAATTGTTGATGATGATCTTGTTTGATGATTCTGCCTGACCATTAGCTTGTGGGTGGACTGGTGTTGATGTTATCATCTTAATCCCCCAGTTGTCACAAAAGTTAGTAGTTCTAGTCCCAATAAATTGGGATCCATTATCACAAACAATTTCAGAAGGGATACCAAATATAGTAATAATGTTTCTCTTAATAAAGGATATCACTTCCTTTTCTCTGACTTGAGCAAAGGCTTCAGCCTCTATCCACTGGGAGAAGTAATCAGTCATAGCAAGCATGAATACTTTTCCACCAGGTGCCTTAGGAAGCTTACCAACTATATCCATTCCCCATCTCATAAATGGCCAAGAAGAGGATATAGGATGCAAAAGTTCTGCTGGTTAGTGAAGGATATTACAATGTCTCTGACAAGGATCACACTTCTTAGCATATTCCATAGCATCCTTCTTCATAGTAGGCCAATAGTATCCTGTCCTCAGGATCCTTGAGAATAATGCCCTGCCCCCAGTGTGGTTTCCACAATCTCCTTCATGGAAATCCTTTAGGACTTCTTGGATTTCGGGATCCTCAATGCATCTTAGATATGGTCCTGCAAGAGATCGTTTATACAACATATTATTCAATATTTTAAATTGAGATACCTTGATTTTGAAAGCCCTAGGGCTTTCTCCTGTAGGAATCTCTCCGTGTTGTATGTATCTCATGATTGGAAGGATCCATGATCCTGAATGAGATTGAGTATCATCACTAGGGATGATTGCAGAATCCTCTCCTATCTCCATGGCTACATGATCCTCGATAGCAGGGGTCAGGATGTGGATAATAGGGATCTTGATATCCTCTGGAATATTCAAGGATGATCCAAGATTGGCTAATGCATCAGCCTCTGCATTCTCTTCCCTTGGTACCTGTGTCAAACTAAAGGAAACAAAAGAGAGTGCCAATTCTTTGACTATCTCTAAATATTTGATTAGCTTTTCACCTTTAACAACATAGGATCCATTAAAGTGATTAGTGATTAATAATGAATCTACATGTACCTCAAGATACCTGATCCTCATATGCTTAGCAATTTGCAAACCAGCTATCAAGGCTTCATACTCAGCCTCATTATTAGTAGTTTGGAACTCACAAGCTATGGAGTGGAGTATTATGTCCCCCTGTGGTGATTTTAGTAGTATTCCAAGTCCTGTTCCTTTGACATTAGAGGCTCCATCAGTGAAAAGTATCCAAGGATCCTTAGTTTCTTCAAGCTGTTGGACTTCTAGCTGAGCTTCCTTTTGCAAGTTACTACTGAAATCTGCCACAAAGTCAGCTAAGGCTTGGGATTTAATGGCAGTCCTTGGTTTATATCTTATATCATATGCACTAAGCTTCACTGCCCACTTAGCCATCCTTCCTGACATTTCAGGTTTCCTGAGAACATTCTTAATTGGGAAATTAGTTTTAACAATAATGGCATGAGTCTCAAAATAGTGTCTTAATTTAGTAGATGCCATAATTAATGCAAGGATAAGTTTCTCTAAGTGTGAATACCTGGATTCAGCATCAAGTAAACTCTTACTTACATAATAAACAGGATGTTGTGTACTTGGTGATCCTTAACAAGGACCGCACTTACTGCTTTCGAGGATACTGTTAGGTATAAGGATAATATATCCCCTTTCTCTGGTTTCATCAAGGCAGGGGCTGAGGATAGGTAATCCTTAAGAGCTTTGAGGGCACTTTCATGCTTCTCAGTCCATTCAAATTTCTTGTTCTTCCTCAGGATGTCATAGAATTCCTTGCACTTTTCTGAGGATTTGGATATGAACCTGTTCAAGGCTGCGATCCTGTCTGTCAATCTTTGGACATCCTTGGCATTGGCAGGAGATTTGATATTCACAATAGCCTTAATCTGCTATGGACTTGCTTCAATGCCCCTCTTTGTCACCATATAGCCTAAGAATTTACCTGCTCTAACACCAAAATGACACTTGGAAGGATTTAGTTTCATATTAAATTTATCTAGGATATTGAATGCTTCCTCCAAGTCTTTAAGGTGATCCTCAGCTTTCTTGGACTTAACCACCATGTCATCTATATAGACTTCCATAGTGTGTCCAATTTGTTCCTTGAACATCATATTGACTAGCCTTTGATAAGTAGCACCTACATTTCTTAGTCCAAATGGCATAGCAATATAACAATATATACCAGTTGGGGTCATAAAGGTTGTATCCTCTTGGTCAGATGGTTCCATCTGAATTTGCTGAAATCCAGATGAAGCATCCATAAAAGTCAACAACTCATGACCCGCGGTAGCATCCACCATGGAGTCAATGTGGGGTAATGGGAAAGGATACTTGGGACATGCCTTGTTTAAATCAGTAAAATCGACACATACCCTCCACTTTCCATTTTTCTTTTGAACAACAACCACATTCACTAACCACCTTGGATAATTAACCTCTCTTATCATACCTGCCCGAAGTAGTTTATCAACCTCTTCCTGGATAATAGCATTCCTCTCAGGTGCAAACTTCCTCCTCTTCTGATGTATAGGCTTGAATGACCTGTCAATGCCAAGCTTGTGAGTAATTATATCCTTAGATATACTTGTCATATCCTCATGCTTCCAGGCAAAGGTGGTTTTCCTCCTCTTAAGGAAGGATACTAGATCCTGTTCAATGTTGCTAAGGATCCCTGAAACTACGAAGATCTTGTATTCAGGATCATGAGGATCCATAAGGATCTCTTTCAAATCCTGTTCTCTTGCCTCCAAGACATCCCTTGGAGGATACTTTAGTTGCTATTGCTCCCTTGGTCTTGAGGCTGGCTTCATTGATGATGTGTAACAATTCTTAGCTTCTTGTTGATCACTCTTAATTTTCACCACTCCCCATGGACTAGGAAGCTTCACACATTGATGGTAGGTAGACGGGACTGCCTTCATATCATGTATCCATGGCCTGGCAAGGATAACATTACAACAAGATAAGCAATCTATAACACAAAATTTTTGGTAAGAATGGAGTCCTTCAATATAGATAGGGAGTTTGATGTCCCCCAATGTATTCTTGGTTTCTCCGCTGAATCCCACAAGTACTGAGGATCTTGGGACAATGTCTGATTCAGGGATATTCATTTTCTTGAGGACATCAAGCTGGATAATGTTTACTGAGCTTCCTCCATCTATCAGGATCATGCGAACAAAATGGTTAGAGATAAACAGGGTAATAACAAGACCATCATGATGAGGATCCTGAACATCAAGACGATCATCCTCATCAAAAGTTATGATCTTATCCTTGGTGACAGTGGAGGTCCGGATGGGTCTGTCTCCATTATCCATCTTGGTTTCCTTGGTATGTCTTTTGGCTGCTGAAAAGGAAGTACCACAAATGTCTGATCCACCAGATATGAAGTTTATAACTTGTGCATCTGCTGGAGGAGCAGGAGCCTTTTCTGGGATCCTTTCAGGATCCTGGATCCTTGACTTCTTTCGTCCCAGAAGTTCCTTCAAATGCCCCTTGCTTAACAAGTAACCAATTTCCTTTCTAAGTGCAATACACTCCTCAGTGAGATGCCCAAAATCCTCATGATATGCACACCACTTGGTCTTGTCCTTTGTAGCAGCTGGTTTCTCACTTTTCCTTGGCCACCTAGCTTTCTCACATAGATTCTGCATTGCAAGAATTAGTTCATTGTTATCAACAGAAAAACAATATTCAGAAATGGGAGGATAATCCTCATCATCCTCTTCCTATTCCACTGCATGCACGTTCTGGTTGTCAGATTTGTTGTAGGACTTAAACTTGTTATTCTTAAAGTAGGATCCTTGCTTCTCCTGCTTTGAGGATCCTGTCAATCTCTCTTGGATCCTTTTGTCATCCTCTAGACGGATGAACCTAAGGGCCCTGGTTCTTACTTCATCAAGATTCCTGCATGGGGTCATAACAAGATCATCATAGAACAATGAATCCCTAAGCAAACCCATTTTAAAGGCTTCTACAGCCGTAGCTATATCCAGGTTAGGGATATCTAAGGATTCTTTACTAAACTTAGTGATGTAATCTCTAAGTGATTCATTTTGACCTTGTGTTACCCTATATAGATCACTAGTTAATCGTTCAAATTTTCTACTACAAGAGAATTGACTATTAAACAAATTAACTAGATTAGCAAATGAAGTAATAGAGTAAGGGGGAAGACTTAGCAGCCATTTAAGAGCAGATCCTGTGAGTGTGGATCCAAATCCCTTGCATAGACATCCTTCTTTTAACCTCTCAGGAATTGGATTGATCTCCATCCTCTCCCTGTATTGAGCTACATGTTCCTCTGGATCCGTTGAACCATTATATAGCTTCATAGTTGGTATTTGGAACCACTTGGGTATCTCAGCATCACAAATAGGTGGTGCAAAGAGAGATATCCTATAGCTACCATCTGCAATTTCAGGAATGGGTTTAACCACTCCTGGTACGCTGGATATCATATCCTTAAGCTTCTGTAACTCCCTAGCCATAGCCTGATTGATACCTGTATCCTGCATAGAGCCATGGTTAGTGCTATATGAATTATTGAAAGTGTTACCTCCCATGGGATTCATGTTTGGAATTCCAGATGTGAATCCATATTGACGGGGTTCTAGTATAATTGAAGGACCAGAGGATGCAATGGTCTACATTGGTATGAAGTCTCCTTGATGAACATCCGAGCTTGGAGGCTGCATGCTTCTTAAGAATCCTTGATCCTGAAAGATGTTGGATCCTTGAACCTGAGAGGATCCTTGAACCTGAAAGGATCCTTTGGGCTAAGAGGATCCTAGAACCTGAAAGGATCCTGGAACCATAGAGAATCCTTGAACCTGGGAGGATCCTTGGACTTGGGAGGATCCTTGGACCTGGGAGGATCCTAGGACCTGGGAGGATCCTTGGATTGTATGCATTCCCAAATATCCTCCTGAGCTAACGAAGGATCCCTGATGCTGAGAAGAGGATCCCGATGGCTGAGAATAGGATCCTTGAGGCTGGAAGTGAGAGCCACATGCCTGACTCATAGTTGCTGTTCCATAACGCCTTTCTGATGGACCACTTTGATACTGGATGCCCGGAACTGCCGATTGTAGGGTAGTTACAACCGGAGTGTCAAAATTCAATGACCTTGGTATCAGAGGAGAGTGATCCTCCACTGTTTATTCTGTTTCTTGATATCACCAATCTCCTGGAGGATCCTTTCATTGGTTTTGTCCTGCTCTTGCATGCGATCTCTCATCTGCAAAATCAGAGTAAAAAAGATCATTAGTAGTAGGATTAGAGGAAACAGAAGAAGTTGGTGGTTTTGGAAAAATGGGGGTTTGTCTCTTCGCAGCATTTTCAGCATTCTTCTGGGATCCAGAAGGTGGTGGAGGCAAAGGAGGAACGCCTTGTGAAGAACTGATTGCCGGCATAGAGCTTGATGTGTTCTTTGCTGAAGAAGCCATCTGCTTGGTTGAAACGAACCGAAATGACCACAAAAATATGAATCTTCTTAGGAATGAAGCACCAATTGCCCCACGGTGGGCGCCAAACTGTTTTGGTCAAAAATCAAGCTAAGATAATGCAACCAAACTTTCTGTTGTGAGGTGTGATACTTGAATCGATGAACAATATTAAGGATCACTCAGAAAAGTAATGAACAAGTGACACATTGATTTATATGAGGAAAAAGCCCTTGATCAAGAGTTGATCTTCGGCATAAAAAACCTCGGGTGATGGAAACTACCGATCACCAACTCAGATTAAACAAAAAATGTATTACAACTTTGGATGATAGCGAGCTTGTTACAAGGATCACTAGAGTGTAATGTGCAAAAAAGTGTGTAATCGCCGAGCAAACTGTCGAGAGCTGATGAGAGCAGTTACGAGTGTGTGTGTTTAGCCGAAAATAGCCAGGTGTTCTAATCTAGCTCGCTATCCCCTTTTAAATTTGGAAAATATCTAAGCTAACTAACTATCCGCATTTCGTGCAAGTCTTCCACGACCTCCATAACGTCCATATTAGTCAAGCACGTGCGGAATAAGAAGGGAATATGCTCCAGGAATATCGCCAAGGCCAAGTCCAAGCACGTACTCCTGCAAAACAACATCGTATTCAAAGCAGATAATCGTTAGTGTGAGGATCACTATGACGGTCCTGGATCCTGATCCTACAATACTCTCTGAGGATCACTAATTCAAACAGAATTGAGGATCCCTAAGCCTGACAGGAATTGAGGATCACTGATCTTTGGAAAATCCTCCCCTAACACGTATGTTGAAGATGCTGACCAGAAGGACTTGGACTTTCAGAAGATCTTCCTGTCAAAGGATAAGACCATCTCTACCCTCGAGAAGGAGCTTAACTTGGTGAAAAAGCAGCTGGTCATGGCGCACATCAATGCTGATCATGAGAAGGCTGAAGTGATGGAGGGTGCTAAGCTTTCTGCCGCCATTGCGATTCTCAAAATCAAATTACAGATGGCAAAGGAGGCTGAGGATCCTAGCTTCGACAGGACTGCCTGGGACCAAGAAGGCTGGAAGGCCAAGCTAGCTGAGCTGGACGATGAAGAGGAGACTGAAGAGGTTCTGGCAATTGAGGCAAGCGGTAGCGGGGCGAAGGATCAGGCTGGTGATGCAGAGGCTGGAGGTGATGGTGATGCAGCGAAGGTGTAGGTTGCAACAATGGGCGATGATGGATTTATCTAGACGTGACCAGAGCCCATTTTTTATGGTTTAAAAGTTTTTTGAATGTTTGATGTTGTTTTCAAACAATGCTGGTCTGTACTTAAACAATAGTAATTAGGATTAAGGATCACCGATCCTTCAGGCAATAGGTAGGATTACAAATGGTGCAGTGATCCTCTGTTTGGGGGATGAAGCCATTGTAATCCTGCCGTCTTTTTATTCCTGAACTTAGACCACATTAATATGGACACCCTTTGCCAACCCAAGTGGACAGGCCATCTTTTGCTGGTAGAAACTTGGGTTGGCAATTTTGACAACCTTTAAAGGGTTTAACTTTTGATAAATAAATAAAAGCTTAATCTTTTGACTATCTCATGTGTTGTTATACTTGTGAACACTTTACCTTTTAATTGTTATGATACATTTTGTTTGAATTCATGAATCAGTAACAAAAGTTTAGTAGATTATACCAAAAAGTTTAGTAGATTATACCAAAAAGTATAGGATAGGATCATCGTGCGCTACTGGCGATGCTGGGGACAGGCCCAAAAAACTGGGGACTAGCCCAAAAACTGGGGACAAGCCCAAATACTGGGGACAAGCCCATATAACTTTGGAGACTTCTTTGGATACTTGATCCTTCATTAAGGATATATCAACCTTCTGCAAAACTCAAAATTAAGTGAAGGAAGGATAAAGGATGCAAGATCCTTCTCCTTGTAAACATGTTAAGTAAAGAATTAAATAGATTGAATTTAGATCATTACCAGAGTGAGGATCATCTATCCTCTAAGGATCCTTCAAGGATACCGATCATGAAAATAGCTAAGGATGCTGGATCCTTATTACATGAAGTATCTCTTCAAATGGACAGCATTCCAAGCTCTTGGTAGCAAATCTCCTTCCATTGTTAATAATCGATATGCCCCCTTTCCTGCCTCAGCTTCAATAAGATAGGGACCTTCCCATTTAGGTGCAAACTTGCCATCAACAGGATTTGTGGTATTTTGGAATGCTTTCCTCAACACCATATCACCAACTTGAAACTTCCTGATCCTGACATTCTTGTTATAAGCTCCAGCCATCCTTTGTTGATAACTGACCATTCTTATCCTTGCCAAATCCCTGAGTTCTTCTATTGTATCCAAGTCTTGAACCAAGTTCTCAGCATTTCCTTCAGGATCACGGATGCTTGTTCTTGCAGTAGGAACCACCATCTCTGTAGGGATCACTGATTCTGCTCCAAACACTAAAGAAAATGGAGTCTGGCCAGTAGCATTCTTAGGGGTTGTTCTATCAGCCCATAGTACATAAGGTAGTTCTTCTGCCCATTTTCCTTTCTTGGATCCAAGCTTCTTCTTCAAGTTGTTGATGATGATCTTGTTGGATGATTCTGCTTGACCATTAGCTTGTGGATGGACTGGTGTTGATATTATCATCCTAATCCCCCAGCTGTCACAAAAGTTAGTAGTTCTACTCCCAATAAATCGGGATCCATTATCACAAACAATGTCAGAAGGGATACCAAATCTGGTAATAATGTTTCTTTTAATAAAGGATATCTCTTCTTTTTCTCTAACTTGAGCAAAAGCTTCAGCTTCTATCCACTTGGAGAAGTAATCAGTCATAGCAAGTGTTAGGGGTGGATTTCTAAATAATCAGTGATACTTATTTACTGTTGGGTTTAGTGATCCTCAATTCTGTCTGAAGTAGTGATCCTCAGAAGTGTTGCAGGATCAGGATCATGGATCACTATAAGGATACCTGTACTAACGATTGTCTACTTTGAATTCGTAATTGTTTTGCAGGACTATCAACTTGGACTTGGTCTTGGCGATATTCCTGGAGAATATTCTAAGTCTATTCCACACGTGCTTGGTCAGAAATGGACATTATGGAGTCGTGGAGGACTTGCACGATTTGCGGAAAGTTAGTTAGGCTAGATATTTTCTAATTTTAAGGGGGTAGCGAGCTATTTTTTAGAGACTTGGCTATTTTTGGCTACACACACACTCATACAATCGCTCTCATCAGCTTTCGCTAACACACTTGGCGATTACACACATTTTCTACACAATACACTATAGTGATCCTTGTACTTAGCTCGCTATCATCCGAAGTTGTAATACATTTCTTGTTTAATTTGAGTTGGTGATCGGTAGTTTCCATCACCCGAGGTTTTTTATGCCGGAGATCATTCATTGATCAAGGGCTTTTTCCTCGTATAAATCTTCGTGTCACTTGTTCATTACACTTCATAGTGATCCTTATTGCTGTTCATCAATTCAAGCATCATACCTCACAACAGAAAGTTTGGTTACATTGTCATTGCTTGATTTTTGACCAAAACAGTTTGGCGCCCACCGTGGGGAAATTGGTGCTTCATTCCTAGAAAGATTCATGTTTTTGTGGTCATTTCGATTCGCTACAACCAAACAGATGGCTTCCTCAGTGAAGAATACTTCAAGTTTGATGCCCTCATTCAGTTCTTCACAAGGCGTTCCTCCTTTGCCTCCACCACCTTCTAGATCCCAGAAGAATGCTGAGAATGCTGCGAAGAAACCAACTCCTATTTTCCAAAAACCACCTACTTCTTCTGTTTCAACTAATCCTACTACTAATGATCTTTATTCCTTGATTTTGCAGATGAGGAATCATGCACAAGAGCAGGATAAAACCAACGAAAGGATCCTCCGGGAGATCGATGAAATTAAGAAACAGAAGAAATCAGTGGAGGATCACTCCCCTCAGATGCCAAGGTCGCTGAACTTCAACACTCCGGTCATAACTTCCCAACACTCAGCAGTTCCGGACGTGCAATACTTGGGTGAACTACCAGGAAGGCGTTATGGAACAACAACAATGAGTCAGGCATTTGGCTCTTACTTCCAGCCGCAGGAATCCTCTTCTCAGCCATCAGGATCCTCCTCTCAGCACCAGGGATACTTCACGTCAGGAGGATATGTGGGAATGCATGCAGTACAAGGATCCTCACAGGTCCAAGGATCCTCCCAAGTACAAGGATCCTCCCAGGTCCAAGGATCCTCCCAGGTCCAAGGATCCTCCCGAGTCCAAGGATCCTCCCAAGTCCAAGGATCCTCCCAGATCCCAGGATCCTCTTGGGTCCCAGGATTCCCCCTTGTTCAAGGATCCTCCCTGGTCCCAGGATCCTTTCAGGTTCAAGGATCACCTCAATTCCAAGGATCCAACCTCCTTCAAAATCAAGGATCCTTGAGAAGTATGCAGCCTCAGAACTCGGACGTTCATCAAGGAGACTTCATACCAATGCAGACCATTGCCTCCTCTGGTCCCTCAATCATGCCAGAGTCTCGACAAGATGGATTCACATCCACAATTCCAAACTCGAATCTTGTGGGAGGTAACACGTTTAATAATTTATATAATACTAACCATGGCTTTATGCAGGATACAGGTATCAATCAGGCCATGGCTAGGGAGCTACAGAAGCTTAAGGATATGATATCCAGTGTACCAGGAGTGGTTAAACCCATTCCTGAGATTGCGGATGGTAGCCATAGGATGTCTCATTTTGCACCACCTTTATGTGATGCTGAGATACCTAAAAGATTCCAGATACCATCAATGAAGCTATATGATGGTTCAACGGATCCAAAAGAGCATGTAGCTCAGTACAGGGAGAGGATGGAGATCAATCCAATTCCTAAAAGGTTGAAAGAAGCATGTCTATGCAAGGGATTTGGATCCACACTTACAGGATCTGCTCTTAAATGGCTGCTAAGTCTTCCCCCTTACTCTATTACTTCATTTGCTAATTTAGTTAACTTGTTCAATAGTCAATTCTATTGTAGTAGAAAGTTTGAACGATTAACTAGTGATTTATATAGGGTAACACAAGGTCAAAATGAATCACTTAGAGATTATATCACTAAGTTTAGTAAAGAATCCTTAGATATTCCTAATTTGGATATTGCTACGGCTGTAGAAGCCTTTAAAATGGGATTGCTTAGGGATTCATTATTCTATGATGATCTTGTTATGACACCTTGCAGGAATCTTGATGAAGTAAGGACTAAGGCCCTTAGGTTCATCCGCCTAGAGGATGACAAAAGGATCCAGGACAGGTTGACAGGATCCTCAAAACAGGATAAACAAGGATCCTACTTCCGGAACAACAAATCCAAGTCCTACAACAGATCTGATAACCAGAATGTGCACGCAGTGGAACAAGAAGAGGATGATGAGGATTATCCTACTATTTCTGAATATTGTTTTTCTGTTGATAACAATGAACTAATCCTTGCAATGCAGAATCTAGGTGAGAAAGCTAGGTGGCCAAGGAAAAGCGATAAACCAGCTGCTACAAAGGATAAATCCAAGTGTTGTGCATATCATGAGGATTTTGGGCATCTCACTGAAGAGTGTATTGCACTTAGAAAGGAAATTGGTTACTTGTTAAGCAAGGGGCATTTAAAAGAACTCTTGGGACGAAAGAAGTCAAGGACCCAGGATCCTGAAAGGATCCCGGAAAGGGCTCTTGCTCCTCCTACAGATGCACAAGTCATAAATTTCATATCCGGTGGATCAGACATCTGTGGTACATCCTTCTCAGCAGCAAAAAGACACGCTAAGGAAACCAAGATGGATAATAGAGACAGACCCGTCCGGACCTCCGTTGTCACCCAGGATAAAGTCATTACTTTTGATGAGGATGATCGTGTTGACATCCAGGATCCTCATCATGACGGTCTTGTAATTACATTGTTTATTTCTAACCACTTTGTTCGCAGGATTGTTATAGATGGAGGAAGCTCTGTGAATATCATTCAGCTGGATGTTCTCAAGAAAATGAATATCCCAGAATCTGATATTATCCCAAGATCCTAAGTACTTGTGGGATTCAGTGGGGAAACAAAGAATACATTGGGGGACATCAAACTCCCAATCTATATTGAAGGATTGCATTCTTATCAAAAGTTTTGTGTTATTGATTGCTTGTCGTGTTGTAATGTTATCCTTGGCAGGCCATGGATACATGATATGAAGGCAGTCCCATCCACCTATCATCAGTGTGTAAAGCTTCCAAGTCCATGGGAAGTGGTGAAAATTGAGAGTGATCAACAGGAGGCTAAGAATTGCTATACCTCATCAATGAAACCAGCCTCAAGACCAAGGGAGCAATAGAAATTAAAGTATCCTTCAAGAGATGTCTTGGAGGCAAGAGAACAGGATTTGAAAGAAATCCTCATGGATCCTGATGATCCTGAATCCAAGATCTTCATAGGGTCAGGGATCCTTAGCGATATTGAACGGGAGCTAGTATCCTTTCTCAAAAGAAGGAAAACCACCTTTGCCTGGAAACATGAAGACATGACAGGTATATCTAAAGATATAATTACTCACAAACTTGGCATTGACAGGTCATTCAAGCCAATTCATCAAAAGAGGAAGAAGTTTGCACCTGAAACAAATGCTATTATCCAGGAAGAGGTAGATAAGCTACTTCGTGCAGGTATGATTAGAGAGGTTAAGTATCCAAGATGGTTAGCCAATGTGGTTGTTGTTCAAAAGAAAAATGGAAAGTGGAGGGTATGTGTCGATTTTACAGATTTAAACAAGGCATGTCCCAAGGATCCTTTCCCATTACCCCACATTGACTCCATGGTGGATGCTACCGCGGGTCATGAGTTGTTAACTTTTATGGATGCTTCATCTGGATTTCAACAAATTCAGATGGAACCATCCGATCAAGAGGATACAGCCTTTATGACCCCAACTGGTATATACTGTTATATTGCTATGCCATTTGGATTAAGGAATGCAGGTGCTACTTATCAAAGGCTAGTCAATATGATGTTCAAGGAGCAAATTGGACACACTATGGAAGTCTATATTGATGACATGGTGGTTAAGTCCAAGAAAGCTGAGGATCATCTTAAACACTTGGAGGAAGCGTTCAATATCCTTGATAAATATAATATGAAACTTAATCCTTCTAAGTGTCATTTTGGTGTAAGGGCAGGTAAATTCTTAGGATATATGGTGACAAAGAGGGGCATTGAAGCAAGTCCAGAGCAGATTAAGGCTATTGTGAATATCAAATCTCCTGCCAATGCTAAGGATGTGCAAAGGTTGACTGGCAGGATCGCAGCCTTGAACAGATTCATATCCAAATCCTCAGAAAAGTGCAAGGAATTCCATGAAATCCTGAGGAAGAACAAGAAATTTGAATGAACTGAGAAGCATGAAAGTGCCCTTAAAGCTCTTAAGGATTATCTATCCTCAGCCCCAGCCTTGATGAAACCAGAAAAGGGAGATGTGCTATCCTTATACTTGGCGGTATCCTCAAAAGCAGTAAGTGCGGTCCTTGTTAAGGATCACCAAGGTACAAAACATCCTGTTTATTATGTAAGTAAGAGCTTACTTGATGCTTAATCCAGGTATTCACATTTAGAAAAACTTATCCTTGCATTAATTATGGCATCCACTAAATTAAGGCATTATTTTGAGACTCATGCCATTATTGTTAAAACTAATTTCCCAATTAAGAATGTTCTCAGGAAACCTGAAATGTCAGGAAGGATGGCCAAGTGGGCAGTGAAGTTGAGTGCATATGATATAAGATATGAACCAAGGACTGCCATCAAATCCCAAGCCTTAGCTGACTGTGTGGCAGATTTTAGTAGTGATTTGCAAAAGGAGGCTGAACTAGAAGTCCAACAGCTTGAAGAAACCAAGGATCCTTGGATACTGTTCACTGATGGATCCTCCAATGTAAATGGAACAGGGCTTGGAATACTACTAAAATCGCCACAGGGGGACATAATACCCCACTCCATAGTTTGTGAATTTCAAACTACCAACAATGAGGCTGAATATGAAGCCTTGATAGCTGGTTTGCAAATTGCAAAGCACATGAGCATCAGGTATCTTGAGGTACATGTAGATTCTTTATTGATCACTAATCAATTTAATGGATCCTATGCTGTTAAAGGTGAAAAGCTAATCAAATATTTGGAGATAGTCAAAGAATTGGCACTCTCTTTTGTATCCTTTAGTTTGACACAGGTACCAAGGGAAGAGAATGCAGAAGCGGATGCATTAGCCAATCTAGGATCATCTTTGAAAATTCCTGAGGATATCAAGTTCCCTATTATCCATATCCTGACCCCTGCTATCAAGGATCATGTAGCTATGGAGATAGGAGAAGATTCTGCAATAATCCCTAGTGATAATACCCAATCTCATTCAGGATCATGGATACTCCCAATCATGAGATACATACAACATGGAGAAATTCCTACAGGAGAAAACCCAAGGGCTTTCAAAATTAAGGTATCTCAGTTTACAATATTAAATAATATGTTGTATAAACGATCTCTTGCAGGACCATATTTAAGATGCATTGAGGATCCTGAAATTCAAGAAGTCCTAAAGGATTTCCATGAAGGAGATTGTGGAAACCACACTGGGGGCAGGGCATTATTCTCGAGGATCCTGAGGACAGGATACTATTGGCCCACTATGAAGAAGGATGCTGTGGAGTATGCCAAGAGGTGTGATCCTTGTCAGAGGCATAGTAATATCCTTCACCAACCAGCAGAGCTCTTGCATCCTATATCCTCTTCTTGGCCATTCATGAGATGGCGAATGGATATAGTTGGAAAGCTTCCTAAGGCACCTGGTGGAAAAGTATTCATGCTTGCTATGACTGATTACTTCTCTAAGTGGATAGAGGCTGAAGCCTTTGCTCAAGTCAGAGAAAAGGAAGTTATATCCTTTATTAAAAGAAACATTATTACTAGATTTGGTATCCCTTCTCAGATTATTTGTGATAATGGATCCCAATTTATTGGGAATAGAACCACTAACTTTTGTGACAGTTGGGGGATTAAGATGATAACATCAACACCAGTCCATCCACAAGCTAATGGTCCGGCAGAGTCATCCAACAAGATCATCATCAACAATTTGAAGAAGAAGCTTGGATCCAAGAAAGGAAAATGGGCAGAAGAACTACCTTATGTGCTTTGGGCTGATAGGACAACTCCCAAGAATGCTACAGGCCAAACTCCATTTTCTTTGGTATTTGGGGCAGAATTAGGGATCCCTACAGAGATGGTGGTTCCAACTGCAAGAACAAGCATTCGTGATCCTGAAGAAAATGCTGAAAACTTGATTCAAGACTAGGATACTATAGAAGAAATCAGGGATTTAACAAGGATAAGGATGGCCAGTTATCAACAAAGGATGGCTGGTGCTTACAACAAAAATGTCTGGCTCAGGAAATTCCAAGTTGGGGATATGGTATTAACGAAAGCATTTCAAAACACCACCAATCCTGCTGATGGAAAACTAGCACCAAAGTGGGAAGGCCCCTATTTGATTGAAGCTGAAGCAGGAAAGGGGGCATATCGATTGCTAACAATGGAAGGTGATTTGCTACCTAGAGCTTGGAATGCTGTCCATTTGAATAAATATTTCATGTGATCATGATCCTTACCAGACAAGTATCCTTGAAGGATCCCCACTGACAGATGATCCTCTTTCTGGTAATATTCCAATCTCAAACTATTTCATTCTTTTTATTCTCTTACAAGGATAAGGATCCTGCGTCCTTTATCCTCCTTTTACTTGATTCTGAGTTTTGAAGGTTCAGGTATCCTTAACTAAGGATTGAATATCCACAGAAGTATCCAGTTATTTGGGCTTGACCCCAGTTATTTGGGCTTGACCCCAGTTCTTTGGGCTAGTCCCCAGTTTGGGCCTGTCCCTAGTTTCGCCAGTAGCGCACGATGATCCTGGTATAGTTCATGGCAATGGGACCAGTACCCGCTTTAGGGGCTAACAATTTCATTGTACTGGCTATATTCAGGATCCTACGTATAATGGTAGACGTACCATACATCCGTTCCTAAGGTTTCTAACGTTTTCACGTTAGCTAAGGTTTTGGCATTTTCATGTCACTAAGTTTGGATAGTCGCCAGTGAGGGACATACTCCAGTTTACATACGATCCTTTGGGCTTGCCCCCAGTTATCCTTTGGGCTTGTCCCCAGTTATCCTTTGGGCTTGTCCCCAGTTATCTTTTGGGCTTGTCCCCAGTATATTGGGATTGTCCCCAGAATTGTTGGGCTTGTCCCCAGTTACTAACATTCGTCTTATATTGGCTCAGTCCCAAGTAATATCTTATTTCAGGCTTGTGAAGATAAATGACTAAGGATTCTTGATCCTTACTTTCAACTAAGGTTCGTATCTTGGGTTATCCTAATTTTAAGTGTTAGAGGATAGGATCCTAACTTGGATTCTCAGGTATGATCCTTAACTATTTTGATTTTATTCATTATGTACTTAAGTGACACTTATCCTTTGACAACTGAACTTATTATCCTTAAACTATTTTTATGTGATCCTTGATCATATCCTTAACTCTTAAGGGATATTTTTTAAATTTTTCCTTACTTGATGAGTCTAAACGACATGAACATCACAAAAGATTGAAAAATAAAATAACAATAAGGATATCAACACAGGATATAGCCAAAAAGTTAAAGTCATTTTATTCACAAAAGCTTAAACCCTTTTAAGGTTGTCAAAATTGCCAACCCACGTTTCTACCAACAAAACGTGGCCCGTCCACATGGGTTGGCAAAGGGTGTCCATTGTTTATAGGTCTAACAAGTGCAGGAAATTAAAGACGACAGGATCACAATGGCTTCATCCCCCAAACAGAGGATCCCTCCACCATTTGTAATCCTACCTATTGTTTAAAGGATCATCAATGATCCTCAACCCTAATTACTATTGTTCAAGTACAGACCAACCATTGTTTATCAAAACATCATCAAAACAAAAAACCATAACCAAACTAAAAAATGGGCTCCGGCTATGTCTAGAAGTGTCCATCATTGCCCATTGTTACAGCCTACACCTTCGCTGCATCACCATCTCCAGCTCCACTAGCTTCACCACCATGATCCTTGCCACTGCCTCCAGCCTCGATCGTCAGGATCTCCTCAGCCTCCTCCTCGTCCTCCAATTCAGCCAACTCCGACATTCCTAGTTCGATCCCTTCCTGCTCGATGATCCTTTCAAGGGTATATAAGACCCTCCAGATCATCGGCATAGCCTGGATATAGGAGATGCCAGTAAGGGAGAAAAAGGATTGGGTAAAGGCTGGAAAAGGATAGGTGTATCCTATGGTGAATGGGGTAACAGGAAAGGCAATCCAAGTTTCAGAGATATAGTCACTCAAAGCGGTGGGGTCAAATGGCTTGATAACGGTATTCGCTGGAAAACAGTGGCGAATTCTGTCTATTTGTGCATCATTGAAACAGCATCTTTCTTTCGGTGAATCTTTGATGATCCCTTGGCTTTTAAGAGGGCTGTTCTTCTTGTGATCCTTGCCCGGTGAGTTTCGGAGCATCATTTTTGACGAGATGATGGTAAAGAAAGAAAAGCAGAGTAAGAGAAGGAAGAAAAGGAAAAGAGTTACCTGCTTGATCGTCGGATGAGATTATAAAGGGAGTTCTCTTGAACTTAAATGTGAAATGATCCCTATCTCTAACTCCTATTTATAATAATGATTCTGCAGGATAATCATCTCACTGACGTCATGATCGTAACGGCTAGTCCGACTCCAACGGCTAGTTATCTGATTAATTCGTTACGGATAAGAACAAAATACAACTCGTTTATTTACAATATTACTCCTTATATTTTGGGGGCAATTGTTAGGGGTGGATTTCTAAATAATCAGTGATCCTTATTTACTGTTGGGTTTAGTGATCCTCAATTCTGTCTGAAGTAGTGATGCTCAGAAGTGTTGCAGGATCAGGATCATGGATCACTATAAGGATACCTGTACTAACGATTGTCTACTTTGAATTCGTAATTGTTTTGCAGGACTATTAACTTGGACTTGGTCTTGGCGATATTCCTGGAGAATATTCTAAGCCTATTCCGCACGTGCTTGGTCAGAAATGGACGTTATGGAGTCATGGAGGACTTGCACGATTTGCGGAAAGTTAGTTAGGCTAGATATTTTCTAATTTTAAGGGGGTAGCGAGCTATTTTTAGAGACTTGGCTATTTTTGGCTACACACACACACTCATACAATCGCTCTCATCAGCTTTCGCTAACACACTTGGCGATTACACACATTTTCTACACAATACACTATAGTGATCCTTGTACTTAGCTCTCTATCATCCGAAGTTGTAATACATTTCTTGTTTAATTTGAGTTGGTGATCGGTAGTTTCCATCACCCGAGGTTTTTTATGCCGGAGATCATTCATTGATCAAGGGCTTTTTCCTCGTATAAATCTTCGTGTCACTTGTTCATTACACTTCATAGTGATCCTTATTGCTGTTCATCAATTCAAGCATCATACCTCACAACAGAAAGTTTGGTTACATTGTCATTGCTTGATTTTTGACCAAAACAGCAAGCATGAACACTTTTCCACCAGGTGCCTTGGGAAGTTTGCTAACTATATCCATTCCCCATCTCATGAATGGCCAAGAAGAGGATATAGGATGTAGGAGCTCCGCTGGTTGGTGAAGGATATTACTATGTCTCTGACAAGGATCCCATTTCTTGGCATAATCCACAACATCCTTCTTCATTGTAGGCCAATAGTATCATGTCCTCAGGATCCTTGAGAATAGTGCCCTGCCCCCAGTGTGGTTTCCACAATCTCCTTCATGAAAATCCTTTAGGACTTCTTGGATTTCAGGATCCTCAATGCATCTTAGATATGGTCCTGCAAGAGATCGTTTATATAACATGTTATTCAATATTGTAAATTGAGATACCTTGATTTTGAAAGCCCTGGGGTTTTCTCCTGTAGGAATCTCTCCATGCTGTATATATCTCATGATTGGAAGGAACCATGATCCTGAGTGAGATTGTGTATCATTACTAGGGATGATTGCAGAATCCTCTCCTATCTCCATAGCTACATGATCCTCAATAGCAGGAGTTAGGATATGAATCATAGGGATTTTGATATATTCTGGAATCTTCAAAGATGATCCTAGGTTGGCCAATGCATCAGCTTCTACATTTTCTTCTCTGGGTACTTGTGTCAAACTAAAGGAAACAAAAGAGAGTGTTAATTCTTTGACTCTCTAAATATTTGATTAGTTTTTCACCTTTAACAGCATAGGATCCATTAAAGTGATTAGTAATTAACAATGAATCTACATGTACCTCAAGATACCTGATCCTCATGTGCTTGGCAATTTGCAAACCAGCTATCAAGGCTTCATATTCAGCCTCATTATTAGTAGTTTGAAACTCACAAGCTATGGAGTGGGGTATTATGTCCCCCTGTGGCGATTTTAGTAGTATTCCAAGTCCTGTCCCTTTGACATTAGAGGCTCCATCAGTCTCTTCAAGCTGCTGAACTTCTAACTCAGCTTCTCTTTGTAGATCACTACTGAAATCTGCCACAAAGTCAGCTAAGGCTTGGGATTTAAAGGCAGTTCTTGGCTCATATCTTATATCATAAGCACTGAGCTTCACTGCCCATGTGGCCATCCTTCCTGACATCTCAGGTTTCCTGAGAACATTCTTAATTGGAAAGTTAGTTCTAACAATAATGGCATGAGTTTCAAAATAATGTCTTAGTTTAGTAGATGCCATAATCAAAGCAAGGATAAGTTTTTCTAAATGTGAATACCTGGATTCAGCATCAAGCAAACTCTTACTTACATAATAGACAGGATGTTGTGTACCTTCGTGATCCTTAACAAGGACCGCACTTACTGCTTTGGAAGAGACTACCAAATATAAGGATAATATGTCCCCTTTTTCTGGTTTCATCAAGGCAGGAGCTGAGGATAGGTAATCCTTAAGGGCTTTGAGAGCATTTTCATACTTATCAGTCCACTCAAATTTCTTGTTCTTTCTCAAAATGTCATAGAATTCCTTGCACTTTTCTGACGACTTGGATATGAACATGTTCAAGGCTGCGATCCTCCCTGTCAACCTTTGCACATCCTTGGCATTGGTAGGAGATTTTATATTCACGATTTCCTTGATTTGCTCTGGACTTACTTCAATGCCTGTTTTTGTTACCATATAGCCTAAGAATTTGCCTGCTTTAACACCAAAGTGACACTTTGAAGGATTCAGTTTCATATTGGATTTGTCAAGGATATTGAATGCTTCTTCCAGGTTTCTAAGGTGATCCTCAGCTCTCTTTGACTTAACCACCATGTCATCTATGTAGACTTCCATAGTGTGTCCTATTTGTTCCTTAAACATCATATTGACTAGCCTTTGATAAGTAGCACCTGCATTCCTTAGTCCAAATGGCATAGCAATATAACAATAGATAGCAGTTGGGGTCATAAAGGTTGTATCCTCATGATCAGATGGTTCCATCTGAATTTGTTGAAATCCAGATGAAGCATCCATAAAAGTCAACAACTCATGACCTGCGGTAGCATCCACCATGGAGTCAATGTGGGGTAATGGGAAAGGATCCTAGGGACATGCCTTGTTTAAATCAGTAAAATCGACACATACCCTCCACTTTCAATTTTTCTTTTGAACAACAACCACATTGGCTAACCATCTTGGATACTTAACCTCTCTAATCATACCTGCGCGTAGCAGTTTGTCTACCTCCTCCTGGATAATGGCATTCCTTTCAGGTGCAAACTTTCTCCTCTTTTGATGTATGGGTTTGAATGACCTGTCAATACCAAGCTTATGAGTAATTATATCTTTAGAGATACCTGACATGTCTTCATGCTTCCAGGCAAAGGTAGTTTTTCTCCTTTTATGGAAGGATACTAAATCCTCTTCAATTTCATTGAGGATCCCGGATCCTATGAAGACTTTGGATTCAGGATCATGAGGATATCTTTCACATCTTGTTCTCTTGCCTCCAAGACGTCTCTTGGAGGATACTTTAGTTGCTATTGCTCCCTTGGTCTTGAGGATGGCTTCATTGATTAGGTATAGCAATTCTTTGCTTCTTGTTGGTCACTCTCGATCTTTATCACCCCCCATGGACTAGGAAGCTTCACACATTGATGATATGTAGATGCAACTGCCCTCATGTCATGTATCCATGGCCTGCCAAGGATAACATTGCAATAGGATAAGCAATCTATATCATAAAATTTCTGATAAGAATGAAGTCCTTCAATGTAGATGGGAAGTTTAATGTCCCCCAATGTATTCTTGGTTTCTCCACTGAATCCCACAAGAACTGAGGATCTTGGGACAATATCCGATTCAGGGATGTTCATTCTTGAGGACATCAAGCTGAATGATGTTTAATGAGCTTCCTCCATCTATCAAGATCCTGCGAACAAAATGGTTAGATATAAATAAGGTAATAACAAGACCATCATGATGAGGATCCTGGACATCAACACGATCATCCTCATCAAAAGTTATAACTTTTTCCTGTGTAACAATAGAGGTTCGAATGGGCTTATCCCCATTATCCATCTTGGTTTCCTTGGCATGTCTCTTGGCTGCTGAAAAGGAAGTACCACAAATGTCTGATCCACCGGATATGAAGTTTATAACTTGTGCATCTGCCGGAGGAGCAGGAGCTCTTTCTGGAACCTTTTCAGGATCCTGGATCCTTGACTTTTTTCTTCGCAAAAGCTCCTTCAAGTGCTCCTTGCTTAACAAGTAACCAATCTCTTTTCTCAGTGCAATACATTCTTCAGTGAGATGCCCGAAATCCTCATGATATGCACACCATTTGGATTTGTCTTTTGTTGCAGCTGGCTTATCACTTTTCTTGGGCCATCTTGCTTTGTCACCTAGGTTCTGCATTGCAAGGATTAGTACATTGTTATCAACAGAAAAACAATGTTCAGAAATGGGAGGATAATCCTTATCATCCTCTACCTGTTCTACTGCATGGACATTCTGGTTATCAGACTTGTTATAAGACTTGGACTTGTTGTTCCTGAAGTAGGATCCTTGTTTTTCCTGTTTCAAAGATCCTGCCAGTCTTTCCTGGATCCGTTTGTCATCATCTAGTCGGATGAATCTAAGGGCCCTGGTTCTTACTTCATCGAGATTCCTGCAAGGGGTCATGACAAGATCATCATAGAACAATGAATCCCTAAGTAAACCCATTTTAAAGGCTTCCACAACCGTAGCTATATCAAGATTAGGAATATCTAAGGATTCTTTACTGAACTTAGTGATATAATCTCTAAGTGATTCATTTTGACCCTGTGTTACCCTATATAGATCACTAGTTAATCGTTCAAACTTTCTACTACATGAGAATTGACTATTAAACAGATTAACTAGATTAGCAAATGAAGTAATTGAGTAAGGGGGAAGACTTAGCTGCCATTTAAGAGCTGATCCCGTTAATGTGGATTCGAAACCCTTGCACAAACATGCTTCTTTTAACCTCTCCGAGATGGGATTGATCTCCATCCTTTCTCTATATTGAGCTACATGTTCCTCTGGATCCGTCGAGCCATCATATAGCTTCATGGTTGGTATTTGCAACCTCTTTGGGATTTCTGCATCACAAATGGGTGGTGCAAAGCGAGATATCATGTGGCTTCCATCTGCAATTTCAGGAATGGGCTTAACCACTCCTGGAACGCTGGATATCATATCCTTCAGTTTTTGTAATTCCCTAGCCATATCTTGGTTGATACCTGTATCCTGCATAAATCCATGGTTAGTGTTATAAGAATTATTAAAGTGTTACCTCCCGAAGGATTCAAGTTTTGAATTCCAGAAGTGAATCCATATTGACAGGACTCTGGTATGACTGAAGGACTAGAGGAAGCAATGGTCTGCATTGGAATGAAGTCTCCTAGATGGACATCTGAACTTCCGGGTTGCACACTTCTTAAGAATCCTTGATACTGAAAGGTGTTGGATCCTTGATGTGCTGTGACTGGGGGTCTTGGAGGATAATCCATGGATCCGTAAACCTGAGATGAGGATCCTTGAACTTGAAAGGAGGATCCTTGAACCTGAGAGGATCCTTGAACCTGAGAGGATCCTTGAACCTGAGAGGATCCTTGAACTGTGTGCGTCCCCATGTATCCTTCTAAGCTAACGAAGGATCCCTGATGCTGAAAAGAGGATCCTAAAGGCTGAAAAGAGGATCCTGAAGGCTGGAAGTGAGAACCTAAAGCCTGACTCATAGTTGTTGATCCATAACGCCTTCCCAATGGTCAACTCTGGTACTGGATGTCCGGAGCTGCAGATTGCAGGGCGGTTATAGCTGGAGTGTCGAAATCCAGTGATCTAGGCACCAATGGAGAGTGATCCTCCGCTGATCTCTTTAATTTCTTGATGTCATCAATCTCTCGAAGGATCCTGTCATTGGTTTTGTCCTGCTGCTGGATGTAATCCCTCATCTGCAAAATCAAAGAATAAAGATCACTGTTAGAAGGGCTAGAAGAAACAACAGATGTTGGTGGTTTTGGGAAAATGGGGCTTTGTCTCTTTGCAGCATTTTCCGCATACTTCTGGGATCCAAAAGGTGGTGGTGGCAAAGGTGGAACGCCCTGTGAAGAAGTGACTGCCGGCATAGAGCTTGAAATGTTCTTTGCTGAAGAAGCCATATGGTTGAAGATAATTAACCGAAATGAACACAATGAACAAAATTTTTCAGAAATGAAGCACCAATTGCCCCACGGTGGGCGCCAAACTGTTTGGTCAAAAATCAGACTAGGATAATGCAACCAAATCTTCTTTTGTGAGGTGTGATGCTTGAATTGAATCGCGAATGTATGAACAAACTTCAAATGAAATGAACAAGTGACACAAGGATTTATACGAGGAAAAAGCCCTTGATCAAGAGATGATCTCCGGCATAAAAAACCTCGGGTGATGGAAACTACCGATCACCAACTATAATTAAACAAATAATTGTTACAACTCGGGATGATAACAAGCTTGTTACAAGGATCACTAGTGTGCAAAATGTATGAAATCGCCAATAAGTTGCTGAGAGCTGTTTCGAGTGTGTGTGTTTTTGCTAATTGTTCTAACTCAAGCATGTTATCCCCTTTTTAAATATAGAAATAAACCAAATAACTAACATCCCGCAAATGGTGCTAGCTACCCACGACTTCCATAACGGTCATTCCAGCCAAGCACGTGCAGAATATTGAGAGCATATTCCCCAAGAATATCGGCAAGACTAGGTCCAATACGTATACTCCTGCAAAACAAGTTTAAATATAGTGGAAGCAACCGTTAGTGTTAGGATAACAACGAGGATCCTGGATTCTTAATTCTGCAACGTCTTCTGAGGATCCTTAATTCAAACCGAATTGAGGATCCGTGATCCTTGCTGCACTTGTGGATCCATGATCCTTAGGTTTAGAAAATCCACCCCTAACAGTTTTATCAGAAACTGTCAAAGCTGTGCAGAAGTAAACAGAAAAGAATGTTGCAGCCCTCAACAAACTGCAAAAGTCATCAGAAAATGGAGAGAGCTCATCAGAATTCGAGAAGGCTCTCAAAGAACTACAAGATATCAAGAAAAAGATGGCTGAGGTTGCAACTGCAGGAGAAAGCTCAAGTTCAGGAAGAATTCTTGAAGAAATACAGTTCCTCAGAGCCAACAACAGCAGCATGGCCGAGGCTTTTGAGAAGCTGATGGTGGAATTAACTGCACATAAAAATCAAGAAAATTTGGAGTATCAGAAAATGAAGAAACAAGAGGAAACAAATACTCAAACTCTTGCTAATATTCATCTATTAGTAAAGAGGTTGGAGTATAATGTTGCCAGGCTTATAAAAGTTGATCTTTATGAACTGAAAGCCCCAATTCCACAAGAGAGACAAGCAGGAGAATCAGAAACTCCTCAAAAACAACCAGAACCATTCAACAAGATCAAACCAAACAAATAGAAACTTCAACAGCTCAAAAACAGAAGCAGCCCAGGGGTCCACCTCTAGATTGTGATAACCCTCATAATTCCTTGTATCCGTATGATTTATTAATGTTAATTAAAGTGCTTGATGACTGTGCTGAATTACTTAACTGCTTTCTGACTAAATGTGCTTTTTAACATACTAGTCTTGTGTGGAAAATTGACTAAATAGTCCTGTATGCCTTCCTAAGTGTTGGGAATTAAAAGTATTACAAAAATACATATAGGACACTATATTGAATAACTTAGCACTTTAACGGAACGGTATCTAACCGGACATTACCCGTGACACCAAAATATTGTTTCACTTTTTCTGAGCTAGTCATGGTTCCCGAGCACTATGACACGTTACATAATTCAAGTAACACACTAGACACAACACTTACACTTAACAACCCTCCACTAATTACCTTTTACCAAAAAAAAATTAATTACAACTTACCCCCTTGGCTGATTTACGGTCATGTGCATGGCCTCACCTTGAAAGATATTACAAGATTCCACCAAATCCCCATGTAATATTATTTAGATATGAATTGATCTTGTCCTTGTACTTCATGAAACATATTATCTATTGGATAATAAGATCTTGGTGGAATTATAATAACATAAGCACCCACCAACTCACCAACACAATAAACTTCCTCCTCCCACAAAAAGCTCGGCCGTGATCCCCCTCCCCACTACCTACATTTTCGATTTTTATTTCATCCATCCAAGACCATCCTAAGGTGCTACGAGGTGTATAACGAGACTCAGTGTTCTCGGAAGTGGAAGGACCTTCTTCGTTTGCTATTAACCACCACGTTTCTTCACTTGAACTTCCCTAGTCTTGAACTAGTGGTAAGAACTTAGATCCATTCATTATTCATGTTATTTAAGTGGTTAAAGTAAGTTACATGATGATAAACTTAAGGAACACAAAGAAACTTGAACTAGAAACATGAACATAATGTTTACATAAAAAGGAAATGTGATGAAGTGATGTTAATATGAAGTTGTTTGATTCTTGTTCATTTCCTGATGATTTGCTAGTTAATATTGATGTTTGATGTCGTTATGATCACTAAACACGTTAACGGAATCAATCGAACCCGAGTTAGAAAACTAAAAGCTGAAAACAGCTTCTGTCCAGGTATTTACAGCCAACTTCAGTTGGCTACAACCGGAGCATAACTCAACGAAAAAATGATATTTTGAGTCTAAAACGTGTTATTATGAAATACGGTTCTAATGGAACCGGAATCATAATTTTTTGGACTTCGTTTACTATTTTTAAAGTGTCATTTTGTAACAGCAGCTAGAGCTGTATTTTTGCTGCTGAAAATATGCGTTCTGTTTTTAGTCATAACTTGAATTCTGTGTAGGGTTAGATCATGAAATTTGTACTGTAGATGACCACCAATGTATTTGTAATTCTCTCACTGGAATTTCGTAAATCAGACTTTCGATGAATTTTAAATAAATTATTCCGTGGACCGTGGTCAGGAAAAGATAAATCTGAGTTCAGTCCGGAAAATGAATTTTTATAAAATATTAGTAATGAACTGGACCCCGATATTTTTACAAAATAACATATGGAACGTTTAAGACATTCTGTAAGAATTTGGGAATTTTTGGAATAAGTTAACTATTTTATTAAAATGTCCGAAAACAGCCCGGTTTTGAATATTAATACTGAAATGACATAAGTTGTAATTTGCATGTCTAAATGTCAGGTAGGTTATCTGTGAATGATCTAACATGCTATATGTGTTATGTGCATTATCGTATGTTTTTTTTATGAGTGGGGAATTGATGGGAAGTATATATGGGCATAAACAATTTAAGTAATGCATGCTATGTGATAGATACGTGTAGGAACTTTATGCTCTATTTGAAAACCACTAAATGACTAACTCGTAATCATATTAGGACGTGATTGACCAACCTTGACTGTTAGCTATATTTGAGAATCTAACCGAGCAAACCGAGGTGAGTTCACACACTTTCTAAGGCATGGGATTCCCGGTGGTTTGGGAATGGGTTAAAGAATTAAAACTAAATCTACATATCCCCTTAGGAGGATATGTACGGCCATCCTCCATAGGTAGGGTGCCATTATTAATCCTACGAATTATCCTTGTGCAGAATACGTACGTTCGTCCTCCTTGGGTAGGACAACAACCTTAAAACTAGCTAGACAAAACTCCATCAAGAAGTCACTCTTCATTATATCGACTTAATCGCCGAGGCCAATGGCGAGTGGGTCATTAGTTAATAGCGCTATTAGGTTTAACAAACCTCACACCGTGCCGGTGGGACGGGCGTGTACTAATGGACTATGGCAGATTATCAGTGATGATAGACTCTGATATAGGGCACAACTTATTTGCGTAGTAGTCGATATCATACCGTCTAGTAGTTCACACGGGGAAAGCCCCCACTGATTATGGTTATGGTTTGGGTAATGAAAAAGGAACTGGTTAAACATATTTTTAACTACGGGGTAACCCCCACGGCAATTAAGCCAACGAAAGTCAAACCACGTTTTTCATAAACAACTAAAAACTAAACAACCAAACGTGAACTCACTCAACTTTGTTGTTGACTCGTTGTTACATGCCTTACAGGTCGCTAAACGCTTGGAGCTTGCACGAGGAAGGAGTCGTTGTGGTGTACGGACTGTTATGTTCCGTGCTTATTATTTAAATCCTTATGAACTTATGAAACTTGCGTTTTGAACTTTAACTTATACACTATGGACATACGCTTTTGGATTTACTTTTATGCTTCCGTTGTTTAAACTAAACATGGTTAACTAGCTTTGGTCACCAATCGTATTGTGGTTGGTCTTATTTACTTAATTACGATGTTCAATATGATTGGTGGCTCGATCCTGGTCACGTCACGCCTCCAAGCGGTGGTACTCCGCATGGTGGATTTTGGGGGTGTGACAGATTGGTATCAGAGCCATTGGTTATAGTGAACTTGGTTTTAAAAAGGGAAAAGCTTTTTGATAAAACCAGACTATAACCTGTACAGTGCTCAACGATCCACAACGACGCTTCGCTCCACGTGCAAGACTCGACACCATAAGTGGTATGATTTATGTTATATTGACGGTTAGATAGTTCTCACTGTGCATTAGATAATGTGATAATTGCTATTTGAACCTTGTGTGCTTACTCTCTACTATCGTCCCACACTTACGCACTTTCGCGACACCTTTCTCATTTACGTTGCTTCATTATGAAGATCATGAGCGGACGCGGAGGATGTATCAACCTCACTCAAGCCCAATTGACGGCTTTGATCAACGAACGAGTCGCTGAGGCACTCGCAGCTAACCCTGCAGGAGGTATAACCTGCCATACCAACTCACCTTAGGACGTTTAGATCCTACCTTCGCAAACCAACCCTCATGCTTAATCTTGTCTTTTATTCTCGCGCAACAGGTCAACATGCTCAACCTCCTGTGTACACATTCAAAACCTTCATGAACTGCCGACCTACTACTTTCAGTGGCACTGAAGGAGCTGTAGGCCTCCTCCACTGGTTTAAGAAGCTCGAGTCTATCTTTGAGATGTGCGATTGCCCCGAGGCTCGTAGAGTGAAGTATGCTACTGGTACTCTTGAAGGAATAGCGCTCACGTGGTGGAACGCTCAGGTTCAGATGCTGGGGTTGGTTGCTGCTAATGCCACCCCATGGAACGATTTCAAGGAAATGATCAAGGAAGAGTATTGTAGCTGTGATGACATCCACAAACTAGAGGTGGAGTTTTTCAACCTGAAAATGACGGGGTCTGAGATTGAGGCGTATACGAAAAGGTCAAATGAGCTGGCCATCTTGTGCCCTACCATGGTGGACCCTCCCATCAAACGAATTGAGTTGTATCTCAAGGGCCTTGTACCAGAGATTCAAAGTCACGTGACTTCAGCCAACATGGGTACCATACAGTAAATCATCAAGTTGGCCCATCGACTCACTGACCAGGCGGTGGAGCAAAACAGGCTGCCCAAACGAATCAGTGCCACAGCTACTTCTGATGCACCTACCGACAACAAGCGAAAATGGGATGGGAACTCCAGTAAGGGTTCTGCTTCGGTTCAGTCTCAGCAGCGCAAGACTGATGACTACCAGAGTCCTGGTCAGCAATCTTCCGGTAATCAAGGACAGGGTGGATACCGAGGAAACCACCCCAAATGCAACCGGTGCAACAAGCATCACAGCGGGCAGTGCAACAAAGGTCGATGTCAGAGATGTCACGAGCTGGGCCATGAAGCTAGGGATTGCAGGAGCCCACGTCCTGCAAATCAGAATCGCCAACAACAACAACAAGCTCCACAGAATCACTAGCAGCAGCAACAGCAGGGCAATAAAGGATGCTTTCAGTGTGGCGCTGAAGGTCACTTTAAGAGGAACTGCCCCCAACTGAACCAGAATCAGAACAACAACAATCAAGGAAACGGGAACAACAATGGAGGCAACAACGGGGGTAACAACAATGGTAATGGAGCAAGTGGTCGTGTGTTCGTGATTGGTCAAGGTGATGCAAGGAACGATCCCAACGTTGTGATGGGTAAGTTTCTTCTGGACGACTTCTTTGTTACTGTTTTATTCGATTCGGGTGCTGATACTAGTTATGTGTCCTTAAAAGTTAGCCAAATGCTTAAGCGCACTCCAACACTTCTGAACACCAAACACACGGTAGAACTAGCAAATGGTAAAAGTCTTGAAGCCACACACGTAGTTAACGGTTGTAACCTCGTCTTAGCTGGTCAGACTTTCTCTATCGATCTTATTCCTATGACACTTGGTAGTTTTGACGTCGTTATTGGGATGGATTGACTATCTCATCATCAAGCGGAGATTGTTTGCAGGGAGAAAATCGTCCGCATTCCTCGTTCTGGTGAGGAACCCCTCGTGATTCATGGCGACAAGAGTGGTGCTGTCGAAGGCATCATCTCTTTCCTTAAGGCCCAGAAGTGTTTGCGAAAGGGCCACACTGCCATTTTAGCACTCGTTACTGACACATCAACGGAAGAGAAGAGAATTGAAGACATCCCTATTGTACGTGACTTTCCCGAGGTATTTCCTGAGGAATTACCTGGTCTTCCGCCTCATCGTCAAGTTGAATTTCAAATCAAGCTAGCTCCTGGAGCAGCGCCCATAGCTCGAGCACCTTATTGTCTAGCTCCATCAGAACTTGAAGAACTGTCCACACAACTACAAGAACTCTTGGAAAAGGGTTTCATACGTCCTAGCTCTTCGCCCTGGGGAGCTCCAGTCTTGTTTGTGAAAAAGAAAGATGGTACTTTCAGAATGTGTATTGACTACCGTGAACTCAACAAGGTGACTGTGAAGAATCGTTATCCTCTTCCACGTATTGACGACTTGTTCGACCAGTTGCAAGGGTCGAGCTATTACTCCAAGATTGATTTGAGATCGGGATACCATCAGCTGAGGGTCCGAGATGAGGACGTCTCCAAAACAGCATTCAGAACTCGTTACGGCCATTACGAGTTTCTGGTTATGCCATTCGTGCTGACGAATGCACCAGCGGTCTTCATGGATCTCATGAACCGAGTATGCAAACCTTACCTGGATAAGTTCGTTATTGTGTTCATCGACGATATCCTGATCTATTCTAAGAGTCAGGTGGAACACGAGCAGCATCTACGACTTATGCTGGAACTTCTTCGAAAAGAGCAGTTGTATGCCAAGTTTTCGAAATGTGACTTCTGGTTTCGCGAAGTCCACTTTCTAGGCCATGTGGTAAACAAGGATGGAATTCATGTGGATCCATCTAAGGTTGAATCGATCAAGAACTGGCATGCACCCCGCACACCAACAGAAATCCGCCAATTCTTGGGTTTGGCAGGATATTACAGAAGGTTTATCAAGGATTTCTCAAAGATTGCGCAACCCCTCACTTCACTGACTCAGAAGGGTGTCACCTATCGTTGGGGTGATGCACAGGAGTCCGCATTTCAGCACTTGAAGGATAGAGTTTGTAGCGCGCCTATCCTCTCATTGCCTGAAGGCACAGATGATTTTGTGGTTTACTGCGACGCTTCCATCCAAGGACTTGGTTGCGTATTGATGCAACGTGACAAGGTCATTGCCTACGCATCGCGCCAACTGAAAGTTCACGAAAGGAACTACACTACGCATGACTTGGAGCTGGGAGCAGTTGTTTTCGCACTTAAGATATGGAGACATTACCTGTACGGTACCAAGTGCACCATTTACACCGATCACAGGAGTCTCGAGCATATCTTCAAGAAAAAGGAGTTAAACATGCGTCAACGCCGATGGGTTGAGCTCTTGAACGATTATGAATGCGCTATTAAATATCATCCGGGCAAGGCCAATGTTGTGGCCGACGCCCTCAGTCGAAAGGATACTATACCTAAGCGTGTACGTGCTTTACAGCTTACCATCCAATCCAACCTTCCCGCTCAGATACGAGATGCCCAAGTTGAAGCATTGAAAGCAGAGAACATCAGGGCGGAATCCTTATGAGGATCGAGGCAATGGCTAGAACAAAAGGAAGACGGCGCCTACTATGTAACAGGGCGTATTTGGGTTCCACTTTATGGAAACTTACATGAGCTTGTGATGGATGAGGCACACAAGTCTCGTTATTCGGTACATCCTGGTTCGGATAAAATGTACCACGACCTCAAGACTACGTATTGGTGGCCTGGCATGAAAGCCCACATAGCAACCTACGTCAGTAAGTGCTTGACTTGTGCGAGAGTCAAGACTGGATATCAGAAACCATCAGGCCTAGTTCAACAACCAGAGATACCTAAATGGAAATGGGAGAAAATTTCCATGGATTTCGTTACTGGTCTGCCTAGATCTCAACGCGGAAACGATACCATTTGGGTGATCGTAGATCGACTGACCAAGTCTGCACATTTTCTGGCAATCAAGGAAACGGATAAGTTTTCTACTTTAGCAGACATCTACCTGAAGGAAATAGTATCAAGGCACGGAGTGCCAACCTCCATCATTTCTGATCATGACGCGCGTTTTACTTCTGAACTGTGGCAAGCAATGCACAAGTCTTTTGGCTCACGTTTAGATATGAGCACCGCTTATCACCCACAGATGGATGGGCAATCTGAACGCACCATCCAAACCCTTGAAGACATGCTTAGGGCATGTGTAATCGATTTTGGTAATGACTGGGAAACGCACCTCCCGCTAGTGGAGTTTTCGTATAACAACAGCTACCACACCAGCATCCAGGCCACTCCATTCAAGGCATTGTACGGATGCAAATGCCGATCACCTCTCTGTTGGGCAGAAGTTAGTGACAGCCAAATCACTGGCCCAGAACTTGTGGTAGATACCACCGAGAGAATTGCTCAGATACGATAACAAATGGCTGCAGCTCGTGACCGTCAGAAAAGCTATGCTGATAAGGGAAGAAAACCACTCGAGTTCCAGGTTGGGGATCGAGTGCTACTCAAAGTCTCGCCTTGGAAAGGCGTAGTTCGTTTTGGCAAACGAGGCAAGCTCAATCTGCGTTATGTCGGACCGTTTGAAATCATTGAGAAAATTGGCAAAGTCGCCTACAGGTTGAATCTACCTGAAGAACTCAGCGGAGTTCACAACGTATTCCACGTGTCAAATCTGAAGAAGTGTCTGTCAGACGAGACCCTCATAGTTCCTCTTAAGGAGCTCACTATCGACGACCAGCTGCGATTCGTCGAGGAACCAGTAGAGATTACTAATCGAGATGTTAAGATTCTCAAACGTACCAGGATACCTCTCGTCCGAGTCCGTTGGGATTCTCGTCGTGGCCCAGAATATACCTGGGAACGAGAAGACCAAATGAAACTCAAGTACCCCCAGCTGTTTAAGAAAAACGCAACCACTACTAAGGCTGAAGCTACTGCAGAATTTCGGGACGAAATTCCAAATCAACGGGGGGATGATGTGACACCCCAGGAAAACCAGGAAACCAACACAACTTAACTAGCTTCCTCAGTAACCAGGTGCTAAATTTCGGGACGAAATTCTCTTAACATGGGGAGAATGTGACAACCCTCATAACTCCTTATATCCGTACGATTTATTAATGTTAATTAAAGTGCTTGATGACTGTGCTGAATTACTTAACTGCTTTCTGATTACATGTGCTTTTTAACATACTAGTCTTGTGTGGAAAATTGACTAAATAGTCCTGTATGCCTTCCTAAGTGTTGGGAATTAAAAGTATTACAAAAAGATATATATAGGACACTATATTGAATAACTTAGCACTTTAACGGAACGGTATCTAACCGGACATTACCCGGGACACCAAAATATTGTTAAAAATATTGTTTCACTTTTTCTGAGCTAGTCATGGTTCCCGAGCACTATGACACGTTACATAATTCAAGTAACACACTAGACACAACACTTACACTTAACAACCCTCCACTAATTACCTTTTACCAAAAAAAAATTAATTACAACTTACCCCCTTGGCTGATTTACGGTCATGTGCATGGCCTCACCTTGAAAGATATTACAAGATTCCACCAAATCCCCATGTAATATTATTTAGATATGAATTGATCTTGTGCTTGTACTTCATGAAAAATATTATCTATTGGATAAGAAGAACTTGGTGGAATTATAATAACATAAGCACCCACCAACTCACCAACACAATAAACTTCCTCCTCCCACAACAAGCTCGGCCGTGAACCCCCTCCCCACTACCTACATTTTCGATTTTTATTTCATCCATCCAAGACCATCCTAAGGTGCTACGAGGTGTATAACGAGACTCAGTGTTCTCGGAAGTGGAAGGACCTTCTTCGTTTGCTATTAACCACCACATTTCTTCACTTGAACTTCCCTAGTCTTGAACTAGTGGTAAGAACTTAGATCCATTCATTTTTCATGTTATTTAAGTGGTTAAAGTAAGTTACATGATGATAAACTTAAGGAACACAAAGAAACTTGAACTAGAAATATGAACATAATGTTTACATAAAAAGGAAATGTGATGAAGTGATGTTAATATGAAGTTGTTTGATTCTTGTTGATTTCCTGATGATTTGCTAGTTAATATTGATGTTTTATGTTGTTATGAACACTAAACATGTTAACGGAATCAATCGAACACGAGTTAGAAAACTAAAAGCTGAAAACAGCTTCTGTCCAGGTATTTACAGCCAACTTCAGTTGGCTACAACCGGAGCATAACTCAACGAAAAACTGATATTTTGAGTCTAAAACGTGTTATTATGAAATACGGTTCTAATGGAACCGGAATCATAATTTTTGGACTTCGTTTACTATTTTTAAAGTGTCGTTTTGTAACAGCAGCTAGAGCTGCATTTTTGCTGCTGAAAATATGCGTTCTGTTTTCAGTCGTAACTTGAATTCTGTGTAGGGTTAGATCATGAAATTTGTACTGTAGATGACCACCAATGTATTTGTTATTCTCTCACTGGAATTTCATAAATCGGACTCTCGATGAATTTTAAATAAATTATTCCGTGGACTGTGGTCAGAAAAAGATAAATCTGAGTTCAGTCCGGAAAATGAATTTTTATAAAATATTAATAATGAACTGGACCCTGATATTTTTACAAAATAAAATATGGAACGGTTAAGACATTCTGTAAAAATTTGGGAATTTTTGGAATAAGTTAACTATTTTATTAAAATGTCCGAAAACAGCCCGGTTTTGAATATTAATATTGAAATGACATAAGTTGTAATTTGCATGTCTAAATGTCAGGTAGGTTATCTGTGAATGATCTAACATGCTATATGTGTTATGTGCATTATCTTATGTTTGTTTATGAGTGGGGAATGGATGGGAAGTATATATGGGCATAAACAAATAAAGTAATGCATGCTATGTGATAGATACGTGTAGGAACTTTATGCTCTATTTGAAAACCACTAAATGACTAACTGGTAATCTTATTAGGACGTGATTGACCAACCTTGACTGTTAGCTATATTTGAGAATCTAACCAAGCAAACCGAGGTGAGTTCACACACTTTCTAAGGCATGGGATTCCCGGTGGTTTGGGAATGGGTTAAAGAATTAAAACTAAATCTGCATATCCCCTTTGGAGGATATGTACGGCCATCCTCCATAGGTAGGGTGCCATTATTAATCCTACGAATTATCCTTGTGCAGGATACGTACGTTCGTCCTCCTTGGGTAGGACAACAACCTTAAAACTAGCTAGACAAAACTCTATCAATAAGTCCCTCTTCATTATATCAACTTAATCGCCGAGGCCAATGGCGAGCGGGTCATTAGTTAATAGCGCTATTAGGTTTAACAAACCTCACACCGTGCCGGTCGGACGGGCGTGTACTAATGGACTATGGCAGATTATCAGTGATGATAGACGCTGATATAGGGCACAACTTATTTGCGTAGTAGTCGATATCATACCGTCTAGTAGTTCACACGGGGAAAGCCCCCACTGATTATGGTTATGGTTTGGGTAATGAAAACGGAACTGCTTAAACATACTTTAAACTACGGGGTAACCCCCACGGCAATTAAGCCAACGAAAGTCAAACCACGTTTTTCAGAAACAACTTAAACCTAAACAACCAAAGGTGAACTCACTCAACTTTGTTGTTGACTCGTTGTTACATGCCTTACAGGTCGCTAAACGCTTGGAGCTTGCACGAGGAAGGAGTCGTTGTGGTGTACGGACTGTTATGTTCCGTGCTTATTAAACTTGCGTTTTGAACTTTAACTTATACACTATGGACTTACGCTTTTGGATTTACTTTTATGCTTCCGCTGTTTAAACTAAACATTGTTAACTAGCTTTGGTCACCAATCGTATTGTGGTTGGTCTTATTTACTTAATTACGATGTTCAATATGATTGGTGGCTCGATCCTGGTCACGTCACGCCTCCAAGCGGTGGTACTCCGCATGGTGGATTTTGGGGGTGTGACACAGATAAACAAAAGTTACTCATGGGTCCTCCACCAAACATCCCAAAGCCAGATAGTTCAAGGGTCCAACAGAAAGAACATGTTCCAGTTCAATCATCTTCTACAGCCATCATAGGAGAAACAGAGTTCAGTATAAAGATGGATACAAAAGAGAAGAGAAGAATGGAACATGAAGTGACCTCCTCAAAAAGGCCAAGAAAAGAGATGATAGAAGATTCGGATGGGAACATCAAAGAAATGGATGTGCTGAAAGGTGATTTACACACCATTATGTACCCTGAAGAACATCTAAAACACTACTACTAGAAAGGTCCAGAAGACAACCCAAAAAGGCCACTCTCCCCATTGAGTAAAGGTATTGTTGAAATCAGAAACAATGGAGGCTGGGAAATTCTGCACAAACACATGACCAATCCAATAGTATCTATTGAAAGAATCGATACTTTGACCACTAGAGGAGGCATCTTAGGTAATGAAGGACAAAACAAGTATACCCTGATCAGAAAAGATAACAGCGAACAAAAGGTTACTGATGCAAATCTGGCTGATGATATTCACCCAATGGGCATAGTCAAAATGAAGAATACCATTGATAGAGAGAAAAGTGGTTCAGTTGTGATCAGAAGAGCCCATGACAGCCTCAAAAGTGCAGGAGCAAAGTTATACAAAAGGGTTGCACTGGCAGACTTTGATCTATGTATCAACTTTGAGTACAGCAACAAGGTATTAATACCTCCTCCCAATACCAGAATTCCAGCTGAAATTCCTTCTAAACTTGTGAGAACTGGAGCAATCTTTGACAAACCAGAAATGTGTGTAGTCTTCAAAGATGCTAATGAAGAGAAAACTCTGTTCAGAATCGGTGAAATATGCAGGTATTCAAATTAAACTCTGAAATATATAAGGAACTGCATGAATGAAAAACAAGAGCAGCTCAAAAAGAAGGGAAAGAACAATGAACAGCTGAGAAAAACAATTGAAGAATGCATTGAAAACAGGATGGAATCAAGAGGATGGTACAAAGAGATGTACAAGGAAACTCAAAAGGCAATTGATCACAAGAAAAGGCTGAAACCAGGAGACAAATACAGAAGTGGAGTGAAGATCAATTAATGAATTGATGAGATTAAATTTCTGTTTTTGAACAATATTTTATTTTTGTCTGTTTTGAACAATGGTTGGTTTGATTATGTTATGTGTTTCTGAACATAGTTGTTTTGAATTTTTCTTTCAAGAAACAGTTGAAAGTTGTTTATGTTAGATATAGAGATAGTTCATTTTCTGACAATACTTAGGGGGAAACTGTTAGGAAACTTTATTTGTAAGTATTGAAGAAAATCACAATCAACTGGATCTATGAAGAGATAACAGTCCTGAAGATCACAACAACAAGAAGAAGATCAGATAGGACAACTGAAATGCACAACATCTACTTCAAAGAATCACAAGTTGATCAAGAGCTGAATTTGATTATCAGAGAAGTTCATTTCTGATGGATCTGATGATATTTCTGATGAAATATCATCAGTTTCTGACGATTTTGATCATCAGGTTTTCTGATGATTTATTCACCAGAATTTCTGATGAAGTGGTTTATCAGAAATTCTGATGAATACCCCACTTGTCTAAAAATCAGCTCTATCCTGCCACAATAACCGAAGCAACTTGACATTATTGAATATCATGATTACAAAGGCAACTTGACTATTGGATTCAATGAATATGTCAAATGGCTACTTTTTGTAGGACTTATTGCATGAATAAACTATTGTTTATTCATGCACCCAGCCTTCTATAAATAGAAGGCTCAACCAGTAGAACTCAATTGAGTTTGAAGCTTAGCATTCACACATACTACAAAACTCCATTGCCCTCTCACCCACAGAATTCAAGATTCATTTGTATTAGATAATAATCTTACAATCACCTTGTAAACCATTTTGTTTCAAAGTGATATAAACTTGATAATTCTGTAGGTCTTGTTTCTGAAAGTCTAATTTCCATTTCCACATATCTTTTTCACATCTACTGAAATCACTTGCCATATTACGTGAAAAGAAGTTGTTCAGGCCATACTGGGTCCAACAGCCACCACCACAAAAACCACCTGCCAAAAAGTAGAAAACAAAACCTTCTTCGCCATTACCATCCTCCACTACAACAGATGTTGACACTTCAACAGATGTTAAGACAACAGCGGTTGAGACACCAGTTGTTTCAACAGCTATTAGTCAATCAACCACTTCCACAACCTTCCAATTTCCATCTCAATCAATTTCCACTCCTATATCAAATTCTCCTTCAAAAACTCACTCACCTAAATCAGTTTACACAAGAAAAAGGAAGTTTACTATGAATGAAGATGGTATACCTGCACCTACTCCTTTGTCATCCTCACCATTCATTCAGACTTCTCCTGAGCCATTTATTCCTCCATCATCACCAACATCAAATCCACTTACTCAACCACTCACTGATCACAACCCTACTCGAAACATACCATTGGCAGTACAATATCCTCTGGAACTGCACGTAGTTCGAAGTGAAATGTTACAGTTTTATGAAGAGGATGATCCATCTAAGAGAACCTTCCCATCTCTTCATGGCTTCAGAACTCCAAGAAACATGGATGAGTATCTGAAATTGAAAGCCAAACAAGTAGAATATGTTGCTAAAGAAGAGAGTAAAGGGAAAGGTGACACCAACTTATCAAGTCGAATGAAGCATGGGTTAAGTAAAGTCGGGAAACTGGAAGACTTTGCAAGAGACTTGAGTAAGAAGATGTCAAATCTGCCACCCAATTCTGATCTTCAAAAGGAGCTAAGGAAAGATCTCATAGAACTTATCATGAGAGACAAACCATACCCAGCCAAAGAGCATCAGTTCAAAGATTGGCCTCTCACAGCTCTCAAAGAAGAAGGAAATGGATGTGGAATGAAGAATGATCCTCAAATGAGGAAGACTGCTCCAAACTGGAATAAGTTCAAGAAATCCAGTGCAGATCTTACCTTAGAATATAAGAGGAAGAGAGCTGAGCTGGTAGCTGCAAAGTATGGGAATGCAAGGTCCATTGCAATATGGTCAAGGCAGTATGTTGATCATATATATGATAAGTTGGAAAAATTAAGAGAAACAGATCCTACAGCTCCCCAAGAAGCCAGCATACAAAGACCAAACCACTGATAAGCCACAGCAGCAGACCCTCTCTCTTAAAACACTGTTCACATCCTCTAATACATCCATCCAAGTCTTGAATCAAAGAAAAAGACAGCAGCAGATGGATGAGGAAGATGAAAAGAGAGAAGCTGACATCATGAAACTGGCTATCAAGAATCAGATTTTGTATGGATTGGATGATGTTTCATTAAAGCTTCAAGCTCAACTTGCTGAAACCGTGAAAAAGCAGACAAACAGACCTCCATCTCCAAAGTCATCACAAATAAAACTTCTCCCAAGAAACCCATTGGACTCAAAAATACTAAAGTGGAAGTCTGATAAAAATACCCACGTATTGACTTTTCTCAAGTCCAATGGTAGAGTTGAACATATTTCAAGGGAGGATGCACTAGGTCTAGGTGCAGCTGACCTCCATGATCTTTTGGAACATCAACTTCATAGGGATGAAGATGATGAAGATTCCCTGAACCTTGAGCTCCAATTCAAAGGGAAAGTTAGGGAAAAGCTGATGAGAGAATAAATATCAAGAATAAAGAAGTGTTTTGGCATCATCTGTTCTAAGGGGAGATTGTTGGCCCATGTGATCAAACCTTGAAGAACAGATGATACTGAAGCCAAAAATGGTTCTCAAACAGTTGATCCACAATAAGCAGTGCATGTTCTAAGTTCCCTCCAATGGCAGTGTTTCTATTAGCTAATTGTCCTAAAGACTGATCTTCTTAACAACTGTTCCTTTAAAGACTGTTGGTTACAAAGACTGATAAGACCTAACTACTGCTGACTGTCAAAGACCTGATGAAGACTAAGCACTACTAATTCAAAGGCCTGATCAACTTATGAAGAAAGCACTGATCTGCAACATCAGTGCTTGGGCATCAACAGTAGATAAGAATATCAGTGTTTCCGTATAAGTGTATTCAATGTTTAGCATCAGTGTTTAGAGGTTGTTAGTCTGTTAGATGTCACTGTCTAGGTGACGTCAGTCAAGATGCTCAGTGCTTAGATTTGTACTATAAATAGAACAGTACCTGTACTGTTCTATTAGCTCTTTTGCACCAATCATCTTGTAAGAACAAACTAGTGAGGTCAGGCTGAGGGCTAGTTTAGTATACATGCATGCATAGTTAAACTTTTGTAATTCATACAATCTTTTAACTAATGAAATCGTGTATGATGAAAACTATTCTTCTTTGATTGTGTAATAAAGTTTACATTTAATTTCCGCTACAATTATCCTCTGATCTATCTTCTTTCATTATTCACTTTGTTAAACAACACAATCAAACAAACTCGGATCCTAACAATTACACCACCCATGAGTTGGAACTGGGTGCCGTTGTATTTGCACTAAAAATGTTGAGACATTATCTTTATAGAATGAAATGTACTATATACACTTATCACAAGAGTCCCCAACATCTGTTCAATCAGAAAGATCTGAATATGAGACAACGTCGTTGGATGGAAACATTAAATGATTATGATTGCGAGATTCGCTATCATCCCGGAAAAGTGGATGTAGTCACTGATGCGCTTAGTCGTAAGGAAAGGGTTAAAACTATAAGGATTAACGCCAAGAGCATTGAGGTCAAGAACAGCTTGAATGAGAAGTTATTAGATGCGTAGAAACAAGCCCTATAGGAGGCTAACATTCCTAGTGAAGGATTAGGTGGAACTGTTGATCAGTTGACACCTGGGAATGATGGAATCCTTGGATTCAATGGTAGAGTCTGGGTTCCGATGTTTGGAGGATTTAGAGATCTAATCCTCCAGGAAGCGCATATTCCAAATACTCAATTCTCCCTGGAGGTGGCAAGATGTACCAAGATCAAAAAAGGAACTATTGGTGGATGGGTTTGTAGAAATCCATAGCCACCTATGTAGCCAAGTGTATGACGTGTTCCTAGGTTAAACCCGAACATCAAAAGCCATCAGGACTGCTACAACAGCTTGAAATTCCTAAATATGGGTCATTGTTGATAGGCTGACTAAGTCAACACATTATTACCCATAAAGGAGACGTATAGCTCCGATAAATTGGTTAAATTATATGTGGATGAGATTGTGTCCCTACATGGTGTGACGGTATCTATTGTATCCGATAGAGATACAAGATACACATCTCATTTCTGGAGAAGTTTCCAGCAGTCTTTAGGCACCAGACTAAACTTCAGAACGACTTACCATCCAAAGACTGATGGACAGAGTGAGCGTACGATCCAGAGTTTGGAAGACATGCTGAGAGCATGTGTGATCGACTTGGGTGGTAGCTGGGATGACCATCTCCCCCTAACTGAATTCTCCTATAACAACAGTTATCATACAAGCATCAAGGCTGCTCCTTTTGAGGCCTTGTATGGGAGAAAATGCCGAACGCCAGTTTGTTGGGCAAAAGTTGGGGAAGCCCAGCTATTAGGACCTGAGATTATCCTAGAGACGAAGGATAAGATCATACAAATCCATGATCGTCTCAAAGCTACTAGGGATCAGTAGAAGAGCTACGCTGACAAGAGGCACAAGGCTCTTAAGTTTCAAGTAGGGGACAAAGTTCTACTGAAAGTATCACCCTAGAAAGGTGTGATGCGTTTCAACAAGAAGGGAAAGTTGAGCCCTAGATACATAGGACCATTCGAGATAATCGAATGTGTCAGATCCGTAGCTTATAAGCTAAACTTACCTAAGGAGCTTAGTGGGATTCTCAATGTGTTCCACATCTGCAATTAAAAGAAATGTCTAGCCGATGAGTCGCTAGCAATGTAACATGAAGATGTGCAGATTGATAAAAACCTATGGTTTTTTAGAAACCGGTTTCGGTCGAGGATCAACAGGTCAAAAAGCTTCGAAGGAAGTACATACCTATTGTGAATTTAAAGTGGGATGCCCGAAGAGGCCCCGAGTATACATGGGAGGACGAGTCCACTATGCGACAAAAGTACCCCATCTTTTTTAGTAAATCTCGAGGTCGAGATTTCTTTTAAAGGGGTGAGGATGTAACACCTCGTAAAATCATGTCCAATAAGGTATTGACATGTGTCCCTAATCCTAATTATGCCTAAAGTTAGCTAGGAGGGACTATTTTTGCCAAGTATGAAAAGTATGAATGTACAGGGACTAAAAGTGTCAACATGCTGAAACTATGCCTCTGAGTGACCTTATACAGTGTTTGTATTCTCAAATGAGCCACGTGTTAGACGAGAGGAAACGTTTGTAAAATTGTTTGAAAGTTTGTGAGTTGAAGGGTTAAAAGCGTCAACATGTTAATTTATAACTCTGAGTGACCTTTTAACAAACTGGGAACCTTATGATGTTCGGTCATACTCTCGGGTATGCCTAATATTGGATATGGTTAAAGATAATACATGAGAGGTTACAAGTCAAGGGGCCATATGTATCAAAGATCAAAATTATTGTTTGTTGACCAGACCCCAAACGGACCGCAGAGAGAGGACTTCTACGGTCCGTAATCGATGCCCAACTTCGAATTTTTGATTGGCAGCCACATAAACCACCAAAACTAATACCATTTGAAACCAGGGGCTTGTATGTCAGTTATGCCACGTCTTAGGACACTTGTAGGCCTCCCATGACTCCCCAAAACACCTGTTGCAACCTCCAAGCATCACATTAAACTATAAATAGGTGCCATTTTCACCACTTTGAACTTGCACCTTCTTCAAACACATTCTCCTCATCCTCCTGGAGATTCCCAGCTAAAGGGAGCCTCCTCTCAAGTTTATTTTCGTGCTAGGACCAGTTGTAAGTGCTCCTACCTCCTGCATTTTCATTTGTAGTCTTTTAAAAGCCGAAAGTCAAGCATTTTCGATAAATGCTTTGACTTTCGGTTTATACCTTAATGGTACATCCAGTGTTCGAGGCGAACATGGCTATGTGATCATAATTGGGTAGGTATTAATCCCTCAAAAGGGCACCTCCTAAAAATCACGCTTGCTTGGTAAATTGACGGGTCAAAGTTTTTAACATTAAAAAGTCAAACAGGTCAATTTTTAAAATAATCATAATCTGATAATGTAGGTGTTCTAAAATATGTTTTAACACTTAAGCAACTTGGTAATAATTACTAGAACATGTGTAAACATGTTCTGCTCGTGAATTCCAGTCTTAGGGTCGGTTCGCAACCAAAAGTCGCAAAGTTTGATTTATGCTTTGACTTTCGATTCTGACCCAAATTAGGATAGTTTGCTACTGATTTAAGGTTCCATTATGATCACATTATTATGTAGCATAACCCTCTGAGGTTATATTACATGATCATAATAGTAATCTGAGTTTTTATGCAAGTTCCGTTATTATGCAAAACTTTGACTAAATTGCCCTTTTTATTAAAAACAAGATTTTAAACACTAATGAACTTGCAAATGTCATATGTACTAATATGTTAAATTAATTAACTTATAATGATGTTAATAAACTGATCATAAACTGAGTTTTTGTATAAAATCGTACATTATGCTTTTAATTGACGAAAATGCCCTTTCGTCACTTAAAATGGTTTTAAACATAATTTCTTATACTAAACTCATTACTTACTGATATAATATCATAATTGGAATTATTTAGGATGTCAAGTCAGTTTACAACCAGATTTTATGCATAAGTTCATGTGTTATGTTCTTAAATGATGAAAATGCCCTTATGGCACTTAAAATGGTTTTAGTCACGATTTTCATACAAAACATTTTTACCCACTGATATGTTATGTTAAATAACATATTTTAATCATATAAACCTAATCATAACACCAGTTTTCATAAAACATTGCAAATATCGTCATTTAACGACTTTAACGCCCTTTTGGCGCATAGTATGGTTTTAAACCATATTTACCAACCAAGACTTGTTACCTACTGATTTTATAACTTATTTAAAATATTTTTACAGTAGGTACATGTTATAAACTCAGATTCACAAATAAGCTTTCAAACTATGTGTGAAATGACCAAAATGTCCCTACGGTGCATAGTTTGGTCTTAAACTATAAAACATGCATATGTTTGATATCCTACTGATATTATATCATAAATTAATTATTTTTCCAGAATGTTTATGACCATAACATCAGCTTATATGCAAGTTTCTTTTATATGTCGCTAAATGACCAAAACGCCCTTATGAGGCATAACTTGATTTTAAAACCTTAATGGGCATACAAGTTGATATCCTACTGATATTATAACTTGTTTAAAGTATATTGGCATATGGAAGTTGTTCATGACTCATCAGGTTACCCGTTATCGCTTATACGTGCACGGTTAGACTTATGTACCTAGTTTACATAAGTTTACCGAAACGAGTTTAACCTTATCCATTTTATCTCAATTTCTAGAATGTTAATAGTTTACCCATATTATATAAGTCTCGGTACTTTTTGGGTTTAAACTACATTCTATTCCGGTCATCGATTAATCTATCGTATCGTACCGTTTTTAATACTTGAAGCTAGCATGTCTAAGTCCACGACTTACATAAGACCCGTTAGCGTTCTCATTGGTTTTATACCATCATTCTAGACTAGAGCCTTTCAGTAAATTGTTACCTATGCTTATTTAATTGAATACGGCTGAGTTACTATAAACCTTGCACTTGTATCAAGTATTAGCTCAGGTAAATACTCTTAACCTATTTTCCGTATACGGGCTTGGGATACGGTTAAATATTACCGCTTGGTCGGGTACGGGATCACACGCTGGATTGTGACTATAAAATCTTCATAACCCATTTTAATATGTTTTGTTTGATAACTTAAACATTGGGGAGTAACGCGACCGTGTCCTGGATATCCTCGGCTCATTTAAGTTACTAATGGCCACGACCAAGCACGGGGTGTAGGCATACACCCGACAGATGCTTAATGCTATATTAAAATGTTTTCTTACCCACAAGTTGGAGATAACTCCTTTGTGGGTTTATAAGTGGTGTGTCGGTTAATCATATCTCGGTTTCCATACTAGGCCCCATATGTATTGACAAACATGTAAAAATGATACAAGATCATTTTGAATTGTCCTAAGTTATCTATAAACGATGTGCCTTGTGCACTTAAATCAATTTTGAAAATGTTTTCAAAATGTGTCAGTTGATTGTATTTAACAGTGAAAACTGACGTATTTTCCAAAGACTAAGTTACAGGTACAAATACGTAAATAGGCTGGAAGCTACTCGGTATTGTTAGAAGAGGATCTTGCAAATCCTTTACAAGCCTATTAGTCTGTTAAACTCATTTTTGTACATTTTTATGATCCGCCTGTGGATCTTTATTATTACGAGCCGTCTGTATATTTATTTTGAACTTTGGACATTTGGTTTGTAATAATAATTTATACTCCAAGACTTCCGTTATGCTATCTGTGAATGTTTGACTATGACGATATCAGCTTATGTCACGATACTCCCCACCGGGCCCACCGGGTTTGTGGTTGAAATATCGGGGTGTGACAAGTAAAGTGTTACTTGAACTCAAAGAACTAGTTGATGACTGTAAGTGTCATACCATGTTAGGAGCAGTGCGATGCAGCTAGGCGTCCAACTCTGCACACGTTGACTCATTTAATTAAAATCGTCCAAGTGGGAGATTGTTGGAGAAATGTATATGTCCGATCGTAATTAAAGTCAACATAACCAAACTCGGTACGATCCGAAGAGTTACACGTTGGTACACGAATCGTATATGTTCACAAGTAAGTGGATGATTATATGTGAAATAATAATAGTTTAAACTTGAGGGACTTAATATTAATTAGAGTATTATTAAGAGGTTATAATTATATAGCCAACCATAGGGGCTTAATGTAGATTGGTTTTTATAAAATGAACATTAAGGTGCAAACCCTAATTATATATTTTATCAAAAACAAAACCCTAGCTTCCTTTCCAAGTTTGGCCGACTTCCTTTTAAAGCCGCCGCCACCGACCACGAACCAGAGCACCTCCGCCGCCTCGTCTCTTTGGCTGGTTCTACCTTTGGATATCTCGTGCTCGGCTGTGAACTTTCTACTAGCGAGGATTCGTTGTAACCCGCGTGTTATAATCCCGGTGTAGTCGTCAAAGGTTGATTACTAAAACTCTCTATGGTTGTTTTTCTATTTATTTGTTTATACGCGTATAACCTTAATCCTGATTGGAAATATTTATTAATCGGATTAATAAATCAAACATATTTTATAAAATCAAAATCGGCCATGATTATATATGTATATAATTGTTTTTTGTTAAATATGTAAATCGCTTCCGCTCCAAATTTTGATACCATGATTCTCAACAAACCACGTCTAAATATGGCCGACATTGTATGATGTTTTTATTAGTTATATTTTTCAGAATTTAGTGATGATATAAACATGTTTAAAATTTAACACTCTTTTTATATGTAATTATTTAGTTTGACAAAGAGTATTTGTCGGCAATATCTATTGGGCTCCTTTTTCTCATGCATCGGATTTGAAGGCTTTTTTCGGATCCACCTTCTTTGACATCAATTTTTGCTTTCTCTTTCAATTCTCGAGCTTGCATTCTCATAACAAATATGAGACGGTAATAAGAAAATAGTAGTTTTTTTCTTATCGTTATATATAATAATTATGATTTTGTAAATATATATTTCATGCATTAGATAAATTTATATATATAATAAACTCCCATGAACCTTAAGTTCCATAAATAACACTAGCTAGTACTTGAGCTTATTTACGCTGTGGTCGATTCTAAAATGTGGGGCAGTTGACGTTCCTAAACGCATTTATGTTCTCAACAAATGTAGTCAAATCCGAATACGATGATCCACCTTCTTCAACAGCCGTTTTTGCTTTCTCTTTCAGTTCTCGAGCTCGCGTTCTCATGGCGTCACCTTCTTCCACACCCATCACTGTCGCCACCGCCCTCTGGATCGCCTCCCGCTTCAAGCCGTCACATGTGGAAGTCGGACTCCACTCCACGTCACCAATCAAAATTCCGATTTGTAAAACATCCGTCACCAATTTTGCATTATAAAACTGCTCCGCCATGACCGGCCATGCCACCATCGCCACCCCACAGGAAACACCTTCCAACACCGAGTTCCACCCGCAGTGTGTTACAAACCCGCCAACTGATTCATGATCAAGAATCAACACTTGGGGCGCCCACCCCTTTATTATCAGCCCTTTCCCTTTCGCCATGATCCGTGCCTCAAATCCGTCCGGAATCATTGCTTCTTGATCGTTCCGCACAACCCAAATGAAGTTCTCATCGCAGGCTTCTAACGCCATAGCGATCTCGTAAAGTTGCGAGCTCGGAACCTTCACCATGCTACCAAAACTTAGGTAAATAACGGAATTTGGTTCCTTTGAATCCAACCATTTCAAACATTGGTGTTCATCGATTGCGGATTTCTTCCCTCTTTCGAGCTTATCTTCCGTATTCATGCTCCATAACGTAACCGGTCCTATGTGCCATGCTGTTCTCTTCATAACTTCACGATAATGGCGAACATACTCCGGTTCGAGCTCGTAAAAACTGTTGATAATAACTCCATAACTCTTTGCTTCTGCTTCTACAGCTTGTATGATCACCTTCAAAAACACTTTACATTCTTCAGAATCAATTTGAGGCAATTGTTTTCGCTTTAACTTGATCTCATGAGGAACATAAGGGACAACAAAAGGGTCCGAATCAGACGAAACCGTAGGCTGGTAAAGTAGCATCGCGTTCGCAACACACAACGGGAAGAACCCGGTTCCATTGAAAGCGATTCGGGGGATGTTAAATCTGGCTGTGGTTTCAATTGTCCATGGAAAGAACATGTCCGAAACTATGCAATTCGGTTGGGATATTTCAATGAATTGTTCAAATGGCTCTTGAAGCGTTGTGATGGCCTCCAACAATCTGGATAGGTCTTCATTAGTAATAATCTGATCGGGGTTATCAATGACCGGAGGTAAACCGGCTTCGTTCGCTTTGAATTCGATGGTATGAAGAGCGATTTGGTGAGTGTAGTTGATGGTTTTCTGGATTGATTTAGAGAGCCGGTGAGCGGTTGATGAGGTGGTGACAATGGTGGTTCGTAGGCCGCGGGAGGAAAAGAGGACGGCCATATCGGCCATTGGAATCATGTGTCCGTAAGCCATGAAAGGGAAGAACACAACATGACATGTTGCCATAGTTTCTGGCTGGAGGAGAAATTGAAGATCAAGTGTTTGTAGGAGCAAGCGTTTATTGACCATAGTGGGGGGTTTTAAAAGAGTAAATGATAACAAACTTTTCTTTCTTTTTTTTTTTTTTTTACCTGAATGAATCATGAATTGAAGGAAAATATTAATGGTTATCATGATGAAATAAATAATTTATAAAAAATGTGATTCCTTTAATTTTAAGAAATCTTATTCTTGGTAAGGAGTGTTATTTTTGCATTTCTAGTATTATTATAGGTAAGTATCAAATACAAATGGGTTTTAAAGAACTAAACATAAATATGAGAAGTGAATGACTTTTTTTTCTTTTTGAACTTTTTTTTCGATATACTTAATCATTATTTTTAGAGTTAAGTTCTTTTTGAGTCCCTGTGGTTTGTGCAGTTTAACTGTTTGAGTCCAAAAACCAAACTTGTCTTGATTTGAGTCCCTATGGTTTGTATTTTTAACCATTTGAATCCAAAATGCAAAAACTTTTCTTGATTTGAGTCCCTGTGGTTTTGTATTTTTAACCATTTGAATCCAAATGGTTTTTGGATGAGGTTTGCATTTTGGATTCAAATGGTTAAAAATACAAAACCACAGGGACTCAAATCAAGACAAGTTTGATTTTTGGACTCAAACAGTTAAACTACACAAACCACAGGGACTCAAAAAGAACTTAACTCTTATTTTTAGTTTAAAAAAATTAAAGAAATAATTTGTATAGTTACTCTAGTAGAGTAATCATATGCAATTACTTGAGAATGTACTCTATTAGAGTAATTATATATGTTTTTTGTTTTGTTTTTAGATTGGCAAATTGAATTTGAATAATCCCAACTCACTGTTATTGGCCAATAATAATCACAACTCATTTAATCACCAATAATAATCCGAACTATTCACTTTTGTTTGTAAAATACTCCCAGTTAAAAAAACACTAACTAGGTTAAAAAATTGCTGATGTGGCATCTGATGTGGCCCTTTTAGCTGATGTGTCATATGACGTGGCAGTTGATGTGCAGTCTACGTGGCATTTTTCGATGACGTGGCAGCTGATGTGGCAGTCTTCGTGGCATTTTTCGATTACGTGGCAACTGATGTGGCAGGTGATGTGGCAAGCCACATCAGCAATTTTTTAACCTAGTTAGTGTTTTTTTAACTAGGAGTATTTTACAAACAAAAGTGAATAGTTCGGATTATTATTGATGATTAAATGAGTTGGGATTATTATTGACCAATAACAGTGTGTTGGGATTATTTAAATCCAATTTGCCTTTTAGATTTTAGGAATGAAATATATGCTTCACAAGAATGGAAAAAAAAACCTTCATTTACTATTCGCGTTTAGCATGTTTAAAAAATTCCGTATAGTTACTCTAGTAGAATAATCATATGCAATTACTTTATAATGTATTCTACTAGAGTAATTATATATATATATAGAGAGAGAGAGAAAGTGTATTGTATAAAATGGTTTCAACGTACGCTACGTACGTGATGTGAAATCGCATGTGATAAATTTGATGAAATCGCATGTTGATTTTTTTTTAACAATTTCGCATGTGATCATTTTGATGAAATCGCATGTTGGTTTTTTGTAACAATTTCGCATGTGGTAATTTTGATGAAATCGCATATTAAAAAACTAACATGCGATTTCAATGTGGGATGAAGATCTGACGGCTGAGATGATCGCGTACATAATGTAGGATAAAGGCTCTTGTACGTTAACCTAACCCTATATATATATATATATATATATTTGTTTTTTTAGATTTTTGGAATAAAATACATGCTTAACAAGGGGAAACAAAACCTTCATTAATTGCTCACGTTTAGTATGTTTAAATTCATTTGTACAATAACCTTATCCTTCTTATTACTAATACTATTGTTGTTACTGCTATTGTTGCTATTGTTGTTGCTACTACTATTACTACTTTTTCTTTATATATTTATTATTATTATATTGGTATAATAATATTAACTAGTGGGATTTCCCACACTTCGCGACATTGTTTTGTTCGGTATTCGTTCGGTTCATTACAATATCGGAAATCAGAACACGGTATAATAATTGGCGTGTGTTTTACATCGGTCGAAAATCAAAATCATGAAAATGATGATGTTATCAGTCGCTATAGGTTTTGTTCGTCACGATATCAAGATAGTACAGACACTCGATGTAGTTTACGATACCAAAAAAATATTATATTACAAATACAATTAAGTGTTAAACCAATTTTATACCGTAACAGCGAGAAAACCCAACTATATTTCATTCGCTCAAATAGAACTTACATCGAATAGCAATGGTAAATTCGGTTCGTCACAATAAAGAACAAGAAAAAGTCTTATCTTTGACCCATTCAAATTGAACTTTGATCAAATCGCAAATAAAATAAGTGCATCGCAATTAAATGTGCAAAGTTTTTTAAAACGTTAGATTACATTACAAACGCGACACAACTTTGATAACATGTAAATTCGTGCTTCTACTGCTTGTACATTCTTATTAATAACTCAGTTTTGAGAAAAAATTATATCTACACGTAGATAAAAAAATAGACACGTCGCAACACCATATTGTAGACTTTATAAAAACTATATTTCAAAAGTTATAAGCGAAAAACAAAATATAAATTATAAGAAATTCTAATATAAAACCGACATAGCGTAATGTTTGTGTTGTCCACTAAACAAGCTTTTAAAACCTCAATTACAACATCACATTAAATTAAATTAAAATACTATAAATAAGGAACATATTTCTGTTTATGGTTCTTGTATCTTTGGCTTTGTGAGTTTTTTTTAAAGATGGATTTTTCCTTTATAACTTTAGAGTTTCAATCTTTGTCAATTTAAGTCTAAAGATTCAATTTTTGGTTATTTATCACTTTGATTAATTTGATTTTTCACTTTTAATTCAAAAGTTTCCATCTTTTGCAATTTAACCTCTTTGATTTTTTAACATTTAACTCAAAGTTTTTCATCTTATGCAATTTAACCCCAACATTTTTTTTCCTTTAAATATTGGTCCCTTATACTTTTCATGTTTCGCAAATTTTCCATTTAACGTTTTGTTCTAAATTTTCCAAGTTAACACGCCGCAACGTGCGTGTGAGGTTCAACATTTTTTCATATATTTTTTCCCATTTGACAGGCCTGTCGCAACGCGTCTATTTTCCTCGTTTGATAGATCTGTCAAAACACGTGGGTCAGAGATCGACTTAGTTATTCTTTTCCATGTTTTACACACAGATTCACGGTTATGTAAGAAACATTTGCTTTTCATCTTACTTACAAATAAGATCAAAACCGAAATCAAATGAGAAAAATATATTATATTATATACTCTCTTTTTAACGATATATTATACAGGGTCAGGATTTAGGAAAAACGATGAAAGTGTGAGAACAATGAGAACGCTTATGAATGGTCAGATCAAAACAATCTATAGAGAAGATTGGCGGGGTGTCGTTTTCTTAAATAACATCAATTTTATTACTTGGGACGTGCTTCATTATGGGTAAACATCATTTCTCCCATAAAAAGCCAACTAAATACAAAACGCCAACTAATAAAACGCCATTAAATATAAAACGCTATTAAAGATGAGACGTGTTACATACTTAAAAGATAAAGCTGACCAAACAAGAAATACAAACAGTAACTGAAAACGACGGATATTTTATTAATTGCACTTATTAATAACATCCCGCCTAAACTACATGCCAAAGACATCCTATAAACAGAAACGTCTCAGCACCTTCTATTGATTAAACCAAAAAACAAACGTCATGGTTTCCTAAATGCCACTCACTGTAAAACGCCAAAAAGTAAAAAAATGAAAAATGGCAAACATCGTTTCTTGGATATTCAATAATGTTCTGCGTGATGTTAGCTGAGGGGTGTAACTCAATAACATTTTGCTGCATGAGATGGACAAATCTTCAAGAAAAAGAGACTGGTGACAGACATATGTCATTTTATGTGCTTTGTTCGTGAAGAATATTTGAATGGCATGAAGAGACCGATGACACTGAAGAGTGGGATGAAGATAAAGATGAAGAACAAACAAAAAACCCACGTCATTTTGTGTTCAAAACATCCACAAAAAAGCTACTTCAACAACAAAAAAACAAATAAATCACTTCAAAGTAAAAAACGCCATATATTTGTGACGGTTCTTGTAGTTTCAAAGAAGAAAAAGACTGGTGACAGTGAAGATTCGGAAGAGAAATTCGATTAAGATTTTTAATTTATTTTTTTCGCTTCAATTTTTTTTTCTTTATGTGGTTTGTTTTCTAAATTTCCAATAAAAAATACATTATTTCTCTAAACAATTACTTGTAAAACGCCAAGATACCACAAATTCCAAACTCTTCAATTATAATAAAATTTGAGGCATCTTGGGGTTTTACAAGCTTTTTTTAGATGTGACGTGTTACAGCCATAAAACATATGAAGCTGAACAAACAGTAACTACAAACAGTAAACTGAAGTGATGGAAAATTTATTACTCACATTATAATTAAAACTCACTGCATCGGTACTTGAATTTATTTTTCTTTTCAAAAAACGCCATAATTACCTGACGTTATAAGACTGCATCCTACATGGCGGCAAAAAAAGTCATTATATAAGTTGAACTGCAAAACAAAACTTAAAACTCCACATATTCTCTAACACGACCTTGACTAAAACGCCAGAAAAACTTAAAAACATGGCTCAAGTTATTACATGGAGGTTTGATAGGTCGGAGAAACGTTTTGCCTTAAAGTTCTCTGACAGGACAAGAGTAAAAATCAAGACAATCAGGGTCATACTTAGCATGGATGAAGCAGTTCAGAGGGATATTCTGTCCCTTGGGGTTCCAATGGCCGACGATTGTGAAAGAACTCGAAAGGTAATAAGAAGATTGAAGAGAAAATTTCTAGCAGATGATTATGATATTGACGATACTGGTCTACCAACAGTTAGCAGTTGGAGTTTGGATGAAAAAACAAGAACGGTTAAATTGAGTTATCAACACAGGTTCGAATATTCACTGTCGATGGAAGAATTGCAGAAGACAGAGAGACTACATCTTCTTGAACAACTCTGTGATTTAGCACCTTCGAACGATGCAAGATCAAGGGTTGTTATGATATTTAAGTATAGGCTGCAGCAAAGACGAGACGACATAATGGCGTTATACGCCAATGCACAACATGATGATGATGAATCTGAAGAAAGCGATAAACAAAGCGATGGGTACATCTCTGATGTAATCCCATACATAGAAGACTATTAGTTTGTTTTGATCTCGTCTTATTGTAATCTTTTGAATTATTAATGAATTATTAAGAACGTCATGAACACCAAAAAAATTACATTTATAAGATATATGGGATTATTTCAACTGGTAAAATCTACAAAACGCCAAAAAATGTACAGTTTGAATTATTAAATGTATATAATGATTTTGGTAACACCATGGACGCCCAAGATGTTAGAATTATTAATGATTTTTTTATTGAATTTGGGAATGCCATAAATGCCAAACTGTTATCTATGTGACATAAGAACGATTAATTGAACGAGATAGATCTAAGAAAGACCAGTAAAATGCCAAATAGTTATTGAATATAACTAAACGCCAAACAAGTATTATACGCCAAAAAAAAGCCCCTCCGCCCTGATAATTATCGCGAGCCACGTGTCCGATCAGGATGCGTTCTCACTGTTCTCACACTTTACGGCGTTTTCTTCTGATCCTATTTCATATTATACATTATACATACTATATTAGTAAGGAAATTAAATAAATAGTAACTTTTTCATGTTTTTTTTCCTAACCTCGATGAACAGTGATTTTGAATATTTTTTAGTAATAACGACATAACAATATCGGTACAGGTATTCGTTTTATGGTTTCGTTTGATGTAAACATGTGGCAACATCCTCTTGATTGTTATACCAAGTGCCAACATTGTATCGGTGTTGTAACGAAACAAACTGATGCAAAATGAAAGCTGCTAAAATTTGTTTTATAATTTTCTTTTTTTTAGATCCCAAACATATCCTAGTTGTATAAAACACGTGTTGGATGTTTGCATTTTATTATATATACTCTAATTTTTTAACGGTATATTATATTATATTATATATTTTTTTATTAATAAGCAAACTAAATAAATAGTAACTTCTTTGTCTTGAAGTGGTTTCGTATTTTTTTGCTAACTTCGATGAACAGCGATTTTGAATATTTTTTTGGCAATAATGGCCGAACAACGGTATAGGTATTCGTTTTATGGTTTCGTTCGGCGTAAAACATGTGTCAACATCCTCTTGATTGCTATACCGAGTGCCAACATTGTATCGGTGTTGTAACAAAACAAACTGATGCCAATTGAAAGCGGCTAATTTTTTTTTATATTTTTTTTGGACATTTGGGTTTTATATTCTTTCGTTTCCTATAATGAGTGTTGGTGCCTTAATGAACCAAACTAATAACCACTGAATTCCAGTATCGTTAGATAACGAACCGATATCGACCAAATACCTGTCGCGAAGCGCATGGAGATTCCACTAGTTGGATTAAAACTGGATATGTGAATGATTATAGGTCCCAAATCCGAGGGACCTCACCTCACTGTTGGTTTTGCGTATCAAAAACATAGTTCTTTACTGGTAAATCAATTAAGTTGCGTCAGAAAACATAAAGTGTCATTACATCAATAAAACTTTAAAACATAATGTTATGCCTTCGTAAGTAAGTATAATCCATAGGATGCCATCTTGAGAGGGGAGAGGGACCTCACCTCACTGTTGGGTTTGCGTATCAAAAACATAGTTCTTTACTGGTAAATCAAATAAGTTGCGGCTGAAAACGTAAAGTGTCATTACATCAATAAAACTTTAAAACATAATGTTATGTCTTGGTAAGTAAGTATAATCCATAGGATGCCATCTTGAGAGGGGAGTAGCCTCCGTTCTATGCGTTATTCCATAGGTGTAACATTTCTAATTTTTTTATATATTAAAATAAAGTATATAAAACTTATATTATTAAACGGGTAGATTACGAGTAAGTTGACTGTTAGAAATATGAGATATTTAGACAGACATATGAACTGTTTAAAAACTATAATAATAAAAATACATTATAATTGACCTTACTTCGTTTTTAATGAAACTTAGGTCAAAATGTAGATAAAAATATTCTCGTTCTAATGACATATTCCTCGTTTATAAAACGTCATAATTTTTAAGTTATAAGCGATAAATGAGTGAAGCAGCTAAATTAATTATAATAATAAAATAATAATAATAAATTAAACTAACAAATGAAATATGAAATGTGAATATTGTGAGTATGTGGAAGATCAAGATCAGAAGAATTAAATGCTTCAACGTGGTCTCCAAGTTTTAACATTCAACTATATATAGGAGTAGTTTGAAACATTCTAACACTGCTCAAATTTGCTTCTTTCTCTCGCCCTCTCTTTTTCTCTCTGCTCTTCTTATACACCCATTTTTCTTAGTATTTCACCCTGTAATCCTACAAAGCTCTGTCCCGTTTTAAGTGTTTTAACCCCTGATAAATGATTCGATACCCTGTCCGATCGATCTTGAACCCAGTAACGGATGTCAAAGCGCTGCCTGATTAAGGCTATGCTTTGTTAACTACGTTGGGTTTCTGATCTCATGATGTATTGATAAAGTTCAATTGAGTTATTATACTAACACGAGTGCATTGTATATTTTATTAAGAGCTCATGAATTATACAAAAGATTATACCAGGAGGCCTGTAGTTAAACCCTAAAGTTATAAAGTGAGTCATTCTCCTTTTTATCACATTATTGTGATACATTTTTACTTAAAATGCTTTGCAAAACCCTAAATGGTTTCAGTTATACTTACAGTGATTAAGTCTTTGTATTCTATGATTATTGCTAGTAAGTTGTGGTTTTGTATACATAACTAGTCCACAGTCACCAAGGGTGTAATAGGAACTGTTACTATTGGGTGACAAGACCCAAAGTAATATGACCACAAGCACGGTGGAGTGTCCCCAGTCGCATACTGTGTTGAATAATTGTTAGATATAAATATTGTAATCGCTCTTAATACTATAAAGTTATAACAATATGTCTTTTTATAAAATGGAATGAACTCGCCAGTTTTTCTTACTGATAAAATGTTTTCTAACTCGTTTCAGGTAAATCACTGTGAAAGTAATAGAAGCCAGCTATGGAGCACTGGAGGCTTAAATAAAGTGGCTATAAATACCTGAATAAAAAAAAGAAATTTATATTTTATCTATTAGGGTTTATCCCTATAAAACATTTGAATGAAATACGGTTTTTAGCTCATTTGTTTAATATTAAAAGTTTGGTGTTTTTATAAACTCTGAAATTATTTCCTAACTACGATCCTATTGAAAAATTTTCTGCTGTGTATTTAATAAACACCGGTACCACTTGACTGGTTCACGGCTCCCGCTCACAGGGTGGGGTCGGGGACAGTGACAGAATGTGGTATCAGAGCCACTGGTTTAAGCTATGTAGGTGTTCTTTTAATACTTAAACTTAAACATTGTGTTAGAAAATTAATGTAATAACTTATGTGTTATTCTGTGTAAATAAATCTTAATATTTATATTATGATTTTTATGTTATTTTAACAAATTTTGAGTTAATAGTATGAGTAACCAATATAATTAAATGTACCCATAAGCTACATAGGCAGATGTATTATATTTTAACTAGGCAGACACTTCTCTATTTAGAATTACACTTTATGGTCTATCATTTTTTTATAAATACTATTTCTCATATACATAAACTAGAGTTGTTTTATATAGTTTGAAGATATATAATTTTGATGATTTAAATAGTAAATAACGTTTAAACTTTATAGGCCATACCCAAAACTAAAAATGAAACCTTAAAAAAATAAATAAAATAAATAAATGCTAAATAGACATTATTATTCTTCTAGATGAGTCTCAGTTTAAAATTGTCAAACTTTTAAAATTAGTTTGATGTAAATTCTTTATTCAAACATTGATGCTTAACTTTTACAAATAGAAAGAAAAAATTTTTTTGGCGAGACAATCATGCTAATTCATCAAGTATTTCTAACCCTTTTCTTTACTCTCATCTACTTCTATTATTCTAAACTAGTGTTTAACCCCCCCCCCCCCCCCCCCGCGCGCGCGTTGCGGGGCATGAGTCGTAAAACCGTGTAAAGTTGCAAGCAAATGGCGACGAAAATCGACAAAAATTTAAGTAACAACGTTAATTTATACTGTCATGTGACATAAAACGCAGGTAAAGACAAACGTAAACTTGTACCACAACCCGATGTGAAACATAAACAAACTAAATGTATACAGACACGATTGATTATACCGTGTAAGGACCTTCAAAAATGTCCCAAAACGACCCGTAAATGAAAACCCGGACCCCTGAAACCCCAATCCATAACAAAAATCAAGAAAAACAGATTTTATGGTTTCACGTGAGCCACGTAAACCTTAAGGTAAGGTTACGCGGGCCGCGACAACTCATAAAAACTCCGGATCAGCTAACAGGCCACATGTCGACCACCTGGCAAACCTACTCGTGACACCGTAGCCCTAGTTTACGAATAGATGGCCCTCGCGGGCCGCATAAGTGTTAAGTATGGGTTTATGCGGGTCGCGTAAAACCCATATTTCAGCTATAAATTGCTTGGAGCATGGCCTGTTCATCTTTGTCGAAAATATTAAGCAAAAACGAAGTTCTAGTGCTCGAAATCACAATTTCCATTAGGGAGGCGCTGCTACGATACAGGGTATTAACTCGATCGCTGCTACGATTCAATGTCCGATCGATTGAAACTATCCGATGGATGTTTAAGTGCTGCCCACATTAGGGCTATACTTTGTCATTTGTCGTGAATTCGATGGATGTTTAAGTATTGCACTTTGTCATTCGTTGTGAGGGTTTTAATCTCGTGAGTTATCGTAAATGCTGTATTAGTTACTGACCTAGTTCGTGTGCATTGTTATTTAAACTAGCTTATCAGTAGGCTAAACTCTGCCCGTTTAAATCTGCAATGTGAGTCATTCTCTTTTTATCAATAATGTTTTACAATACTCCAATCATTTTCAAAAGTTATAATTACAGGGATTAAGTCGTGGTTATCTTGAATCACTGGCTAGTGAGGTATTGTGCACATTACTAATTTCTCACGGTTAGGCTAATAAATCCTAACAGTGATAATCATCACTACTTGGGTGAAAGGACCCAATAGTGGTACGACCATCGTCACCAGGGGGTGACACGGCGCCAGATAAAAATAAGATAGAAGCCATTGTAATCGCTCTTATGCTGTAATTTATAACTATGTGTCGTTTTATTTAACCTGAATGACTCGCCAGTATTTCCCCGCTGATAAAATATTTTTTAAAACATGTTTCAGGCGACGTGCTGTGAATCAAGGAAAACGTGCTACGGAGCACTAATAAGCTTGAAGAGGTGGCTCAGTTAAATAAATAAACATGTTTTGTAAATAAGGGAATTTCCTTGTGAAATTCCTCTATTGAAAATTACGGGGTTTGTCCCAGATTATATAATAAAATAATTGGGAATTTTCAAGTTTAAAAGATCCTGTAAATCTTCCGCTGTCAACTCAATTAATAGATACCACGGGATTTCTGTCCCGCGGCTCCTGGACCGGGTAAAACCGGGACGGGGGTCGTGACATACCGTTAGATATACATATAGTTCTAAAAGTGATAAATACCAATTATTTAATTAACTAATATTACTTTTAATAAATATAAAAATTATTTAATATATAAAGGTGATAAATACCCACGGAGCCCCACTATCCTTCCATGAATCGGGTAAAACTAAAGAAAGAAATAGCATATGTGTAATTAAGTGTCAAATCAAATAAGAAGTAAAGAAGTGACAGTTTTGTAATTAAGTAACAAATGAAGGACAAACTAATTAGTGTAGCTAAGATCCTACTTAAATTGTTATATAGAATAATATTGTTATATATGTTCAAAAGATTATTATAATATGTTCAAAATATATATAAATATTTTAGTATTATAAATATATATTGTGAACAAATATTAGTATTATAAAAAAAAATTGAATTAATAAAATACTAATATGTTAGTATAATAATATACATAAAACTACTTGAATTTCATTATACAATATATATATATAGATTGAAGATCTTGTACGTTAATTTAAAAGTGTGAGAAGTGTGAGAAAATTGTGAAGATGATATGTGTCCTCAATCTAAATTAATTCAAAAGGGTAAGCAAGTAATTTTCTTTTTGATTCAATTAATCGATAACCTTCCATAACCGCCACCATTTATTATAGGAAATATGAATTAAGAATTAATCTACGAATTTGTGTCATCTCGTTCATCAATTATTAATTCTGAAGACCGCAGAGTGAAAATTTATAGAGTGTTATATAGTGATGGATGCAGACTGAATGTTTTATATAACACTACGAATAACATATAACACCATATAACCATTTTATAACTCTGTATAACACTACACCATTATATATAACACTTCAATCACCATTCAAAACTGTATAGTGTTATATAGTATTATATAGTGTGACATAGTGTTATATGGTGTTATATAGTGTTTTTTGGTGTTATATAGTGTAATATGATGGATATATAGTGTTATATAGTGTTATATGGTGTTATATAGTGTTATATATTGTTATAGTGATATGTTTTTCCGGTAGCATGTCTATGATAGATGTATAGTGTTATATATTGTTATATAGTGTTATATGGTATTATATGGTGTTATACGGTGTTACATGGTGTTATATGATAGATGTATAGTGTTATATATTTCTTGTAATAGTTACATATTTCTGGATTTTTAGAATGTCCAGATTTTAGAACAAGTTTAAAATTGAATCGCTAGAATTTAGGAGTGAATCGCTAGAATTTAGGAGAGGTTACATAATTTGAAACATATACAAAGACACTATTACCCCTACAATTTTCAAATTAGTCCAAATAATTAAAACACAATTTATAATTTCATCCCTATTGATCTGAACCATTAGATCAATGATCTAATGGTTTAAAATACTTCTTACACTTCTCACACTTTAGACACTTTGTACACTATCCCTACCCTACCCTATATATACGTATATATATATATATATATATATATTTATATATATATTCATGTTATAAAACAAATGTAAGCATATATAGATATAAGGAGCCGCTAAAATAGAAACCACCTCCAGTTGTAAGAACCGTGAGAGCCACTCTCAACCAATCAGATTATGCCAACTAAAAGGGTATTTTGGTATTTTACCCCAAATGTCAAATCTCTCCTTCTCTCTCTTCATTTAAAGTACTCTCCTCTCTCCTCTTCATTAAAGTCTGCTTTCTCTCTCTTGTCTTTTTAGTCAAATTCACAGACATTTATCACCATCCCCCAAAATTTGAATTCCCCCATTTCTCTCTCTCACAAACTCCGTTCACCACCATCATCCCTCATCTTGACACCATATCTTTTGTGTTTTTAGCGGCTGCCGGCGGCGGAGATGCCCACCGGCTACCCCCGGCTACAGTGAATAGTGGTGGTGATTGGTTTATGCTGCACCCCCTCCCCCCATGTACACCCTCCTTCTCCGGCCACAAGTCCGGCGCAGCAGGAACATCGACGGCGGCGGAGCAGCAACATCGGCGGTGGCCCCAAGTCCGTCGGAGCAGCAACATCGATTGTTGTCATTTAGTTATGATGTTTGTTCGGATCCATAAGACGCCTTTCTGGTCGCCGTCTCCGGTGGATGCCGCCGCCGCACAATCGGTGGCTGAGCCGGTGAAGCCGGATGCAGGTTTGAGTTCGAGCAAATAAAAATTTAGGTTTTTAAATATCTCTAAAATTACTAGTTTTGATGGTGATTTTGGTTCTTTGAAATTTTGATGGTGATGTTGCAGGTGATTTTGATGGTGATGATGCAGGTGATTTTGATGGTGATTGATCTGTTGTAAAAAAATGTGGGTTTCTTTGAAATTTTGTGGGTTTGAATTTTGGTTTGAGTTTTGGGATTCTTTATTCTGTTGGTATTTCTTGGGGGATTTTTGATTTTTTTGGGATTGATCTATTGTAAAAAAATGTGGGTTTCTTTGAAATTTTGTGGGTTTGAACAGTGTTGTGGTTGACATTGTTGCCGGCGATCTGGTCTCCAGATCTCGTTTTGCGGTTGATGACATTGTTTTGATGTTGTTGGTCTCCAGATCTCGTTTTGCCGTTGATAGATTGGGCGGGCGATGATGCAAAAAAAAACGTAGATTTTGATGACGATGGCGCGACAAGGATGGTGGAGGGTAGGTTTTTGAACCTGCAACCCCACTTTGCAGCCTTTTGATTATCGGAAAATCTGAGCCAAGCCCCATTTTTTTCGAGATATACATTGTTTTGATGTTGGTTTTTTTTATTTTTTTCCCCCAGTCGATGATTATAACAATCTATCTGAGACACCTACCGAATTTGTGATTTCTGGATGCGTTCATTTTTGCGTAAAAAAGTTTTTGTAAAAGAAAAGATAAACCGTAAACTTTTTAACGTAAAACGTAAACTTTTTAACGTAAAACGTAGAAACGTGAAAAGTTTTACGTAAAACGTGAAAAGTTTAACGTAAAACGTGAAAAGTTTAACGTAAAACGAAAAAAGTTTAACGTAAAACGCAAAAAGTTTTACGTAAAACATAAAAAGTTTAACGTTAAACGTAAAAAGTTTAACGTAAAACGTAAAAAGTTTAACGTAAAACGTAAAAATCTTAATGTAAAACGCAAAAAGTTTTACGTAAAACATAAAAAGTTTAACGTTAAATGTAAAAAGTTTAACGTAAAAAGTTTAACGTAAAACGTAAAACTTTTTCTACGTAAGTTGTAAAACGTAAAAAAACCCTGTGATAAAACGGCGCCTAAACAAAGGGCGTGAATGCAGCGCATAAAAACGCCACGAAAAAAAACAGGACATAAAAAACGTCGCGTTAAAACGGGACGTAAAAAACGGCGCGTTAAAAAAACAACGCTTGAAAAAGCCGAGCGTAAAAACGGCGTGTAAAAACGACCCGTTAAAAACGATGCGTGAAAAAGCTGGGCTTAAAAACAGCGTGCAAAAACCGGAGCACAAAAATATTGTCTTGTTAAAAAAATTTGAATTTAAAATTGCCTTTAATAAAAAAATTCTTTTTAAAAAATAAAATGTAATATAATAAAACAAAAAAGTAATAAAAAAATAATAAAGACAAAAAGACAAAAAAGTGTAATTTTACTAAACTATCCTTTTGGATTAAAATATTGAAGACATAATAAGACAAAATGTATTTAATGTTAATTTTAGTTATTTTTAATCTTATCCATTATCTTGTTAATCTAGTGGTTAGGAACTGATTCTCACGGTTCTTACAACTGGAGGTGATTTTCATTTTAGCGCTCCCCTATAGATATACATTATAAACATTAAGGTTAATATAAGTTTTAAACATATATCCTAGTTTAAGTTATATATCTAATTTATTTACATTTTATTATAGCCGAAATTGACTAAACTTTCCCTATAGAAATAAAACACCTTATAATTTATAACCAATTTGCTCCATAAGAACCAACTTTAATATAAATATATAAGTTTTTTAAATGTATTACAATTCTATTTTATTTAAAGTGTGTGTATATATATACACACACATTATAATACATTTAAACAATGTTTTATATGTTTATACGTGTATATAATGTAAACTAAAATCTATTTTAGGATACATATAAAATTTTATACTACATTTAAACCTATAACAAAATTTAAAGAAAGTGTATGTTCAAAAGATTATTATATATTAGTATAATCATATATAAATAATCATGTTTTTATTCTCTATCATTTAGAATAACATAAAAGTAATAATTTTTATTTTATAATGTAAAACAAGAGAAAAATGAGCATGATGACTTTTACAATCGGTATATATAAAAGAGGTTAGATAATTAATTTTTAGAAGTAAAATATATTACAAAATGAAAACCTGTTTTCTTACCCAACTTAAAGTAATAATTTAGTATTTTATTTATTTATTTATTTATTTCTTGGCACGTTAAATTTTCCTAATACGTTATAGTTATTGCTTCATTTTTCAAGCTAGCATTAAAATGGCTGTCCCACATAAAAATAATTGACTCAAATGTGTGTTTAATAGATGCGTCCTTTGTATAGCTTTATGTAAAAGTCAACTTACAATTTTAATATTATAATATCTTTGACGAATTATAAGTATTATTATTATTATTATTATTATTATTATTATTATTATTTGAGTTATACATATATTCTAATACATGTATATTACTTAATTGCCTAATATATTCAGAATCAATTTTAGAAACGTTAAACTTTGTATTACCCACTATAATACTTTTTTTGAATAAATAATATAATATACGATAAATTAAGAGTTAAGTTTTAATATTTTAAACCAATATGGTTCAACCCACTAGTTAAAAATGAAATTGTTCCCATAAGTACAGAAAGTTTATATTTTGACTAATTTATTTCTTTAAACTTTTTATTTATCCATCCCTTAACTTCAAAATATTATATTCAATAAATTTAACATAACAGAAAGTTTATTTCAATATAGTATTACTATTTTATTATTATAAAAGTGTGAATAAAGTTATGGAAATAAGCTTGATTGATACCATCGGTTATATAATTGGATTTTTTATAAATTAAAGATATTACAATGATTTATTATTATATATGTTACGTAAGTTTTGATATTAACCAGAGATTTGAAATTTTATGTTTCTAAATAATAAATATACATATATATGCTTATATGTTAGAATTTCTTGATGGTATACATAATATAATAATCAAATAGCTTCTGTAAGATAAACATAAGGGAAAATATTATTGGTAATTCATATGAAACATGAAGTCATTATAAAGATGAGTCGTGAAACGTGTTATGTTTTGAAAACACCATCTGTCTCAGTAAAACATTCTTGCAACGGAATCTAATGTTATATAAGCATGAATAGAGTTAAGTATAAGCATACTCATCAAATTGAACCTATCCATAGTGTCAATGGAGACAATGATATTTTTGTCAAAAATTCATTTTCTAGACAAAAGAAAGCCACAACCATAATAATAATACCTATGCTTAAACAAAAGAGTTAGGATATTGGTATTTACCGGTAACACACAGGATAGTATTTAGACTTGAACCTAAGAAAAATGCCCTAGTATAAGCTAATTACTTGCATAAATAAAGTGTGATGGGTGTTGGTATGCCTTGAGGATGATAACTAGAACATTGCAAGTATGATAAATAAGCAATAACACTTGGCCATTTGTCTTTCTTGTTTATTGGTACTACTCGGTTCTAGAATATGATCCATCATAAGAATACCAATTTCCTTGTTTCTTGATGCATGCCATAATAAATAATGCAATTTTAAAATCATGATTTGAGAAAATTCTATTTATGGGAAATACAAAAATAATTACCCCTCTTGCAAGACTGGGTATGGTGTAGTAGACTCTCCAGCTTGTCTGGGTAAGATGGGGGTACCTCTCCAGCGAGACCGGGTAAGATGGGGTATATGTTATGTTAATGGAATTCCCTAAATAGTACCATGACCTGATGTCTGACCTGTTTTTGGAAATATGAAGCTGTTAAATACATTGACCTTATGAATGGTGTGTATATAGTATGTGAAATGTATGATTATATAGATATGTATATCTATAAGGAAATCAAAATGCCATAATGATTGACAATTAGGAATAAATCACGAACAAATGTGTCAATGATAATTTTATATTTATTTATCAGGAATCTCTTGTATACATCTATAATCCGATATCGAACACTATTTCATTTGATCATCTGTCTCGTAACTCGTGCGACAAGATGAACGACGGAACCCTTTTAAGTTAGGACGCCATCGAAAGTATAAGAATTCCCTTGCGTTACCTTAGATTATTGACGCATTAGGAAACCTGTAACTAAAAGTTGTGCTAGGACACAAAACATCTAAAAACTTACGCTAATGAGAGTAATTTTACCTTCTTTAACAAAACTTGAGAAAATAAGAGTAACCACGACTAGATGCACTTATAAAAACTCTCTTCACCTATAACCCTACTAAGATTATCAGTAGTAAATGAATAGTCCGATGCAGCAAGAAAGAAAAGTTAAGTCTAGGATTTATTAAACCCTTAGGAATCATTAAATAAATTGGATCAGTAGCTTATCAGCTAAAGTTGCCAGAAGAAATGACAGAAATACATGATATATTTCATGTATATAATTTAAGGAAATACCTAGCTGATGAATCTTTAGTTGTACCTTTCAAGATATAGAGATTAATGAAGAATTTAAGTCCCTTGAAAGACCATACAAGTCAAAAATAAGAATCTCAAAGCATAGAAAATAGTTCTGGTCAAAGTAAAGTGGAATTCAAAGCAAGGAGCATAATATACTTATGAACTAGGATCAGTAAAAAACTAAAAGTATTCCTCCATATTTCAGTGAATCTTGATGACGAGCTTTAAAACAACGTGGGGATGATGTAACATTTCCAATTTTTTTATATATTAAAATAAAGTATATAAAACTTATATTATTAAACAGGTAGATTACGAGTAAGTTGGCTGTTAGAAATATGAGATATTTAGACAGATATAAGAACCATTTAAAAATTATAATGATAAAAATACATTATAATTGATCTTACACCATTTTTAATGAAACTTAAGTCAAAATGTAGTTAAAAATATTCTCGTTCTAATGACATGTTCATCGTTTTATAAAACGTCATATTTTTTAATTTATATGCAATAAATGAGTGAAACAACTGAATTAATTATAATAATAAAGTAATAATAAATTAAAACTAACAAATGAAATATGAAATGTGAATATTGTGAGTACGTGGAAGATCAAGATCAAAAGAATTAAATGCTTCAACGTGGTCTCCAAGTTTGAACATTCAACTATAAATATGAGTAGTCTAAAACATTCTAACACTGCTCAAATCTGCTTCTTTCTCTCGCTCTCTCTCTCTCTGCTCTTTTTATACACCCATTTTTCTTAGTATTTCACCCCATAATCCTACAAAGCTCTGTCCTGTTTTAAGTGTTTTAACCTCTGATCACTTATTCGATACCATGTCCGATCGATCTTGAACCCAGCAACGGAAGTCAAGGCGCTGCCTAATTAAGGCTATGCTTTGTTAACTACGTTTGGGTTCTGGTCTCGTGATGTATTGATAAAGTTGAATTAGGTTATTATACTAACACGACTGCATTGTATATTTTATTAAGAGCTCAGGAATTATACCAAAGATTATACCAGGAGGCCTGTAGTTAAATATAACAACTCTAAATTAACCCGACACTCTCCTGAATACTATTTGACACCCTAATATATTTTTAAAAAATATCCCGATATGTCTTAAAATACACCCCATACGCGAAAACGGACCCCGAATACCTTGAATATTATTAAAAATAATTAAAAATCAGTTTTTTGGGTTTAGGCGGGCCGCGTAAGCCACCCCTCAACCCTTACGCGGGCCGCGAGCGATCGAGAACGCGGTGACACCCAGTGATGACACGTGTCATCATCGTGGCAAGGCTAGTTGATGACCCGGATCAGCTACGCCGTTGACCCCCTTTGACGCGGGCCGCAATCAGGCCCTATATAAGAGGGCTTCGGGCTTTCAGTCGAATTCGCTCAAAAACTTTCTTTCTCTCTCAACTTTCACATAGTAGGCGTTATACTCAGGTATAATATCCCCCTAATTAACGAAGTTCTGCTCCGTTGTAAGTATTATAACCCCTGGATACGTATTAGATACACTGCCCGATTGATCTAGGGTTCTGTAACGGCTGTCGTGGTTCTGCCCGACGTAGTCGTTGGAATGCCGTCTCGGGGATGGTATTACTAATGTTAAAATGGGTTATCATACTAACACATGTGCATTTGTGTAAATTATAGATTGTCACCAGGAAACCCTAAAAGATAACCAAAGACAGCAATGTGAGTAATCTCCTTTTTGTAAATTGTTTTTATAAAACCTCACTTAATTAATTATATATTAAGCAGTTATTGAGTATTTGTAAGAATACAATTAGCGTTGGTATGTTAGGGTTTTGTATACAAAATTATGTTACTGCCTTGCGAGGGGTAACATTTCCACAAGTAGGGTCTGACAGTACCACGGATGTTAATTGATATAACTTGGAAACAAATATAATTGCGAGATCGCCATCAATACTGTACAATGGTTTTTATTAAACTTGATTAAACTGGGATTCACTCACCAGTATTTCCCACTGACAAAATATTTTTAAACTCGTTTCAGGTAACAAAATGTGAAAGCCAAATAGAAGCCAGCTGGACAGCACTGAAGGCTTTGAAAAGTGGCAATAAAGTTACCTAAAAATAAATAGGTGTTTTTATCAAATAAAATAGGGTTTTATCCCTATGAAAATGTGTGTACATAAACTTAGGATTTTTCCCATATGTTTAATATATTAAAAGTGTGGTATTTTACTATGATAAATAAATTTCCTAACTACGATCCTGATGTAAATTCCGCTGCCAAAATTGACTAATCATGCGATACCACCAAAACTGGCTCGCGGCTGTCCATTCCAGAGGAAATAGGGATCGGGGGTTGCGACAGAAGGTGGTATCAGAGCTAAGCCACTGATTCAGCCACAGAAGCGTTCTGCTGACATCAAAATTCAATCTGTTAGGAAATAAATTATGGAAATACGTGTATAATTATATTTTATTGATATGTGTTATTTGACTATTTGTTAGTTTACAGTATGAGCGACCAAGGACCATCTGACACGTACCGTTAATTGTCTGGTTCGCCTAGAAGCGAAGGTGCCTCTTCTCAGCCTGCCCTCTCAGGGTACTCTGCTGATACGGAAGAATAAATATTCGTATTTAAGGCTCAATCTGAAGAGCCATTTCCTCAGAAAAAGAAGGGATGGTTCAGTAGAGGAGCACATGAGCGTAGAAAACGTATGAAAAAGTTACAAGTCCAGAGAGCACTAGCCGCAGTCAAAAGAGAAATAGATGCCCATGCCCAGGACATGATTAATAATGTTCATATCTTAGCAACCACCGCAGCTGACCCAAATCTGGAACAAATAATAGCACCCCAACCACAACCACCATTTCCTGACCAACCAATGGAAATAGAAAACCCTGAAAATCAAGTAAAAATGCATGATTTCAACCCAGAGGAAATACCTAGGGTACCAGCACCAAATCCCTTAGACCCAAATTACGACTCCTGGTGGGACGACAATAGGGACTATGTGTAACGCTACCCGATACATGAAGACGTGCCCATGCCAAACTTAGGAGCCTACCCAGGTTTGGATCCTTTAGATCCCTATTACCACGATGTATACATTAGGGAGATTTTAGAGAATCCTTACCAATTCCAGGCACCTAAACCTCCATACCAGGAACCCGCACCCCAGATTCCAAACCCAGTCCTATTACCTGCACCCCCAATGAGTGCAGAAAACGTACAAGAACTTAGGACATTTGGTGAGGAAATTTTAGAGAATAGTGAAAGGATGAGACAGGTGGGAGAGCGACTCGTCTGGAAGTATGAAGAGCGCAATATGGATTTCTGGATGAATCCATATCCATGAATGTGATGGTGGAAACGGTAGTAATAATAATAATATAATAATATATGTGTGTACGAAAAAAAACTACGGATGCCTACTACTATTAGTGTAATTTTATTTCAGTCGGTATTGTAATTTTAATTTCAGTACTGGTGTGTAATAGAAGCATATTATATGAATAGAGTAAAGTCGCAATGATCGACGCTTTTGACCAAAATGCGTATCATGTGATTGGCTATATTAAATATTATTTAGTGATATTAATACGTGGTAACTGTTTAAAATTCAGATGGCTGACGAAGGAAATCAAGAAAATCTGAATAACGCTAACTAGAGTAACATTAACTTGGTTAATGAGAATCCGAACAACAATAACAATGGAAATCAAATGGACAATAGTGCCATCCAACATATAGTGGCACAAGGAATTATTGATGCAATGCCATATATTCTTCAAACTGTTAAGGATGCTAATAATAAAAGTAGACACGATAGCAAGCGACCCTCTGAACCTGCAAACAGTGTGAACAATGGGCCCGTACTTCAAGTGCCCATTCCCAAAAGAAGAAGAACCGTGTCTTACGGGTGTTCTTACAAAGAATTATGGTCCTGTAAACCAATAGAATTCTCGGGTAATGAAGAACCCATTGAAGCTTTACGCTAGATAGAAAAGACTGAGGCTATTCTGAAAATAAGCAAATGTGCGGAAGAGGACAAGATAATGTTTGCTTCCAATCTATTTAATAATTCAACCTTAGAATGGTGGAACACTATCCTCCAGTCTAGAGGAAGTGATAGGGTTTATAATATGGAATGGGATGAATTTAAGAATATGATAGAAAGGAAATTCTGCCCTCCTAATAAAAAGGAACATATAGCAAACAAATTCCTAAACCTTAGGATGAATGGAGTGGATAGTAAGGAATACACAAAGTTATTCTTTGAATACGCTAGAATAGTGCCTACCCTTGCATCACCTGAACCGGTATTAATCTCCCGTTACATCTGGGGATTAATTGGAGAGATTAGGCATGTAGTCAAGGCAGCTAGACCGCAAACCATAGAAGAAACTGTAGAATTAACAACCACCTTGACTGATGAAAAATCAAAATACACCCCATACGCGAAAACGGACCCCGAATACCTTGAATATTATTAAAAATAATTAAAAATCAATTTTTGGGGTTTAAGCGGGCCGCGTAAGCCACCCTTCAACCCTTACGCGGGCTGCGAGCGATCGAGAATGCGGTGACACCCGGTGATGACACGTGTCATCATCGTGGCAAGGCTAGTTGATGACCCGGATCAGCTACGCCATTGACCCCCTTTGACGCGGGCCGCGTAGCCTCTCGGCTACACCTTATGCGGGCCGTGTAAAAGTCAAAATCAGGCCCTATATAAGAGGGCTTCGGGCTTTCAGTCGAATTCGCTCAAAAACTTTCTTTCTCTCTCAACTTTCACATAGTAGGCGTTATACTCAGGTATAATATCCCCCTAATTAACTGCTCCGTTGTAAGTATTATAACCCCAGGATACGTATTAGATACACTGCCCGATTGATCTAGGGTTCCGTAATGGCTGTCATGGTTCTGCCCAACGTAGTCGTTGGAATGCCGTCTCGGATAGGGTATTACTAATGTTAAAATGGGTTATCATACTAACACGTGTGCATTTTTGTAAATTATAGATTGTCACCAGGAAACCCTAAAGGATAACCTAAGACAGCAATGTGAGTAATCTCCTTTTTGTAAATTGTTTTTACAAAACCTCACTTAATTAATTATATATAATAAGCAGTTATTGAGTATTTCTAAGAATACAATTAGCGTTGGTATGTTGGGGTTTTGTATACAAAGTTATGTTACTGCCTTGCGAGGGGTAACATTCCACAAGTCGGGTCTGACAGTAACACGGATGTTAATTGATATAACTTGGAAACAAATATAATTGCGAGATCGCCCTCAATACTGTACAATGGTTTTTATTTAAACTTGATTAAACTGGGATTCACTCATCAGTATTTCCCACTGACAAAATATTTTTAAACGCGTTTCAGGTAACAAAATGTGAAAGCCAAATATAAGCCAGCTGGACAGCACTGAAGGCTTGGAGAAGTGGCAATAAATTTACCTAAAAATAAATAGATGTTTTTATAAAATAAAATAGGGTTTTATCCCTATGAAAACGTGTGTACTTAAACTTGGGATTTTTCCCATATGTTTAATATATTAAAAGTGTGGTATTTTACTCTGATAAATAAATTTCCTAACTACGATCCTGATGTAAATTCCACTGCCAAAATTTACTAATCATGCGATACCACCAAAACTGGCTCACGGCCGCCCGTTCCCGAGGAAATAGGGATCGGGGGTTGCGACATTAAACGCTAAAGTTACAAAGTGAGTCATTCTCCTTTTACCACATTATTGTGATAAATTTGTACTTAAAATGATTTGCATAACCCTAAATGGTTTCAGTTATACTTACAGTGATTAAGTCTTTTTATTCTATGATTATTGCCAGTAAGTTGGGGTTTTATATACATAACTAGTCCATAGTCACCAAGGGTGTGACAGGAACCATTACTATTAAGTGACAGGACCCAAAGTAATATGACCACAAGTACGGGGGAGTGTCCCTAATCGCATAGTGTGTTGAATAACTGTTAGATATAAACATTGTAATCACTCTTAGTACTGTAAAGTTATAACAATGTGTCTTTTTATAAAATGGAATAAACTCGTCAGTATTTCATACTGATAAAGTGTTTTCAAACACGTTTCAGGTAAACCACTGTGAAAGTAATAGAAGCTAGTTATGGAGCACTGAAGTCTTAAATACAGTGGCTATAAATACCTAAATAAAAGAAGATATTTATATTTTATTCATTAGGGTTTATCCCTAAGTAAACATTTGAATGAAATACGGGTTTTAGCCCATTTTATTTAATATTAAAAGTTTGGTATTTTTGTAAACTCTGAAATTATTTCCTAACTACGATACTGATGAAAAATTTCTCCGCTGCGTATTTAATAAACAACGGTACCACTTGACTGATTCACGACTCCCGCTCCCAGGGTTGGGTCGGGGGCTGTGACATTAGGCACCGTTCATTTTGAAAGTTTAAATAAAGAATTTCAAAGTCATATACTTAAAGTCAGCTTCGTTGATTAAGTTCTAATTTCAAAGTTTAAATAAAGAATTTCAATGTCATATAAGAAAAGCCTTGCAAAACATTTTGAAAACCATGTAGTTTCATTCATCGTGGAGGTTGCTATCAATTGTCAATAAACATCAATCATGCAAATAAACGTTAGTTGAACAATTCATTTCAATACACTGTTATGCACATCAACAAAAAAATCAATTAACGGTATATATCAATAGCGTCTTCATCAATTGCTTGAACTTCGTCGGCTAGACTTACACTAGTATATGACTCCATTCCTGCTACACCATCACGTTCAAATGTTCCATCAATTATACTAGCAATGATGCTATTCATCAATTTTTTATAGTCTATTGTCAATCATCAATCATCAAAGACTTAAAGTTACACTTAAACAATCAAAATTAGACATATAACATCAATGAGTCAATTATCATGAAATAACAATCAAATACTCTGAAGAGTAATAACATTTAAGGAAGCAATTTAGATAGTCAATCCATTCCCAAAACTACGTCAAATCCTCCTAATGTGGTTTAACCTAGCAAGAAATCAATGACCATGAATTTTGATCTTATAGTAATCAATTGCCTTAGAAACTATAGTAGGATTACCAGTAGAGATTTCTACATCAAATTCCCTTTTTTATCGTCTTATATTCTTAATGTTAACATCAATACCTCACAAAATATAGTAGCAATAAACTCAGACTTTTGTCATGATCGCAAGTACCGTCACATGGCCACTGTCATTGGAAATGTATGTCACCACCTCTAGATTGACCTTGGTTTTCTCTTTAGATCAAACCCGAGTCGGTTCCTTGGTAATGTCAAAATATAGAATATCACCCATCACCTCAGCTTACCTAAAAGTCTGAGTGGCATTAACATTGGTAAACATGAACTGTAGTTTGCCATCCTACGTTCATTGGTTCGGTACCGGTCGATAATGAGCTCATCCCTACTTCAATATTATATTTCTGGACTAAAATGGTAACGGTGAAACCTTTTTGGACCCATAGGCGAAAAATGAAACATTTGAACTAAACTGGTAAATTGACCCAAACCAAAAGGGCTAAAACTAAATAACGTTTTTTCTACTAGTTCTAAACGCTTTTCATCTTTACATGGCCGACATTGTATGATTTTTTATTAGTTATATTTTTCAGAATTTAGTGATGATATAAACATGTTTAAATTTAACACTCTTCTTAAATGTAATTATTTAGTTTGACAAAGAGTATTTGTCGACCTTGGCTAGTCGGCCACCTTTTTCTCATACATCGGATTTGGATCTTAATACGAGGATCCACCTTCTTTGACATCAGTTTTTGCTTTCTCTTTCAATTCTCGAGCTTGCATTCTCATAACCATAACATCAGTTTATATGCAAGTTTCTTTTATACGTCGCTAAATGACCAAACCGCCCTTATGAGGCATAACTTGATTTTAAAACCTTAACGGGCATACAAGTTGATATCCTACTGATATTATAACTTGTTTAAAGTATATTGGCTTATGGAACTTGTTCATGACTCATCCGGTTACCCGTTATCGCTTATACGTGCACGGTTAGACTTATGTACCTAGTTTACATAAGTTTACCGAAACGAGTTTAACCTTATCCATTTTATCTCAATTTCCAGAATGTTAATAGTTTACCCATATTATACAAGTCTCGGTACTTGTTGGGTTTAAACTACATTCTATTCCGGTCATCGATTAATCTAGCGTATCGTACCGTTTTTAATACTTTAAGCTAGCATGTCTAAGTCCACGACTTACATAAGACCCGTTAGCGTTCTAATTGGTTTTATACCATCATTATAGACTAGAGCCTTTCAATAAATTGTTACATATGCTTATTTAATTGAATACGACTGAGTTACTATAAACCTTGCACTTGTATCAAGTATTAGCTCAGGTAAATACTCTTAACCTATTTTCCGTATATGGGCTTGGGATACGGTAAAATATTACCGCTTGGTCGGGTATGGGATCATACGCTGGATTGTGACTACAAAATCTTCATAACCCATTTTAATATGTTTTGTTTGATAACTTAAACATTGGGGGTTAACGCGACCGTGTCCTGGTTATCCTCGGCTCATTTAAGTTACTAATGGCCACGACCAAGCACGGGGTATAGGTATACACCCGACAGATGCTTAATACTATATTAAAATGTTTTCTTACCCACAAGTTGGAGATAACTCCTTTGTGGGTTTATAAGTGGTGTGTCGGTTAATCATGTCTCAGTTTCCATACTAGGACCCATATGTATTGACAAACATGTAAAACTGATACAAGATCATTTTGAATTGTCCTATGTTATCTATAAACGATGTGCCTTGTGCACTTAAATCAATTTTGAAAATGTTTTCAAAATGTGTCAGTTGATTGTATTTAACAGTGAAAACTGACGTATTTTCCAAAGACTAAGTTACAGGTACAAATACGTAAATAGGCTGGAAGCTACTCGGTATTGTTAGAAGAGGATCTTGCAAATCCTTTACAAGCCTATTAGTCTGTTAAACTCATTTTTGTACATTTTTATGATCCGCCTGTGGATCTTTATTATTACGAGCCGTCTGTATATTTATTTTGAACTTTGGACATTTGGTTTGTAATAATAATTTATACTCCAAGACTTCCGCTATGCTATCTGTGAATGTTTGACTATGACGATATCAACTTATGTCACGATACTTCCCACTGGGCCCACCGGGTTTGTGGTTGAAATATCGGGGTGTGACAAGTAAAGTGTTACTTGAACTCAAAGAGCTAGTTGACGACTGTAAGTGTCATACCATGTTAGGAGCAGTGCGATGCAGCTAGGCGTCCAACTTTGCACACGTTGACTCATTTAATTAAAATCGTCCAAGTGGGAGATTGTTGGAGATATGTATATGTCCGATCGTAATTAAAGTCAACATAACCAAACTCGGTACGATCCGAAGAGTCGCACGTTAGTACACGAATCGTATATGTTCACAAGTAAGTGGATTATTATATGTGAAATAATAATAGTTTAAACTTGAGGGACTTAATATTAATTAGAGTATTATTAAGAGGTTATAATTGTATAACCAACCATAGGGGCTTAATGTAGATTGGTTTTTATAAAATGAACATTAAGGTGCAAACCCTAATTATATCTTTTATCAAAAACAAAACCCTAGCTTCCTTTCCAAGTTTGGCCGACTTCCTTTTAAAGCCGCCGCCACCTACCACGAACCGGAGCACCTCCGCCGCCTCGTCTCTTTGGCTGGTTCTACCTTTGGGTATCTCGTGCTCGGCTGTGAACTTTCTACTAGCGAGGATTCATTGTAACCCGCGTGTTATAATCCCGGTGTAGTCATCAAAGGTTGATTACTAAAACTCTCTATGGTTGTTTTTCTATTTATTTGTTTATACGCGTATAACCTTAATCCTGATTGGAAATATTTATTAATCGGATTAATAAATCAAACATATTTTATAAAATCAAAATCGGCCATGATTATATATGTATACATTTGTTTTTAGTTAAATATGTAAACCGCTTCCGATTCAAATTTTGATACCATAATTCTCAACAAACCACGTCTAAATAACGTTTTTTTCTACTAGTTCTAAAAGCTTTTCATCTTTACATTGCCGACATTGTATGATTTTTTATTAGTTATATTTTTCAGAATTTAGTGATGATATAAACATGTTTAAAATTTAACACTCTTTTTATATGTAATTATTTAGTTTGACAAAGAGTATTTGTCGGCAACATCTATTGGGCTCCTTTTTCTCATGCATCGGATTTGAAGGCTTTTTTCGGATCCACCTTCTTTGACATCAATTTTTGCTTTCTCTTTCAATTCTCGAGCTTGCATTCTCATAACAAATATGAGACGGTAATAAGAAAATAGTAGTTTTTTTTCTTATCGTTATATATAATAATTATGATTTTGTAAATATATATTTCATGCATTAGATAAATTTATATATATAAATATATAATAAACTCCCATGAACCTTAAGTTCCATAAATAACACTAGCTAGTACTTGAGCTTATTTACGCTCTGGTCGATTCCAGCTTATCTCGAGTACTAAAATGTAGAGCAGTTGACGTTCCTAAACGCATTTATGTCCTCAACAAATGTAGTCAAATCCGAATACGATGATCCACCTTCTTCAACAGCCGTTTTTGCTTTCTCTTTCAGTTCTCGAGCTCGTGTTCTCACGGCGTCACCTTCTTCCACACCCATCACTGTCGCCACCGCCCTCCGGATCGCCTCCCGCTTCACACCGTCACATGTGGAAGTCGGACTCCACTCCACATCACCAATCAAAACTCCGATTTGTAAAACATCCGTCACCAATTTTGCATTATAAAACTGCTCCGCCATGACCGGCCATGCCACCATCGCCACCCCACACGAAACACCTTCCAACACCGAGTTCCATCCGCAGTGTGTTACAAACCCGCCAACCGATTCATGATCAAGAATCAACACTTGGGGCGCCCACCCCTTTATTATCAGCCCTTTCCCTTTCGCCTTGATCCGTGCCTCAAATCCGTCCGGAATCATTGCTTCTTGATCATTCCGCACAACCCAAATGAAGTTCTCATCGCAGGCTTCTAACGCCATAGCGATCTCGTAAAGTTGCGAGCTCGGAACCTTCACCATGCTACCAAAACTTACGTAAATAACGGAATTTGGTTCCTTTGAATCCAACCATTTCAAACATTGGTGTTCATCGATTGCGGATTTCTTCCCTCTTTCGGGCTTATCTTCCATGTTCTTGCTACATAACGAAACCGGTCCAACATACCACGCTTTCCTCTTCATAACTTCACGATAATGGTGAACGTACTCCGGTTCGAGCTCGTAAAAACTGTTAAAAATAACACCATAACTTTTTGCTTCTGCTTCTGCAGCTTGTATGAACACCTTCACGAACACTTTAAATTCTTCAGACTCAATTTGAGGCAATTGTTTTCGAGTTAACTTGATCTCATGAGGAAGATTAGGAACAACAAAAGACTCCGAATCGGATGAAACCGTAGGCTGGTAAAGTCGCATCGCATCCGCAACACACAACGGGAAGAACCCGGTTCCATTGAACGCGATTCGGGGGATGTTAAATCTGGCTGCGGTTTCAACTGTCCATGGAAAGAACATGTCAGCAACGATGCAATTCGGTTGGGATTTTTCAATAAATTGTTCAAATGGTTCTTGAAGCGTTGAAATGGCTTCTAATAACCTGGAATGGTGTTGGTTAGTAATAATTTGATCAGGGTTATCGATGACCGGAGGTAAACCGGCTTCATTCGCTTTGAATTCGATAGTATGAAGAGTGATTTGGTGAGTGTAATTGATGGTTTTCTGGATTGATTTAGAGAGCCGGTGAGCGGTTGATGAGGTGGTGACAATGGTGGTTCGTAGGCCGCGGGAGGAAAAGAGTACGGCCATATCGGCCATTGGAATCATGTGGCCGTAAGCCATGAAAGGGAAGAACACAACATGACATGTTGCCATAGTTTCTGGCTGGAGGATGAGAATTTGAAGACGAAGTGTTTGTAGGAGCAAGCGTTTATTGACTATGTGCATTTGTGTAGATATATAATTGGGGTTTTTCAAAGAGAAAATGATAACAATCTTCTCTTTTTTTTTTTTTTTTTTTTTTACATTTTTAAAAGAGAAATTGATAGCAATCTTCTTTTTTTATTTATTTTTACTAACATCTTTTCCTCATACGATCACATTATACTTCTTTTTATACCCGTACGATCACATTACACTTCTTTTTATACCCGAAAGGATAAATTAGCACCATGGTACCGTTTAGTATCAAGGCGGAATGAAATGAATCAAAGGAAAATATTAATGGTTATCATGTCATAACGAAATAAATAATTCATAAAAAAATATGATTCCTTTTAAGTTTAAGAAATTTTATTCTTGGTAAGGAGTATTCTTTTTGCATTTCTTCTGTAAAAAAATATGATTCCTTTTAAGTTTAAGAAATTTTATTCTTGGTAAGGAGTATTCTTTTTGCATTTCTTCTGAAATCTTTTATTATTATCATAGGTAAATATCAAATAAAAATGGATCTTAACGTACTAAACGTGAGAAGTAAATAATTTTTTTTTCTTTTTGATAATTTTTTTCTATATACTTAAGTATTACTTTTAGTTTTAAAAAATAAAATAAAAATCAGTATAGTTAATCTAGTAAAGTAATCATATGCAGCTACTTTAGAATGTACTCTATTAGAGTAATTATATATATTTTTTTGTTTGGTTTTAGATTTTAGGAATGAAATACATGCTTAACAAGATTGGAAAAAAAAAAAAAAACCTTTATTTACTGCTCATGTTTAGTATGTTTAAAAAACTCTGTATAGTTACTCTAGTTGAGTAATCATATGCAATTACTTTATAATGTACTCTACTAGAGTAATTATATATTTTTTTTTGTAGATTTTAGGAATAAAATACATGCTTAGCAAGGGAAACAAAACCTTCATTTATTGCTCACGTTTAGTATACTTAAACTAATTTGTACAATAACATTATCCTTATTATTATTACTGCTATCGTTGTTGTTGCTGCTATTACTACTTTTTCATTATATATTTATTATTATTATTATTATTATTATTATTATTATTATATTATACTGATATGATAATATTAACTAGTGGGATTTCTCACACTTCGTGATAGGTTTTTGTTCAGTTCATTACAATACCAATACAATATCGAAAGTCAGAACACGGTATAACAATCGAGATGTGTGTTACATAAATCGAAAATCATGAAAACGATGATGTTATCAGTTGGTATAGGTTTTGTTCGTTACGACATCAAGAAAGTACCGACGCTCGATGTAGTGTACGATACCAAAAATACTATATTGTGAATACAATTATGTGTTAAACGGATTTTATACTGTAACGGCGAGAAAACTCAACTATATTCCATTCGCTCAAATAGAACTTATATCGAATCCCAACGGTAAATTCGGTTTGTCAAAATAAAGAACAGAAAAAAGTCTTATATTTGACATGTTCAGATTGAGCGTTTATCAAATCGCACAAAAAATAAGCGTGTCGCAATTGTATGTGCAAAATTTTTTAAAACGTTATATTACATTACTAACGCGACACAGTTTTGATAACATGTACGTTCATGCTTCTACTTCTTGTACATTATTACTAATAACTCGGTTTTGAGTAAAATTTATATCTACCCGTAGATAAAAAAATAGACAAGTCGCAACGCCATATTGTAGACTTTATAAACACTATATTTCAAAAATTATAAGCGAAAAACAAAATATAAATTATAAGAAATTATAATAAGAGTGAATTTCAAAAATTGTCCTTTATTTTTATACCCATTTTCATGCGCTGTCCTTTATGTTAAAAATTGACGAGTTTTGTACTTTATGTTTTTAAATCATACACGTTTTGTCCTTTAAGCCAAACTTAGTTAGTTTTTCTATAAAATCTGATCACTCAAGGGCAATTTGGTCTTTTTACCAATTACTTTAAAAATAAGTTAATAATTAAAATAAATTTAAAAAATAATATAATATATAATATAATATGTGTATATATATTTATATATAAAGAAACAGCCCCCATCTCTCTCTAGCTCTCTCTCTACCTCTCCTCAGCCACCACCAACAACCACCTCTGGCCACCACCCTCAACCACCTCCGGCCATCACCACACCGTTGTGAAACCCCACTACACAACCAACAACCACCTCCAGCCATCACCCCCCACTGCATAATTTCTTTTTTCCTTAACATATATAGAACATTTAATTTTAGGAGCGTAATATGACATTTGTGCCTTTTCCATTATTGTACAATTTCGAAAAATTTTGAATCCACTGAAATCTTGTGTTTTACTTCCGGGATTGTATAATTACATGTGACATTTGCTCGTTTTTAGTTCTTGTACGATTTCAAACTCTCAAACTTGTTCTAGAAGTAAAATCGTAAACTGTTACGTAAACGTAATCAGTTTAACGCGACGTACACTCCGGAACAAGAACATAAGCTTCACATACCCTAAATACCATTTATATAGCTTAGAAATAAGTTTTGAGGGGTTTGGTATGGCAAAAACATGTTTATTCGAGTTCAGGGACTATTTTTGACAAACTGCGAAAGTTTGCCAATTCTCGTATTTTTGAATACGAACCATGTACACACCTCCAAAAATTTTTGTAATCATTAAAATCTTGTATTTTATTGATAAGAATGCAAAAATATCAATAGTTGCGAATTTTCGGTCATTTTCGTGTTCGTTATAGCGTTTTCCGTAATTAAGCGAAAAACATAACCGTACAACCAAATGAACCAACATCCATGACATTTTTGGGCATAATTCAAGTTACATATGCCTTAACACCCTTATAGAGCCTAAAAATTGGGTTAAAGGGGTTAAAAGTGATAAAAGGCGACAAAACAAGTCTAGGGGCCAAATCTGCCAAACTTGCAAAGTTTCTGCCCCTGCCATTGTCTTTTCGGACCATATGGTGCCCCCTTACGGTCCATAAGGGGTTACCAGCAATCATAAATATGAACATCCACTAGTTTCTTTTGTTTGGAGCCCAAGATTTCAAAAATTCCAGCTTTCTACCTGCAAGTGACACATGTTAGGACCACCCTAGGATCATGCCAACACATGGGACATGTGTGATGATCTTGTGGCCCCTAAAACACTATAAATAGCAAGCCTTTTTGCCAAATTCATTGCTCATTTCATCTATTCTTCATCTCCTGCTCAAAATTGGAGTTTTGCTTCTCTTTAGAGGCCTCGTACTGAGTTTCTTATCTTCCTAGAACACAAGTAAGTGTTCTTCCTTAGTCTAGTTCATTATTTTAGCTTGTTTTGAGCTAAAATCAAACAGTTTGACTTTCTTTTTGACTTTCGGTTCTGATCAAAATTGGCAGAGTCAAAATTCAATTGAACTTTGCAACGTGATCGTAATCACAAAGGTTATAATCCCTTGCGATTGCACCTTCTGATTACCACATTTACTAGTCGAAGTGACAAGTCAAAGTTTCGTTCAAAGATGCACATTATGTGCATTTTACAACGAAGCCATTTTCGGGTATCAAAACACCCAGTTTTGATACCAAATCATTTTTGCAAATTAGTTAGACATGTTTTGACATGTCTAACTCGTCACTTCAAGTTTAGTGCTTATTTAGGGTCGTAAGTCGAGCGGTCATGACCACCGCTTTGACTTTCAAATCCGACCCGTTTGGTCAATCTTAGGATCCGACCAAACACTTATTTGTGACCATAGTTTTGTTTTTGAAGACCGACTTTGTGCCAATTGGACATACATCTTTTGGAAGTGGTACAAGTTCCCATACTTGTTGTCTTTTAAACTCTTGGAGCTCCTCTTGCATAGCTTCTACCCAACTGTTGTCTTTCAGTGCCTTTTGTTAATTGGCCGGTTGGATGAGTGATAGAAAGCCAGCAAAAAGACAGATGTTTTGGGATTGATGTCTTGTTAGAACCACTTCATTGATGTTGCCAATAACTTGGTCTGGTGGATGAGATTTAAGGAAGATTAGATCCCCCTTGTATGAAACAATGGCATTGAGAAGTGAAGGCTGCATATGTGAATCATCTGAGCTAACATCTATTGGCAATTTTGAAGAGCCAACATCTGTTGGAGATGGAGGTGGAGGAATAGGAGGAATGGGTGAGGCACAATGTTAACTTTTATCTATAGATGATGGACTTTTGTCAACAGAGGTTGGACTTGATGAAGTGGCAGGAGTTTGATCAACAACTGTTGAAGAAGCAGTGGCAGAATTTTGGTAGCTGTTTTGAACATCTGCTTCTCTGGTGGTGGAAGTGACTTTGTATTGTGGAATCACAATGTCAATTTCATGATCTTGAGGGAAAGATTGTGGTGTACCTGTAGGGTTAGTCTTGACAGACACATCTTCAAATGTAAACTTATGAAAGTTCATTGAACTTCACATTCAAGGTCTCTTCCACACACCTAGTCCTTGTGTTAAACACTTTGTAGGCCTTGGCAGTGGTTAAGTATCCCAGAAAATAACCATAATCTACTTTGGCTGCAAATTTTGAAATTGAATCTTTTAATTTTAAAATGAAGCATAGGCAGCCAAAGATTTTGAAATATGAGATCAGTGGTTTGATCTTGAATAGAGTTTCATAGGCAGTCTTTTGATGCATGGGGTTGATTAAAACTCTGTTCTGCATATAACAATCATTGTTAACAGCCTCTGCCCAAAAAGTTAAGGGTAAACCTGAATCTACAAGCATTGTTCGGGCAACTTCTATCAAAGTTCTGTTTTTCCTTTCAACCACCCCATTTTGTTCTGGTGTTCTTGGGATGTTGTACTGCCTTACAATCCCTTTTGACACACATAAATCATCTAACTCCTTGTTTCTAAACTCTATTCCATTATCACTCCTAAAGACTTTTACTGGCAGATCAAATTGCTTTTCAACCTGTTTCACAAAGTCTTGCAAAATACCTTTAGTCTCATCTTTGGAGAGTAAAAAGTAAGTCTATGTAAACCTTGAAAAATCATCAACAATAACAAGACAATATCTTTTCTTTGTCAAACTCATGATTTTTACATGGCCAAACAAATCCACGTGCAATAATTGTAAACACTTGGTTGTTTTGGACTCTTCAATGGACTTGTATGAGCTTTTATGTTGTTTGCCTTTTAAAAAGGAAATACAATGCTCATCCCAAGTAAAAAGTTTTGGTGGAAGGCCTCTTACAAAGCCTTGTTTTGAGAGTGTGGTGATAGTTTTAAGATTTTTGTGCCCAAGTCTCCTGTGCCATAGTTCTGTCTCTTTGGTAGAGGCAGCTTAGAATAGAGAGGGATCAGACATGGATTATCCTTCAACATATCAACCACATACACATTGACACTCCTATGAAAAACAAGTTGTGTTTTTCTCCCGGCTATGATTTCCTCAATATTTTTAACCACTTCTGGCCCAACAATCTTACAAGTTTCCTTAGTGAAGAATAACCCATAGCCCTTGTCACTCATTTGAGACACACTAAGGAGGTTAAATTTAAGATTGTTAATAAGACATTTTCAAACTTGAGTTTCCCAGCCTGAACAGTCCCTGACCCCAACACCTTCCCTTTTGAATTGTTACCAAAGGATATATCACTCCTCCATGTTTTTTGACATCTTTGAGTAGGGATCTACATCCAGTCATGTGCTTGGAGCCTCCACTATCTACATACCATAAACTATCTAAGCATGCAGAAGCTCCCTGCACATCAAGTAATAAATTAGTTTAGGTGGGTCTCCAAAGCCAGGATGGCTTTGCATGGGGTCACAGACATGTCAGCCTCAAGTCCAGGAGAATGGACAGTAGTTTGGTCAGAGGTTTGAACAGATTTTTGTAACCACTGCTGAGGACCATCTCCTGTCAAATGATGATAACCATAATGATGCCTATTCATTTTTGGTTTAGATTTGTAGGCTTCATAACAATGAGAGACCTTTTGGTACAATGGTTGACCATATCCTCTTGGGAATTGGTTTGCACATGGTGCATCTGTCACTTGAACCTCTCTGGGAACAGAGGTTGCATTCAGTTGTTTTGTAACAGCTGTTTGGATAGGGACAAAGGTCTGTTTGTTTTTGGAAGTTGGTTTTTGTGGACTCTCCAGTGTTTTAGATGTATACTCTTTTCTTTTAACCTCAAAAGTTTTGAGATACACACACTGCTGAGTTTGATGATTCTATTTCCCACAAATTGTGCAATAGGTGCAGGCACAATCACACTTGTTTTGTTAATGTCATATGCTTTTAGAAGAAAACAATCTTTGGTGACATGGTTCTTCTTTTCACAAAAATCACAAAACAAGTTTTTGACTTTCTTTTTTCTCTTCCCTTTTTCAACTTCCTTTTCAACAGAGTTTATAACCTCTACTGGGATATCTTTCAAGGGAATGATTTTGACCTTGGGTTCTTTGACACCTTCAATTGTGGAAAAATCCACTTGCTTAAAATTTTCAAGAATATCACACTCATTAAACCAGGTGGGTTTAAATTGATATATTTCAATTTCCTCAAAAGTTGAGGCTCCTTCAGGTTTTTCTAAAACAATTTTCTTTCCATTTTGATTAGTGACTTTTATTTCTTGACAAGCCAAATTTGTGGGATTTACTTCAACTAAGCAAGATTCATTTACAGCAGTGTTTTTAGAAACTTGGTCATTTTCATAAACCCAATGCCAAATTTCACATTACTTTTGATATGCTTGTCAAGCATCAACTCATAACCTTTACAAGATTCTACCCATTTTTCACAAGTGATTTGGGTAGACTCAAGCTCCTTTTTGCAACTCTGGTATTTTTCTACCATAGTTTGGAATTGACCTTTGGTTATGCTTGATTCATGTTTTAGACTGCTGATTTCATTTTCTTTTTCAAACAATTTGGATTTTAACTCTTTAAAAGTTTTCTTAAATTGCACTTCATCATTTAAGATCTTTTTTCTAAGGTTTTCATTCACCTCTTTGATGTTAGCAAAAGCAATAATGCATTTATCTAAACATAAGTCTTTTAAAACTTGAGGTGATACCTTAGCAGCAGCCATCATGGCACAATCACATTCACCATCACACACTGGAATCCCATGGGTTACTCAGAGGTTCAGCAACCTTTTCTTCTAACATCTGTTCACCAACATTTTCTTTTGTAACATTTGTTTCAGCATTTTCTTCTACCACCTCAGATTTGGACTCCACTTCCTCATATTCAAGCCCTTCTGATATTGTTTCTAGTGCCATAAAACAAAATTCATCAGGTTTCTTATCAGAATTAGCAACTAGAGCAAAATTTTCATCTGTTAAATCCTCAGGTAAGCTACTCCAAACAACAAAGCCTTGTGTAAAGAAGCCCTGTTGACTGGCCTCTGCTAGAGCAGATGTTTGTGCAACTTGTGGTGCAGGTTGCACTTAAACCTGAGGTGCTAGGGCTTGAACATACTGGATTTGAGGAAATTGTGGTTTGGACATACTGGACAGGAACAGTGTTTACAGGGTGTGAGAAATGAGCAGTGTTTTGCATTTGAGGAACATGGGTCTATTGGGAATAATGAGCAGTGTTTTGAGGTCTTGGACTGGGGTGAGTAATTATAGGACCACTGGTTTGACTCCTACATTCCCTAGCAAAGTGACCAAACCTATTACACTTATAACCCTTAATATTTGATTTATCCAACCCAACTTTTAAGTTCCCATGCAATCCTGGAAACTTCCTACCACAGTTCTCTTGTAAAACTTGCTTGTTCCCACACTCAACAAGGCTCGTTGATGTAAAATGTCCATTTCTTCCAGATCTGTGGGGTCAAAATGTTGAAGGTCATTTAGTTCAAAGGACAAGTTGTCAGAGATCTGGTTTCCCCATTTGCTGTAAAGGCATAATTGGGTAAGTAAGAATCAGAGTTGAATGATCCACCAGATGTTATGTCAATGAAATGGTCATAACTATGATCCTTACTGCCACCAGATGGTTCTTCTTGACCAAAAAGTGTTGTACTACCAAAAGAGTAGTCATCAGCCACTTTCCCTAACTCTTGTAACTTCTATTTCTGGTTAAGCTCTCTCTCATAAGTGAGAAGTCTACCATGAAGTTGAGTCAAACTCTCTCCTTAAAACCCACAAAATTTCTAGTAAAAAGGCTATAGTGTCCCATTTTTCGGGTAGTGATCTAAGAAATCTACTATTCAAGGTTGAACTAGCATAGTCTACGTTTACCAGTTTTAGTTCACTAATCAGACAACTAAACCTTTCAAACTGTTGGGTTAATGACTCTCCTTTGACATGACAAAACATTTCATATTGTTGGTTCAACATTTCTCAGTTGTTCTCAATGACATCTTTTGTACCACCGAACTACTCTTTGAGTGCATCCCATAACTCTTTTGCACTGTTACAATGTAACAGGCCAGCATAGATATCACTGGGTAGTGCTTTAGTAACTATACTAAATGCTTTAGCATCTAACTCAATTTTCTGAAAATCCTGCTCAGAGTAATTCTCAGGTTTCTTAGGTACTTGGACCTTGGGAACTTCTGCACTCGGCACCATCGGAACATGTGGTCCTAAGATAAACGACTTCCAGCATCCAGTGTTTTGCTGTGCAAGTACATGACCCATCCTACGTTGCCAGATGCTATAGTCAGATCTGACAAGCATAGGTGGCTTATACCAGGTGCCAGTGTTATGGGATCTTGTGTGTTTTGAGACATTTTGATTGTTTTACAAATTTTTCTGATTAAACAACTTTAAATGTGATTAAACTTTTAACTATATTTTTCAACTTCCTATGAACAAACGATATCAATGAATTGAGCTGATCTTTTATATTAAATTGATTGTTAAATCGAATTTGATTGACCTAAGCTCTGATACCAATTGTTAGGATCTGAGTTTCAATTGTTTGTGTATGTTTAAGATGAACAGTGGAAGAAGATAACTAATAATGAAATAATTGCAGTGGAATGAAGGTAAACTTTAAAACAAAAACAATGAGAGATTTTCTTTCATCATGAATACTTTTTACTGAATGATTGAATATTACAATGATTCAGGTATGCATGAATACAAACTCCCCCCAGCCTTAGATCACTCAGTTTGTTCGTACAAAATGCTAAGTGTGTGAAGTGATAAATAGAACAGTACATGCACTGTTCTATTTATAGTACAATGCAAACCACTGTGAAATCTATGCTGACGTCACCTAGACAATGACATCTAACAGCTATAACAACCTCTAACATCTGCTATAGCCAAACACTGTTACATTGGAAAACATTGATTACAACATCTGATGATTCTATCCTCTGTTGAAGCCTTAGCAGACCTTCTTCAAAGGGAGATCAGACATTTGATTCCAGCAGACCTTAATCTTCATCAGCGGTTTACTTTAGCAGACCTTGTGAATCATCAGACTTTAGCTTGTAGCAGACCTTAGAAAGTAGTAGTTGTTTGATGACTTTGTCATTGAATAGAGAATGAGTTCAAGCACAGTTTATGAAGGATCAAATGATTGCAGACTATTTTGGCTTTCAATCATCTGTTTTTAAGGTGGGATCCACATGAGCCAACAACACATTTTTAACATAGAGGCTTTCGGTAAGCTTCGTCTTTCCATTCAGTATACTTTACTTTGTGATAGTGGTCCGTGAAACCCTAACTGTTGCCTCGTTTTGAGTCTACAATCATCTAAACTTTGAACGATTCACCCTTGTTACATGTAGCCGCTGTGATGATTTGGTATGAAAACCCCCAATCGCCACCTCACCACTATCGACTGGGTGGTGGTTGGAGTGCTGCGGTGGGTGGGGGTTTATTTCGCAGGTGAAGAGCAGTGGGTGGCGGTTGTACTCGATATGGTGGTGGTGTAGGGTGGATGGTGGTGGTGGTGGTGTTGGGTGGATAATGGTTGTGGTGTGGAGAGAGAGAGAAATGTGAGAAATCAGAAGAAAAATGTGGCTGTGTAACTCTTTGTATATAAATACACAGATAACAAATGGCTTAGTACGCGGATACACTTAAATCTTTTTTAAAGTATTTTTATTTTTTAAAAATATTAGTTATTTATATTATCCACACATTTAGTCCTTTCAAATATAAATTTACAAAAATGCCCTCATGTGCAAAGCACATAACCAAATTTAACTGAAAAAACTAACTAAGTTAGGCCTAAAGGCAAAACGTGTATGATTTGAAAACATAAAATACAAAACTCGTCAATTTTAAACAGAAAAGACATCGTCTGAAAATTGGTATAAAGATAAAGGACAATCCTTGAAATTCACTCTTATAATAATCAAAACCAACATAACGTAATGTTTATGTTTTCCACTAAACAAACTTTTAATACCTCAATTACAATAATCATAACCAACATAACATAATGTTTATGTTGTCCACTAAACAAGCTTTTAAAACCCCAATGTCCAGCTTTTAAAACCTCAATTACAACAGCATATTAAATTAAAATACTATAAATAAATAACGTATTTGTGTTTATAATTGTTGTACCTTTGGCTTTTGGAGTTTTTTTTTTTTTTGAAAAACTGGATTTTTCCTTTATAACTTTAAAGTTTCAATCTTTGCTAATTTATCCTCTTTGAATCATTTGATTTTTCAGTTCTAATTCAAAAGTTTACATCCTTTGCAATTTAACCCTTTTGATTTTTTTTCTTTTAACTCAAAGTTTTTCATCTTTTGCAATTTAACCCCAACACTTGTTTACTTTCAATATAGGTCCCTTATACTTTTCATGTTTCACAAGTTTTCCATGTAATGTTTCGTTCTAAATTTTCCTACTTAACACGCCGCAACGTGCGTGTGAGGTTCAACGTTTTTTCATCTGTTTTTTTCCCGTTTGACAGGCCTGTTGCAATGCGTCTATTTTTTTCCCTTTTGATAGATCTGTCACAACGCACTGATCAGAGATTAACAAAGTTATTTATTTCCATGTTTTAGACACAGGTTCACGACTATGTAAGAAACATTTGCTTTTCATCTATCTATTATGATATATAACTAACGAATCCTCGTCGTATTGCGGCGGATGGTAATTCTAGTTGAATAAAAATAGGATTTTGAATATTCAGGATACAGTGCAGGATAATGCTCAGATATGAAACTATATCAATAATCAAACATTGAGTAGAAAGAGTAAAGTTGGACACAGGATATACGAGGAAAGCCCTTGATTAATCTAGATCTCTGGCATAAAACCTCGGGAGCTGACAATCGTCGGCTGCCTTGTTCTTCTTATTACTTGAATATTCAGGATACATTGCAGGATAGTGCTCAGATCGCTACTAAGAGGTACAATGATTGTAAGTGGTGAGTGTTAGTGTGTGATTGCTAGATAAAGAAGTAAGAGTTCGAGAGCAGAGAGTGAAGTGTTGTGTTCCTACGATCTGGCCTTCCTATTTATAGTTACAAATATCAAACAAACTCTCCTATAAACTAGGGATGCTCTGGAATATTCCTTTCTGAACGTTGGTGACCTATTCTTCCGGCTTCAACGTTTATTTTTCAACCAAATGGAGCGAGTCTTCAGGAGAAAGAGTCCACATGAATGTTACGATCCTGTAGCTATGACTTGCAAGTAAATAATTAGTAACTGCCAGTATACTGCATCAGGATGTTACCAATATCCTGATCCGGTATCCTGACCATAATCAGAAATAATCAACTCAAGATATAATTTCAGGATATGGGCTCAGAAAACCACCCATAACAATTGTCCCCTAAAATATAACGGTTAGAATCCCTAAAAATTCAAACGGTTATATTTTTTCTACGTGTCGACCGAGGCAATTAAACGGACGAGAACATTGATTTGACAGGTTACAACTTCCCATGCGAATTTCACTCCATGCCTATCTAGCAAGCTCCTATATCTTCTCTCTTTTTCTTTGAAATCCAACCATCTTTCTCAGAATTTTCAGGTAATCACTTCTTTCTTCTTCTCTCCTTTACCTTCCATTTCCTCATGGACAGTCGAACACGATCACACACAGCCGATTCCATCCCGACCTTCAAGGAACAACATCTCCTCAAGGAGCCTGAGAAAGAAGTTTGTTCTTTCAACAATGCTAATATCGCCGCCCTGAAAGCCTCCGGTGCCTTTCCCGCCGGAGCAATCATTCGACTATTTGACCGGAATATCCGATCAGACGTGTCTTCTGATAAGTGGATATTTTTCTTGGCTTACCCCTTTTCCATAGGACTTCAGTACCCTTTCTTAGACTTCATCACGCGTTTCTTTTATCTCACTGGTCTCAGCTTTGCCCAAACTATGCCTATGGTTTGGTGAGTTTTGGTGGTCCTAGACCAGATCAAGACCCATCACATTCCCGATCTTTGTATCGAGGATCTTCCTATTGCTTACCGTCTACGGTCCCATGGTTCTAGCCGATTCCTCCTTTTCTCAACTTCTAAATATCCCCTCATCCTCAAGGCAACTAAAAATGAGGATGAGTTGAAGCGAAAGTTCTTTTTGTAAAAAGAGAGTTCATTGAGAAGGGTATTGACCTTCCGGTGAAGTGGTTGACCCTGGTAGGATCTAGGGTTTTAGACATATCCCCAAATATATCCTGTTGTTAAATCCCAAATTAATATTTTCATTTATTGTGTAGCAAATTTTAAAGAACTAGCCCCTCCAAGTGCGGAATCAGAACAACGAATCAAAACTATATACCAACTCCCAGAGAGTGAGAGAACCTTTTCCCTGTCTTTCGTAAGTTCAAGCCAAAAATCTAGCTTCGAAATGTCTGGTAAGGACATTTATGCTATATGTATATTCATGTACACATTTAGATTAATCATGATATTAAGCTATTCAAAAGTTTAGAACTTTTTCCCTTTGTGCAGCACCAGCCAAGATCCATGAAGTCTTCGATCTCGAAGAATTGGACAGCTATTCCGGTCCTGTTGCTGTGAAGAAGGAACCAAGCCCTAAACCTGCCACTTCGTCCAAGCCCACCAGTTCCAAAGCTGCTACTATCTCTAAGCCTTCTCCGGCCACCAAGACTCGCGCCTCCAGTGCCCGCAAAAGGAAGGAAACAGACTCTCCTGCTACCCCCGAGGCCTTTCCTTATGAGAATCTTAGATTCGTTGAATCCAGTGGATTCATGACTTCCTTTCTCAACCAGGTAAAAATCCTTATCCTGTATCCTGCACATATATGCCGAACTGATATCCTAATTAGCTTATACATACTGATACCTATGTTTTTGATCGTAGGGCCTTGAGCGCCTGATGCATTTATACGAGGAAGCTTACGGGGTTAACAAGATACTGGAGGCCAAGTTGAAGAAGGCTGAAGTCACCATTGCCGACCAAGGGATGATCCTTCCCGCCAAGTCACAGCATTACGAAGAAAAGTTCAAGGCGATGACCCAGGAGCATCAAGCTGCTATGAAGAAGGCTACCCAGGAGGCTCAGGCAAAGCTGGACGCTGTCCAAGCCCAGCACGAGCAGGATATGGTCTCTTACAGGGAAGGCATTAAGGGCTCCGTTGTGATTTTCCTCCTCCAGGCCAGGTTGAAGATGGCCCATGAAGCCAAGGTTGCGGGCTTTGAATGCCCAACCTAGACTATCGAAGCCTGGGAAGAGAAATTGAAGGATCTTTGTGGTGCTCCTGTGGAATATCCTGCTAAGCCTGTGGTCGGGGAGTCTTCTAAAGCGGCTGAGATGGCGGTTGATGCTGGCGATGATGCTGGCAAGGATGTTGGGGCTGATCTTGGACCGGATGCTGGTGGTGAAGCTATGGTTGATGGAGGTGCTGCTGCTTGAAGGCAGCAAAGTGGGCAATGATGGATGTTCATGCCTAGGCCGGAGCCTACTTTTTTAAATCTGTTGGTTGAATGTCTCTTGAACAATTTACTTTTCTGTTTAGAACAATTGTAATTTCCTGCACTTAAGATAATATGATGGCCAAAGGTGGAGGGATCCTGAGTTTCAGGATGAAGCACTTGGTCATCCATGTTAATATGCTTTTGAAACCTAATTGCTTTCTCTGTGGATGGGTCTCGTTTTGAGATAAAGCCAAGAATGCAATCTTTTGGTATGTTAATAATAGACTAACCTTTTAGCCTTATCCGTTATTGCCATATTATTATTTCTTGAAAATTATACTTTGTGTATTTTATTCAAAACTTTCATAAATCGTTTTCTTTTTATTTTGAAAACTATACTCTGAATATTCTGACCAAATATCCTGGTCAGGATATTGATATTATGTTTAGTACCTTTGCTAGAAATGTTCCATTAGAACTTTATCAAACATGACTTCAAAAACTTAAGTTATTTAGATAAGGCTTTTTAAAATTTGGAGAATAAAAAACCTTACAAGAAACACTTAGGAAATAGATTCCAACTTCATCCTTCAAACCATTTACAATGTTCCATCATGGATGTCTCCTATCAGAAACACCTAGGAAATAGATCCCAATTTCATTCTTCGAACCATTTGCAATGTGCCCAACATGGATGTCCCCTGTCTGTGTAGGAAATGTCACATTTGAATACTTAGTGTCTAAACTTTGCAACTTTCCACAAAATCATGGTTGATGTCACATCTTTAGAATTTGTAAATAACTTTAGTTTTACTGGGGATAAACCCTAAGTATCCTGGAGATAGTTCCTTAATATCCTGGGGATAAACCCTTAATATCTTGGGGATAAACCCTTGTTTTTATGCGCTACAGGCGGGAGTGTATAAACCCCAAGACTTAGAAAGGTGAAAACCTTTAAACCTTAGAGAGTATGAAAATACCCTTTCGTGAGAGAGGGTGATCAATCCTCATATACCTTAAGGATCCAGCAAATATCCAATAATAATGAAATTGTCAGCCACTGTTACATGAACTGGTCCCGCTATATTGAACTATTCCTGGATAACTTGCACTCCAGGCGGGGTGTTTAAACCCAAATCGAGAGAAAGGTGAATACCTTTAAAGATTTGAAGGGATAAGAATCCCTTAAACGTGAGAGAGGGGGCAAATCCTCTAATCTGTCGATTCATCCTGAGTATGTATCCTGGAGTAACATCCTGAAGCGTTTCCTATAAAACATCTTTAAACTAAGGTGGGTGTTAACTTGGCTAACACCCCTCTGATGCTTAAGTCAGTATTGGGATTCAAAGAATATTAAATTAAATAAACATATTAAAAAGTAGTAGAATCCACACCACCCTGAGTTAGAAATTAAATTCTAAACTCACTTGAAATAAACTTTAAGGTGTATAGCATTCCAGGATCTTGGAAACATATCTCCATCCATGGTCTTACGTCAGTATGCTCCCTTTCCGGATTCCGATTTAATTTCATAAGGTCCTTCCCATTTTGGGGCTAACTTTCCATCGGCTGAGTTGGTTGTATTTTGAAAAGCTTTCCTTAACACCCAATCTCTGACATGAAATCTCCTAGTTCTTAAATTCTTGTTGTATTACTCGGATGTCCTCTGTTGGTATGCTACCATTCTCAGTTTTGCCGCATCTCTCGTTTCATCAACAATATTCATTTCTTGACATAAGGCTTCAGGATTTGATTCAGTCTCCCGTAGGCTTGATCTAGCTATAGGTACTACCATCTCTGTCGGGATAACAGCCTCCACTGTAAATACCAAAGAAAATGGGGTTTGCCCAGTAGCATTCTTCATAGTTGTTCTATCAGCCCATAGAACACATGGTAGTTCTTCTTCCCATCTTCCTCTTTTGGCACCTAACTTCTTTTTCAGGTTATTGATAATTATCTTGTTCGAGGATTCTGCTTGTCCATTTGCTTGAGGATGTACTAGAGTTGATGTGATCAACTTGATTCCCCAAATTTTGCAAAAATCAGTAGTTCTTTTACTGATGAACTGGGAGCCATTATCACAAATTATCTTAGCCAGTACTGTCACACCCCCAAGATACCACCCACGGAAACCCCGTTAGGCGTGTGACGTACCAATAACGAGCCACTAATCATGTTGAACTCATAACAAATTTTCCACTGAAATTGCCAATTATTAATGAAATGTACCAACAATAAGTTTAAATAAAATCCAACAAGTTCAGTGGAAGCAACGAGTAAATCATAGTTTAAATGTTGCAAAACAATTGTACGAAATCAATAAACCCATTACGTGTATTCAATCAGAACGACCCATGACCACTCCAGCCTGTGACACCTGTGCCTCCACGACCATCAAACAAATACCAAACCAATGAAATATTGTATTTCATACTTGGGATTTGTATAAATATGTGAGTCATTTGCACATATCAAATTTTGTTCGATTTCGAGCTCTAAATCGCTTTCTAGGGAGTTATACGCGAACTGATGCGTAAACGTAATCAGTTTAACGCAAAAAACACTCCGGAATAGTGACATAGGCTTAACATACCTTAAATAACCTGTACATAATTTAGAAATAAGATTTGGAAGGTTTGGTCTGTCGAAATCAAGTTTATTCGCTTACAAGGACTAAGTCCGACAAACTGCGAAAGTATGCCGATTCGTACAGTAATGGACATTCTAGAACTTGACCATAAGTTAAACACACCCTAAATATCCTTTACATAGCTTATAAATAGGTTTTGAGGGGTTCGGTGTGCTAAAATAAACTTTTTGGTCATTCAGGGACTAAAAGTGTCAAAAAGTGCATAAGTTTTCATTTTTCGCGCATAACTTACGTTCTGAATACATCCGGACATCCAAAAATTTATGTAATCATTAAAATATTTTATTTTAGTGATTGGCATGATAAAATTCCATTCGTCGCGTAATTTGGATCGTTTTTCGCGTCCGTTCGTGTTTCATCGTAATTAACCAAACAACGCAACCGTATGGCCAAACGAACCGACATCCGAGATATTTTTGAGCATGTTTCATGTCCCCTATGCTCAGGCATCATTGTAGAGCCTTGAAAACGGCTTAACGGGTCTTATATGTGTCGAAAAAGGCCTTAAACATGTGCAGGGACCAAAACAACAACTTTTGAAACTTTGTTTGCTGAACTGCAGCCCAGGCGGGCCGCGTAAGCCTGTGTTGGCTTTTACGCGGGGTGTGTAAAATGCCCAGTTCTTCAAAAATCATTTTACAGCTTGTTCCAGCTGTTCCACACACTTTCAAATGGTTTTGGGCAATCTATGGGCTCTTTTGGGGGTGCCCATGGTTTTAGAAATCAGGGGGTGCATGTGTACGGCTTAGATCGAAGCACGTTTTTCGATAAACGATCTTAACGGTCACCCGAAATCTATAAATACCCCCAATATTTTCCACCCAAACTCACACTTGATCTGCCCAAATTCTCTAAGTTGGAGTCCTTGCACTTCATACCTGAGAATTTAAGATCAAAACCTCCATTTCTTGGACCTCTTGTAAGTATTCTTTCGTTCTTTTTCGCATTTTTAGCTCGAAAAGTCAAATAGTGTTTGACTTTCAGCTTTGACCAGTCAATGGTCAACACGAAGTTCGTTTAAACTTCGTAACGTGAGCGTAATCACGATGGCTATAGTCCTTTGTGACTATACCTACTGATTTCCACGTTACCTAGGCATAGTGACGAGTCGTAGTTTCGGTCAAAATGCGTATTCTTGCGTATTTTGCAACCAAACTACTTTTAGGTATCAAGACCCTTTGTTTTGACACCAAACTTGTTTTCAAACTTCGTTAAACATGTTTTAACATGTTTAACTTGTCACTTTAGTTTTAGTGCTTATATAGGGTCGTAAGATAAGCGGTCTAAACAACCGCTTAGACTTTCGAACCCAACCCACCCGTTTGGTCGATCATTAGGATCCGACCAAACACATTAGGTGACCATAGTTGTATAGGGAATATCCTTCTGAGGTTATACCTTATGGTCACTTCGTTTAGTTAGTTGCATGATAGGTAGTTTATATGCCTTAGGAAAATGACCAAAATGCCCTTTTTACGCATAAATTCATTTTAAGCATATGTAACCTAAATTTTGACATCTAAACTGATTAGGTAACATTAATAGACATGTTAAGGCATATAATACTTGTCATAGGACTAGTTAGGCGGTCCGAACGCGTTTTACGCGAATGACGCGTTAAAGTAGCGTCGTTACCTTAACGGGTCGTAATGGGTCATAAGCACTTAGGTTAGGTTTCGTTTTAGTATGTAGGCTTTGTTAAACCATATCATACGAGTTCCAATACTCATTTGGTTTACGAAACCTCATTCTATCCGATCTTCCGATTTAGGTCCGGTTATTAATGTAGTTATCTATATTAGGTGCCGTTTGATTTCCGTGATCCCTTTAGCTTTGCTTGGTTGTTATTCAAGACTTCTAAGCACCCTCAAGTGAGTACATATACCCCTCTTTTACTGTTTTCAAACATTTTGGGGTGAAACACATATGCCTACTTGTTACTTTCGTGCTTTCCATGCTTTTATATCATACTTGCTATGTTCATTAGTACACGTATAGTACAAGATTTCATTATGTTTTTGCTATGTATGTCCATTTAGTGCATACTTAGCACATTGTTTTACATTACATTTCATCCTATGTATATCCATTTAGTGCATACTTAGTACATTGTTTTACATTACATTTCATGCTATGTATGTTCATTTGTTGCATACTTAGTACATTATTTTCATAAAACATGCTTACATTTTGGTATGACATTTGGTTTGTTTAAAGGGGACAAAAATACATTCATTAACATTGATCACGCCGCTCGTTAGTAGGTAATGGTACCATAGGAATGACAACTCCTGTTCCTGAAATCCTAGGTTTGTTTGGATGGAAGGAATGACCGAATTCGATATACATTTATTTTAGATAAACCTTTAATTTCGATTAAGGGTTTGTCACCACAGTCGCAAGGCTTGAGTGTATGCATTAAAACAATACCGCATAGATGTTTGTATCAGTAAAGCATGCATTATTTTACAAAGCATAACTTTTGATTTATTCAAATACTTTGTTTTGTACATTTTTACATATGATTAAGTAGTCCCTTTTTTACTTATCATACATGACATTTGTTTACACATTTCATGATTTACATTTGACAATAGACATGGTTTTCACACAAACATTTTGACATTTGATTATACTTGAACATTTTTACATTGGTGGTTTGTTTTGGTAAGTGATTTAAGTAACGAGGCGTGTGTAATATGATAAAAGCATGGTGGATACGCCGCTGGTACTTCCTATATATATGTGCTTTTATAGTATTACATATCGTAGCGTTACTTAAACCATTTCAAGTTAGACATAATACATTTTACATTTTACATTTTACATTTGTATCACATCTTCATGAAACATTATTTTACAAACAACATATTTTATACAAACTCATTTTTACTTGGTTATTTATTTAACCATGCATTATATCATCTGATTTCTTATCACTATTTGTATGATTTATAAAAGAAAACATTTTATAAGGTTCATGACTAACTTTTCATAAACACTTTCTTTAAACTTACAAGTCATGAATCCTAAATCAATAAAACCTATGTATCTCACAGACATTTTTATGCTGACGTACCTATTTTCACATGTGTTTTCAGGAAATGATGCATAGGATTGATCCAGATACACTTAGGCGGACTTGGGCCTTAGTGACAATAAAAGATGCAAGACTAGTTAATCATGTTATGATTCTTTATTTTAAGACATTGTAACCTCTATCAATTCAATAAAACAAAACTTAAATTGTCCGTGTGTTATGAAACAATGATTCTGTTACAACACTCCCTGACGATTCCTCCACGATTTGTTATTTTACGTGGTTGGGGTGTGACAGAAGAGTTGGTATCAGAGCTCATGGTTATAGGGAATTAGGTTATTAGTAATGCTTTGACCTAGTCTACAACGTTCCTAGGACCCTAACACAAGGTCCTTGTGTTTAGATCTTAAAACAATACCGTCACTTATCCTTAGGTGACAACCACAACGAGAACACAAATTTCAAATCCTCTTCAAAAACCAATCATCTGTTCTAGGATGATTGATTACTAGGTTTTGAACCCTCTAAGTTTTCAAAATCTCATCAAAGTTGGGTCTTATAATGTGAACACATGCAATCTGGAAGGGTGGATGCCTGTACTTTGAGTTTTATGTCTAAGGCTAGAGTGTTCGTACAAATCCACATAATCAGACCAGTCACTCTTACCTGGGAACTCTTGGGGGCATGTCTTCGTGATACATTAAAATGACCCGATTACTTTGATTAGTCACCGTCTCATTTGTTTACCTTAGGTAACAAACAAATGATCGCAATTTTTATGCGTTATCATTCTGTTTTGATTATTCGATAGCATTTCACTTGTTTCTTCCTATGTCTTTCATTTCTTCTAGAATGTCTCTTCATCGCAACGACGCTCAGATATCCGAGCAGACTGCCAAATTTGCCCAGCGAATAGGTGAAGTAGTCCTGAAGACTGTTGAATAAGCTACTACCATGTATCGTCTCCAGGATGAAGCCACGCAAGAGTCACCAAAGGAGACAGAAGCCAAGCCTTCACCAAAACCAAAGAAACATAAAGCTTCAAAGAATCCCGCAACGGTTGCACCAAAACAGGCAGGACCTAGCCAAGTGGCAGCACCAACAACCAAGAAGCCATACAACGGAACTGCACCCTTGTGCAACCAATGTAGCCTTCATCATCATGCTAGTGTGAAGTGCCGCAAATGCCAAATTTGTGGACTTATAGGTCATACAGCAAGGGTTTGCCCAACTGCAACTGTACCAAATCAAGCTGGCGACAATCCTACTCAAGCTCGTTTCTCACCGGGGTCTTGCTACAACTGTGGCGAGATGGGCCATTTCCGAAGGGATTGTCCAAAGCTTGCTAATGCAAATCTGACCCACGGATGAGCATTTGGCTGATTAGAAGATGCTGATGCTTTGAATAATTTGAATCTTATGCTTTTGTATCTTTTGTTGAACCCTGAAACAATCTGTTTTGTTTATAAATAAATCGTTGTTCACAATTCTAATATACAAGTGTAGTAACATGTGTGCATGGCATTTCCCTATGATACCTACATCAAGGAACTATGTTCTTTACAAACTATTCTTGTGATTCTCCCTTTCTTATGTTTGCTCATGATTTTCTCGAAAATTCTAAATACTCGTTTCATTCTAAGAAACAAAGTACATAAGTGACATTATGAGTAATCGTGCTTTTTGCACATCTGTGCCTTTAAATCCTTGGTGAGATAGCTAAGGGTAATTTTTTTTATCTCATACCCATATCATTACATTCTGGTTTTCATAACAACATACATAGTATAAGTTTTCGAAACAACCTTCATGATTTCAAAATATCCCATATAGTTTGAAAACATTTTTAACATAGTATATTTACTTAATATATCAAGTGCATGATTTCAAAAACATCATTCATGTTTTCAAAAACCTTATACATAATTTCAAAATTCATCTCGCATGATTTTAAAACATTTTTATACTTATCTAATACACCTACTTTCTGATTTCAAAAGTATTATGTAAGGTTTCAAAAACATTAAACACATTTCTAAAAGAACCCCATGCATAGTTTTCAAAAACATTTTTTCTCATACATTGACTTAACCTTCAAATTCTGCTTCATATGTCGCCTTGGCATATCTAGCATCTCAACTTCATGAGCACTTTACCTTATGCTTTGACATAAACACGTCTAGTGCAAGGGTTTGAAGCATCTCCCGCTATTCGAATTCTAAAAATCCATGAGGGATCTTCTTACCTTCACAATTAGATCCTCGTGGATGATTATTGCTTAAATCAGAATCCTTAATTGAATTCTTTGTATAGCTTAATTCGAATATTACTATTCCTTGTAATCGAAATCGAATTTTTCCTTCCTATCTTCATAGTTAGATTCTTGAAATGTTTAAAGTGCCAAATGAAATCCACGGATTGGATACCTGGTGTGCTTTAAATACATGTGCACAATTAACAAACAAATTAACAAAATGATGACAAATTGAAGATCAAGTTAAACAATTTTGTGGTTATATGATTATGTGTTATGTGTTTTCTTTTGTATTTTTAATTTCGTTATCCAAATCCTCGTGAATCTTCCATATCTTCATATGAGTGATTCACAGTAGGATATCCAAAGGTACTACCTTAAATCCTTAATGGGCTTCTACGTAATAGTTAAGACCCTTGGATTATATAGTACCATTCCATAATTCAAAGAGACCCCTTGAATGGTCTAGTAAAAAAGATTGATTCAGAATCTGGTTAAGAATGGCATGTGATGATATAGCTGAACAGACTCCTTGGTAGTCTATTTAAAGAGATCAATTATTGATTTAATTAAAAGGACCCTATGGTGGTTTAGTCACAATCATCACAGGACCGTTCATTGTTTTCTTCCCCTACACATTATGAAATGCACTGTGTGGACTATGCAAGGAATTAGGTAATTGTGGATGCATACACAATTATGAAATTCAGTGCATGGAAACCACAGTAAGACTTATCATGTGTAAGAACCTATAGTGGCAAAAATAACGAAATGTAAACATTGTAATGGAGGTAAGGTGGATGCACCCAATGGCGCTTTATATACTTGTATATAAGTGTCCCTCTTACATTACAAGAATGATGTTATTTAAAGTTACTAGAAGTTCAGAACTCTAACCAATGTTGTTTTATCTTTTCGACTTCATGTTTCAAGCTCTCACAAGTTTCCTCTAAATAAATTTTGGGATGAAATTTCCTGAAGTAGGGGAGACTGTGACACTTGTGCCTCCACGGCCATCAAAAAAATACCAAACCAATGAAATATTGTATTTTATACTTGGGATTTGTATAAATATGTGATTCATTTGCACATATCAAATTTTGTTCGATTTCGAGCTCTAAATCGCTTTCTAGGGAGTTATACGTGAACTGATGCGTAAACGTAATCAGTTTAATGCAAAAAACACCCCGGAATAGTGAAAAAGGCTTAACATACCTTTAATAACCTTTACATAACTTAGAAATAATATTTGGAAGGTTTGGTGTGTCGAAATCAAGTTTATTCGCTTATAGGGACTAAATCCGACAAACTGCGAAAGTATGCTGATTCGTACTGTAACGGACATTCCGGAACTTGACCATAAGTTAAACACACCCTAAATATCCTTTACAAAGCTTATAAATAGGCTTTGAGGGGTTCGGTGTGCTAAAATAAACTCTTTGGTCATTCAGGGACTAAAAGTGTCAAAAAGTGCATAAGTTTGCATTTTCGCGCATAACGTACGTTCTGAATACATCTGTACATCCAAAAATTTATGTAATCATTAAAATATTTTATTTTAGAGATAGGCATGATAAAATTCCATTCGTCGCGTAATTTGAATCGTTTTTCACGTCCGTTCATGTTTCGTCGTAATTAACCGAACAACGCAACCGTACGGCCAAACGAACCGACATCTGATATATTTTTGAGCATTTTTAATGTCCCCTATGCTTAGGCATCATTGTAGACCCTTTAAAATGGCTTAACGGGCCTTATATGTGTCGGAAAAGGCCTTAAACATGTGCAGGGACCAAAACAGCAACTTTTGAAACTTTGTTTGCTGAACTGCAACCCAGGCGGGCCGCGTAAGCCTGTGTTGGCTTTTACGCGGGGCGTGTAAAATGCCCATTTATGCAAAAATCATTTTACCTCTTGTTCTAGCTTTTCCACGCACTTGCAAATGGTTTCGGGCAATCTATGGGCTCTTTTGGGGGTGCCCATGGTTTTAGAAATCAGGGGGTGCATGTGTACGGCTTAGATCGAAGCACATTTTTCGATAAATGATCTTAACAGTCACCCGAAATCTATAAATACCCCCAAGATTTTCCACCCAAACTCACACTTGATCTGCCCAAATTCTCTAAGTTGGAGTCCATGCACTTCATACCTGAGAATTTAAGATAAAAACCTCCATTTCTTGGACCTCTTGTAAGTATTCTTTTATTTTTTTTCGCATCTTTAGCACGAAAATTCAAACAGTGTTTGACTTTTAGCTTTGACCAGTCAATAGTCAACACGAAGTTCGTTTGAACTTAATAACGTGAGCGTAATCACGATGGTTATAGTCCTTTGTGACTATACCTACTGATTACCACGTTATCTAGGCATAGTGACGAGTCGTAGTTTCGGCCAAAATACGTACTCTTGCGTATTTTGTAACCAAACTACTTTTAGGTATCAAGACCATTTGTTTTGATACCAAAATTGTTTTCAAACTTCGTTAAACATGTTTTAACATGTTTAACTTGTCACTTTAGGTTTAGTGCTTATACAGGGTCGTAAGATAAGCGGTCTAAACAACCGCTTAGACTTTCGAAGCCGACCTGTTTGGTCGATCATTAGGATCCGACCAAACACATTAGGTGACCATAGTTGTATAGGGAATAACCTTATGAGGTTATACCTTATGGTCACTTCATTTAGTTAGTTGTATGATAGGTAGTTTATGTGCCTTAGGAAAATGACCAAAATGCCCTTTTTACGCATAAATTCATTTTAAGCATATGTAACCTAAATTTTGACATCTAAACTGATTAGGTAACATTATTAGACATGTTAAGGCATATAATACTTGTCATAGGACTAGTTAGGCAGTCCGAAAGCGTTTTACGTGAACGACGCGTTAAAGTAGCGTAAGCTACCTAAACGGGTCGTAATGGGTCATAAGCACTTATGTTAGGTTTCGTTTTAGTATATAGGCTTTGTTAAACCATATCATACGAGTTCCAATACTCATTTGGTTTACGAAACCTCATTCTATCCGATCTTCCGATTTAGGTCCGGTTATTAACGTCGTTATCTATATTAGGTGCCGTTTGATTTCCGTGATCCCTTTAGCTTTGCTTAGTTGTTATTCAAGACTTCTAAGCACCCTCAAGTGAGTACATAGACCCCTCTTTTACTGTTTTCAAACATTTTTGGGTGAAACACATGTGCCTACTTGTTACTTTCGTGCTTTCCATGCTTTTATATCATACTTGCTATGCTCATTAGTACACGTATAGTACATGATTTCATTATGTTTTTGCTATGTATGTCCATTTAGTGCATACTTAGCACATTGTTTTACATTACATTTCATGCTATGTATGTCAAGTTAGTGCATACTTAGTACATTGTTTTACATTACATTTCATGCTATGTATGTTCATTTGTTGCATACTTAGTACATTATTTTCATAAAACATGCTTACATTTTGGTATGACATTTGGTTTGTTTAAATGGGACAAAAATACATTCATTAACATTGATTACGCCGCTCGTTAGTAGGTAATGATACCATAGGAATTGACAACTCCCGTTCCTGAAATCCTAGGTTTGTTTGGATGGAAGGAATGACCGAATTCGATATACATTTGTTTTAGATAAACCTTTAATTTCGATTAAGGGTTTGTCGCCACTGTCGCAAGGCTTGAGTGTATGCATTAAAACAATACCGCATAGATGTTTGTATCAGTAAAGCATGCATTATTTTACAAAGCATAACTTTTGATTTATTCAAATACTTTGTTTTGTACATTTTTACCTATGATTAAGTAGTCCCTTTTTTACTTATCATAAATGACATTTGTTTACACATTTCATGATTTACATTTGACAATAGACATGGTTTTCACACAAACATCTTGACATTTGATTATACATGAACATTTTTACATTGGTGGTTTGTTTTGGTAAGTGATTTAAGTAACGAGGCGTGTGTAATATGATAAAAGCATGGTGGATACGCCGCTGGTACTTCCTATATATAAGTGCTTTTATAGTGTTACATATCATAGCGTTACTTAAACCATTTCAAGTTAGACATAATACATTTTACATTTGTATCACATCTTCATGAAACATTATTTTACAAACAACATATTTTATACAAACTCATTTTTACTTGGTTATTTATTTAACCATGCATTATTCTTTTATATCATTTAGATTTCTTATCACTATTTGTATGATTTATAAAATAAACATTTTATAAGGTTCATGACTAACTTTTCATAAACACTTTCTTTAAACTTACAAGTCATGAATCCTAAATCAATAAAACCTATGTATCTCACAGGCATTTTTATTCTGACGTACCTATTTTCACATGTGTTTTCAGGAAATGATGCATAGGATTGATCAAGATACACTTAGGCGGACTTGGGCCTTAGTGACAATAAAAGATGCAAGACTAGTTAATCATGTTATGATTCTTTGTTTTAAGACATTGTAACCTCTATCAATTCAATAAAACAAAACTTAAATTGTCCATGTGTTATGAAACAATGATTCTGTTACAACACTCCCCGACGATTCCGCCACGATTTGTTGTTTTAAGTGGTCGGGGTGTGACACAGCCACTCCAGACAGCAAGTTCCAAAATCCAAGTAATCTAACGACCTATGAGCATGCAACAAGTGTATCAGACAACGCTGGTGAGTTCATAGTTTGTGAAAACATTAGTTACCAAGTGTTTAGTTCAGTTCCTTGAATATAATGTTGATAATAACTCAAGTACCATACAAGATGGCTACCAGATTGTTTTGCCCGTCCCCACTGCTCCCTATCTAAGCAATGGTCATGATTTAAGGTCATTAGTTCACACCCGTCCTCTCAGGTACGGTGTGAGGTTGCCAAGCCTAATAGCGCTATCAACTAACACCCCGTTACCTCTCAGGTAACTATTCGGTATAAGATGGGACCTAAAATGATAGGAAGTGTGTATTATCTAACATTCCAGATTTACCCAAAAGATTTATCCCTCTCAGCTATACCCATTAGACTGTCCCGCCCACCGGGACGCATGCTCAGGAGAAATGAACTCACCTTTAGTTTGCTCGGTAGGTTGTGTTACTTGTTCCAAGTTAGTCAACCAAACCCTACCATGTTTATCGAAAACAATCAGTTTTGTTTGCACACAAATCACGTACTTTCCGAACATATTACACAAGCAGCGTACAAGTAAACATTCATCGATAAGCAAGTCGTACAAGACACCGTATAGTACAACAACCCCTATGTCATTTAGCATGTATTCAAGTCATAAACAATTCTCATCACAAGTTCATGTTTCACAAGACGCTGAACAGTTAGTTCGTTGTTCATAAAGAGTGTGTGAAGTTGTCTCGGCCCATATTTAACATACGGCCCAACACGAGGTACGACCCAAAAGATGGTGTGTGTGTCCGTTTCAGCCTATGGCCTATTGGCGTATCTCGGCCCATTAAAGTGTGTGGCTTGATCTTATTTATGCGACCAGTTGGGCTTATGGCCCAGTAATTATGATGTGGTTCAGTTTCATGTTCAATCCAATGTATGTGCGGCCCAACATTAGTAGGCCGATTTATGTATGTGTGTTCAACAGTTGTGTGCAACCCAACTTCCATTCCTTTGATTAATGGTTGAGCTATCATAATTAAAACAACTTTTTACATAGATACGTAACCCCAAATACCCAAATCCCAAATCAATTCCTTTTATATTAAACTTGAATTCATAACAATCCTCATGTATCCACTTGAATATTTGTGTTCCGTTTCATGCTACCAGTTTATCATGACTACCATCAATGGAATCCTTATTAATTTACACTATTAGTTACAACAGAATTAATCACATCGATCCATGTTAATCAAACCATGCACATAGTCTCGCAACATCAAATACCATATAATTCATCGAACCTAACCTATGCTAACAGAATATGAATCTTTCTAAGTCTTAAAATCCTTAGTTTAACATCTAATCAGTCACAACATCGGTTCCACATTAAAGCACGCATGATCAGATCACTCATGTTAAACTCATGCGACCCTAACCAACATCTAGTGATTAATATATGAACATTAATCTAGCCGATTACAACCTGTTAATAAATCATTCATGTCCAAATAGTTTGCAAGCAATACCCTAACTCATGTCCTAATTCTACGCATGCACCATAACCAGAAACAATCAATGAAAATCATAATAACATACTAACCGATAACTAGGCTAAGGGAGAAGGCGAGACTACGGGTGATGATGATCTGGGGATTGCTGTCGTTCGCAAGAGGGGAGAAAGAACTAGGGTTTCCTTGTTTTCCCAAAACACAAGACCCGTACCCCTATATCTACGTGCATGCGACCCATAAAGGGTTTTCCTCATGTGATTCGGGCCTTATGAATGTGGGCCGAGATGTTCTATAAAGGTGGTTGCGGCCCACTAATTAATAATCCAATAACACCCATACACATACCCAATAACATTTACATTTAACAAGTTTCGTTTACAAGTTTAACATAAGAGGAAGCGTTGGGGAGGAATAATGAGAAATTAGAATCATGAAATGAAACGACACTAACCTTGAAAGTTCGGGTTGTCACATCATCCCCAACTTGAAAGAAATTTCATCCCGAAATTTGATAAGTAAGTGATATATCTCAAGATTGCTGCAGATTTTCCTCAGGTGCCACATCATCCCCAACTTGAAGCGGAATTTCATCCCAAAATTCACCAGTGATACCAGAATTAGCTTGATCAGCAGGGAATAGTTGAGGATATTTGAGCTTCATCTGATCTTCGCGCTCCCACGTGAACTCCGGTCCACGTCTTGAGTTCCAACGAACTCTCACAATCGGGATTCGGCTATGCTTACGAACCTTGACTTCTCGATCCATGATTTCAATGGGTTCTTCGACAAACTGCAACTTATCGTCAATCTTCAGCTCTTGAAACGACACAATTAGTGTTTCATCAGACAAACATTTCTTCAATTGCGAAACATGAAAGACATCGTGAACATTACCCAACTCAGTAGGTAACTCGAGCCTGTAAGCCACCTTACCTATTCGTTCCAGAATTTTGAATGGCCCAACATAACGTGGATTAAGCTTGCCGCGCTTCCCAAAGCGTACAACACCCTTCCACGGTGAAACTTTCAACATAACACGATCACCTATAGCAAACTCCAACGGTTTCCTACGCTTGTCAGCGTAGCTTTTCTGATGGTCATGCGCTGCCGCCATACGGTTTCTGATCTGGACAATCTTTTCTGAAGTTTCAAGTACAAGTTCAGGACCCGTGATCTGGCTGTCACCCACCTCAGCCTAACAGAGAGGAGAATGACATTTTCAGCCATACAATGCTTCAAATGGAGCTGCCCGAATACTAGTGTGGTAGCTGTTGTTGTAGGAGAACTCTATCAACGACAAATGTTTCTCCCACCCTTTCCCAAAATCGCATGCATGCAGCATGTCTTCAAGTGTCTGGATGGTTCGCTCTGACCATCTGTCTGTGGGTGATAAGCAGTACTCATATCGAGACGTGAACCGAACGACTTATGCATCGACTGCCATAAATCGGATATGAAACGCGAGTCTCGATATGAAATAATGGAGGTTAGCACCCCATGCCTGGAAACCACTTCTTTAAGATAAACCGCTACAAGCAGTGAGAACTTATCCGTCTCCTTGATTGCAAGAAAATGCGCTGACTTCGTGAGACGATCAACGATTACCCAAATAGTATCGTTTCCGCCCTGAGTTCTTGGCAACCCAGTGACGAAATCCATAGCAATCTGCTCCCATTTCCACGTGGGTATCTCTGGTTGCTGAAGTAGGCCTGGGGGTTTCTAGTACTCCACTTTAACTTTAGGGCAAGTCAAACACTTACTCAGGTATGTCGCTATGTGAGCTTTCATTTTCGGCCACCAATACATGACTCTGAGATCCTGATACATTTTATCTGAGCCCGGATGAACAGAATATCAAGACTTGTGCGCTTCATCCATCACAAGCTCTCTAATATTACCATACAGAGGAACCCATACCCACTCCATAAAATAATGAATGCCGTCAGATCTCTCCACAAGTCGTTTTTCCATGCCCGGCAAATATTCAGCCTTGATGTTTTCTTCTTTCAATGCCTCGATCTGAGCGGAACGAATCTAATAAGGTAAACCAGAGTGAATAGTAAGCTGCAGAGCGCGAACAAGCTTAGGCTTCGTCTCCTTTCGGCTAAGTGCATCAGCCACAACGTTAGCTTTACCCGGGTGATACTTGATGGCACACTCGTAGTCGTTCAAAAGTTCTATCCAATGACGCTGCCGCATATTCAATTCCTTCTGGTCGAAGATATGCTGGAGACTCCTGTGATCGGTGTAGATAGTGCATTTAGTACCGTACAGATAATGCCTCCAAATCTTCAATGCGAATATCACGGCCTCTAACTCCAAGTCATGAGTTGTATAATTCTTCTCATGCACCTTCAACTGCCGAGAAGCATATGCTATCACCTTCTCGCGTTTCATCAACACGCAATTGAGACCCTGAATAGAAGCATCACAATATACCACGAAATCCTCGGTACCTTCAGGTAGAGACAAGATCGATGTGCTGCAGAGTTTCTGTTTCAAGAGTTGGAACGCGTCTTCTTGCTTCGTTCCCCAGGAGTAAACAACATTCTTCTGCGTTAATGAGGTGAGAGGTTGAGCGATCTTCGAGAAATTCTTAATAAATCGAAGATAGTACCCCGCAAGACCAAGAAATTGTGGCACCTCTGAAGGATTCTTTGGTGCCGCCCAATTCCTAATAGCATCGATCTTAGCAGGATCCACGTGTATCCCCATTTCGTTAACAATGTGACCAAGAAAGTGTACTTCCCGAATCCCGAAATCACACTTTGAGAACTTCGCGTAAAGCTGCTCCTTCCTCAGGAGCTCCAAGATAAGACGTAAGTGTCGCTCGTGGTCTTCCTTGCTCTTGGAGTAGATCAAGATGTCGTCGATGAAAACAATAACAAAATCGTCGAGATGCGGGTTACACACGCGGTTCATGAGATCCATGAAAACCGCTGGTGCGTTAGTCAACCCAAATGGCATAACCAAAAACTCATAGTGGCCATACCGCGTTCAAAAAGCCGTTCTGGGTATATCCTCCTCTCGGACTCGCACCTGATGATAGCCCGATCTTAAGTCGATCTTGGAATAAAAACTTGACCCTTGCAACTGGTCAAACAGATCGTCGATACGTGGTAAGGGATAACGGTTCCTGACAGTCACCTTGTTAAGTTCACGATAATCTATACACATCCAAAAGGACCCATCCTTCTTCTTCACAAACAACACTTAGGCTCCCCAAGGCGAAGAGCTGGGTCGGATAAAACCTCTATCCAACAGCTCTTGGAGTTGGTTTGACAACTCCTGCAACTCTCCTGGCGCAAGACGATAAGGAGCACGAGCAATCAGGGCTGCTCCTGGCGTGAGGTCAATCTGAAATTCCACCTGACGATGTGGAGGTAATCTAGGAAGTTCTTCAGGAAACACATCAGGAAACTCACGAACAACTGGAAGGTCCTCGATCCTTCTCTCATCAGATTGCGAATCAGTAACAAGAGCTAAAATAGCAGGGTAGCCCTTACGCAGACACTTCTGAGCCTTCATAGCTGAAATAATACTAACCATTGCGCCACTATGATGACCCTGAACCGATAAAGATTCTCCGCTAGGGAGAGGGATAAGCACGATTTTCTCTTTACAGAGAATTTCCGCCTGGTGCTTAGACAACCAATCCATGCCAACGACCATGTCAAAACTTCCAAGAGTAATAGGGAGTAGGTCAACATCAAACACTTGACCCATAAGATCGAGTTTACACCCAACGAGGACATGTGAAGCTTCAATCGATTTACCATCAGCTAGTTCTACTACATGTTTCTGTGCAAGAGATGTAGGACTCAACCCTAACTGACCACTGAACCCCAAAGATACATAACTCCAATCGACACCAGAGTCGAATAAAACAGAAGCAAATAGATTATTTACTAAAAACGTACCAGTCACCACGTTGCCATCATTCCTAGCTTCCCCAGCACCAATAGTAAACATCCTCCCACGTGCATCGTTCCCACCATTGTCCCATTTTTGTTATTCCCAGTGTTTTTGTTATTATTACCCGCATTCTTATTCAACTGAGGGAAATCCCGCCTAAAATGACCCTCGTCACCACACTGAAGACAACCCTTACGATTACCCTGATTCTGCTGACGTTGCTGCCTATCCTGCTGCGGTGGCTGCTGTTGCTGTGGGGGTTGCCGCTGCTGCTGTCTTGGGAGTGGAGCCCTGCAATCTCTAGCCATATGACACACTTTGTTGCACCTGTGATAGACTCGGGTGAACGGCCCACGATGGTGAAAGTTGCACTTGTTGCACTTTGGCTGCTTCCCCGCGTAAGAACCCTGATTCGAATTGCCGCTATGGTTCTGATTAACAGAAGATGGCTGACTGAAACTGTGATTGCTACCGGTGTCTTGTTTCTTCTGTGACTGTATCGAATTGGACGCCTTGTCCACATCATTCCACTTACGCTTGCTATCAGTGGCAGGAGTAGTAGCTGTAGTTGTAGTAGCAGTAGTAGCAGAAACACGCGGTGGTAGCGAGCCACGCTCCACCTCCTGATCTGTGATCTTGTGGGCTAGACGTATGATTCGAGGCAGGTCGTCATGATTTGAAGCAGTGACCAAACTCTTGACTGATGGTGCTAACCCCTTGATGTACAATTCGATCCTGCGCGGTGGTGCTCGTGATAAGTTAGGACACATATTCGCGAGCTCATGTAACCTTTTCGTATACGCTTCAATCTCAGACCCTTCCATCTTCAAATTGTAGTACTCGTTCTCAAGCTTCTTAATCTCATCACGAGGACAGTACTCCTCTCGCATCAACTCCTTGAAATCATCCCAAGTAGTTGCGTTAGCCATTTCAATGCCCAACATTTGCACCTAGGCATTCCACCAAGTTAAGGCACCATCCTCCAACGTGCCTGTAGCGTACTTCACATGGTCCCCCATGGGACAGTTACACATAGCAAAGACTGATTCTGCCTTTTCAAACCAACGCAGAAGTCCCACAGCTCCTTCAGTCCCAGTGAACGTATGTGGCTTACAATCCATGAACGTCTTAAACATGCAGACATGCGGATTGTTTTGATTCGCATGTTGACCTAAAAACGAAAGAGAGTACAACACACGGTTAAAATTTGGGTACGCAACATAGGGATAAGGAATAATTGGTACATATCGTACCAGCCTGATATCTGGAGCTGAGTGTCATGGTCGATTTTCTGAACTGTTCGGTTATAGTCTGGTTTTATAAAACTTTTTAAAACCAAGTTCACTATAACCAGTGGCTCTGATACTAAACTGTCACACCCCCAAGATACCACCCACGGAAACCCCGTTAGGCATGTGACGTACCAATAACGAGCCACTAATCATGTTGAACTCATAACAAAACTTCCAATGAAATTGCCAATTATTAATGAAATGTACCAAAAATAAGTTTAAATAAAATCCAACAAGTTCAGCGGAAGCAACGAGTAAATCATAGTTTAAATGTTGGAAAACAATTGTACGAAATCAATAAACCTATCACGCATATTCAATCAGAATGACCCATGACCACTCCAGCCACTCCAGACAGCAAGTTCCAAAATCCAAGTAATCTAACGACCTGCGAGCATGCAACAAGTGTATCAGACAACGCTGGTGAGTTCATAGTTTGTGAAAACGTTAGTTACCAAGTGTTTAGTTCAGTTCCTTGAATATAATGTTGATAATAACTCAAGTACCGTACAAGATGGCTACCAGATTGTTTTGCCCGTCCCCACTGCCCCCTATCTAAGCAATGGTCATGATTTAAGGTCATTAGTTCACGCCCATCCTCTCAGGTACGGTGTGAGGTTGCCAAGCCTAATAACTGTCGCAACCCCCGATCCTTAATCCCTGGGAACAGGCGGCCGCGAGCTAGTTTCGGTGGTATCGCGTATTGTCTAATTTGGCAGCGGAATTTTTCATCAGGACCGTAGTTAGGAAATATTTGATCAGAGTAAAATACCACATTTCCATAATATTAAATGTTATGGGTCATTTTCTGAGCATATATATATATATATCCTGACTAATATTCTGCTTTTGATTGTTTATTTGTGATCAGGATACCGGATCAGGATATTGATAACATCCTGGTGCGTTATCCTGGTATTAACTAAATTAACCACGTGTAGGTTAGAAGTTGTGGGTTACTAACGGTCGAATGGACCTCTTCTCCTTAAGACTCAGGAAAACCAGTTACATGAGAGACGTTGAACCCGAAGGACCAGGTCTACAACGTTAAAGTAGGGAATATCCGCCGAATCCCGGTTTAATAGGGTAGTTTGTTGAATTTATTTTACTATAAATAGATGGGGCGGATCAGATTAAGGAACGCAATTTTTTTCACACACTTTTCACTTACATTTCTACTCTCTCGCTACTAGCAATCACTATACACAAACACTTGTACTCGAATTACATTGTAACACCTAGTTGATCCGCATCACATCCTGCACTGTATCCTGATATTTGAAGTAATGGAAGAACAAGGCAGCTGCGATTGTCAGCTCCTGAGGTTTTGTGCCGGCGATCTAGATTGATCAAGGGCTTTCCTCGTACATCTCGTGTCACCCTTTACATTTTTGCTCATTGTTTGATCATAGATACAACTCTATATCCTGAGCCGTATCCTGAAACTATTTTTGCAAATAATTTGATTAACATATTTTCGACACTCGTTTCTAGCACACTACCTCACTTAACTAATTTGATCACTTAATTGCTTCGGTAATTTTTGACCAAAACATTAAACATATGGGATAAACCCAAGTTTGCATTACACACATTTTCATAGGAATAAATCCTATTTTATTTAAGAAAAACATCTATTTCTTTTTAGGTAACTTTATTGAACCTTTTCCAAGCCTTCAGTGCTGTCCAGCTGGCTTCTATTTGGCATTCACATTTTGTTACCTGAAACGCGTTTTAAAAACATTTGTCAGTGGGAAATACTGGTGAGTCAATCCCAGTTTAATCAAGTTTCAATAAAACCATTGTACAGTATTGAGGGCCATCCCGCAATTATATTTGTTTCCAAGACATCACAATTAACATCCATAGTACTGTCAAACCCGACTTGTGGAAATGTTACTCCTTGACCAGGTGGTAACAAATTTTGTATACAAAACCCCAACATACTCATGATAATTGTATTCTTACAAATACTCAATCACTGTTTAATATATAATTAATTAAATGAGGTTTTGTAAAAATAGTTAACAAAAAGCGGATCAACTCACATTGCTGTCTTAGATTTTCCGTAAGGGTTTCCTGAGAATTATATATAATTTACACAAATGTACACGCGTTAGTATAATAACCCATTTTAACATTAGTAATACCCTCCCCGGGATGGCATTCCAACGACTACGTAGGGCAGAACCGCGACAGCCGTTACGGAACCCTAGATCAATCGGGCAGTGTATCTAATACGTATCCAGGGGTTATAATACTTACAACGGAGCAGAACTTCGCTATTTAGGGGGTATAACACCCGAGTATTATGCCTATTATCAGAGAATTCGTTGAGAATGAAACGATTTGAGCGACGGAAAATGAAATCCCGAGGCTTTCTTATATAGGGCCTGAATTTGGGTTCTGCGCGGCCCGCGTAAAACAAGGACAGTGCCTACGCGGCCCGCGTTGACTCCAGGTCAAAGCATAGGTGATCTGGGTCATCACATAGGTTCAACACGCGTTACGACACGTGTCAACACAGGGGTTCGCTGGACCTTTAAGTTGTCGCGGCCCGTATGAAGGTTGGGGTGGGGTTACGCGGCCCGCCTCAACTTAAATTTTCTTGTTTTTAATTATTTTAATACTATTTAATGTATTTAAGGCCCGTTTTCGCGTATGGGGGGTGTATTTTGGGACATTTTGGGATATTTTAAAATATATTAGGGTGTCAGAAATATTTATAAGGGTGTTGATTTATTGAGGATTGTTACATCCTCCCCACCTTGTTTTAGAGCTCATCCTCGACATCTACTGGAACAAGTGTGGATATTTCCTTTGCATTTCAGATTCAAGCTCCCATGTGTACTCAGGTCCTCTTTTGGAGTCCCACTTTACTTTGACTAGCACTAGTCTCTTATGCTTGAGACTCTTGATTTTCCTGTCTTCAATTTGTAGAGGTCTTTCTACAAACTTGAGTTATTCATTTACCTCTATATCCTTAAGAGGTACCATTAGCGATTCATCAGCTAAGCATTTCTTGAGATTAGATACATGAAACACATCATGTGTTCCTGCCATTTCCTCTGGCAGTTGTAGCTGATAGGCTACAGGTCCTATTCTTCTAATAATCTCAAAAGGTCCAATATACCTGGGACTTAGCTTTCCCCGTTTGATGAATCTTACCACTCCTTTCCAAGGAGAAACTTTCAACAACACTTTATCTCCTACTTGAAATTCCAATGGTTTGCGTCGGTTATCAGTATAGCTCTTTTGTCAATCACATGTTGCTTTCAGTCGTTCCTTGACTTGAATGATCTTGTCGGTTGTTTCTTGCACTATCTCAGGTCCAAATAGTTGCTTTTCCCCAATTTCTGCCCAACAGACTGGGGTTCGGCACTTTCATCCATAAAGTGCTTCGAATGGTGCAGCATTGATACTTGTGTGATAACTATTATTATAAGAAAATTCTATTAAAGGTAAGTGATCGTCCCAATTACCTCCGAAATCAATTACACAGGCTCTAAGCATGTCCCCCATTGTCTGAATTGTTCTTTCAATTTGTCCATCCATTTGAGGATGATAAGCTGTGCTCAGATTTAACTTGGTTCCCATGGGTTTTTGGAAACTTGACCAAAAATGAGAGGTAAATCGACTATCCCTATCAGAAACAATTGATAAAGGAATTCCATGTAATGAAACAATTTCATTTACATATAATTTAGCTAGTTGTTCCATACTGAAAGTTTCCTTCATTGGTAGGAAGTGAGCTGACTTAGTTAGTCTATCTACAATCACCCAGATTATATCATTACCTTTCTTTGTTTTGGGTAATTTAGTAACAAAATCCATTGTTATTAATTCCCATTTCCACACTGGCATTTCTAGTTGTTGTAACAAACCTGAGGGTTTCTGATGTTCAGCTTTAACTTGTGAACAAGTTAAACATTTAGAAACATAGGCTGCTATGTCCTTTTTCATTCCTATCCACCATAAATTTTTCCTTAAATCCTGGTACATTTTATCACTTCCTGGATGCATCGTATACTTAGACTTATGGGCTTCTTCTAATATACGATGACGTAGGTTTCCTAATTTAGGTATCCACATTCTCATTTTATGGAATCTCCAAATTCCATCTGTTCCTTGTTCTAATTCCTTAACCATACCTTTTAGTTTTTCAGCATCATCCTTGATTACTGATTCCTGTGCTTTTCTGATTTGATCATTTAAATCTACTTGTAGATTTAATTTAAGAGAACGTACCCTTTTTGGCTTTTCATGATACTTTCGACTTAAAGCATCTGCCACTACATTTGCCTTTCCTTCATGATACTGGATATAACAATCATAATCACTAAGCATCTCCATCCAGCGTCTTTGTCTCATATTTAATTCCTTCTGCCCGAAAACATACCTTAAACTCTTATGATCAGTAAATATGGTAAACTTACTACCATAAAGGTAATGTCTCCAAATCTTAAGAGCAAAAATTATAGCTCATAATTCCAAATCATGTGTTGAATAATTTTCTTCATGGTTCTTAAGTTGTCTAGACGCATATGCTATAACCTTTTGGCGTTGCATTAATACACATCCATAACCTAATTTAGAAGCGTCACAATAGATTACAAAATCTTCAGTTCCTTCTGGTAATGCTAGTATGGGTGTATGGATTAATCTTTGCTTAAGAATTCTAAATGCTTCTTTTTGCTTTTGTCCCCATTCAAACTTAATGGATTTACAGGTTAACTTAGTTAAAGGAATGGCTATTCTAGAAAAATCTCGAATAAATCTTCTATAATAACCGGCCAATCCTAAGAAACTTCTAACCTCGGTTGGTGATTCAGGGGTTTTCCATTTAGTTATCGCCTTGATTTTTGTGGGATCCACATGAATTCCTTCATGGTTTACTAAGGGGCTGTTTGGCAACATCTGAACCAATAAGTACTGAATGAATAAGAGGTCTGAATGGGTAAGAGGGTCTGAATGGGTAAGTGCTGAACCAGTAAAGTATTGTTTGGTTCCATATCTGAATGACAGTGTAAAATGACATTTTTACCCTTCCCTACAAAAGTAAATACCTACCTCCTAAAATGACATTTTTCTATAAAACCCAATATCTATTCACTGAATTCAGTCATCACCCACCCCCCCCCTTTTCTTCCCCTTTCTCTCCCTACCTGCAACACCGTCACCGCCATCATCATCATCATCATCTCCAACACCAACCACCCACCACTTCTTCATCATCATCATCATCTAACATCTGAACCATCATCATCATCATCTAACACCGCCGCCATCATCAACTCCACCACCGCCCTCAACTCCACCACCACCGTCAACTCCACCGCCACCATCAACTCCACCGTCAACTCCACCGCCACCATCAACTCCACCACCACCGTCAACTCCACCGCCACCGCCATCATCAACTCTACCGCCACCATCGGTCGCCGTAACCGCAGCCTCGTTGAAACTGTGAGCAGAGTTCGATTTTGTGGGGTTTTTGGTTTGGTGATGGTTCTGATAATCTGGGGCGTTTGGGGATGTGGTGGTTTTCGGTGTGGAATCTTGTTGTGGGTTTTGGTGAATGATTGTTTCTAGGGTTTATGTTGTTTTTGGTGAATGATTGTTTCTAGGCGTTTGGGGATATGTTGTTGATGATGATGATGGGGCTGTGGAAGAAGATGCAAAGCTTACAATTAAGGCACAAGGGGCAGGCTTGTCAAAAGTTCCATTCAGAGATGAGAAGTAGCTGAACCATTCAGAGCTGAATGGTTCAGTTCAGAGGTGAAGTTTTTGTGAACCAAACAAGGATACCTCTGTCCGATTCAGAGGTTTACCTCTGAATGAAGCCATTCAGAGGCAACCAAACAGGCCCTAAGTGTCCAAGAAACTGTACCCGTTCTAACCAGAATTCACACTTTGAAAACTTAGCATAAAGCTTTTCCTTTCTTAATATATTTAAAAGTGAGTGCAAATGCTTTGCATGTTCCTCTTTACTATTAGAATATCATCTATGAAAACAATTATGAATTTATCCAAATATGGCTTACATATTCGGTTCATCATATCCATAAATGCAGCTGGGGCATTGGTTAAACCAAATGGCATGACAGTAAATTCATAATGACCATACCGTGTTCTAAATGCGGTCTTAGGAATGTCCTCTTCCTGTACCTTTAATTGATGATATCCTGACCTTAAATCGATTTTAGAGAAAAATCGAGCTCCTTGTAGTTGATCGAACAGATCATCGATTCTCGGTAATGGATACTGATTCTTAATCGTAACTTTGTTCAATTCACGGTAGTCAATGCACATACGCATTGATCCGTCCATCTTTTTAACGAACAGTATCGGTGCTCCCCATGGCGACGAACTTGGCTGTATAAATCCCTTCTCTAGTAATTCATCTAATTGTTTCTTCAGTTCCTGCATCTCTGCTGGTGCCAAACGGTATGGTGCTTTGGCAATCGGGGATGTTCCTGGTAGCAGGTGAATTCTGAATTCAACTTCTCTATCAGGCGGTAGTCCTGGTAATTCCTCTGGAAATACATCTGAAAAATGGGACACTACTGGAATGTCTTTTAGTTCTTTTCCTTTAGTGTTAGTGATTATAGAAATCAAATACACTATAGATCCTTTTCTTTTATAACTTGCTGTTTTCATTACAGAGATGAACTTAGTGGATCTAGATGGTTTATCTCCTTTAATTGTGATCGTTTTACCTTTTGGTGAATTTACTTGGATTGACTTTTGATCACATAAAATACTGGCTTTATTTGCTATTAACCAATCCATTCCTAAAATGACATCAAATCCTACCAGATTCATGGGATAAAGGTTTGCCATAAACTTTTGATTTAAAATTTCTATTCTTGCTCCCTGCAAGATTTCAGAAATCCTAACAGTTTCTCCATTAGCTGTCTCTACCAGGCATTCTTGTGGTAGTTTAGTTAATGACTGATTTAGAAGTTTGCAAAACGAAGTATTAATGAAACTTTGTTTGCACCAGAGTCAAATAATACCTTAGCAAAAATATCATTAACCAAAAACGTACCAGCTATCACGTTTGGAATCATCTTGGCTTCATCTGCAGTTAGAACAAATGCCCTGGCATTTTTAGCGTTCTTGTTGTTCGCAGTTGGAGCTAGTTTTGGACAGTTTGGCATGATATGACATTTTTCTCCACAGTTGAAGCATAGTCCATTACTGGATTTTCTCCTGCAATCTTCTTCCTTGTGTCCTGGTATCTTGCAGAAATTGCAAAGAGTAGAGCATTTTCCCGAATGCTTTTTCTTGCAGACCCTGCAGAAAGGTGCAGAGGTAGAACCCATATTCCTACGATTGTAATTCCCAGAACGGAATTCTTGAGTAAGCCTTTGGGTTAGGTTTCTCCTCTATTCTTCTTCTCTAGTACGGATTAAATCATCTGTCAAGGTATTCGCTAGTTCTACAGCTTCTTCTATAGTTTGAGGTCTAGCTGCCTTGACTACATGTCTAATCTCCCCAATTAATCCCCATATGTAACGGGAGATTAACACTGGTTCAGGTGATGCAAGGGTTGGTACTATTCTAGCATATTCAAAGAATGTGGTAGTATAACCCTTACTATCTACCCCGGTCATTCTTAAGTTTAGGAACTTATTTGCTATCTGTTCCTTTTCATTGGGAGGGCAGAATTTCCTTTCTACCATATTCTTAAATTCTTCCCATTCCATGTTGTAAATCCTATCACTTCCTCTTGATTGGAGGATAGTGTTCCACCATTCTAAGGCTGAGTTCTTAAGCAGATTAGAAGCAAACATTATTTTGTCTTCTTCAGCACACTTGCTTATTTTTAAAACAGCCTCGGTCTTCTCTATCCAGCGTAGAGCTGCAATGGGTCCTTCATTGCCCGAGAATTCTATTGGTTTGCAGGACCAGAATTCCTTATAAGAACAACCGTAAGACACGGTTCTTCTTCTTTTGGGAATGAGCACTTGGAGTATAGGTCCATTGTTCACGCTGTTTTTTGGTTCAATTGGTCGCTTACTGCTATGTTTACTTTTATTATTCGCTTCTTGAATCGTTTGAATAATAAATGGCATTGCATCTATGATTCCTTGTGCCACTATGTGTTGAACGGCACTATTATCCATTTGGTTTCCATTGTTATTGATGCTTGGATTCTCATTAACCACGTTAATGTTACTCTGGTTAACGTTGATTTCCTTGATTTCCTTCGTCGGCCATCTGAATTTTAAACAGTTACCCCGTATTAATATCACAAAATAATATTTAATATAGTCAATCACATGACACGCAATCTAGCCAAAAGCGTCGATCATTGCGACTTTACTCTATTCATCTATATACTAGGCATATATTACACACCAGTACTGAAATAAAAATTTCAATACCAACAGAAAGAAAATTACACTAATAGTAGTAGGCATCCATCCATACACACATATTTTATTTTATTTTATATATATATTTTTTTATTATTTTATTACTACTACCATTTCACCATCACATTCACGGATATAGATTCATCTAGAAATCCATATTGCGCTCGTCGTATTTCCATACGAGTCTCTCTCCCACCTGTCTCATCCGTTCACTACTTTCTACAATTTCCTCACCAAATGTCCTAAGTTCTTGTACATTTTCTACACTCATTGGGGGTGCGGGTTCTAGGACTGGGTTCAGAATCTGGGGTGCGGGTTCCTGATATGGGGGTGTAGGTGCCTGGAATTGGTAAGGATCTTCTAAAATCTCCCTAATGTATTCATCGTGGAAATAGGGATCTAAAGGATCCAAACCTAGGTAAGCTCCTATGTTCTGCATGGGTGTGTCTTCATGTATTGGGTAACGTTGCACATAGTCCCTAACGTCGTCTCACCAGGGGTTGTAATTTGGGTCTAGGGGGTTTGGTGCTGGTACCCTAGGGATTTCCTCCGGGTTAAAATCATGCATCTCTACTTGGTTTTCAGGGTTTTCTATCTCCATGGGTTGGTCAGGGATTGGTGGTTGTGGTTGAGGTGCTATTATTTGCTCCAGATTAGGGTTAGCTGCAGTGGTGGTGGCTAGGATGTGAATATTGGATATACCCCTATTTATCATGTCCTGGGCATAGGCATCTGTCTCTCTCTTGGCTGCTGCTAGTACCCGCTGATCTTGAAACTTTTTCATACGTTTTCTACACTCGTGCACCCCTCGACTGAACCATCCCCTCTTTTTCTTAGGAAATGGCTCTTCTGACTGAGCCTTAAACACAAAGATTCCTTCTTCCGTATCAGCAGAGTACCCTGAGAGGGTAGGCTGAGAAGAGGAGGTGCCTTCGCTTCTAGGCAAACCAGACAATTGACGGTACACGTCAGATGGTCCTTGGTCGCTCATACTGTAAACTAACAGATAGTCAAATAACACATAATAATAAATACAGTTATGCACGTATTTTCGTAATTTATTTCCTAACACTTGACATTTTGATGTCAGCAGAACACCTCTGTGGCTGAATCAGTGGCTTAGCTCTGATACCACCTTCTGTCGCAACCCCCGATCCCTAATCCCTGGGAACAGGCGGCCGCGAGCCAGTTTCGGTGGTATCGCGTATTGTCTAATTTGGCAGCGGAATTTTTCATCAGGACCGTATTTAGGAAATATTTGATCAGAGTAAAATACCACATTTCCATAATATTAAACATATGGGATAAACCCAAGTTTGCATTACACACATTTTCATAGGAATAAATCCTATTTTATTTAAGAAAAGCATCTATTTCTTTTTAGGTAACTTTATTGCTACTTTTCCAAGCCTTCAGTGCTGTCCAGCTGGCTTCTATTTGGCTTTCACATTTTGTTACCTGAAACGTGTTTTAAAAACATTTATCAATGGGAAATACTGGTGAGTGAATCCCAGTTTAATCAACTTTCAATAAAAACCATTGTACAGTATTGAGGGCAATCCTGCAATTATATTTGTTTCCAAGACATCACAATTAACATCCATGATACTGTCGAACCCGACTTGTGGAAATGTTACTCCTTGACCAGGTGGTAACAAATTTTGTATACAAAACCCCAACATACTCATGATAATTGTATTTTTACAAATACTCAATCACTGTTTAATATATAATTAATTAAATGAGGTTTTGTAAAAACGGTTAACAAAAAGCGGATCAACTCACATTGCTGTCTTAGATTTTCCGTAAGGGTTTCCTGAGAATTATATATAATTTACACAAATCTACACGCGTTAGTATAATAACCCATTTTAACATTAGTAATACCCTCCCCGGGACGGCATTCCAACGACTACGTATGGGCAGAACCGTGACAGCCGTTACGGAACCCTAGATCAATCAGGCAGCGTATCTAATACGTATCAAGGGGTTATAATACTTACAACGGAGCAGAACTTCGCTATTTAGGGGGTATAACACCCGAGTATTATGCCTATTATCAGAGAATTCGTTGAGAATGAAAAGATTTGAGCGACGGAAAATGAAATCCCGAGGCTTTCTTATATAGGGCCTGAATTTGGGTTCTACGCGGCCCGCGTAAAACAAGGATAGGGCCTACGCGGCCCGCGTTAACTCTAGGTCAAAGCGTAGGTGATCCGGGTCATCACATAGGTTCAACACGCGGTACGACACGTGTCAAAACAGGGGTTCGCTGGACCTATAAGTTGTCGCGGCCCGTATGAAGGTTGGGGTAGGGTTACGCGGCCCGCCTCAACTTAAATTTTCTTGTTTTTATTTATTTTTAATACTATTTAATGTATTTAAGGCCCGTTTTCGCGTATGGGGTGTATGTTGGGACATTTTGGGATATTTTAAAATATATTAGGGTGTCGGAAATATTTATAAGGGTGTCGGTTTATTAAGGATTGTTACAATAACGCTATCAACTAACACCCCGTTACCTCTCAGGTAACTATTCGGTATAAGATGGGACTTAAAATGATAGGAAGAGTGTATTATCTAACATTCCAGTTTTACCCAAAAGATTTATCCCTCTCAGGGATACCCATTAGACTGTCTTGCCCACCGGGACGCACGCTCAGGAGAAATGAACTCACCTTTGGTTTGCTCGGTAGGTTATGTTACTTGTTCCAAGTTAGTCAACCAAACCCAGTACTCCAAACCTTTTCAGGATATTCCTCTTTATGAAGGATACCACTTCTTGATCTTTAACCTGGACAAAGGCTTCTGCTTCAACCCACTTGGAGAAATAATCTGTCATTGCCAACGTGAAAACCTTTCCTCCTGGAGCCTTTGGGAGTTTTCCCACTATGTCCATTCCCCACTTCATAAACGGCCAAGGGGATATAATAGGGTATAATGGCTCAGCAGGATGATGCAATATATTTCAGTGTATTTGACATGCATCACACTTTCGAGCATACTCCGCAGCATCCTTTCTCATAGTCGGCCAGTAGTATCCTGTTCTTAACACCTTTGAGAACAAAGATCTGCCCCCAGTATGGTTACCACAGTCTCCTTCGTGTATATCCTGAAGTACCTTCTTGGTTTCGGGATCTTCCAAGCACCTTAGGTATGGACCTGCAAGAGATTTCTTATACAAAATATTAAATTTATAATAGTAAAACGGGATACCTTCATTCTGAATGCCTTAGGATTTTCATCCTTTGGGATATCTCCTTTTTCAAGATATTTCACAATTGGAGCCATCCAGGATTCAGGATTCTTCTCAGATTATTCCTCACCAGGATCCTGGATACTTGCTACCTCCTTATCCTGAGATTTGAAGTGTTCCATCACAGGATACATGATATGTTGTATTGGTATCTGAGTCCCTTCCGGTATCCTGACAGTGGATCCTAAATTTGCTAGAGCATCCACTTCAGTATTTTCTTCCCTTGGTACCTGTTCAAGTGTAAAAACTTCAAAATATCCTGCTAATTTTTCTAACAATTTCAAGATATTCAGCTAACTTTTCACCTTTGGCTGCATAGGATCCATTGAAATGGTTAGTAATCAACAGGGAATCAACATACACTTGTAAACATTTAATATTCATATTCTTAGCCAATTCTATTCCTGCAATAAGAGCTTCGTACTCAACTTCATTATTAGTGGCAGGAAATTTACATATAATAGCCTGGGGTAATATGTCCCCCGGTGGCAATTTTAGTAGTATTCCTAATCCTACACCTCTTATGTTGGATGCACCATCGGTATATAATGTTCAAGATCCTAAATTCTCACCTAGTTGTTGTACTTGAGGTCAACTTCATCTTCAATATCACTACTAAAATCAGCCACAAATTCTGCTAGAGCCTGAGAGTTTATAGCATTTATAGGTTCATATACTAAATCATATGCACTTAGTTTTACGGGCCATTTAGCCATCCTACCAGACATTTCAGGTTTCCTAAGCACATTTTTAACAGGACAATTGGTTTGTATATGAATCCTATGTGTTTCAAAATAATGCCTAAGCTTAGTTGATGCATAACTAGAGCTAATATCAATTTTTCTAAGTGAGAGTATCTAGTTTCAGCATCTAACAAACTTTTACTGACATAATAAACGGGATATTGCTGACCTTCATGATCCTTTACCAAGACATCACTTACTGCATTTCCTGATACTACAAGATATAATGACAGAGGTTCACCATCCTCGAGCTTCATCAGCAGAGGAGCACTTGAAAGATACTGCTTCAATTCTTGTAGAGCAGCTTCGTGTCTTTCTCCCCATTCAAACTTTTTATTCTTATTCAGGATATCGTAGAATTCCTTGCATTTTTCTGAGGATCTTGATATGAACCTGTTCAACGCCGTTACTCGTCATGTCAACCTTTACACGTCTTGCATGTTGGATGGTGATTTGAGATCCAGGATAGCTTTAATCTGTTCTGGACTCGCTTCTATTCCCCTCTTAGTCACCATATATCCTAAAAACTTTCATGCCCCCACTCTGAAATGGCACTTAGCAAGATTTAGCTTCATATTATACTGGTCCAGGATATTGAAGGCACACTCTAGATCCTGGAGGTGATCCTCCGCTTTCTTGGACTTTACCACCATATCATAAATATATACCTCCATTGTGTCCCCCAGTTTGTCTTTAAAGATCATATTGACCACCCTCTGGTATGTTGCACCTGCATTTTTTAAACCGAAATGCATAGCAGTCTAACAATATATTCATGTGGGTGTCATGAATGTTGTGTCTTCCTGGTCGGATGGCTCCATTTGGATTTGCTGAAATCCTGAGGATGCATCTATGAAGGTTAGCATTTCATGCCCGGCAGTTGCATCTACCATCGAATCTATATGAGGCAATGGGAAAGGATCTTTAGGACAGGCTTTATTGAGGTCTGTATAGTCTACACAAACTCTCCATTTCCCATTCTTCTTTTGGACCACCACCACGTTTGGTATCCATTTAGGGAATTTGACTTCCCTAATCATCTTGGACTTCAATAATCTTTCAACCTCCTCTTGTATAATTGCATTCCTTTCAGGAACAAATTTCCTTCTCTTTTGCTGAACAAGCTTGAAAGACCTGTCAATTCCAAGCTTATGAGTTATAATATGTTTTGATATACCTATCATGTCTTCGTGTTTCCATGCAAACGTGGACATCCTGCATTTTAAAAAGTTAGTAAGCCGATTCTCAATCTCCTGAGGGATATTAGCCCCTACAAGCATAGAGATATCCGGATCATCCTGATCCAGGATAACTTTTTTAATATCCTGCTCTGATGCTTCCGTGATATCCTGGGCTTACATCTTTAATTGCTATGATGCCCGAGACTTGGTTGAGGCCATCATTGAAGAGGAATAACATTCCTTCGCTTCCTGGTGATCGCTTTCTACTTTGACTACCCCCCAAGGAGTAGGGATCTTGACACATTGATGATATGTAGAAGGTACAGCCTTCATATCATGAATCCACGGCCTGCCTAATATAATATTATAGTAGGATAATGAATCCATGACACAAAACCGTTGCATCGAATTCACTCCTTCAACATATACGGGTATCTTTATCTCCCCAATAGTATTCTTCGCTTCCCCACGGAAAACTGCAAGCACAGTGGACTTCAAGGTGATCTTCATTTCCGGGATGTTCGTTCTCTTCATGCTTCCTTAAGTTCTGGTGGAATAGGGTTAATCTCCATCCTCTCCCTATACTGAGCAACATGTTCATCGGGATCCGTGATCCCGTCATAATGCTTCATATTGGGAGTTTGAAATCTTTTTGGAATTTCAGCATCACATATAGGATATGCAAACCGGGATATACTGTGACTATCCTGGAATACTTCTGTTATGGGCTACACTACCCCAGGTACACTGGATATCATATCATTCAACTTCTGAAGCTCTCTAGAGAGTGCCGACATCATGCCTGTATCCTACAAAGATCCAAGATTGTTAGTAGCAAGAGTATTAACATTATTAGATAAGTTACCAGCTTGAGGATTCTGGCCATATCCTGGAGCATATCCTGGTCCCCTGACCGTCGATATCCTGGCTGTTGAGGGTATTTCAGGAGTATTGCCCCGGGAATGACTTGGCACAACATTGCCCTGACTCTCCTCAGTATACACTGCTGAACTAAAGTTCAGCGTTCTGGGCTGCAAGGGAGTGACAGTATCCTTAGCAGGTCTCTTGGAGTTAGACTTCAAGAGTTGTATTTCTCTTATTATCATCTGGTTAGTTTCCTGATGTTGCTTCATCTGATCCTGTATACTACCAAACAAAGTTAGAATTTCATCATTAGAAGCCATAATAGGAGTTCTCCCTGGAACACCAGATCTGTGGACATTTGAGGAGGAACAACATCTCGGGATATATGAGTCTCAATGTTCCTTGGAGGATCTTGAGCTTGTGAAGAAGCTTGCATCTGTGGAGGTGGTGGAAGCACCGAACCGGTTGTGGCAGAGGTTGTAGCAGGAATGGAAGAGGAGCTCATGTTTGATTTCGAAGCCATTGAGAATAATTGTGTAAAAATTTTTGAAAAGAAGAAGCCAAGTAGTGATTTTAACAAAGCTTTTAGTAGAAATAGCACCACTTGCCCCACGGTGGGTGCCAAATTGTTTTGGTCAAAAATTACCGAAGCAATTAAGTGATCAAATTAGTTTGTGAGGTAGTGGGCTAGCAAAGCTTGTAAAAAATATGTTGGTTCATTCGTTTATAAAAACAGTTTCAGGATATAGCCTCAGGATATGAAACTATATCAATAATCAAAGAATGAGCATAAAAAGTAAAGTTGGACACAGGATATACGAGGAACGCCCTTGATCAATCTAGATCTCCGACATAAAACCTCGGGAGCTGACAATCGTCGGCTGCCTTGTTCTTCTTATTACTTGAATATTCAGGATTCAGTGCAGGATAGTGCTCAGATCACTACTAAGTGGTACAATGATTGTATGTGGTGAGTGTTAGTGCGTGATTGCAAGAGAAAGAATAAGAGTTCGAGAGTAGAGAGTGCATTGTTTTCCTATGATCTGGCCTTCCTATTTATAGTTACAAATATAAAACAAATTCTCCTATAAACTAGGGATGCTCCGGAATATTCCTTTCTGAATGTTGGTGACCTATTCTTCAGACTTCAACGTTTATTTTTCAACCAAATAGAGCGAATCTTCAGGAGAAAGAGTCCACATGAACGTTACGATCCTGCAGCTATGACATGCAAGTAAATAATTAGTAACTGTCAAGATACTGCATCAGGATGTTAGCAATATCCTGATCTGGTATCCTGACCATAATCAGAAATAATCAAGTTAAGATATAATTTAAGTATATGGGCTCAGAAAACCACCCATAACACCATGAATTTAAAAATATAATATATTTTAAGAAAATTAATGTTATTTGTGCTAATCTTAGTATATTAAAGTTTTTAAACGTTGTATGAAATTGTACTTATTACTAGTTTTGTCTCACCCGTGTTGTGAGGCACTAAGCCGAATATTTCTCTCTCATAACATGTATGTCTGTGTTTCGGTTACTTGTACATACTACTTATAACACGTTCTCAAAAAAAAAAAACTTACATCGATACAACCAATTAATGCAAAACACTACCATACTTTTGCTAAAAAAAACTAAAATGATGGAAAGACTATAATTTTAAACTGGGAGCAAAATTATACTTTTTCAAGACAAATGAGCATGTGCCAGGCATCCCTGGACGAATAAAAATTATACTTATGCCCACTCGTGTTGTGGGGAGTTAAATCAAATATTTCTTAGTTTCATAACATGTATATATGTATTTAGGTTAGTTGTACACACAACTTATAATACGATCTCAAAAAAAAAAAAAAAACGTCGAGACAACCAATTAAACCAAAACACTACCATAGTTTTGCTAAAAAAAACTAAAATGATGACAGGTCTGTAATTTTAAGCTGGGAAAAAATACTAATTTGTCAGGACCAATGAGCGAGTGCTAGACAACTGCTTGACACAATAAAAGTTACATTGAGTCAAACAAGTAAAATAAAACATTACCATAGTGTTGCAACAAAAAAAAAACTAAAATGATGACAAGATAACAATTTTTAACTGTGGGAGTAACGATAATTTTTAAAATGGGGGCAAAAACTTAATTTTGAACAGAGGGAAAATCGTAATTTTAAGTTGGGGGCAAAATCATAATTTTATTTTAAATTGGGGGCGAAATCGTAATTTTGAACTGAGGGGAAAATCGTCATTTTGAGAAAGGGGAAAAACATAATTTTATTTTGAATTGTGGACAAAAACATAATTTTGAGCTAGGGGCAAAAGCATAATTTTATTTTGAACTAGGGCAAAACATAATTTTAAACTAAAAGCGAAACAATAATTTTAAACTGGTGATAAAATCATAAATTTGTTGGACTAATAGAAAATCCCGTAAGCTTTCCTACTTGAAATCCTGTAAGTGACGTTGCTTGTTTAGTTTGGAGCAACTTGTCCTTCTACACAAGGAACATGGATGTATGAATTTTGGGAATAACGGAAGATTATAGATTCGGAATTTAAATAACATGAACATAGCCATATGAAAATAATCATCCACCACATATGATCTTTAGATGATATTCTTACTAACTTGACAATGTCCACTTATTCATCATCAAGGGTTCGGTTTGTTTGCATATTACATGAGTATTATATAAAGTATACCATATCATATATGTCAAGCAAGAGGCAGAAGATTAAAGTCTTCATTTAGGCACCTCTAAGTGTCATAGAATTCATACATGAGGTAGGAAGAACAAAGCTTCCATTTAGGCACCTCTAATGTTCACCACTACACTTGTTGTTATAAACAATCAAGGAGGGTCATGAACTTACAAGAATAATGAAATAAAACAACTAACCTATGAGAAAATATCAAGAAGTGAGTGGATTTTTATGAAAGATAGCCCAAGCTAGTCTACAATCACACATTCATCAAGCTTCAAGCTTGAACACTTCTTGTGGGTAAAACCCTAACTAAAACAGAATGTTTGTGAGGTTTTAACCTCTGATTTAACATTTCTAAGCCTTGTTTTTAAGCCCAACTAAACATTCGATTGATTATGAGCATTAGGACATAGGTTTGAGATGAGATTAACTCAAGTTTACAAAGTTTAGCAAAATTTTAGATGAAAACAAAAAAATCAGTCAACTTTGGAGCCTTTTTGGTGACGTTCTAGAGCCTGGTTTTCCATGGAAAACCAATGGAAATGTAGCTAAGGTCGAACCAAGAAGTAGGAAAAAGAATCGAGTGAATCGGATAATAAATGAGTGAGTTATTCTCACTTTAGTGAAGGTTGAACAATCTACTCTAACTTGGGATAATCAGCTGATTAGAGAGAGTTTTGAGAGTGTTTGGAATTATTAGAAAAGTGAAAATGGCTTGGAGAACACATGGTATTCATAGGGAAGGTTTAGGTTAGTTTGTAGGTGGGTAATTAATGTTAAAAGGTGTTTAAAACTAAAAAAAACATGAAAATCGCGCTTAAAATCGAGCTGAAAGGGGTTTTCTTCGCGCTGGGCTGGTTGACGGGCCGAGTTTATAAAAGAATTGGAGGCCGGGTTTAGTTTGATGTGAGGACGCCACTCAGTTGGTTATGCTCGTGTGTGTGAGGGTACAGAGCCGGTTTCGAGTCCCATGGTTTGCATCCTTTTTATTCCTTTTTTTTTGTTTCCCTTATAACCTTAAACTTTCAGCCATTTATACAAATAGTCCCCAAGTTTAAAGTTTCAGTAATTACTCTAACACCCCTAGACTTTAATTAAAACCCATGTTATGTTATTTTTAAAGGAACTAACCTTTTAGTTTAAACTAACTAGGTTCACTACTTTAAAATTAACGAGACTAACTAGTTTATTATAAAAATTAAACTTTTAAATAGTAAAATTAATTAATTTAATTAATTAAATAAAATCGGATAGGTAAATAACCGTATTTATAAACGAATTTAAATTTGGATAAAATCCCTTAAACGATTATTCACGAAGCTTCTAAATCTCATTATTTAAAGAGATTTAACTAGTTTAACGAGTATCAAGTGTCGATAAATAAAGAATCAAGAATCCTTGAATAATATTTCGTTCAAACGAGAATTGTTCATCAATTACACATAAGACTAATGTGAATACACGAACATGATAACTTTGTTTTCATTATGATCAAGAGCCTCGAATTACAAATGAAACGAAAGTAGATTACAAAGAAAGTACAAGTGTCTAAATACGGAAAGTACAACATGTCTTGCTAAAATAAGAAAGTGCGAAAATGCGGAGCGTTACAGTCTCCCCTCCTTTAGGAAATTTCATCCCGAAATTTAGGAAGAAGTAATGAAAAGTTGCGGATACTTGGTCTTCATATCACTCTCGAGTTCCCAAGTAAATTCAGTGCCACGTTTTCCTTCCCATCGAACCTTGACGATAGGAATTTGACTGTGCCTCAGTTTCTTGACACCTCGGTCCATGATTTCGACGGGTTTCTCCACAAAATGCAAAGTGTCATTGATTTGGAGATCTTCGAGAGGAACTTGAAGTCCTTCTTCAGCGAGACACTTCTTTAGGTTTGAGACATGAAATGTTGGATGAACGTTGTTGAGTTCTTGAGGTAAATCGAGTCGATACAGCACTTTGCCAATCCTCTCGAGTATCTTGAAAGGACCAACATAGCGAGGGGCAAGCTTTCCCTTTTTACCAAAACGGACTACTCCTTTCCAAGGAGATACTTTGAGTAGCACATGGTCACCAACGCTAAATTTCAATGGTTTGCGTCTCTTGTCAGCATAGCTCTTTTGACGACTACGAGCCTTGAGCAGATTATCGCGGATTTGAAGAATCTTATCCGTTGTTTCTTGTATGATCTCAGGACCAGTAAATTGTTTGTCACCAATCTCGTGCCAGCTTAAAGGAGATAAGCATTTGCGACCATACAATGCTTCAAAAGGAGCCATTTAAATACTGGCGTGGTAGCTATTGTTGTACGAAAACTCGATCAATGGTAAATGCACATCCCGACTACCACCAAAGTCGATGACACAAGAACGGAGCATGTCCTCTAGGGTTTGGATAGTACGTTCAGTCTGTCCATCCGTTTGAGGATGAAAAGCCGTAATGAGATTCAAATGAGAACCCATAGCAGACTGAAAAGTTTAACGCGAAGTGAAACGACCATCACGATCAGAAATGATAACGAGAGGAATACCATGACGACATATGATTTCGTAAGTGTAGAGTCGAGCAAGTCGTTCAACCTTGAAATCTTCACGAATAGGAAGGAAATGAGCAGACTTGGTTAAGCGATCGATAAACACCCAAATACTATCGTGACCAGAAGGCGTACGAGGAAGTTGGGTTATGAAGTCCATAGCAATGCTATCCCATTTCTAGACGGGGATTTCAGGTTGCTCGAGTAGACTAGAAGGTCGTTGATGCTTGGCTTTAACTTTTGAACAGGTAAGGCACTTAGAAACATAAGCGGCAATTTCTCCCTTCATACTAGGCCACCAATAGGATGTACGTAAGTCGTGGTACATCTTGTCAGCACCTGGATGAATTGAGTACTTAGATTTGTGTGCCTCGTTCATTATGATTTCACGAAGATTGTCGCGATTTGGCACCCAAATGCGATCACGACAGTAAAGTAGACCATCAGATTTCGTAACGAGTAAGTCTTCAGTAGCTCCACGTATTTCTACGAACATGGTTCCTTCATTGATAGACGAGTATGGCGCTTCGCGAATGCAAGTGTGAAGATCGCTCGAGATATGAAAACAACGAATACTATTAACATGAGTCTTATGACTAAGAGCGTTAGTCACCACATTCGCTTTTCCAGGATAATAGCGAATCTCGCAGTCGTTAAGTAATTCCACCCATCGACGTTGTCGCATGTTAAGCTCTTTCTCATTAAAGATGTGTTGTAGGCTCTTGTGGTCAGTGAAAACCACACACTTCGTACCATATAGGTAGTGTCGCCAAATCTTTAATGCAAAAACAACTGCGCCAAGCTCGAGATCGTGGGTAGTATAGTTTTTCTCATGTATTTTGAGTTAACGAGAGGCATAAGCGATGACTTTGTCTCGTTGCATGAGAACACAACCAAGACCACAATTCGAGGCATCGCAATACTCCACGAAATCATCATTCCCATCAGGGAGAGCAAGAATAGGAGCGTTACAAAGTAGCTCTTTAAGAGTTCGAAAAGATTCCTCTTACTCAGGACCCCAAGCAAAAGGTTTCTCTTTTTGAGTCAACAAAGTGAGAGGAACGACGATCTTTGAGAAGTTCAAAATGAATCAGCGATAGTAACCCGCCAATCCTAAGAAGGAACGGATTTCAGAAGGAGTTTTAGGCGCGGTCCAGTTCTTCACTGCTTCAATTTTGGAAGGATCAACATGGATTCCTTTTTCACTAACAACGTGCCCAAGGAATTGGACTTCTTTGATCCAGAACTCGCATTTGGAAAACTTCGCGTAAAGACGTCCGGTACGTAAAAGCTCGAGTATAAGACGTAGATGACGTTCGTGATAGGCTTGAGACTTAGAATAAATGAGAATATCATCAACGAAGACGATCACAAAGCGATCCAAATAGGGTTTACAAACACGATTCATAAGATCCATGAACACTGCGGGTGCGTTGGTCAAACCAAAAGGCATAACCACGAACTCGTAGTGTCCATAGCGAGTGCAAAAAGAGGTTTTAGGAATGTCCTCTTTGAGAACACGAAGTTGGTGATAACCAAATCGAAGATCGATCTTGGAGAAGCAAGTAGCGCCTTGAAGTTGGTCAAAAAGATCATCGATAAGCGGAAGAGGATAACGATTCTTGATTGTGAGTTTATTAAGCTCGCGATAGTTGATACACATGCGAAACGAGCCATCCTTCTTCTTGACGAAATTCAAGGTGAGGTACTTGGACGAATGAATCCCTTCTCGAGGAGTTCTTAGAGTTGACTAGATAATTCTTGCATTTTAGAAGGTGCAAGACGGTACGGAGCTTTCGCAACAGGAGTCGAACCAGGTACGAGGTCAATACGAAAATCGACAGATCGAGGTGGAGGAGGACCAGGCAGATCTTCAGGAAAGACGTCAGGGAAGTCGCGCACCACCGGAACATCATTTATGCTCTTTCCCTTGCCCTTTTCTTCCATAATGTGGGCTAAAAAGGCAAAGTATGGTTTACGTAAATATTTGTTCGCTTGTGTTCAGGACATTAACCTTAGTCCTTTTGAAGGTCGGTCTCCATAGACGCGCAGAGTGTCGCCAGATGGAAAAGGTAAACGAACATACTTCTCGTAGCAAGCAATTTCAACATGGTTTTCACGAAGCCAATCCATGCCTACGATGATGTCAAAACTACCCAATTGCATGGGTATAAGGTCGATAGCGAAGGTATGATCGTTAAGAGTAAGAAGACAATCACGAAGAACATAATCGACTAAAACGGATTTGCCATTGGTAACTTCGACGGAAAACGACTTAGGTAGCTTAGAGCGTGTGACATTTAACAAAGGTTCGAATTCAACGGACACATGGCTTTTATCCGCACCAGTATCAAATAACAACGAAGCATAAAGGTTATTAACAAGAAACGTACCATTAACGACTTCATTGTTGTTGCGCGCCTGATTTACGTTAATATTGAAAGCGGTCCACGAGGAGGTTGTTGTTCTTGGTTGAGTTGAGAACACTGAGGACGAAGGTGAGTTGTGTCACCACATTTGTAGCAGGCTCGTGCTGGTTTGTTGTTTTGTTGAGCGGTTTGAGCTTGCAGTGTGGGGTTGTTCTTACAGTAGGCGGTGTTATGGCCAAAACGGTTGCAATAGGTACAATGGCGGCAATTGGCATTGGTAGGATGGTGAAAATTGCAAGTAGTACATTTGGGATGAATCCCAGTGTATGACTGTTGTTCGTTTGCAGGAGTGGCAGGGTTAGATGGTAAAGCTGGAGGGTTTGGCGGAGTAACAACCGCATAATTCTGATTAGAAGCCTTCCGCTTCCTGTTCTGGTTCTTTTTGGTGGACGAGGGGGGTTCAACAGTGGCTTGGTGCACGTTCTTCAAGGAAGCCTTTTCAGAGTTCCTACGAAGGACGATGTTGATGTTAAGGCGAGCGACCAATTGATAGGTTTCTTCTATGGTTTCTGGAAGAGCAACTTCCATAAGGTTCATGAAGGAATCAGGGCAGCAATGGATGTACTTGTTAATTTGCTTCAAAGGCGTATCAACCTGGCTAGGACAGAGAATGCTAAGTTGCTTGAAACGGGTGGTTAAGCCATCGTTATCATCGCCGACTTGTTTCAAAAACCAAAATTCATGCTCCAACTTTCTGAGCTCATGCGGAGGGCAGAATTCCTCCCTCATGATCTTCTTTAGTTCCACCCATAGCAGAGCGTGAGCGGCATTTTCTCATCTTGTGCCTCGCTCTCGAGGTCTGCCAGTCCAGGGCCCTCGAGCGAAACACACCAGTAGAGTTTTGAGTGCGTAAAGTGTCAGGACAACCACTCTGACGGAAAGCGATTTCCATGGCATCAAACCAAGTGAGCAGTGCGGTGGCACCATCCTTGCCTGAAAATTCCAAGGGTTTACAAGCCATAAATTGCTTGAAGAGGAATGGTGGCGTTGGTTTCTGCACCTTGGAGTCCACAGAGCCATGCGGCTAGTCCGAATTTGGTTGGATGCGACTAACGATGTCAGGTATCACTCAGGCCATTTGATCGGCCGTTTGTTCAGCGATGAGTCCGACCAATTCTTTTTTGGAGATGGAGTTGTGGTTGGAACCCCTCTTGGATTTGGTCTTCCCTGATGAGCTTGGAGATGCCATCTAGAAGTTTGAAAGAAAAGGAAAGGATGAGACTTGATCATAATGTTTTAAGAAAATCGTTTTCATGAAATGATTAACATAGCATAAAGTTTCACATAGCATAAAAGTGTTCAAATTGATTCACATAGCACATAAGATTCAAATTGTATCACTTAGCATAATCATGAATTCCACATAGCATAACATGAATAATGAAAGCATCACAAATTTAGTTTGTTCACGAGGGATTATTATTGATTTTGATTGCGATAACATGCGAAAGGTGTAAAAAGTTGGAAATGAACGAACGTTTAAGTATAAAATCACATATAAATTGAGATACATAAAAGAGAGGGTCAATAAAACATTGGATTGTTTCGGGTAGAGAAACGTCGATTATTCCAAAGTGGGTCGAAAGCCTTTCGAATTAGAGAAAACATGATTTGGCCTATAGGTAAGATACTCTCGTCAAGAAGCGATTAACGGTATCTTACCCTTCCAGTTACTACACGTCTCTAATCGATTGAAACAATCAGGACTTTGGCGAGATTGAAAATCGAGGAATGGGACTTAATCGACGAGGTGCGGGTTTCACCCCTAACTTGACAATTTTGTACCCTAAACATGGTTGGTACTCGTCGGGTCAAAATATAATTTCGACACTTTGACGAGGGTCCACTAGAGTTGAAATGGAAATTACTATTAAGTTTTGGATTTCACTCCAAGCTTAATGGTGTAATTTCGTGCAAAAATAGTTTAAGGTAGAATGAGAGTCGTTTACCAAATTGTGGGTTTCACGCCTATTTTGGTAAAGTCGTCTCGTTTATGCTACGAGGGTCTTCAAATAAACAAAGTGTATTCACGTTAGCCTTAGGAAAGGCATGTAAATTTAACAAACAAGAAGAATTGCTAGGAAGAATGTAAGGTAGAATGCATAAGTTTTAAACAACAAATAAGAGACAAAGTTCCTAAAACTATAGACTAGGGCAAAGCATTCCTACTTTTTCCTAATTCCCTATAGTTATGGCTCTGATACCAATCTGTCACACCCCAACCGATGGCGGAAACATCGGGATGAGAGGAAAACGAGATTCAAAGAGACTTCATAACACTATGTGACAATATTGATTTAATTCAAATTTCATTTCAAGACTAATTGTCATAGAAGTTTCAAATAGAAATAACAACATTGTTTCAAATTGTAACATAACAATAAAAGACAGATTAATCTAGGTGTGTATCTATGTCCACCTAAATTGCATTTCTTCTTGAACATCAACTCATCAATCAACCTGCAACATGTATGAAAATAGAGTTCAACGCAAAAGCAAAGGCGAGTATAGTTTTTGTTACATAGCATAATATAGCATAAAATAGTTTAAAGTGCTCATATCCAACATGAATCATATTAAGCAAGTTTACTAGCATGCCGAAACGGTGTACTTATATGTTCAAACCCAAGAATCCAATGCGTTAAAATAGCCTATCCCAAATAGAATAAAGGGAGGTTAACATGTTTGACTTAACAATACCCCAAGAATCGTGGGCGGTGCATTACTCCTATAGCGCTATAATTGTTAAGGTAGGCTAGCAAAGTTAATGAAGCATATATCGACACAAATAGTTTACATTAACATAAAAAGTCTAAACAAGCATCATATAGTTTCATGTTAAGCATGGATAGAGTTTAAAATAGTTTCATGTGAAGTGTAAGTTTGTATCATATACATGTTGCACCGAAAAGTGATAAAAGGGAAAATGGGATCGGGTATACTCACAGTTTTTGCAAGCTTTCCTACTTGAAATCCCGTAAGTGACGTTGGTTGTTTAGTTTGGAGCACCTTGTCCTTCTACACAAGGAACATGGATATATGAGTTTGGGGAATAAGGGAAGATTATAGATTCGAAATTTAAATAACATGAACATAGCCATATGAAAATAATCATCCACCACATATGATGTTTAGATGATATTCTTACTAACTTGGCAATGTCCACTTGTTCATCATCAAGGGTTCGGTTTGTTTGCATATTACATGAGTATTATATAAAGTATACTATATCATATATGTCAAGCAAGAGGTAGAAGATTAAAGTCTTCATTTAGGCACCTCTAAGTGTCATAGAATTCATACATGAGGTAGGAAAAACAAAGCTTCCATTTAGGCACCTCTAATGTTCACCACTACACTTGTTGTTATAAACAATCAAGGAGGGCCATGAACATACAAGAATAATGAAATAAAACAACTAACCTATGAGAAAATATCAAGAAGTGAGTGGATTTTTATGAAAGATAGCCCAAGCTAGTCTACAATCACACATTTATCAAGCTTCAAGCTTGAACACTTCTTGTGGGTAAAACCCTAACTAAAACAGAATGTTTGTGAGGTTTTATCCTCTGATTTAACATTTCTCAGCCTTGTTTTTAAGCCCAACTAACCATTCGATTGATTATGAGCATTAGGACATAGGTTTGAGATGAGATTAACTCAAGTTTATCAAAGTTTTAAATGAAAACAGAAAAATCAGTCAACTTTGGAGCCTTTTTGGTGACGTTCTCGGGCCTCGTTTTCCATGGAAAACCAATGGAAACGTAGCTAAGGTCAAACCAAAGAAGTAGGAAAAAGAATCGAGTGAATCAGATAAGAAATGAGTAGTTATGCTCACTTTAGTGAAGGTTGAACAATCTGCTCGAACTTGGGATAATCAGCTGACTAGAGAGAGTTTTGAGAGTGTTTGCAGTGATTAAAAAAGTGAAAATGGCTTGGAGAACACATGGTATTTATAGGGAAGGTTTAGGTTAGTTTGTAGTTGCGTAATTAATGTTAAAAGTTGTTTAAAACTAAAAAAAAACATGAAAATCGCGCTTAAAATCGAGCTGAAAGGGGTTTTCTTCGCGCTGGGCTGGTTGACGGGCCGAGTTTATAAAAGAATTGGAGGCCGGGTTTAGTTTGATGTGAAGACGCAGCTCCGTTGGTTATGCGCGTGTGTGTGAGGGTACAGACCCAGGTTCTAGTCTCGTGGTCTGCATCCTTTTTATTCCTTTTTTTTTTTGTTTCCCTTATAACCTTAAACTTTCTGCCATTTATACAAATAGTCCCCAAGTTTAAAGTTTCAGTAATTACTCTAACACCCCTAGACTTTAATTAAAACCCATGTTATGTTATTTTTAAAGGAACTAACCTTTTAGTTTAAACTAACTAGGTTCAGTAACTTTAAAAATTAACGAGACTAACTAGTTTATTATAAAAATTAAACTTTTAAATAGTAAAATTAATTAATTTAATTAATTAAATAAAGTAGGATAAGTAAATAACCGTATTTATAAACGGATTTAAATTTGGATAAAATCCCTTAAACGATTATTCACGAAGCTTCCGAATCTCATTATTTAAAGAGTTTTAACTAGTTTAATGAGTATCAAGTGTCGATAAATAAAGAATCAAGAATCCTTGAATAATATTTCGTTCAAACGAGAATTGTTCATCAGTTACACATAAGACTAACGTGAATACACGAACATGATAACTTCGTTTTCATTATGATCAAGAGCCTCGAATTACAAATGAAACGAAAGTAGATTTCAAAGAAAGTACAAGTGTCTAAATACGGAAAGTACAACACGTCTTGCTAAAATAAGAAAGTGAGAAAATGCGGAGCGTTACACACGATGGCGGCAACCGTTCAATATAATATGAGGTCGTTAATGTGTATTTTTGCTCAAATCGGCAAGCTTTAACAACCTATCATCAGACGACACCTCACACATCGATGGAGAAATCAAGAACCCTAATGAAACTCCATCTGAAACTCTGATCCTTCGGTCAAGCCCCTTACATTTAGTGATTTGATCATGATTCAGATGCTTCACAAATGAATCGACAAGATGACACGTAAGACGGTGTAAAAAGAATGAAACGACAAAAGTGAAAAAAAAAACTTAAAAGTCACTATTCCTCAGCATGTTCAAAATTAATTTATATGAATATTAATAATATTATTAATTATCAATAATAATATTACTATCAATAATAGTACTACTACAATTATTATTATTATATTATTTTGTTATTCTTTTTATTATTAAATCATAGTTACCATTATTATATTATATTGCATTGCAGCATTATTATTGTTGTTGTTCTGCTATCGTTGATGTTGTTTTTTTTTTCTATCTATCAAACAATATAAAGTAATAATTTATTCTATTTAAATATGGGTAACCAAGTAGTACAAAAGAATGACAACGATCCATTCCATTCTCTTAATCATTTTATGCTTTCATTTCTTTCATTATGTTATACAAAACAGTCCCTATCTTTGATTTGGATTGAAATCAAATTCAGACAAGTTTGAATACGTTCAAAATCAAATTCAAAATGATATATGCATACTATTGAAATTGTGATAACCCGTGTTTCCAATACTCCTCTAGTTCCTTCGATGCTTGACGTGTGGGTATTGAATGAACCGATAAATAATTATTTGATTTTAATTGTGTACGATATAGGGATGATTGGATGTATGGTTATATTTAGTTGATATGAAAGTTTAGGAACCGTAATTGTTAGATGTTATATGTCTATGTGTAACGTTAGCGGGCCGCACCTCAAACCCGAGCCACACACTTGAGCCTAAGGCCGCACCCATCTCACAATAATTCTGGCCCATCAATATTAAGCCCAAACCGAGCCGACCCAAACCCCTCCCCTTATATGTTAATACCTCATGTCAATACCTGATGCCTTACGTAACCTCATATATTTATATTTCACACAAGATTGCAAACCCTAGTCCCCTCCTCATCCCTCTCGAACAACCTGATGGCAGCCCCTTTTATCGAAGCCCTCTTCCTCTCTTGTGTTCAGGTAACCATGATTACATTCGTGTAGCTTATCGCTTGATGATCAGGTTTGTGTGCTTATATGTTCTTTGTGTACATCACTCGGTATAATGTTATGAACTAATTGACTATTTTGATCATTCGAATATACTGCATGAATAATGAGTACCATGATGTTCAAATGCATAAATTAATACAAATCAGTGAATGCTAATGTTATTGCGTGACATGTTAGGGTTGGTATCGATGGATGTTGACTTGAATATTGATGATGAATAAGTCGATGCGCTGAAACAGTTAGACGATTAGGGTTGCAGGCACACCATGCCGTTCACGATGAAACTCATGTTTCGTCAATAAGGTTCACGACAAAACTTAGGTTTCGTCAATAAGGTTCACGACGAAACTTAGGTTTCGCCAATATGGATCATGACGAAACACTTAGGTTTCGTCACAAAGAATTGTCTTTCACCGTGCACCTGCTCATCGGATGATGGTTGGGTCAAGAAACTGTTAGTGTAAATCAAGAAGTTAACGTACTAGTTTGTTTGAATGACAAATCTGATCCCATAACTTGGCCTTAATGTTGATTACCCTGGAGTTGTTCATGTGCAGATTTTTAGTGATTACTTTGATTAAAACATAGCCATAACTATTGAATGATATTCATAAGTTAGATTGGAATGATGATTGAATGTTCATTATGATGATTGCAAAGTAATGGCTGTTGATTCAGTAACTCCACATAATTAGTGTAACCGTAAATTGCTGTCACGTTGCCTTGTAACTGAACCAGGCGAAACATAATGGATGTTTCGTCATAAAGTAGCCCGACGAAACATAGGGATGTTTCGTCATGCTTAGTCTCAACGAAACACATCTTTCTTCGTCCATGAAGTTTCGTTGTATGGATGGGAAGTGGTGGTGATTTCATATTTGATTTGGGCTTATAGTATTAACTGGGCCGCACAAGTCTTGGGTGGGTCATCAACTTAATTGTTGTATGTATACTTGTATTAACGAACAAAGTGTTATGTGTGGCTTGTACATGATGAAATCATGGTGTGAAATTGATGTAAACAGAACTCATGCTACGAGACTATTTATTGTTGTTGACATGTTAACTGTTATGACTTGGACTGTATGTGAGTCACCTATACATTAAACTATGTGGTATGTGATTAAGGAATACGTGAATTAATCATACGCGGAATATGTAGTATATGTGTATACGAATCTGATTAAAACTTGGTAACCATAAATAGGTCGTGGTTGATCAAAACTGTTAAACAAGTAACTATCTGCCAAGCAAACCGAGGTGAGTTCACACTTTCTATAAGGCATGGGATTCCCGGTGGTTTGGGAATGGGTTTAGAAACTTAAACGAAACCTACATACTCACCTTTAACAGAATATGTACCTCCATCCTCATTGAGAAGGATGACAACATTTAATCTACGTATTCTCCTTGGGTAGATTGCGTACCTCTGTCCTCAGTTTGGAAGGACGACAACATATAACTTACTAGACAAAACTCTATCATTAAGTCCCTCATTTTTATATCGACTTAATCGTTGGGCCAATGGCGAGCGGGTCATTAGTTAATAGCGCTATTAGGGTTGACAAGCCTCACACCGTGCCGGGAGGACGGGCGTGGACTAATGGATCTGGGCACTTAGTCAATGATGATAGACGTTGACGTAGGGCACAACTTTCTCAGTCAGTTGTCGATATGGTAACGGTCTAGTGGTTACATGGGGTAGCCCCCACTGGTTATGGTTTGGGAAACAAGGAACGAATTAACTACTGGTTTACGAATGAACTTATGGTCTTTGGAACAACTTTAAAATGGACAACCAACTGTGAACTCGCTCAACTTTGTTGTTGACTCGTTGTTGCATGCCTTGTAGGCCTTTAGGTGCATATTGTTGGAACTTGCTGTCTGGGAGGCTGGAGTGGTCATGGGTCGAGATACATGGAATCGCGACATAAGGCTAATGGTTTTTACATGTGGATTATAAACACTTAACGAATGAATTATGCTTCTGCTGTATACTGTGAATTATTTGTAACGTTGTAACACTTAATGCTAATAAATGAAAGCTTTATTTAAATATACCTATGAGTTCATTGTGATTGATGGCTAGATCCTGGTACGTCACATGCCTCGCGGGGGTTTCCGCATGTGGGATTTTGGGGGTGTGACAGATTGGTATCAGAGCCATTGGTTATAGTGAACTTGGTTTTAAAAAGGGGAAAACGTTTTTATAAAACCAGACTATAACCGAACAGTTCTGAAAACGTGAATACGACCATGACACTCAGCTCCAGATTGCAAGGTTCGTCTCTCGTATACTCATTGTACTGCATAACTAGTGAGCACTTACATATGATATTGCATGTGATTGCATGTTTAGCACAACAATATGAATTTATGTATTACTTACATGTGTTATGTGACTGATAGGGTGGTATTTCCCTAAACATCCATGACATACGCTTCGTGATGCTCTTTATTTGCTACTCGAGTTTGAGGAACCATTTGACATGAGTTAAAAGGAGCTGAGATGAGCATGCAAATCACAATATTATTGTGAGTGCACACATAATAATAATGTGGGGTGCATGCGAGTCCCAGTGAGCCTTAACAAGTGGAAAAGGGGTTTCGTTCCGTTATTTGATCGATGTGAAACATAACAAACCTATAGGGGTCATAGCAGTGAATGTCCCCTACTCGAATGTGAACTTTTCATTCATCTCTGGATCCTTTCGAATCTCGATGCTATCGAGTATTACCTAAACACTTAGCGAACCGAGTAGAATGTTAGGTGCTTATACGAACGTCCCTGAGTTGGATGCCGCAGTGTCGAATGATTGATCAATACCTTTCTTACACCTCTTCGTTTACTGGAACTCAAATATTGACGTCTTAGATCCCGAAGTGTGATCACTTCTGCAACACTCTCGTAACAGACCGTGTAATACTCAAACAACTTGCAACATCGATGGACAGGAGGTTGAACGTAGTGCTTTACCGACCTCAGTACTTTGACGACCCTGATTACCGGCAACAAGCACCAGTTAATTGGCTTAAATCGAATCCCTAACCCTTGACAGCGACTCATGGGAGTCAACTCTTATGAATTAATCAGGACATAAGCGATGACAGTTGACCATGGTATGGAACGTGAAGCTGCCAGCACAAGGGGTAGCGTCTTAGAACGTGGCACAGAATATGAAAAGATGGACCCTGTCAATGAAAGATCATAGAGCTCCATTTCAAACAACAGCACTGGAGGCAACAGTCATGGCAACATCAAGGTACTTGAAATGGTAACCAACAGTATAGAAATCAAGGTGTCTACAACATGGAGTGGTTGTTGCTAAATCAAAACGACAACAACCAAGGAAACGACGGTCGTACTAGAAATCCTAGCAACAAGTACAACCACACGGGAAATGATGCTCATGGAGGGGCATTTAGGATTGGCGTGGGCGACGCCAAGATTGTAATAACATGGTGGCATACACGTTCTAGGTAACGAATCACTGTGTCTCTGTTCTATATAACCCAGATGCTTCTTGAAACCCAACCTGTTGGGGAATCGGCTGATGGCAAGATAATGGAAACCTCATATGATCATTGGGATGCAAACTCGACCTTGTGGGATAAGTGTTCGACATCGACCTTTTTCTGTTGTTCTTGATAGATGTACCCAATGAGGAGAAGATTCTATGAATCCCTCTCCTTAGTGGAGGATTGTTATCTGTTCTAACGCGTCAGAGTGGTGCAACGGTTAGCGTCATTTCAACAACGAAAGCCAGGAGTGTCTACGGAGGGATTACCCCGCTATGTTAGCAACTGTTATTGACGCAAGGTTAGGAAAAAGAGGATCGAGGATCCACCAGTTATTCGTGATTACCCTCAATGTGCTACCCGAGGAACTTCCAGGATCATCTCTACAACTGCTAGGTAGGAACTCAGTTTGACCTCACGCCAGAGGAAGTTCTAACTACTCGTACTCTCTACCGTCTTGCACCAAGAGGGTTGCAGGAGCTGTTTAGCCAACTACAGGAACTATCGGACAGGATTTTTCGCTTTAATGAGTCCTCGCTATACCCATGAAGAGAAGCCTTTTCATAGGTGTACTGACTATCGAGAACTCAACAAGGTGACAGCCAAGAACCGTTTGCCTCGGCCACGTATTGACAACCCGTTAACCAGTTGCGAGGAACAAGCTTCCATTCGAGGATTGGCTAGTGAATGAACTATCATCAGATGGAAGTCCAAGAGGAGAATGCTCTTAGAACATAATGTCGAACGCAATGCAGCCATTTCAACTTTGTACACCAGGATCATTGAGTTGATCAACACACCAGCAGCTTCAGGGATCACATGAATCGACTGTATTTGTTGACGACGTTCTGAATCATGACCAGGAGAAAGGAACACCATGGACGGCATCTGTATCTTATTTAGAGCCCCAGAGGGAGGAGCCATTCCGTATGAAATCTTGCCAAATGTAACATCTGGATTCGAGGGATTTTCGAAAATTGCGCCGCTATAATCTCTTTAGTACAACAAGGTGCTGTGATTGTAGAATACAAAATAGGAGGACGTCTCTCCAGCTTTCGAATTCCAACTCTACAATGTGCTGAGCATCGTCCTTACCCGAGGGTGCGGGTGATTTAGTGGTATACCATGATGGTCCGAATCAGAGTCCCAGTTACACACCGACGCAACACGAGAGAGTGATGACTTATGTGATGGAGTTAAAGAGGAACTGCACGACGCACAACCGGTGGTGGAAAACATGGTCTTTGGATTTACTTGGAGGCATTACTGGGACGGTACCGAATGCGTTACTTAGACCGATCACAAGGGCCTCCCGTATACCCTGGTTTCGAAAGAGCTAAATCAGTTAATTACATCGCTGGATGGAACTTTTGGATGATTTCGACTATGCAACTTGAACGTACACGAGCCTGGTAACTCGCTATCGACTTTAACATACCTGATCAGACTCGCTTAGTTCAAACTGGAGAGCTGAAGGAAGAGGATTTTCAAGTTGAACCCATGTGGGGCATGGAGAAGCAACCTTTGACAGGTCGGACGACACTCGTTACCTCATGGAATAGTAACTGTAGGAAATTTATGTTGAGTAAGCACCGGCCTCGATATTCTAATCGTCTGGGTTTTGATGAGAGACATTAGGATTTTTGAACCTTGTACTGGTGATCGGGCATGAAGGCCCACCTAGTTAGGTATGTGAATGATGGATTGACTTGTGGGAAAGTCAAGGTGAAGTATCAGCAACCAGCAATACCCACATGGAAATGAGAACAGACTGCCATGGATTTGGTCGCCGGTCTAGTTACAACTCGAAACGGAAACAATATCACCTGAATAATCGTGGATTGTCTCATGTAACCAGCACACCTTCTTGCAGTCAAGGGAACTGACGAGTCCACTCAACTTGTGAATATTCCTCTGGAAGAGACGGCTTATAGGCACGAGGTGCCAACTCTTGTTACCTTTGATTTTGAGCAATACCTGATTTAAGGAAGGCAATACGCATATCCTTTGGCTCTCGATTAGACATGAGCACGGCGTATCATCCACAGACGGATGGGCAGTCTGAGCGCACCATCCAAACCCCTGAAGATATACTTCGAGCATGTGTAATCGACTTTGGTAATGACTGGGAGCGGCATCTACCTTTGGTGAAGTTTTCGTAGAGCAACAGTTACCACACCAGCATTCAGGCTGCTCCGTTCGAGGCATTGTACGGACGGAAGTGCCGATCACCTCTTTGTTGGGAAGCCATTGGAAACAGCCAAATCAATGGCCCAGAACTCGTCATAAACACAACAGAGAAGATTCCTCAGATACGACAACGAATGGCGGCAACTCATGATCGTCAGAAAAGCTACGTTGATATGCGCAAGAGACCACTCGAGTACCAAGTTGGGGATCGAGTACTACTTAAAGTCTCACCTTGGAAAGGTGTAGTTCGTTTTGGTAAATGAGGCAAACCCAACCCGCGATATTGTTAGTGTATACGTCTGTAGCTTCCGTCAGCATTTAGTCATGTTTTGTAGATTTGTGTCCTTTGTAAACAATTATGTAATGTATGTATGTTAGATAGAACGACAACTCAGGAAACGGGACTGTTTTGTAAAGTGTTGACTTTGTTGACCAGTGTCACCCGATCGGATGGGCTATCCGATCGGACAGCACTTAACCGTTCGGACAACACTTATTCGTTCGGACAGCATGTCATCCGCTCGGACAGGATGTCATCCGTTCGGACAGCATGTCATCCGAGCGGTCAAAACTAACCTTGTTCCTGAGTTACCTATTAATACCCCGTCCGGGTATCTCATTTAGAACTTTTGAGTCTGGGGAGAACTCTGTCATTGTCTGACTTCTACAGGCGCTTTTGTACTTTTATAACAGTTGAATAGAAAGATCAGACTGTGTTTAATCATTGAATACTCTGTCGTACATCTGTGATTTGATTATATGGATTCCGTACATTAGTCAAAGTCGATTCATCTAAGTTCTTGACGAACAGATCCTGTACGAGGGACCAACAAGTGGTATCAGAGCATCCAGGGAGCTGAATCGAGATCTACGACAATGAATTCACCGGAATTCGAGCTTTTCTTGCTGATCAGAGTCAAATTTCACCGAAAATTTGACATATTCTCTCACTTTCTACTCATTTCTTACATTGTTTTTCAGTTTGTCACCATAAAATCAGAAAAAAATAAAATTGGACGTGAATCTACCGTTAAAATTTGATAAAACTGATATCATTCGATTCGCAATCATTCAAAGTATAATCCTACCAAGTTTCATAATCAAATTCAATCAAAAACTAGATCAAATTCATCAAAAACCATGTTGAACTGTTCATGTTTGCTGACATCATCCACTCGCTCGGACAGCTGTTCGAACGGATTGGACTAGACAGTACCTGTTAGTTGTTTGCTGACATCATCATTGTTACTTGCTCGGATTACCATCCGAGTGGTGTGATTTTAATTGTTCAAGTTTATTTGTCTACTTCATCATCCCACCCGGTCGGACAACAATCCGATCGGATAGGATTTGAAAGTTCTTGTTTTCAAACATTTAACCTGTCATCCGGTCGGATTACCATCCGAGCGGTGAAAGGTTGAAAGTCAAACTTTTCAAGTTTAAGTGTGTCACTCGAACGAACGACCATCCGAGCGGATCACCATCCGGTCGGATAGCCTTTTCATAACAGTACAGTTGAATACTTGTGTCACTCGTTCGGACTGTGCTCGATCGGATCACCATTCGATCCAGGTGCTTTTATTTGAAATTTTTGAAACTTGTAAAAATTGTCTAAGTGTTTGAAAATTGTTTCAGGTACTCTATAATGGGAGACGATTTTCTCAATCCTTTCAGTGACATCTTTACTTACACCAGCAACACAGGAGATGCTACATCAAGCAACACAAACACTACTACTCCTAACCCGAATCCAAAGAAAGCCATTATCGACTCATTAAGCGTGGATAACGCATATGTCACATACAATAAACCGCCCAAGCTAATGGCTATCGAGGAATACAATAGGTGGGTAGTGAGGTTTGAAGACTGGTTGAAGGCTTTCGCATACCAGAGCTGGAAGTGTTTGAAGAGTGGGTTTAACATTGGTATAAGTGACTATGAGAACTTAGTTGAAAATGAACAAGAAAGTTTTATCGCTGAGAAAAAATGTATCGCATTGCTACATCAGTCAGTAAGGGATGATATCATATCTCTAATTGACTACAAAGATTCCAAAGATTTATGGGCAAAATTAGAGAAAAAGTGCGTGGGTGGAGCAGAAATTGTTAGAAACAAGAAAAAATTGTTGAAAAAGGAATTCGATTTATTTGGATGCATGAAAAATGATTCGGTTTCAAAGATGATAGAAAGGTTTTGTCATTTGAAGATTGAGCTAACTAGACATGGGTTTACGTTCACAGAGGAAGAATTGGTTGACAAGCTGATGGATTCACTACCTGATGAAAAGGATTGGTTGTACTTTGCTCTGTTGTTGAAAACACTATGGAGAAAAAAGATCTGACAGTTGACTTTCTGATCGAGAGGCTTGAAAGTCACGAGTTGGAAATCAGGAAGACAAACAAAGTCAACAGTACTCAGTATCAGCAGAATGTTGATTTGTATTACCGAGGAAGTATGATTCCAAAAACAGTATCACCAAAGACTGCATTCTCTGCAGAAAATCCAAGTGTGCCAAATCAAGAGAATCAAAACATCAGTCCTGCTCCAAGCAGCGGATATCATTGAGGATCATCTTCATCGACTCCAAGTCAACAGCAACAACAATCTGTTCCGAAAAACACGTTCCAGTGCCATATTGCTGTAGACCTAAAAAATGCACAAAACTTCAGTGAAGAAGCAGCCAAGCAGCAAATGGTGTTTTTGGCATCCGTCTTAGAGTCTTATGAAAGTCTCGTAGCAGGAAAAATCGGAAACACAAATCTCACCAAGGAGGACTATGATCAAATTGACCCAGAGGAAATGGAGTTGATTGACATTAGATGGTGCATGGCAAGTGCGGTTAGAAGGGCTCAGAGGTTCATGGAGATAACAGGCAGACACTCCATTGGTGGACCGTCAACCAAATTAGGGTTTGACAAATCAAAAGTTACATGTTTCAAGTGCAAACAAAAGGGGTACTTTAAACGAGAATGTCGAAATGCTCCTGCTGATGAAACTGCCAATCCATTCCGAGAGGACTATTATAAAAGGGCCATAAATCATTAAAATAAAGCAGAATCTCCCAGAATGAAACAGTTAGAAGATGCTCCAAAAGAAAAGTCGAGAGCATTAGCCGTTATGCATGATGACGAGGGCTATGATTGGAGTGATGTGCTACCAGAAGAAGATGCTGTGGGTTTTGCATTCATGGCAAAGATTGTTCCTTTCAAAGATACCCGAACAGAAGAAGAAAAATATGTCAACAGGAATATGTTAGCCCAAAACATGAAAGATCAAATTTATCGAACATGGAAAGAGACAAAGAGTGAAAAAAGATGGGATGCAACTCGGGAATGCTATTTGGATCCTAAAGGGAATATAGTTGTTGAACCATCATCAATCAGTGTTGAAACCCTCATAGAGCAGATAGCAGAAGAAGAAGAGGAAAGGCAGAGAATGTGGGCAAGAGAAGCTGAAGAAAAGGAGAAAGAAAAGGAGTTACAGTCAAAGAAGGTCGATGATGGGATAATCGACACAACCAAAGAGTTCACTGCAGATAACCTAAAGAAAATGGCTGACAAAGTGCTCGCAGCGAAAGAGTTAGAGGTAGTTTCTGAGTCTAGAACTAAGTCTAAAAGCAAGGTCAGTTCTAATGATTCAACCAATGAGTCAGGTAAGAAAGCCAAAATTGAGAGCGACTGCAAAAATTGCATGAAAGACTGCAAGGTTTGTAGTACACTTGCTTACCTCAGCGGTAAAAAGACTGAAGAACTGACAGAAAGAGTCAGAGAAGTTGAAAATCAAATCATAAGTCGTGACAAACTGGTAAAAGCTTCAAATGATCGAATCAAAGAATTAACTGAGAAAATTGAAAATGATAAAATTGATGTAGAACGAATCAGGAAAGAAAACGAAAAGTTAATCCATGAAAACCGTCAACTTTTTGAAAATCATGAGAAGTTAAAAAGAACGATTAAAGATTCTGATGAGAGAAACAGTAAAACAAGCAAAGAAAATTTGCAACTATCAGGAGTCCTTCAGTCGAAAGAAAAGCAAATCAACCAACAGTTAGATGAGATTGCTAATCTGAAGCTTCAGTTTCAGGAAGCTAAGATAGAAAATGAACGCATCAATCTGAAACTAAACAGTTACAACTCCGCAAGTTTTGTTCTTCAACACATAGTTCCCAAACCCATTGGGAAGAACAAAGCTGGCGAAGATGTATATGCTGATGGAACCGGGGTTGGGTATCATCAAGTTCCACCGCCTGTGTTGAATAATTTTTCAAAGAAGAAATCCGGGTTGGTTAACAATGATGAAACAAATGAAATCAAACTTCCAGAAACAATTGACATCACATTCACTTCATCATCTGATGAAGACAACGTTCAGTCTGAAGTTGTTAAAAACGTAGTTGAAAATGTTTTGAAATCTGACAGTGATTCAACTGAAGACGAAGAATGCTTTTTGAACAATTACATTCCGAAATCAACCTCCAAAAACAACTTAAGTGAAAAACCTACTCTTGTGATGTACAAGATGTCGGGTTCGGATAAGTTGTATTCGGATCTTGAGTTTCCGTTAGAGAATGTGAATGTCGACAAATTGAAAAATGTTTTTAAACTGGTTGAGATTGATGTTTGTGAAATCGAAGGTTTGAAACGTTCTGAAAGACAATTGAACTTTGAAAAGGATAAATCTTACTACAAAAAACCTATAGTACCGCCACGGTTTTCTCACAACAATCAAAACAAATGGTCGGGTGGTCATCAGGGTGGTAAGAATAACCAAAGAAGGAACTTTCAAAACAAGAAATTTGTTGAGAAAAAGGTGTTTGTGAAAAGCTCGAGTTCACACTCCGAGAAAGAATCTGAGATTTTTTCGAAAACCAATGAAGAATTTTTTGAGAAGAAAGCCTCGCAACCTCAAACCGAAGATACAAGTCTAGTTGTTGACACCTGAACATGCTTCAAATGCAATCAAGTTGGACACATTGCACGAAAGTGCACCAACTCGAAGCCTAAGTCTATGGTTGTCGAGAATCCGAAAAGAAAAGACGATGTAGAGGGAAAAGCTCCAATGTTTGTTGAGAAAAAGTTTTTAAAGAAGTAAAATGCCGAAGTTAAAACTGAATCTGCAAAAGAGTCAGTTAAGAAAACCAAACCCGTAAAGAAGTTGGTAACTAAAAACGACAAATTTTACAAACGGGTTGCGCCATCTCAACAAGCATGGAAGCCGAAATATTTTGAAGAGAAAGCAATTTCTCCAAAACCAAAGGTTTCAGAGTCTGCAAAACAATCATTTTCTACCACACCGGTAAAGAAGAATGTTCCGTTTGATCACTATGAGAAACTTGTGAAACAAACTTCTACCCCACCGGGAAAGAAGTATGTTCCGAAGAAAGACCAACCATCTGGTCAACGTCAAAAAAAACGAATCTTTCTTATACAAAGAGGTTGAGGTTGGGACTAAAGAAAGTTTAAAGATGAATGACAAAAATTTTCCGCCATTATACACCAAAACCACGATTCTGAACGTCAAGCTACCTGAGTCAAAAGAGGCTTGGGTTGCTTCAAAATCTCACTAAATGTTTTTGAAATGTGTAGGAGCTTCCGAGATCCATCTCACGTTGGATAATGGATAGTGGAGCTTCTCGGCACATGACGGGAATGAAAACCCTACTATATGATGTGCGAGGGTTTAATGGAGGATATGTGGGATTTGCAGGCAATCAAGGTGGTCGTATAATTGGTGAGGATACTTTATCGAATGGAATTGTCACGTTTGAAAGAGTGAATTATATCGCCGAGCTGAAAACAATTTTCTGAGCATCTCCCAGATTTGTGATCGTATGTATTCGACGCATTTCACAGACAAAGAATGTTTGATATTGAAGAAAGGATTTGTTGTTCCCAAGGAGTGGGTTATCATGAGAGCACCAATAGTCGACGATCTGTACGTGTTGGACATGAGTGTAGCAACTACTACCATGGGTCAGGCTCACTGCTTCATGTCAAGAGCCACTGAGAAAGAGTCACAATTATGGCATAGAAAAATGGGCCATATTCATCTGCGAAAAATGAACTACCTAGTACACAACGAATTAGTAGACGGAATTCATCTGAAAGGTTTTCATCTTGAGGGGGAGTGCATTAGTTGTATCAAAGGTAAGCAGAAAAAGAAATCTCACCCTGGAAAGAAGATGAATTCAGTCTCGAGGCCGTTAGAAAGACTTCACATGGATCTTTTTGGTCCAGTGAATGTCAAAAGCATAACTGGTGATCTCTACTGCCTAGTTGTCATAGACGACTATTCTAGATTTTCGTGGGTAACATTTCTGAAGACAAAAGATGAAACAGTTTGGAGTTTAATGACAATGTTCAGAAAACTTGAAAACCTGTACCAAACTCATATTAGAAGAATAAGAAGTGACAACGGTACAGAGTTTAAGAACATCAGAATGGAAACATATTGTAATGAAAGAGGTATACTGCATGAATTCAGCGCGCCATACACTCTGCAGCAAAACGGAGTGGCAGAAAGAAAAAATGGGACGCTGATTGAAACGGTTAGGACGATGCTTGCTGATTCAAAACTACCTGCCAATTTCTGGGCAGGAGCAGTGTCAGCCGCTTGCTATACGCTCAACCGGTTCTTACAGTGAAAAAGTTCAACAAGACATGTTTCGAGCTCATTAATCTCCGCAAACCTAACCTGAAGTATTTGGAACCGTTCGGGTCTCCCTGCACAGTTCTAGAACCTTTTGGTAAATTTGGTCCAAAGTGCATTGAAGGTATATTTGTGGGATATGCAAGCCCGTTGAAAAGAGTCTTTGTTCCAAGCATGAAGCGGATCATCGAAGCACAAAATGTTGAGTGTCAAGGTTATACGATGCCACCTCAGAATCCTGGCAACTCAAGGCGTTTCAATTACGATACTCTGTGGGATTCATTCGATATAGGAGAAGAACCAGATTTCTATGACGAGTTGGATATTCTGAGAGATTATGAAGAATCACAAGAAAGATTCCCAACAGAACCTTATAGTCGTCAACAACAAGCTTCGAACGATGATGAAGCAGGTCCAAGCAATGCTGGAGAACATGATGATGTTTTGCAAACTCTGATATCTTCAGAAAGCGAACAAGCTACTATCAATCAGATGGGAATCAATGATAATTCAGATTCTGATGAAAGGCCAACATTAGATCATGGTGATTCAGAGTCTGAGGGGGAGCAAATCCAGTCTCAAGATCAAACTATTCCAGTCAGTGAACAAGTCGCAAACCAGAACATTACGAATTTGGAGAGTGAGGTAGATGTTCCAGGCGAGGTGATGCCAAGAACTCTTTCATATCATCCAGAAGAGTTAATCATTGGAGAATTGCAATCAGGAGTCCGTACCAGACGACAAATTGACCAAGGCCTTACTTGTTTTTACTCTACAGTTGCTCCTTTACAAACACATTTTTCACTTAGTTGTTTTATTTCGCAGATTGAACCGCGAACGTACAAGGAAGCACTAACTGAAGATTCTTGGGTCAACGTTGTTAGTGCATGCGTCTGTCGACTTTGTCTTGTATCGAGTCTTGTATGTATTTAGACTGATCAAGGCACGTTATTCGAGGAAAATGTCAAATATAGGGTGGATGGCAGTTTCAAGTGAAATAACATCTTAAGGTTTCGCTTGAAATGAACATGTCCACTTCAAGCGAAATCACATATTCTTATTTCGCTTGAAGCTGATTTCGCCTGAATCATGGTTTCGCTTGAGACTGTTTGGAGCGAAATTAGGATCCTATATATACCTTTGTGTCTTGTTCGTTTGTAACGATTCTGGTCAGAGCAACGAAGTGTTGCCAAAGTGTCGTCTCGCTGTAAAACGTTTTCTAATCAATATTACGACAATTTAAAATGTATATATTGCTGAATTGACCTCAGAATGTCTATTTCCGCCTTTCGTTCTGAGTAAAACTCTTCTTATCGACTCATCCGGGTCTGAAAACGATCCTACAAGTGGTATCAGAGCTCAGGAAGAAGAGTTCTTACCAATTCAGCTGCAACTTCTGATTTCTACAGCTTCTTAAGAAGGTGTTGTGGTGATGTGAGAAGGTAGAACGGTTTGGTTTTTATAGATCATGAAAATCCCGTAAAATCGGGAAATGCTGTATGATGAGCCGCAAAGGTGCTACCAAAAGTCTAGGTTTACATTGAACGATAAGGTGGAAACACGTGTTCAAATCAATTACCGAGAAATCAGGAGTCGGAAAGAAAAACGGCGACGATAAGTTTGAAAAGGGACGCAGTGATAAGAAACAAAGATTTTAACAATTGATTTGTTGATGTTGACAGGCGTCTTTGGTAAAATGACCGTATAATATCTATGAGATCTTATAAGTATATGAAGATGAAGGTCTTTTGTATGGTGATATAACGTGAGTGTATGTTTTAGTGATTAAGTAGAATATGAAGTTTATGGGCAAGAGAATCATTTGACCGATTAAATTGATAGGTAGCATCTCGTAAGGTTTTGAAATTTGAGTATTAAAACGTTTTAAGACATGATTAAGAATTTCGTGCATATGAGTTGAGTGATCATAGGTTGCAGGATAGGAAGTATGCTTGGTGAAACAATGTACTTTGTATATGTACACGTATGTATTTTGAATAGCACATAATTAATGGAATAATAAAACAATTATTAACAACATAAGGATGATAAGTAGATGACTTATAGTAAGAAGTAATGAAGTTATTGTACATGTGCTTATATGTAATCAAAATGGAAATTTCACAAACTAGGCACCTAGCTCGGTTGGCTAGGCGCGCGAAAGGGTGTGGCCTAGACCCGAGTTCAATTCCGGGGACGGCCGATTTCACCATTTTTTTTTTTACACTTGAGGTATGTATGGTATAACTTATATATTGTTTAAATTAATTAATTGTACGGATAATGAGTAAATGACATATGTTCAAAATAATAATAACAAGTATAAGAACATAAAACATCTTGAGAAAATAACACGTAAAGGCATTTCATGAATAGCATATAAGGTATAGAATACTAAAACAAGCATTTAACACATGATAAAACAAGTATTGATACATAAGAATAGCATGTCAGGTATTAACACATAAGAGACGTTTCAAAATTAGCACATAAGGATGTTCCATAAGAGTAGCATGTGAAGCAAGTATGGTCGAACTTGGTGCTTAACTATAGACTAGGTCGAAAGCATGGCAATTCTACCTAATTCCCTATAAACCTGGCTCTGATACCAATCTGTCACACCCCAACCGATGGCGGAAACATCGGGATGAGACGAAGTATGTATAGATTGCTCGAGACTTCATAACACTATGTGACAATATTTATTTAAATTCAAATTTCATTGCAAGTGCTAAATTGTCATACAACATTTAAAATTGAAATAACAACATTGTTTAAATTTTCAACATAACATCAAATAAATAAATAGATTAAAGGTGTGTATCTAGCCCATCCTAACTTGATTTCTTCATAACCTTGACTATCAACCTGCAACATGTATTAAAATAAAATCAACAAAAAGTTGGCGAGTATACAAGTTTGATACATAATATAACATAGAATAAAAAGACTCATATCCAACATAAACATTATAAAAATAGTTTCAGCCATGCTAGTTTACGCAGTCCAAGTGATAGTCCATGAATGTCGAGTACCAATCCCAAAGTTTAACGGGAGGCTAAAATGATACCTAACAATACCCCTCGAGCACAAAATGGGGGTGGTGCATTACTCCTATAGCATATGCATAGTACTACTAATTGTTAGGCGGAACTACTCACAGGGATTAAACGTTCACATAGCACCAAATCGTTCACAAGGTTCACAAGTTTCATGTTTCATGTTTAAATGGATAGAGTATGTTTCAAATAAGTTTCAAGTGTCACGTGTTTGAATATAGAATACATGTTGCATCCCAAAAGTGTTTAAAGCAAAAAGGGATTCGAGTATACTCACAATATTGCATATACTTTCCGATTATCCAATGTGAGGAAGTAGACGAGTTTAGACGGTTGAATGTGTAGAGGCTAAAGTTCAAGTATGTTTAGAGTCGAGATTCGGACTTAGATTCACAGAATGACAAAGTATGTATTAGGAAAATATTCACTATGGTATTAGCACTTGTCTTGACACTATGGTAATCCTTAAGGATTATATGTGATTTCATAGGTTCAAAACCTATTAGAATCGTGACAAGGAACTACACACTTAGTGAGAAACTTATTAACTTGGTAGTAGATTTATATAATCACTATCAAGGGTTCGGTTTATAATATATACATAATTATACTATATACATAATAATATATACATATTAATAATATAGTTAGCCACGTAGGAGGCGGGAGGTCAAACCTTCCACTTGTTTACCTCTTGGTGCCATATGAGTTATGTAGGAGGCGGGAGGTTAATCCTTCCACTTGGTTACCTCGATTATTATGTTAATATATATAGGTTATGTAAGAGGCGGGAGGTGAACCTTCCACTTAGGAACCTCATAAGTATGTTTAAGAAATAAGGTACAATTATACTAAACAAAACATCAAGTGATGTGTGGACTTGTATGTAAGTTAGCCTAGGCTAACTAAGTAGTCACACCATCTTCAAGTTCAAGACATGGCACCACTTGTGAGTTAACAACTCTATTAAAACAGAAAGTTTAGAATGTTTAGACACTCTTATTAAGTGTAAAACAACCTTGGTTTGGCTTTACTAATCATACAATAGACTAGAAGCATAAGAACATAAGTTTGTTTGAAGTATGCAAGAGTTTAAGAAAGTTTCATGCAAAACAGAAAGTTTATGGACATTTTCGGGGCAATTCCAGGTCTGATTTCTCCCAAGAGAAGTCAAGGAATCAAAGCCCATGATTATACAAACAAGTAGGAAAAAGAATCAAGTGATTTGGTTGAGTTTTGAGCAAGTTATGCTCACTTTTGTAAACAAGGGTGAATCTGCCCGAATTTCAACTTTGCAAGAGATTTGAGAGGGATTTAGGAGAGATTTGAGAGTTGTGCAAGAGTCTAAGGCCTTAGGGAAGGTGTATTTATAGATGGAAGGGGATAGGTGGTGATCTAAATTGGTCAAATGGCTGCAAAATTAGGCAAGAAATGTGAAAAATGCTCATATTTTCGTTCAAATATAGTTGCTGATGTGAATAGTACCCTGCAGGGTACTATTCACGCTAACAGTTTTTTTTTTTTTTTTTTTAATACTATGGATTAAAACAAGCACTTTTTATAAAAGGAACCTACGTTAAAACAATTTCTAAAAATTAATAAAAATTCTTTTGTATAAAAATTTATTAGAAAAATAATTTTTCTAATAATTTTTTCTTTGTATAGTTTTTCGGTTTCTTATAAAAATCTTGTGTTTACCTATTAACAATGTGATAAAAAAATGTATTACCATTATGATTAACGCCTCGAAAAGTTAAAATACAAATATGAAAATACGAGGCGTTACAGTCTCCCCTACTTTAGGAAATTTCGTCCCGAAATTTATTCAGAGGGAAGACTTGAAAGGGTTTTAGCAAACAGAAGACGATTGTTTAAAATTGAGGCATTGGAGTTTGAGACAACAGAGTATAATTGAGGTATAAGGGTAAACGATTGATGTAATAACGATCATGAGTATAAGAATAGCATAAGTGTTGGATAGATGAACGCAGTGTATTTAGAATGAAGTCTCTTCGTGAATATAATGCGTTGTGAGTTGTCTAAAGTTGTATTCGGTGTCATGTTACGTTCTGTGTTTTATCATACTTAGTAGTACACTCTATGGTTCTCATGAGCCAATCACTATAATCCCGTGTGCACCCGTGATTATATTGATCGTCGCATGATCTGCACAGCTTGTACTAGTTATGTATGAATTAGGGTATACATAATAAAAATTTTAAGAATGTGTATGTGTATAAAAATAAAGTATGTAAGCAAGTCCATGCTTAACTATGTATAGGACCCACGTAAACGAATCACTCGGATCACGCTCGCGTATGGGTACAAAGGTATGAATCACGAGTATGAATGAAAGTATGAGCATAAATATGATTAATCTCGTAAGTATGAGCATAGACATAAAACGTACGAGTAGTATGAATATATGTATAAGCATGAAACGTATGAATATAAATACGAGCATAAGTCTAAAATGTATTGTTATGAGTACGAGCATGAGTGTGAGTACGACTACTAATGATTGCGTGTATAGTATTAATTGAAACGTGGCAAATTTAAGCATGTAACACAATCATGAAAATTTATGATGTGAACAAATTATATTTGAAACACGTCATGTAATGGATCAATTTCAGGTTCAAAATTATCAGGTAGTGGGGGTAGTGGATCCAATTGCATACGAGCAGCTAACAGGCTTTCTAACTGTTGATTTCTTTCCGTTAGTTCTTGTACTTGTCGTAGTAATTCTTGGTTCTGATTGTTTAACCTAGCCATTTCAACTACCATTTGATCTGGATGTAGATCCATTTGAGGCACCATACTTGGGCCTGCTACATCAGTTGGTGGTAGTTGTTCTACTTCATTCATTAGTGCTAGGAAAGATTGTGGCAAAAGTAGATCCGGTTCTAACTGTTCTTGGAGCATCATGCTTTCATCAAACAATTCATCTTGCGTCATTGGAGCCTCCTCGAAGACTAAGGGTGAGAGGCCTTGTGAAACGTTTGATGCTAATGGTTGGAATATGTTAGTAGTAATGGGTTCCTGTGTGTATGACAGCTGTGATAGCATGTCATGACGGTAAAAAGATGGTGGGGGAAATTGCAACCATGATTGTTGTCGATTTTGTGTGGGGGTACTGTTTAAGATAAATGGAGCTCTCTCCGACTAAGATAGTTGAGTCGGTGCATGGCCAAGAGTAGGGGTTAGCTTAATATTGTTACAATTCACAATCCCAGGTGCCTTTGACGGAGATAATCCTTGGATAACCTGGTCACTTAAGGAACCTAAGGATTTTGCTATTCTTGTGACATAAGATCCTCCCATGAGACTTCTCAGGGAACCGGTTTGTTGACTAGAAAAATAAGCAGCAAGTTCGCGGGCAATATTGCAAGGAACTTGCTCAAAAATACTGTACAGATAGAAGACTTCGGTTGAACGAACCCTTTGTTGATAAATCTGGCGCCCCGTGATAGTGTTGGCTAAAACGTGGTGCATATACCGATAACGAGGATCCTTGAAGTTCATAGAATGATTGTAGCTGCACCATGTTTTTGATGTATGGTGTTGCCAATATTTTCTCATTCCCATATAGGAGAAGGAGGTTAATGCCCTCGTAAAAATGGGCTGATTAACTTCCTCATTGGTATAAATACCCAGACGAACTGCTAATTCTGATAATGACATGTTATGAGGTTGTCCACAAAGCCGAAAATGAATGGATACTTCGGTAAGGTTTTTATTAGGTTGGTAATAGAAAGTGGACAAGAATTCGTATACCAGTTCATCATATGATGGCTCTAAGATGTCAAAGAAACGACGCCATGGTGTATTGTGTGGTAGTAGTCTTGCCAGTGAACCAGTGGGGTCAACCATTCCTATTTGATGCCAATCAATGCCGCTAATGGTAAAAACTTCAATATTCTTGAGTTTCTGATACTTCTCACTAGTGGGTAGGTCAGCAAACCGGAGGAATGGGTGAGTTCCTGCTGCACTTGAGGATTCAGCATGTGCTACTGGGAAGTATGCCATTTGAATATTGGGTTTAAGTGGTGAGTTTCTCCGGCGAGTGTGTGAGTGATATGTAGTTTAAGAAGGTGTTGTGGTGATGTGAGAAGGTAGAACGGTTTGGTTTTTATAGATCATGAAAATCCCGTAAAATCGGGAAATGCTGTATGATGAGCCGCAAAGGTGCTACCAAAAGTCTAGGTTTACATTGAACGATAAGGTGGAAACACGTGTTCAAATCAATTACCGAGAAATCAGGAGTCGGAAAGAAAAACGGCGACGATAAGTTTGAAAAAGGACGCAGTGATAAGAAACAAAAATTTTAACAATTGATTTGTTGATGTTGACAGGCGTCTTTGGTAAAATGACCGTATAATATCTATGAGATCTTATAAGTATATGAAGATGAAGGTCTTTTGTATGGTGATATAACGTGAGTGTATGTTTTAGTGATTAAGTAGAATATGAAGTTTATGGGCAAGAGAATCATTTGACCGATTAAATTGATAGGTAGCATCTCGTAAGGTTTTGAAATTTGAGTATTAAAACGTTTTAAGACATGATTAAGAATTTCGTGCATATGAGTTGAGTGATCATAGGTTGCAGGATAGGAAGTATGCTTGGTGAAACAATGTACTTTGTATATGTACACGTATGTATTTTGAATAATGATAAATAATTTAGGTATAAAACATAATCGAGTTTGTATAATAAGATATTTGGAAGAACGTTTTGGTAACGATCACCTAGGTAAGGGAATCACCCCTAACTCGTTGGTGAGGTCGTTTTTAAGAAAGGGGAGTAGAGTTAATCGTCAAGGTAAGGAAATCACTCCTATCTCGATGGTAGGTCCTCACTCGTCGTTACAAGGAATACGAATTTAAACTACATGAAATCATGTATATGTATAAATTTATGGAAAGGTTTAATATGATGTGTGTGTGTGAAGGAAAAAAATATATCGAAAGTAGATTCGAATTTGAAAGATTGCGTCGTATAAAATAAGTAGTAGAGCACATGCTTGATTAAAATTTAGGATGGTTCCAACACGGAACTTTGACTAACCAAAGTGGTCGAAAAGTCTTTCGAGTTTGAGGAGCATGCTTTGGCCTAATAGGTGAAATACTCTTGCCGACAAGTCGGTTAACGGTATTTACCCTTCCAGTTACTACATGTCCCCAAATCAATTGAAATTTCGAGACTTGGCGGGATTAATGAAAATCAAAGAGTGGAACTAGTCGACAAGGTGCGGGTTTCACCCCTAACTTGGCGATTTAGCATCCTAAGTGTGGTTGGTACTCGTCGGGTCAAAAGTAAATTTTGACACTTTGACGAGGGTCCACTAGAATTTGGGATTGAAATTATCATTAAGATGTGGATTTCACTCCTAACTTAATGGTGTAATTTCATGTAAAAAAAAAAGAATAGGTAGAATGAGAGTCGTTTACCAAATTGTGGGTTTCACGCCTATTTTGGTAAACTCGTCTCGTTTGTATAATATGAGTGTTGTCGAATTTAGAATAATCGAGTAAAATGTATGAAGAAAAGCGTATGTTGAAGATTAAACAAACAGGTATAAACATGTCAAGAATAGCACATAATTAATGGAATAATAAAACAATTATTAACAACATAAGGATGATAAGTAGATGACTTATAGTAAGAAGTAATGAAGTTATTGTACATGTGCTTATATGTAATCAAAATGGAAATTTCACAAACTAGGCACCTAGCTCGGTTGGCTAGGCGCGCGAAAGGGTGTGGCCTAGACCCGAGTTCAATTACGGGGACGGCCGATTTCACCATTTTTTTTTTTACACTTGAGGTATGTATGGTATAACTTATATATTGTTTAAATTAATTAATTGTACGGATAATGAGTAAATGACATATGTTCAAAATAATAATAACAAGTATAAGAACATAAAACATCTTGAGAAAATAACACGTAAAGGCATTTCATGAATAGCATATAAGGTATAGAATACTAAAACAAGCATTTAACACATGATAAAACAAGTATTGATACATAAGAATAGCATGTCAGGTATTAACACATAAGAGACGTTTCAAAATTAGCACATAAGGATGTTCCATAAGAGTAGCATGTGAAGCAAGTATGGTCGAACTTGGTGCTTAACTATAGACTAGGTCGAAAGCATGGCAATTCTACCTAATTCCCTATAAACCTGGCTCTGATACCAATCTGTCACACCCCAACCGATGGCGGAAACATCGGGATGAGACGAAGTATGTATAGATTGCTCGAGACTTCATAACACTATGTGACAATATTTATTTAAATTCAAATTTCATTGCAAGTGCTAAATTGTCATACAACATTTAAAATTGAAATAACAACATTGTTTAAATTTTCAACATACCATCAAATAAATAAATAGATTAAAGGTGTGTATCTAGCCCATCCTAACTTGATTTCTTCATAACCTTGACTATCAACCTGCAACATGTATTAAAATAAAATCAACAAAAAGTTGGCGAGTATACAAGTTTGATACATAATATAACATAGAATAAAAAGACTCATATCCAACATAAACATTATAAAAATAGTTTCAGCCATGCTAGTTTACGCAGTCCAAGTGATAGTCCATGAATGTCGAGTACCAATCCCAAAGTTTAACGGGAGGCTAAAATGATACCTAACAATACCCCTCGAGCACAAAATGGGGGTGGTGCATTACTCCTATAGCATATGCATAGTACTACTAATTGTTAGGCGGAACTACTCACAGGGATTAAACGTTCACATAGCACCAAATCGTTCACAAGGTTCACAAGTTTCATGTTTCATGTTTAAATGGATAGAGTATGTTTCAAATAAGTTTCAAGTGTCACGTGTTTGAATATAGAATACATGTTGCATCCCAAAAGTGTTTAAAGCAAAAAGGGATTCGAGTATACTCACAATATTGCATATACTTTCCGATTATCCAATGTGAGGAAGTAGACGAGTTTAGACGGTTGAATGTGTAGAGGCTAAAGTTCAAGTATGTTTAGAGTCGAGATTCGGACTTAGATTCACAGAATGACAAAGTATGTATTAGGAAAATATTCACTATGGTATTAGCACTTGTCTTGACACTATGGTAATCCTTAAGGATTATATGTGATTTCATAGGTTCAAAACCTATTAGAATCGTGACAAGGAACTACACACTTAGTGAGAAACTTATTAACTTGGTAGTAGATTTATATAATCACTATCAAGGGTTCGGTTTATAATATATACATAATTATACTATATACATAATAATATATACATATTAATAATATAGTTAGCCACGTAGGAGGCGGGAGGTCAAACCTTCCACTTGTTTACCTCTTGGTGCCATATGAGTTATGTAGGAGGCGGGAGGTTAATCCTTCCACTTGGTTACCTCGATTATTATGTTAATATATATAGGTTATGTAAGAGGCGGGAGGTGAACCTTCCACTTAGGAACCTCATAAGTATGTTTAAGAAATAAGGTACAATTATACTAAACAAAACATCAAGTGATGTGTGGACTTGTATGTAAGTTAGCCTAGGCTAACTAAGTAGTCACACCATCTTCAAGTTCAAGACATGGCACCACTTGTGAGTTAACAACTCTATTAAAACAGAAAGTTTAGAATGTTTAGACACTCTTATTAAGTGTAAAACAACCTTGGTTTGGCTTTACTAATCATACAATAGACTAGAAGCATAAGAACATAAGTTTGTTTGAAGTATGCAAGAGTTTAAGAAAGTTTCATGCAAAACAGAAAGTTTATGGACATTTTCGGGGCAATTCCAGGTCTGATTTCTCCCAAGAGAAGTCAAGGAATCAAAGCCCATGATTATACAAACAAGTAGGAAAAAGAATCAAGTGATTTGGTTGAGTTTTGAGCAAGTTATGCTCACTTTTGTAAACAAGGGTGAATCTGCCCGAATTTCAACTTTGCAAGAGATTTGAGAGGGATTTAGGAGAGATTTGAGAGTTGTGCAAGAGTCTAAGGCCTTAGGGAAGGTGTATTTATAGATGGAAGGGGATAGGTGGTGATCTAAATTGGTCAAATGGCTGCAAAATTAGGCAAGAAATGAGAAAAATGCTCATATTTTCGTTCAAATATAGTTGCTGATGTGAATAGTACCCTGCAGGGTACTATTCACGCTAACAGTTTTTTTTTTTTTAATACTATGGATTAAAACAAGCACTTTTTATAAAAGGAACCTACGTTAAAACAATTTCTAAAAATTAATAAAAATTCTTTTGTATAAAAATTTATTAGAAAAATAATTTTTCTAATAATTTTTTCTTTGTATAGTTTTTCGGTTTCTTATAAAAATCTTGTGTTTACCTATTAACAATGTGATAAAAAAATGTATTACCATTATGATTAACGCCTCGAAAAGTTAAAATACAAATATGAAAATACGAGGCGTTACAGTCTCCCCTACTTTAGGAAATTTCGTCCCGAAATTTATTCAGAGGGAAGACTTGAAAGGGTTTTAGCAAACAGAAGACGATTGTTTAAAATTGAGGCATTGGAGTTTGAGACAACAGAGTATAATTGAGGTATAAGGGTAAACGATTGATGTAATAACGATCATGAGTATAAGAATAGCATAAGTGTTGGATAGATGAACGCAGTGTATTTAGAATGAAGTCTCTTCGTGAATATAATGCGTTGTGAGTTGTCTAAAGTTGTATTCGGTGTCATGTTACGTTCTGTGTTTTATCATACTTAGTAGTACACTCTATGGTTCTCATGAGCCAATCACTATAATCCCGTGTGCACCCGTGATTATATTGATCGTCTCATGATCTGCACAGCTTGTACTAGTTATGTATGAATTAGGGTATACATAATAAAAATTTTAAGAATGTGTATGTGTATAAAAATAAAGTATGTAAGCAAGTCCATGCTTAACTATGTATAGGACCCACGTAAACGAATCACTCGGATCACGCTCGCGTATGGGTACAAAGGTATGAATCACGAGTATGAATGAAAGTATGAGCATAAATATGATTAATCTCGTAAGTATGAGCATAGACATAAAACGTACGAGTAGTATGAATATATGTATAAGCATGAAACGTATGAATATAAATACGAGCATAAGTCTAAAATGTATTGTTATGAGTACGAGCATGAGTGTGAGTACGACTACTAATGATTGCGTGTATAGTATTAATTGAAACGTGGCAAATTTAAGCATGTAACACAATCATGAAAATTTATGATGTGAACAAATTATATTTGAAACACGTCATGTAATGGATCAATTTCAGGTTCAAAATTATCAGGTAGTGGGGGTAGTGGATCCAATTGCATACGAGCAGCTAACAGGCTTTCTAACTGTTGATTTCTTTCCGTTAGTTCTTGTACTTGTCGTAGTAATTCTTGGTTCTGATTGTTTAACCTAGCCATTTCAACTACCATTTGATCTGGATGTAGATCCATTTGAGGCACCATACTTGGGCCTGCTACATCAGTTGGTGGTAGTTGTTCTACTTCATTCATTAGTGCTAGGAAAGATTGTGGCAAAACTAGATCCGGTTCTAACTGTTCTTGGAGCATCATGCTTTCATCAAACAATTCATCTTGCGTCATTGGAGCCTCCTCGAAGACTAAGGGTGAGAGGCCTTGTGAAACGTTTGATGCTAATGGTTGGAATATGTTAGTAGTAATGGGTTCCTGTGTGTATGACAGCTGTGATAGCATGTCATGACGGTAAAAAGATGGTGGGGGAAATTGCAACCATGATTGTTGTCGATTTTGTGTGGGGGTACTGTTTAAGATAAATGGAGCTCTCTCCGACTGAGATAGTTGAGTCGGTGCATGGCCAAGAGTAGGGGTTAGCTTAATATTGTTACAATTCACAATCCCAGGTGCCTTTGACGGAGATAATCCTTGGATAACCTGGTCACTTAAGGAACCTAAGGATTTTGCTATTCTTGTGACATAAGATCCTCCCATGAGACTTCTCAGGGAACCGGTTTGTTGACTAGAAAAATAAGCAGCAAGTTCGCGGGCAATATTGCAAGGAACTTGCTCAAAAATACTGTACAGATAGAAGACTTCGGTTGAACGAACCCTTTGTTGATAAATCTGGCGCCCCGTGATAGTGTTGGCTAAAACGTGGTGCATATACCGATAACGAGGATCCTTGAAGTTCATAGAATGATTGTAGCTGCACCATGTTTTTGATGTATGGTGTTGCCAATATTTTCTCATTCCCATATAGGAGAAGGAGGTTAATGCCCTCGTAAAAATGGGCTGATTAACTTCCTCATTGGTATAAATACCCAGACGAACTGCTAATTCTGATAATGACATGTTATGAGGTTGTCCACAAAGCCGAAAATGAATGGATACTTCGGTAAGGTTTTTATTAGGTTGGTAATAGAAAGTGGACAAGAATTCGTATACCAGTTCATCATATGATGGCTCTAAGATGTCAAAGAAACGACGCCATGGTGTATTGTGTGGTAGTAGTCTTGCCAGTGAACCAGTGGGGTCAACCATTCCTATTTGATGCCAATCAATGCCGCTAATGGTAAAAACTTCAATATTCTTGAGTTTCTGATACTTCTCACTAGTGGGTAGGTCAGCAAACCGGAGGAATGGGTGAGTTCCTGCTGCACTTGAGGATTCAGCATGTGCTACTGGGAAGTATGCCATTTGAATATTGGGTTTAAGTGGTGAGTTTCTCCGGCGAGTGTGTGAGTGATATGTAGTTTAAGAAGGTGTTGTGGTGATGTGAGAAGGTAGAACGGTTTGGTTTTTATAGATCATGAAAATCCCGTAAAATCGGGAAATGCTGTATGATGAGCCGCAAAGGTGCTACCAAAAGTCTAGGTTTACATTGAACGATAAGGTGGAAACACGTGTTCAAATCAATTACCGAGAAATCAGGAGTCGGAAAGAAAAACGGCGACGATAAGTTTGAAAAAGGACGCAGTGATAAGAAACAAAAATTTTAACAATTGATTTGTTGATGTTGACAGGCGTCTTTGGTAAAATGACCGTATAATATCTATGAGATCTTATAAGTATATGAAGATGAAGGTCTTTTGTATGGTGATATAACGTGAGTGTATGTTTTAGTGATTAAGTAGAATATGAAGTTTATGGGCAAGAGAATCATTTGACCGATTAAATTGATAGGTAGCATCTCGTAAGGTTTTGAAATTTGAGTATTAAAACGTTTTAAGACATGATTAAGAATTTCGTGCATATGAGTTGAGTGATCATAGGTTGCAGGATAGGAAGTATGCTTGGTGAAACAATGTACTTTGTATATGTACACGTATGTATTTTGAATAATGATAAATAATTTAGGTATAAAACATAATCGAGTTTGTATAATAAGATATTTGGAAGAACGTTTTGGTAACGATCACCTAGGTAAGGGAATCACCCCTAACTCGTTGGTGAGGTCGTTTTTAAGAAAGGGGAGTAGAGTTAATCGTCAAGGTAAGGAAATCACTCCTATCTCGATGGTAGGTCCTCACTCGTCGTTACAAGGAATACGAATTTAAACTACATGAAATCATGTATATGTATAAATTTATGGAAAGGTTTAATATGATGTGTGTGTGTGAAGGAAAAAAATATATCGAAAGTAGATTCGAATTTGAAAGATTGCGTCGTATAAAATAAGTAGTAGAGCACATGCTTGATTAAAATTTAGGATGGTTCCAACACGGAACTTTGACTAACCAAAGTGGTCGAAAAGTCTTTCGAGTTTGAGGAGCATGCTTTGGCCTAATAGGTGAAATACTCTTGCCGACAAGTCGGTTAACGGTATTTACCCTTCCAGTTACTACATGTCCCCAAATCAATTGAAATTTCGAGACTTGGCGGGATTAATGAAAATCAAAGAGTGGAACTAGTCGACAAGGTGCGGGTTTCACCCCTAACTTGGCGATTTAGCATCCTAAGTGTGGTTGGTACTCGTCGGGTCAAAAGTAAATTTTGACACTTTGACGAGGGTCCACTAGAATTTGGGATTGAAATTATCATTAAGATGTGGATTTCACTCCTAACTTAATGGTGTAATTTCATGTAAAAAAAAAAAGAATAGGTAGAATGAGAGTCGTTTACCAAATTGTGGGTTTCACGCCTATTTTGGTAAACTCGTCTCGTTTGTATAATATGAGTGTTGTCGAATTTAGAATACTCGAGTAAAATGTATGAAGAAAAGCGTATGTTGAAGATTAAACAAACAGGTATAAACATGTCAAGAATAGCACATAATTAATGGAATAATAAAACAATTATTAACAACATAAGGATGATAAGTAGATGACTTATAGTAAGAAGTAATGAAGTTATTGTACATGTGCTTATATGTAATCAAAATGGAAATTTCACAAACTAGGCACCTAGCTCGGTTGGCTAGGCGCGCGAAAGGGTGTGGCCTAGACCCGAGTTCAATTCCGGGGACGGCCGATTTCACCATTTTTTTTTTACACTTGAGGTATGTATGGTATAACTTATATATTGTTTAAATTAATTAATTGTACGGATAATGAGTAAATGACATATGTTCAAAATAATAATAACAAGTATAAGAACATAAAACATCTTGAGAAAATAACACGTAAAGGCATTTCATGAATAGCATATAAGGTATAGAATACTAAAACAAGCATTTAACACATGATAAAACAAGTATTGATACATAAGAATAGCATGTCAGGTATTAACACATAAGAGACGTTTCAAAATTAGCACATAAGGATGTTCCATAAGAGTAGCATGTGAAGCAAGTATGGTCGAACTTGGTGCTTAACTATAGACTAGGTCGAAAGCATGGCAATTCTACCTAATTCCCTATAAACCTGGCTCTGATACCAATCTGTCACACCCCAACCGATGGCGGAAACATCGGGATGAGACGAAGTATGTATAGATTGCTCGAGACTTCATAACACTATGTGACAATATTTATTTAAATTCAAATTTCATTGCAAGTGCTAAATTGTCATACAACATTTAAAATTGAAATAACAACATTGTTTAAATTTTCAACATAACATCAAATAAATAAATAGATTAAAGGTGTGTATCTAGCCCATCCTAACTTGATTTCTTCATAACCTTGACTATCAACCTGCAACATGTATTAAAATAAAATCAACAAAAAGTTGGCGAGTATACAAGTTTGATACATAATATAACATAGAATAAAAAGACTCATATCCAACATAAACATTATAAAAATAGTTTCAGCCATGCTAGTTTACGCAGTCCAAGTGATAGTCCATGAATGTCGAGTACCAATCCCAAAGTTTAACGGGAGGCTAAAATGATACCTAACAATACCCCTCGAGCACAAAATGGGGGTGGTGCATTACTCCTATAGCATATGCATAGTACTACTAATTGTTAGGCGGAACTACTCACAGGGATTAAACGTTCACATAGCACCAAATCGTTCACAAGGTTCACAAGTTTCATGTTTCATGTTTAAATGGATAGAGTATGTTTCAAATAAGTTTCAAGTGTCACGTGTTTGAATATAGAATACATGTTGCATCCCAAAAGTGTTTAAAGCAAAAAGGGATTCGAGTATACTCACAATATTGCATATACTTTCCGATTATCCAATGTGAGGAAGTAGACGAGTTTAGACGGTTGAATGTGTAGAGGCTAAAGTTCAAGTATGTTTAGAGTCGAGATTCGGACTTAGATTCACAGAATGACAAAGTATGTATTAGGAAAATATTCACTATGGTATTAGCACTTGTCTTGACACTATGGTAATCCTTAAGGATTATATGTGATTTCATAGGTTCAAAACCTATTAGAATCGTGACAAGGAACTACACACTTAGTGAGAAACTTATTAACTTGGTAGTAGATTTATATAATCACTATCAAGGGTTCGGTTTATAATATATACATAATTATACTATATACATAATAATAATATATACATATTAATAATATAGTTAGCCACGTAGGAGGCGGGAGGTCAAACCTTCCACTTGTTTACCTCTTGGTGCCATATGAGTTATGTAGGAGGCGGGAGGTTAATCCTTCCACTTGGTTACCTCGATTATTATGTTAATATATATAGGTTATGTAAGAGGCGGGAGGTGAACCTTCCACTTAGGAACCTCATAAGTATGTTTAAGAAATAAGGTACAATTATACTAAACAAAACATCAAGTGATGTGTGGACTTGTATGTAAGTTAGCCTAGGCTAACTAAGTAGTCACACCATCTTCAAGTTCAAGACTTGGCACCACTTGTGAGTTAACAACTCTATTAAAACAGAAAGTTTAGAATGTTTAGACACTCTTATTAAGTGTAAAACAACCTTGGTTTGGCTTTACTAATCATACAATAGACTAGAAGCATAAGAACATAAGTTTGTTTGAAGTATGCAAGAGTTTAAGAAAGTTTCATGCAAAACAGAAAGTTTATGGACATTTTCGGGGCAATTCCAAGTCTGATTTCTCCCAAGAGAAGTCAAGGAATCAAAGCCCATGATTATACAAACAAGTAGGAAAAAGAATCAAGTGATTTGGTTGAGTTTTGAGCAAGTTATGCTCACTTTTGTAAACAAGGGTGAATCTGCCCGAATTTCAACTTTGCAAGAGATTTGAGAGGGATTTAGGAGAGATTTGAGAGTTGTGCAAGAGTCTAAGGCCTTAGGGAAGGTGTATTTATAGATGGAAGGGGGTAGGTGGTGATCTAAATTGGTCAAATGGCTGCAAAATTAGGCAAGAAATGAGAAAAATGCTCATATTTTCGTTCAAATATAGTTGCTGATGTGAATAGTACCCTGCAGGGTACTATTCACGCTAATAGTTTTTTTTTTTTAATACTATGGATTAAAACAAGCACTTTTTATAAAAGGAACCTATGTTAAAACAATTTCTAAAAATTAATAAATATTCTTTTGTATAAAAATTTATTAGAAAAATAATTTTTCTAATAATTTTTTTCTTTGTATAGTTTTTCGGTTTCTTATAAAAATCTTGTGTTTACCTATTAACAATGTGATAAAAAAATGTATTACCATTATGATTAACGCCTCGAAAAGTTAAAATACAAATATGAAAATACGAGGCGTTACAAAGGTGGTGTCAATGATAAAACCTCCAACATGTCACCGAAGATAGAGATTGCTTACAATGCAAAGAGTTCTTCCGGAGGTTCATCCAAAGGATCTAACAGCAACACAAGTTTTTCATCATATCCATCATTTGATTCGAACATTTCAGCAACAAAGAATGGCAAGAAGCTACAATGCAATATTGTTCTGAATCTGCAGAATGATGAGGATTATTCAACAGAAATTGCTAAGAGTCACATGTCTTTGTTGGACACTGTGTTGGAATCTTATGGTAGTTTTGTGGCAGGTCGGATCGGAAATCCAATGCTTACAAAAGAGGATTACGATCAAATTGACGCTGAAGAAATGGAATTGATGGATATAAAGTGGTGTTTGGCAAGTGTGTTGAGACGAGCTGAGAAATTTAAGCAGATCACAGGAAGAGATGATTTACGTGAAGCTAATATTTCTACTTTAGGATTTGATAAATCTAAAGTCACTTGTTTTCGTTGCAGGGAAAATGATACTTCAAGAGGGAGTGCAAAAACCGAGAAGCAAGTGGAGCTCAAAATCCGTTTAACAACAACAATGATTACTACCGAAAGGCTATCTGTCATCAAGTTGCTCAACAATAACAAGAACCACAAGTGGCACATGGAAGAAAAGTGATTGAAGAATCTTCAAAGAGAGTTTGTATGGTGAATCAGGATGATCAAAAGCCAACGGAAGATTTTAGTTGGGACAAATATATTTCTGCTGACAACAAAGCATGCCTAATCAATCAAGATGATGAAAAATTGCCTGAAGGTTTTAGCTGGGAAAATTTCAACTGGGATGATTATGATCCAAACAAAGATTCAAATCACAAAGCTTATGTCGCTCGAGTTGAAGAGGATAGTGATGATGATCGTGAGTATCATGCAAGAAGATTGGCAGCTGATTTGAAATTGATAGCAGAAAGTGACAGTGATGATGAAAAACTCAAAAAGAAAAAGGTCAAAACACCGGTTAGCAGTGATGATGAAGCTGTTCCAGTGATAATGAAAAAAGTGAAAGATATTCCAAAGTTCAAAGTTGATGAAGAAGTTAATGCAAAAAGGATTCCGGTGATTTGTGAGAACTGTGAAATTATAAAGAAGAAAAACAGTGAGTTGATTAACAACATAAACCAGTTGAAAGAATCTTACGATGTTTTGAACAAGGCCATGAATCAGTACAACCAAACAAGTGAAGAACAAGCAACGGCCATGAAGACACTTCAGGGAGCTTTCATGATAAAGCAAAAAGTTGTGAACAACTATATCGAGAAGTGTGCTGTGCTAGAACAGAAATTTGAAACCCAAAGAATTGAAACAGAAAGAGTTAATCGTTTGTTGAAAAGTTACTCATGTACTTCTTATGTCATTGACAGGATTTATCCAACTGTTGAAGGCATGAAGGCATTTGAAGATGATGAATTAACCAAAGAACAAAAAGTTTCAGAAGAAAAGACTCTAGTGAAGAAGGAAAAGAAGAAGGATACTAAAGTGAGTAATTCTGGTAAAAACAAGGTTTCAGTTACAACAAGTGTCCACCCCCGCTTGAAAATGGATATTCTCCGAGAAATCCAAATTCAGAAAGAGTCGAAAAGGCAACAAATTTACAGTGGGAGTTGGAGTCTACTGTTAACTTGCCAGATAATATTGATGTCATGTTTACGTCATCTGAAACTGATCATGAGTCCGAGTTAATAAAGAAAGTGGTCGATCAGGTGTTGGATAAAGATGAACCCAAGGAGTCAAAGTCGGAGTCTAGTTCAGAATCAAAGTCTGAGTCCAGCACTCCGAGTCAAACCGACAAACAGAGCAAAAGAGTATACAATAAAGAATTCATGTTATCAAAGTCTAATTTGAATGACGAAACGTTTAAAGTTGCATATACTTTGAATGATTCTGACAAATTATATTTTGATGAGGAATTTCCAATAAGAGGTGTTAAACCAGAAATGATAAAAAAGGTTTTCAAACTAACAGAAATTAATATTTCTGAAATAAAAGATGTAAATCTTAAAGATAAACCTAAAAAGTACACCTCAAGAGTTAAACAAAGAGAAAACATGAAAAAGGGTTACAGTTCTGGTTCTGGTTATTGAAAGAAACTAAACCATAACGGTAATTTCAAAAAGAAAGGTTTAGGTTTTATTCCACTAGAAAATCATAAAAATGAAAAATATGTTAGAGATTTTAAATCAAAAATGATTTTTGTTTCAGGTACAACTACTGAAGAAGAAAAAGAAAATGTGTTCAGAAAGCAGTCGAACAGAGAATTCCTTGCGAAGAAGCAAGAAGAGAAGCAGACTGTTGATCAAATGAAAGAAACGAGAACCGGTTTCCAATGCAACACTATTGGACATATTGCCAAAGATTGTTCCAAGGCAATAAAATCAAAACAGGGAGTTTCTCGTAAACTGAAAGATAAAAAGGTTGTGTTTGAACCACCAATTGATAGAACAAAACTATTCAAAAATTCAATTTTTGAGATTGGTGAATGTTCAAACAGGTTTTATAAGAAGAAGGGAAATCTTGACAACCAAAAATGGGTTGTTAAAAAGTCTGATGGTAGTTCTAGCAATGATTCTGATTCATCAAAATCAGAGGAGCTATCTTCTGGCGATGAATCTGATTCCACAAAATCAAAGGAGCCACAAATTGAGATTAAAAGTGAAAAATCAGTACCGACTGTGGATGATGTGAATTTTCCACCACTTTAGGCTGAAAACTTTAAGAAGAAAGTTGGTAAAATTGAAATTTCAAATCAATTTTTCTCAGAAAAAAAAGAGTTTGATATTGAGAAAGCCTTCAATTCCAAAGTCAAACATATTTTTGGAAAAATGGTTGACAGGAAGATCAAGGGAGTGAAGGAATTTTACGAGAAGAAAACAAAGAAGCAAGGTAAAGTATCATCCCTGGTTTGTGACTGGGATGGTACTTACTATGAACAGTAAAATCCTGGACTTGCCGGAGCTCCCAAGTTGGTAATCGTGGAGCATGAATCGGCATCATTCTTATATTGTTTGTTTGAAAAATTGAAAATAGTTCACTAGTATGACTTGTCGGAACTCCTAGGTTGGTAAGTGAGGAGTAGGAATCGGCATCCTGAGAATTCAACCTACAAATGGTATTAGTTGGTAAGCCATGAGGTTGAAATAGAGATTATGATTTTATAAGTAGGTCAATCAAGGTCATTAGGTTGAACTTGATTGGACTAATCTTACAAATGGTTGAAAGACAATGTGATGAACCCCTAACCGACTAGTGGTTTAACCTACAAGTGGTTTAATAAATCAACAAAACTAATTTTCTGGAAAAACCATTTGATTAAAACAAACTTAAGTGTTTTGAAATCACAATGGGAAAATGTTTTGTTGTGAGGGGGAGTTCTGATTGATTATGCCATGTGGATGGCGAATTGAAGTGATTCGATATCAGTTGTTAAATTTATTTGTATAGTTTGTTTTCAAATTTCCTTTAAATGTGTTTGTATTTTAGGGGGAGTAAGAATTTTTTAGAAAATCCAAAAACATTTGAAAATTTGAAAAAGTCAAAAACATGATAAAATGAAAAATGAGTTTTTGTGTCAAAGAAGAGGAAATGATAGTACATCAGTAGACTATCACAACATGCTAAAGAATTGTAAAAAAAATGTGATAAACGGTCTCACTGAAGATGTGCCAGTAGGTTTTTACACATTTAGTAGATTGTGACGATATATAAACCTAAATTTCAAACTTGCTTATATCGTGGAGGAACATCTCAAGGATATATGGGTAACCCCCGAAATCTTGTTTGAAATGTCCCTCTTTCTGAGATACTAGGTCTTTATGCTCAGTGATATCTGGGGTATTATCCCGGGACTTCTGATTTTGCGGAAGCAATGGCCTAGTCCCCGGAGAATACTTTACGCTTGCTTGAAATATAGCGCCGCCCTCAGCATAAAATGATGAGACAATAAAATTGCTAATCAATGTTGTTGTAAAAAAGATCCTCTAAAGGGGACACACCAAAAGTCGAGCCGTCATCTCTCTGATGAACGGAAGTTCTGACCTGAGCTCTCACGGTTTCGCAATTTAACCCCGTACAGATATCATCTGTGGTATACTCACCTGTAAGACTGAATATTGGCATCTGGATATGGGAGTATATTCTGAGGTGGGACATGCGATTAAGTTTAAGTATCTAAGACATTAATCTCGTATCTCGAAGCAGTTGAACTTTGTGTGAAAATTTAAGTGGATCAGTATACTGATAATCTAAGTGAATCGTTTAGAACTTAAAATGTTTAAAGCTTAACGGTGTTGGTGATTTGTCTCAAAAACTGATATGATCCTGTTACACAAACTCACAAAAAATATTGTTTGTAAATATTCTCTTATCGCATTTTACACACTAAAATCTTGGAAAAATAACAAAAAGAATGTGTTTTAGCATAAATTTTAAAAAATTCAAAAATATTTTCGACAACTGGTGTTGGAGAGCTAATTTTCAAAATTCCGAGTGCTAAACATGATGAACAGATGGTTTGGAAGAGTGTGTTTTGAAAGGAAAAATGATATTTCTACAAGTGGTTCATCAAAGATCAACATTGTAAAATTATTATTTGATTGAAAAATTCCTGCAAGTGGTTAATCAGATTTAAAAATCTTATCCACAAGTGGTTATCAGAAAATTTATTTTTGGGTAGAGATTCGTGCAGGTAAGAGCCAGGAATTGATCCTGAACCTGAACCTATAGAGAATGTGCAGGATAAGAGCCAGGTGATCTTGGATAGATGATAGAGAGCCAGGTTCCGATACCTGGGGATTCTGTGATTTTAACAAGCCAGGCAGCGATCCCAGCATATCGAAAGGGGGAGTCTGAAGACACTTAAAGGAAAGATAAGAGATGAGATTTGAGGATACTTACAGCGTCAGATACTTCAAAGAGTTCGAGAGGACTGATAAAGACTTAAGATGCGAAGACTCGACACTGTAGACTCGTCAACATTCGAGGGGGAGTCTGTTAGTGCATGTGTCTGTCGACTTCGTCTTGTATCGAGTCTTGTATGTATTTAGATAGATCAAGGCACGTTATTCGAGGAAAATGTCAAATATAGGGTGGATGGCAGTTTCAAGCGAAATAACATCTTGAGGTTTCGCTTGAAATGAACATGTCCACTTTAAGCGAAATCACATATTCTTATTTCGCTTGAAGCTGATTTCTCCTGAATCATGGTTTCGCTTGAGACTGTTTGGAGCGAAATCAGGATCCTATATATACCTTTGTGTCTTGTTCATTTGTAACGATTCCGGTCAGAGCAACGAAGTGCTGCCGAAGTGTCGTCTCGCTGTAAAACGTTTTCTAATCAATATTACGACAGTTTAAAATGTATATCTTGCTGAATTGACCTCAGAATGTCTGTTTCCGCCTTTCGTTCTGAGTAAAACTCTTCTGATCGACTCATTCGGGTCTGAAAACGATCCTACAAACGCGATGCAAGAGGAGCTAAGTCAGTTTGAGAAGTTGGGTGTCTGGAAACTGGTGGATCTGCCTGATGGTCATAGGAAGATTAACACCAAGTGGGTGTTCAATTGTAAGAGGGATGATCGAGGGGTTATTATTCACAATAAAGCTCGACTCGTTGTCCAAGGTTTCAGTCAGCAGGAGGGGATAGATTTCACTGAAGTATATGCTCCGGTTGCTAGACTTGAAGCGATCAGAATCTTCCTAACATTTGCATCTTGGAAAGGTTTTAAAGTTTTCAGCTAGATGTGAAGTCGGCATTTCTCTATGGCAAGGTGAAAGAGGAGGTATATGTCGGACAGCCACCGGGCTTCACCGACCCGATCCACAAAGATAAAGTTTATCTCCTGGATAAGGCGTTATACGGCTTACATCAGGCCTCGAGAGCCTGGTATGAGACCCTGTCTCAACATTTGTTAGCCAACAACTTCATCCGAGGAAAGGTAGACGCCACTCTGTTCACAAAAGAAGTCGACGACCATCTTCTGATAGTCCAAATTTATGTGGATGACATAATTTTTGGGTCAACAAATGAACAACTCTGCAAAGATTTTGAAAAGGTTATGAAGCAGAAGTTTGAAATGTCATCAATGGGTGAGATGAAGTTCTTCTTGGGGCTTCAGGTTGATTAACTACCCGAGGGAACGTTCATACATCAGACGAAGTATGTTCATGATGTTCTGGAGAAATTCGGGATGTCAGGAATGTCACCAATGTCCACCCCGTTAGCGACGAACCATGGGATAAACCCCGATCTCACCGGAGATAAAGTGGATGAAACGTTGTATCGCTCCATGATCGGATCGCTTATGTATTTGAAAGCTTCAAGACTGGACATTATGTATCCAACCTGCCTCACAGCACGGTTTCAGTCAAATCCCAGAGCCTCGCATATGGTAATTGTGAAAAGGATTCTACGCTACCTGAAAGGAAGTCCATCACTGGGATTGTGGTATCCAAAAGAAGGCGATTTCACGCTTGAGGGGTATTCTGATTCCGATTTCGGATGCTGCAAAGTGAACGCTAAGTCAACAACAGCAGGGTGCCAGTTTTTCGAACCACGTTTGGTTACCTGGCAATGTAAGAAGCAGACCTTTGTCGCTTTATCCACATGTGAAGCCGAATATGTATCTGCTAGCAGCTACTGCTCTCAGATCTTGTGGATCCAGCAACAAATGCGAGACTACGGTTTGCAATTTCTTAACTCCCCTATCTATGTTGATAACGGCAGCTATAAACATAACAAAAAATCTTGTTCATCACGCTAAAACGAAACACATTGAAATTCGTCATCACTTCATCCGAGACTGTTTCGAGAAGAAGTTGATACGAATAGAAAAAATTCACACCGATGAACAAAAATCTGACTTACATACCAAAGCATTTGACAAAACTCGTTTTCAATATCTTTTGAAACTTAATGGTATGAAGTTACTATCGGTTACGGAGGGGATTATTGGCGTCGATGAAGGTACCATTGTAGATGATGTCGAAAAGCAATCTGCAATGGTTTGTCGATTTTTTACTTGTTTTGGTATTTAGGGGGAGATAGGTTATATTTTTAGAAAATACAAAAACAATAAAAAATTTCAAAACCCAAAAACATGAGATATTTCAAAATCCAAAAACAATAGAAAACCGAAAAAGAGCTTGTGTGAAAAGGGAAAATGATAGTACATCAGCTAGACAGTTACGGTATGCTAAAGAAATGTAAAGTTTAAAAGTGTTAAACAGTCTTGCTGATGATATGCCGGCAGGTTTTCACACATTTAGTAAGTTTGTTCGGGATATAAACCTAAATCACAACTTGCTTTTACGTGGGGAACATCTCTCGGATATATAGGTAACCCCTGAAATCCTGTTTGAAAGGCTCTATTTCTGACATACTAGGTCTTTGTACGTGGTGATATCTGGGGTATTATACCTGGACTTCTGATTTTGCGGGAGCAATAGCCTAGTCCTCGTATAATACTCTGCACAGCTTTATTCATAAAGCCCCCCCCCCCTCAGCATAAAAAATGATGAAACATTGAAAAATGCTAATCATGTGTTGTTATAAAAGAAGATCCCCAAAGGGGACCCACCTATAATTGAGCCATCATCTCTCTGATTTTGAAGAAGCAATAGCCTGAGCTCTCATGGCCTCAACACTTAACCCCCTATAGATATCACTAGTGTGCACTCACCTGTAAGACTGAATATAGTAGTCTGGATACGGGAGTATATTCTGAGGTGGTACATGTGTAAAAGTTAAGATCTTAAAACACTAAATTCGTATCCTGAACAGATTGAAATTTGTGCGAAAACTTAAGTGGATCAGTATATCGGCAATCTAAGCGAATTGTTTAATTCTGAGTATGAAATCAAAGCTTAACGGTACTTGTAGCTTGTCAGTAGCTGATATGATTCCCTAACACGCTCACCAAAAAATATGTTTGTAAATAGTTTACATTTACTGCATTTCATTTATGTTTAACATTCTAAACCCAAAAAGATTTCATAGCTTTCTAGTCTAGAAACTTTATTAAATCCAAAGAGATTTTACACTTCTGTTTTGTTTTATCGAAAAACCAAAGAGGAAAGCGGATCTTCAGACTCGTAGTTTGAGGAACATGAAGGAAGTTTCTGAGCTGGACAGAAAAGTTGGGAGCTTATCATGTTAAACCTGTAAGATGAGAAGTAATAACAAGTTTATTAAGTTGAAACTTGTATTTTTTGGAAAAACGTTTGAAAAAGTTTAAACAAAACATCAGTGTGCTTTGCTTCGGGTCAACCAAGGTCATTAACTTGGACTTGGTCGGCAAATTAAGTGCCTAGGGTCATTAACTTGGACCTAGATAGTTAAGTGGATTTCTAAAAACTGATAAAATCTGAGAAAATGTCAAAAGGTCAAAATGTCAAAGGATTAAAAGTCATTGTGTGCAATCCGGTCGGATGGCAATCCTGTCGGATGGCAATCCGGTCGGATGGCAATCCGGTCGGACAGCCATCCTACTCTCTCACACTTTTGATTTTCTGATCTTGTTTTTCTTCATACTTCTTTGCACAAATCGTTGGATCGTTGGTTAGCACAACTTTTTCAATGGCAAAGGTACGTTTTACTTGCTCAAATCTGATAAAAAATTCATGATTGTTGTGTGTTCTTGACCGATGACGTCACTGTCGGAACTTCTATGTTAGATCTAGGAAGTTTTAGTTAGTTTTGAAGAGATTCAAGCATAGGGTTTTGTTCACAATGTTCAGATCTATAGATTCACCGATTCAATTTGTGCAATAACATGTTTAAATTGTGTAGATCTGATGTTTGAATAAGTCGGCTTTCGGAGGTGTTTTTACCAAATTAAACCCTGATTAGGACGAGTTAGACATCATTGAACATAGGTTTGATCGCACTTAGATTCTCTACGTAGATCTAAGTTCAATTTGATGTTTTGTCTTAGAAAAATTTTTGGTGTTCTTAACTGTTATTCATGTGTGTGGCAATCCGACCGAGTGACCATCCGTCCCATAGCTTGATTCTTGAAAACTGTGCTTTTAGTTATCAAAATGCTTTGAATATGTTTGGCAAATCCGGTCGGATGGCAATCCGACCGGGTGGCAATCCTTTTCATAGTTTTTCACTAAATTTGCCGAGGGATATGTGCTTTCACTAAGTGGCTTGGAATGATTAACAATCCGGTCGGATGGCAATCCGACCGAGTGGCAATTCATTTCAAATACACTCCTTCAACTGTTCATCCCTTGTCTTGACTCGAGTGGTAATCCGGTCGGATAGCAATCCGAGCGGACAACCAATTCATTCACTTGACTCGAGTGGTAATCCGGTCGGATAGCAATCCGAGCAGATAACCAATTCATTCACATAACTCAAGTGATGATCCGGTCGGATAGCAATCCGAGTGGACAACAAAGTCATTCACATTTCTATACTTTGAAAATTTGTGCGTTCATGTCATGGCAATCCGGTCGGATGACAATCCGGTCGGACAGCCATCAGACTGTTGACTTTTGAGGATTTAATTTTTCAAAAAGCAACCCGGTCGGATGACAATCCGGTCGGATAGCCATCCGAGTCACTGCACTATGTATGGTGAGATTCTCAGAGATAGAAAAATTTTTGAAAAAAAAAATTATATGTCAAAACTTTCTACAGGACTGGGAGAAAACGCATAACATCTACTGTCTGTTAGAGAAAGAATATACAGAAAAAACTGTAGTTGAAGATATTGCAAAATTCTTGAAGGAAAGCAGGATTGCTAAGGCACTAACTGACAAAACCATAGTCTACGAATCACATGTCAGACGATTTTGGAACTCTGCAAGATATGAAGAGAAAGATAAGACGATCTCCTCTGCAGTAACAGAGAGAGAGATGAGAATGGACAGAATGTGGATTTGGAGATTAAGATAAATGTTGGAGATGTGAGACGTGTGTTAGATTTAGGTGATTCTGATAATGATCCAACCATTATCCCCTAACGTCTAGCAAAAGGATTATGGTGCAGAATGGGATTCACAGGGCACATAAATGGAAAAATCTTAAAAACAAATTTCAGTCATGCTTACAAGTTTTTGGTACATTGTGTTGTTCATGCATTATCGCACAGGAAGGGTGCATATGATGAAACATCGGATTACATCATGAACATTATCACTTGTCTTGTTTTGAATAGGCCATATAATGTTTCTCATGTGATGTTTGATTACATGGCTGAGAATACAAAAGCTGGAAACAAGAAGTACATCATGTATCCTCGCTTTGTACAGATGTTGATTGATGATCAGTTCAAGGACCTTGAGAAGAGTAATGATGATATTTTAGGTCTGAGGCACATGACAGCGGAAACCTTAAGCAGACTGATTAGGGGGCCTAATCCAGGAGCAAAAGGAATGATATGCAGAATCAGAAAAGCATATGTTGCTCCAAAGAACGATGCTTGGAGACACCAAAATAGTGATTCAGATAATGAAGATGTAAAGATAAGTGAGCTAAAAGAGAAGAATACCAGATGGTGGGTTGAAAAGGAAAAAGGAAAAAAACTCCTAAGACATCCCCTGCAGTTCCTATTCCAAAGGAACCAGTTCCTAAGATTGTGATAAAGGGTACAGTGAGAGGGGGAGTCATAAGAAAAGTTAGAACGTTAATCTGTTATATTTTTCTAATGATAACTTCAATGTTTGTTTTGCAGAGACATCTGCAGAACCACAACAGAGATTAACAGATGAAACAGTGCTGGAACCATCAGAAGTTATTCAACAAGGAGCTGGATTATTGAAACATTCACTTGAAAGCTTTCTTAAAAGGAATGAGGAAGTTGCTGCACAGAAAGAACAAAGCTCAAGCGTTCAAACTGAAGGTATCAAAGTTACAGAACCAGAGGGTGTTGCTCAAGATGATTCAAGTGAAGATGATTCTGAAGCTACTGAGTCAGAGTCAGAGCTCGACCCAACAACACTTGGCAGAGGTAAAGCTCAACTGAAGAAAAAGCCTACAAAGAAGCAGAAAGCATCGGATGAAGAAGACTCTACATATAAACCTGATGAGCCAAAGAAACAAAGGGCAAAGCGTAAAGCTGTTCAAGCCGAGGTAATTCCGAGGAGAGTACGGGCAAAGAAATCTAGTGCTGAATTACCAAGAGACAAAGATGGAAAGAAAGAAAAGCACATTGAAACATCAAAGGTTCAGGAACCAGAGGTGCAAAGTGTTAAAGTACCTGAAGTTGTGGTTCAAAAGAAAACAGGTGATGATGATTACGTTGAAATCACGGGTTATAAAGTTGTTACACCTCCACCACCACCTCCACAAGATCAACCTGGACCATCTTAACCCAAGAATGAAGCCTTTGATAATCTGTTTGGAAGTCTTCCACCTGCAACTGGAGTATTTAGCGAAGATATTCCAGAAGATGATTACGACATGTTCAATAATGAAGCTGTAAAAGAATTGCTGAAGAAAGTTGTTGATCTTGAAAAAGCTAAAGCTAAAGCTGAAGCAGAACGTGAAATGCTGATGAAAGCTCATGATCAAGCCAGAACGGTTTTGATAGATCAAGAGGAGACAATAAAGAAAATGAAGGAGGATATTCATAATAACTCTAAAGTGTTCGAACTCCTGACAGCAGAGATTGCTTCATTGAATGTGAAGATAAAGAATCTTCAAGATGTAAATCAAACACTGAATCAGCTTCTCAGTGAAATGAGTGAAGCTTCAACGAATGAAATGAAGGTGATGAAGCTAGAAATGGAAGCCATGAAAGCTGATAAAGTGGTCAAGGATGAACAACTACATATGTTATACTCTGTTATGGAAAGTCATTTGAAAATGGATGTTCATGCTGCCTTCAATGAGATTGAAGTAAAAAGAGCTGAGGAAAGAAGAATTGAACGAGAAAGACGACTAGATGAAGAAGCCACTCAAAAGAACAAAAGTGTTATTGAAGAAACTCAAGAAGCTGGTGGGTCTTCAGGTCAAGTTGACATTGAAATGATTGATGTTGAAAATATTCAAGAACAAGATGTTGAAAATGCTCAAGAACAAGATGTTGAGGATGTTCAAGAACAAGTCACTGAAGATGTTGACAATGAACAAGATCAAGACTTCATGCTGGTTGGTGAGTCTTCTTTATCCTTTGATTTTGATGAAGTTATTCGTCGAGTTGCTGCTATCCAAAAGAAAAGAAAGGCAAAAGAAATGTTGTTGTTGGAATGGAAGACACAACAGTTTGTTCTTGTTGGAAGACCATCCACAGTGCCTTACAGCTTAAAAGAGATTGTTCGCCAAGTCAAAATTGAAGAAAGGCGAAAAGAAGCAAAGAGAGCTCGTGGAGAAATTGTGAATAGTGATTCTGATTTGGAAATTCTTGGTGGTGATGATGAAGAAGATGAAGATGAAAATAACGATAACGATAAGTCTGATAAAGATGATAAGAAAGATGATGATGTTGACAAGAAGAATGATGATGATGATCAAGGTGCATCGGGATTGCTAGTTGAGAATCTTATTGATGAACAGAAAATTGAAGAGTTTCTGAATGATCAGATCAATGAACAAGAAGATGATGATCAGCAAGAAACTTCTACATCTAGAAAACAGCATGTTGATCAGGTATTCCTCACAAATCCAACTGTTATTTACTTACATGATAAACATGAGGAGGAGATCGAGTTTAGGAGGTCAAGAGAAGAAATGTTGGAGGAATTGGGATTGAATGATGGGAAATTTAAATTTGATATCGAAGATGAGATACCTCAGTCATCTAAAGATGTATTTGAGACTAGGTATGCTCATGAAGCTGATCACTATAATGAAGTTATTGTTGAAGATGCTTCAGACACCTCTGATGAAGAAACTGATTTCCACTATTCTGGAGTTGATGAGACATTTCCATCGTTGGCGGAAATGTTCATGGATCGAAATGAAGATGAGATCAGGAGAAAGATTGTGGAAAAAGTGTCTACTGAAGGTATTCCAGAAACCATGCCCAGAGAAAATCTTGCTGAAGAGAGGAAGAAATGGTTCAAAGTTATGCCGAAGGAGAGAAAGAAACTTAGGGCACTTCAGTTCTTCACTCACAACAAAGATCTTTCTTGGGGTGACATTCTTTCTTGGGGTTATCTGGAAGATTTACAAGTTTATGCCATCAGACGGGAACAAGGGGTACAGTACTTCGAGTTTTTGTCAGATATTAAAACTCTTCCGTGGTGGGATATAGATGAGTTGGTGAAAACGAAGAACATTAAAGAATTTTATCATGGTTTGGATGTAAAGCAGCACGATCAACATTTATGGGATTATGTGAAGCTACAAGCAAAAGCAAGGTATCCTGATTGGAAACCTCACTTTCCAGAGCAAATTATTACATACTTGGAGAATGGTGAGAAAGACATCACTCTGGATATCAAACCTCCTAGTTGCTTAAAGAATATGCCTTTACAGGCAATGGAGCAAGATTTCTATGAAGAGTTTGAAGGGTGGTTGTATAATCAGACTACGACCGAGGCAATAATCTCGTTACATAACAAGTCCACTGGAGAGGCAAGAAGGACCTGTGTGTTAGATCCTATGTGGCTTGTAAATTGTTCAAAGAAAGACATAGATTGCCTATTCTACAACAAAATAGTCTACGAAAGGCCTGACAAAGAACAAGCATTGCAATATCAAACGATTGTGGATGTGTGTTATGCCCAAGACATCAACTCAGGAAGATATTGGAAGTCAAAGTGGAGAGATCTTGAGATTGATGAATTCCTGAAAAAGTACAAGCGAGAGAACGAAGGCGCAACAAGAAGAATTGAAGACTATGCTGGAAGGAACTACAGCTACATCCGAGGGGGAGTCTGTTAGTATATACGTCTGTAGCTTCCGTCAGCATTTAGTCATGTTTTGTAGATTTGTGTCCTTTGTAAACAATTATGTAATGTATGTATGTTAGATAGAACGACAACTCAGGAAACGGGACTGTTTTGTAAAGTGTTGACTTTGTTGACCAGTGTCACCCGATCGGATGGGCCATCCGATCGGACAACACTTATCCGTTCGGACAACACTTATCCGTTCGGACAGCATGTCATCCGAGCGGTCAACACTAACCGTGTTCCTGAGTTGCCTATTAATACCCCGTCCGGGTATCTCATTTAGAACTTTTGACTCTGGGGAGAACTCTGTCATTGTCTGACTTCTACAGGCGCTTTTGTACTTTTATAACAGTTGAATAGAAAGATCAGACTGCATTTAATCGTTGAATACTCTGTCGTACATCTGTGATTTGATTATATGGATTCCGCACATTAGTAAAAGTCGATTCATCTAAGTTCCTGACGAACAGATCCTATACGAGGGACCAACAGATATGTTGGACCTTTCGAAATCACGGAGAGAATTGGCAAGGTGGCCTACAGATTGAATCTACCCAAAGAACTCAGTGGAGTTCATAACGTATTCCTTGTGTGGAATCTGAAGAAGTGTATGTCAGTTGAAACCCTCATAGTTCCTTTCAAGGAGCTCATCGACAATCAGTTACGACTTGTCGAAGAACAAGTGGAAATCTTGGACCGGGAGGTCAAGATTCTTAAACACACCAGGATACCTATTGTTCGAGTTCGTTGGAACTCCCGTCGTGGCCGGGAGTCTACCTGGGAACGAGAAAACCAAATGAAACACAAACATCCCCAGTTGTTCGAGAACAATGAAACCACTACTGAGGCTGAAGCTACTGCGGAATTTCGGGACGAAATTCCAAACCAACAGGGGGATGATGTGATACCCCAAGAAAACCAAGAAACCATGCAACCTAACTAGCTTCCTCAGTAACTGCGTGCTAAATTTATGGACGAAATTTCTTTCAAGTTAGGGATAATGTGATAACCCGTGTTTCCAATACTCCACTAGTTCCTTCGATGCTTGACGTGTGGGTGCTGAATGAACCGATAAATAATTATTTGATTTTAATTGTGTATGATATAGGGATGATTGGATGTATGGTTATATTTAGTTGATATGAAAGTTTAGGAACCGTAATTGCTAGATGTTATATGTATATGTGTAACGTTAACGGGCCGCACCTCAAACCCGAGCCACACACTTGGGCCTAAGGCCGCACCCCTCTCACAATAATTCCTGCCCATGAATATTAAGCCCAAACCGAGCCAACCCAACCCCCCCCCCTTATTTGTTAATACCTCATGTCAATACCTGATGCCTTACGTAACCTCATATAATTATATTTCACACAAGATTGCAAACCCTAGTCCCCTCATCATCCCTCTCGAACAACCTGACGGCAGCCCCTTTTATCGAAGCCCTATTCCTCTCTTGTGTTCAGGTAACCACGATTACATCCGTGCAGCTTATCGCTTGATGATCATGTTTATGTGCTTATATGTTCTTTTTGTACATAACTCGGTATAATGTTATGAACTAATTGACTATGTTGATCATTCGAATATACTGCATGAATAATGAGTACCATGATGTTCAAATGCATAGATTAATACAAATCAGTGAATGCTAATGTTATTGCGTGACATGTTAGGGTTGGTATCGATGGATGTTGACTTGAATATTGATGATGAATAAGTCGATGCGCTGAAACAGTTAGACGATTAGGGTTGCAGGCACACCATGCCATTCACGACGAAACTCATGTTTCGTCAATAAGGTTCACGACGAAACTTAGGTTTCGTCAATTAGGTTCACGACGAAACTTAGGTTTTGCCAATATGGATCACGACGAAACACTTAGGTTTCGTCACAAAGAATTGTCTTTCACCGTGCACCTGCTCATCGAATGATGGTTGGGTCAAGAAACTGTTAGTGTAAATCAAGAAGTTAACGTACTAGTTTGTTTGAATGACAAATCTGATCCCATAACTTGGCCTTAATGTTGATTACCCTAGAGTTGTTCATGTGCAGATTTTTAGTGATTACTTTGATTAAAACATAGCCATAACTACAGAATGATATGCATAAGTAAGATTGGAATGATGATTGAATGTTCATTATGATGATTGCAAAGTAATGGTTGTTGATTCAGTAACTCCACAGAATTAGTGTAACCGTAAATTGCTGTCACGTAGCCTTGTAACTGAACCCGACGAAACATAATGGATGTTTCGTCATAAAGTAGCCCGACGAAACATAGGGATGTTTCATCATGCTTAGTCTCAACGAAACACATCTTTCGTCGTCTGTAACACCCCGAAAACGGGTTTGGTAATCAAACCACGTTAATATTAAAAGACGGGTAAAGTACCGTTAGTGGTAAAAGTAACCCGGTGAATATTAGGATTTTAAATATATAAACCTAATATTAAATAAAAGTTGTATAAAGGCTTTTAAGAAATTAAGTTTATAGAAGGCCCGAGCTAACGGGACTTAAAATAAACTAAGTCATAAATTTCCCCGAGCCCACTAAGTTAACTAGGAATATTTAACCTAGTTAATTAGTGGGAATGATATTGGAATTAAGTGGGTTGTAGCCTATTTAATAAACTAACCAAACATGAGGGGCCACATTTGAATAACTTGAAAGTTGTAATATAAAATAGGCTAAACAAAACTAAAACACACATAGAGTGTGTTTGAGAATGTTCTGTTATAACCCAGGAGGTTCCCCAGGAGCCAAAACCCTAATCTCATCAAAAATCATCAAATTGAAGGCTTAAACGAAGCTCAAATTCACAATTGAATGTGAATTAATGATCACCCAAGCTAGGGGATCATAAGGTATGTCAAATTTTCATGATTTGTGAAGTTGTGAAAATTGAATAATCATCATAATCACGAATTATGAATGAATTATTGAAGCTATGACTGAATTAGTGATGTATATTAGCTTAGGAACAAAACCCTAAGTGAAAATTATACATATGATGCTATAATTGGAATGATTTGATGATTTACCACACTAGGATAAGTGGGTATTAATCATATGATGAAATTGAGGATATAATTATGATTAGAATCATGATATCTGATAATAATCAGGAAATACTTGAACAAATTGAGTGTTTAAGTACATGATCATACTTGCTAGGAAATGGGTTTGTATGATAAAATGAAAAAGATGATATATTATGATCAAAATGATGTTTGATATCATCATGTGTTAATCAAATGAAGTTGATTATAATATAATCAACTTGATTTCATAAGTAGTTAAAACGGTAGCATAAGAAGGATGCTTACCGTATAGTAGCAAAGTAATAAAACGAGTAGTTAAGCTACATCGTGTAATTACTTTTGTCAATAGGCAGTTTGTCTTTTTAAAGTCAAAATGACCTTTTATATGATCGAATGATAATTTTGACATAAAGATCGTAGGATTGAATAGTCGTGAATGACTATGACTAGCCTAACCATCTTACAACTTACAATGATAGTTTGACACTTGACAAGCTAGGTGAAAGCTTTGGAAGGAAGCGGGTCAAACGAAACAAGAATGAGGGAAAAGCATAATCTGGATGCTAGGTAAGTCAAAGCTTACACCTTTTATTAAATACCTATTGGTTTTATAAGTTATGAATAATAAAAGTCATCTTTGAATTAGAATGTTCCGACACGACATGTGCGGTTCGGAACAAAAGACAATGATATTAAACCATGTTGAATGGTTAAAAAGAGCTAATATGATTATTTAGTCATGCAATGACTAATAAATTTTGAAGTTTTGAATGATTACCTTATAAGGTAGACCCATACAAATAATAAGGGTAAAACGGTAATTCGGTCACTCGTTGATGATAACCGTTAGTTTTTAAAGGACACTTTATGACGTAAGACATAAAGGGTCAAAAGAATAAAGAAATGAATTATAAGAAAAAGGACCGCACGGTGTGAACCGGAGCGAGTCATGTAGACGAGATGATAATAAATCCATCTCGCAAAGATAAATGGTCATTTAGACCAAACGGGTCAAAAGGTGAAAATATCACCCTTTGACAATATCGACTAATGGTTTGTCGAGTTGTATTGTTATAGGAATAAATATCGAATGGATATTTACATCGCTATTACTTAGCGGCTACTAAGGCAAGATATCGAAAGGGGTCAATAAATTGATGCGATCCAGGTATGTGTAATAGGTTAACTACTCATTTAGAACGAAAGGTTCATTAAGAGTTAAATAAAGTAAAAATAGACATTTGGTTACTTTAATGAGTAAACCGAATGATTCAAGTGATGGTCATTGTGATTTGAAACATAATGGCTTTTCAAACAAAATCATAGTTAAAACGAGGGATTTTGGGTCAAACATGCTTTCAAAAGTCCTTCATCGTAAATGAAAGACTAAAATGGACCAAAACGCCCTTGTAAGCTAAAATGAGCAAACGACCTTTAAAGGTTGTTTGGAAACGAGTTTTATGCTTAAATAAATACTTAGAATAAGTATCAAAAGTGAAGGATGTAAATCCTTGGTCAATTGACTCTATAAGAGTCTTTGCCGTAAAATAATGATCCGAGGGGTAAAACTCGAAATTTATAAAATTTCACATTAAATCCGAGACAAATATAGTTGTGTAGGAAGATTTTTTTGATAAGAAATGTGGTAATAAAATGCTAGAAACGAATGAAAGCGATTCATGTATAAAATATGCTTAAACTCCCTTAACGGGTCAAAATAAGCATTTAAGTAAAAACGGGTTTAAGAATGTATATAAACCCGGGATTTGAATCTAGTATGATAGATAACATTGAATTTATAAAGTTTATGAGAAATTGAGATCAAACAAACATGTTTGTTTGATTAATACACGAACGGGTCAAAAGTTCATAATTACATTTTAATCCGAAGGCTTAAAAGTCTAAAATTTTGTTAATCAGGATGTCGGATGTTAACTCCATATGATGGAGAATTAAATTACGGTCACGTAGGAAGAAACGTGACGCGAAACGGATCAAAAACGAGAAAGTTATGTCCGTTTTTGTGTTAAATATATATATGGGTTCTTAGTTGCGATAACCCAGACAAGTTATTTGGTTATCTGTGTTATCAGTTGCCATAACCCAGACAAGTTATTTGGTTATCTGGGTTATGCCATAACCCGTACAAGTTATCTGGTAATCTGGGTTATCAGTGCCATAACCCAGACAAGTTATTTGGTCATCTGGGTTATCAGTTGCCATAACCCAGACAAGTTATCTACTCATCTGGGTTATCAGTTTCCATAACCCATACGAGTTACCTGGTCATCGTATTAAGCTTTCGGGCTTAGCTAGATTAGTTATAGATTTCATATAACTAACGTATATCATGATTTATGATATGTAGGTAATAATTGGAGTATCGGATGACGATCAACCTCAACGAAGAACCGAACACGATCAAGATTCAAGCTTCCGCGAAAAGTTTCGTCGTCACATTTTAAACGGCGAATGAAATTACAAAATGTTGAAATGTTTTAGTTATTAAAATCTTTTAACAAACTCGCATTTTTAAGTGTATGCTTAATCTTAAATACACTATTATAATCAAAATTTATATGATAATCGTATGAAATGGACTAAGGGTCTTACAAGTTGGTATCAGAGCCCGGGTTTAAGAGATTCAAGTATGGTGGGGAAAAAATTATGCTTGGACTTAAACCTTATGCTCTTGATAAAGATTGGTGTTCGGTTCGAAGCTTGATCGCAAAATCCGGTAAGTTATTTTGTATGTTAACGATCTAGCATGTAAAGTGTTGAAAACAACGCATAGGGTTATCGTGTAAAACACGTTACCCCAAAGAAAGCGATAAAAGACCGATATAGTTAAACGAATTGCGTGTGTTAACACGTGTCGTAGAAAGCCTTTTACTATACTACGGGCGCTTATAAAGATTAAAGTTACTAATATTTGTAAATGTTTTAAGTTGAAGGAACCTCGCATTGGAAGATGACGAGAGTTTAAAGAATTATCAATGTGGTAAAGAATTAGTCTGAAGTATGACAAGTAAGTCATACATGCCAAAGATATGAATCAAGAAACGACCTCGAATGAGAGATCGAACAACAAGGAAAGTTATCACGGCGAGTATCTACAAGGTACACGTCTTAAACTTGTAGTACAACTAAAAATATGCAACAAACACATAGTGAATGACAGTTGCATATACAAGATAAAACTTGGAAAACCTAGATAGGATTCCTATTCAGGATGACGTTCCCGTGAATAATAAGACAATAACTGAATTTAATTAAGTATAAACTTGGATGAAAATAATCATCCAAGTAAGTATTCTCAATAAAGATCCAATTGAGAATAGTAAAGACCACATCAACGAATGTGATTGTATAAATGGTTATAAAAAGGGACATTGTATATGTTTAAGGATAAAACGGGTAAAACTAATAATTGTTAATTGATAATTAAATAAAGTTTTACCAAATGAAATCATAAATATGGAAATAAATCGAGAGATTACTTACATGGGACGTGATGTGGTAATTATAATAAGGGCATGTGTACCATGTGTTGATCGCTTACTCTGGCCAAGTAAGTAGTGAACACATGATACCATGAGCTTATTATAATGAGCACAGTTATGTCCGATGTGGTAAAGTCGAAACGAATAAAAAGTTAAAAGAACCTTGAGGTCAAGAAATCTTATGGGCATACTCGTATAAATGGTTTTCGAGGGAACCATAAAAACGATATATGGCGCGCATAGAAATAGATGACCCAAGTGAATAGTGAAATAAGTCATAATGAACGAAAGAGCCATGGTTGACGAAAAGGGGCATGTAACACCAAAGGATAAATGACCCGCGGGGTCATAGAAACGAAGGTATTACCCATACAAAAAAGACGATCGAATTCATTGACTTTGGTCGTAGTAAAGAAAGGATGATGATGATAATCGTCATTCAGAATTTAAAAGACCATCAAGCATGGTCACATAAAGAATAAAGGTTTGGTTGAATAAAGCGATAGATTTCGCTAAGACAACCAAACAAGTCAAAACAAAGTCTTAATGCATACCTAAATGGTTGCATTAATAATGACTTCGGTAGATCACCCGATTGATGGGTAGGAAATTAAACACATGCATAAACCGAAAGACGGGAACGCGGATTGAAAGTCAAAGGACTCGGATTATGAGTTATGACTAAAAGAATATAAAATTTCGCAAATAGGAATTTGTGATAATAATGTTCAACCATTTTGAGGTTGAACGGGTTGAATAAAGAATAAAGTTTGATTGTTTATAAGTGATGGATTTCACATTAACAAGTCAAACGGGTTGAATACAATATAATGCCGGATGGCATAAATAAGCGCAAGCCGGATAACGGCAGCATTAAACGCAAAAGAATAACGAGACTGGTAATGGGACATAATCAAATACTAATATATGTAAACCGGATAACAGTGAACATAAGGCAAACCGACACATAAATGACGTGAGAAGTCATAGAGTCGAAAGCATTATCTGAAAGAAAACGATTGTAGTCACGAACTACAGTCAAGGTTAACGGATCTTAAACTTGAACCCAAATGATTTTCAAACATAAACAGGGTGCCTTGACACCAAATGTGTATTTTAAGAATGACATAAGTTAAAAAGAAAACGTTAGACTAAAATTCAGTTTTAGTAAGAAATAACGTTTTCACAAATATGAATATTCTGAGAGGAATTGAAATAGTAAATATTAAAAGATACAGGCCTTGACACCGATAAGCGCAAGACGATACATTCGAAAAGAAATATTTTCGATAATGAAAGGTTGAAATAAACTTAAACATGACGTAACGCGATCACGGTCAAGAAAAGTAATGTGAAGTATAATAACATTATAGCCCAAGCGATGGGTATAAGGAAACTGGACTAATAAGTCTAGTTAGTGAGACCGGTTAAGGTCGAAATTTAAATTGAGAATTTCGATAATACGCTATTTATTATGATAATAGCGTGGAATAAACAAAATCAATACATTTACATGATCAAGTGGCCAAATTGGCGACTCGATCAAGTAAACGGCAAAGGCCCATGAGACCTTAATAACAGAAAATACTGATCACCTATTTTGAGGGATCATGATACAACCCAAGCGAAGTGCCGGGAAGTCAATTCAAACAAAAGAGTTTGTTTGTTAAAAGTGAAAGATTTCACTAAAGACCTTTAAACAGGTTAAAATAACGAATTCATGAAGAGTCCGAAAGTATAAAAGCGATGGACTTCGCTAAATTAACTAAACAAGTGGAAATAACTAGATTATGTTATTTCGAGTTGCATTATTTCGTATGAAATGCATATATGCTTAGTAACCAAAAAGATATTACCATATTTTTATGGTAGTGATAACAATTGGTTAAAATATGAGCAATGCTCAATTGATATCGAAATCAAGTGCATTGAGTTTAAACTCAATATGCAATAAAGGTTTCGAGGACGAAACCTCTTTAAGGGGGGTAGACTTGTAACACCACGAAAACGGGTTTGGTAATCAAACCACGTTAATATTAAAAGACGGGTAAAGTACCGTTAGTGGTAAAAGTAACCCGGTGAATATTAGGATTTTAAATATATAAACCTAATATTAAATAAAAGTTGTATAAAGGCTTTTAAGAAATTAAGTTTATAGAAGGCCCGAGCTAACGGGACTTAAAATAAACTAATTCATAAATTTCCCCGAGCCCACTAACATAACTAGGAATATTTAACCTAGTTAATTAGTGGGAATGATATTGGAATTAAGTGGGTTGTAGCCTACTTAATAAACTAACCAAACATGAGGGGCCACATTTGAATAACTTGAAAGTTGTAATATAAAATAGGCTAAACAAAACTAAAACACACATAGAGTGTGTTTGAGAATGTTCTGTTATAACCCAGGAGGTTCCCCAGGAGCCAAAACCCTAATCTCATCAAAAATCATCAAATTGAAGGCTTAAACGAAGCTCAAATTCACAATTGAATGTGAATTAATGATCACCCAAGCTAGGGGATCATAAGGTATGTCAAATTTTCATGATTTGTGAAGTTGTGAAAATTGAATAATCATCATAATCACGAATTATGAATGAATTATTGAAGCTATGACGGAATTAGTGATGTATATTAGCTTAGGAACAAAACCCTAAGTGAAAATTATACATATGATGCTATAATTGGAATGATTTGATGATTTACCACACTAGGATAAGTGGGTATTAATCATATGATGAAATTGAGGATATAATTATGATTAGAATCATCATATCTGATAATAATCAGGAAATACTTGAACAAATTGAGAGTTTAAGTACATGATCATACTTGCTAGGAAATGGGTTTGTATGATAAAATGAAAAAGATGATATATTATGATCAAAATGATGTTTGATATCATCATGTGTTAATCAAATGAAGTTGATTATAATATAATCAACTTAATTTCATAAGTAGTTAAAACGGTAGCATAAGAAGGATGCTTACCGTATAGTAGCAAAGTAATAAACGAGTAGTTAAGCTACATCGTGTAATTACTTTTGTCATTAGGCAGTTTGTCTTTTTAAAGTCAAAATGACCTTTTATATGATCGAATGATAATTTCGACATAAAGATCGTAGGATGGAATAGTCGTGAATGACTATGACTAGCCTAACCATCTTACAACTTACAATGATAGTTTGACGCTTGACAAGCTAGGTGAAAGCTTTGGAAGGAAGCGGGTCAAACGAACCAAGAATGAAGGAAAAGCATAATCTGGATGCTAGGTAAGTCAAAGCTTACACCTTTTATTAAATACCTATTGGTTTATAAGGTTATGAATAATAAAAGTCATCTTTGAATTAGAATGTTCCGACACGACATGTGCGGTTCGGAACAAAAGACAATGATATTAAACCATGTTGAATGGTTAAAAAGAGCTAATATGATTATTTAGTCATGCAATGACTAATAAATATCGAGTTTTGAATGATTACCTTATAAGGTAGACCAATACAAATAACAAGGGTAAAACGGTAATTCGGTCACTCGTTGATGATAACCGTTAGTTTTTAAAGGACACTTTATGACGTAAGACATAAAGGGGTCAAAAGAATAAAGAAATGAATTATAAGAAAGAGGACCGCACGGTGTGAACCGGAGCGAGTCATGTAGACGAGATGATAATAAATCCATCTCGCAAAGATAAATGGTCATTTAGACCAAACGGGTCAAAAGGTGAAAATATCACCCTTTGACAATATCGACTAATGGTTTGTCGAGTTGTATTGTTATAGGAATAAATATCGAATGGATATTTACATCGCTATTACTTAGCGGCTACTAAGGCAAGATATCGAAAGGGGTCAATAAATTGATCCGATCCAGGAATGTGTAATAGGTTAACTACTCATTTAGAACGAAAGGTTCATTAAGAGTTAAATAAAGTAAAAATAGACATTTGGTTACTTTAATGAGTAAACCGAATGATTCAAGTGATGGTCATTGTGATTTGAAACATAATGGCTTTTCAAACAAAATCATAGTTAAAAAGAGGGATTTTGGGTCAAACATGCTTTCAAAAGTCCTTCATCGTAAATGAAAGGCTAAAATGGACCAAAACGCCCTTGTAAGCTAAAATGAGCAAACGACCTTTAAAGGTTGTTTGGAAACGAGTTTTATGATTAAATAAATACTTAGAATAAGTATCAAAAGTGAAGGATGTGAATCCATGGTCAATTGACTCTATAAGAGTCTTTGCCGTAAAATAATGATCTGAGGGGTAAAACTCGAAATTTATAAATTTTCACATTAAATCCGACACAAATATAGTTGTGTAGGAAGATTTTTTTTATAAGAAATGTGGTAATAAAATGCTAGAAACGAATGAAAGCGATTCATGTATAAAATATGCTTAAAATCCCTTAACGGGTCAAAATAAGCATTTAAGTAAAAACGGGTTTAAGAATGTATATAAACCCGGGATTTGAATCTAGTACGATAGATAACATTGACTTTATAAAGTTTATGAGAAATTGAGATCAAACAAACATGTTTGTTTGATTAATACACGAACGGGTCAAAAGTTCATAATTACATTTTAAGCCGAAGGCTTAAAAGTCTATAATTTTGTTAATCAGGACGTCGGATGTTAGCTCCATATGATGGAGAATTAAATTACGGTCACGTAGGAAGAAACGTGACGCGAAACGGATCAAAAACGTGAAAGTTATGTTCGTTTTCGTGTTAAATATATATCTTGGTTCTCAGTTGCGATAACCCAGACAAGTTATTTGGTTATCTGGGTTATCAGTTGCCATAAGCCAGACAAGTTATTTGGTTATCTAGGTTATCAGTTGCCATAACCCATACAAGTTATCTGGTAATCTGGGTTATCAGCGCCATAACCCAGACAAGTTATTTGGTCATCTGGGTTATCAGTTGCCATAACCCAGACAAGTTATCTACTCATCTGGGTTATCAGTTGCCATAACCCATACGAGTTACCTGGTCATCGTATTGAGCTTTCAGGCTTAGCTAGATTAGTTATAGATTTCATATAACTAACGTATATCATGATTTATGATATGTAGGTAATAATTGGAGTATCGGATGACGATCAAGCTCAACGAAGAACCGAACACGATCAAGATTCAAGCTTCCTCGAAAAGTTTCGTTGTCGCATTTTAAACGGCGAATGAAATTACAAAATGTTGAAATGTTTTAGTTATTAAAATCTTTTAACAAACTCACATTTTTAAGTGTATGTTTAATCTTAAATACACTATTATAATCAAAATTTATAACCAAGATTCATTTGTCTGGTTTACCTAACCCTAAATTAGTATTGAAACTTGGTGCTCCAGTGATGTTACTTAGAAATATTGATCAGGCAAATGGATTGTGTAACGATACACGTTTACAAGTCACGAAACTCGGAAAAGTTGTGATTGAAGCTAAAATTATCACAGGGACTAATATAGGTCACCATACTTTGATTTCAAGACTGAAGATGACACCTTCTGATAAAAGAATACCAGTGAAGATTTCTCGAAGACAATTCCCACTTTCACTGTGTTTTGCTATGACAAAAAATAAAAGTCAAGGACAATCGTTGGAGCGTGTTGGTTTGTACCTTCCACGTCTAGTGTTTAGTCATGGCCAGCTCTATGTTGCTGTATCTAGGGTAAAAAGTAGGAAGGGGTTGAAACTTTTGATTTATGATAAAGTAAAACGAGTTTGTACAACCACTACTAATGTAGTTTACAAAGAAGTTTTACAAAATATATGATGATACTTAACATCTGTCAAGCTGGCAACGTCTGTTGGGTATAATGGAGGAACAGTTGTTAGGAAATGTTTGTTGGAAAGCAATAGAAGTTTCTGAAAGTATCTGATACATGCTCTGCATGAAGCCTATCCTGAGAACATATGCTGCGAAAAATGTTTATATCTTGTGTTGTAGTAATAAGTTCCCAGGTCTCATTTTTAATGAGAGCACTAAATTCATTGTTCATAACATTATTCTCTTAACATCTATTCACTAGCCCTTTTAACTTCTGTTGACTAACCTTTTTAACATGGGTTGACTAACATCTGATACTTACCATCTATCAATGTGGCAAACTCTGTTGGAGATAATAGATGACAGTTATTAGCAAACGTCTGTTGGAAAGCAATATAGGTTTTTAACAGTCGATAGACAACAGTGGTTTGGTTATCAACATAATGGAATTCCTCTTGACTAAACCTATTGATCATTAGTTTATATCAATTTTGTAAGTCTGCACTAATTATTTTTTTTACTTTCTATCAAAATATGTTTGCACACGGGTCTTACCGCTAGTATAAAATAAAAGGGTAACATAGGTTTGGGGATAGAGGGATGAGATGAAAGTGATTATGATGTGATGTTGAGATGACAATTAGAGATGAAGGGAATTGGATTTATTTATTTTTTGAACGGTATGAGGGGGAATTGGATGATAATAATGTACTAGTTTTTTTATATCGCGCGTTGCGGCGAAACCAAGCAAACGATAATGTAAAACAAACGTGATTTGAAAATAAAGCATATTGTTTAAAAAGTCAAACCATTAAACCGATTTAGTTTATCATCGTAATGTTTTATGATACAAAATAAATATTTTATTTTGAGTACAACTTCGTTTTTAACAAAACTTATAACAGAATGTCAAGGAAAGAAATCAAGCACAAATACGTACCTAAGTTTTTAGAAAAAAGTTATAAACGTAAATTATTAAAAAAGTATCAAATTCATCGATAAATTAATATATAAAAAAGGAAAAAAATATTAAAAAAGGTAAAGAAAATATATGTTTAAAGAAAGAAAAATATTTTATTAAAAGTAAATATAATAATAAACTATCATAATATATTAAATAATAATAAAATAATAAAAAAGTTGTATATTATTATAAAAATAAAGTTACTATTCATCAACCTTAGTAAAAAACAAAGAAGAAAAATATGTCATTAAAAGTAAATATAATAATATACTATTATAATATATTAAATAAAAAATATATATATTATTATAAAAATAAAGTTACTATTCATCAACCCTTATAAAACAAAGAAGAAAAATATGTTATTAAAAGTAAATATAATAATAAATTATTATAATATATTAAATAAAAAACTATATATTATTATAAAAATAAAGTTACTATTTATTAACACTCGTCAACAATATATATATATATATATATATAATAGCCTTATGAATAAAATAAAAACGAATCTCTTGGTTGTATTATTGAAGTAAAGATTGTTTATCAAAAAAGGTGGGCGTTTAGGCCAGAACAAAGATAAAACAAGTTGGTGATGAAAACATTGCATTTTAAATTATACTAGGATTTTGACCCGCCGCGCGTTGCGGCGGCGTCGAAAGTTAAAGTAAATCGTATTTATACTGTATATTTGACCCGACTCTTTACATAAAAAAATTACATCGCCATCGAATGAAAACGTAGTATATTTGACCCGACTTGCTTTCAAATACAGTTTACGAATGTACACAAAATAAGTAGAACATAGATTAAAAAAAGTATAATAATTTGTCCACGTTGCGGTGTAAAGTCGTAAAAGTCATTTAAATCAAAGGAGGTGTCAAGTTATTAAGTAGAAAAGGTTAAGAAGGTCAAAGTTGTCAATTACTGAAAGTTAGAAGTGAATGTGTAACTTACTTAAAGATAATGGTTAATAGTGTTTCATGTCATAAAATTAAAGGTGTAGAGTGGAAAAAGTTGAAAGTGTAAAGGCTTTTTTTGTTGGTTTAAAACTTTGAAGAGAAGAAAAGAAAAGTCAAAAACTTGATTAAGAAATAAGAACTAAAAAGTGTCATTGAAGTTTGGAATATTAAAGACAAAGGTCTTCACTACCGACCTTTGTCTTTAATATATATATATATGTCCACGTTGCGGTGTAAAGTCGTAAAAGTCATTTAAAACAAAGGATGTGTCAAGTTATTAAGTAGAAAAGGTTAAGAAGGTCAAAGTTGTCAATTACTGAAAGTTAGAAGTGAATGTGTAACTTACTTAAAGATAATGGTTAATAGTGTTTCATGTCATTAAAGGTGTAGAGTGGAAAAAGTTGAAAGTGTAAGGGTTTTTTTTTGTTGATTTAAAACTTTGAAGAGAAGAAAAGAAAAGTCAAAAACTTGATTAAGAAATAAGAACTAAAAAGTGTCATTGAAGTTTGGAATATTAAAGACAAAGGTCTTCACTACCGACCTTTGTCTTTAATATATATATAATATAATAAATTGATAGGTTGCATGCTACAAAATTTACACCATGTCATATGGGATGAAAGTGACGTAACTAGAATAAAAATTTTGGGGTATCCCAAAATTTTTTTACCAACATTTAGTGGTGGAACTAGAAGAAAAATTTCGGGGTATCCCAACTTTTTTTACGTTCATAAATGGATACATTTTTTTTCCGCAGTTTAGGCGGTGGCAGATGCAAAACATTTTAAGTAGATGATCAAACTTATATTATGTTTATATATTCACAAGCGGTGTCGCCTTCTTTTTTTTAACAATTAATGTACTCTAAACACAAAAACGATTTAATAGATTCTTTTAACGTTACCTTAATTACTACTTAAAGGATTTGACAAATTTTTTTTTTCATTAAAAAGTTTGAAAAGAGATAGATCTATACAGTAAATTTAAAAGTTTACTAAAAATTGCTAATTAGACTAAAAATAAACATTATAATCAACCGTAAATATTTTTTTCTTCATTTAACCATGTATCAGTTACTTCTTTTAATAATTCATATATCACCCAAAAATTATAATCCTTGGGCCCTCGTATCTTAAAAACATAATAAATTATTTCATTTTTAACACTTTAAAAAAGATTTGGGTTAAAAAAATGTAATGTATATTAAAAAAACGTTCTTTTTAATGACAAATGTCTTTTGGCTCATTGGCTATTTGGTTGTATATAATTTAACATATGAAAACTGTTATCATATAATTTAATAAACTATATGTAATCACAAGAATGAATTAATCAATCATCAATATAAACAACAAAAAAAACAAATTTTAGTTACAGTTTTTAAACCTAAACCAACCTATTTTATTAATTATTTTGAACGAATTATTAAAATAATAGTTTAAAAGAAGAGTACCGTAGTATACTTCAATTTTATTAATTAATTTGAATGAATTATGAATTAAATTAATTTGAATGGATTATGAATTAAGAAAATAAAAGAGTAAAGTAGTATGTCTCGGAAATAGTGATATTTAAATTAATTAAAAAAAATAGGATGGAGTATTAATAGCCTTCGTTTACTCTGCATCGTGTTCCTCTTGTTCAAGAAAGTTTTCTGAAGGCTAATTGCCGGAAAATCTCTGACGACTCAATTTTTCATCTCTGAAAAAAAATTACACTACAGATAAGTTAAGCCGTAGCCCGTGCTACGACTAGTTTAATGCCTAGTCCACCCCTATGGGATGAGGTACCTTGTTCCATAGGAAATAGCAACTCCTATCCTTCTTTACGTATCCCGCTATAGATCAATTCTTCAATGGGCCTAGTAAAGACACATACAAAATCTTAATTTCACATCTTATATACGGGTAGTATAACGTTATACGACTCATATAGAATAATCTGACATAACAAATATTGGGCTATATAATGTTATACGGCTCGTATAGATGGAGAAAATACTAGGTCATATAATGTTATACGGCTCGTATAGATGAAGAAAATATTAGGTCGCATAACATTCTATATGGGCCGTATAACATTATACGGGTCGTATACATTATATGAGGTTTGGGACGTATAACATTGTATACGTGTTGTATAATTTTATACGACCCGTATATATGTAGACAAAAAAAACATTCTCTGACATTTGTTTTGTGCAACAATCAGTTATACGGCCCGTATAACTATATATGGACCGTATACATTTAAGAGTATAAAAATAAGATTTTAAGTGTAAGAATAGTGAGAGCCTTCCTCTTATTTGACCTTACGGTATCCATTACCCATCGTTTCTTTATGAAAAATGCAACTTGACTTTTCTGTATATAACAAAAAAGTTGGTCAAGCAAAGTTGGCCGGAATAAAAACACAAAAAAGTTGGTCATGAAATAATTGCATTTATGAAATCATATAAACTACTTGAATTTCTATACTTGTTAGTGGTGAAAATTCACTCACTGTCATTTAAGTTCATTCCGTTATTAGTACTGTATGGACATACATTATGATAACCGAAAGTTAACACCCAAAACATAAAGTCGTTATATGCTTTTAAGGATATCAACACACGTTTTAAATCGATCGAAAATCATAAAAAATTATTATTGGTCGGTTCCAATAGTACTGATACCAGAACCTATGTTTTACGGTTGGAAAGACATAGTACCGATATTGTAAACTATCAGTTATATTCATTACGAAGTTATATTCATTACGATACTGATAAAGTCCTGATACTAGCTATTACTTAGGATAAAGTCCTGATACTAGCTATTACTTACGATACTGATAAGGTCCTGATGAATAAAACCTTCTCCCCAAAGCGACCACTGAAAATGGTCTAATCAATTAAGAGGGTCTGCAATTTGATAATTCAATCACACAAAAAATTACATGACTTAGAGCATTCACATCTATTCCACCATATTTTCACCCTAAATTACAATAAAAAACACCATATTTTCTCTCTCTCTTTTTAATTAAATAATATTTTTATACATTTATTAATACCTTTTCTTTCTCCTCCACTCACAATCACCTTCAAAACATATTAAAAATTATAGGGGGTGAACAGTGTCTCTCCAAATATACAGATGAACAGTAATATTCTCTCTTCTCCACTCACAACCACTTTTTATACTCTTTATATTACTAGTGAGAATGCCCGCGCGTTGCGACGGATGAGCCGATTAATACCAGATTCAATTATGATGTATATTACTAACCATAACCCATTCCGGGTTTCTATCATTTTATTCCATAAAACGAAAAAATAGCCGTAGAACCTATTAAGGTCACAAGCATGCAAATAAAGTCTATGATTAGATAGTTTCTTCAAAACACACAAATGTAAACATACTATGTCTATCAAATTCATAATCTAATCAAAAAATATTAATCTTCCCCTATTTTCACCGTCAACGATCAACTGTCAAAATAGGAAACAATACCGCTGGTAATATGAATGGTGTGGTCACAGTAACAAACTCATAGGTGTTCTTATCACCATCGATGTTCCGTAACCGATCAGCGCTCTCTCCGTCATACATCTTCATTACTGTCATGCCCGATATTGTTAAGGCGAATGATGGCGTCTTAAAATAGAGATGGAGAGGGCGTTTTAAAATTACCGTCTAAATCAGTTGGTAAATAACATCCGAAAGAGGCTCGACTCCAAAAAACTGCCAACAATCAAAGGAGTCAACATAACAAGGGCACGAGGTAGACTCATTTCCCTATAGATGCATCAGTTGAGATTTTCACATGTGGTGTAATCAGGCTTTGCAATGCCTTCCATTAGACCGGGGATGGTGTTAAAGTGCCGCCTAACTTCCTACCCACACTCTTCATGGTCATGGCTGAAAATCAGTATAGAAGCATGGCACCAACGTCTAGTCCCATAAAGACTTTTGGTGTTGAAACATCCATTGTTTTGATGCTTGAACAGGTCACAAAACCTCCAAACAGTGCTAATGATACCAGTGCAGCTAACCAAGTAGCAAATCCCTACAAAATAATAAAAAAATATAAATAATGACCATCAGAATCAACATAATTATAGTTCTGCAGTATAAAAAATAATCACCTTTCCAATGGCGGTGGTGTTGTCGGCAGCATCATGGGCATTAGTCCTCTCACGGATTCTATGACTCATACATGCCATCTCAGCAATACCGCCAACATTGCACTGATGGGGCCCATAAGCATCTATATCTAGACCAGTGGCAATGGTGCTAAGCATTTCGAGAACAACGACCACAATACCATACATGGTAGCAAAGCTAAAACTAAAAAATATGTTGGTTGCTATGAAAAAATAAGAATGATCACCAATTTGTATTCAAATGTGAGACCGAAAATAACATTTGTTGTGGCTCTGTTCTTGCAGGAATCAGCGATATCCTGCACAGGGCTGCACAAATTTGAAGATAAATGAATACAGGTTCATATACGAATTAATTAAATAATTATATATAAAAAGAAACTTTAAATGCAAAATAGAATACATGTAAGCATTATTGGTATAGTATTCAGTAACAAAACCAATGATTAGTCCAGCCCAAAAACCGACACATACGCATAAGAAAAGTTGCCTGCATACAAACATCAAGAGTAAACACCAACAATTAAACTTTGACCTTAACAGTCCATAGTTTAGCTCCAAAAAGTTGCACACCTTGCTCTTCAAACAGCATTTGAGGAATAAACCTGATCGATCCCAATATTAACCTATTCAAAATGGGTAGATCTATTAGATCACTGGGTTCAAGTTTTGTGATATATAGGATCATATAAACAGATCAGATAGGTCTAAACTAAGACGTGACCCACGGACAGGCGACACAAGCAACCCAAAAATTAGCATTCTAAAGAAAAAACAAAAAATAACCCAAATATCTACATTCAATCATTTGTATTGGAGCTACAACCACCATGGTTTATAATTTCTCCCAAATTACACAGGATGGTGTATTTAGATGTTACACAAGCTTCACATCAGAACTTAATTTAGACAATTATCGTGTATAAATTAAAATTATAACCTAAAAAACTTCGCACACGAATTTGATTTGTTTCCTACACCAAACGTAAAGGACTCCATTTTTGTTGCACAAAATTAATTACTTTGTTTCAGATATGTATTTCGTGAGTGAAGAGGTATAGATTCTCTAGGGTGAACTAAAATAGATGAACCAACAATATCTCTATTCACCTGTGGTCTATTAAAAGATGCAAAACTTAATTACCCACCAAAAGTACTAATGCCACCAGAAGATATTACATTGTACCCTTGATTCATAGATTGTTAACGCTAACTCATGTTCCAGGCAATGATGGAACTCCTTAGAGATTTGTGTTTACCATATTGGAACTCATGTTTATTTGAGGATTCTTGACGCTGTTTGAATTCGTCGAATAACCCCTAAGGTTTGCAACAGTTTCATGTACCCTTGTGCAAAAGACTAATGAAAATCCTCTAATTTGGCAAATGTGATGGACATATCTAGCAAGGAATCAAAAGCATCTTCACCAATGTTTCCTTCAAGAATAGTAAGGCCGCTGGGTAGTGATATTCCTCTCAAAAAAGCACTATCAGCAGAGATATGTGCCTTGCCCTTTTCATTTGTTCTGCTATTACCCATCATCAGATTACTATGACAAAGATTCTCTATAAGTTAGCACAAATAATCACAACATACTAACGGAAGTATTCAATAATGCTCACACAAAAAAAATCTCAGACTCGTGACAGATTAATCAAAATTTCCAACTGACAGTGAACAATAATGGCTTAGTTATTCAATACTTCAAACTCAACTTAAACTCTACACAATTTTCCCCAAATACATCTTTGAATTAGAGGATTTCAATCACAGTTTTACCAGTTAATCTAAGTAATTCAATTCAAATTTTAGTCTAACCAAATTGAAAATTACTGAATAAATTTAATAATAAAGTGAAACCGACCAGTTACAATAAAAAAGACAAATCAACCAATCAGCTGCAATGAGGAATACAAATCAACAAATCAAATTAAAACAAAAACAAAACAACTTACGACATCAAGAGATTGGAGAGCATCGGCCATGGCGACATTGGTGATGTTATCAGGGATCTTGTTCAGTTTGCAGAGAGATTGAAGCTTTGTTCTGGTAAGGCTGTGGAAATCCATGAGATCTGAAAATTAGGGTTTGTTGAAGCAACGGGAGCAATTCGCAAGCAAGAAAGACCCTAATCTGCGTTTGACTGGGGTTCTATATGAACATGAGTGAGCGACGCTTGGTTGGGTGGGATGGAAACGCACGAATGCTTTAGTTTCAGCATTCAATCACCTACAATAATGTGGAAGAAAAGCAAGGGGTCAGAGGTTTTGAGGGTACCATATTCAATATGTAGGCTGAAATCCCCTTATTACCCCTATAGTGTCTTAAAATTTTGGGTGAAAGTCATCTAAAATGGCTTACACATCCTTATACATAGTGCTTTATAACTTGTAAACATGGTAAAATTACAATATTGTACATCACTTTTCCTTTATAATATATTATGTTGATTATATATATAAACATGGGTCAAAATATAGAACCTAATCATGTTTATTCAATCATAACGTAAATATAGATACCAAGTTAGAGACACTTACTTGTGGGAGTGGTCATCTTTGAAGACGAAGATCAGGCCATGATTCCCGTTATGGTACCTTGGGTTGATGGATCACCTTAGAGAGAATCTTAGTGTTGGTGTTCTACTAGTTGTTCATCTCTTATGATCAATATATATTTAACATCAAAATGAATGATGATCATGAATAGTGATCGGTTATGAAAACTCTTTACATTCTCTATTAAATGTACCTAAAGGGAAATCATAATAGCCCCTTAAACTAATCAATAATTACAATTACTACCATCAAGTAATTGTCGGGGACTAGTTATGTCATATTGGTAATGTTACCAAATGATCCGTAAGGCCACATCAACGGGTTATTTCTAACATTCTCCCACTTGGCCGAGTGATCATTTGTGATAAGTATAAGTAAGTTTGGCCAAGTTAAAACATTAATCAATGTTTCAAATTGAAATTGCAACAGAAAAATACAGTCATTGAGTTATTGTCAACTCAAGACCCCCATTAATCATGTTACAACCCCAAATCAAAACATGCGTAAATTTAAGACCAAAATGACTAAGGTAAGCCCTTTGAAATTAATTTGTATAATTCTTGTCTATACGTCATCAGGTGCACATACGTATTTATAGACAAGAAAATTGTATAACTGAGGAAAAATAATAACTAATCATTCATATGTATGATATGCTATTATGTAAGGCCTTTAGTAAAACCCGTCTTTATTATGAGCTCTTAAAAAGACTTTGGGTGTAGACCTTGGTTATCGGATCCGCAAGCATATCATGAATGAAAATGTATTCGATACAAATATTTAGTTTCCTCTTCTTGTTCACAAACGAACAATAATAGTGTATCGAAGTTTAATGCAGCACCTCTCGAACTGTTACTGTTCGAGGAAATAAGGTAGCTGACTTTTCACAATAAGTCTTCAATATAGTATTTATATGGAGTTAATAAGTTTATGAGTCTACTGATAAGATTTCAACAACATTTAGTGACAGTTGCGTTGTTAATTAACAACATATTATGTCATTATAATTTAGGCTGTTGTTAACAGTTTCTTATGACTTCTCCATTAGATAGATTTGTCTGCAGACATAAGGATTACCCCAAATTGACTTTTAGTTTCTTTTGAATATTACAAAATCAAGGTAAGAACAATAACCTCTTCTTATAGTCTTTCTCGTTTTTTAAAGATATCGTTAGATGCTTCACAATAATCTAGAGTAGTCTAATGTTCATCAATGTGAGCAATATCTAAACGAGTATAGGCGTGAACCTTCGTAAGGCTTCTAATTAATGAAGCATAAGGAAGTAATCTCATTTATCATTTTATCCTTTAAAGGAGAGCTATATTGTTTGTTACACATGTAAGAGCCCACTTTAGAGTAAAGCTTATAGGACGAAACTAATGTCCTATTAGGTCTATCTCGGTATATTTTGATATCTCTCACGTAAGTGGTATCTTCGAGATTCATTATATCAAAATACGTGTGAGAAATTATTTGACTTGTGTAACATATACTTATCCAAAAGGTGCTATCTATATAAGGACAAGTTTACATTAGTTGCTCCCACTCATCTTGAGGTAGGTACATAAATCCACTTAATTCTTGATGAAAATAATACATTAAGATTTCATCACATTTTGATGTTTGCCTTAAACCCATACATGGAATTAATTGACTTACAAAGTAAGTGTTCTTGACCTTCAGTTTAGAACTTTCAGGTTGTTTTATGAACATGTAAGTTGATGCGTGTGAAGTGTGTATATAAGTTTAAGTATATTTTAAGCCCTTTTACACTTTTTAGCCAAGTTTTAAATGTATAAAACACGATATTTACTAACACTAAACACACATATGGGCAAGTGCACCCATCGTGGGCGTAGTATAGTGTTGGTAAGATACCGAGGTCGTCCAAGGACACAAGAGCTTTTAGTACCGGTTTATCCTCAACGTCTAATCAAATCAAAAGTTTAGAAAAAAGGTTTTAAACTAAAAAAATAAAAACTAACTAAAATGCTGAAAAATAAAAATAAAAGTAAAAACAGATAGACAAGATGAATCACTTGGCTCCGACTCGTGTTTAGTGTAACCTTTGATTATTTCCGCACTTTTGCACTTTTTAAGAGATTATCTTAGATATTGTAGTAGGCCCCTCTTTTGAAGGTGATGTAACACCCCGAAAACGGGTTTGGTAATCAAACCACGTTAATAATAATGAACGGGTAAAATACCGTTAGTGGTAAAATTAACCGGATGAATATAAAGATTTAAATAAATAATCAAATATTAATTAAAAAGGAGGATAAATACTTTGAGAAAACAAAGTATATAAAAGGCCCGAGTTGTCACACCCCGATTTCCACGTGTCGCCGGTGGGCCCGGTGGGGGAGTATCGTGACGTGGTTGGCAACATAATAGTCAAACAACACAATATTAATATGCACAGCGGAAGCAATTTGAGAAAATATAATACAACTGAATTTAATATTGTAATATCAAAGTCACAATATCCGGAAGTTTATCCACAGATGGATCGAAATAAAAATAATATTTATGGTTCAACAGACTTCAGGCATCTTAAGCTTGTGAGACTTCTAATGATGCTAAGGAGAAATCCCAGCCAATTTCGCTTAGTACCTGCATTTAATCTTTTTGGGAAAATACTTCAGTTTACACTGGTAAATACATTCAACTGACTCATTTTGGAAAATGATTGAAAATTGGTTTGGATGCACATGGCATAAACATTTTATTTAACTTGGGAGAATTATTTAATATTATAATCTTGTGAACGAATTACATGTTCCTTGTGCGTTCAGTAGCCCGGATCTTGTCCGGGTTAAAGATCAATAGATACACCACAATATTCTTTTATGCACTGACGGGTGTACGCCTACACCCCGCGCTTAAGTCGTGGCCATTTCGTAAAATGATGCCGAGGATATCCGGGACATGGTCATTAACCCCCCAAAGGCTTTAAGTAACAAGACTGGTTAAATGAGCCGATCAAATTTATTCAATTACCCACTCAACGGTGGAGGATTTGATGCCTGATCAAGCGGTATGCTATATACCGTAACCCAAGCCCGTATAGGAAAAATAAGTTAAAAGTATTTAGCTGAGCAAAGTATAATTCACAATTAGCAAAATCCACGTAGCTTTTACTGGTCCTCCTAATCTGGAACGAAGGTTTTATAATAACCTATTAGAATCCTAACGGGTCTTTAATTAAGCTTAAGCTTAGACCGGCTAGTTCAAGGATACGGTTCGTACGCACGATTCAGCGAAGACCGGATAGAATGTGATTTAGACCCGACAAGTTTGAAGACTTGTTTAATATGGGTTTATTAGTCACATTCTGGATTTTGAGATAAAACCGTTAAGGTTTGACCCGTTTCGGCTAATTTATGTAAACTTGTTACATAAACCGAACCGTACGCGTAATAAGCGTGACGGGTATTCATGAGAGCTATATACAGGTTTCCTAAGTTAATTATGCCTCAAATATGTTGTGACATCAGTAAGATGTCTTTCGTTATGCCCGAAACGTGTTTAAACACAAACTAGGCCCCGTAGGGGTAGTTTGGTCATTTAAAAGTTTGTAAAAGGGTTTAAGTGTTTAACTGAGTTACAGGTCTGATGTAATCAGTAAATACACTCAAATTAATGAGTTATAACAGTAGGATAAAGTACATATGTGAAATTTATCAATTATAACCAAACTATGCCTCGTAGGGGTAATTTGGTAATTTCACATAAGCCGAAAAGCTCAAAACTGAAGTCTGAGTTTATCAACCTTTGCTTACTGTTAAAATATTATAATTTTCCTAAAATATCAGTAGGTATCAACCCGGGTATGTTCAATATAATTTTGATACATACTTTGCGTTAAAAACGCTTAATAAGGCGATTAAAGGCCATTTCCGGGTTCGATGCTTAAATCTGATATTTTTATATTCCCAGAAGGCTTAAAATACTTTATTCATCATATGTGATTAGTAGCAAAAGTTTTGGAGTCGTTTAGATATGTAAAACTCATTTTATGGCCCGTAAGGGCAAAACCGACATTTACCGGATTAAGCCTACGACTACTAGTTATGCTCAGCCTAAAATTAATTAAAAATCTTTTAAAAATCCCAAAATAATATATTACATCAGTGGGTAAAAGATTTGATATCAAAAAGTATGTTTAAGTAGGCTATACGCTAATTACGCCATTTTATTAACATAAATCATTCATTTTGCGATAATGAGCATAACTCTTAATCTACACGTCAAACTGATGTCAAATTTTGCATACAAGTTTATATATCAAAATATAAAGTTTCTACTCTTTTACATTTCCAAAAATCATGTTTTAAAGTAATAAGGGCATAATGGTCAACATACGAGCAATTAACGGAAACATGCATATTAATTGGATAACTAATGAACCAAGGTGTATAATCACAGAGGGTTGTACTAACATGTAACCTAGTCCAATTAAAGCTCTGAGGAATTTCTAAAACATGCCTAAACGGGTCAGAACTGAAAGTCAAAGTGAAAGTCAAACTATGTGACTTTCGGTTCCGAACCGGGTCTAAATAGGAAATTATCGGGTTGAACATGTTTAGACATGTTCTTACACTTATTATTAAGTTATAACAATGACCCAACAGGTTGTATATGATCTACAATGTTAATTATGCATAAATGGCATTTTAAGCTTCCTGTTGACTTTTTAAATATAAGTTTGACCCGACTTTTGACCTAGTTAGAGGGGTGATTAGGGGAAACCCTTTTAAGGTTTTATTACCCACATGAATACCAACTTATAACTACTTTTAATTCGAGATATGACTGAGCCATTGTTGACTAATCTCGAAGTCAAACCGTAATTACGACGGTTTGACTTTTAGCTAATAAACTAAGCTAAACTCAATTAAAGAAGGATTAGAACACTTACTGAAGTCCTAAGCTTGATTAGAGAACACTTGAGAGGAAGTTTGAGCTCCAGAAGTGATCAGATTGCTTGAATGAAGGTGTGAAGACTTGTTGCAAGTTCATGGGCTTTATATAGCATTTTTCTCACCACAAATCCTTGACACATGTGTCTACAACCCACCACAACTGATCAACACTTGTTTCTAGAGCTTAGGGGGTGCCTAGGGGTCGCACAAGATGTGAAAAATCGGGTGGAATCGAGCAGAGAGCACTCAGCAGGCAAAAACCCAAGAATTTCGGAACTGGGCATTGCCCCACGTGTCGCGACGGGTTCCTCCGCGGGCTTCGCGTGTCGCGACGCCCTCCGCGTGTCGCGAAGGGTTCTCCCTCCGGCTTCGCGTGTCGCGACGCCAAGTCTGCACAATCTAAATTTTTGATTTTTGCGATTTGATCCTTGGCTCTTCAAAAATCGATTAGGCACTTGTTTCTTGCATTGTAAACCCTCATAATTGATCTATAAAGGCTTTAAAACATATACCCACTTTGCTAAGTCCCCGGTTAACTTTATTGTTACCCGAAAAGTCCTAACTTTCAACGTTTACGCTTTAACTCTTCGCACACGAATTTGATCATAACTTTCTCATATGTTAACGGAACCTTACGAAATTTAAATCGTGTATTCTAGTGAGCATGCTTAACAGTTACAAAGCCTCGGGTTTGTCAAAAGGTCACTCAGAGGTATAATTTAAACATGTTGACACATTTAGTCCCTGTAGTTTGAAATCTCTCACTTTTAGCTTCGTATGATCCATGATTTATTCGTTTGAAGGTATGAGCATCATGTAGGGTTAATGTACATTATATTTATTCACAGTTGACACTTAGAATACGTATATTCACATACTTTCCATGTTTGTCAACTTTAGTCCTTCTATAATATTCTTTCACACGTTTTAAACATATGACACGTGTCAACATATTATAGGACGTGAATTTTCGAGGTGTTACATCCTCACCCCCTTAAAATAAATCTCGACCCGAGATTTACTGAAATAAATAAGGGTACTTTTCTTTCATCGTGGATTCAACTTCCCACGTGTATTCGGGACCTCTACGGGCATCCCATTTGACCTTTACAATAGGTACCTGCTTCCTTCGAAGCTTCTTTACCTGTCGATCTTCAATCGTCAAAGGTTTTTCAAAAAATTTTAAGCTCTCATCTATATGCACATCTGTATGCGGTATAACCAGTGATTCATCAGTGAAGCACTTCTTCAGATTGCAGATGTGGAACACATTGTGAATTCCACTGAGCTCTTCTGGTAAGTTTAACTTATAGGCAACTGACCCGACACGTTCGATAACCTCGAAAGGTCCTATGTATCTCGGGCTTAGCTTGCCTTTCTTACCAAACCGCATCATCCCTTTCTAGGGTGACACTTTAAGTAGGACTTTGTCACCTACTTCGAAGTGAAAATCCTTACGCTTTGGATCAGCGTAACTTTTCTGCCTATCCCGGGCAGCTTTGAGACGGTCACGAATCTGGACAATCTTGTCCGTCGTTTCGAACACGATCTCTGGTCCTGATAATTGGACATCTCCAACTTCCGCCCAACAAACTGGCGATCTACACTTTCTACCGTATAATGCCTCAAAAGGCGCAGCCTTAATGCTGGTATGGTAGCTATTGTTGTAGGAGAATTCGATTAATGGTAGGTTCTTATCCCAACTACCACCCAAATCGATCGCACATGCACGTAGCATGTCTTCCAACGTTTGAATAGTACGCTCACTCTGACCGTCAGTCTGAGGATGATAAGCCGTACTAAAATTCAAACGTGTGCCCAAAGATTGTTGGAAGCTCTTCCAAAAATGTGATGTGTACCTAGTATCTCTATCAGAGATAATAGCCACATGTATGCCATGTAAGGCTACAATCTTATCAACGTATAACTGGGCTAATATGTCGGAGCTATAAGTCTCCTTGATGGGTAAGAAATGTGCTGACTTAGTCAGTCTATCAACTATAACCCATATTGTATCATTTCCTTTCCTTGTCTTGGGTAACTTGGTAATAAAATCCATCGTCACCATTTCCCACTTCCACGTAGGAAGTTCAGGCTGTTGTAGCAAACCTGACGGTTTTTTATGCTCAGCTTTGACTTGCGCACATGTCAAGCATTTAGCTACATGGGTGGCTACAGACTTTTTCAAGCCTATCCACCAAAAATTTGCCTTTAGATCCTGGTACATCTTATCAGCTCCAGGATGAACGGAGTATTTGTAACTATGGGCTTCTTGGAGGATGACATCTCGTAGTCCTCCATAAATTGGAACCCATATTCGTCCATTTAATCTCAGTATTCCGTCCTTGCTAAGAGTTAACTGATCCTCAGTTACTCCTAACTTTTCATTAGGATAGTTAGCTTCCAACACAGCTTCCTTCTGTGCGGCTAACAACCTTTCAATCAAATTATTCTTTATCTCTATGCGCTTGGCATTGATTCGGATAGGTTTCACCCTCTCCTTTCTACTCAAGGCATCGGCGACTACATTCGCCTTGCCAGGATGGTACTTGATTTCACAATCATAATCATTCAAAGTCTCCATCCAACGGCGTTGCCTCATGTTTAATTCCTTCTGATTGAACAGATGCTAGAGGCTCTTGTGATCAGAATAGATCACACATTTGATTCCATAAAGATAATGCCTCCACAGTTTTAGTGCGAACACAACGGCACCCAACTCCAAGTCGTGGGTGGTGTAATTCTTTTCGTGCACCTTTAACTGTCGTGATGCATAGGCAATAACCTTGCCTTTCTGCATAAGCACACACCCCATGTCAGTGTGCGATGCATCGCAGTAGACCACAAAATCTTCTATTCCATCTGGCAATGTCAGTACCGGGGCGTTGCTCAACTTTTGTTTCAGAATATCGAAGGATTCTTGCTGCTTAGGGCCCCATACGAACTTTACTTTCTACTTGGTCAAGGAAGTTAGGGGTGCAGCAATCCTTGAAAAATTTTCAATGAAACGCCTGTAATATCCTGCCAATCCTAGGAAGCTACGAATCTCTGTAGGCGTCTTTGGTTCTTGCCAGTTCATAACTGCCTCAACCTTAGCGGGATCCACTTGGATACCACGCTCACTAACCACGTGTCCAAGGAATTGGACTTCTCGAAGCCAGAATTCACACTTAGAGAATTTGGCATAGAGCTTCTCCTGATGCAGGAGCTTGAGAATACATCGGAGGTGTTTCTCATGGTCAGCTTTATTCTTCGAATAGATAAGAATGTCGTCGATGAAAACGATGACGAACTTGTCTAAGTAAGGCTTGCAAACGCGATTCATGAGATCCATGAACGCGGCAGGTGCATTAGTGAGCCCAAAAGGCACCACTAGGAACTCGTAATGACCATAACGAGTCCTAAATGCTGTTTTGTGCACGTCTTCATCTCTGACCTTCAGCTGATGGTAGCCTGACCTCAAATCAATTTTCGAGAAATAGCTTACCCCTCAAATCATAACGAGTCCTAAATGTTGTTTTGTGCACGTCTTCATCTCTGACCCTCAGCTGATGGTAGCCTGACCTCAAATCAATTTTCGATAAATAGCTTGCCCCTTGTAATTGATCAAACAAATCGTCGATTCTGGGCAAAGGATACCTGTTCTTTATCGTGACCTTGTTAAGCTCACGATAGTCGATGCACAGACGCATCGATCCATCATTCTTCTTGACAAACAGGACTGGTGCTCCCCAAGGAGACGAACTAGATTTTATGAAACCCTTGGCTAGCAATTCGTCTAGCTGTGTCCTTGATTCTTTCATCTCCGTTGGAGCCAATCTATAGGGTGCTCTGGCAACTGGTGCTGCTCCGGGGATGATATCAATCCTGAATTCCACTTGCCTATTTGGTGGCAGACCAGGTAGTTCTTCCGGAAAAACTTCTGGGAATTCAGAGATGACAGGGATGTCTTCTATCTTCGGTTTAGGCTCATCAATAATCACTTGCGCCATGTAGATGACACAACCCTTCTTTAAACATTTCGAAGCCTTGAGCATAGTCACTTGCTCAGGCAGCCCGTACTGGGTATCTCCCCGAATGGTAAGTGATTCACCAGACGGAGTCTTTATCACCACTTGTTTTCTGTTGCAGACGATTTGGGCCTGGTTATGAGATAACCAGTCCATACCCAGAACTATGTCAAAACCAGCTAACTTAAAGGGAAGCAGAGACAAAGGAAAAGAATGGTTCTTAATGGATATAACACATCCATCTAACATAGTTGAGACGGTTTCTAGCGTACCATCTGCTAATTCCACCTCATAATTCACATTTAAGGTTTTGACAGGTAATTTCAACAATTCACAAAACTTATTATCAACGAAAGACTTATCAGCGCCTGAATCGAAAAGTACTATAGCAAAGACGTCATTTACAAGGAAAGTACCTGTAATAACGTTGTCGTCCAGAACCGCTTCCTTTGCGTCCATTCTGAAGACTCTAGCATTAGTCTTCTTAGCCTCTTCAGGCTTCTTGTTGTACTTAGGGCAGTTGGTTTTAATGTGGCCCTTTTCATTGCAACGGTAGCACGTTGCATCTTTTATCTTCTTGCAATCCAAGGTTTTGTGATCCGTGGACTTGCAAATGCCACAAGCATAAGATTTTGACTGGGTCTGTGAGTTCGACTCAAGTCTGCACTTTCCAAAGTGCTGCTTCTTGCATATCTTGCATTTGGGCTTCTCTCCAGAATTATGCCCCTCTTTCCGTGAGTCAGATCCTTTCTTGTTGTCACCGCTCCCACGGTGCTTCTTGTTCGATCTGCGTGAACCATCATCTTCACGTTTTCTCTTCTCAGCCTCCTTATTCCTCAGCGATCTTTGCCTGACCGCATCCAGAGTGAGGGATAAGGAAATGTCAGCTACAGACCTGAAGGTAGCTGGCCGAGAAGCTTTTACGCTTGCCTTGATTTCCGGGGCTAAACCACCGATAAAACGAGCGATTCTTTTTGGCTCCGGGGTTACCAGATATGGAACCAACCGGGACATCGTGTTGAAGCTCGTTAGGTAAGCTTGACAGTCAAGGTTTGTCATCACCAATGATAGAAAGTCAGATTCTATCTTCTCCACCTCATGCTGAGGGCAGTAATTTTCCCTGATAAGGGCAACAAATTGATCCCACGACATATTGTACAATGGGATTTTTCCGGTGGCCTGAACCAGAGATCTCCACCAAGCTAAGGCTTCACCCTTAAAAGACTGCGACACAAACTTGACCACGTCTCTCTCAGCACATCCGCTAATGTCTACAACCGTATCCATCTCATCCAGCCATGTTATACAGTCAATGGCTTCCTTCTCCCCAGTGAAATCCCGGGGCTTGCAAGAAACAAAATATTTATACGAGCAACCCTTGTCACGGGGCCCTTGATTACGTATAACCTACTGAGATGGAGCACTGTCGTTTGAGGAGCGTCGATCATCGTCTTTCTTCGGGTCGTCCTTCTTGGACGGTGGCTTTGAAGGCTGTGTAGATTGGGTCCTACTACGAGTCCCACTGTACTCTTCATACTGCCTTTCCAAAGCCTGTGTAACAGCGCCGTCTATGATCGCTTTCAATTCCGCACCCGTTAGATTAGTTCGGGCGTCATTATTAACCTCCGCTGGATGGCTATTACCCTCGTCCGAGTTAGCCATTTTAATTGAACTGTTGCAGAAAATAAGGACAATAGTTTATTTGGGAGTTTATTATGGAATTGCCCCTTACGGAAATTCATTAACCATGGTAAACAGAGACCATATTTGGTTAATTTATTAAATCATATTTATTTAGGATTTCTATAATAATTTATCCTAATTATAAAACAACAATAGTTTTATTTGTGGCACCAAAGGCCTAGACACATGGACGTTTTTATTTAATCTATGATTTCAGAGAATCAAAACATTAAGGTATACTGGCACAATAGGCCTGGTCACAAGGACATTTATAAATTATAAGCTATGATTTCAGAGAATCAAAGCATGAAGGTTTGAACCTAGTTCATTACCTTTATCTGACAGGGAGTCATCGCTACCACTGTCTTTTGGCTCATATGGAAATGAGCAGGGCCCGTAGGCACTATATTATCACGTATGGTAAAAATATGATCATCTTAATTGATGACCTAAACCCACGATTCAGAGATCATACAATGGGTTAGGAATCTTTTTAAAGAATCCATTAATAATAATGACGTGTGTGATTTCTAATGAATCACGTCTGCCAGGAGTGTTAACATGTTTTCAGATGTTAACAGGGATTTGAATCTTTTGAACAGGTCTTACCATCTTGGCCCGGCCTTATAATGACCCGAAGGCTAGGTTTCACACTTTAAGATTCTTAATTAATAATTACATAGGCAGATTATTTCAAAAAGGAATGATTTTAATTTATTTAATTCATTTATAATTTATATATGCACATAATGGCAAACATGAAATTTATAAAACAAACATTCCATTAATTTATTTTAATATTACATGCTGCCATAAACGGGTCTTTTTCAACAAACAAGTACCCATGTAGGGGTCAATCAACATGCTCGTCCACGCAGGGACTTTAAACAAACAAACTAGTCCACGCAGGGACTTTAAGCAAACATCATACCCACGCAGGGGTTAACGGAAAATAGACCCACGCAGGGGTCGAAACAAACATGCATACATACCCACGCAGGGGCTTAAACAAATACACCCACGCAGGGGCTTACATTACAAGACTTGCCCACGCAGGGGCTTAACAATAATTGGAAGGACTCAATGATCCTTCTTGTTCTTCCCTTTGATCAGGCTTGCCAATCCTTGGAAGAAAGTCTGTCTCTCCCTACGGTCACGATGGAAGCCTCGCTCTACTTCATCCAACCTTTGTAGGATTTCCTCCCTTTCTGGGGGAGAAAACCGTGGTGGCTGCGATTGAGTCCGGATAATGGGTCTAGGAGGTATCGGGTACCCCTGAGTCGGGTAACCTACTCCCCATAGGTCTCCATAGGGTCCTTGGGGGTTGTAGTTAGCCGCTACCATGTAAGGATCGGCCTCCGCGTAACCATAGTTGTGGTGAGTCGGTGGCTCAAACGGGTTATACGCCATGGAACCCGTATATGCCGGAATTGGGTTGTCAAAACCCATTGGCGGTGGCTGTGGCACAGCTGGGTTGGAGGGTCCACCCATTTGTGGGTCCTCCTGATGTGGCGGATAGTGGCTGCCACTGGATTGACGTGGGGAACTGAAATGGAAGTCCCCTGCTCGTGACGACATGCGCGCACCGGTTCTCCTTCGCCTTGGCGGTTGCGGCGGTGCCGGCTGCACTGGCGGCGGTGGAGGCGGTGGTGTGACTGCCACGAATCTGGAATCCACAGAGGGATCCTGTTCCTGCTGTTGCTGCTGATGAGGCAACGAATGGTGAGGAGGTGTATAGTACCACTCGTGCCGAGTGAACATGGCTTGGAAGCTGTCTGGACCAACATAGGGTGATCCGTGAAACGAAGATCCGTCCGAGATCTCTATCGGGTGGTTCGGATTACCACTTGCAGGTTCGACGGGGTCCGTATCCTCGTCCATGTCATCCGCATTATCACCGGAGAAGTGATCGTCTGGCCCCAGTGGGTTAAAACCCACGGGTTCTAGCACGTAGCCTACCGGATTAAACCGGCCCCGAAAAACTGGGGTGGGGTCCCCGAAAGAATGATGAGACAGGGATCGTTGTAATGGTATGAAGGAAGGCTTAGGGTTGTTCGGCTCGTAGTCCGGTTGTGGCCCATACGGGTTTTGGACCGGAGGGGTAGAGCTGTGAGATACCGATCGTCTGGCCGGCTCAAATAGGTTCCTTCGGTTTTGCCGTGGATCATCACTCTCCGTGGTAGACGGAGCTCGAACATTCGAGGGTCCGGCTTCATTATCGTTGGGGGCGGTAATCGGCCCTTTGCCTCGTCCTCTCCTACGGAAGAATCTTGGCGGCATTTTTGTTAATCCTGCCAATATAGCATGAGATAACAAAACAACATATATAAAAATTTAAAGGATAAAACAAAAACCAAATAAGGTAGAATTTGTCCTATGTTATATGTCTAGACTCGAAAGTTTAGAATTGTGCAATTGTGTAACTAAGATTAAACATAAAAGACTAGTGTTTAATTCGCTCAGTGTTGGCTCTGATACCAACCTGTCACACCCCGATTTCCACGTGTCGCCGGTGGGCCCGGTGGGGGAGTATCGTGACGTGGTTGGCAACATAATAGTCAAACAACACAATATTAATATGCACAGCAGAAGCAATTTGAGAAAATATAATACAACCGAATTTAATATTGTAATATCAAAGTCACAATATCCGGAAGTTTATCCACAGATGGATCGAAATAAAAATAATATTTATGGTTCAACAGACTTCAGGCATCTTAAGCTTGCGAGACTTCTAATGATGCTAAGGAGAAATCCTAGCCAATTTCGCTTAGTACCTGCATTTAATCTTTTTGGGAAAATACGTCAGTTTACACTGGTAAATACATTCAACTGACTCTTTTTGGAAAATGATTGAAAATTGGTTTGGATGCACATGGCATAAACATTTTATTTAACTTGGGAGAATTATTTAATATTATAATCTTGTGAACGAATTACATGTTCCTTGTGCGTTCAGTAGCCCGGATCTTGTCCGGGTTAAAGATCAATAGACACACCACAATATTCTTTTATGCACTGACGGGTGTACGCCTACACCCCGCGCTTAAGTCGTGGCCATTTCGTAAAATGATGCCGAGGATATCCGGGACATGGTCATTAACCCCCCAAAGGCTTTAAGTAACAAGACTGTTTAAACGAGCCGATCAAATTTATTCAATTACCCACTCAACGGTGGAGGATTTGATGCCCGATCAAGCGGTATGCTATATACCGTAACCCAAGCCCGTATAGGAAAAATAAGTTAAAAGTATTTACCTGAGCAAAGTATAATTCACAATTAGCAAAATGCACGTAGCTTTTACTGGTCCTCCTAATCTGGAACGAAGGTTTTATAATAACCTATTAGAATCCTAACGGGTCTTTAATTAAGCTTAAGCTTAGACCGGCTAGTTCAAGGATACGGTTCGTACGCACGATTCAGCGAAGACCGGATAGAATGTGATTTAGACCCGACAAGTTTGAAGACTTGTTTAATATGGGTTTATTAGTCACATTCTGGATTTTGAGATAAAACCGTTAAGGTTTGACCCGTTTCGGCTAATTTATGTAAACTTGTTACATAAACCGAACCGTACGCGTAATAAGCGTGACGGGTATTCATGAGAGCTATATACAGGTTTCCTAAGTTAATTATGCCTCAAATATCTTGTGACATCAGTAAGATGTCTTTCGTTATGCCCGAAACGTGTTTAAACACAAACTAGGCCCCGTAGGGGTAGTTTGGTCATTTAAAAGTTTGTAAAAGGGTTTAAGTGTTTAACTGAGTTACAGGTCTGATGTAATCAGTAAACACACTCAAATTAATGAGTTATAACAGTAGGATAAAGTACATATGTGAAATTTATCAATTATAACCAAACTATGCCTCGTAGGGGTAATTTGGTAATTTCACATAAGCCGAAAAGCTCAAAACTGAAGTCTGAGTTTATCAACCTTTGCTTACTGTTAAAATATTATAATTTGCCTAAAATATCAGTAGGTATCAACCCGGGTATGTTCAATATAATTTTGATACATACTTTGCGTTAAAAACGCTTAATAAGGCGATTAAAGGCCATTTCCGGGTTCGATACATAAATCTGATATTTTTATATTCCCAGAAGGCTTAAGATACTTTATTCATCATATGTGATTAGTAGCAAAAGTTTTGGAGTCGTTTAGATATGTAAAACTCATTTTATGGCCCGTAAGGGCAAAACCGACATTTACCGGATTAAGCCTACGACTACTAGTTATGCTCAGCCTAAAATTAATTAAAAATCTTTTAAAAATCCCAAAATAATATATTACATCAGTGGGTAAAAGATTTGATATCAAAAAGTATGTTTAAGTAGGCTATACGCTAATTACGCCATTTTATTAACATAAAGCATTCATTTTGCGATAATGAGCATAACTCTTAATCTACACGTCAAACTGATGTCAAATTTTGCATACAAGTTTATATATCAGAATATAAGGTTTCTACTCTTTTACATTTCCAAAAATCATGTTTTAAAGTAATAAGGGCATAATGGTCAACATACGAGCAATTAACGGAAACATGCATATTAATTGGATAACTAATGAACCAAGGTGTATAATCACAGAGGGTTGTACTAACATGTAACCTAGTCCAATTAAAGCTCTGAGGAATTTCTAAAACATGCCTAAACGAGTCAGAACTGAAAGTCAAAGTGAAAGTCAAACTATGTGACTTTCGGTTCCGAACCGGGTCTAAATAGGAAATTATCGGGTTGAACATGTTTAGACATGTTCTTACACTTATTATCAAGTTATAACAATGACCCAACTGGTTGTATGTGATCTACAATGTTAATTATGCATAAATGGCATTTTAAGCTTCCTGTTGACTTTTTAAATATAAGTTTGACCCGACTTTTGACCTAGTTAGAGGGGTGATTAGGGGAAACCCTTTTAAGGTTTTATTACCCACATGAATACCAACTTATAACTACTTTTAATTCGAGATATGATTGAGCCATTGTTGACTAATCTCGAAGTCAAACCGTAATTAAGACGGTTTGACTTTTAGCTAATAAACTAAGCTAAACTCAATTAAAGAAGGATTCGAACACTTACTGAAGTCCTAAGCTTGATTAGAGAACACTTGAGAGGAAGTTTGAGCTCCAGAAGTGATCAGATTGCTTGAATGAAGGTGTGAAGACTTGTTGCAAGTTCATGGGCTTTATATAGCATTTTTCTCACCACAAATCCTTGACACATGTGTCTACAACCCACCACAACTGATCAACACTTGTTTCTAGAGCTTAGGGGGTGCCTAGGGGTCGCACAAGATGTGAAAAATCGGGTGGAATCGAGCAGAGAGCACTCAGCAGGCAAAAACCCAAGAATTTCGGAACTGGGCATTGCCCCGCGTGTCGCGACGGGTTCCTCCGCGGGCTTCGCGTGTCGCGACGCCCTCCGCGTGTCGCGAAGGGTTCTCCCTCCGGCTTCGCGTATCGCGACGCCAAGTCTGCACAATCTAAATTTTTTATTTTTGCGATTTGATCCTTGGCTCTTCAAAAATCGATTAGGCACTTGTTTCTTGCATTGTAAACCTTCATAATTGATCTATAAAGGCTTTAAAACATATACCCACTTTGCTAAGTCCCCGGTTAACTTTATTGTTACCCGAAAAGTCCTAACTTTCAACGTTTACGCTTTAACTCTTCGCACACGAATTTGATCATAACTTTCTCATATGTTAACGAAACCTTACGAAATTTAAATCGTGTATTCTAGTGAGCATGCTTAACAGTTACAAAGCCTCGGGTTTGTCAAAAGGTCACTCAGAGGTATAATTTAAACATGTTGACACATTTAGTCCCTGTAGTTTGAAATCTCTCACTTTTAGCTTCGTATGATCCATGATTTATTCGTTTGAAGGTATGAGCATCATGTAGGGTTAATGTACATTATATTTATTCACAGTTGACACTTAGAATACGTATATTCACATACTTTCCATGTTTGTCAACTTTAGTCCTTCTATAATATTCTTTCACACGTTTTAAACATATGACACGTGTCAACACATTATAGGACGTGAATTTTCGAGGTGTTACACGAGTTAACGGGACCTAAAATAAAACGGGATAGGTAACACCCCAAAAATATATAGGTTTTATATACATATGATGTGTGCAAAATGCAACATATAAATTACATCAAATGAGCATAAAACTAACCCTTTTTAAGTACTAATATTGGAAAAAGAGTGTTTTTGTCTTCCTTTTGTATTTTCAGGATTAAATGAGCTCAAAAACACAAAAGAAGCAAAAAGACAGCTAAATCCAACATAAATACAAGGAAAGGAACATAAGTGGACTGCCCGACCCCTCAACGGCATCTTCCCAAGCAAAATAGAGAAGGCAGAATACTGAACACGCCCCGTGGTCAACCAGCACGGGGCCGTGCCCAAGAAGCAGCAGAAAAGACAAACCTATAGAAGCTTCTATTGCCCACCACGGGGCCGTGCCCAGTGAACACGTGGGCGTGGCGAAAGTACAGCAGGCGCATAAATTGTAATTGCGAATTACAATTAATGAGGAGAGAGATTGTCAGACAGGCACGGGGCCGTGCCCAGCGGACACGGGGCCGTGCCCAGCTCTCTGTTCAGCCTATAAATAGGAGTGCTTGGATTCATTTCAACTCATCCCTTGGCACACCACCTCTCTCACACTTCATCCACCACCCACCACCATCACAACACCATCATCCACCACCATCATCCATTGTCCATCGTAGAGTGTGTGAGTCGTCTCGGGATCCAAGATTGATCGTAAGAGCTCTTGACAATCAAGGCCATGTTTGCCTAAGTCTCTTACATCACTTGGTGAAGACAAAGTGTCTAGTATAATACTTTTTATTTCTAATCTTTTGCACTTTTTATTTGGTTTTGTATTAATGACTTTAATAACTAGTTACTTATGTTGAAGGTGATCTTTCCTTATCGTTTGTCCGTGGTGTCTTGGCATTATTTTACTGTCTATATAAAATAAAAGATTTTCACCATTCATATCTCCACGGTCTATATGGAGGTATGTTGGCTACCTGGTCGGGGGTTAAGGGAACGGTTTGGTAAAGGTCTTGCCATTGTTCAGCGTTTAGAGGTCCTGCAATGGACCTGGGTCAAATTTAGTAGGACCTCCTTCAATACTTCATGGTATTGGATGGCGGGGGTCTAAACTCTTTGATCCCCTCATAAGTTAACTACTATTAATACTATAACCCGGCTATTTAGGACTGTATCCCTGCTGACTCAGACTACTTAGCCGAGGGTAACGTCACCGCCAAAAGCGGGGCCTACCATAATACTGCATTAATAACTTAATTCATTATCTTCCAATAATCCACCCTTTTAGGATTGTATCATTGCTGACTCAAACTACTGGGGTGAGGGTAACGTCACCTTCAAAAGAGGGGCCTACTACAATAACTAAGATAATCTCTTAATTATGTGCAAAAGTGCGGAAATAATCAAAGGTTATACTAGATACGAGTCGGAACCAAGTGATTCATCTTGTCTGTCTGTTTTTTTATTTTCAACATTTTAGTTAGTTTTTACTTTTCTTAGTTTAAAACATTTTTCTAAAATTTTTACTTTGATTAGACGTTGAGGATAAACCGGTACTAAAAGCTCTTGTGTCCTTGGACGACCTCGGTATCTTACCAACGCTATACTACGCTCACGATGGGTGCACTTGCCCATATGTGTGTTTAGTGTTAGTAAAATATCGTGTTTTATAAATTTTAGTTAGTTTTTACTTTTCTTAGTTTAAAACATTTTTCTAAACTTTTTACTTTGATTAGACGTTGAGGATAAACCGGTACTAAAAGCTCTTGTGTCCTTGGACGACCTCGGTATCTTACCAACGCTATACTACGCTCACGATGGGTGCACTTGCCCATATGTGTGTTTAGTGTTAGTAAAATATCGTGTTTTATAAATTTAAAACTTGGCTAAAATAAGTGTTAAAGGGGCTTAAAATATACACCTAATATATATAACACTTCACCGCACATCAAGTTTTTGGCGCCGTTGCCGGGGACACAAGGATTTTAAGAAAGCTTAAAATCGACGGCCTAATCAGTTTTTCAAAACCTTTTTAAACGCGCGCACATTTTTCTGCATTTTAGTTTAGTTTTGCATTTACAGTAACCTGTACACGGGGCCGTGTTCACTGAACACGGGGCCGTGCTGCACATTTTCATAAAAACACCCAGTAACAGAAGCTTGAACACGGGCCGTGCTCACTGAACATGCCCCGTGCTCACTGAACACGCCCCGTGCTCAACGAAATCAGTAAATTTAATTAAACGCCCAGATACAGATCCTGAACACGGGGCCGTGCTCACTGAACACGGGGCCGTGTCCAGCCTCTGTTTCCGTTTTTCTTTTTGTTTTCTGATCTCGAGACTCGGTTGTGGTCTGCTGAGTGATTCTTATGGATCAATACTCAGGAGGTTACAACTACACCTATGAGGGGGATGATTATAGGGGTAATTATTGCACTAATTGTCGTAATGCACGCTCGATTCAAAATAATCACTCATATCAACCATCCAATTCATACACCTACTATGAGGAGCCCAGGTACGAGCCATCAACTTCATACACATCCTATGAAGACCAAAGGTATGAACCTCCTCCCTCATACTCATATTTTGATGAACCAAGGTATGAGCCTTCGTACTCATACTTTGAGGAACCAAGATATGAGCCACCACCTTCGTATGCTTACTATGAGGAACCTTGGCGTGAACAACCCACCTCATATGAGTATTATGGAGAGCAAAATTACGAACCTTATCCATCATATGCTTACAATGAAGAACAGTGGTGTGAACCATCTACTTCATATGAGTATTATGAGGAACAAAGGGTCGAACAACCGGATTCAAGCTTAGAAAATACCGATTCTTTTTCTATAACCGAAGTGACCGATAGGATATTAAAACACATTAAAGTTATCGATCGATGTATAAAAGAAGCTCGCGCAAGGGAAGAGGAGTCCCGCGCAAGAGAAGAGTTAAAAAAAGAAGAGATAACTGAAAATATAAAAATGGAAGAACAAATAAGTGGAAAACCGACACATGAGTTAAACAACGAAAAAGGTGAGCCCGACAACGTTAAAATTCAAAAAGAGTCTAATTTTGAAGAAATTAATCTCTTGTCACCTTCTTTCGAAAATCAATGTTTAGTACCCACTCATGCTAAGTTTTTAAAAGAGTTAAACACTAACACTAAAATTGACGAAACGGTAAGTGTTAAGTTAACTAATGATCAAACTTCAGTAATAAAAGAAGACCCATTTGAAATTAACATTACACCGGTTCCATGTTTCTTTCAAAATTTGTTTATTAGTAATGTCACCATTGATAAAGATCTTTGTGTTAACATAATGCCTAACTACATTTTCGAAAAATTAAGTATTAGTGATTTTTCTCCACTTCAAATACCCATTTTTCTATCCAATCGGAAAGTAATAAAATCAATCGGTATAGTTGAAGATGTCTTGGTTCAAACAAATCAAATGGTAATCCCAACCGACTTTGTCATCCTCGATGACGCTCCTCTAGTGTTGGGAAGACCATTTGTAAAAACTCACGAAGCTTTGAAAAACCGGAAGTTCAACAATCTACCTCTTCAATTAGGGGCATTTAAAAGAAGTGTCGATCTCGAACGATCAATGAAATATCCATTCGGCAATAATGACCCCCTAATTGAAGATGAAGATGAACCACCCGATACAAGTGAAGAGATTGACCACTTTGTTGAAGAAGAGGTTGCCATAGAACAAACTTTTAAAGTTCTTGATCGAAATGAGCAACCAAATAAGGAGTCTCCTAAAGACCCACCTCTTGAGCTCAAAGAACTTCCAAAAGGTTTGGAATATGCTTTTCTAGACAGAGATGGTAATTTACCGGTAATTATTTCGTCTAAATTAGATAACTTAGAAAAAGAAAAATTAATTAATCTTTTGAAAAAACACAAAAATGCAATAGCTTGGAAACTTGTAGACATAAAAGGAATTAGTCCCTCTATGTGCACACACAAAATTTTGATGAATGATGGCTACAAATCGGTCATACAACCACAACGTCGAGTAAATCCAAATGTTCAAGAAGTGGTTAAAAACGAAGTCATCAAGCTACTTGACGCCGGACTTATCTATCCTATCTCCGATAGTCCTTGGGTAAGTCCCGTCCAAGTAGTTCCAAATAAAGGAGGTATGACGGTAATAACTAACGAAAAGAATGAACTAATACCAACGAGAACCGTCACAGGGTGGAGAGTATGTATAGATTATAGACGATTAAATGAAGCAACAAGAAAGGATCATTTTCCTTTACCCTTCATTGATCAAATGTTAGAAAGATTATCCGGTCATAAATTTTATTGTTTCTTGGATGGTTTTTCAGGTTACTTTCAAATCCCGATAGCACCTGAAGACCAAGAAAAGACAACTTTCACATGTCCCTATGGAACTTTTGCTTATCGACGCATGCCGTTTGGTCTATGTAATGCCCCAGCAACATTCCAACGTTGCATGGTAGCCATTTTCCATGACATGATAGAAAAGACAATGGAAGTCTTCATGGACGACTTTTCTATCTTTGGGGATTCATATGACCAATGCCTCGATAACCTTGAACGAATGCTATCCCGATGTGAGGAAACTAACCTCGCCCTTAATTGGGAAAAATGCCATTTCATGGTAACGGAGGGAATAGTACTCGGTCACAAGATCTCAAGCGAAGGAATGGAGGTGGATCGAGCCAAAATAGATACCATTTCCAGATTACCACCTCCATCCTCCGTACGAGCTATCAGAAGTTTCCTAGGGCATGCCGGATTTTATAGACGATTTATCAAAGACTTTTCAAAAATCTCAAGGCCTCTAACGAAGTTACTTGAAAAAGATGCTCCATTCATCTTTGACAAGGATTGCAATCAAGCATTTCTAACCCTAAAGGAAATCTTAGTCAACGCACCTATCATGATAGCGCCTGATTGGAAATTTCCTTTCGAAATCATGTGTGATGCCAGTGACTTTGCAGTTGGAGCTGTCTTGGGACAAAGAAAAGAAAAGCATTTCCACCCAATCTATTATGCTAGTAAAACACTTAATGATGCACAAGAAAATTACACAACAACTGAAAAAGAATTACTAGCTGTGGTATTTGCTTTTGATAAATTTTGTTCTTATCTTGTTCTTTCTAAAACTATAGTCTATACAGACCATGCAGCCATTCGATATCTCTTCAAGAAGCAAGACGCAAAACCACGTTTGATTAGGTAGATTCTACTCCTCCAAGAATTTGACATTGAAATCAAGGACAAAAGAGGAGCAAAAAATACCGTAGCAGATCATCTTTCACGCTTAGAAGACCCAGCTTTAGAGGCAACCAGGGACGAGCAAATCAACAAAAAATTTCCAACTGAGTCCCTGGAAATGGTGGAATACAAGGAAGAACCATGGTACGCCGACTATGCTAACTACCTAGCTAGCGGTATAGTCGCAAAAGGATGGCCACATCATCAAAGAAAAAAATTCTTTGCCAATGTGAAACACTACTTTTGGGAAGATCCATATCTTTTCAAAATATGTGCCGACCAACTCGTCAGACGATGCGTACATGGTAGTGAAGCACGAAGAATTCTCCGCCATTGTCATGAAGGTCCATACGGAGGACATCATGGTGCTGCTAGTACCGCACGAAAGGTATTCGATTCAGGATTTTATTGGCCAACCATTTACAAAGACGCTCAAAGTCTTGTAAAAACATGTGATGCTTGCCAGAGAACAGGTAATATTTCTTCCAAAAACGAAATGCCACAAAATGGCATTCTTGTTTGTGAAATTTTTGATGTGTGGGGACTCGACTTTATGGGACCCTTCCCACCATCGAAAGGAAACAAATATATACTTGTGGCAGTAGATTACTTGTCTAAATGGGCCGAGGCCGAAGCACTTCCAACAAATGATGGAAGAGTCGTGGTAAGATTTCTGAAAAAATTATTCTCTCGTTTTGGCACACCTAAAGCTTTAATAAGTGATAGAGGTACCCATTTTTGCAGCCATCAACTTGAAAATTTTTTAACAAGATATGGGGTCTATCACCGGGTTTTAACAGCTTATCACCCTCAAACAAACGGACAAGCCGAAGTGACTAATAGAGGTTTAAAACGAATACTCGAAAAAACCGTAGGGTTAAATAAAAAGGAATGGGCTGATAAATTAGATGATGCTTTATGGGCTTTTCGAACTGCTTATAAAACAACAATAGGTACAACCCCGTATAAGCTAGTCTATGGAAAAAGTTGTCATTTGCCAGTAGAAATTGCACACAAAGCCTACTGGGCAATCAAAAATGTAAACTTAGATTTAGAATTTGCTGGTAAAAATCGATTTTGTCAAATAAATGAATTAGATGAGCTTAGGAATTATGCATACTCAAACTCTGAAATTTATAAGGAAAGAATGAAAAATTTGCATGACAAACATATTAAACCTAATGAATTTCGGGTAGGGGATCTAGTTCTTTTGTTTAATTCACGACTTCGGTTGTTTCCTGGTAAATTAAAGTCTAGGTGGTCAGGACCTTTTTCCATCACCCACATTTTTCCACACGGTGCAGTAGAAATTAAATCTCGAAATGGGCCACCATTTAAGGTCAATGGCCAATGGCTGAAACTCTATCAAGGATTCATTGAGGATGAGGAAGAAGAGATCTCGCTTCAAACGGTGGAAGAATAAAAACATCATGCCTGGTAAGTTACGAACGATTGAGATGACAAAATAAAGCGGTAAGTTTTCTAACCGTAGCTTATGGGAAAAAGGGGCACTCACACGCGCACTAAAAAAAAAAACAAAAAAAAACTTGCTCGGCACGAGGCCGTGTCCGCTGGACACGGGGCCGTGTTCGCGCTGCAGACGGAATAAAATCCCTTTTTCAAAACAGTCTCTTCATTCCACACGCCCCGTTTCCCCACAAAAGCTCTGGTTCCAGGCGATTTTTCGCAAAATTTCGACGTCTCCTATCGATCTAACAACATCAAGGTATGATTCTATCACTCTTAGTAGTTAGATTAGTTACTTGCATGTAGTTAAAACACCAAAAATTTGGGAAAAATCTAGGGTTCTTGAAGTTCATCCGGATCGAACCTCAAATTTTTGTTTAGATCTGTTTGCATTTAGTTAGATTTGTGTTAAGGGAAGTAAATACACTTGTATTGTTCATAGATTCACCCGATTTCTTACAAAAACCCCAAACCCTTGTTCTTGAACCGAAAAAGATGAAATTGATAGGGTAAACGGGATATTTTGGGAAAAATGGCACTTAGGGTTTCATTTTCGGGGGAAACCGCACCTATTGGACCAAAAATTTTCAAGTTTTCGAAACCGGGTCGATAAATGGGATTTTTGAGTAACAGACCTCTGGACACGGGGCCGTGTCCGCTGAACACGGGGTCGTGTCCAGGCTGTTGTTTGCAGTTTTGTCCGAAAATATTTCTGTTTCGTGCTAACTTTTGGTGTATTCTTGCAGATGGCCAGGAAGTTTACAAGATTCAACGCCAATGAGCTAGATGCAAGAGCTCGAAACGATGGTGAATCAAATTGACCGTTTACAAGATTCAACGCCAACGCCAGAGGAATACCCGAGGCAAGCTTGCACAGAACTACTAACCATGGTGAATCAAATTGACCGTTTCAACAACATTGTCACGGGACCACTCAGAGTCACGCTAACAACTCGACTCCGTTCCGTCCATGAATGCACCTTGGAATTCTACAGCACCTTTGTATTCACTTCAAGGTGCGACCCATTCGATAATGACGGGGTGTCATTCCGGTGTGGCGGAACGAGGTATTCGATCTCTATGGCACAATTTGGGTCGATTATCGGGTTGTATGCGGAAGAGGATGCGGGAAACGAAGACAATACCGGGGGAATGAGAGAAATAGGTGACAACGAACGCCAAGCCATGTGGGCTCAGATTGGGGAAGGGTTCTACAATCCGAGCAGCACTAAGAGTACAAAGCTGAGGGATCCGCTATACAGATACATTCATAGGCTCCTCGGCTACTCTCTTAGCCAAAGGCATGACAGTAGTGGCGTCGTTGGGTTATGAGATTTGCTTGTCCTCCACTGCATTCACAACCGCAGGCCGCTCGATGTTCCGTTCCTCATGCTCCGAAACATGCATCACAACCGCCTTGCTACTGCACCAACTCCTATTTTCTTTGGGGGATGGGTGTACCGTCTTTTCAAACACTTCGCTCACATACCTAGGTCATTTGAGAGGAGCCCATGGTCAGGTACGGTGGATATTCACATATGCCGCTCAATGAACCTAATTTATGAGGCAGAAGACGGGACGGTAACCTTTCAAAGGATGCAAGGTCATGCATGGAACCCGCAAGAAGCGCTTGTCCTCCCAGCTCCGCAACATCATCAGAACCAATACCAACCCCACGGTGATCCGGGCCAATCATCCTCCTCGGGAGGCGGTTTTCCTAACTTTCAAAGTTTGCATGATTTGTTGCAGGAAAACCTTATGTGTACTAGGAACACCTATAACATGGCGAGCAACACCTACCACCGGGTCGGAGCTATCGAGAGAAACCTATCCGAGATCCAAGACGATGTTGGATACATACGAGACCACATTGCACGCCATGGAGGGGATGATGACGATGCTATGGAGTAGGCGAGAGGAGCAGAAGAGGAAGCGGTTGATTGATGACTCCACAGGTTTAAGTCCCTTTATCTATCGAACAATTGGTGGCCTGCGTGCCAAATGTTGAACAATTTACTTTCCTTGAACACTTTTATTTTCCGTTTTATTTTTCTTTTACTTTATGCTTGGAACAATTAACTATGGTAATGTAGGATGTTTGTGTTGCTTGGTGTGGTATTAAGTGATGAAACAGGTACAAACCAAGGCTTGGGGTGCTAAGCCTCAGCACTTATAGGGCCAGGATGGAAAAACCGGAGGAAGAAACCTGTTTTTCAGGCTTTCAGACTGTCCACACGGGGACGTGTCAAGCCAACACGCCCCCGAGCTCACCTCCCAGACCTGCTGTTTGGTTACTGTCCTGCAGATTTTTGTCAGACACGGGGCCGTGTCCAATGGACACGGGGCCGTGTTCATCTTCTATAAGTTCTCGTTACTGGCAGTTCGCCATGGGGTCGTGTCCAGTGGACACGGGGCCGTGTCCAGACTACCAGTAACATAAATCTTTGCTTTTTTAACACCATTTTACACATCTAATCAACCTAAAAATTTATTTTTGGGACACATTGAGGACAATGTGTAATTTAAGTGTGGGGGGGATGCTAAAACCTTGAATTTTGCAAGTCCTAAATACAAGCCTTACACAAAACTCTATTGGAACCGCTAATCAAGTTCTCAAAAAGGTTATATTTTTACGAATTTACAACCGATAGCGTAGTGATAAAAAGAACCAACATAAGAAAATTATGAAAAGGCATGGCAAACTTAGTTAAAATTTGATTATATATACTAGATCACATAAAAACCCATTCCCACAAAAGTGAGTTTTGAGCCTTTATTGAGCATACAAAATTACATCTTTAGACTAAATGCTCATTTTTCGTTTCTTGTGTGAATAGCCGCTTGGTTCTTACAACTCTAGAACTTGCCATGACGATACATTCCCGGTCCTTATCAACTTAAACCCGAGTAAGTAAATGATGGAGGCATTAGGACTAACCCCTTTTTATTTCTACACCATTATTTTTCTTTTTCTTTTACCACCTACCCAAAAATCCCCCTAGTTAGCCCCTTTGAGCCTAAACATTTTCATTTCATCACCCAAACCAAAAACCCTTTTACCCACCAAAACCTTTTTATTTTTAACCCTTTGTTTTAGTAACAAGTTCGGTTTTTCGTAAGATGATCAAAAAAAAAAAAATATGTTGATGATGAAGCAAAAAGAAAATAAACAAACAAGTTTATCAAAAATAACTTTGTTTGAATAAAAGCTTCATCAAAATAAAAAGTTACAAAAATAGAAAGTCTTACGAAGACCGGCACTTGTTACGCTTTTCGCCCTTTTTCTACTAACCACTAACCACTATCCCAACCACCTACCTTTAACCCAAGCCTAACCCTTAACCCACAAAGTCCTATTGATATTTACAAAGGTATAAAAGTTAAAAAGGAGGAGGATTGATTACTTGGCAAGCTTATGGTAGGAATAAGTTCCATGCCGCTCTCGAGTGATTCACTAAAAATACACCTTCGGTCGAGTGTGAGTGATTTCTCCCGTGAGGTATGTGAACTTGTATATAAATGGAATTTTAAAAAGGCATGTTATGCCCAAATAAGTAATTTTTCCTATGAAACGTTCTAAATAAATCATTACGAATAGGATTGTAAATAGATAAAAATAAAACCCAAAAGGATCTTGGATTCCCAACACTCTACGACAAGCCAAAAAACCTTCTCTTCTACCCATTCCATTTGGGAGTGTAAGCCACATATTAAAGAGTTTTGCTTGAGGACAAGCAAAAGTTCAAGTGTGGGGGTATTTGATGTGTGCAAAATGCAACATATAAATTACATCAAATGAGCATAAAACTAACCCTTTTTAAGTACTAATATTGGAAAAAGAGTGTTTTTGTCTTCCTTTTGTATTTTCAGGATTAAATGAGCTCAAAAACACAAAAGAAGCACAAAGACAGCTAAATCCAACATAAATACAAGGAAAGGAACATAAGTGGACTGCCCGACCCCTCAACGGCATCTTCCCAAGGAAAATAGAGAAGGCAGAATACTGAACACGCCCCGTGGTCAGCCAGCACGGGGCCGTGCCCAAGAAGCAGCAGAAAAGACAAACCTATAGAAGCTTCTATTGCCCACCACGGGGCCGTGCCCAGTGAACACGGGGGCGTGGCGAAAGTACAGCAGGCGCATTAATTGTAATTGCGAATTACAATTAATGAGGAGAGAGATTGTCAGACAGGCACGGGGCCGTGCCCAGCGGACACGGGGCCGTGCCCAGCTCTCTGTTCAGCCTATAAATAGGAGTGCTTGTATTCATTTCAACTCATCCCTTGGCACACCACCTCTCTCACACTTCATCCACCACCCACCACCATCACAACACCATCATCCACCACCATCATCCATTGTCCATCGTAGAGTGTGTGAGTCGTCTCGGGATCCAAGATTGATCGTAAGAGCTCTTGACAATCAAGGCCATGTTTGCCTAAGTCTCTTACATCACTTGGTGAAGACAAAGTGTCTAGTATAATACTTTTTATTTCTAATCTTTTGCACTTTTTATTTGGTTTTGTATTAATGACTTTAATAACTAGTTACTTATGTTGAAGGTGATCTTTCCTTATCGTTTGTCCGTGGTGTCTTGGCATTATTTTACTGTCTATATAAAATAAAAGATTTTCACCATTCATATCTCCACGGTCTATATGGAGGTATGTTGGCTACCTGGTCGAGGGTTAAGGGAACGGTTTGGTAAAGGTATTGCCATTGTTCAGCGTTTAGAGGTCCTGCAAATGACCTGGGTCAAATTTAGTAGGACCTCCTTCAATACTTCACGGTATTGGATGGCGGGGGTCCAAACTCTTTGATCCCCTCATAAGTTAACTACTATTAATACTATAACCCGGCTATTTAGGACTGTATCCCTGCTGACTCAGACTACATAGCCGAGGGTAACGTCACCGCCAAAAGCGGGGCCTACCATAATACTGCATTAATAACTTAATTCATTATCGTCCAATAATCCACCCTTTTAGGATTGTATCCTTGCTGACTCAAACTACTGGGGTGAGGGTAACGTCACCTTCAAAAGAGGGGCCTACTACAATAACTAAGATAATCTCTTAATTATGTGCAAAAGTGCGGAAATAATCAAAGGTTATACTAGATACGAGTCGGAACCAAGTGATTCATCTTGTCTATCTGTTTTTTTATTTTATTTTTATTTTCAACATTTTAGTTAGTTTTTACTTTTCTTAGTTTAAAACATTTTTCTAAACTTTTTACTTTGATTAGACGTTGAGGATAAACCTGTACTAAAAGCTCTTGTGTCCTTGGACGACCTCGGTATCTTACCAACGCTATACTACGCTCACGATGGGTGCACTTGCCCATATGTGTGTTTAGTGTTAGTAAAATATCGTGTTTTATAAATTTAAAACTTGGCTAAAATAAGTGTTAAAGGGGCTTAAAATATACACCTAATATATATAACACTTCACCGCACATCAACATATTAAATAGCGGTTAAGAATAAGATAAAAATTAACTAGGAAATAAATAACCTAGTTAATTACAAGTCTTGTAGTTATGAGAAACCTTGGTTAAAACATGTTTTATGCAACAAGGGTAAACTAGAGGGGCCAAAAAGGGGAAAGTTAGAAACTAATTGTTATTAAAATTAAAACACTACACACACACTATGTGTGTGTGCGTGTAATCGACCAGAGGAAAGGAAAAAGGGGAGCCAAACCCTAAATTGTCAAGAATCATCAAATTGAAGCTTGATTCAAGGCCAAATCGATGCATGAACATGAATTAATGATCACCCAACCTAGGGGATCATGAGGTATGTAAAAATTTGATGATTCGTGAAGTTGCAAAATTTGAGTAAGCATCATAATTCGTGAATTATGTAAGGATTAGATGAGCTATGGCTAAATTAGTGATGTATACATGCTTAGGAACTAAACCCTAAGTGAAAATCATACATATGATGCTATGACTTGAATGATTTGGTGTTTACCTATATGTGTGCTAAGTGGGTTTTATGACAATATGAAGAACACTCGAATTAGAGTGTTAAATTGATGAATGTTGGTGATTATGATATAAGTTCTAGATGTAGTTCATGAACACTAGACATAGAGGTTTGATTTTGATGAAAATGTTGGTAAAAATAACTAGCTATGAACTAGTTAGTAAATATGTAAAATTATGCACATTGGGTGTTTGTTAAAATGCCTAAATAAGAACCAAAGTGTTGAAATTTAAAGTGAAACGTGCATTTGAATGATATAAAAAATTATGCGTAATATGAAGCGATAGGGGTTCTAAACATTATGTTGATTTAGACTAACTATGTAAAATCATGTGATTAAAAGTAGTTAACTTTTGATAAGTTGAACAAATAAATGATGAAGTCGAATAGTAGATTCTACATAGAATTCGTAAGATGGAATAGTCGTATGTGATAATGACTAATCTAACCGTCTTACAAATTATGATTTTACTTTGACGCTTGACAAGCTAGGTGGAGGCTTGGAAAGGAAGCGGGTCAAACGAATCAAGTGTGAAGGAAAAGGGTGTTTCGGATGCAAGGTAAGTAAAGCTTACGCCCCTTTACATTATTTACAAATTACTTAATTGCAAGTATTGTATATGAATGCTACTAAGTGGTTGGTATACGATGTTCCGACATGATTCAATGAGAGTCGGAACAAGGGTAAATGGTAAGAAATCATGAATTATGGAAAAAGGGGTAAAATGGTAAATTAGTCATGTAATGACGAACAAATAAAAACGGTTTTAAGTAAAACGAGTTCAAGGGAAAACCGGGATAGGTTTAAAGGGATTAAATGGTAATTAAATACCACCTCATACGGACAAATGGTAAATTAGACTTAATGGGTCAAATGGTGTTGTTAACACCATTTAACAATAACATTTGACAATCGCTTGTTGAGTTTTGTAATCACAGGAATAACATAAGCTTGCGTTGCTTTAACTAGAAAGATTTAAAGCAAAAGTTATGTAAACGGGTCAATATATTGACCCGAGCCAGGTATGTATAATAACACAACTCATCATGTAGAATTTGGAGTTCTATAAGAGCTAAACAAGTTTAAAGTATAGATATTCGGTTATCTTTTAGGTAAACCGAATAAATTGAGTTATGATTATAGTGTTTTATAGGAACATGGGTTTATAAACAAGATTATAGTTAAAAGGTCGGATTTTGGGTCAAACTAGTATTTAAAGGTCCTTTGTAGTAAAAGAGGGATGCAAATTGACCAAATTGCCCTTGTAAGTTAATTCGAACGAACGACCCTTAAAGGTGGTTTGGAAACGAGTTTTAGGATTAAATAAATGCTTAGAATAAGTATAGATAGTGAAAGATGTAAATTCTTGGGTCAATTGATTTCATATGAGTCTTTGCCGTAAAATGAGAATCCGAGGGGTAAAACTCGGAACACATAGATATCCACATTAAATCCAACACACATATAGTTGTGGGGGAATATTACTTGATAAGAAATGTAGGAATAAGATGCTAGAAATGAATGAAAGCGATTTCAAGCTTTAAAGGGCTTAAATACCCATAACGGGTCAAAATAAGCATACGGGCAGAAACGGGTTTAAATTGTGTAAGAAACCTATGACTAGAACCTATCATGGTAGATAACATTAATTTGAAGAGGTGCATGTGAAATAAGGATTAAACAAATATGTTTGCTTGATAAAATGCATAAACGGGTTAAAATTCGGTAAAAAGGTAATGAGTCGAAGGCTTAGAAGTCTCAAAATTTCTTATGTTGGATGTAGGATTTTAACTCCATAAGATGGAGGATTAAATTACGGACGCGTAGGAAAAAGAATCGCGTAAAACGGATCAATAACGAAGAAGTTATGGCTGTTTCCGTAAAATCCGGTATTGCTGAAAAATGCAGGACCCAGCTCCAGACCTGCTGGAAAACGGTCTCCCTCGCGTGGCGCGAGGGAGCAACTGGGTGCCTTCGCGTGGCGCGAAAGGGCAATGTTTTAGCGAAAAAATTTTATTTTAATCAGTTTTGCTTCCCGGACTCGTTTAGATATGTTCTAAGTTACGTATGACTAATCTAACTCATGTTTTATGAGTTTCAGGTATAGTTTTTGCACCGGAGGACGATCAAGCACAACGAAGAACCGAACACGATCAAGAAATAAGCTTCCGCACTATGTATCGTTGTTTTGTTAAATGACGAACTGACACATGTTATGTTGTATAGTTTTAATTCTGTAAATAAAGTTTAATGAAACCCGTATTTTCAATGTATTTGAAATTCTAATTACCCGTTTATTTTTGTAAATTATACGAAAATCGTTAAATAATAATAAGGGTGTTACAAGTTGGTAATCAGAGCTCAAGGTTGTTGACAAATGTGTTCGGTTCTAGGCTTGATCGCAAATCCGGTAAGTACATGTATATCAATGGTTTAGTATGATTAAAGTGTGGAGAACAACACATATTGTTATCGTGTAATACACGTCACAACAATAAAATCAATACAGAATAGATATAGTCAACGAAATTACACGCGTTGATGCGTATAGTAGAAAAGCCTCGTATTATAATACGGGCACCAATTAATGTCGAAATTACTAACTATTGTAAACGTTTTAGATTGAAGGACACTCGCATATGAAGATAGCGAGAGTTTAACAAATCATGGATTTAACAGAGGAACGGTCCAAAGTACGACAAATGGAGCATGCTCACCAAGGACCTAAATCGCGCAACGATTGCGAATAAGTTAATGGCAAGGAGAGCCTGTTAGAGCAAGCATTATCAGGTGCACGTTTTAAATTATTGCATAAATAGTAATATGCAACAAATACGTAGAGATTGAAAGTTGCATATGTAGATTGAAAACTTGGAAAACCCCGAATAGAAAACCTATCCGGGATATTGTTTCCAAGAAAAACAAATAGAGGCATTACTTACATGGGGTGTAATATGAAAATTATAAAAAGGTTATGTATACCAGGTGTTGATCGCTTACTCTGGCCAAGTAAGTAGTGAACACGTGGTACCATGAACTTCTTATGATGGACACATTTATGTCCGATTTAGTAAGGGGGTGAATGGGACTAACTTAAATGGTACCCAAATGAATCAAACAAGTAAGACGTTTGATAGTAAACGTAAATGCAAGTCGGATGACGGAAGCGTATTACGTTAGAATAACGAGCCCGAGAGAAGGGACAATGATCAAAGTAAATGAAAATACAAACCGACTAATAGGAATGCTAAGGCATAGGGATAAGAGTTTGACTGTCACAAGTGAAGAAATTCATACGGAAAAGTCAAACAAATTAAGTAAAGAATAAAGGACGTGATTGAATAAAAGCTATGGATTTCGTTATGACGACCAGATAAACTAAAATGAAGTCTTAATACATATTGGGACGGTTGCTTTGATAATGACTTCGGTAAAATACCCGATAGGTGGGTAGGATTTTGAAAGGATGCGTAAAACAAGAGACGGGAACGTGAAACAGAAAGTTGAAAGACTCGGATTGTGAGTTATAACTAAAAGGCGATGAAATTTTGCAAACATAAATTTTAAAGATCACGTTTGACTATTTCAAAGTTGGACGGGTTGAATAAGGAACGAAGTTTGACGATCACAAGTGATGAAATTTCACACGAACAAGTCAAACGAGTTAAATTAAGAATAACATTTGATAATGTAAGTAGGCGCGAACCAAATATATAAAAGCGCGAGATGTTAACAAATCTATATAAAGGGTGAAGGGTAAGCATAGAAAGGAATAACGTAAACCAGGGAAACAGGAGAGTTAAAAACATTAAGATAGAGAACCCGGGTGACGGGCTGTAAAGAAATATAAGTATGAATCGGATAACGGTAAGCGAAGAACAAACTGACGTGTAAATGACGGAAGAAGTCATAGAGTCGGAAGAATAATTCGAAGGAAAAACAAATGTAGCCTTAGACTACGGTCAAGGTAAAACGAAATGCAAAAGAAAAAATAAAAGATTTGAAAGATAAAAATGGTACCTTGACACCGTAAATATATATATACAGTTGAATAATGACTTGGATAAAAGATGATCCACGGGATCATCATAACCTACGGGATTAAAAGTAGTGGTGAGATCTACGGGACCAAAAAGATCTTTAAGTCGCAAATAAAAAGAAACGAATTGTCGGGGTCTCACCTTAAAAAGGTAAAAGGTGAAAACCTAAATAAATAGCCTACGAGGCTAAGTGAAAGAACCTACGGGTCATATGGGTTAAGCGTGGGAAATTGTTATAATTTCCCGCATTAAATAATAATAGAAAGGATTAGATCCTCAGAAGTAACATTCCTAGAAACGAGAGGAAAATGTAAGGCAAAGAGGAAACGTAAACTAAAAAAAAAAATTAGTTTTTAGTTAAAAGCAACGTTTTAACAAAACATAAGTGGTATGAGGTGAATTAGGAAATCTTAAACATACAAAAGGCCGGAGATGGTAAAATAGAATACCCGGGTGACGGGGTATGAAGTGACGGCGACTGACAAGTCTAACCGCCAAGATAGATAATTAGTAAAGATAACGGATACGAGCTGAAAGTAACGGCCCACAAGGCTTTACACAGGAAAGACGTACGCGTCGGTATAAATGAAGATTTTTGACCAAAAGAAATGGGAGCCTTAAAAATGAAACTAGGTTCGTTTGATTAAACCAATGAACTACGTAAATAAGGTTTTGGGGACGAAACCTCTTTAAGGGGGGTAGACTTGTAACACCCCGAAAACAGGTTTGGTAATCAAACCACGTTAATAATAATGAACGGGTAAAATACCGTTAGTGGTAAAATTAACCGGATGAATATAAGGATTTAAATAAATAATCTAATATTAATTAAAAAGGAGGATAAATACTTTGAGAAAACAAAGTATATAAAAGGCCCGAGTTAACGGGACCTAAAATAAAACGGGATAGGTAACACCCCAAAAATATATAGGTTTTATATACATATTAAATAGCGGTTAAGAACAAGATAAAAATTAACTAGGAAATAAATAACCTAGTTAATTACAAGTCTTGTAGTTATGAGAAACCTTGGTTAAAACATGTTATATGCAACAAGGGTAAACTAGAGGGGCCAAAAAAAGGAAAGTTAGAAACTAATTGTTATTAAAATTAAAACACTACACACACACAATGTGTGTGTGCGTGTAATCGACCAGAGGAAAGGAAAAAGGGGAGCCAAACCCTAAATTGTCAAGAATCATCAAATTGAAGCTTGATTCAAGGCCAAATCGATGCATGAACATGAATTAATGATCACCCAACCTAGGGGATCATGAGGTATGTAAAAATTTGATGATTCGTGAAGTTGCAAAATTTGAGTTAGCATCATAATTCGTGAATTATGTAAGGATTAGATGAGCTATGGCTAAATTAGTGATGTATACATGCTTAGGAACTAAACCCTAAGTGAAAATCATACATATGATGCTATGACTTGAATGATTTGGTGATTACCTATATGTGTGCTAAGTGGGTTTTATGACAATATGATGAACACTCGAATTAGAGTGTTAAATTGATGAATGTTGGTGATTATGATATAATATCTAGATGTAGTTCATGAACACTAGACATAGAGGTTTGATTTTGATGTAAATCTTGGTAAAAATAACTAGCTATGAACTAGTTAGTAAATATGTAAAATTATGCACATTGGGTGTTTGTTAAAATGCCTAAATAAGAACCAAAGTGTTGAAATTTAAAGTGAAACGTGCATTTGAATGATATAACAAATTATGCGTAATATGAAGCGATAGGGGTTCTAAACATTATGTTGATTTAGACTAACTATGTAAAATCATGTGATTAAAAGTAGTTAACTTTTGATAAGTTGAACAAATAAATGATGAAGTCGAATAGTAGATTCAATATAGAATTCGTAAGATGGAATAGTCGTATGTGATAATGACTAATCTAACCGTCTTACGAATTATGATTTTAGTTTGACGCTTGAAAAGCTAGGTGGAGGCTTGGAAAGGAAGCGGGTCAAACAAATCAAGTGTGAAGGAAAAGCGTGTTTCGGATGCAAGGTAAGTAAAGCTTACGCCCCTTTACATTATTTACAAATTACTTCATTGCAAGTATTGTATATGAATGCTACTAAGTGGTTGGTATACGATGTTCCGACACGATTCAATGTGAGTCGGAACAAGGGTAAATGGTAAGAAATCATGAATTATGGAAAAAGGGGTAAAATGGTAAATTAGTCATGTAATGACGAACAAATAAAAACGGTTTTAAGTAAAACGAGTTCAAGGGAAAACCGGGATAGGTTTAAAGGGATTAAATGGTAATTAAATACCATCTCATACAGACAAATGGTCAATTAGACTTAATGGGTCAAATGGTGTTCTTAACACCATTTAACAATAACATTTGACAATCGCTTGTTGAGTTTTGTAATCACAGGAATAACATAAGCTTGCGTTTCTTTAACTAGAAAGATTTAAAGCAAAAGTTATGTAAACGGGTCAATATATTGACCCGAGCCAGGTATGTATAATAACACAACTCATCATGTAGAATTTGGAGTTCTATAAGAGCTAAACAAGGTTAAAGTATAGATATTCGGTTATCTTTTAGGTAAACCGAATAAATTGAGTTATGATTATAGTGTTTTAGAGGAACATGGGTTTATAAACAAGATTATAGTTAAAAGGTCGGATTTTGGGTCAAACTAGTATTTAAAGGTACTTTGTAGTAAAAGAGGGATGAAAATTGACCAAATTGCCCTTGTAAGTTAATTCGAACGAACGACCCTTAAAGGTGGTTCAGAAACGAGTTTTAGGATTAAATAAATGCTTAGAATAAGTATAGATAGTGAAAGATGTAAATTCTTGGGTCAATTGATTTCATATGAGTCTTTGCCGTAAAATGATAATCCGAGGGGTAAAACTCGGAACACATAGATATCCACATTAAATCCAACACACATATAGTTGTGGTGGAATATTACTTGATAAGAAATGTAGGAATAAGATGCTAGAAATGAATGAAAGCGATTTCAAGCTTTAAAGGGCTTAAATACCCATAACTGGTCAAAATAAGCATACGGGCGGAAACGGGTTTAAATTGTGTAAGAAACCTATGACTAGAACCTATCATGGTAGATAACATTAATTTGAAGAGGTGCATGTGAAATAAAGATCAAACAAATATGTTTGCTTGATAAAATGCATAAACGGGTTAAAATTCGGTAAAAAGGTAATGAGTCGAAGGCTTAGAAGTCTCAAAATTTCTTATGTTGGATGTAGGATTTTAACTCCATAAGATGGAGGATTAAATTACGGACGCGTAGGAAAAAGAATCTCGTAAAACGGATCAATAACGAAGAAGTTATGGTCGTTTCCGTAAAATCTGTTATTGCTGAAAAATGCAGGACCCAGCTCCAGACCTGCTGGAAACGGTCTCCCTCGCGTGGCGCGACGGAGCAACTGGGTGCCTTCGAGTGGCGCGAAAGGGCACTGTTTTAGCGAAAAAAATTTATTTTAATCAGTTTCGCTTCCCGGACTCGTTTAGATATGTTCTAAGTTACGTATGACTAATCTAACTCATGTTTTATGAGTTTCAGGTATAATTTTAGCACCGGATGACGATCAAGCACAACGAAGAACCGAACACGATCAAGAAATAAGCTTTCGCACTATGTATCGTTGTTTTGTTAAATGACGAACTCACACATGTTATGTTGTATAGTTTTAATTCTGTAAATAAAGTTTAATGAAACTCGTATTTTCAATGTATTTGAAATTCTAATTACCCGTTTATTTTCGTAAATTATACGAAAATCGTTAAATAGTAATAAGGGTGTTACATTTGACGTTACCCTCAACCCAGTAGTTTGAGTCAGCAAGGATACAATCCTAACGGGTCGGATTATTGAAAGATAATTAATTAAGTTATTAATGCATATTATGGTAGGCCCCTCTTTTGAAGGTGACGTTACCCTCGGCTAAGTAGTCTGAGTCCGCAGGGATACAGTCCTAAGTAGCCGGATTAAAGTATTAATAGTAGCTTACATATGAGGGGATCAAAGAGTTTGGACCCCCGCCATCCAATACCGGTGGGCATTGAAGGAGGTCCTACTAAATTTGACCCAGGTCCTTGCAGGATCTATACACTGAACAAGGCAAGACTCTTACCAAACCATTCCCTTAACCCCCGACCAGGTAGCCAACATATCTCCATATAGACCGTGGAGATATGAATGGTGAAAATCTTTTATTTTATATAGACAGTAAAATAATGACAAGACACCATGGACAAACGATAAGGAAGAATCACCTTCAACATAAGAAACTAGTTATTAAAGTCATTAATACATAAGCAAGTAAAAAGTGCAAAAAGATTAAAAATAAAAAGTATTACACTAGACACTTGTCTTCACCAAGTGATGTAAGAGACTTAGGCAAACATGGCCTTTGATTGTCAAGAACTCTTACGATCAATCTTGGATATCGAGACGACTCACACACTCTATGATGGACAATGGATGATGGTGGTGGATGATGGTGTTGTGATGGTGGTGGGTGGTGGGTGAAGTGTGAGAGATGTGGTGTGCCAAGGGATGGTTTGCAAATGAGCCAAGCACCCCTATTTATAGCCTGAACAGCAGCTCGGGCGCGGCCCCGTGTCCATCCTCTTCTCTGTCTTCATTAGTTGCAGTTTGTCTGTATTAGTTGACCACGCCCTCGTGTCCGCTGGGCACGCCCGCGTGTGCAGAAGCATATCTGTACTATCAGGATTTGCCTGGATTCTGCGAATCTTATAGTTGACCACGGCCCCGTGTCAGCTGAGCACGGCCCCGTGGTGGGCGATAGAAGCTTCTATAGCTTTGTCTTTTATGCTGGCACTTGGGCACGCCCCCGTGTTCACTGAGCATGGGGCGTGTTCAGCCTTCTGTTCTCTTGTTTTGCTTGGGAAGATGCTTTCGGGGAGGTCGGGCATGCCACGTTAGTTCCTATTCTTGTATTTATGTTAGATTTAGCTGCCTTTTTGCTTCTTTTGTTAATTTGAGCTCATTTAATCCTGAAAATACAAAAGGAAGACAAAAACACACTTTTTCCAACATTAGTACTAAAAAAGGGTTTGTTTTATGTCACAATTGATGTAATTTATATGTTGCATTTTGCACACATCAAATACCCCCACACTTGAATCTTTGCTTGTCCTCAAGCAAAACTCTTTATAATGTGGCTTTACACTCCCAAATGGAATGGGTAGAAGAGAAGGTTTTTGGGCTTGTCATAGAGTGTCAGGATTTCCAAGATTCTTTATTAAGTTTATTTTATTTATTTACAAACCTATTCGTCATGATTTATTTAAAACTTTTCATAAGATAAATTACTTATTAGGGCATAACATGCCTTTTTAAAATTCCATTTATATACAAGTTCACATACCTCACGGGGGATCACTCAACACTCGGCCGAAGATGTATTTTAGTGAATCACTCGAGAGCGGCATGGAACTTGCTCCTACCATAGGCTTGCCAAGCAATCAATCCTCCTCCTTTTTAACTATAAACCTTTGTAAATATCAAGAGGACTTTTGGGTGAAGGGTTAGGCTTAGGTTAAAGGTAGGTGGTTGGGTTAGTGGTTAGTAGAAAAGGGCGAAAAGCATAAAAAGCGTCGGTTTTCTTAAGACTTTTTATTTTTGCAATTTTTTATTTTGATGAAGCCATTATTCAAACAAAGTTATATTTGATGAACTTGTTTGTTTATTTCTCATTTTTGCTTCATCATCAACAACATATATATATTTTTTCTTTTTTTTTCTTTTTTTGAAAAGTCATACGAAGAACCGAGCTTGTTACTAAAAGAAAGGGTTAAAAATAAAAAGGGTTTTGGTGGGTAAAAATAGTGTTTGGTTTGGGTTAAGAAATGAAAAGGTTTAGGCTCAACGGGGTTAACTAGGGGGATTTTGGGTAGGTGGTAAAAAAAAAGAAAAATAATGGTGTGGAAATAAAAAGGGTTAGTCCTAATGCCTCCATCATTTACTTACTCGGGTTTAAGTTGGTAAGGACCGGGAATGTATCGTCGTGGCAAGTTCTACAGTTGTAAGAACCAAGCGGCTATTCACACAAGAAACGAAAAATGAGCATTTAGTTTAAAGATATGTATTTGTATGCTCAATAAAGGCTCAAAACTCACTTTTGTGGGAATGGGTTTTTTATGTGATCAAGTATATATAATCAAATTTTAACTAAACTTGTCATGTCGTTTCATAATTTTCTTATGTTGGTTCTTTTTATCACGACGCTATCGGTTGTAAATTTGTAAAAATATAACCTTTTTAGAATTTGAAATTCCCGAGTTAAACCTAGACAAGTAAAAAAAATGAAATTTTTTTTTTTGAAAAAATTTGGGGTGATTAGCGGTTCCAATAGAGTTTTATGTAAGGCTTGTGATTAGGACTTGCGAGATTCAAAGTTTTAGCATCCCCCCCCCCACACTTAAATTACACAGTGTCCCAAAAATAAGTTTTTAGGTTGATTGAATGTGTAAAAAGGTGTGAAAAAACAAAATTTTATGTTACTATGCGTCTGGACACGGCCCCGTGGTGTCCGGGCACGACCACGTGTTCAGGTGCCAGTAACAGAAATGAATAAAGAGAAACAGAAGCCTGGGCACGGGGTCGTGTTGGGTGAACACGGCCCGTGTCCAGTTTACCTGAACTGGGCATTTTTTGTAGACTGTGCAGCACGAGGCCGTGTTGGGCGGGCACGGCCCGTGCTGAACTTGCCGTAATGAAGAAAATTTTGTCGGACGGCCCTATTTTCGTGCATGGGGTATTGGTCCAAGTTTCCCTTGTTATCATTCACCATCCCGAGTGTGTTTTATTCCTGAAAATTAAAACTAAACTAGAAAACATAAAAGTTAATCTAAACTAGACTAAGGATAGTTCCGCGGAATGCCTCCGTGGTGCGCCACATTTATAAGGGTCCTTGGCTAGACCCAAAGCCTGGTCCTATATTACCCAAGTGGGATGTTTTACATCCCATGCTACACCGTCGGAGAGCATCATCCAAACTTGAGTCAATGACCTTCATGTAGTTGACCGGGTCTTCGTCTTCTACTCTTTTTCCGACTCCAAACTTTACTTCCTCATCCCCAACCCTCAATGTTAATGTTCCATCATTCATATCTACCACTGCTTGGGCCGTAGCTAGGAACGACCTTCCTAGAATGAGTGGTACTTCGGTATCTTCCTCCATATCTAGTATGACAAAGTCGGCCGGAAAGAAAATTCGCCGACTTTGACTAATAGATTTTCAGCGACACCTTGTGGATATTTGATGGATCTATCGGCGAGTTGTATGCTTATTTTTGTAGGACTTGTTTTTCCTAAGCCGAGTTGATTGAACATTGATGAGGGCATGAGGTTGATGCTTGCCCCGAGATCGGCTAGTGCATTACGAATGGGAGATTTCCCAATCGAGCAAGGAATTGTGAAGCTTCCGGGGTCAAGCTTCTTTTGCGGGAGTTTGTTGAGTAGTAAGGCGGAGCATTCTTCGCCTAAGTTAACTAATTGCAATGATTCAATTTTCCTTTTATGAGTGAGGAAGTCCCTCATAAATTTTGAATATTTAAGCATTTGAGTTAGGACTTCGATAAATTGAATATTAACATGCAATTGTTTTAGTAAATTTTCAAACTTTGCGAATTGCTCATCGGTCTTTTGATGAATTAACCGACCGGGGTATGGAATCGGGGAGTCTTAGTAGGCTCTTGAACTGGTGGAGAAGCCTTCTCTTGTTGAGGTGCGGGTGGAGTTGTGGTTTGGCTAGATTGGCTTCTTTCAGTTGGTGGAAGTGGAGCCTCTTCGGGACCCATGGTACGGTGACTCAATGTTATGAGATGTACTTGCGCCTTTGGGTTGGTTTCAGTATTGCTTGGCAACCCGCCTTGTGGTCTCTCGGAGAAATTTTGAGCTATTTGATTTAATTGTTTTTCAATGTTTTGAATGCTAGCTTGTTGATTTCTAAAATTCGATTCCAATTGTTGAAATCGATCCGAGTTTTTCTTTTCGGTGTCGGAGATGAGGCGAGATACAGTATCTTCAAGCCTTTCTCTTCCACCTTGTTGTTGAGAGAAATTTTGTGGTTGTTGAAAGTTAGTTCATTGGTTTTGTTGGTTACTACTATTGCCGGGATCTCTCCAACTAAGGTTAGGGTGGGTACGCCATCCTTGGTTGTAGGTACCCGTTGGAGGACCCGACAGCCTAGGTCTATTATCAATGTAGTTTACCGTTTCCGTTTGTTCATCTAATTCTTTCATACAACTCCAATTTTCATGTGGCCCACCACACCCTTCACAAGCCATTACCGAGACCGTTTTTGCCATTTCTAACTTTTTGATTTTTGAAGAAAGGGCCTCGATTTGAGCTTGCAAAGAAGTGCTTTCATCAACCTTATAGGTGCCCGGGGCAATAGATTTATTGCCTCGGGGAGTGTGCCACTGAAAATTGGTTTGAGCAATTTCCTCAATTTGATTGTATATTTCATTTGGGCGACAATTACCTAAAAGTCCCCCGGAGCTAGAATCAAGTGTTTGTCTTGTGTGTGGTAACAACCCATTGTAGAACGTGGATATTTGTTGCCATACCGCAAGACCGTGATGAGGACACTTTCTTAGTAGCTCCTTGAACCTCTCCCAAGTTTCATATAAGGATTCCCCATCCTCTTGTGAATATGTATTAATTTCAGTCATTAATTTAGCCGTTTTAGCATGAGGGAAATACTTATATAGAAACTTTTGGGCTAGTTCATCCCAGGTGTTTACCGAACCAACTGGGAGGCTGTTAAGCCAGGCCTTAGCTCGGTCTTTTAGTGAGAATGGGAACATACGAAGGCGGATGGCGTCGTTTAATGCTCTATTGATCCGGAAGGTATCACATATTTCTAAGAAATTAGTGATATGTAGATGAGGATCCTCGTCCGCAAGCCCATGGAAGGTTGCGGAGTTTTGAAGAATTTGTATCAAATGTGCCCGAAGTTCGAAGTTGTTGGCTTCGACATTCGGTGCATTGATAGCGGCGCCGAGATTACCTACGGTGGGTCGTAGGTAATCCATGAGGGTACGTCGGTCCTCCATTGGAAGTGGGTCCCTCGAAACTTTCTCTTGGTTTTTAGCTTTAAGTCTTTTTCTGAGAAAGTGTTCGGGTTCTTCAAGAGGTTCTTTTATGTCTCTACTAGAACTGGAGCTCATACACTACGTAGAAAGTTCAGATGTGGTGCCTGAGTTCCAAGTCCTGCAATAAAAACAGAAAAGAACGTTGGTCAGAAGGTTCACCACGGCCCCGTGTTCAGGTGAACACGGCCCCGTGTTCAGGTGAACACGGTCCGTGGTCGGAGATACAGTGATTGCTTTCCGGATCCCTGTTACTGGGGAGTTGGACACGGCTCCGTGTTGCACCGACATGGCCCCGTGCTTAGCTCTCTGTAACTAGGAAAATAAAAACTGCCAGTAACAATGCTGGGCCCGGCCCGTGTCCGACCAGGCACGGCCTGTGCTGAGCGTCTGCAGAAACTGAAAAACTACGAAAATCCTAAAAAAACAGAAAAATTAGAAAAAACGATTAGGCCGCTGATTCCTAACTTTCTTAAAATCCTTGTGTCCCCGGCAACAGCGCCAAAAACTTGATGCGTGTGAAGTGTGCATATAAGTTTAAGTATATTTTAAGCCCTTTTACACTTTTTAGCCAAGTTTTAAATTTATAAAACACGATATTTACTAACACTAAACACACATATGGGCAGGTGCACCCATTGTGGGCGTAGTATAGTGTTGGTAAGATACCGAGGTCATCCAAGGACACAAGAGCTTTTAGTACCGGTTTATCCTCAACGTCTAATCAAATCAAAAGTTTAGAAAAAGGTTTTAAACTAAAAAAATAAAAACTAACTAAAATGCTGAAAAATAAAAATAAAAGTAAAAACAGATAGACAAGATGAATCACTTGGCTCCGACTCGTGTTTAGTGTAACATTTGATTATTTCCGCACTTTTGCACTTTTTAAGAGATTATCTTAGTTATTGTAGTATGCCCCTCTTTTAAAGGTGACGTTACCCTCAACCCAGTAGTTTGAATCAGCAAGGATACAATGCTAAAGGGTCGGATTCTTGAAAGATAATTAATTAAGTTATTAATGCATATTATGGTAGGCCACTCTTTTGAAGGTGACGTTACCCTCGGCGAAGTAGTCTGAGTCAGCAGGGATACAGTCCTAAGTACCCGGATTAAAGTATTAATAGTAGCTTACATATGAGGGGATCAAAGAGTTTGGACCCCTGCCATCCAATACCGGTGGGTATTGAAGGAGGTCCTACTAAATTTGACCCAGGTCCTTGAAGGATCTATACAATGAACAAGGCAAGACTCTTACCAAACCATTCCCTTAACCCCCGACCAGGTAGCCAACATATCTCCATATAGACCGTGGAGATATGAATGGTGAAAATCTTTTATTTTATATTGACAGTAAAATAATGCCAAGACACCACGGACAAACGATAAGGAAGAATCACCTTCAACATAAGAAACTAGTTATTAAAGTCATTAATACATAACCAAGTAAAAAGTGCGAAAATATTAAAAATAAAAAGTATTACACTAGACACTTGTCTTCACCAAGTGATGTAACAGACTTAGGCAAACATGGCCATTGATTGTCAAGAACTCTTACGATCAATCTTGGATCCCGAGACGACTCACACACTCTATGATGGACAATGGATGATGGTGGTGGATGATGGTGTTGTAATGGTGGTGGGTGGTGGGTGAAGTGTGAGAGATGTGGTGTGCCAAGGGATGGTTTGCAAATGAGCCAAGCACCCCTATTTATAGCCTGAACAGCAGCTCGGGCACGGCCCCGTGTCCAGTGGTCACGGTCCCGTGTCCATCCTCTTCTCTGTCTTCATTAATTGCAGTTTGTCTGCATTAGTTGACCACGCTCCCGTGTCCGCTGGGCACGCCCCCGTGTGCAGAAGCATATCTGTACTATCAAGATTTGCCTGGATTCTGCGAATCTTATAGTTGACCACGGCCCCGTGTCCGCTGAGCACGGTCCCGTGGTGGGCGATAGAAGCTTCTATAGCTTTGTCTTTTATGCTGGCACTTGGGCACGCCCCCATGTTCACTGAGCACGGGGCGTGTTCAGCCTTCTGTTCTCCTGTTTTGCTTGGGAAGATGCTTTCGGGGAGGTCGGGCATGCCACATTAGTTCCTTTTCTTGTATTTATGTTAGATTTAGCTGTTTTTTTGCTTCTTTTGTTAACTGAAAATACAAAAGGAAGACAAAAGCACACTTTTTCCAACATTAGTACTAAAAAAAGGTTAGTTTTATGCCACAATTGATGTAATTTATATGTTGCATTTTGCACACATCATAAGTCTTTGTTTAAGGAAAGTTGTTTTAATGTTCATATAATGTAGCTCTAAATGATTATAAGCCACTAGAACAACAATGATCCTCAAAGAAACATTTTGTAAGAAAGGTAAGATGATTCTTTGATAAATAATTCTCTTCTAAGCATAACCTTTAACAATCAATCATACTTTTAGCGTCTTAACGTTTGCATTCAGATTTTGTTTAGTGATGAACACCCTTAGGTAATTCAAACAAATCCCAAACGTTAAAATCAAATTTGCTAAATAACAATTCTTATTCCATTTAGAAAATTGATTGATGCTAATGGCTTAATTAGAGGAAGTAGGACTAGTAAACTTTCCAATATCCATTTCAACTTCAGTCGAGGAGGATACATAATCATCAAAGTTAAACCTAGATGACCTCCGTAGTTGATTATTGGGTTGTATTATGAGTTTCAGTTTTATGCATTAACTCTTGATTAAGTTGCTATCACTTTCATAATTCTAAGTGTGCGCAAGAGGTGTAATCGGAGTAAAATTTAATAGGTCTCTTCCCCCCGCCTCTTGCACTTCTGGCAAGTCCTGATACTTTTACTACTCCCACTGACTTAGAAATCTTTAACAATTTAGCATGCTTATGGTCAACATTAGAAGACCAATAAATACTAATAGAGAAACAAATTAATGAAGTTACTCATTGTAGTTTCTCTGTTTGAGGATTACAATTTTGGCAAGAAATCTGAGTGTGCCCACGTTTAAGCAACAATGAAACTTTTGTTATAGTAGCAGTATATTCTTAAAGAGAAAAGTTGTGAAGAAGCAATGTCTTGTACAAGAGGTGCAAATTGAGGTAATAACAAGTTTTCACTCCCCTACCTCTTGCAACTCTCGCAAATTAAGATTTAGACACTTAATGCTCCCACTAACCTTTTAGATCTGTAGGAATGCTACAAGATAAGTTTCAATGATGTATGTGCTGTGGGAACATGTCATATATGTTAACCTTGATTTCCTTAATGTCCATATGTTATAAAAATTTTGAGGACATATTTAGAAGAAATCATAGTATATATGAATTAATTTCTTTAATACCTTTATTCATATAAGACATATTAAATACAAGTAAATATTATGATAAATGAATTATGTCTCAATATTCCATTTTGGGATAAGTTCCAATGAAATATAACTTCTAAAGGAACTTAATTTATTCCCTTAGCCATTTAAATATTAAGGCTTATAACACATGCTCATAAGTCACTAAGAATGAGATTCGATAAAATTCCATCCTTCATTAACCTAGTCATGATTTATCATGAAATTTGGTCTTAATGGATGAAATTTGTAAGTCTGATTTTTCTTTTGTTAAAATTTTCATTTTCATGATAACAAAAGGTTGTGAAAAAAGTGTAGCATCATCTAGTTCTATCTTATAAGGTTTCCATCCAGATTGAGATGACAAATAATATGAGAGTTTAAGGTAAGAGTGACTTTGTTTTAACCATGCAAACCTCACAATTGCCATAGTGTAGCTTTTATATTGATACTAAATTCTGAATAATCTATAGAATATATAAGGTATCATAAAGCCCAATTATAAAACAGTTTATTATGGTTCTTATAGTCTTAACATAAAATTTTGCCACTAACTCTCATATTAATTATTTGTTGATTTCTGGCAAGGAAACACATAGAACTAGAGTCAAACGCTCATGTGTTGGTTAGAATATTACCATTAGCAGACTTAAATATCATAAATATCTTACTACTTATCTTAGCCAGCTGTTGAATTATGGATAGTCTCGATGCTCATGCCTAGTTTAATGGCATAAACCTGCAGTGAGACTTTCCTTATAGCTGGTAGTGGTAGTTGTACACCATCTCTGAATCTTAAAAGTATCCTCCTTTCAGGGTTAGTGGCGGTGAGATCAACAATATCTAATTTTCCAGTTTCATTCATTCCTTTTCCTGTACATAAGTTGCTAATCAACACACTCATTTTCCTTTGGTACTCTTGAGTGTTATAGTTGATTCTTAAAGAAACTTATGGTATTAGTGGAAAAGTTATATGTAATACACCAGAAAAGTGTACTGATTTCTATGTGTAAACCTTTAAATTATGGGTCGTGGTATTGTACATCATGATGTATTCACATATGCCACAAACTTTCTAGTAAGAATCTAGAGTAATGCATACGTCTTAGGAGTTATTTTGATTCTTCCAAAGATAACAAATTAGTCTTTGGAAATTTAGAATCTAGAATAGCTCACATGACAACAATAATTAAGTGAGTTCTCGATTATCATAAGAGATATAATGTTTGACTTATCCCACTAGTCATGCTCTAGTTTTCTTCTGTAATACTTTTATCAAAAAAGAGCAGTAGGATCGTCATATTTTAAGAGATAATCAACAATGCAATAAGTGCAAATTTTGTAGAAACTCTTTAGTAAGCAAAACATTTTAGGTTTTGAAATTAAAGTGGATGAAATAAATTGGATACAAACTTAAGAAGAAGCTTAGAGTGATTTACATTATGGGGTAATCAAGTGAGACGGACACAAATTATTATATTGAAGATATAGTCTACTATAACACCAAAATAACAGACTAACTTAAGGTTCTACCTGAATTTTGGCTTCGCTTTGGCTTTGACCAAAATTCAGACACATTATGAACATACATAAATAACAGATTGTCTTGTTGTTCTACATAAATTTGGCTTCGCTTTGGCTTTGACCAAAATTTATACATTATGAACATACATAACAGACTGACTTATTGTTATACATGAACTTTGGCTTCGCTTTGGCTTTGACCAAAATTCATGTATTATGAACATACGAAATAAAAACCAACTTAATGTTCTGCCTGAACTTTGGCTTCGCTTTGGCTTTGACCAAATTTCAGGCATAATGAACGATATAAATAATAGACCGTCTTTAGTGTTCTACATGAACTCTGTCTTCGCTTTGGCTTTGACCAAAAATTCATATATTATGAACACACAAAAATATAGACTGTCTCAATGTTCTACATGAACTTTGGCTTCGCTTTGGCTTTGACCAAAATTCATGTATCATGATGAACGTACATAAATAATAAGGTAAAACACATAAATATAACATAACACCTTTGGGCCAGAAATAAAATATTTATGTACATTATGCTAATAATTTATTATGTGTATCATCAAACAATTAGTTGTTGGGTTCATTATCCAACAATACATATAATAACATAAAATGACATAAATTAAAGTTGGGTTATTCGCAAGTTATGGTCATACGAAACCAAATAAAATAAGGCTTCCAAAAGGTAAGACAAGACATGCAAATTCGTATGTCAAATAGGTTTCAATACATAAGTAAAAAGATTAATTTCGCTTATTGTGACGAACTCAAAACATAATAGAATCCCATATAGTCAAATATAGTAACTGTAAGGATTTAGACATAATTTATCTCAGTAGATTTAAATCAAATATAGAGATTTGCATAAATATAAATATAAAATTAATTGTATCGTTTAGATGGTTATAATAAAAAGTCTAATGTGAATATACCAAAAGATTTTATAAACTTATATTGAAGCATTCTCTTCATAGAAAATCAATTTGGAATATCATTATATCACAAAACAATAGTGCCCACAAAACACACACATCAAGAGTATCATTTTGCTTAATTACATTACATGTGGATAAATGAACAATAATGAAACATTAGAGAAAGCGGTGATATTATTTATGGATGGAACCCATTCATCGATAATTAAAAAATAAAATAAATAGACCTTAATGATTTTTATTTCCATTATAACATAAGAAAGGTTAAACGATTAGAACATCAAAAGTTTTGGCAATATGGATAAGCTTGATTCCATGAAAAACAACTTCTGTAAATAGATTTTTTTTATTATATACATTTTGTTCAACTTCAGTGGCAATATCAACGATGTCATCCTAAATCCAATTAAAATACTATATATTATGCATTAATTTCATGATGCATTAGTGATCCTTTCAGTTTAGTTGCAGAGTATGTCATTTTAAAGAATCTGCCAAAATATTTTGTTCGCCGATTACATTGCAAACAGAAAAAAGTAAACCGAGCATAACAAGATAAAAAGGATCATCAATAAATTTACATAATCGAATGATATAATCAACATTGCTCTGATACCACATGTTGATTATATATATAAAACATGGGTCAAAATATAGAACCTAATCATGTTTATTCAATCATAACGTAAATATAGATACCAAGTTAGAGACACTTACTTGTGGGAGTGGTCATCTTTGAAGACGAAGATAAGGCCATGATTCCCGTTATGGTACATTGGGTTGATGGATCACCTTAGAGAGAATTTTAGTATTGGTGTTCTACTAGTTGTTCATCTCTTATGATCAATATATATTTAACATCAAAATGAATGATGATCATGAATAGTGATCGGTTATGAAAACTCTTTACATTCTCTATTAAAGGTACCTAAAGTGAAATCATAATTGCCCCTTAAACTAATCAATAATTACAATTACTACCATCAAGTAATTGTCGGGGACTAGTTATGTCATATTGGTAATGTTACCAAATGATCCGTAAGGCCACATCAACGGGTTATTTCTAACAGATTATAGATAAAAACCCCATACATAGAATTTGATGGAATGGATGTGAATGCTCTTAAAGAAATGAATTTAACAAAATGTTATTATACTTAGTATTCACCTAGCGACAGATTGTTATATATATTTATCTACTCTACAAAATTTACATCATCTTATATGGGTATCGATAGATTAAACTCTACAAAATTGACATCATGTTATATGGGAATATTGTACATTATTCCATTAGGTAATAGCAACTTATCCCCCTTTTTACATATCCCTCTCTAAATCCATTTTTCACACAATGTTAGTTGACTTTATGGGATCTATTACCCATCTTTTCTTTATGAAAAATGCATCTTGACTTTTCTGTTATTTCTCTTTTCTTTTATTTTTTATTTATTTTTATTTCTTTTCTTTTATCTCTAATTTAAAAGTTTAATAGTAAAAAACATGCAACTAAAGTATCTTAACATAAATAATTGATGACTACAATTTCTAAATATATAATTAATTATTTAATTATAGTTGGTTATTTATACTATTTTCTTTTATTTCCAAACTTTTTAAAATTGAAAAAATTAATGGATAATTTTTTTCTATATATTCTAATACATAATACTAGGTTAGAACCTCGTGTATTACAAGGGTTAAATAAAATAAATATAGTTAATAAAGAAGACTAAAATATGATAAAACGGTTTTTGTGATAAGATATTATTGATTTTTTAATTAAAATTTTAAAATTGAATAATAGAATCTAAAATAGAGTAAAATAAGATGGCAAATAAATTTTCGGCTCGCTAAATTATAATATATGACGCAACAACAACAATAAAAACAACAATAAAAAGTATTTTATGCATTTTTGTAAATAATTTGTAGGAACACATTTATCACATGTGATGATAGCGCTAGGCTATAAGCCGGTTATATAGCGCTAGTCTTTTTGTAAATTACTCATTGCATAAACAAAAAAGACAGGATCAGTTATCCTCATAAAGAAGAAAAAATTAAAGTTCCTACAGTTCTATCCTAAGGATCCTATATCCTACCCTTCAAAGCCCACTTTTTTAGGGAGAGTATTCCCTAGAAGAATGGTGTCTCTCCTCACAAAGAAGAATTGATTTCTCTAGTTGGTGTCATTCTTAGTGGTTTTGAGAAGTGGGAGTGGTTGCTGGGGTTTAGCTTTAAACAAGAATCTGTGAGATCCATGTGAAACCAGGTTATAAAGACAAGCCAGCTCTGAAAGATTGAAGTCTAATCCTTCATCCTTGACGATTGCTCGAGAGTATACAAAACCCTCTACAACATTGGCATAGCCTGACTGTAAGACAGACCAGTCAACGTGAAGAAGCGTTGAGTAAACTCAGGGAAAGGATAAGAGTAACCAATTTGGAATGGGGCTGCTGGAAAACAAACCCAGGTAGAGGATACTGAATCGCTTTTGATAGAAGAATCAAAAAGACGGAAGACCATTTCCGGTGGAAAACGAGTAAAAAATTGATTAATCTCAGGATCAGTAAATCTACAGAGCTCTGAAGAAGGAGTCTTCAGCAACTCTTGACTTTTTGGTTGGCTATCAGAACCGTGATCCTTGTGTGGTGATGATCTAGTGACCATTTTAGTCATGATGATGCTGAAGAAGATGAAGGATTAAGAAGAAAGAAAAGGATTTCGGAGAAGAAGGGGAATACCTGGTTGTGCTCTGGAATGAAGATTATAAAAGGATCTTCTGATCTTTAAATAAATCCTTGATCTTATCTCAATCCTATATATTAGCAATGATATGCTATGGCGATCACATCAGTGACGTCACTCTTATCGTAACGGCTAGTTGATTTCTCAGCGGCTAGTCCGCATTGAATGGAAATATGGCCAATTAAGGGGCTGTTTGGTAGCCTCTTAATGACCATTCAGATGCTACATCTTAATGGCTTAAAACCTCTGAATGAATAAGAGGTAACCTCAAGTCTGAATGGTTAAGAGGTAACCTCTGAATGGTAAATCATCACATGTCACATTCTTCTACCTTCTCATTGGTAAAATTCTTAATGGTTCCATTAAGAGGTACCCTCTTAATGACCATTCAGAGGCTACCAAACAGCCCCTAAATTTCCTTGATAGTCAGCCATATTTGGGGGCAATTGTTAGGGGTTAATTTTTATTAACTATGGATCACTTATCCTTAGACCAGCCTGGATCACCGAGCCTTAATAAATGATGCAGGAAGTCTGAGGATCACGGATCCTTATTTTTTCACAACTTCACTAACAATTGTTCTCTGTATTTTCTCATGTTAATATGTAGGTCATGGACGACGTGGACCAAATCATGGCAAGAATCTCGGTCCATATTCGTTGAAGATGCTGCACATGTTGAATTAGCTCAATGGAAACAAGCTTGGACGTGGTCACCCTACATTTTTGGACTTAGTTGTTATTTCCATTTAAAGGAGTTGATCATGTGTTAATAGGAAGAACATTATTTTTATCATCTAACACACACTCTCTCTCGAATACTAGCTCTCGAATACACTCTCACATTAGTAAACATTGTACAACACTTGATCAACATCCGAAGTTGTAAACATTTTTGTTCAATACATTTGATAGTGATAGTTTTCACTATCCGAGGTTTTTTATGCCAGGGATCTCATAAGGATCAAGGGCTTTTTCCTTCGTATAAATCATTGTGTTCATTTTTCTTAACATTTCACATTTGATCATTCATTTATTCAACATACAAGCACACTACCTCACAAAATCAGATTTGGTTACATTATCCTTTGTTTGATTTTTGTCCAAAAACAAAGATCATTCTATAAAAATAGTTGTTGATGTTAACGATCCTCAAGTTCAGTCTAAAGATTTTTCTATTCATTACACCCCTGCCTCTCCAAGTGTTGTATCTAATGTAAGCGTTTATTAGTTTTACCCTTCCCATTTTATTATTGTCTCTATATGTTGATATTCTTCTGTATGATTGAGTCTTAAACTTCAACGCTGACTTGAGAACATAGTTTGTGTTGATAAAGAAACTTAGAAAATTTCAAGAATTCAGAGTTGTTATAATCTAAATTAATTTACTTAGGTTGAAAAGATGCACAATCTTCGTGGGAAGACCATTGTGCAGGGTAAAGAAGCCGTTCATAGACTGTCTAAAGTTCAAAAGCTTGATTTAGTAACGTCCACTCCAAAGGCAGTCATACACTTCACGAAACAAGCTGAATACAGGTTTGTAAGTTTTTGCAGTCCTTAGTTTGTTTCGTTATTTCAACAGTTTAAGTTATACATCAATATTTTATAAAATTCATTATTCAATTTTCTACTTTTTAGCGTCTGCCATCAGATGTAGCATCTGCCTTGGATCTGCGTACTAATAATCTCAAGCCTATCATGATTCAAAGCCTGAAAGGTGAAGTGTAGGAGTTGTTGACAAGATCTGAAAACATGATACTGGATTCAGGTACGAATTTGTTGGATGGCCTGCTCATCTGAGATATTGCAATATTGATTTTGGTGATGAACTTTTGTTTGAGTTTCACAACTCTACTAAGTTGCTGAAGATGACAAAAGTTGTGCATATTGTGAAAAAGAAAAAGCCCTCTTCTTGAATATTGCTTTGGTTGGAGGTTTATAAACAATGCTTGATGTGATAGTTTTTTGTGGTTATACATTTGGTTCCTCGGTGGTAGTAATTTAGCTTCTTAGACATGTTTTGTATGTAGTTATGTCTATAAACATGTTACATTGTCAATGGGTGGCTACTCCTTTTTTTGGATAGGACAATGGAAATAGACTTATGTAAGTGATATATTAACTGATGATCTATATTTATAGTTGTCTATTGTCTATAATAGATAACAAGTTTTGGTACCATATCATTTTGGTTTGGCATGCTATTTCCATGTCTTTATAATCCATTTTTAATTAAACTTAAAAAATGTATAATCATTCGTCATTTAATAAAATGTGGTATGCATGGTTTTCTAAAAACCACCTGTGTTTGCACACGGGTCTTACTACTAGCCTAATGAACAAAATAAACAAGCCTAATGAAACGTGCATTGGGAGGGAGTCTGCCTTTTTTTTTTCTATTCTAATAAATAAATGAGTAATAAAAAAGTAAATAAAAACTAAATAAAACACTATTTTGGTAAATAGTTTTCAATGAATACTAGAATGGTAAATATTTTCCCCCTTAATACTACTATGAAAAACACTAATATTTTGTATTAAATACACCCTGGTTAAAAAATTAAAAGTTGACTCAAAGTTTAACTAACATGGTGTGTTTGCGTTTATATCCAATAAAAATTTCAATCGTCCGTCAGTGATCCAAATTTGTCGTTAAAAAAAATTTGATCACATATACTTTTATGAGTCGGGCCCCATCGGGTGTCTTTTTTTTGAAAGCCCAACAAAGAATTTCATTAAATTAAAAAAGACTAGTAGAATACTAGCCCAATACACAGAAACAACATACAGCACACCACATACATATAGAATATTTCACACCCCTACCATCCCACCTTATGCAAATTAAACCCACTCCATATCTCCCAATCCAATCCAGATTGTTTCGAGTGATGTTTAACACATAGATGGCTGAGCGTCTTCACTTCCCCAATAACCGACTGTACCGAGCATGGGGACTGCTCAAAAACTTTATTGTTCTGATGCTTCCAAATGCTCCAAAATGTAGTTAAGACCATCGCGTGTAAAGCCTTTCTAAACTTGGAGGATCCAGCCGTATGCACATCAATATCCAAAAGGTCCTGAACTCCGAACGCGTATGTCAGCTGTAATTTACACCATTGAGATATTCTCAACCAAATAGACTGAGTGAAACCACATGACACAAAAACGTGTTCCATCGTTTCCGGGACCTCACCACAAGTAGGGCAAAGGATAGTTGGAACATTTATTTGTCTTCGGGATAGGGCACACCTTGTCGGAAGTCTATCAAGTTCGGCCCGCCACACCACTATACTGACTTTCTTTGGAACCTAAGAATTCCACCTACTAAATTGGTCTGGTATAACATAACGCGCCTCTGCTAAAGCCCATTTTATGCTACTAACACTGAATGGCGCAGGTTCGTCGAGTGTCCAGGCCCAATGATCATTCCCATTTCTCAGAACATGCTGGCCTAATAGTGCCTCCATTTGTTGCAGTTCAGTCGTCTCAATCCCATCGACTAGAACCGTTTCACTCCCAACTCCACTGCTCACCTGTTGCCCCAACATTCACCCAGTCTGCCACCTTGCAAAATTTATTTATTTCAAGGGCAAAAAGATTTGGGAACCGGGTCGCCATCGGTACATCTCCATACCAACAATCTATCCAAAATAAAATGCACTTTCCATCCCTTACCACTCCTCTGATGTTTCTGGTCAAATCCACACTAAATAGCGATAAATCATTAGCTACCTTGGATATTTGCTTCCAAGGCCCAGTCAATGTCATCTTTGCTGGAATAAAATTCCATGCATGAGAGTTACGATGTACTGCCCACACTACTCTCCTCCATAGACATGATTCTTCTCATTTAAAGCGCCACCACCGTTTTTTCTACATTGCGGAGTTCCCTCAATGACCCAAAACCCAGCCCACCATACTTAAATGGGGCTATAACCTTTTGCCACGCGACCCAGCTAGTCTTGGCCTTTTCATTCGACCCCCCCCCCCCCCCCCCCCCAAAAAAAAAAAAAAAAATACACGTTTCATGTGGTCCAACATTTCTAGCACTTTTGTAGGAGCTTTGTACAGGGAGAAGTAATAAACTGGAAGCGAATTAAGTACAAATTTTATCAAAGTGACCCGTCCCCCGAACGATAAGGTCTTCGCTTTCCATATAGAAAGTCTACTTTGTACCATGTCCAAAAATGGTTTTCAATATCGGGTGTCTTCTTTTGAAATCAGATGTGGGACCAAACTTGTGCTGTTTTCCTGGAGACACACAAATACGAATATCGAGATTATATATTTGAAATCAAGTTTTTATACAAACTATTGTTGATAGAGAAAATATTTACTAAAATAGTGATTTTTTTTGAAAAAGTTGTTTTTCTCTCTTGTCTCATTGGATAAATAATAATGTGATAATGACTAAATAATAAAAATTGCAATAATGACTAATTAGAAAAGTTTAAAAGCAAACGTTTTTTATAATTCATAAAGATATAATATTAGTAACTTCTGGTAAAATGGTTTTGCCGCTCTTTTTTTTTTTTTTCATTTATTCCTGTTCGTTTCATATGTCCTATGCTACTAGAAGATAGAGTTTTTTGCTACCTCATTTTCGGTCGCAAAATGGTGCAATTGCCTTTTTGTCACCGTTTTGCCACAAAAAACCTGGTAAGTAAAACACACGTGTCACCTATTTGCAACGGTTATCTTGCCACTGCTTTTTTATTCACCATTTTGCTACCGGTTTTTTGTCACCATTTTACTACTGCTTTTTAGCACCATTTTGCTATCTTTTTGATACTTTTTCTACCATTTTGCTTGCTACTATCCATTTTTACCAGCTGCTATTTATCCAATATAAACCTACTAGTAGAGCTTTAAACTCTACCATTTTATGAAATTTCAAAATCACAACAAACATCCAATGTTCATAATTGATGAAATGCAAATTATATATGTTTTCATGTATATTTTGTATAGTAATTTGAGTCGTTTTATGTCATTTTACCATGGGTTGTGTAGATTACAGTGTCTTGTGTGTCTTGACAGGTCCCATTGTAAAAGGGAAAATAGACGAACTTAAACGCTTAAATAAACAAAGAACCAGGAGTGTAGAATAAACTTGAGGGGCTGAAGTCCAAAAGGATAAAAGTTGTTTAAAAATAGAGCACAAAACATGGGGAAATAGTTGAAATTAATTCCATATGCTACATTACAAAGTTAAAAAGATTCGGTTGACAACTAATTTTTATTGGTCCGATTAATGGAATCATAATTATTGTCATGATGGCAACTAATTTTTATTGGGCCAACTAATGGAATCATAATTAAAGTTGGACGGTTGGCAAAGAATTAAAAAGACATTTTATTGGGCCAACTAATGGAATCATAATTAAAGTTGGACGATTTGCAAAGAATTAAAAAGAAGACTTTGGACGGTTGTTGGGTTTTAATGGAGAGCCAAGTGGAGAATTTTGGGAGTTTTGGATCTTGCACATTACGAACTATTATTATAAAAATACCACTGCTCCACCTTTCCTTATTTTGGGCCGCTAAAATGCAACACACTTCATTGTTGGCAGTTTTGGCAAGGAATTAAGTAACCAGACGGCTATAAGACCAGACGGCTATAAGAAGAACCCACTTCATTGTTGCCTTTTATCTCAAAAGTCCAACACCATTCAGTTATCTTCGAATCAAGATCAGGGGGGGTTCTAAAATGGTCTTCAACGACGGGGAACAAACTAAAATACCTCTTCTCACACCCTACAAGATGGGGAAATTTGAGCTTTCTCACAGGTAATATGTACATTGATAAGTATGGTTGTAAAATAAGGTTTCCAAGGCCGAGCATGGGCGGACCTACTTGGGGTGGGTGGGCGGCCGCACCCCTTGAAAAAAAAAATTTAGTGGTATTTTTCGTGAAAAATCGCGACCGCACCCCTTGTAAATTTTCGTCCGCACCCCTTAGAAAAAAATGTTAGGAATTTATATAAAAAAATTGTGAACATAGATTGAAACCCGATCAAATTATGTAAACAAGTTAGCCCACTAACCTATTTAATAAAACTTAAATTCAATCAATCAAGCCCAATAACTTAATACCCATTCAAGCCCCATTCCAACTACTAGTTTCGTTAAACAAAATCAGTCCACGTAATAAAAAAAAAAAAAACCCAAATCGTTGGTGGTTTTGTTGATTATATGATTGTTGGTTGGTAAATAACAATACTAGAGCTTGAAATTCAAAATTTTAAATTGAAAATTAAGGAACATGTGCTATGGTTAAACACTTGAAGGTCCTTGTTTATTTTGTATGTGATAGGATTAGGAAAGATCAATGAGTAGGGAAGTTATGTCGCGATTTCTCAAGAGGAAAGGGGTTGAGCCACTTTTTTTCGTCGGATTCTTCTAATTAAAGACCAATGTATGGTTTAGATAAGTTTTTTTGTTCTTTTATTTAATGATTAAGAGAAATAGAAGTGGGGATGATTTGAATGTTGATGTTTTTTTGTTTGTTAATGTGATAGGAAGTTAGGAACTAGGGTTTGATTGTTTGAAAATTGAAATGGACCCGACCCGATCTGATTCGACCCGCTATGAAACTTTGTTTGTTTGTGTTTACTTGTTTTACATGACCCGACCCGACCCGATCCGACCCGCTAAGAACCGATTTTTTTATATAGATAGGGGTCTAAAATCTTTAAAAAATTTCCGCACCCCAGGAAAAAAATCCTGGGTCCGCCACTGAGGCCGAGTACTCCCTAAGTAGTCGCTACAAGGTAGGCTGCCGAGTCGACTTTCTTCAACTCCGCCTAATTACTTAGAATCGATCAAACGTGGTCAACACCGACCAAAATCGGATCTAGTAGGTCAACTCAGGCCGAGTTTGACTTAAAATAAAATAAAAAATAATTTCTATGCCTATCATATTAAAGAATGAATATCATTTTCATACATTTTGTTATAGATATTAGTAAATTTATGTTATTTGACATATATTTAATTTCCTAAAAGTATTTTTTTATAGTTTAACATGTCCGAGTATTCCCTGTTTACTCTCCGCCTAGACCGAGTACTCTCAACTCCCCGGTTGACCGACTAGGAAGCGCCTAGCGACTTTTGCAACCATGTTGATAAGGATTTGCACATAAATACTGTCGGATAAAATGCCAAACAGAGATTTTGAATTTTAATTTGCTGATTTCTTTAACTTTATTCAGAGTTGTTTTGGCACCGTTAACAAGGTGCAGATCCTTTGGCAATGTCCCTCAACCACACGCGATCTTGTATTATACACAACGAACAACCAAAGGAGGCTTTCTTATTGCTGAAGCCACCGGTATTTCCGATACGGCCCAAGGGTAAGATAAGTTTTTTTTAAACGTAAAACGATACTAATGTACCACAAATAAAAACTTGCAAGAAGCTAGATACATAAAAAAACACCAAGATAAAGAAACAAAATAAGAGAAACAAAACACCAAAATATAGTAAAGTGGTTTTCACGGCCCGGCGGTTCGATCGGCCTTCTTCAGATTTTGCCCTAAAATCTCATTTCGCTAAAGTAAATCTAGAAGAAAGATGGAAGGTTTATCATCAAAATTAAGATCACGAAGAAAAAGAAGAAATGGAGTTTGTTCAGACTTAGGGGCTGTTTGGTAGCCTCTTAATGACCATTCAGATGCTACCTCTTAATCGTTTAAAACATCTGAATGAATAAGAGGTAACCTCAACTCTAAATGGTTAAGAGGTAACCTCTGAATGGTAAATCATCACATGTCACATTCTTCTACCTTCCCGTTGGTAAAATTCTTAATGGTTCCATTAAGAGGTAGCCTCTTAATGACCATTCAGAGACTACCAAACAGCCCCTTAATAGAATGGAAAAGAGAGATATTTCATTAATACAATCATACATATTTTTACATTAATATTAATATTCACTTTTACTTGTTTGATGATTCAAGAATAGACACCTGTATCCAATGAATTTCATAATTTAGTAACTAATAAATTTACATAATTTTCTATATATTTATCTTTTTACATTTTTTAACGTCAAATTTGGATCACTAACAGATTAATGGTAAAATATTTTCCAAATCTAATTAATTTATAGTTTACCAGGTTTAACCCTTACACGGGTTGAATAAATAAATTTTATATACTAAATAATAAGAAAATATTTTTAAAAACCTCTTTTATTGCACGGTTGAATAAATATATTTTTATAAATTAATTAATAAAAAGTTATATCTATAAGAACCACATGTATTGTATGGGTTGAATAAATGTAATTATATAAATAATAAAAAAAGTTATATCTTTAAAACCATATATATTACACGAGCTGAATAAATATGATTTTATATACCATATAATAAGAAAAAATATATTTAAAAAAATTAATGGATATACTTGGTACGTGATAGATATGGTGATTGCGGAGATGATTATTGAAAATAAGATATAGTGGTCAAGCATGTTATTCAAGAAGCAAATAAGCAGCTATTTGAGTGATAAAATATAAATTATATTTAAAAACCCGTAATAAATCTAATTTTATATATAAAGTAATATTGAAAGTTATATACAGTTTATTTAAAAATAATATAATAAAATCGATATAATAATTTTTTAATAATGAAAATAAAAATAAATAAAATATTAATACAAAGTTTGGTTTAAGTATAAATAAAATATTAGTATTAAGTAAACCATAAATACCAATGCCGCAGAGAAAACCCCTAGAGACCATAAATACAGTAAACCATAAAAAACACCTAGTAAACCATAAATATCACGGGGGTAGTTATAAATTGATGATTGTTCCTTAGATATCTATCATGGTGGATATATATATATATATGTATATATGTAACTTCAAAATAATGTAAACTAGATGGAACTCCCGCTGTGTTACGGCCGACAACTTACAAATTAAGACAAAACGTAAAAAATGCTAGATGGAAGCCCCCGCGTTGTTGTGGTGAAGGTTAAATGACATCAAACATTAACCATGTAAAACCTATGACATACAAAACTTAAAAAAACATCAATCAACTTGTTAACAGAAGAAGAAGTCAGGGACACGTGGAGAAAACGTGTCAAGTAACCAAGAAAAGCTGCATCAAGAGGATGTATCATGTCCTTTAACATGTGGTACAATACATGACTATGAGTTGCTGTAGGACTTGTACCATTAGCATACAACACTCTAATGCACAACACACCAGTGAAGCACAAAGTACAACCTATAAAGCCAACAAATGTTACAAATTTATATTATATAATTTATATAATATAATATAATACAATACAATACAATACAATACAATACAATACAATACAATACAATACAATACAATACAATACAATACAATACAATACAATACAATACAATACAATACAATACAATACAATACAATATAATATAATATCGGATTGTATGTGGTTGTAATTGTTAAGGTATCAAGAGACTCCAGGTATATGGACCAAAGAACAAGTAGAGGCTTGGAAACCTATTGTGGATGCTGTTCATGCGAAAGGAGGAATATTTTTATGTCAAATTTGGCATGTGGGGAGGGCTTCAAATACTGGTATACCCTTTGTTCATGTGTCAATTTTTATTTATGGATTTAGAGCACATTCGACACAGACCATCGGAGGAGACGTCCTTTGGGGTGTTCGTTTGTTTTCATTCAAATTTCGGTATGGATGGTAGAGGCCCTTCACAACCTCAACGTCTAATTTTATTTTTAAGGGTAAATTACACTTTTCATCCTTTATGTTTGTATCGGATTGCAATGGATAACATTTAACTTCAATAATTACAGTCACAGTCATTTATTTGACAAACTCATTACATCTTTGGTCCTTTGACTCTAACCTAGTTACAATTTTTAATTAAAACCAGTCATGTGACTTGCACATGAGGGTAAGTTAGTAATTTTACTGGTATAAAGGACGAAAAATGTAATTTATACTTATATTTGTAAACAAAACACATAGACATAAACCACCATAACTCTCACTCTAGTCCTTTTTCTCCATAAAGCCCTCTCTCTATCTCTCTAAAAAGCCCTAAAACTTAAACGCTTCATCACTGTCACTCCAGCCACTGGGCACACACTTACTAATGCTAACAAAGAAGGAGCTTCAATATCATCCTCAGGTTTTAATTCAATCCCTAACGCTTTAAAATCACGGTCCACGTCACCAGCTCCGTCATCGTACAAACGCAACAAACCGTCGTACGTAAGACCCTTGTCGTCGTCTATAAGCCGCCGTATGTACGGAAAACCTCTACGAGAATAGCGGTGATTTGTTCATCGCTGAATTTGACCCTAGGGTTTACAATGACAACTAGGGCTGACATTTAATCCCTATTGAGACCCCCGTCTCTATTGAAATCAAATTGATTGAAAGTTTTTCGAACCTTCTCCGATCTGGTCCCTCTGTTCACCATTTTGGTGAATAAAGTTAACGAATTTGGGCGAAATTGAGGAAAATTGGCGGGATTGAAATGGGTTTAGGATGAAATTGAGGAACAGAACCCTAACCCAGAATTGGATTAATTAGGGTTGTGTTTAGGAAGAAATTAAGACGAAATTATGGTGAAAAGTGAGAGAATTGTAGAGGGAGAATAAGGGGTGCTTTTTATCTGTTGACATAATTGTAAGGGTAAATTACACTTTTCGTCCTTTATGTTTTATTGAATTGCAATGGATAGCCTTTAATTTCATTAATTATATTTACAGTCCTTTATTTGACAAACTCATTACATCTTTGGTCCTTTGACTCTAACCTAGTTAAAATTTCTACTTAAATCCAGTCATATGCTTTGCACATAAGGGCAAATTCGTCTTTGTACTCTTCTAAGGACTATTTGTGTAGTAAAATTACTAACTTACCCTCATGTGCAAGTCACATTACATCTGTGTGTTTTGTTTACATACTTAAAAAAAATTAATGATTATTTCTAATATGTGTTTTTGTATCAGGTTATCAGCCAAACGGGCAAGCCCCAATATCTTCTACAGAAAAAGGAATAATGAATTCAGTCGAAGCTAATGGCATTGATGTTCCAAGATTTACACCTCCAAGGAAGCTAACAACACAAGAGATTCCACTGGTTGTTGATGATTTTAGAGTGGCTGCAAGAAATGCTATTGAAGCTGGTAACAGTTACTTTTTCATAAGTACTTGATTGTTGTATAAATATCCTTTGCTATCTAATCGATCAATTTGTTAACTTATAGGTTTTGATGGAGTTGAGATTCATGGGGCCCATGGCTATCTAATCGAACAGTTTCTGAAAGATGGAGTAAATGACAGAACAGACAAATATGGTGGTTCACTAGAGAACCGTTGCAGATTTGCTCTAGAAGTAGTAGATGCTATCGTGAAAGAGATCGGAGCAGATAAAGTTGGCATACGACTATCACCATTTATAGAGTTCAATGCGTCGGCTGACTCAAATCCAAATGCTTTAGGTCTTTACTTGGCTGAATCCTTGAATAAGTATAAGATTCTTTACTGTCATATGGTGGGATCAATGACGAAAAAGGTAGGTGAAAAGGTTGAGTCCCCTTATACTCTTGTACCTATGAGGAAAGCATTTAAAGGGACTTTTATTTCGGCGGGCGGGTATGATAGGGAAAATGGTAATAATGTTGTGGCAAAAAACGAAACCGATCTAGTTGCTTATGGTCGTTCATTTTTGGCTAATCCTGATTTGCCAAAAAGATTTCAGCTTAATGCTCCTCTTAACGACTATAACTAGGAAACATATTACACACCTGATTCGATTCTTGGGTATACCGATTATCCGTTTTTAGAAGTCACGGTTTAAAAGCATTGGTATTGGTATATAAATGAGAAAATCCTGTCAAGATGGCAATCTTGGTTGTTCTTGTGAAATTGAGTAGATTAGAGTGTGTAGTCATTAATCATTGTTTATTTGAAACCATTTATTTTGCATGTATTTGGTGATTTCTCATGTCAAACACCATTTAAATAGATGAGATAAAGCTTTCTATCTTTAAAACATCAGAGCATCTTGTAGTACCCCCGAGGCTCTAAAATAATGGCCTCGATTATATATACGGCTATATGGTGTAGTGATGTTCCTAATTATCATTGCCACCCTCTATGTCAGCGCCACGTTACTCCACCCATATCCATCATTCTCACCCATTACCCTATATGGCGTGATCAATGACCCCCACCATCCTCCACCACCAATCAAATTCCCCCATCTAATTCTAGGAGACTCGTGGTTGGCATGGAAATATACATGCTCACCACACATGGAGTGAGAGGGGGGGGGGGTACCATGCAAATCATGTCCCATGTGGTAATCTATGACCCAAACCACCATTCCCACACCCCATAACCTAAGGGTGTTGTCATGACCCTCCACGTCAGCGTCATGTCACCCACCTCTAATCCACCATCCAAAACCACTACCCTAAGAGTGTGGTTATGATCTAAACCACAATCCCCTTTTTTTGTTTAATTTATTTTTGTCTCAAAATCATCAAATGGGAGGGCCGTTGTTTAATCCATGCGTCGTGACTTAATGAGGGGCGGTGTAGCGCATCAATAATGGTCTTATGTGGCAAATCCTGACCTAGCCCACACCCCCATACCCTTCAGCCTAAGTATAGAAAAACAATTGAGTTGTTTATCTATATCTATATCTATAGTAAATAATAATAATATATTGAGTAAAGTATAGTTTCAGTCCCTGAGGTTAACACTTGCTCGCAGGTTCAGTCCATATTTTCAAAAAATACCACTTCAGTCTCTGACGTATTCAGTTTGATTCAATTAAGGGCCTGGGGCAAACTTCTGTTAGTCAACTGTTGGGCATTTATGTCCTTTTACCTATAAAACGAAGGACATTATAGTAATTTTGAATTTTAGAAACCTTTATAACAAATATGATCCCTCTAAAAGACTCCATTTGCACCTTTCAGTCCTCCTTCTTCTCCAGGAACCCTTAAACCCTTTTCTAACCCTTCCCCAAGTAACAACAACTGTCACAAAGAAAAAACCTTCACACAAATTCTGACGTTAATATGTTAGGGAGTTGACAGGCAATGAAATTTTTGGTTGATCGAGTTTGATTACTGATGTGTGCAAAATGTAACATATAAATTACATCAAATGAGGCATAAAACTAACCCTTTTTTAGTACTAATGTTGGAAAAAGTGTGTTTTTGTCTTCCTTTTAAATTTACAGGACCAAATGAGCTTAAACGAACAAAAGAAACAAATATACAACCAAAACCAACATAAATACAAAGAAAAGGAAGAAACGTGACATGCCCGACCCCTTGGCAGCATCCCAAAAGCAAAAATAAAAGAAACAGAAGACTGACCACGGGGCCGTTCCCAGCCGGACACGGGGGCGTGGTCAGATGCTTGCAGAAAAGACAAACCTGTGGAAGCTTTTACGCCCAACACGAGGGCGTGCCCAGCTCAGCAGGGGCATGGTCAACGCTTAGATATGCAGAATCTTGCAAAATCTTGATAGTACAGATACGCTTCTGACCATGTGGTCGTGCCCACTGGACACGGGCTGTGTGGAACCCTCTGCTGACACATGCATTTAATGAAGGAAGAGAAAAGGCTGGCCACGGGGGCATGCCCGCTGGGCACGAGGCCGTGGCCAGAGCTCTGTGCATTCTATAAATAGAGGTGCTTGGCTCACTTCAGAGGCATCCTTTGGCAAACCACTACTCTCCCACTTTGCCACCACTCCACCACCACCACCACTACAACACCAACACCCACCACCATCATCCATCATCCACCTTTAGAGTGTGTGTAGTAGTCTCGGAATCCAAGATTGAACGTAAGGGTTCTTGCCAATCAAAGGCCATGTTTGGTTAAGCCTCTTACATCACTTGGTGAAGACAAGTCTTTATGTATTACTTTTGATTTTTAATATTTCGACACTTTTTATTTGGTTTTGTATTAATGGCTTTAATAACTAGTTTCTTATGTTGAATGTGAATTTTCTTTATCATTTGTCTGTGATGTCTCGGCGTTACTTTACTGTCTATATAAAGTAAAAGATTGCATCATTCATGTCTCTACGGTCTATATAGAGGCATGTTGGCTACCTGGTCGGGGGTTAAGGGAATAGTTTAGTAAGGTTCTTGCCTTGTTCAGTGTATAGATCCTGCAAGGACCTGGTTCAGTCTTACTAGGACCACCTTCAATACCCACTGGTATTGGATGGCGGGGGTGCGAACAGCTTGAACCCCTCATATGTAAACTACTATTAATACATTAAACCGGCTACTTGGGATTGTATCCCTGCTGACTCAAATCACTTAGCCAAGGGTAACGTCACCTTCAAAAGAGGGGCCTACCACTTTTCGCATTAATAACTTAGTTAAATATCTTTCAATATTCCGACCCTTTGGGATTGTATCCTTGCTGACTCAAACCACTGGGTTGAGGGTAACGTCACCTTCAAAAGAGGGGCCTACTACTATAACTAAGATAATCTCTTAAAAAGTCCAAAAGTGCGAAAATCGTCAAAGGATACATTAAAGGCGAGTCGGATCCAAGTGATTCATCTTGTCTATCTGTTTTTTATTTTATTTTTATTTCTGCATTTTTAGTTTTTATTTTCATGTTTTAAATCTTTCCCAAAAATTTAGATTGATTAGACGTTGAAAATAAACCGGTACTAAAATCTCTTGTGTCCTTGGACGACCTCGGTATCTTACCAACGCTATACTACGCTCACGATGGCTGCAGTTGCCCATGTGTGTGTTTAGTGTTAGTAGAATATCGTGTTTTATAAATTTAAAACTTGACTAATGCGTAAAATGGGATTAAAATATTAATAAAATCATATCACACCTAACGCACACCAAGTTTTTGGCGCCGTTACCGGGGACACAAGGATTTTGAGAAAGTTTTGAATCAAAGGCCTAATTATTTTTACTTATTTTTTTTGGATTTTTATTAACTTTTTTAGTTTCTGCAGACTTCAGCACGGGGCCGTGCCCACTGAACACGCCCCTGTGTCCAATCTTTATTACTGGCAATCCTGTTTTAAGTCAGACAGTAGCTAACCACGGGGCCGTGCCCACTGAACACGCCCCTGTGTCCGATCTTTAGTTGCTGAAAACAGAACTGTAAGATCCCGACGGTTGGTAATTTCTGACAAAAATATGAGTGATATTTATTATTTTTACTTTCGCTCCTCTTACGGTGAGTGGTGTCAAATATGTGGTGGAATCCATAAAGATTTAGAATGTTACTTTCTAAATTACATTCCCCACTATTTAGACCCTTCGTTTTCCTGTAACCTTAAGATGGGCGAAAGTAAAAACGATCACTATCTCTCCCCCGAATGCCCTCAACCATCTCTTTCAAATGACATAACTTCCGAAGAATTATGTCAGCTCGAAAAAATAATTCTCCTAAAATTAAAAGAGCTTGAGATGAAAACAAGTTATTCATCACAAGACAACAATCAAGGAGAATTATTGGGGTCGCATTCAGATTCTACCAACATCAATGATACCGAAAGCACCTCAAACTCTTCTGAGGACTTGAGCGATAGTCGTCCCTATGTCGTTTGTGCCATGAAGGTCTCTCCATCGGCCTCCACCGATGCACTCAGAGACCTGAGCGATTCGACATACACCTTCTTTAACGAGAGCCCGGATAAGGGGAATAAAGGTTGGTTTCGCCCACCGGTACTTAGTTTAGGTTTTACCCTTTCCGATGTGACAACCCGCAAAATTACAGGTATCCGTACATTTAATTAATTCTTAATTTGTGCTTAATGACTGTGCTTGATTACAACTGTGATTTAACTGCTTAACTGAATTCTGTTACATACATACATATGCATCACATTTTATACTGTCACTCCATTTATTACATACAAACATTAGTGACAAACATGATGCACAAAGCACAGTTAGCACAGTGAACTGATAACCCAGACAACATGCTGACAATGCCAGCACCGAGACAGACAATGTCATTGAGGCCAGTATGAGCCAGGGATAGATTACTACACTAGTAGGGAGTGTAGGGAAGTGAGGACTATAAAACTGCGTCACTAGGTGATAGTTATAGTGCCGAGAAGTGCCAAAAACATACTTTAATTGCAGAATTCTGCACTAAATACAAAAATTCAGCATTTAACAAAGCTAGTAAAGTGCAAAAACTTGGCAAAATAGTCCTAGATATTTTCCAAAGAGTTGGGAATTAAATGTGTCACTAAAAGTAATATAAAAGACACTTTAAAGACTAATTTAGTACTTTAACGGAACAACACCCAACCGAACAACCGGACTATACTCGAAACACAAAAATATTATTAAAAACATTGTTACACTTTTTCTGAGCTAGTTATGGTCCCTGAGCAGTATAACACCTTACCTAATACCCGGTACGCGCTAAACACTAGATATAACATTAAACTCCCACTAATTAAATTAAATACCATCAAATATCATTTAACCCTTCTCCCCCACACTATAACCGTCCAACCCCACCACCATAAGATTTGAACAAATCTTCCAAGTCCCCATGCAGCTGACTTTGGGATTGTGAGAAAGTTATGATAGTACTAACAATTACAATTAGCCCCCCCCCCCCTAATTATTTACCCTCATACCAAAAATCTTGCACTCAACCCCCCTCTTTTGGCTGAAACTTTTGGCTCCCATGGCCCCCCTCTCAAACCTACGACACCCATGTGTGTGCTCAAGAAAAAGTCCATCAAATCCCCATGCAACTAACATTGGGATTGTGTGAAGACCATGCATGTACTACACTCACTAATACTTGCACATAACATCCTTCTAATCACCAAATACCCACCCAATCTTACACTTAACCCCCCCCCCCACATGGCTGAATTCGGTTCAAGCTTAGCCCCACTAGATATTTTATTTGAATTGTGTACATTCCCCATGTAATCTCATTGGAGATTATGAAAGATGTGGTTTGTACTTTTGTTGACACTTAATCCTTTGGATAAAGACTCAAATTAGTGTTATAAGTAAACACTTATTATTCATCATCATCACCAACACAAAACATTTTCCTCCTCTCCATTAAAGGCTACGGCCGAAACTCCCTCCCCACCACCATCAATTTTCGATTTTTATTCAAGTGTTCTAAGCTCACTACAAGGTGCACCAAGGTGAATCACGAAGTGTGGAGCTCACGATTTGTCAAGGACCTCTCTAGTTTGCCTTTATCCACCCGTTTTCTCTCGTGTTTCTTCCCTAGCTTCAAAGCTAGTAGTAAGCCTCTTTGATCATCTTTTATTTTATATTTATGGTGGTTAATAGTTATGTTGTGATGTAACTACAAGAACATTAAAAGATCATGAACACAAACTTGAACATAAAGCTAGTATGAGGTTAAAATAAGAAGAAACTCTTGATAAAATAAAGTTGTTTTGATGATGTTGTTATTTATTTGGTGATTACTAGTCATAGGATGTTTAACATCATGGATGAACTTGTTAAAGAAGGATTAAAAACCTAAGTTAAAAAGTTCGGAGGTGATTAGTAAACTACATAAAAGAATCACCGCCATATTTCAACATAAACTTGGTAACAAAGTGATTCCTTGAAAAATAAATGGACTAAGTGAGTAGATGGTCGTATGGACCCGAGAGTTACAAATAATTTTTCTAAACAAACCAAGTTAAGAGATGGATTTTTGAAAAGTCATGATCCTTACATTATTTTTGGAAGGAAATAAATTATGAATACTAGTGAAACATGGAAATATTGTAAATGAATATTTTTGTAAAATAAGTTCACAAGTTGTGAACATCTAAAAATCCCAGGTACGAGAGTTTTACAAAAATAAACACACTTTAGAGGGTGACTAAACCCACTAAACACACCACTAAATTACTACGCGTTTTTATGAAACGCCAAGTTTATGTTGTCATGAAAAAATGCATTGTTTTTTTTTGGGCACTTGACTAGTGTAATATTGTTTAGTAACTTGTTGGTTGATTTGAATGATTTTACAAAAGAAAATGATACGCTAGTAAGCGTGGACGCCTCCAATTACAAAGGAAACTCTGGCGAAATTTTCCTAAAATCCAACACTTAGAAAATATTTTTCTAGTAAGTGTTTACAAGTATATTTCTAAATTTATTTTCAAAATAAACTTCGCCATGATTTTATTACAAAAATACAAAGTCTCGGAGGATGATTTTGTAAATAAAATTTGATAAATATATATTTAGAATGTATATTTTATACAAAAACTCTTGTGTGTTTATTTGCTTACTTTGTGAACTAGTTATATTATTTTTAGGGTAAAATAATATAACTTGACAAATACCATGAAAATACATATATTTTGGAATAGGATATTTTTGGACACATAAGTTAAATATATTTTCTAAGTGGGACTTAAAATATATTTTCGGAATCACAATAGTACATGTATAAATACCCCCATCCTTGAGAAGGAAATACAAATATAAAATAAATAAGAAGTGTGAATACGGAATAGTTACCTAACTATTTCTCCAAAAACGTTAAACCCTAAGCCAAGGTACGGCCATCCATCTAATAGGCATTAGTACATGTAGGTCGTCACACAACATGTTGAGTTGGAGACTTACGTTTCAGGATACTCACTTCTGTGAGTTCATGTCCCCCTTTTCTCTTTACTGTTTTCAGTTTTATACTTCGGGGGTGAAATACATGCAACAACTATTACAGACTTTTATATACATGGTATGGTTAGCTTAAGGAGGGTTTACTACGTAGATCATGTGAGTGGGTAGGTTTTACTTGGGGCCATTAATCCTCATTGTGGGACCGAGGGTCAAGAGAGGTAGATCTATTTGGGTGTAGCGAGCCTAGCTCCTGAGTCCACAGTACGGACCATGGGGTGACTTTGAGCCCGACGCAAAAATCTGCTAGGTTTGAGTCTTCCTGCATCACTTCACACATATCATTGGCTTTGCAACCCAATGGTGATCTTTTTTCCTTAATTGCTACATACCAGGGATTTTCATACATACAGACATATTACCAAGGTTTATACATACTCACTTTTACATGAACTCGCTCAACTTTATGTTGATTTTTCAACTTACATGTATTTCAGGAAACTAGGGATCTGGCAAGGTATGCAATGCCGTCAAGCTGCGTAGGAATAATGATGTCATCCGAGTTCAGGAAATGTGATCTTTGCCTGGACGGGTCACAAGTCTTAAACTGTGTTTTTATTTATGTCTTTTAGTTGTGTCTCGTGAACAAGTTTTTAATTATGTCATGGTTGTAATTCGTTTCATGTGTCGACTTTTAAACAATGTTGTCTTGGTAACTTTTAAAACTTGTTGAATGGATGAACATCATATGTTTTATTTCATATAGAACGGTTATGATATTTGCTATGGTATTAAGAAGTCACACCAAAATAAACCCACGCTTCCGCAAAGCCAGGGTGTGACAGCTTGGTATCAGAGCATCGATCATAGCGAACTAGGATTCCTTCTCGAGTCTAGATTATGATCACTAGGGCTCTCACGAAAACATTTTTACATTGCATACACTAACGTCCAGATCCAGGATACAAAACATTTTTACAAATAAAAAGCACAAATAAACTTTTTCAAAAATTCATGGTTCAGTCTTAGTGGCTGAGGGAGTTAGCCTTAGAGGCTGGGTCAGTCTTAGAGGCTGAGGGAGTGAGCCTTAGAGGCTGGGTCAGTCTTAGAGACTGAGGGAGGTTAGCCTTAGAGGCTAGGGAGGATCAGTCTTAGAGACTGAGGGAGGATCAGCCTTAGAGGCTGGGGATAATTAGTCTTAGAGACTGGGAGGTTGGTCTTAGAGACCAGGGAGTTAGTCTGAGAGGCTGGGAGGGTGGTCTCGGAAGACTATGATGATTACTTGCTTGCTTTATTGTGGCTAACATGTTTATTTGACTTTATGATTAATATATGTGCATATATGTGATTGTGTTACAGACGTCATGGTTTCATCGTCAGACACAGGAGTATCGGACACACTAGACCCCATGGCGATCGTGTCAGATGATGAGATTTCGTCAGAGCGGGAGGTCTACACATCAGACACCACCAGCATGGACGACGATGATTTCCAGCCGTTCGCGCTGCCTGGCGTTGGAGTTGAGCCTGCTGATGGCCTTCCTGCCGGGGATTTACCACTTGCGGTGATCCCTGCTCCCATACCGCTTGCTGCTTTTCCAGTAGTAGATATGCCCCTCGATGACGTTTCTGACAACGACATCGACCTGTTTGAGGAGGATCTGCCTGAGGCTGACTATGAGGGCGGGGCCCCTATTGATGATGACGTTATTCTTCCCATTGCTGAGGCCCCTATAGAGGAGCTTCCTATTGGTTCACCTGTCCCAGACTCATTGGAGTCTGTGGCATCTGCATCTTCGCACGACCATGGTGTGCAGTCTCACTCTTCTGACCCTGACATGGCGATGTCAGCTGCACCCGGTCCATCGCACGAGTTCGAGTTCAACCACGAGGTCGATGACGCTTTTGAACAGATCTTTCCCCCTGATTTCAGTCCTGACCACGATATTGAGTTTATTGACATGGATAAGCCCCTAGAGACGCCCGTAGATCCTATTGACCCTTTCCTTGACATCCCTGCTGATCTTGATCTGGATCTTGTTGACCCGGAGCCTGCTGTGGTCCCAGAGCCTGTAGTTGCTCCTGATCCCGCATTAGAGCATGACCCTGTCCCTGAGGATGCACCAGCCGTTGCACCTGTTGTTGTTGATATACCTGTTGATGATCTTCTCGCTGTTGCTCCACCCTTGAGGGGTGATTCTGTTGTTGAGGCACCACTTCCCGATCCTGTGCCGGTACTGTTTGACCGTGCACCTTTTGCTACTCATTTAGATCCACGTTACGCCGACACCCGTAACGGGTGGATCGATGACGATGATGATTACCCACCATTTGTGTTGCCTGTTACACCTCCAGTAGTACCTGTTTCTGTACCCACTGATATTCCACTATCCCACCCACACACGACCGATGTCCATCGTACTGATCTTCCGATTACCTTTCTCCAGGACATCCCTCCACCACGTCCTGGGGAGGGTTCATCGCGACAGCCTTTTGGTCACGTACCTTTCACGTCAGGAGGTAGCCAGTTTATACCACAGATTACTCATCCTACTTTTTTTCCACCCGTGCTGCCATCATCCTTACCGTTCACACCTCAGTTTCTTTCTGTTGCACTACCTACTGCACCATCTTTCATTCCGTCTAGCGAGCCATTTTTATGGACTACGCCCCCTATCATGCCACTGTCTGATCCGTACCACCCATACCACGTTGGGTACTCTACGGAGGACACCCTCACTTCCTTGATGATACAGCAGGATGCATTGACGCGTCGTATTCAGGATTTGGAGAGAGCTCCACGTCCGTCTTGTCATTGTCAGACCCCATTTGTAGCACCACACACTCCACGTCCACTTTCCCCCGATTCAGACGTTCGTTTCATGACATCTGAGCAGCAGATAGCATATTTGCTGCGCGCCTATCGTGCCTTAGAGGAGGCCTGGTTACACATGCGTCGCTTGCTCTTCTCTCATTTTCCTCCTCCTCCTCCACCGCCATCAGCATAGGCATATTTTTGGTTTTATGCAGGTCGATCTTTTGGTGAGAAGGTCGCTATTGAGCCAGCTTACGAAGATGTTTGAGCGATCACACTTTTGTATATGATAGTTGTAGTTTGACTTGTATTTTTGAGGGTGATGTAACCCATTGATGTCATTTGGATGTGATGTACTATTAAACTTGTAAAACAATATTGTGGTCGTGATTAATGAAGCTCAATGGCAACATTCTCACTACATGCTTTGTTGAGTTATTTACTTTATGTTATAACATGTGATGTTATGTGATTGATGAATGCTACTATATATACATTCTTATTATATTTACTATGACCTGACCTACATGATCATCTTTTAGAAGATGCCTCCAAGACGCGAGATACGCATGCCCGCTACTGAAGTAGAACTACAAGGAATCATTGCCGCAGCCATAGCTCAATATGTAGCCTCCCAAGGAGGAACAAGTGGGAGCCTTTCTAGCAACAACGGCAACAACAATCCACCCCATGGTAATGTCAAGTCGCTTGAGACATATTACCATACATTTGGATATTTATAGCACGTCCGCTAATACCATTTGTAAATTCTAACGTATGTGCAGGGTGCACCTACAAGCAATTCCTCGACTGTAAGCCCGTGACTTTCAACGACACTGGGGGTGCTGTTGCGTTTGTTAGGTGGGATGAGAAGACAGATTCTGTCCTACGAATGAGCAAATGCGCTCCCGAGCAACAAGTGACTAATATTTCAGGGCTGTTTCTGGATGGAGCCCTATCGTGGTGGAATTTGCAAGTGCAAACTTTAGGAGAAGCTGCTGCTTATGTGTTAACTTGGGCTGAGTTAAAAGAACTAATGAGGAAGAAGTACTGCTCGCATGCTGAAATACAGAAGTTAGAGACTGAGTTCTGGCATCTGAGAATGGATGGTCCCAAAATTACGGAATATGTTCAACGGTTTCATAATTTATCTCACGTAGTGCCGTACATGGTTACACCCGAGTTTAAACGTGTTGAGAGATTTATCTGGGGATTGGCACCCCAGATAATGAGTATGGTTACCACATCCAAGCCTGCGACGATTACAGAAGCAATCGATCTTAGTGTGGTGTTTACTGAGGAGTCTATTCGGTTGAACAAGTTTTCGGGTACTGAGCAGAAGAAGAAAGAGACTCATGTGGAGTCGTCTGGGGAAAACAAGCGAAAATTTTCAAACTTCAAGCAAGGAACCAGCCATGTAAGCAAGAAGGGAGAATCAAGCACACCGGCCAGAGCTGTAACCAGTGTTAAGAACAAAGGAAGAGGTTATATGGGCACTCTGCCCAAGTGTGATACATGCCAGCGCCATCATTCTGGCCCGTGCGGATTGAGGAAATGTGAATCGTGTGGAAAGAGTGGCCACACAATGTATACATGTTGGGTTGGTTCAGGACAGGGTGGCCAAAGGGGTTTCAATAACAACAACCGTGGGGGTAATGGGAACCGCCCGCAAGGAAATAATGGAGGAAATGGAAACCGAGGAAATGTTGCAAATCAAGCTGGTAACCGGGGAGCAGACGGAAATCGGGGCGGGAATGGAAATGGGAATGGCCGAGGGCCAGGATGCTTCAATTGTGGAGATGTTGGGCATTTTAAGAGGGAATGCCCGAAACTGAATCAAGCCCGTGGGAGAGTATTTAACATCGGCGCAAGGGAGGAGCGCCAGGATCCAAACGTAGTCACTGGTACGTTCCCAATAAACCAACATTTTGCATCTGTTCTGTTTGATACTGGTGCAGATTATAGTTACGTATCATTAGAATTTAAGAATATATTTGGATTGACCGCTAGTAAGTTAGACGTTCCGTACTCGATTGAATTGGCGAATGGGAAACTGGTTGAAATGGGTGAAGTCATTAGAGGATGCGTGATAGAACTGGGAGGGCACGAATTTACGATAGACCTACTGCCAGTCGAGTTGGGAAGCTTCGACGTGGTAGTGGGAATGGATTGGTTATCGAGCAACAAGGCCGAGATTGTTTGCCACGAGAAGACCATACGCATCCCTATGACGGATGAAGAAATGATCGTAGTGCACGGAGAGAAGCGTGATACGCCACTGAGAATTATTAGCTGTCTGAAAGCTAGAAAGTGTTTACAGAAGGGATGTGTTGCATTCTTAGCACACATCTTGGATAAAAAAGCTACTGAGCCAAAGATCGAAGACATTCCAGTTGTGAAAGAATATCCTGAAGTCTTTCCAGAAGTCTTGCCAGGATTACCGCCTCAAAGGCAAGTCGAGTTCCACATTGACTTAGTTCCAGGCGCCGCGCCTGTAGCTAAGGCACCCTATAGACTTGCGCCTTCGGAAATGCAGGAGTTGTCGACACAACTCCAGGAGCTGCTACACAAAGGATTCATCAGGCCAAGCTTCTCACCCTGGGGAGCTCCAGTTCTGTTCGTCAAAAAGAAGGACGGTAGTTTCCGTATGTGCATAGACTACCGCGAGCTTAACAAGTTGACTATCAAGAATATATATCCTTTACCAAGGATTGATGACATGTTCGATCAACTGCAAGGTTTGAGCTTTTATTCAAAAATCGACCTTCGATCAGGATATCATCAACTAAGGATACAAGAGGAAAGTATCCCGAAGACGGCCTTTAGGACTCGTTATGGACATTACGAGTTTCTGGTGATGCCGTTTGGGTTGACGAACGCACCGGCAGTTTTCATGGACCTAATGAACAGGGTCTGCAAGTCGTACTTGGACAAGTTCGTAATTGTGTTCATCGATGACATTTTGATTTATTCGAAGATGAAGGACGAGCACGAACAGCACTTAAGAGCTATTCTAGAGCTACTCAAGAAGGAGAAATTATACGCCAAGTTCTCGAAGTGCGAGTTCTGGCTGCGCGAAGTCCGATTTCTTGGACATGTGGTTAATGGAAATGGAATCCATGTGGATCCAACAAAGATCGAGGCTATCAAGAATTGGGAGACTCCAAAGACGCCAACCGAGATCCGACAATTCTTAGGTTTGGCTAGTTATTATCGAAGATTCATTGAGGATTTCTCTAAAATCGCTCAACCTCTGACCGCGCTCACACAGAAAGACAAAAAGTTTGATTGGGGTGACAAGCAAGAAGAAGCGTTTCAGTTGTTGAAGGACAAGCTTTGTGATGCACCGATCTTATCGCTACCCGAAGGAACGGATGACTTCGTGTTATATTGTGACGCCTCGCGTCAAGGCTTGGGTTGTGTGCTGATGCAGCATCAGAAGGTTATAGCATATGCGTCACGATAGTTGAAGATTCATGAGAAAAACTATACCACGCATGACTTGGAGTTAGGAGCGATGGTATTTGCGTTGAGGATCTGGAGGCATTATTTGTATGGTACGAGATGTACGATCTTCACTGATCACAAGAGCCTGCAGCACATATTTGACACTAAGGAACTTAACATGAGGCAAAGATGCTGGGTAGAGCTGTTGAATGATTATGATTGCGAAATCAAGTATCACCCAGGGAAGGCGAATGTGGTCGCCGATGCCCTGAGTCGAAAGGAGAGGATTAAGCCCATAAGGGTTAGGGCTTTGGAGATGATTGTCCAGACAGACCTCTCTTTGAGCATTCGTGCTGCACAAAGAGAAGCTTTGAAAGAAAGGAATATTGAGGATGAGTATCTCCATGGGATGGAGAAACAGTTGATACCAAACGAGGAAGGAACTTTATGCTTCATGAAACGGATTTGGGTTCCTCTGTTTGGTGGTTTGAGAAAGGTTATTTTTGATGAAGCCCACAAATCTCGGTACTCGATTCATCCCGGAGCGGATAAGATGTACCAGGACCTAAAAGACTTTTACTGGTGGCCAAGGATGAAGGGCGATGTTGCAATATACGTGGGTAAATGTTTAACGTGCGCCAAGGTTAAGGCCGAATACCAAAAGCCTTCAGGTCTCCTACAGCAGCCTGAAATACCCAAATGGAAGTGGGAGCAGATCTCAATGGACTTCATAACAAAATTACCAAAGACGCCCAGAGGCCACGATACAATTTGGGTGATAGTAGACCATCTAACCAAGTCTGTGCACTTCCTGCCAATCAAGGAGAAAGACAACACAAGTAAACTAGCTGAGATATACATGCGAGAGATTGTTGCACGTCATGGAGTGCTGCTCTCAATCATCTCAGATAGAGATGGACGCTTCGTGTCAAGGATTTGGCAATCCTTCCAAGAGGCTTTTGGCTCACAGTTGAATCTAAGTACTGCATTTCATCCACAAACTGATGGCCAAAGTGAACGAACTATTCAGACATTGGAAGATATGCTGAGAGCATGTGTAATGGACCTAGGTGGTAGCTGGGATAATCATTTACCATTGGTTGAATTTTCATACAACAACAGCTACCACACAAGCATTGGAGCCGCGCCATTTGAAGCTTTTTATGGACGCAAGTGTCGATCACCACTGTGCTGGGCTGATGCGGGTGATAGACAGCTTGTTGGTCCCGAAATCGTGCAAGAGACGACAGATAAGATCTTTCAAATTCGAAAGCGCATCGAGGCGGCTCGCAACAGACAGAAAGCCTATGCAAATCAAAGGAGGAAACCTTTGTGTTGATACATGAAATGTCTGTTGACTACGTCTACTTTATGTTTTAGGTCAAGATAGGTCAACATAGGGTTTAGAATGTCAAAATTAGGATTTATGTTGTAGGTCCGCTTATGTGAACATATGTTGATAGGTTCGCTTATTAGTCATCAGGTTAGGTCCGCTTGTTTGTAAATATAGTAGGTCCGCTTATTTGGCAGTCCATATAAGCGAACCACTCAACACTATAAATAGCCTGATCTGTTGTACATTGGAGCAGACCTGAATAGTTGCTTGTGTAACGGAACTCTGTCAAATTTATATCAGAAAGCAATAAACGTGAAGAAATTGAATAGGAAAGCTGTTGTAACTTCATTTGTGTTGATTCCGCCTTCATACATGAAGATGAACATGCTTGACTGACTTTTTAAGGTCGTAAAACGGTCCAACAAGTGGTATCAGAGCTCAGGACGAGGAGTTCATACTACTACAGCTTGAATCTGCAGAATTCTCTCATTTCTACTCACTTTCTTTCATACTTTTTCAATTTAAAGTGGTTCCTACGGTTAAAATTGTCTGATTTTTGAGTATTACGTGCAGAACATACATTTAACAAACCCTAGAAAGTTTCAAGTTAAAACTCGGCTTAAAAAATGGTTAAAATTGGGTAAAAGTTAGGTCCGCTTTTACGGTCATTCGTAGGTCCGCTTGAAAGTACACATTAGGTTCGTTTCTAAGGCACTTTTGCTCGATATTACCTGTTAGGTCAGCTCATCCGGACAATACCTGGTCCGCTTATCCGGACATTATCTGGTCCGCTCATCCGAACATTGTCTGGTTCGCTTGTCTGGTTCGTTTTTGCGGTTCGCTTGTGTGGTTCGCTTATACAGACAACACTAGATCCGCTTATAAGAACCATTGTAGATCCACTTGAACGGACATTGTAGATCCGCTTATTTGATCATATACTGGTTCGCTTATTTGAACATTGTTGGTTCGCTTATTCGGACAATTCCACTTTCGCTTATTCAGACATATACCTATTTCGCTCTTTCGGACATTTCATATTTCGTTTGTTTGACACTAGTCACTTTCGCTTATTTGTCACATAGACTGATTTCGTTTATCAGTCTTGATTTCGTTTATTGAGACACATTAAAACTGATTTCGCTTGTGTGTCACTGTTTGTCAAAATTTCGAAAATTTTTCTAAGTGATTGTTGATTTTGCAGGTACATTCACGATGGATGATATATTCTTGAACCCATTCAGCGATATGTACGCGTTTGCAGGAAATTCCGGAAATGATGATACATCATCAAGTAATACAAATGAGAACCCACCAAACGCCAAGAAGAAATTATCGGATGCTTTAGAAGTTGAAAGTGCTTTCGGAACTTACAACAAACCACCGAAATTGATGGCTATCGAGGAGTATAGTCGGTGGGCAAAGAAATTCGAAGATTGGTTGAGGGCTTTTGCATTTTTGAGCTGGAAGAGTCTCAAAAATGGATACGATAATGGAGGCAAAGAGGGTGAAACTTTATCAACATCTGATGAAATAGAGTCATTTGTTGCTGAGCAGAAATGTGTGGCATTATTGTTTCAATCTGTGCGTGAAGATATAATCTCTTTGATTGATTACTCTAGTGCTAAAGATCTTTGGGCAAAATTAGAAAAGAAATGTATAGGAAGTACTGAAATTGTAAAAAGTAAAAAGAAACTTCTTAGGAAAGAGTTTGATATGTTTGGTTGTCTTAAGAATGAGTCAGTTTGTAAAATGATAGAAAGGTTCGGTCATCTGAAGCTGGAATTATCAAGACATGATATCAGATATTCTGATGAAGAACTTGTTGACAAACTGTTCGATTCATTACCAGACGAGATGGATTGGAGATATTATGCACTGATGTTGAAGAACACTATTGTTCCTGAAAAGTTGAAACCAGATTTGGTGATTGAGAGACTTGAAAGTCACGAACTGGAATTGAAGAAGACGTACAAAGTCAATCATTCATCTTATCAATAGAATTTGGATCTATATTATCCAAAGAGCATGATGCCAAAAGCAACTTCTCCAGAACTGCGTTTTCTGCTGAAAATATGTCGACAGCAAGCAAAGAAAGTCAAGGCAGTCAAAACAGTGGAAGTCACAATGGTTATCACGGTGGATCTTCATCATCTGCAAGTCATTCTGCTGCAAAGAATCATTTTCAATGCAATATCGCAATAGATTTGAAGAATGCTTAGAATTTTAACGAGGAGTCGGCCAAACAGCAGATGATATTCCTAGCATCGGTGTTGGAATCGTATGAAGGGTTAGTAGCTGGGAAGATAGGCAACACCAATCTGACGAAAGAAGATTATGATCAGATTGATCCTGAGGAAATGGAGCTGATCGATATTCGTTGGGCTATGGCGAGTGTTGTTCGTAGAGCACAGCGTTTCATAGAAATTACTGGCAGGAAGACAATTGGTGGTCCATCTACCAAGCTCGGGTTCGATAAATCCAAAGTGACATGCTTCAAGTGTAAGCAGAAAGGTCACTTCAAGCGAGAATGCAGAAACGCTTATGCTGATGAGTCCGAGAATCCTTTCAGAGATGATTATTACAAGAAGGAAATACATCATCAGAATAAATCCGAGCCACCTAGACTGAAGCAGGTTGAAGACAACAAAGAGAAATCTAGAGCTCTTGCAGTGATTCACGACGATGAAGGTTTCGATTGGAGCGAGCTGCTACCGGAGGAAGATGTGGTTGGTTACGCTTTCATGGCAAAGAATGAACCTGTTCCGTGGAAAGACAACAGAACTGAAGAACATAAGTATAACTACAGAAGGTTGTTGGCCACAAACAGAATGATCAGAATATCTGGTATCTTTTCGGAAGCAAAAAGAGCAAATAGATGGGATCCAGACAGGGAGTGTTATCTTGATCCATATGGAAACATTGCTATTGATCACAACACTCTTGATTTAGAGGCCATAATCAAAGAGTTAAAAGATGATGATGATTATTGGCAGAATAAATGGTGGGGAACTGGAGACGAGAAAGAAAAAGAAGAGAAAGAGGAGAAAGAAAGAGAAGTGAAAGAGAAGAAGGAAAGATAAGAGAAAGAGAAGTCAAAGAAGGTTGATACCGGGATCATTGACACGACGCAGGAGTTGAATGCTGAAAATTTCGGAAAAATGGCTGACAAAATGCTAGCTGCTAAAGCACTTGAGGTAGACTCTAACTCCAAGTCTGAGTCAAAAAGCCAGGTCAGTTCAAACTTGTCAACGAATCTGTCAGGTAAGAAAGTTGATGGGGATGTTGATTGCAAAAATTGCATCAAAGAATGCAAATTTTGTAACACAGTCACGTATCTCAACGGTAAGAAGGTTGATGATCTGACAGCAAAAGTCAGAAACGTTGAGAATCAAATTCTTGACCGTGACAAGATGGTTAAAGCTTCAACTGAACGGATAAAAGAATTAACTAACAAAATTGAAAATGATAAAACTGATCATGAGAGGATTAGACAAGAAAATGAAAAGTTAGTTCTTGAAAACCGTCAAATCACTGAAAAATTTGAGAAGCTTAAAACCACAATGAAAGATAATGATGATCGAAATGGTAAAACTTATAAAGAAAACATTCAACTAAAAGCAGTGCTTAGAGTAAAAGAAGAATCAATCAACCAACAACTGGATGAAATAGCTAAACTGAAACTTAAAATTCAAGAGGCTGAAATTGAAAATGAGCGAATCCAGTTGAAGCTTAAGAGTTACAACTCCGCAAGCTTTTTTTTGCAACACATTATTCCCAAACCCATAGGGAAAGACAAAGCAGGCGAAGATGTGTACTCTGATGGAACCGGGGTGGGTTTTCATCAAGTTCCACCTCCTGTTCTTGATAATTACACGAAAAAGCAATCTGGGTTGGTTGAAATTGAGGAAGAGAGTGAAGTTAAACTTCCGGAGAACATTGATGTTACTTTTTCTACATCATCTGATGATAGTGTTCAGACAGAGATTGTTAAGAGCACAGCTGAAAGTGTTTTGTTGTCTGATTCAGCTGAAGATGATGAATGTTTCTTGAATAAATACATTCCGAAACAAAAATCCAAAAACAACTTAGGTGATGAACCGGGTCTTGTGATGTACAAGATGGCTGGATCTGATAAGTTGTATTCGGATTCTGAGTTTCCGATTGAGAATGTTAATGTGAAAAAGTTGACAAATGTCTTCAAATTGGTTGAAATTGAGATGTCAGAAGTGAACAAACTGAGTCAAACAAAGAGGCAAATGAATTTTGAGAAAGATAAAGCTTACTACAAAAAGCCTGTTGTTCCACCACGTTTTTATAATAACAAACGAAATAACTGGTTGGGTGGTTATAGGGGTGGTAAGAACTTTCAAAGAAAGAATTTTCAAAATAAAAGGTTTGCTGAAAAGAAGGTGTTTGTGAACAGTTCGAGTTCACTTTCTGATGAGGAAAATGAAATCTTTTCAAAATCGAATGAAGAGTTCTTTGAGAAAAGAGCTTCACAGTATCAGTCTGAAGGCACAAGTCGAGTTGTTGATACTCGAACATGTTTCAGATGTAATCAAGTTGGTCACATTGCACGAAAGTGTACTAATGTGAAGCCTAAGACTAAAACTGTGAAGATTCAAAAGAAGAAAGTTGACGAAAAGGGTAAAGCACCAATCGTTGTTGAGAAAAAGAATGTGAAAAATGATAACATCAAAGTGAAAAATGAACTCGTAAAGAAAGTGGTAACTAAAAATGACAAATTTTACAAGCGGGTTGCATTATCTCAACAAGTTTGGAAACCAAAAAACAGAGATGAAAATTTCAACTTCTGAAGTGAAAAAGGCTGAAGAATCAATTTCGATTGATTATGATGCAAATTTTCCACCTTTGAAGGCTGAAATTTTCAAAATTCAAATTGCGAGAGTCAAGGTTACACCTAAGGCTGATGAGGCCTGGGTGGACACCATGTTTGAATAAACAGTTTGATATGCCGGAGCTTCCTTGATCGCGAAGCATGAATCGGCATCTTTATTAAAGTTTGTTAATTTGAAGTTTGTTATGTGCAGGATCTTCCAAAACTTGTATCCAGATGGATCATGGATAGTGGAGCATCTCGACATATGACAGGGAAGACTGCATTGCTATATGATGTGAGAAATATCAATGGTGGTTATGTGGGATTTGCTGGTCATGAAGGTGGTAGAATTATTGGTGAAGGAACGTTATCCAACGGGATTGTGACGTTTGAAAGAGTTAACTACATCACCGGGCTGGAGAACAATCTGCTTAGTATCTCGCATATTTGTGACAATATGTATACTACTCACTTCACAGACAAAGAATGTTTGATCTTGAAACCAGGATTTGTTATCCCTGATGAATGGATTATCATGCGGCCACCTAGAGTGAATGATTTATATGTGTTAGATATGAGTGTAGCAACTACAACTACTGGTCAAGCACATTGTTTTGTATCTAAAGCAACTGAGAAAGAATCAAAGTTGTGGTACCGCAAGATGGGGCATATTCACCTAAGGAAGATGAATCACTTGGTGCACAATGATTTGGTTATGGGAGTTCATGTCAAAGGTTTTCATCTGGAAGGGGAGTGCATTAGCTGTGTCAAAGGCAAGCAGAAGAAAAAGTCACACCCTACAAAACAAGTCAATTCAGTTTTGTGTCCTCTGGAAAGACTTCACATGGATTTGTTTGGTCCTGTGAATGTCAAAAGTATTACAGGAGACAAATACTGTTTGGTCGTTACTGATGATTATTCCAGATTTTCGTGGGTTTCTTTCTTGAAGATGAAAGACGAAACGTTTGATAGTTTGATGGCGTTGTTCAGAAAGATTGAGAATTTGTATCAAAGGCGTATCAAAAGAATTCGAAGTGATAATGGTACTGAATTCAAGAATAGCAAGATGGAAGAATTTTGTGATGAAAGAGGTATATTGCATGAGTTTAGTGCTCCGTACACTCCGCAGCAGAATGGAGTTGCAGAACGCAAAAACCGGACACTAATCGAGACGGCTAGAACTATGCTCACAGATTCAAAATTACCGATAAATTTTTGGGCTGAAGCTGTTTCCGCTGCATGCTATACGCTCAACAGGGTTCTTACTATCAAGAAGTTCAACAAAACATGTTTTGAGCTGATCAATAACCGCAAACCGAATCTGAAGTATCTTGAACCGTTTGGGTCTCCCTGTACAGTTCTAGATTTTCAAGGAAAATTCGGTGAAAAAGGCTTAGAAGGAATATTTGTGGGTTATGCAAGTCCGTTGAAACGAGTATTCATTCCAAGCTTGAAGACGATTATTGAGGCATATAATGTTGAATGTCAAGGTTATACTATGCCGCCGCAGAATCCTAGAGATTCATGGCGTTATCATTATGACAAACTATGGGATTCGTTTGACATGAGAGAAGAATCAGAGGAAGAAGAGGATTTCTTTGATGAGTTGGATATTTTGCGTGAGTACGAGTCACAGCAACGGTTTCCAGCTGAGTATTCAAGGCGACCACGGGAAACTTCAAATGATGATGAAGCAAGTCCGAGTAATGCTGGTGAACATGATGATGTCCAACAGAATAAAGTTGCTCAAGAAAATCAGTCGGTTCAGGATGATAATCAAGAAGCTGAAAACATGCCAATCTTCGATCATGGTGATTCAGATTCTGAGGGGGAGCAAATTCAGATTTCAAGTCAAACAAACCAAGTTGGTGAACAAGATGCAGAGCAGAATGTTACTAATCTGGAGGGAAATGTAGATGTTCCAAGCGAAGTGATGCCGCAAACTTTTTCATATCATCCAGAGGAGTTGATCATAGGAGAATTGCAAGCTGGCGTTCGCACTCGAAGACAGATTGATAAAGGGCTTACATGTTTTTATACAAAAGTTGCTCCTTTGCAAACTGAATTCTCATTGAGTTGTTTTATCTCGCAGGTTGAACCAAGAACTTACAAAGAGGCGCTTACTGAAGACTCTTGGGTCATTGCAATGCAGGAGGAACTTAGCCAATTCGAGAAATTAGGAGTGTGGAAGTTAGTGGATTTGCCAGATGGTCAGAGGAAGATAAACACCAAGTGGGTGTTTAAGTGCAAGAGAGACGATAGAGGAGTTGTTATAAGGAACAAAGCTCGACTTGTTGTTCAGGGTTTTAGTCAACAGGAGGGAATTGATTTTATAGAAGTCTATGCTCCTGTAGCACGACTAGAGGCAATCAGAATTTTTCTTGCATTTGCGTCTTGGAAGAACTTCAAAGTATATCAGTTAGATGTAAAATCGGCGTTTCTTTATGGGAAGGTCAAAGAGGAGGTTTATGTCGGTCAGCCGCCGGGCTTCACCGATCCAATCCATAAAAACAAGGTCTACTTATTGGACAAAGCGCTGTATGGTTTACACCAGGCTCCGAGAGCTTGGTACGAGACTTTGTCTCAACACCTACTAGCCAACAAGTTCATTCGTGGAAAAGTGGATGCCACTCTTTTCATTAAAGAGGTCGACGGTCATCTTCTGATAGTTCAGATTTATGTGGACGATATAATTTTTGGGTCAACAAATGAAAATCTATGGAAAGATTTTGAATCAGTGATGAAGCAAAAGTTCGAAATGTCATCTATGGGGGAGATGAAATTCTTCCTGGGATTACAAGTTAAACAACTACCTGAGGGAATTTTCATTCATCAGACGAAGTACGTTCATGATATTCTAGAGAAATTTGGGATGTCAAGTTCTACTCCAGCTGCTACCCCACTTGCAACAAATCATGGGATTCACCCAGATATCACCGGAGACAGGGCTGATGAAACGTTCTACCGATCCATGATAGGTTCTTTGATGTACTTAACTGCTTCACGTCCTGATATCATGTACCCAACGTGCCTCGTAGCAAGATTTCAATCTAACCTGAGAGCTTCGCATATGATAATTGTGAAGAGGATATTGCGCTACCTGAAAGGAACTCCGTCATTGGGGTTGTGGTATCCTAGGAAAGGCGATTTTACGCTCGAAGGGTATTCCGATTCGGATTTCGGATGCTGCAAAGTCAATTCAAAATCAACAACTGCAGGATGCCAGTTCTTTGGACCTAGATTGGTTACCTGGCAGTGTAAGAAACAAACGTCTGTGGCGTTATCTACGTGTGAAGCGGAGTATGTTTCTGCTAGCAGTTGCTGCTCTCAGATCTTGTGGATACAGCAACAGATGCGCGACTACGGTTTGCAGTTTCTTAACACACCTCTTTTTGTTGATAATGAGGCCGCAATAAATATAACAAAGAATCCAGTACATCACGCTAAAACTAAACACATAGAGATTCGTCATCACTTTATTCGTGATTGCTTTGAGAAAAAGTTGATATGAATTGAGAAAATCCACACTGACGAACAGAAAGCTGATTTACATACCAAAGCTTTTGATAAAAATCGGTTTAAATATTTGTTAAACTGAATGGTATGAAGCTTCTTTCGGTGTCGGATGGAATTGTGGGCATTGATGAGAGTACTGTTGCGGATAAAGACGAGAAACTATCTGCAATGGTTTGTTGATTTTTTTACTTGTTTTGGTATTTAGGGGGAGTAGATAGTTGTATATAGATATATTTTTCAGAAAATACAAAAACAGTAAAAAATGCAAAAATACAAAAATATGATAAAATCTGAAAAAGAGCTTGTGTATATAGGGAAAATGATAGTATATCGGCTAGACTATTACAGTATGCTAAAGATTTGTAAAGTTTAATTGACTTAAACAGTCTCACTAATGATGTGTCGATAGGTTTTTGCACATTGAGTAGATTTATTCGGGATATAAACCTAAAATTTCAAACTTGTGAAATTCGTGGGGAACACTACTTGGATATATAGGTAACCCCTGAAATCTCGTTTGAAAGGTCTCATAATCTGATATACTAGGTCTTTATACTCAATGATGTCTGGGGTATTATTCCGGGACTTCTGTTGAACGGTAGTTCTGACCTAGTCCTTGGATAATACTTTGCGCAATGCTTGAAATATAGCATAAACCCTCAGCATGCCGATGAAACAATAAAATTGATAGTCGCTACTGTTGTAACAAAAAGATCCTCTAAAGGGGACATACCATAAAGTCGAAGCTGATATCTCTCTGCGTATACGGAAGTATCGACCTGAGATCCCTCAGCCCTCGCATACCTAATTTATGTACAGATATCATTGTAGTATACTCACCTATAAGACTGATAATTGGGATTCTGGATACGGGAGTATATTCAAGAGGTGGGACACATGAATGAGCTAGTTCATAAGACATCTAATTCGTATCCTGAGTAAATTGAAATTTGTGTGAGAATTTAAGATGGATCAGTATATCGACAATCAAGGTGAATTGTTTAAGTCTGAGTATGCAATGAAGCTTAACAGTACTTGTAATTTGTCTAAAAAGCTGATATGATTCCCTGACACGCTCGCCAAAAATAAGTTTGTAAATAGTTTATTTTGTTTACTTTCTGCAATTTAAGTTTTCTGCATTTCATTTTTTAGTTTAGAACACTTTATAAAATTCAAAAAGATTTTATTTCTGCTTTATTTTCCGACAAACCAAAGTGGAGAGTTGATTGTTGGATTCTTAGATGTTTGAAGCAGATGCAGGAGATTCTGGACTGAAGAATGAGGAGAGCTTATCTTGATGGAGTCTGATTTATTGAAAAACCAAAAACAAGTTCATTAACTTGATACTTGTTATTTTCAGAAAATGTTTGAAATTGTTGTTTTAAATCAGTTTGATTCGTCAAATGATCAACCAAGGTCATTAAATTGGACTTGGTAGATTAATTGAGTAATCAGGGTCATTAACTTGGACCTGAATACTTGAGTGGATTTCTAAAGCTGATTGTGTTAGTGATTTATTGTTGAAAAGATAGAATTGTAATGGTTATTGGTTGAGTAACAGGTTTGAACTTCATTATTCCCAACGGAAGCTAATTGTCAAAGCTTGAGCTAGATACCTCAGATTCTAGCATATCGAGAGGGGGAGTCAGTGAAAGGGGGAGTCTGGACCAACAGTGAAAAGGGGAGTCTGAAGTTAGAGTCAGGTAATAATCCTGAAGCCTGTAAAGATAGAGTGCTTATGATGAGAAGACAGAGAGTTGGATAAAAGACCAAGACTGAAGATTCAAGAGCTGAAGACTTCGTCAACATCCAAGGGGGAGTCTGTTGATACATGAAATGTCTGTTGACTACGTCTACTTTATGTTTTAGGTCAAGATAGGTCAACATAGGGTTTAGAATGTCAAAATTAGGATTTATGTTGTAGGTCCGCTTATGTGAACATATGTTGATAGGTTCGCTTATTAGTCATCAGGTTAGGTCCGCTTATTTGAAAATATAGTAGGTCCGCTTATTTGGCAGTCCATATAAGGGAACCACTCAACACTATAAATAGCCTGATATGTTGTACATTGGAGCGGACCTGAATAGTTGCTTGTGTAACGAAACTCTGTCAAATTTACATCAGAAAGCAATAAACGTGAAGAAATTGAATAGGAAAGCTGTTGTAACTTCATTTGTGTTGATTCCGCCTTCATACATGAAGATGAACATCCTTGACTGACTTTTCACGGTCGTAAAACGGTCCAACACTTTGGAATTTCAAGTTGGGGATATGGTTTTGTTAAAGGTTTCACCCTGGAAGGGTGTGGCACGCTTTGGAAAGCGTGGGAAGTTGAATCCGCATTACATTGGTCCTTTCAGAATCCTGCAAAGGATTGGGCTTGTAGCATACAAGTTGGACCTACCTGCTGAACTTAATGGTGTTCACGATACATTCCATGTATCGAATTTGAAAAAGAGTCCAACCCTGGAGACAGTGATGATTCCTGCTGACGAAGTTCATATCGACGACACGCTCCACTTTACCGAAGAACCCATTGAGGTTACGGATTGGAAAGTTAACAAAACGCGCAGGAGCAGTGTCAAACTCGTCAAAGTTCGATGGAATGCAAGACATGGGCCAGAATTCACATGGGAAATTGAGGATCGTATGAAAGAGAAATACCCCCATTTATTTCCTAAGACCCCTGCAACTAGAAGCAGAACCTAAAATTTCGGGACGAAATTTTCTTAACGGGGGGAGAATGTGACAACCCGCAAAATTACAGGTATCCGTACAATTAATTAATTCTTAATTTGTGCTTAATGACTGTGCTTGATTACAACTGTGATTTAACTGCTTAACTGAATTCTGTTACATATATACATATGCATCACATTTTATACTGTCACTCCATTTATTACATACAAACATTAGTGACAAACATGATGCACAAAGCACAGTTAACACAGTGAACTGATAACCCAGACAACATGCTGACAATGCCAGCACCGAGACAGACAATGTCATTGAGGCCAGTATGAGCCAGGGATAAATTACTACACTAGTAGGGAGTGTAGGGAAGTGAGGACTATAAAACAGCGTCACTAGGTGATAGTTATAGTGCCGGGAAGTGCCAAAAACATACTTTAATTGCATAATTCTGCACTAATTACAAAATCCAGCATTTAACAAAGCTAGTAAAGTGCAAAAACTTGGCAAAATAGTCCTAGATATTTTCCAAAGAGTTGGGAATTAAATGTGTCACTAAAAGTAATATAAAAGACACTTTAAAGACTAATTTAGTACTTTAAAGGAACAACACCCAACCGAACAACCGGACTATACCCGAAACACAAAAATATTAATAAAAACATTGTTACACTTTTTCTGAGCTAGTTATGGTCCCTGAGCAGTATAACACCTTACCTAATACCCGGTACGCGCTAAACACTAGATATAACATTAAACTCCCACTAATTAAATTAAATACCATCAAATAACATTTAACCCTTCTCCCACACACTATAACCGTCCAACCCCACCACCATAAGATTTGAACAAATCTTCCAAGTCCCCATGCAGTTGACTTTGGGATTGTGAGAAAGTTATGATAGTACTAACAATTACAATTACCCCCCCCCCCTAATTATTTACCCTTATACCAAAAATCTTGCACTCAACCCCCCCCCCCTTTTGGCTGAAACTTTCGGCTCCCATGGCCCCCCTCTCAAACCTACGACACCCATGTGTGTGCTCAAGAAAAAGTCCATCAAATCCCCATGCAACTAACATTGGGATTGTGTGAAGACCATGCATGTACTACACTCACTAATACTTGCACATAACACCCTTCTAATCACCAAATACCCACCCAATCTTACACTTAACCCCCCCCCCCCACATGGCTGAATTCAGTTCAAGCTTAGCCCCACTAGATATTTTATTTGAATTGTGTACATTCCCCAGGTAATCTCATTGGAGATTATGAAAGATGTGGTTTGTACTTTTGTTGACACTTAATCCTTTGGATAAAGACTCAAATTAGTGTTATAAGTAAACACTTATTATTCATCATCATCACCAACACAAAACATTTTCCTCCTCTCCATTAAAGGCTATGGCCGAAACTCCCTCAACACCACCATCAATTTTCGATTTTTATTCAAGTGTTCTAAGCTCACTACAAGGTGCACCAAGGTGAATCACGAAGTGTGGAGCTCACGATTTGTCAAGGACCTCTCTAGTTTGCCTTTATCCACCCGTTTTCTCTCGTGTTTCTTCCCTAGCTTCATAGCTAGTAGTAAGCCTCTTTGATCATCTTTTATTTTATATTTATGGTGGTTAATAGTTATGTTGTGATGTAACTACAAGAACATTAAAAGATCATGAACACAAACTTGAACGTAAAGCTAGTATGAGGTTAAAATAAGAAGAAACTCTGGATAAAATAAAGTTGTTTTGATGATGTTGTTATTTATTTGGTGATTACTAGTCATAGGATGTTTAACATCATGGATGAACTTGTTAAAGAAGGATTAAAAACCTAAGTTAACAAGTTCGGAGGTGATTAGTAAACTACATAAAAGAATCACCTCCATATTTCAACATAAACTTGGTAACAAAGTGATTCCTTGAAAAATAAATGGACTAAGTGAGTAGATGGTCGTATGGACCCGAGAGTTACAAATAATTTTTCTAAACAAACCAAGTTAAGAGATGGATTTTCGAAAAGTCATGATCCTTACATTATTTTTAGAAGGAAATAAATTATGAATACTAGTGAAACATGGAAATATTGTAAATGAATATTTTTGTAAAATAAGTTCACAAGTTGTGAACATCTAAAAATCCCGGGAACGAGAGTTTTACAAAAATAAACACACTTTGGAGGGTGACTAAACCCACTAAACACACCACTAAATTACTACGCGTTTTTATGAAACGCCAAGTTTATGTTGTCATGAAAAAATGCATTGTTTTTTTTTTGGCACTTGACTAGTGTAATATTGTTTAGTAACTTGTTGGTTGATTTGAATGATTTTACAAAAGAAAATGATACGCTAGTAAGCGTGCACGCCTCCAATTACAAAGGAAACTCTGGCGAAATTTTCCTAAAATCCAACACCTAGAAAATATTTTTCTTGTAAGTGTTTACAAGTATATTTCTAAATTTATTTTCAAAATAAACTTCGCCATGATTTTATTACAAAAATACAAAGTCTCGGAGGATGATTTTGTAAATAAAATTTGATAAATATATATTTAGAATGTATATTTTATACAAAAACTCTTGTGTGTTTATTTGCTTACTTTGTGAACTAGTTATATTATTTTTAGGGTAAAATAATATAACTTGAGAAATACCATGAAAAATACATATATTTTGGAATAGGATATTTTTGGACACATAAGTTAAATATATTTTCTAAGTGATACTTAAAATATATTTTCGGAATCACAATAGTACATGTATAAATACCCCCATCCTTGGGAAGGAAATACAAATATAAAATAAATAAGAAGTGTGAATACGGAATAGTTACCTAACTATTTATCCAAAAACGTTAAACTCTAAGCCAAGGCACGTCCATCCGTCTAATAGGCATTAGTACATGTAGGTCGTCACGCAGCAGGTTGAGTTGGAGACTTACGTTTCAGGATACGCACTTCTGTGAGTTCATGTCCCCCTTTTCTCTTTACTGTTTTCAGTTTTATACTTCGGGGGTGAAATACATGCGACAACTATTACAGACTTTTATATACATTGAATGGTTAGCTTAAGGAGGGTTTACTACGTAGATCATGTGAGTGGGTAGGTTTTACTTGGGGCCATTAATCCTCGTTGTAGGACCGAGGGTCAAGAGCGGTAGATCTATTTGGGTGTAGCGAGCCCAGCTCCTGAGTCCACAGTACGGACCATGGGGTGACTTTGAGCCCGACGCAAAAATCTGCTTGGTTTGAGTCTTCCTGCATCACTTCGCACATATCATTGGCTTTGCAACCCAATGGTGATCTCTTTTTCCTTAATTGCTACATACCAGGGATTTTCATACATACAGACATATTACCAAGGTTTATACATATTCACTTTTACATGAACTCGCTCAACTTTATGTTGATTTTTCAACTTACATGTATTTCAGGAAACTAGGGATCTGGCAAGGTATGCAATGCCGTCAAGCTGCGTAGGAATAATGATGTCATCCGAGTTTAGGAAATGTGATCTTTGCCTGGACGGGTCACAAGTCTTAAACTGTGTTTTTATTTATGTCTTTTAGTTGTATCTCGTGAACAAGTTTTTAATTATGTCATGGTTGTAATTTGTTTCATGTGTCGACTTTTAAACAATGTTGTCTTGGTAACTTTTAAAAGTTGTTGAATGGATGAACATCATATGTTTTATTTCATATAGCATGGTTATGATATTTGCTATGGTATTAAGAAGTCACACCAAAATAAACCCACGCTTCCGCAAAGCCAGGGTGTGACAGCTTGGTATCAGAGCATCGATCATAGCGAACTAGGATTCCTTCTCGAGTCTAGACTATGATCACTAGGGCTCTCACGAAAACATTTTTACATTGCATACACTAACGTGCAGATCCAGGATATAAAACATTTTTACAAATAAAAAGCATAAATAAACTTTTTCAAAAATTCATGGTTCAGTCTTAGAGGCTGAGGGAGTTAGCCTTAGAGGCTGGGTCAGTCTTAGAGGCTGAGGGAGTTAGCCTTAGAGGCTAGGTCAGTCTTAGAGACTGAGGGATCAGTCTTAAAGACTGAGGGAGGATCAGTCTTAGAGACTGAGGGAGGACCAGTCTTAGAGACTGAGGGAGGATCAGCCTTAGAGGCTGGGGATAATTAGTCTTAGAGACTGGGAGGTTGGTCTTAGAGACTAGAGAGTTAGTCTGAGAGGCTAGGAAGTTCAGTCTGAGAGGCTGGGAGGGTGGTCTGGGAAGACTAGGATGATTACTTGCTTGCTTTATTGTGGCTAACATGTTTATTTGACTTTATGATTGATATATGTGCATATATGTGATTGTGTTACAGACGTCATGGTTTCATCGTCAGACACAGGAGTATCGGACACACTAGACCCCATGGCGATCGTGTCAGATGACGAGATTTCGTCAGAGCGGGAGGTCTACACATCAGACACCACCAGCACGGACGACGATGATTTCCAGCCGTTCACACTGCCCAACGTTGGAGTTGAGCCTGCTGATGGCCTTCCTGCCGGGGATTTACCACTTGCGGGTGATCCCTGCTCCCATACCGCTTGCTGCTTTTCCAGTAGTAGATATGCCCCTCGATGACGTTTCTGACAACGAGGGCAGGGCCCCTGTTGATGCTGACGTTATTCTTCCCATTGCTGAGGCCCCTATAGAGGAGCTTCCTGTTGGTTCACCTGTCCCAGACTCATTGGAGTCTGTGGCATCTGCATCTTCGCACGACCATGGTGTGCAGTCTCACTCTTCTGACCCTGACATGGCGATGTCAGCTGCACCCGGTCCATCGCACGAGTTCGAGTTCGACACGAGGTCGATGACGCTTTTGAGCCGATCTTTCCCCCTGATTTCAGTCCTGACCAAGATATTGAGTTTATTCACATGGATCAGCCCCTAGAGGCGCCCGAGATCCTATTGACCCTTTGCTTGACATCCCTGCTGATCTTGATATGGATCTTGTTGACCCGGAGCCTGCTGTGGTCCCAGAGCCTGTAGTTGCTCCTGATCCCGCATTAGAGCATGACCTTGTCCCTAAGGATGCACCAGCCGTTGCACCTCTTGTTGTTGATATACTGTTGCTGATCTTCTCGTTGTTGCTCCACCCTTGAGGGGTGATTCTGTTGTTGAGGCACCACTTCCCGATCCCGTGCCGGTACTGTTTGACCGTGCACCTTTTGCTACTCATATAGATCCACATTACGCCGACACCCGTAACGGGTGGATCGATGATGATGACGATTACCCACCATTTGTGTTGCCTGTTACACCTCCAGTAGTACCTGTTTCTGTACCCACTGATATTCCACTATCCCACCCACACACGACGATGTCCATCGTACTGATCTTCCGATTACCTTTCTCTAGGACATCCCTCCACCACGTCCTGGGGAGGGTTCATCGCGACAACCTTTTGGTCACGTACCTTTCATGTCAGAAGGCAGCCAGTTTATACCACAGATTACTCATCCTACTTTTGTTCCACCCATGCTGCCATCATCCTTACTGTTCACACCTCAGTTTCTTTCTGTTGCACCACCTACTGCACCATCTTTCATTCCGTCTAGCGAGCCATTTTTATGGACTACGCCCCCTATCATGCCACTGTCTGATCCGTAGCACCCGTACCACGTTGGGTACTCTACGGAGGACACCCTCACTTCCTTGATGATACAGCAGGATGCATTGACGCGTCGTATTCAGGATTTGGAGAGAGCTCCACATACGTCTTGTCATTGTCAGACCCCATTTGCAGCACCACACACTCCACGTCCACTTTTCCCCGATTCAGACTTTCGTTTCATGACATCTGAGCAGCAGATAGCATATTTGCTGCGCGCCTATCGTGCCTTAGAGGAGGACTGGTTACACATGCGTCGCTTGCTCTTCTCTCATTTTCCTCCTCCTCTTCCACCGCCATCAGCATAGGCATATTTTTGGTTTTATGCAGGTCGATCTTTTGGTGAGAAGGTCGTTATTGAGCCAACTTACGAAGTTTTTTGAGAGATCACACTTTTGTATATGATAGTTGTAGTTTGACTTGTATTTTTGAGGGTGATGTAACCATTGATGTCATTTGGATGTGATGTACTATTAAACTTGTAAAACAATATTGTGGTCGTGATTAATGAAGCTCAATGGCAACATTCTCACTACATGCTTTGTTGAGTTATTTACTTTATGTTATAACATGTGATGTTATGTGATTGATGAATGCTACTATATATACATTCTTATTATATTTACTATGACCTGACCTACATGATCATCTTTTAGAAGATGCCTCCAAGACGCGAGATATGCATGCCCGCTACTGAAGCGGAACTACAAGGAATCATTGCCGCAGCCATAGCTCAATATGCAGCCTCCCAAGGAGGAACAAGTGGGAGCCATTCGAGCAACAACGGCAACAATAATCCACCCCATGGTAATGTCAAGTCGCTTGAGACATATTACCATACATTTGGATATTTATAGCATGTCCGCTAATACCATTTGTAAATTCTAATGTATGAGCAGGGCCCGTAGACACCATATTACCACGTATGGTAAAAATATGATCATCTTAATTGATGATCTAACCCATGATTCAGAGATCATTAAGTTGGGTTAAGAATCTGTGGAAAGATCCTTATATAAAAATGACGTGTGTGATTTTTAACGAATCACGTCTACCAGGAGTGTTAACATGTTTTCAGATGTTAACTGGGATTTGAATCTTTTTAACAGGCCTTACCATCTTGGCCCGGTCTTTTAATTGACCCGAAGGCTAGGTTTCACCTTTAAGATCCTTAATTAATATTTAAAGTAGGCAGATTATTTAAAAGGAATGATTTTAATTTATTTATTTATTTTATTTATGCATAATATGGCAAAAATGAAATTTACAAATTAAACATTCCATTAGTCATTAATAGGTTACATGTCGCCCTAAACGGGACTTTTCAAATAAACAAACTTACCCACGCAGGGGTTTAAACAAGGACTTACCCACGCAGGGGCTTAACAATGAACATCATAATAGTCCATGCAGGGACTTACACAAATAACATAATAGTCCACGCAGGGACTTAAACAATAACATACCCTCGTAGGGGTTAACAGAAAGATAGACCCACGCAGGCGTCGAAACAAACAAGCATACCCACGCAGGGGTTTATACAGCAAGACTGGCCCACGCAGGGGCTCAACAACAATTGGAAGGATTCAGTGGTCCTTCTTGCTCTTCCCTTTGATCAAGCTTGTTAGTCCTTGGAAGAAAGTTTGTCGCTCCCTTCGTTCCCTGTGAAATTCTCGCTCTACATGGTCCAACCTTTGCAGAATCTCTTCACGCTCTGGTGGGGAGAACCTTGGTGGTTGCAATTGTTGCCTGATAATAGGTCTTGGAGGTATTTGGTACCCATGTGTTGGTTACCCTATTCCCCATGGATCTCCATAGGGTCCTTGGGTGTTGTAGTTAGCCACTACCATGTATGGGTCGGCTTCTGCGTAGTTGTAGTTGGTGTGCACTGGCTGTTCAAACGGGTTATACGTCATGGAACCCGTGTATGCCGGAATTGGGTTATCAAAACCCATAGGCGGTGGTTGCGGTGCAACTGGGTGTGAGGGTCCACCCATTTGTGGGTCCTCCAGATGTGGCGGGTAATGGTTGCCACTCGATTGGCGTGGAGAACTAAAATGAAAGTCTCCCGCTCGCGCAGACATACGCGCTCCGATTCTCCTACGCCTTGGCGGTTGCGGAGGTGCCGGTTGAACTGGTGGCGGTGGAGGTGGTGGCGTGACTGCCACAAATCTTGGGTCCTCAGAGGGATCCTGTTGCTGCTGCTGCTGCTGAGGAGGTGAATGGCGAGGAGGTGTATAGTACCATTCGTGCCTGGTAAACATAGCTTGAAAGCTATCTGGACCAACATAGGGTGATCCGTGGAAAGAAGATCCGTCAGAGATCTCTATCGGGTGGTTTGGTGTTCCACTAGCAGGCTCGACGGGGTCCGTATCCTCGTCCATATCGTCCGCGTGATCACTCGAGAAATGGTCCTCTGGCCCCAGTGGGTTAAAACCCACTGGTTGTAAAAAGTTTTCCGGGTTAAACCGGCCCCTAAAAACTGGTGTAGGGTCACCAAAAAAATGATGCGATAAGGATCGCTGTAACGGTATGTAGGATGGTTGAGGGTTGTTGGGCTCATACTCCGGCTGTGGCCCATAAGGGTTAGGAGGTGTTGAACTGTGTGAGACCGACCGTCTAGCCGGCTCAAAGAGGTTCCTCCGGTTCTGCCGGGGATCGTCACTCTCCGTGGTCGAATGAGCTCGCACATTCGAGGGTCCTGCCTCGTTGTCATTAGGGGCGGTGATTGGCCCCTTTCCATGTCCTCTTCTCCTAAATAATCTTGGCGGCATTTTGTTAATCCTGTCAATATAGCATGAGATAACAAAAACAAAAATATATGAAAAATAAAGGACAACACAAACAAAGTGGAATTTGTCCTATGTTATATGTCTAGACTCGAAGGTTTAGAATGTGCAATTGTGTAACTGAGATTAAACACAAAAGGCTAGTGTTTAATTCACTCAACCTGACTCTGATACCAACCTGTCACACCCCGATTTCCACGTGTCGCCGGCGGGCCCGGTGGGGAGTATCGTGACGTGGTTGGCAACATAATCGTCAAACAACACAATATTTAATATGCACAGCGGAAGCAATTTAAAAGATATAATACAACCGAATTTAATATTGTAATATCAAATGTCACAATATTCGGAAGTTTATCCACAGATGGATCGGAAACAAAATGGAAACAATAGTTCAACAGACTTTAGGCATCTTAAGCTTGCGAGACTTCTAGCGATGCTTAAGGAGAAATCCCAGCCAATTTCGCTTAGTACCTGCATTTAGTCTTTTTGGGAAAATACGTCAGTTTACACTGGTAAATACAATCAACTGATTCATTTTGGAAAATGATTGAAAATTGGTTTGGATGCACGTGGCATAAACATTTTATTTGACTTGGGAGAATTATTTAAATATATAATCTTGTGAACGAATTACATGTTCCTTGTGCGTTCAGTAGCCCGGATCATGTCCGGGTTAAAGATCAATAGACACACCACATTATTCTTTTGTGCACTGACGGGTGTACGCCTACACCCCGCGCTTAAGTCGTGGCCATTTCGTAAAATGATGCCAAGGATATCCGGGACATGGTCATTAACCCCCCAAAGGCTTTAAGTAACAAGACTGTTTAAACGAGCCGATCAAATTATTCAATTAACCACCCAACGATGGAAGATTTGATGCCCGATCAAGCGGTATTCTATATACCGTAACCCAAGCCCGTATAGGGAAAATAAGTTAAAAGTATTTACCTGAGCAATGTATAAATCACAATAAGCAAAATGCGAGTAGCTTTTACTGGTACTCCTAATCTGGAACGAAGGTTTATATTAACCTATTAGAATTCTAACGGGTCTTTAATTAAGCTTAAGCTTAGACCGGTTAGTTTTAAAGATACGGTTCGTACGCACGATTAAGCGAAGACCGGATAGAATGTGATTTAGACCCGACAAGTTTGGAAACTTGTTTAATATGGGTAATTCATACACATTCTGGATTTTGAGATAAAACCGATAAGGTTTTGACCCGTTTAGGCTAGTTTATGTAAACTAGTTACATAAACCGAACCGAACGCGTAATAAGCGTAACGGGTATTCATATGAGCCATTTACAGGTTTCCTAAGTTAATATGTTTCATATATGTTGTGACATCAGTAAGATGTCTTTTATTATGCCCGAAACGAATTTAAACACAAACTATGCCCCGTAGGGGTAGTTTGGTCATTTAAAAGGTTATAAAAGAGTTTAAGTATTTACCTGAGTTACAGGTCTGATGTAATCAGCAAAAATACTTATTTTACCCACGTAGACACCATATTACCACGAATCAGTGATCTCCACCATGCTAAAGCTTCACCCTTAAATGATTGCGACACAAACTTGACTATATCTCTCTCAGCGCATCCGCTGATATCCACAACCGTGTCCATCTTATCCAGCCACGTCATACAGTCAATGGCTCCCTTCTCCCCAGTGAAATCCCGGGGTTTGCAGGAAACAAAATATTTATAAGAGCAACCCTTGTCACGGGGTCCTTGGTTTAGTACAACCTGCTGAGATGGAGCACTGTGGTGGTTCGAGGAGTGTCGATCGTCATCTTTCTTCGGTTCATCCTTCTTGGACGGTGGCTTTGAAGGCTGTGTAGATAGGGTCCTACTACGAGTCCCACTATACTCTTCGTACTGCCGTTCCAATGCCTTTGTAACTGCGTCGTCGACCAACGCCTTCAATTCAGCACCCGTTAGATTAATCCGGGCGTTATCAATGTTCTCCACTGGATGACTATTTATCTCCTCTGAGTTAGCTATTTTAATTGAACTGTTACAGAAAACAAGGACAATAGTTTATTTGGGAGTTTATTATGGAATTGCCCCTTAGGGTAATTCATTAACCATGGTAAACAGAGACCATATTTGGTTAATATATTAATCATATTTATTTAGGATTTCTATAATAATTTATCCTAATTATAAAACAATAATAGTTTTATTTGTGGCACAAAAGGCCTAGTCACGTGGACATTTCATAAATATGATCATCTTAATTGATGATCTAACCCATGATTCAGAGATCATTAAGTTGGGTTAGGAATATGTGGAAAGATCCTTATATAAAAATGACGTGTGTGATTTTTAACGAATCACGTCTGCCAGGAGTGTTAACATGTTTTCAGATGTTAACTGAGATTTGAATCTTTTTAACAGGCCTTACCATCTTGGCCCGGTCTTTTAATTGACCCGAAGGCTAGGTTTCACCTTTAAGATCCTTAATTAATATTTAAAGTAGGTAGATTATTTAAAAGGAATGATTTTAATTTATTTATTTATTTCATATATATTTTATTTATGCATAATATGGCAAAAATGAAATTTACAAATTAAACATTCCATTAGTCATTAATAGGTTACATGTCGCCCTAAACGGGACTTTTCAAATAAACAAACTTACCCACGCAGGGGTTTAAACAAGGACTTACCCACGCAGGGGCTTAACAATGAACATCATAATAGTCCACGCAGGGACTTACACAAATAACATAATAGTCCACGCAGGGACTTAAACAATAACATACCCTCGTAGGGGTTAACAGAAAGATAGACCCACGCAGGGGTCGAAACAAACAAGCATACCCACGCAGGGGTTTATACAGCAAGACTGGCCCACGTAGGGGCTCAACAACAATTGGAAGGATTCAGTGGTCCTACTTGCTCTTCCCTTTGATCAAGCTTGTCAGTCCTTGGAAGAAAGTTTGTCGCTCCCTTCGTTCCCTATGAAATTCTCGCTCTACATGGTCCAACCTTTGCAGAATCTCTTCACGCTCTGGTGGGGAGAACGTTGGTGGTTGCGATTGTTGCCTGATAATAGGTCTTGGAGGTATTTGGTACCCATGTGTTGGGTACCCTATTCCCCATGGATCTCCATAGGGTCCTTGGGTGTTGTAGTTAGCCGCTACCATGTATGGGTCGGCGTCTGCGTAGTTGTAGTTGGTGTGCACTGGCTGTTCAAATGGGTTATATGCCATGGAACCCGTGTATGCCGGAATTGGGTTATCAAAACCCAAAGGCGGTGGTTGCGGTGCAACTGGGTGTGAGGGTCCACCCATTTGTGGGTCCTCCAGATGTGGCAGGTAATGGCTGCCACTCGATTGGCGTGGAGAACTAAAATGAAAGTCTCCCGCTCACGCAGACATACGCGCTCCGGTTCTCCTACGCCTTGGCGGTTGCGGAGGTGCCGGTTGAACTGGTGGCGGTGGAGCTGGTGGCGTGACTGCCACAATTCTTCGGTCCTCAGAGGGATCTTGTTGCTGCTGCTGTTGCTAAGGAGGTGAATGGCGAGGAGGTATATAGTACCATTCGTGCCTGGTAAACATAGCTTGAAAGCTATCTGGACCAACATAGGGTGATCCGTGGAAAGAAGATCCGTCAGAGATCTCTATCGGGTGGTTTGGTATTCCATTGGGCAGGCTCGACGGGGTCCGTATCCTCGTCCATATCGTCCGCGTGATCACCCGAGAAATGGTCCTCTGGCCCCAGTGGGTTAAAACCCACTGGTTCTTGTAAAAAGTTTTCCAGGTTAAACCGGCCCCTAAAAACTGGTGTAGGGTCAAGAATGATGCGATAAGGATCGCTGTAACGGTATGTAGGATGGTTGAGGGTTGTTGGGCTCATACTCCGGCTGTGGCCCATAAGGGTTAGGAGGTGTTGAACTGTGTGAGACCGACCGTCTAGCCGGCTCAAAGAGGTTCCTCCGGTTCTGCCGGGGATCGTCACTCTCCGTGGTCGAAGGAGCTCGCACATTCGAGGGTCCTGCCTCGTTGTCATTAGGGGCGGTGATTGGCCCCTTTCCACGTCCTCTTCTCCTAAAGAATCTTGGCGGCATTTTGTTAATCCTGTCAATATAGCATGAGATAACAAAAACAAAATCATATGAAAAATAAAGGACAACACAAACAAATTGGAATTTGTCCTATGTTATATGTCTAGACTCGAAGGTTTAGAATGTGCAATTGTGTAACTGAGATTAAACACAAAAGGCTAGTGTTTAATTCACTCAACCTGACTCTGATACCAACCTGTCACACCCCGATTTCCACGTGTCGCCGGCGGGCCCGGTGGGGAGTATCGTGACGTGGTTGGCAACATAATCGTCAAACAACACAATATTTAATATGCACAGCGGAAGCAATTTAAAAGATATAATACAACCGAATTTAATATTGTAATATCAAATGTCACAATATTCGGAAGTTTATCCACAGATGGATCGGAAACAAAACGGAAACAATGGTTCAACAGACTTTAGGCATCTTAAGCTTGCGAGACTTCTAGCGATGCTTAAGGAGAAATCCCAGCCAATTTCGCTTAGTACCTGCATTTAGTCTTTTTGGGAAAATACGTCAGTTTACACTGGTAAATACAATCAACTGACTCATTTTGGAAAATGATTGAAAATTGGTTTGGATGCACGTGGCATAAACATTTTATTTGACTTGGGAGAATTATTTAAATATATAATCTTGTGAACGAATTACATGTTCCTTGGGCGTTCAGTAGCCCGGATCATGTCCGGGTTAAAGATCAATAGACACACCACATTATTCTTTTGTGCACTGACGGGTGTACGCCTACACCCCGCGCTTAAGTCGTGGCCATTTCGTAAAATGATGCCAAGGATATCCGGGACATGGTCATTAACCCCCCAAAGGCTTTAAGTAACAAGACTGTTTAAACGAGCCGATCAAATTATTCAATTAACCACCCAACGATGGAAGATTTGATGCCCGATCAAGCGGTATTCTATATACCGTAACCCAAGCCCGTATAGGGAAAATAAGTTAAAAGTATTTACCTGAGCAATGTATAAATCACAATAAGCAAAATGCGAGTAGCTTTTACTGGTACTCCTAATCTGGAACGAAGGTTTATATTAACCTATTAGAATTCTAACGGGTCTTTAATTAAGCTTAAGCTTAGACCGGTTAGTTTTAAAGATACGGTTCGTACGCACGATTAAGCGAAGACCGGATAGAATGTGATTTAGACCCGACAAGTTCGGAGACTTGTTTAATATGGGTAATTCATACACATTCTGGATTTTGAGATAAAACCGATAAGGTTTTGACCCGTTTAGGCTAGTTTATGTAAACTAGTTACATAAACCGAACCGAACGTGTAATAAGCGTAACGGGTATTCATATGAGCCATTTACAGGTTTCCTAAGTTAATATGCTTCATATATGTTGTGACATCAGTAAGATGTCTTTTATTATGCCCGAAACGAATTTAAACACAAACTATGCCCCGTAGGGGTAGTTTGGTCATTTAAAAGGTTATAAAAGAGTTTAAGTATTTACCTGAGTTACAGGTCTGATGTAATCAGCAAAAATACTTATTTTACCATGTTATAATAGTAGGGTAAAGTATATATGTGAAATTTATCAATTATAACCAAACTATGCCCCGTAGGGGTATTTTGGTAATTTCACATAAGCCGTAAAGCTCAAAACCGAAGTTTGAGTTAAACAACTTTTGCTTACTGTTAAAATGTTATAATTTGCCTCAAATATCAGTAGGTATCACCCTTGGTATGTTAAAATAGTTTTAGTACATACTATGCGTTAAAAACGCATAATAAGGCGATTAGAGGCCATTTCCGGGTTCGATACATAAAGCTGATATTTTTACTATTCCAGAAGGCTTAAAATAATTTATTTATCATATGTGATCAGTAGCAAAAGGTTTGGAGTCAATTAGATATGGAAAACTCATTTTATGGCCCGTAAGGGCAAAACCGACAATTACCGGATTAAGCCTACGACTATAAGTTATGCTCAGCCTAAAATTAATTAAAAATCTTCAAAAATCTCAAAATAATATATTAAATCAGTGGGTAGTAAGTTTGATATCAAAAAGTAGGCTTAACTAGGCTATACGCTAATTACGCCGTTTAATTAACATAAGGCTTTCATTTTACACTAACGAGCATAACTCTTAATCTACACCTCAAACTGATGTCAAACTTTGCATACAAGTTTATATATCAGTGATTAAAGTTTCTACTATTTTATATTTCAAAAAATCACGTTTTAAGGTAATAAGGGCATGATGGTCAACATATGAGCAATTAACGGAATCATGCGTATTAATCGGTTAACTAATGAACCATGGTGTACAATCACAGAGGGTTATACTAGCATGTAACCTGGTCCAAATGAAGCTCTTAGGTATTTCTAAAACATACAATATCGAGTCAAAACTGAAAGTCAAAGTATAAGTCAAACTATGTGACCTTCGGTTCCGAACCGGGTCTAAACAGGAAATTATCGGGTTAAACATGTTTAGACATGTTCTTACACTAATTACCAATTTATATTAATGATCAAACAGGTTGTATGTGTTCTACATTGCTAATTATGCCTAAATTGTAATTTACACATTCAGTTGACTTTTTAAATACAAGTTTGACCCGACATTTGACATAGTTAGGATGGGAATCAGGGGGAACCCTTTTGAGGGTTTATTACCCACATAATTACCAACTTATAACTACTTTTGATTCGACTAATCAATGGACCATTAGTGATAAATCTTAAAGTCAACCGTTAATTACGACGGTTTGACTTTTAAGCTAATACTAAGCTAAAACTTAATTAAGAAGGGTTAGGCAAACTTACTGAAGTCCTAAGCTTGATTAGTGATCACTTGAGAGAAGACTTGAGCTCCAGAAGTGATCCAAAAATGCAGATGAAGGTGTGATTGCAAAGTTGCAACTCATGGCCCTTTTATAGTGGATTTAATCACCACAATGTGTTGACAAATAAGTCTACTATTGACCATAAGTTACCAACATGTGTCCCTATATGTTTAGGGATTGTTTAGGGGCCAAGGGATATGAGGAAAACCGTTTAAAGTTCAAGAATCGCGTTTAAACAGCAAACAGGAGCTTTTATTTCACTGGCAACATGCTTGCGCACCGTAAGGGTTCATGCTTGCGGTGCGCAAGCCTCCCTCAGCAGCCAAAAACTTGTTGTTCTTTGGTGTTTCGAAAGGGCAACCTCATATTCCGTCTTTGGGACATTATTTATTAGATTGGGGCCTCTAAAAAGTGCCTTAAACAGTTACATACCCTACCACTTTGGTATGTTTCATTGAATTCTTATTTGAAAGTGCCGAACAAGAAGGTTTACCGTGTTTTTCTTCGTAGGAGTCCACCATTTCAATTATTTTCAAGAATTTCTGGATTTAAGATATATTAGATGTTTAAGATATATATACTTGGGTCTTGGGATTTATAAATGAGGTCGTTCAGAGGTAAAAATTTACATGACGCCACTTTTAAATCCTGCCAAAACATCTTTATTAAATCCGGGTTTACAACGCGTTTTGTCTTACATGACACGTGTCGTTATTTCATTGAACACGAATTTTCGAGGTGTTACATCCTCACCCCCTTAAAATAAATCTCGACCCGAGATTTACTGAAACAAATGAGGGTACTTTTCTTTCATGGTGGATTCAACCTCCCACGTATACTCAGGACCTCTATGGGCATCCCATTTGACCTTAACAATAGGTACATGCTTCCTTCGAAGCTTCTTTACCTGTCGATCTTCAATCGACAAAGGTTTTTCCACAAATTTTAAGCTCTCATCTATATGCACATCCGTATGTGGTATTACCAGTGATTCATCAGCGAAGCACTTCTTCAGATTGCAGATGTGGAACACATTGTGAAATCCACTGAGCTCTTCCGGTAAGTTTAACTTATAGGCAACTGCCCGACACGTTCGATAACCTCGAAAGGTCCTATGTATCTCGGGCTTAGCTTGCCTTTCTTACCAAATCGCATCACCCCCTTCCAGGGTGATACTTTTAGAAACACCTTGTCTCCTACTTCGAAGTGAAAAGCTTTACGCTTCGGATCTGCGTAGCTCTTCTGCCTATCTCGGGCAGCTTTGAGACGGTCACAAATCTGGACAATCTTGTCCGTCGTTTCAAAGACTATCTCTGGTCCTGATAATTGGACATCTCCAACTTCCGCCCAACAAACGGGCGTTCTACACTTTCTACCATATAAGGGCTCAAAAGGCGCAGCCTTTATGCTGGTGTGGTAGCTATTGTTGTAGGAGAACTCAATTAGTGGTAGGTGTTTATCCCAACTACCACCCAAATCGATCACACATGCACGTAGCATGTCTTCCAAAGTTTGAATAGTACGCTTACTCTGACCGTCTGTCTGAGGATGGTAAGCCGTACTAAAATTCAAGCGCGTGCCCAAAGATTGTTGGAAACTCTTCCAAAAATGTGACGTGTATCTAGTATCTCGGTCAGAGATAATAGACACAGGTATACCATGTAAGGCTACAGTCTTATCAACGTATAACTGGGCTAACATGTCGGAGCTATAAGTCTCCTTGATGGGTAAGAAATGTGTTGACTTAGTCAGTCTATCAACTATAACCCATATTGTATCATTTCCTTTCCTTGTCTTAGGTAACTTGGTGATAAAATCCATAGTTACCATTTCCCACTTCCATGTAGGAAGTTCAGGCTGTTGTAGCAAACCTGACGGTTTCTGATGCTCGGCTTTGACTTGCGCACATATCAAGCATTTAGCTACATGAGTGGCTACAGACTTCTTCAAGCCTATCCACCAATAATTCGCCCTTAGATCCTGGTACATCTTATCAGCTCCAGGATGAACGGAGTATTTGGAACTATGGGCTTCCTGGAGGATGACATCTCAAAGTCCTCCATAGATTGGAACCCATATTCGTCCATTTAATCTTAGAATTCCGTCCTTGCTAAGAGTTAACTGCTCCTCAGTTACCCCTAGCTTTTCGTTAGGATAGTTAGCTTCCAACACAGCTTCCTTCTGTGCAGCTAACAACCTTTCAGTCAAACTGTTCTTTATCTCCATGCGCTTGGCATTGATTCAGATGGGTTTCATCCTTTCCTTTCGACTCAAGGCGTCGGCGACTACATTCGCCTTGCCGGGATGGTATCTGATTTCACAATCATAATCATTTAAAGTCTCCATCCAACGGCGTTGCCTCATGTTTAAATCTTTCTGATTAAACAGGTGCTGGAGGCTCTTGTGGTCAGAATAGATCACACACTTGATCCCATATAGATAATGCCTCCACAGTTTTAGTGTGAATACAACGGCACCCAACTCCAAGTCGTGGGTGGTGTAATTCTTTTCATGCACCTTTAACTGTCGTGATGCATAGGGAATTGGACTTCTCGAAGCCAAAATTCACATTTAGAGAATTTGGCATAGAGCTTCTCCTGATGCAGGAGTTTGAGAATACAGCGAAGGTGTTTCTCATGGTCAGCTTGGTTCTTCGAATAGATAAGAATGTCGTCAATGAAAACGATGACGAATTTATCTAAGTAAGGCTTGCAAGCGCGATTCATGAGATCCATGAACGCGGCTGGTGCATTAGTGAGCCCAAAAGGCATCACTAGTAACTCGTAATGACCGTAACGAGTCCTAAATGCCGTTTTATGCACGTCTTCATCTCTAACCTTCAGTTGATGGTAGCCTGACCTCAAGTCAATCTTTGAGAAATAACTTGCTCCTTGCAATTGATCGAACAAATCGTCGATCCTGGGTAAAGGATACCTATTCTTTATCGTGACCTTATTAAGCTCACGATAATCGATGCACAGACGCATCGACCCATCCTTCTTCTTGACAAACAGGACTGGCGCTCCCCCAGGAGACGAACTAGGTTTAATGAAACCTTTTGCTAGTAATTCATCCAGCTGTGTCCTCAATTCTTTCATCTCCGTGGGCGCCAACCTATAAGGTGCTCTAGCAATTGGTGCTGCTCCGCGGATGATATCAATCCTGAATTCCACTTGCCTATCTGGTGGCAAACCAGGTAGTTCTTCCGGAAAAATTTCAGGGTATTCAGAAATGATGGGGATATCTTCGATCTTCGGTTTAGGCTCCTCAATAATTACTTATGCCATGTAGATGACACAACCCTTCTTTAAACACTTGGAGGCCTTGAGCATAATCACTTGCTCAGGCAGTCCATACTGGGTATCTCCCCGAATGGTAAGTGATTCACCAGATGGAGTCTTTATCACCACTTGTTTCTTGTTGCAGACAATTTGGGCCTGGTTATGAGATAACCAGTCCATACACAGAACTATGTCAAAACCGGCTAACTTAAATGGAAGTAGGGACAGAGGAAAAGAATGGTTCTTAATGGATATAACACATCCATCTAACATAGTTAAGATGGTTTCTAGGGTGCCATCTGCTAACTCCACCTCATAATTCACACTTAAGGTTTTGACAGGTAATTTCAACAATTCACAAAACTTATGATCTACAAACGACTTATCAGCGCCTGAATCAAATAGTACTCTTGCATAGACATCATTTACAAGGAAAGTACCTGTAATAACGTTGTCGTCTAGAACCGCTTCCTTTGCGTTCATTCTGAAGACTCTAGCATTAGTCTTCTTGGCCTCTTCAGGCTTTTTGGTGTATTTAGGGCAGTTGGTTTTAATGTGCCCCTTTTCATTGCAACGGTAGCACGTTGCGTCTTTCATCTTCTTGCAATCCAAGGTTTTGTGATCCATGGACTTGCATATACCACAAGCAAAGGTTTTTGACTAGGTCTGCGAATTCGACTCTAACCTGCACTTCCCAAAGTGCTGTTTCTTGTAAATTTTGCATTTGGGCTTCTCACCAGACTGGTGCCCATCTTTCCTTGACTCAGATCCTTTCTTGTTGTCAGGTGCTTCTTGTTCGATCTTCGTGAACTGTCATCTTCACGTTTTCTCTTCTCAGCCTCCTTATTCCTCAGCGATCTTTGCCTGACCGCATCCAAAGTGAGGGACAAGGATATGTCAGCTACAGACCTAAAAGTAGCTGGCCGAGAAGCCTTCACGCTTGCCTTGATTTCCGGGGCTAAACCACCGATAAAACGAGCTATTCTTTTTGGTTCTGGGGTTACCAGATACAGAACCAACCGGGACTTATTGTTGAAGCTCGTGAGGTAAGCTTGACAGTCAAGGTTTGTCATCACCAATGATAGAAAATCAGACTCTATCTTCTCTACCTCATGCTGGGGGCAGTAATTTTCCCTGATAAGGGCAACAAATTGATCCCAAGACATGTTGTACAATGGGATTTTCCCGGTGGCTTGAATCAGTGATCTCCACCATGCTAAAGCTTCACCCTTAAATGATTGCGACACAAACTTGACTACATCTCTCTCAGCGCATCCGCTGATATCCACAACCGTGTCCATCTCATCCAGCCACGTCATACAGTCAATGGCTCCCTTCTCCCCAGTGAAATTCTGGGGTTTGCAGGAAACAAAATATTTATAAGAGCAACCCTTGTCACGGGGTCCTTGGTTTAGTACAACCTGTTGAGATGGAGCACTGTGGTGGTTCGAGGAGTGTCAATCGTCATCTTTCTTCGGTTCGTCCTTCTTGGACGGTGGCTTTGAAGGTTGTGTAGATAGGGTCCTACTACGAGTCCCACTATACTCTTCGTACTGCCGTTCCAATGCCTTTGTAACTGCGTCGTCGACCAACGCCTTCAATTCAGCACCCGTTAGATTAATCCGGGGGTTATCAATGTTCTCCACTGGATGACTATTTATCTCGTCTGAGTTAGCCATTTTAATTGAACTGTTACTGAAAACAAGGACAATAGTTTATTTGGGAGTTTATTATGGAATTGCCCTTAGGGTAATTCATTAACCATGGTAAACAGAGACCATATTTGGTTAATTTATTAATCATATTTATTTAGGATTTCTATAATAATTTATCCTAATTATAAAACAATAATAGTTTTATTTGTGGCACAAAAGGCCTAGTCACGTGGACATTTCATAAATTATGAGCTATGATTTCAGAGAATCAAAGCATGAAGGTTTGAACCTAGTACATTACCTTTATCTGACAGGGAGTCATCGCTACCACTTCTTTTTGGCTCATATGGAAATGAGCAGGGCCCGTAGACACCATATTACCACGTATAGTAAAAATATGATCATCTTAATTGATGATCTAACCCATGATTCAGAGATCATTAAGTTGGGTTAGGAATCTGTGGAAAGATCCTTATATAAAAATGACGTGTGTGATTTTTAACGAATCACGTCTGCCAGGAGTGTTAACATGTTTTCAGATGTTAACTGGGATTTGAATCTTTTTAACAGGCCTTACCATCTTGGCCCGGTCTTTTAATTGACCCGAAGGCTAGGTTTCACCTTTAAGATCCTTAATTAATATTTAAAGTAGGCAGATTATTTAAAAGGAATGATTTTAATTTATTTATTTCATATATATTTTATTTATGCATAATATGGCAAAAATGAAATTTACAAATTAAACATTCCATTAGTCATTAATAGGTTACATGTCGCCCTAAACGGGACTTTTCAAATAAACAAACTTACCCACGCAGGGGTTTAAACAAGGACTTACCTACGCAGGGGCTTAACAATGAACATCATAATAGTCCACGCAGGGACTTACACAAATAACATAATAGTCCACGCAGGGACTTAAACAATAACATACCCTCGTAGGGGTTAACAGAAAGATAGACCCACGCAGGGGTCGAAACAAAAAAGCATACCCACGCAGGGGTTTATACAGCAAGACTGGCCACGCAGGGGCTCAACAACAATTGGAAGGATTCAGTGGTCCTTCTTGCTCTTCCCTTTGATCAAGCTTGTCAGTCCTTGGAAGAAAGTTTGTCGCTCCCTTCGTTCCATGTGAAATTCTCGCTCTACATGGTCCAACCTTTGCAGAATCTCTTCACGCTCTGGTGGGGAGAACCTTGGTGGTTGCGATTGTTGCCTGATAATAGGTCTTGGAGGTATTTGGTACCCATGTGTTGGGTACCCTATTCCCCATGGATCTCCATAGGTTCCTTGGGTGTTGTAGTTAGCCGCTACCATGTATGGGTCGGTTTCTGCGTAGTTATAGTTGGTGTGCACTGGCTGTTCAAACGGGTTATACGCCATGGAACCCGTGTATGCCGGAATTGGGTTATCAAAACCCATAGGCGGTGGTTGCGGTGCAACTGGGTGTGAGGGTCCACCCATTTGTGGGTCCTCCTGATGTGGCAGGTAATGGCTGCCACTCGATTGGCGTGGAGAACTAAAATGAAAGTCTCCCGCTCGCGCAGACATACGCGCTCTGGTTCTCCTACGCCTTGGCGGTTGCGGAGGTGCCGGTTGAACTGGTGGCGGTGGAGGTGGTGGCGTGACTGCCACAAATCTTGGGTCCTCAGAGGGATCCGGTTGCTGCTGCTGCTGAGGAGGTGAATGGCGAGGAGGTGTATAGTACCATTCGTGCCTGGTAAACATAGCTTGAAATCTATCTGGACCAACATAGGGTGATCCGTGGAAAGAAGATCCGTCAGATATCTCTATCGGGTGGTTTGGTGTTCCACAGGCAGGCTCGACGGGGTCCGTATCCTCGTCCATATCGTCCGCGTGATCACCCGAGAAATGGTCCTCTGGCCCCAGTGGGTTAAAACCCACTGGTTCTTGTAAAAAGTTTTCCGGGTTAAACCGGCCCCTAAAAACTGGTGTAGGGTCACCAAAAGAATGATGCGATAAGGATCGCTGTAACGGTATGTAGGATGGTTGAGGGTTGTTGGGCTCATACTCCGGCTGTGGCCCATAAGGGTTAGGAGGTGTTGAACTGTGTGAGACCGACCGTCTAGCCGGCTCAAAGAGGTTCCTCCGGTTCTGCCAGGGATCGTCACTCTCCATGGTCGAAGGAGCTCGTACATTCGAGGGTCATGCCTCGTTGTCATTAGGGGCAGTGATTGGCCCCTTTCCACGTCCTCTTCTCCTAAAGAATCTTGGCGGCATTTTATTAATCCTGTCAATATAGCATGAGATAACAAAAATATATGAAAAATATAGGACAACACAAACAAAGTGGAATTTGTCCTATGTTATATGTCTAGACTCGAAGGTTTAGAATGTGCAATTGTGTAACTGAGATTAAACACAAAAGGCTAGTGTTTAATTCACTCAACCTGGCTCTGATACCAACCTGTCACACCCCGATTTCCACGTGTCGCCGGCGGGCCCGGTGGGGAGTATCGTGACGTGGTTGGCAACATAATCGTCAAACAACACAATATTTAATATGCACAGCGGAAGCAATTTAAAAGATATAATACAACCGAATTTAATATTGTAATATCAAATGTCACAATATTCGGAAGTTTATCCACAGATGGATCGGAAACAAAATGGAAACAATGGTTCAACAGACTTTAGGCATCTTAAGCTTGCGAGACTTCTAGCGATGCTTAAGGAGAAATCCCAGCCAATTTCGCTTAGTACCTGCATTTAGTCTTTTTGGGAAAATACGTCAGTTTACACTGGTAAATACAATCAACTGACTCATTTTGGAAAATGATTGAAAATTGGTTTGGATGCACGTGGCATAAACATTTTATTTGACTTGGGAGAATTATTTAAATATATAATCTTGTGAATGAATTACATGTTCCTTGGGCGTTCAGTAGCCCGGATCATGTCCGGGTTAAAGATCAATAGACACACCACATTATTCTTTTGTGCACTGACGGGTGTACGCCTACACCCCGCGCTTAAGTCGTGGCCATTTCGTAAAATGATGCCAAGGATATCCGGGACATGGTCATTAACCCCCCAAAGGCTTTAAGTAACAAGACTGTTTAAACGAGCCGATCAAATTATTCAATTAACCACCCAACGATGGAAGATTTGATGCCCGATCAAGCGGTATTCTATATACCGTAACCCAAGCCCGTATAGGGAAAATAAGTTAAAAGTATTTACCTGAGCAATGTATAAATCACAATAAGCAAAATGCGAGTAGCTTTTACTGGTACTCCTAATCTGGAACGAAGGTTTATATTAACCTATTAGAATTCTAACGGGTCTTTAATTAAGCTTAAGCTTAGACCGGTTAGTTTTAAAGATACGGTTCGTACGCACGATTAAGCGAAGACTGGATAAAATGTGATTTAGACCCGACAAGTTCGGAGACTTGTTTAATATGGGTAATTCATACACATTCTGGATTTTGAGATAAAACCGATAAGGTTTTGACCCGTTTAGGCTAGTTTATGTAAACTAGTTACATAAACCGAACCGAACGTGTAATAAGCGTAACGGGTATTCATATGAGCCATTTACAGGTTTCCTAAGTTAATATGCTTCATATATGTTGTGACATCAGTAAGATGTCTTTTATTATGCCCGAAACGAATTTAAACACAAACTATGCCCCGTAGGGGTAGTTTGGTCATTTAAAAGGTTATAAAAGAGTTTAAGTATTTACCTGAGTTACAGGTCTGATGTAATCATCAAAAATACTTATTTTACCATGTTATAACAGTAGGGTAAAGTATATATGTGAAATTTATCAATTATAACCAAACTATGCCCCGTAGGGGTATTTTGGTAATTTCACATAAGCCGTAAAGCTCAAAACCGAAGTCTGAGTTAAACAACTTTTTCTTACTGTTAAAATGTTATAATTTGCCTCAAATATCAGTAGGTATCACCCTTGGTATGTTAAAATAGTTTTAGTACATACTATGCGTTAAAAACGCTTAATAAGGCGATTAGAGGCCATTTCCGGGTTCGATACATAAAGCTGATATTTTTACTATTCCAGAAGGCTTAAAATAATTTATTTATCATATGTGATCAGTAGCAAAATGTTTGGAGTCAATTAGATATGTAAAACTCATTTTATGGCCCGTAAGGGCAAAACTGACAATTACCGGATTAAGCCTAAAACTATAAGTTATGCTCAGCCTAAAATTAATTAAAAATCTTCAAAAATCCCAAAATAGTATATTACATCAGTGGGTAGTAAGTTTGATATCAAAAAGTAGACTTAACAAGGCTATACGCTAATTACGCCGTTTAATTAACATAAGGCTTTCATTTTACGCTAACGAGCATAACTCTTAATCTACACCTCAAACTGATGTCAAACTTTGCATACAAGTTTATATATCAGTGATTAAAGTTTCTACTATTTTATATTTCCAAAAATCACGTTTTAAGGTAATAAGGGCATGATGGTCAACATATGAGCAATTAACGGAATCATGCGTATTAATCGGTTAACTAATGAACCATGGTGTACAATCACAGAGGGTTATACTAGCATGTAACCTGGTCCAAATGAAGCTCTTAGGTATTTCTAAAACATACAATATCGAGTCAGAACTGAAAGTCAAAGTATAAGTCAAACTATGTGACTTTCGGTTCCGAACCGGGTCTAAACAGGAAATTGTCGGGTTAAACATGTTTAGACATGTTCTTACACTAATTACCAATTTATATTAATGATCAAACAGGTTGTATGTGTTCTACATTGCTAATTATGCCTAAATTGTAATTTACACATTCTGTTGACTTTTTAAATACAAGTTTGACCCGACATTTGACATAGTTAGGATGGGAATCAGGGGGAACCCTTTTGAGGGTTTCTTACCCACATAATTACCAACTTATAACTACTTTTGATTCGACTAATCACTGGACCATTAGTGATTAATCTTAAAGTCAACCGTTAATTATGACGGTTTGACTTTTAAGCTAATACTAAGCTAAAACTTAATTAAGAAGGGTTAGGCAAACTTACTGAAGTCCTAAGCTTGATTAGTGATCACTTGAGAGAAGACTTGAGCTCCAGAAGTGATCCAAAAATGCAGATGAAGGTGTGATTGCAAAGTTGCAACTCATGGCCCTTTTATAGTGGATTTAATCACCACAATGTGTTGACAAATAAGTCTACTATTGACCATAAGTTACCAACATGTGTCCCTATATGTTTAGGGATTGTTTAGGGGCCAAAAATCCCAAAATAGTATATTACATCAGTGGATAGTAAGTTTGATATCAAAAAGTAGGCTTAACTAGGCTATACGCTAATTACGCCGTTTAATTAACATAAGGCTTTCATTTTACGCTAACGAGCATAACTCTTAATCTACACCTCAAACTGATGTCAAACTTTGCATACAAGTTTATATATCAGTGATTAAAGTTTCTACTATTTTATATTTCCAAAAATCACGTTTTAAGGTAATAAGGGCATGATGGTCAACATATGAGCAATTAACGGAATCATGCGTATTAATCGGTTAACTAATGAACCATGGTGTACAATCACAGAGGGTTATACTAGCATGTAACCTGGTCCAAATGAAGCTCTTAGGTATTTCTAAAACATACAATATCGAGTCAGAACTGAAAGTCAAAGTATAAGTCAAACTATGTGACTTTCGGTTCCGAACCGGGTCTAAACAGGAAATTGTCGGGTTAAACATGTTTAGACATGTTCTTACACTAATTACCAATTTATATTAATGATCAAAAAGGTTGTATGTGTTCTACATTGCTAATTATGCCTAAATTGTAATTTACACATTCTGTTGACTTTTTAAATACAAGTTTGACCCGACATTTGACATAGTTAGGATGGGAATCAGGGGGAACCCTTTTGAGGGTTTCTTACCCACATAATTACCAACTTATAACTACTTTTGATTCGACTAATCACTGGACCATTAGTGATTAATCTTAAAGTCAACCGTTAATTACGACGGTTTGACTTTTAAGCTAATACTAAGCTAAAACTTAATTAAGAAGGGTTAGGCAAACTTACTGAAGTCCTAAGCTTGATTAGTGATCACTTGAGAGAAGACTTGAGCTCCAGAAGTGATCCAAAAATGCAGATGAAGGTGTGATTGCAAAGTTGCAACTCATGGCCCTTTTATAGTGGATTTAATCACCACAATGTGTTGACAAATAAGTCTACTATTGACCATAAGTTACCAACATGTGTCCCTATATGTTTAGGGATTGTTTAGGGGCCAAGGGATATGAGGAAAACCGTTTAAAGTTCAAGAATCGCGTTTAAACAGCAAACAGGAGCTTTTATGTCACTGGCAACATGCTTGCGCACCGTAAGGGTTCATGCTTGCGGTGCGCAAGCCTCCCTCAGCAGCCAAAAACTTGTTGTTCTTTGGTGTTTCGAAAGGGCAACCTCATATTCCATCTTTGGGACATTATTTATCAGATTGGGGCCTCTAAAAAGTGCCTTAAACAGTTACATACCCTACCACTTTGGTATGTTTCATTGAATTCTTATTTGAAAGTGCCGAACAAGAAGGTTTACCGTGTTTTTCTTCGTAGGAGTCCACCATTTCAATTATTGTCAAGAATTTCTGGATTTAAGTTATATTAGATGTTTAAGATATATATACTTGGGTCTTGGGATTTATGAATGAGGTCGTTCAGAGGTAAAAATTTACATGACGCCACTTTTAAATCCTGCCAAAACATCTTTATTAAATCCGGGTTTACAACGCGTTTTGTCTTACATGACACGTGTCGTTATTTCATTGAACACGAATTTTCGAGGTGTTACACTTGCGCCTTCGGAAATGCAGGAGTTGTCGACACAACTCCAAGAGCTACTAGACAAAGGATTCATCAGGCCAAGCTTCTCACCCTGGGGAGCTCCAGTTCTGTTCGTCAAAAAGAAGGACGGTAGTTTCCATATGTGCATAGACTACAACGAGCTTAACAAGTTGACTATCAAGAACAGATATCCTTTACCAAGGATTGATGACCTGTTCGATCAACTGCAAGGTTCGAGCTTTTATTCAAAAATCGACCTTCGATCAGGATATCATCAACTAAGGATACAAGAGGAAAGTATCCCGAAGACGGCCTTTAGGACTCGTTATGGACATTACGAGTTTCTGGTGATGTCGTTTGGGTTGACGAACGCACCGGCAGTTTTCATGGACCTAATGAACAGGGTCTGCAAGCTGTACTTGGACAAGTTCTTAATTGTGTTCATCGATGACATTTTGATTTATTCGAAGACGAAGGACGAGCACGAACAGCACTTAAGAGCTATTCTAGAGCTACTCAAGAAGGAGAAATTATACGCCAAGTTCTCGAAGTGCGAGTTCTGGCTGCGCGAAGTCCAATTTCTTGGACATGTGGTTAATGGAAATGGAATCCATGTAGATCCAACAAAGATCGAGGCGATCAAGAATTGGGAGACTCCAAAGACGCCAACCGAGATCTGACAATTCTTAGGTTTGGCTGGTTATTATCGAGGATTGATTGAGGATTTCTCTAAAATCGCTCAACCTCGGACCGCGCTCACACAGAAAGACAAAAAGTTTGATTGGGGTGACAAGCAAGAAGAAGCGTTTCAGTTGTTGAAGGACAAGCTTTGTGATGCACCGATCTTATCGCTACCCGAAGTAACGGATGACTTCGTGGTATATTGTGACGCCTCGCGTCAAGGCTTGGGTTGTGTGCTGATGCAGCGCCAGAAGGTTATAGCATATGCGTCACGACAGTTGAAGATTCATGAGAAAAACTATACCACGCATGACTTGGAGTTAGGAGCGGTGGTATTTGCGTTGAAGATCTGGCGGCATTATTTGTATGGTACAAGATGTACGATCTTCACTGATCACAAGAGCCTGCAGCACATATTTGACCAGAAGGAACTTAACATGAGGCAAAGACGCTGGGTAGAGCTGTTGAATGATTATGATTGCGAAATCAAGTATCACCCAGGGAAGGCGAATGTGGTCGTCGATGCCCTGAGTCGAAAGGAAAGGATTAAGCCCATAAGGGTTAGGGCTTTGGAGATGATTGTCCAGACAGACCTCTCTTTGTGCATTCGTGCTGCACAAAGAGAAGCTTTGAAAGAAAGGAATATTGAGGATGAGTATCTCCGTGGGATGGAGAAACAGTTGATACCAAACGAGGAAGGAACTTTATGCTTCATGAAATGGATTTGGGTTCCTCTGTTTGGTGGTTTGAGAAAGGTTATTTTTTATGAAGCCCACAAATCTCGGTACTCGATTCATCTCGGAGTGGATAAGATGTACCAGGACCTAAAATACTTTTACTGGTGGCCAAGGATGAAGGGCGATGTTGCAATATACGTGGGTAAATGTTTAACGTGCGCCAAGGTTAAGGCCGAATACCAAAAGCCTTCAGGTCTCCTACAGCAGCCTGAAATACCCAAATGGAAGTGGGAGCAGATCTCAATGGACTTCATAACAAAATTGCCAAAGACGTCCAGAGGCCACGATACAATTTGGGTGATAGTAGACCGTCTAACCAAGTCTGCGCACTTCCTGCCAATCAAGGAGAAAGACAACACAAGCAAACTAGCTGAGATATACATGCGAGAGATTGTTGCACGTCATGGAGTGCCGCTCTCAATCATCTCAGATAGAGATGGACGCTTCGTGTCAAGGATTTGGCAATCCTTCCAAGAGGCTTTTGGCTCACAGTTGAATCTAAGTACTGCATTTCATCCACAAACTGATGGCCAAAGTGAACGAACTATTCAGACATTGGAAGATATGCTGAGAGCATGTGTAATGGACCTAGGTGGTAGCTGGGGTAATCATTTACCATTGGTTGAATTTTTCATACAACAACAGCTACCACACAAGCATTGGAGCCGCGCCATTTGAAGCTCTTTATGGACGCAAGTGTCGATCACCACTGTGCTGGGCTGATGTGGGTGATAGACAGCTTGTTGGTCCCGAAATCGTGCAAGAGACGACAGACAAGATCTTTCAAATTCGAAAGCGCATCGAGGCGGCTCGCAACAGACAGAAAGCCTATGCAAATCAAAGGAGGAAACCTTTGGAATTTCAAGTTGGGGATATGGTTTTGTTAAAGGTTTCACCCTGGAATGGTGTGGCACGCTTTGGAAAGCGTGGGATGTTGAATCCGCGTTACATTGGTCCTTTCAGAATCCTTCAAAGGATTGGGCTTGTAGCATATAAGTTGGACCTACCTGCTGAACTTAATGGTGTTCACGATACATTCCATGTATCGAATTTGAAAAAGAGTCCAACCCAGGAGACAGTGATCATTACTGCTGACGAAGTTCATATCGACGACACGCTCCACTTTACCGAAGAACCCGTTGAGGTTACGGATTGGAAAGTTAACAAAACGCGCAGGAGCAGTGTCATACTCGTCAAAGTTCGATGGAATGCAAGACATGGGCCAGAATTCACATGGGAACATGAGGATCGTATGAAAGAGAAATACCCCCATTTATTTCCTAAGACCCCTGCAACTAGAAGCAGAACCTAAAATTTCGGGACGAAATTTTCTTTACGGGGGGAGAATGTGACAACCCGCAAAATTACAGGTATCCGTACAATTAATTAATTCTTAATTTGTGCTTAATGACAGTGCTTGATTACAACTGTGATTTAACTGCTTAACTGAATTCTGTTACATGCATACACATGCATCACATTTTATACTGTCACTCCATTTATTACATACAAACATTAGTGACAAACATGATGCACAAAGCACAGTTAGCATAGTGAACGGATAACCCAGACAACATGCTGACAATGTCAGCACCTAGACAGACAATGTCATTGAGGCCAGTATGAGCCAGGGATAGATTACTACACTAGTAGGGAGTGTAGGGAAGTGAGGACTATAAAACTGCGTCACTAGGTGATAGTTATAGTGCCGGGAAGTGCCAAAAACATACTTTAATTGCAGAATTCTGCACTAAATACAAAAATTTAGCATTTAACAAAGCTAGTAAAGTGCAAAAACTTGGCAAAATAGTCCTAGATATTTTCCAAAGAGTTGGGAATTAAATGTGTCACTAAAAGTAATATAAAAGACACTTTAAAGACTAATTTAGTACTTTAACGGAACAACACCCAACCGAACAACCGGACTATACTCGAAACACAAAAATATTATTAAAAACAGTGTTACACTTTTTCTGAGCTAGTTATGGTCCTTGAGCAGTATAACACCTTACCTAATACCCGGTACGCGCTAAACACTAGATATAACATTAAACTCCCACTAATTAAATTAAATACCATCAAATATCATTTAACCCTTCTCCCCCACACTATAACCGTCCAACCCCACCACCATAAGATTTGAACAAATCTTCCAAGTCCCCATGCAGTTGACTTTGGGATTGTGAGAAAGTTATGATAGTACTAACAATTACAATTAGCCCCACCTAATTATTTACCCTTATACCAAAAATCTTGCACTCAACCCCCCTCTTTTGGCTGAAACTTTCGGCTCCCATGGCCCCCCTCTCAAACCTACGACACCCATGTGTGTGCTCAAGAAAAAGTCCATCAAATCCCCATGCAACTAACATTGGGATTGTGTGAAGACCATGCATGTACTACACTCACTAATACTTGCACATAACACCCTTCTAATCACCAAATACCCACCCAATCTTACACCTAACCCCCCCCCCCCCACATGGCTGAATTCGGTTCAAGCTTAGCCCCACTAGATATTTTATTTAAATTGTGTACATTCCCTAGGTAATCTCATTGGAGATTATGAAAGATGTGGTTTGTACTTTTGTTGACACTTAATCCTTTGGATAAAGACTCAAATTAGTGTTATAAGTAAACACTTATTATTATTCATCATCACCAACACAAAACATTTTCCTCCTCTCCATTAAAGGCTACGGCCGAAACTCCCTCACCACCACCATCAATTTTCGATTTTTATTCAAGTGTTCTAAGCTCACTACAAGGTGCACCAAGGTGAATCACGAAGTGTGGAGCTCACGATTTGTCAAGGACCTCTCTAGTTTGCCTTTATCCACCCGTTTTCTCTCGTGTTTCCTCCCTAGCTTCATAGCTAGTAGTAAGCCTCTTTGATCATCTTTTATTTTATATTTATGCTGGTTAATAGTTATGTTGTGATGTAACTACAAGAACATTAAAAGATCATGAACACGAACTTGAACATAAAGCTAGTATGAGGTTAAAATAAGAAGAAACTCTTGATAAAATAAAGTTGTTTTGATGATGTTGTTATTTATTTGGAGATTACTAGTCATAGGATGTTTAACATCATGGATGAACTTGTTAAAGAAGGATTAAAAACCTAAGTTAACAAGTTCGGAGGTGATTAGTAAACTACATAAAAGAATCACCTCCATATTTCAACATAAACTTGGTAACAAAGTGATTCCTTGAAAAATAAATGGACTAAGTGAGTAGATGGTCGTATGGACCCGAGAGTTACAAATAATTTTTCTAAACAAACCAAGTTAAGAGACGGATTTTCGAAAAGTCATGATCTTTGCATTATTTTTGGAAGGAAATAAATTATGAATACTAGTGAAACATGGAAATATTGTAAATGAATATTTTTGTAAAATAAGTTCACAAGTTGTGAACATCTAAAAATCCCGGGAACGAGATTTTTACAAAAATAAACACACTTTGGAGGGTGACCAAACCCACTAAACACACCACTAAATTACTACGCGTTTTTATGAAACGCCAAGTTTATGTTGTCATGAAAAAATGCATTGTTTTTTTTGGCACTTGACTAGTGTAATATTTTTTAGTAACTTGTTGGTTGATTTGAATGATTTTACAAAAGAAAATGATACGCTAGTAAGCGTGGACGCCTCCAATTACAAAGGAAACTCTGGCGAAATTTTCCTAAAATCCAACACTTAGAAAATATTTTTCTAGTAAGTGTTTACAAGTATATTTCTAAATTTATTTTCAAAATAAACTTCGCCATGATTTTATTACAAAAATACAAAGTCTCGGAGGATGATTTTGTAAATAAAATTTGATAAATATATATTTAGAATGTATTTTTTATACAAAAACTCTTGTGTGTTTATTTGCTTACTTTGTGAACTAGTTATATTATTTTTAGGGTAAAATAATATAACTTGACAAATACCATGAAAAATACATATATTTTGGAATAAGATATTTTTGGACACATAAGTTAAATATATTTTCTAAGTGGGACTTAAAATATATTTTCGGAATCACAATAGTACATGTATAAATACCCCCATCCTTGGGAAGGAAATACAAATATAAAATAAATAAGAAGTGTGAATACGGAATAGTTACCTAACTATTTCTCCAAAAACGTTAAACCCTAAGCCATGGCACGGCCATCCATCTAATAGGCATTAGTACGTGTAGGTCGTCACGCAGCAGGTTGAGTTGGAGACTTACGTTTCAGGATACGCACTTCTGTGAGTTCATGTCCCCCTTTTCTCTTTACTGTTTTCAGTTTTATACTTCGGGGATGAAATACATGCGACAACTATTACAGACTTTTATATACATGGTATGGTTAGCTTAAGGAGGGTTTACTACGTAGATCATGTGAGTGGGTAGGTTTTACTTGGGGCCATTAATCCTCGTTGTAGGACCGAGGGTCAAGAGCGGTAGATCTATTTGAGTGTAGCGAGCCCAGCTCCTGAGTCCACAGTACGGACCATGGGGTGACTTTGAGCCCGACGTAAAAATCTGCTAGGTTTGAGTCTTCCTGCATCACTTCACACATATCATTGGCTTTGCAACCCAATGGTGATCTCTTTTTCCTTAATTGCTACATACCAGGGATTTTCATACATATAGACATATTACCAAGGTTTATACATACTCACTTTTACATGAACTCGCTCAACTTTATGTTGATTTTTCAACTTACATGTATTTCAGGAAACTAGGGATCTGGCAAGGTATGCAATGTCGTCAAGCTGCATAGGAATAATGATGTCATCCGAGTTTAGGAAATGTGATCTTTGCCTGGACGGGTCACAAGTCTTAAACTGTGTTTTTATTTATGTCTTTTAGTTGTGTCTCGTGAACAAGTTTTTAATTATGTCATGGTTGTACTTCGTTTCATGTGTCGACTTTTAAACAATGTTGTCTTGGTAACTTTTAAAACTTGTTGAATGGATGAACATCATATGTTTTATTTCATATAGCATGGTTATGATATTTGCTATGGTATTAAGAAGTCACACCAAAATAAACCCACACTTCCGCAAAGCCAGGGTGTGACATCCGATAACCTCTTGCGTTCTTGTTTAAATCAAGAGCAATTAAGGTACCTTAGGCACTTCGGTGTTGTTCCCTCCAGTAAGGAACCGCCCGATCCAAATAAAACCAATAAAATGGGACAAAACTTCATAAAACACTCTAGCCACGGGGCCGTGTCTAGGTAAACACGCCCCGTGACCACCTCAAAAATGACCACGGGGTCGTGCTCAGGCCAACACGCCCCGTGTTCAGAATACGAACAAAATGTGTCATAGTCTTGTCTGACCACGGGGCAGTGGTCAGCATGCTGTCGTTTTCTATAAAGTCATCATGATTCCTGCACATATGGACCCATTCCAGATTTGCTGGGATCTTCACACATACCTTAAAAGGTATATTCCAAAGAAGGTTCTCAACCATCATCTCGTCTTTGTCACTTTTGTCTCTTACCTTCTTCTCCAAAACTCCTCCACCTCCATTAAAGCTTGAAACTTCCATGGCTTCAAGCTTTATTGTGATATTTGCTAGGTTTTTAACCAAGGAATCTTATTAAAAATAAGTTTTACAACATTGTTTTAAGTTATTTATGATCAGAAATGTCTCAAAATTCAGAAAAATAATTTTAAAAAAATAAGATTCCGTCATTCAAAAATCTGCAGAATGGTGACCACGGGGCCGAGCCCAGCGGGCAAGGGGCCGTGTCCGGAGTTACAGTTTCATTATTTTGAACTTTTCGACTTGTTTTCTTAGAATGTCGAGCCAGAATAGCGGAACATCTTCAGCTCACTCAAGAAACAATCAAAGGGGGAGAAGAATATCCGTGGAAGACTCCTTGGTCAACTATGCGTACGCCTTGCGAGAAGCCATTGATGAGATGACGTCAGTGGAAGAAGCCTTAATTGACCGTATTAACCACTTGTCAGTGGGATTAGAGGGTTACCTCCAAGAAGTCAACCTTTTGCACCAAAGGTTGAATATTCTTGCTTCACCTCCTATGGTGCCAATCGTCACGCAAGGAGGATGGAATGTCATGTCGGAAGTCATTATTCCATCCGGGTGGAATGTCATACCTCCGGAACCTCCTCTTAACATACTACACGGGGTTCCGGTAGCCGTTGCGCCTCCCCCGCAAGACATTGTGGAGAATGAGCCCGCCTTCTTTCTCCCTAGGGAAATAGAAGAATGGCTCAATGACATTTGAGGGACATCCTCCGGTTTTGAGTTCTAAAAAGCCCTTAGCACCGAAAAGTCATTTCCGGGTTTTTATCTAGGGTAGAACTCCATAGTGGATTAGGTTTCCGGCATTTTATAACCTATCTATCTTAGGACCTTTGTAGCTTTTCATTTCTAGCACTTTTATCTTAAATTTTTAGGAACCATGTACTCTGCACTTCTTAAATGAATGATAGTTTAAATTATCATATGGTGTTTGGATGATGTTATAATGGTTTAATAAACAATTAAAGGTGGAGGTTACCAAGGGAACATTAAAACCACACCCCATGCACGAAAACAGAGCCTCCCGGCAACTTTTTCAGCATTAAAGCAAGTTCAGCACGGGGCCGTGCTCAGCCTAACACGCCCCGTGCCCAGGCGCTGCAGAAATTTGCCCAGATCAGGTAACTGGCCACGGGGATGTGCTCGCTGAACACGCCCCGTGGCCAGCCTTCTGTTAACTTTTGTTACTGGCGATCTGACCACGGGGCCGTGCCCGGACCAACACGGGGCCGTGACCAGACGCCCAGTAACATAAAAAAATGTTTTTCAACAACTTTTTTCACATTCAATCAACCTAAAAACTTATTTTTTGGACACATCGATGCCAATGTGTAATTTAAGTGTGTGTGTGGGGGGGGGGGGGATGCTAAAACCTTGAATCTTGCAAGTCCTAATAACAAGCCTTACACAAAACTCTATTGGAACCGCTAATCACCCCAATTTTTTTTTCGAAAATTTTCATTTTTTTACTTGTCTTGGTTTAATTTGGGAATAACAAGTTCTAAAAAGGTTATGTTTTTACAAATTTACAACCGATAGCGTCGTGAGAAAAGAACCAAATAAGAAAATTATGAAAAGGCATGACAAATCTATCAAGATTTGCAAGATTCTGCAAATCTTAGCGTTGACCATGCCCCATGCTGAGCTGGGCACACCCCCGTGGTGGGCATAGAAGCTTCCACAGCTTTCTCCATTTCTGCAGACATCTGACCACGCCCCCGTTTCCAGTGGGCACGGGCCGTGGCAGCCTTCTGTTTCTTGTTTTGCTCTTGGAGATGCTGTCGAGGGGTCGGGCATGCCACATTTATTCCTTTTCTTTGTATTTATGTTAGTTTTTGCTGCATATTTGTTCCTTTTGTTCGTTTGAGCTTATTTGGTCCTGAAAATACAAAAGAAAGACAAAAACACACTTTTTCCAACATTAGTACTAAAAAGGGTTAGTTTTATGCCTCATTTGATGTAATTTATATATTGCATTTTACACACATCAATGGCTTACGCCGTGAAGTGTCTTTCGAAAACAAACGTTTATCATCAACGCGTGACCAAATTACCGTTTTGCCCTTATTATTTGTTTTGACTTACCTTATAATGTAACCATGAAAATTCATTTTTCTATTCATCATAGTATGACCGAATAATCAATTTACTCCTTTTTAACCATCGATATGGTTTCTTATCATTTTCGCTTATCTTGTTCCGTACGACTACACGTCGGAGCATCACTTTTCTAATGTTTAATTATCTTTTTCGTAATCAATATGATAAAGGAATATTTTACAAATTTAAAAGTTGTGAAAGCTTTACTTACCTTTCATCCAAATTATGCTTTTTCCTTTATACTCGATTTGTTTGACCCGCTTTCCCAAGCTTCCACCAAGCTTGTCAAGCGTCAAACTATCATTGTAATTTGTAAGATGGTTAAATTAGTCATAACCAATCACGACTATTCCATCCTACGATTTTTATGTCGAAACTATCATTCGATCACATCAATGGTTAGTTTGACTTTTAAAGTCAAACTGCCTATTGACATAAGTATTTACATGATGTAGCTCAACTACTTGTTTAAGTACTTTGTCAAGTATCCGGTAAGCATCATTCGTATGCTACCGTTTTAACCACTTATTAACCAAGTTCTTGTAGTCGTAATTCATTCAATTAACACATGATGATATCAAACATCATTTTAACATGAATATATCATCATTTTCATTTTATTATACAAAACTCATTTCATGGCAAGTATGATTTATGTGCTAAAACACCTAATTGTCCAAGTATCTTCTTATTAATATCATGTATGATGATTCTAATCTTAATTATATCATTAATTTTCATCATATGATTAAAACCCACTTATCCTAGTGTGGTAAATCATCTAAACATTTCATTCATAGCATCATATGTATAATTTTCAGTTAGGATTTTGTTCTTAGCAAGTATACATCACTAACTCAGCCATAGCTTCTATAATCCATACATAATTCACGATTTTGATGTTTCTTCAAATTTCACAACTTCACAAATCATCAAAATTTTACATACCTTATGATCCCCTAGCTTGGGTGATCATTAATTCACGTTCAATTGTGAATTTGAGATTTGTTTAAGCTTTCAATTTGATGATTTTGTTGAGATTAGGGTTGTGAGCTCCTGGGGAGAATCTTCTGGTCGAACAGAACACACATATATGTGTGTTTTGTTTTAAACCCTTCTTTTATTAAATAAACTTTCAAGTTATTGAAATTTGGCCCCTCATGTTTGATTAGTTTATTAAGTAGGCCACAACCAACTTAATTCCAATAACATTTCCTCTAATTAACTAGGTTAAACATTCCTAGTTAACTTAGTGGGTTTAGGAATATTACAATTTGTTTTGTTTTAAGTCCCATCAACTAGGGCCTTTTATAAACATTATTTTCTCAAAAGTTTTCGTTTAACTTTTATTTAATATTAGGTTTATTTATTTAAATCCTAATATTCACCGGGTTAATTTTTACCACTAACTGTACTTTACCCGTCATTTAGTATTAACGTGGTTTGATTACCAAACCCATTTTCGGGGTGTTACACCTTTCCTCTTCAGCTATAAATACCAAACTTCAGACCAGGTTTGAGGTAATGCTAATCTGCTCACTCACACCTACTACTTAATCATTTATCTTGTTTCCTAAGCAAATACTTATTCTCAAGCCAGAGGGTGGTAACAAGGAGCAACCCCTACCCCATTCTCCTTGTTGCGAGTCACGGTGTGTTTATTGCGCATGTGACAGATTGCAGGACGATCCAGCCATCGATCGAGGAAAGAAGTGATTAACCCTATCTGAACGAGAGTCGACTCGTGGGCTAACCTCCTGGTTAACCACTGTTTCTTCAACCACCTTAAGCCATCATTGCTATCCAACTTTAAAGTTGTTCCCGCACACCACCGCTCGCCACCGTAAACCAGAAAGGAGCGGTCACAACCCGCTTTTCGTACAGGCCAACGCTGCCGCTGTTTCAACCACCAGCCACCACCCTTGTCTACTTGAGGTGGAAACCCAGCTGAAACAAACTGACGTTGACGTCGGTTTGAACCACCCTGAGGTATATATATGACACTGGAATACTAGATGTTTTGTTTCCGGCTAAGTTTTCCGATTTAGGTTCGGTTAAGGTGTGCTGTCAGTAAAGAGAAGAGAGAGGGTGCCTATAAATTAGGTTTGATTTGATTGTGTGATTGTGTATATGGTTATCAGGTTATGTGTTCGTTGATATTTGATTTTTAAAAAAAAATGATAGGAACCAATAATCTAAATTAATTAATTTATTGAATTACTTATTAATAAAATAATTAATATTAATTGATATGGATCTTAATTATGTAGTAGTTATAATATTAATTATAAGTTCGTTAAGGGTAAAATAGCAATTTAATGACAATAATTTTTATGAAATGGGTAAATATGTAATATATATGGTTTACGAAGGGAAGATATGTAATATATATGGTTTAGGAAGGGGAAATATGTAATTGCTTTTAAAGGTTCGGTAAATATGTAATAAACGATATTAGCAAGGTGATATATGTAAATGACCCTTATAATTAAGGACAGCGACGGCGAGAAAACCAAATTGTTGTAGATAACCTATAATGATGACAAGTTTCCCTCTAACATTTTTTATTATGCAGATATAAATAAACTCGTTTAGACTCGTGAGCCTAATTTGGATTCCAGCTAATCTCGATTAGTATAAGTGGCGCAATTCATGTCCCTAAATGCATTTATGTCTTCAATAAACGTTGTCAAATCTGAATATGATGTTCCACCTTCTTCTACAGCAGTTTTTGATTTCTCCTTGAGTTCTCGAGCTCTCATTCTCATCGCATCACCTTCTTTCACACCCATTACCGTGGCCACCGCCCTCTCAATCGTCTCCCGCTTCACCCCATCGCTCATGGAAGCCGCACTCCAGCCTACATCACCAATCGAAACTCCGATTTGTAAAACATCTGTCACCAGTTTCGCATTATAAAACTGCTCCGCATTGACCGGCCATGCCACCATCGCCACCCCACCAGAAACACCTTCCATCACCGAGTTCCACCCGCAGTGTGTCACAAACCCGCCAACCGATTCATGATCAAGAATCAACACTTGTGGCGCCCACCCCTTTATTATCAACCCTTTCCCATTCGCCTCCATCCTCGCCTCGAATCCGTCCGGAATCAACGTTTCTTGATCGTTCCTTACAACCCAAATGAAGTTTACATCGCAGGCTTCTAGCCCCATAGCGATCTCGTAAAGTTGAGCGGTCGGAACTTTCACTATGCTACCAAAACTTACGTAAATAACTGAACCTGGCGGCTTTGAGTCCAACCATTTCAAACATTCGTGTTCATCGATTGTGGATTTCTTCCCTCTTTCGAGTTTATCTTCCGTTTTCTTGCTACATAACGAAACCGGTCCAACATGCCATGCTTTCCTCTTCATAACTTCACGATAATGCCGAACATACTCCGGCTTGAGCTCATAAAAACTGTTGACAATAACTCCATAGCTTTTTGCTTCTGCTTCTGCAGCTTGTATGATCACCTTCAAGAAGACTTCGAAACCTTCTGCCTCAAATTGAGGCAATTGTTTTTTTGTTAACTTAATCTCATGAGGAAGATTAGGTACAACAAAACACTCCGAATCAGATGAAACCGTAGGGTGGTAAAGTCTCATCGCCTCAGAAACGCACAAGGAGAAGAAACCAGTTCCATTGAACGCGATTCGGGGGATGTTAAATCTGGCTGCGGTTTCAACTGTCCATGGAAAGAACATGTCAGCAATAATGCAATCCGGTTGGGATTTTTCAATGAATTGCTCAAATGGCTTTTGTAGCGTTGGAATGGCTTGTATTAATCTGGGTAGAAGTTCATTACACATAACTTGATCCGGGTTATCGTTTACCGGAGGTGACCCGACTTCTTCTGTGTTGAATTCGATGATATGAAGTGCGATTTGGTGAGTGTAGTTGATGGTTTTCTTGATTGATTTGGAAAGCAGAGGAGCGGTTGATGAGGTGGCGATGATGGTGGTTTGTAGACCGCGAGACGCAAAGAGCACAGCCATGTCCGCCATTGGAATCATATGTCCGTAAGCCACGAAAGGGAACAGCACAACATGGCATGTGGTCATAGTTTCGGCAGGCCAAAGAGATATTAAAGATGAACAAGTACGAGTTTATAGACATAGTAGTGTGTGTATATATAGCTAGTGGAGTTTTAACTTTAAATGAGAAGTGACATGTGGTCACCGGTTCTTCATTGTTCGAATCTTTGGGAACTCGATTGACACAATGAAACTAGTTCGTATAATCTCTATTAGAGAAAAAGAAAACGACGAGAACCATGGACTATATGTTATCCTGAGTGGGCACAAAGGCTCACCCTCACGAGAACACCATGTCGTACTCGTGAGTGTGCACACGCTAGTGATTCATTCTTGTTCAATTGTGCGATACTAACTTTTTAATGATCCATTAAGTGATTGGTTAATTAGTAAGTAAATCTCTTTCCGGCCAATATGAGGCACTGGGGCTAGTGTCCTTGGTAGAGTAGAAGTAACAATTGTCGTAAAAACATTAAAAAAGTAAATATCTTTCCTACCTATGCGGCAATGCTCACCTCACACACAGTAGCTCTCATGACATGATTTGTGCATAGAGTGGGAGATTGGGGCTTACCTATTGATGGAGGCGTATAACAACTAAGATTATGACAAGTAATTTACATATAAAAAAACTAAGCAAAGTTTATTTACTTTATATATTTTTTTACGGGAGCGAAGTTGGCATCACTCTAAAGGCTGCACGGATAACTTTTGTGTAGACTTCCATTCACTATTAGACCATGAGTACTGGGCGTGTTTGCCCAGTGTTTTTTCCCCAAAAACACCAAAACACGCCGGGTCACCACCCCCTGGGCATGTTTGGCTGATTTTTTTTTTGTTTTCGCGTGATTTAAATCACGCTTGGAGCAATTTTGAATGGTCAATCACATTTAATCTTCCTTTTTTTAAGTGCTCTCTCAAAAAGGCATAAATCCGAGCAACAAAAAACTACTTTTGTACTAGTGCAAGTCGGTGAAAATGTTCACATTAGGAAACCATTTAGATATTCGCACATAAAAGTGTTTGATTAGTAGTAATATAACGAGTATAGAACCATCCTCATAATTGCGTGCGCAGTCCTAAGTAGAAGTTTTTCTTTAGTTTGGTGAACATACTTATCTTGTTTCTGATACGTGCCACACAACTTTCTGGTCAACACCCGTTGATCTCACTGATTAACCAGGTTGCCAGTAGTTGGGGATTACACTTGCATTAGCATAGGACCACTTTTCCATTTTGCATGCGCGTTTCCATATACTTTTGGCAAGAAGCTTTTGTTTGCATATATAATTTCCTGTCAGTTGAATTTTGAAACACGCTAGAAAAATCAACTGAAAAGTCCATTATCGGACCTTATTGGTTCTTTAAAGATTAGCTATCTTGAATTGGGCCAATGAACAGGGGTGGAGTGGTAAGGGGGAGGTTTAGTGTTCAAAGTGACCCAGATTCGATTCCAGTCTCCAGGGCCGGCCCGAAAGGTGTGCGGGATTGGCGACGGCTCAGGGTCCAAACTCATCGGGGGCCCATTTTTTTTTTTTTTGTGTTAGTTTTACACAATAAAGTTAGAATATATACGTAATTAATCGGAAAAATATCATCCTGAAGCAATTGGTTTTGTGGTTTGAAAGTCACTTTAATAAAAATAAGACATGTGTTATAATCACGACATCCTCAGTTTTGTTTTTCTTTATGTTTGTTATCTATTTATTAAATGCAAATGAAATTAATTATTTAATTTTGTCAATTTACATTAAATGATTGGTGTTGACTCAAATAATATTAATTTATTTTCATATATTTAATTTTTTTATATATAATCTTTTAAAAAAATTATATTTAAGATGCCCTTATTTTCTGTTCGCACAACGCCTAAAGATTTCTGAATATTTCCGGAGACAGCTCTGTGACACCCGGCTATTTTAAGTCCTTACCGTACTAGTGTGACACGTGTTATGAATAAATAAAGGCAACATTTTATTAAATGTGGTGCTATTATGTGGTATTTGTTGTGTTGGAAAAATCTAAACTTTGTTAAATATTATGTTGGCAATAATAAGATAAACGCTTATCGCGTAACGAACATGCGAAACGAACGTCGGTGACCGCCCGGTTAATGTTAAAATCCTAAAAATATTCCGTTATGATAAAAATTCTATTTTTAGTCATATCCGTAAAGAAAAATTAATTAAAACACTTAAAAACGCTATTTTACGAATTTAAGCGCATACTTCACAGTACATACCATGGTTGGAATCTTATCTAAACTTGTTTGTTGATATTTAGTTGGAATTTTTAAGATTCTTTTATTACAAAAAATATGTGATGATGAGATCCTTGGTATTTGGATGGTGATGAGTTAGACTGAGGGGAGTGGGGCGACTCCCACCCCAAGTCGCCTCCAACACCGCCCCCCATGGCGTCCCCAAGGGTGTCCCCCTCCTGCCCATCCTCTGCTCGTCGCCCGGCTCTCCTCACACAACCCAATTTGGCACAAAATTTCAGGAGACTCCCCCCTTCCAAGTCGCCCAAGGCCGCCCCACACACCATTCCCTCTTTTTTGCTCAAAATCCTCTAGGCTGACGTGGCGCCACGTATCGCAAGACGCCCCATCCTAAGGCCGCCCCACTCCCTTCAGTCTTATCACATATGTGCATGGCTCTAGAAACACCCTTAATTCAATTATTTATGACTAGTCTATTTTCATATTCAATATTGACATTTGTTTATAGGACCTGCAATTAAATGCGTCATTAATACTATTTAAATATTCATATGGTTCACTATGTCGTATTATACTTTACCGGTCTTAATGAGAAACTCATTATGTGTAAACAGTATTTAGGGTCGACCCATTGTCTAAGTCAATGGACATTTTTGAGTGTTTATACTTTTGAACTTGATGATTCATGCTATTTGAAGACTTATATATCTATATAACTATATAAAGCAAATGTGATGGAAAAACATGTAATTTTACATCACATACAACTTTAAAAGCAATATGTACAAACAAGAACAACATATTTGAGAATGATATAACAGTAAATAACATTAATTATTAAGACACTAGAGGGATATAATGATAAATTAATCATGCTCCTATAGTTAAAATCTAGATTTCATTCCATCTTTACCCTTTTAACCCTTTCTCTACCCACAAAACTGTTACTGCTCTTTATTTCTTTCGGTAATTGTGTAGTAATTGTGTTTTAATACTGGCCCTTATCGACTACCTTATCAAGATTGGAATCCAACTTATTTCAGCATCATCAACACGAAAAAGCCAAACAATGGCAGATGGTGGAGTTTGAAAAGCAAAGAGATGGAGCTACAGACGGAGAAAGAGAGAATACAAGGGATCCGGTCGATAGTTCCGACAACCGGTCTACGGCGGCATAGCCACCACCACAACAACATCAGCGACAAACAGAGTAGTCTTTCGTCAACATGCTTGGTTTCAAACCCTAATTTTTCTTGAACGAATACAATATGTTTTTTTAATACCTTGTCTTTTCATCATATGATCTGTTTATTTTGGTTTCTTTTACGAGCTCATATTTGTGTTGGTTTTGTTAAATCAGTTATCAGTTACTCCATTTATAAGGTTAAATGTGTTTATCAAGTATAATGCAGTAAGTGTTTGCTTCATCAAGATGTTCACAGGGTTCTGTTAATGGAGGTAATATGTAAAACCCCCTTTTATTATGATATTTCTTGTATTTAAATTAATACCATGTGTTTTCTTTATTTGTAAATAGATATAGGTTTAACATTAGGAGTAAAAAAGTTGCAAATGAAGGAGGGTTAGGTATGTTTTTTTTGTAATTTGATGCTCTAATTGGTATTCCGTGATTAAATTTGTTGATTTCGGACAGAGTTAGGCCTCCGGCGACCCTTCTGTTTCTGGTGACTTCCGACGACTCGATTTTGTTCCCGGCGGCACCACCGGAAAACATCTTTACGCCGCCATCACCACACTTGTTGTTGTTCTTTGGATTCTCGTCGAATTTGCACTCACTTTCTGGTAAAGTTTAATTGGTAAAGTCTTACTGATACAAGTGCAATTATTTAATTTACTATTTCCAGTTATAGTCATTGATCATCTAATTCTTGAGTACTATATTACGATAATCACCTTTGAATGCACATCCAAACCCCTCCATATCAAATCTCCAATATTATAAGTTGTATTTTAAGATGATGTATTGTATTGTTTTTCAATTTTAATTTTGTGTAAATTCTTGAAATTAGAATGTTAGTAACTCAGAATAGTATATTACTTTTTCAATAACAATATCTTGCATTTTGTATCCTAATCTAAGGTAATGTATTGATGATTTTACCAGAATAGAATAGTGAGAGAGATTGAAGAGCAAATCGAAAATTGAGAGAATTGTGCGTGTATGTATATATATTGTCATATTTGCTGTTTGTTCAAAAAGAGATGGTATGTTAATATTCATGGCATGTCATGTTAGTTTTGCTGAATCTATTGCACTCGTGTTGATGGATGTACGTAGGAGGAAGGTTGTCGGTTTTGGATTTTTGCCAAAGCGTTTTCTCTATGGTGGTGTAAGCAGCTGATATCGTTTCCTATGGGTCAATTTAGTATAGGTTGAAGCGGGTCGGGTTTACCCAACAATGTGCCACATGGAGAAATTTATCTCATGGGAAACACATTATTTCAGGGGAACCATAAACGAGAGGATGTTACTAAAAATGTCCTTGTCAATGGCAATAGTTTTGAATCTTTTCTAACATATTTTTTGTCATCTCATAGATTTGGTCTATGGTATTAGTTTTGAATTTTTTTTCTCATGGCAATTGTGATCCCTGATAGTGTTGTAATTAAACACCAAAGAAATCGCAAATGAACAATGAACAATCACAGACAATTCAACTCTAATATCACCGATTACTTTATTGATTATGAAACAAAATACAACGAATTGAAAAACATAAAAGAATTGAACAAGAAATTTCAATGTAATCGAACGAATCAAGCATGATCAGCCGATCAGCTTATAAAGCCCCAATTCTCTAAACCCTAATTACCAATAACAACCAATGTTTGTTTTTAGCACTTTCAGCCCCTGATCTTTCATCTCTTATTCAACCTTATGCTAAAGACTAATAAACTTTGAGAAATGACCCGAAGGCCCATCTAACTCCCCTGCACCAACACATTATGCAATTTTGACTTTATACTTCAATAATCTCCACCTTAAAGTCACAACTGACTTTAGAACAACCCCAACAACTCCATATACAAATCAAATTTATCTCCTAGAAGAGACTTTGTCATCATATCAGCAGGATTTTCTTGTGTTTCAATCCACTTGACCATTACTTCCTTTGAGTTGACTATTTCTCTAATGAAAAACAGTTTGACTTTTATGTACTTGGTGCTCTCATGAAATACACTGTTTTTAGATAGTTGTATAGCTCCTGTATTATCACAATACACTTCAACCTCATCCAGATCAACTCGCAAATCAGATACAAGCCCTTTCAGCCATAATGACTCTTTTACCCCTTTAATCAAGGCTATGAATTATGCTTCTGTGAATGATAATGCAACAACATGTTGCAGCTGAGCTTTCCAACTTACTAAATTTCCCAACACAAGAAATAAATAACCAGTTATGGACCTTCCTTTGTCAAGATCCTTTGCATGATCTGAATCAACATATCCAGTGACCTTTTTACCCTTTTCACCTATTTTATCCCCAAACATCAACCCAACATCTTGTGTACCTTTCAAATATCTGAGGATCCATTTCACAGCTACCCAATGTTCTTTTCCAGGATTAGCCATAAACCTGCTTACTACACTGACAGGATAAGCAATGTCAGGCCTTGTGCATATCATCAGATACATCAAACTTCCAACTATATTAGCATATGACACCTTTTCCATATAGATCCTTTCTTCTTCAGTTTTAGGAGAATCTTTATTTGACAACTTGAAATGTGCAGCAATAGGAACTTTGACTGCTTTACAATTATCCATACAGAAATTACTTAAGACCTTCTTCACATATGAACTTTGACTCAACTTGAGCTGCTTCAATTTTCTATCTCTTTTAATCTCCATACCAAGAATCTTCTTAGTTTCTCCCAGCTCCTTCATGTCAAATTCTTTCATAAGTAACCTCTTAGTAGCTTCTATTTCTTCTTTATCTTTACAAGCCAGCAACATGTCATCAACATATAGTAGTAAATAGACAAAATTACCCATGTTGTACTCCCTATGATAAACACAATTGACGTGTGTAAAATGAAACATATAAATTACATCAAACGAGGCATAAAACTAACCTTTTTTTAGTACTAATGTTGGAAAAAGTGTTTTTTTGTCTTCCTTTTGTATTTTCAGGACCAAATGAGCTCAAACGAACAAAAGGAACAAATATACAGCAAAAACTAACATCAATACAAAGAAAAGGAATAAACGTGGCATGCCCGACCCCTCGACAGCATCTCTAAGAGCAAAAACAAGAAACAGAAGGCTGACCACGGCCCTTGCCCACTAGACACGGGGGCGTGGTCAGATGTCTACAGAAATGGACAAAGCTGTGGAAGCTTCTATGCCCGCCACGGGGGCGTGCCTTGCTCAGCACGGGGCATGGTCAACGCTAAATTTTGCAAAATCTTGCAAATCTTGATAGTACAGATATGCTTCTGCATACGGGGCCATGCCCAGCGAACACGGGGTCGTGTGGAGCCTAATGCAGACAATTGCAATTAATGAAGGAAGAGAAAAGGGATGGCCACGGGGGCGTGTCCGCTGGACACGGGGCCTTGGTCGGACTTCTGTTCAAGCTATAAATAAGGGTGCTTGGTTCATTTCAAAGGCATCCCTTGGCAAACCACCTTTCTCCCACTTTGCCACCACTCCACCACCCACATCCACCACCATCATCCATCATCCACCTTAGAGTGTGTGTAGTAGTCTCGGATCCAAGATTGATCGTAAGAGTTCTTGTCAATCAAAGGTCATGTTTGGCTAAGTCTCTTACATCACTTGGTGAAGACAAGCACTTAATGTATTACTTTTGATTTTTAATCTTTTCATACTTCTTATTTGGTTTTGTATTAATGACTTTAATAACTAGTTTCTTATGTTGAAGGTGAAACTTCTTTATCATTTGTCTGTGGTGTCTTGGCATTACTTTACTGTCTATATAAAGTAAAAGATTTTCACCATTCATATCTCAACGGTCTATATAGAGATATGTTTCCTTGTTCAAAACAGAATGGTTTAGTAAGGTTCTTGCCTTGTTCAGTGTATAGATCCTGCAAGGACCTGGGTCATGCTTACTAGAACCTCCTTCAATACCCATTGGTATTGGATGACGGGGGTGCAAATGGCTTGATCCCCTCATATGTAAACTACTATTAATACATTAAAACGGCTACTTGGAATTGTATCCCTGCTGACTCAAACCACTTAGCCGAGGGTAGTGTCATCTTCAAAAGAGGGGCCTACCACTTTTAGCATTAATAACTTAATTAATTATCTTTCAATATTCCGACCCTTTGGGATTTTATCCTTGCTGACTCAAACCACTGGGTTGAGGGTAACATCACCTTTAAAAGAGGGGCCTACTACTTTAACTAAGATAATCTCTTAAAAAGCACAAAAGTGCGGAAATCATAAAAGGATACATTCAAGGCGAGTCGAATCCAAGTGAATCATCTTGTCTATATGTTTTTATTTTTAATTTTATTTCAGCATTTTTAGTTTTATTTTTCTTGATTAAAAAATTTTCCAAAAATTTTAGCTTGATTAGACGTTGAGGATAAACCAGTACTAAAAGCTCTTGTGTCGTTGGACGACCTCGGTATCTTACCAACGCTATACTACACTCACGATGAGTGCACTTGCCCATGTGTGTGTTTCGTGTTAGTAGAATATCGTGTTTTATAAATTTAAAACTTGACTAATGTATAAAATGGGCTTAAAATATCAATAAAAACATATCGCACTCAACACGCATCAAGTTTTTGGCGTAATTACCGGGGATACAAGGATTTTAAGAAAGCTTAAAATCGACGGCCTAATCGTTTTTCAAAACATTTTTTTTAAACCGCACGCACATTTTTGCATTTTTCTTAAATTTTTGCATTACAGTAGTCTGAACACGGGGCTGTGCTCACTGAACATGCCCCCATGCTGCATAAAATTAACAAAACACCCAGATACAAAGTCTGAACACGGGGTCGTGTTCGCTGAACACGCCCCCTGCTGAACTAAACCAATCACATTTTTCAAAACGCCCAGATACAAGATCTGACCGTGGGGCCGTGCTCGTTGAACACGGGACCGTGGTGAGCCTCTGTTTTCGTTTTTATTTTTGTTTTCTGGTCCCGAGACTCTGTTGTGGTCTGCTGAGTAATTCTTATGGATCAATACTTAGGGGGTTCCAACTACCACTATGAGGAAGATGATTATGAAGAAGACTATTGTACCATTTGTGGTAATCCTCATTCGGTGCAATATTGTGATCTCTTCGAACCATCCCCTTCGTACACATATTATGAGGAGCCCAGGTACTAGCCAACCACTTCATACACCAACTATGAAGAGCCAAGGTATGAACTTTCTCCCTCATACTCATATCTTGAAGAACCAAGGTATGAGCCTTCATACTCATACTTTAAGGAACCAAGTTATGAGCTTTCTTCTTCATATACTTACTATGAGGAACCATGGCGTGAACAACCCACCTCATATAAGTATTATGAAGAACCAAGTTACGACCCTTATCCATCATATACTTACAATGAGGAACAATGGTATGAACCATTTACCTCATATGAGTATTATGAAGAACCAAGGATCGAACTTCCGAACTCAAGCAGTTGGGATATTTATTCCGATCACTTTGACGAACCACCAACTATTTCTCCCGTAGAAGAAAAGATAATAGAACACCTTAAAACTATCGAGCCCTATATAAAAGAAGCCCACGCAAGGGAAGAGGAATCCCGCGCAAGGTAAGAGGTAACTTGTACTAAAGAGGTGATAGTTGAAGAGGAAAAATTGGAAGAACAAGTAAGTGAAAAACCGATACATGAACTAAACAACAAAAAAGGTGAGTCCGACAACGTTAATCTTCAAAAAGAATCTAATTTTCAAGAAATTACCCTCTTGTCACCTTCTTTCGAAAACCATTGTTTGGTACCTACTCAAGCTTTTAAAAGATTTAAACACCGACACTAAAATTGACGATATGGTAAGCATTAAGTTAACAAATGATCAAACTACGCTAATAAAAGATGATCCATTTGAATTTAACATTACACCGGTTCTATGTTTCTTTCAAAATTCTTTTATTAGTAATATTAAATTGATAAAGATCTTTGTGTTAATATAATACCAAACTACATTTTCGAACAATTAAGTATTGGTGATTTTTCTCCACTTCAAATACTCATTTTCCTATCTAATCAGAAAACAATAAAATCAATGGGAGTAGTTGAAGATGTGTTAGTCCAAAAAAATCAAATGGTAGTCCCAACCGACTTCGTCATCCTTGATGACGCTCCACTAGTGTTGGGACGACCTTTTGTGAAAACCCACGAAGCTTTGAAAAATAGGAAGCAAAACAATCTACCCATTCAATTATGGGTATTCAAAAAATGTGTCGATCTTGAGCGTTCAATGAAATATCCAATCGGCAATGATTACCCCCTAATTGAAGATGAAGATGAGCCACCCGATACGGAAGAAGAAATCGACCACTTTGTTGAAGAAGAGGTCGCCATTGAACAAACCTTTTTGGTTCTTGGCCAAAATGAGCAACCAAATAAGGAGTCTCCTAAAGAACCACCACTTGAGCTCAAAGAACTCCCAAAAGGTTTGGAATATGCTTTTCTCGACAAGGATGGTAAGTTACCTGTAATTATTTCGTCCAAATTAACTAGTGTAGAAAAAGAAAAATTAATCACACTTTTGAAAAAAACACAAAAACGTGATCGCTCGGAGGTTTGTAGATATCAAAGGAATAAGCCCTACCATGTGCACACACAAAATTTTAATGAATGATGACTATAAATCGGTAATACAACCACAACGTAGAGTAAATTCAAACGTCCAAGAAGTGGTTAAAAATGAAGTCATCAAATTACTTGACGCCGGACTTATCTACCCAATTTCCGATAGTCCTTGGGTAAGTCCCGTCCAAGTAGTTCCTAAGAAAGGAGGTATGACGGTGGTCACTAATGAAAAAAATGAATTAATACCAACAAGAACCGTCACCGGATGGAGAGTGTGTATAGATTATCATCGATTAAATGAGGCAACAAGGAAAGATCAATTTCCCTTACCTTTTATTGATCAAATGTTAGAAAGATTATCCGGTCACAAACTTTATTGTTTCTTAGATGGTTTTTCAGGTTACTTTCAAATACCGATAGCACCCGAAGACCAATAAAAGACAACATTCACATGTCCCTACGGAACTTTTGCCTATCGACGCATGCCTTTTGGTCTATGTAATGCCCCCGCAACTTTCCAGCGTTGCATGGTAGCCATCTTCATGATATGATAGAAAAGACTATGGAAGTCTTCATGGACGACTTTTCTTTCTTTGGAGATTCATACGACCAATGCCTCGATAACCTTGACAAATGCTATCCCGATGTGAGGAAACTAACCTCGCCCTTAATTGGGAAAAATGCCATTTCATGGTGACGGAGGGAATAGTACTCGGTCATAAAATCTCAAGCGAAGGAATGGAGGTTAATCGGGCTAAAATAGACACTATTTCCCGATTACCGCCCCTATCCTCCGTTAGAGCAATCAGGAGTTTCCTAGGACATGCCGGATTTTATAGACGATTTATCAAAGACTTTTCTAAAATCTCAAGGGCTTTAACAAAATTACTTGAAAAAGATGCTTCTTTCATCTTTGACAAGGATTGCAACCAAGCATTTTTAACGTTAAAAGAAATGCTAGTCAATGCACCTATCATGATAGCGCCTGATTGGAAATTACCTTTCAAAATCATGTGTGATGCAAGTGACTTTGCAGTTGGAGCTGTCTTGAGACAAAGAAAAGATAAGCATTTTCACCCAATATATTACGTTAGTAAAACACTTAATGATGCACAAGAAAATTACACAACAACTGAAAAAGAATTACTAGCTGTAGTATTTGCTTTTGATAAATTTCATTCTTATCTTGTTCTTTCTAAAACGATAGTTTATACAGACCATGCAGCCATTCATTATCTCTTTAAGAAACAGGATGCCAAACCACGTTTAATCAGATGGATTCTACTCCTCCAAGAATTCGACATTGAAATAAAAGACAAAAGAGGAGCAGAAAACACCGCTGCAGATCATCTATCCCGCTAGGAAGATCCAGCTTTGGAGGCAACTAGGCACGGGCTAATCAATGAAAAATTCCCAACGGAGTCCTTAGAAATGGTGGAATACCGAGAAGAGTCATGGTACGTCGACTACGCCAACTACCTAGCTAGTGGAATAGTCGCCAAAGGATGGTCACATCATCAAAGAAAAAAATTATTTGCCGATATAAAGCATTATTTTTGGGAAGATCCTTACCTTTTCAAAATGTGTGCCGACCAACTTATCCGACGAAGCGTACATGGTAGTGAAGCAAGAAGAATTCTCCGTCATTGTCATGAAGGTCCATACGGAGGACATCATGGTGCCGCTAGTACCGCACGAAAGGTATTTGATTAAGGATTTTATTGGCCAACCATTTATAAAGACGCCCAAAGTCTTATCAAGACATGTGATGCATGCCAACGATCAGGTAATATTTCTTCCAAAAACGAAATGCCACAAAATGACATTCTTGTTTGTGAAATTTTTGATGTGTGGGGACTCGACTTTATGGGACCTTTCCCACCGTCAAAAGGAAACAAATATATACTTGTGGCTGTGGATTACTTGTCAAAATGGGCCGAAGCCGAAGCTCTTCCAACAAATGATGGTAGGGTTGTGGTAAGATTCCTGAAACGATTATTTTCTCATTTTGGTACTCCAAAAGCATTAATAAGTGATAGGGGTACCCATTTTTGTAATCATCAACTTGAAAAAATCTTAACAAGATATGGGGTCTATCACCGGATCTCCACCGCATATCACCATCAAATAAATGGACAAGCCGAAGTGACTAATCGAGGTTTAAAAAGAATACTGGAGAAAACCGTAGGGTTAAATAAAAAGGAATGGGCCGACAAATTAGACGACGCTTTATGGGTTTTTTGAACTGCATATAAAACAACCATAGGTACCACCCCATATAAGCTTGTCTATGGAAAAAGTTGTCATTTGCCAATAGAAATAGCACACAAAGCCTACTGGGCAATAAAAAACATAAACTTAGACATAGAAACTTCCAGTAAAAATCGATTTTGTCAATTAAATGAATTAGACGAACTAAGGAATCACGCATATTCCAACTCCGAAATTTATAAGGATAGAATGAAAAATTTGCATGATAAACACATTAAACCTAATGAATTTCAGGTAGGAGATCAAGTTCTATTGTTTAATTCACGACTTCGATTATTTCCCGGTAAATTAAAGTCTAGGTGGTCGGGACCTTTTTCTATCACCCATATTTTTCCAAACGGTGCAATTGAAATTAAATCTCAGAATGGAATTCCATTTAAAGTCAGTGGCCAACGGCTAAAGCTTTATTAAGGATTCATTGAGGATTAAGAGGAAGAAATCTCGCTACAAGCGGCCGAGGAATAAACAAAGGTTTGTGCATCAAAATCATTTCTTGCAGGTAATGAACGTCGGGAAAGCTTCTAAAATCGGTAAGATTTCTAAAACCAAGTTTCAGGAAACAGGTCACTCACACGTGCACTAAAAATAATTTACCCGCCCACAGGGCCGTGCCCACTGGACACGGGGCCATGGCCGGCTTCTGTCGGGGATAAAACCACTTTTATCTTTCATTTTCATTTCAACATGACTCGTTTCCCCGAAAACTCTCTGGTTCCTCCGCGAATCTCTGCAGATTTTCACGTTCTTCCACCGTTCAACTTCGTCAAGGTATGATTCTATCATCATAGTTAGTTAGTTTAATGATTTGCATGTAGTTTAACATCAAAAATTTGGGGAAAATCTAGGGTTCTTGAACTTGAACCAAATCAAACCTCAAATTTTTGCTTATATCTGTTAGTATTAGTGTAGTTACATGTTATAGGAAGTAAATCAACTAAAGTTGTTTGTGGATTTGCCCAATTTTGAACAAAAACCTCAAACCCTTGTTTTTTAACCGAAAAAGATGAAATTGAAGGGGTAAACGGTTTGACTTCGAAAAAACGGAACTTGGGGTTTCATTTTCGGGGAAAACCGCCCTTACTCAGCCAAAAATTTTCAAGTTTTCGAAATCGGGTCAAAAAATGAGATTTTTGGGAAACAGACGCCTGAGCACGGGGTCGTGCTCAGCGAGCACAGGGGCGTGGCCAGCAAAACTCAGCCAAACACGGGGCATGGTCAGTGGCCACGGGGTCATGTTCAGCTTGTTGTTTTCAGTTTTCCTCGGAAATTTATTGTTTCGTGCTAATTGTTTTTTGTTTTCTTTCAGATGGCCAGGAAATTCACAAGCTTCAATCAAAACGAATAGAACTATCAAGCCCGATTTGAAGTTCTCCAGACAAGGCCCGAGGAAAATCCAAGACAAGTCTGCCTCGAGACCGTGGAAGCTGTGGGGCAGCTAGATCGTTTCAATACCGTAGTCACGGGTCCACTAAGGGTGGCCCTCTGCACTAGAATCCATCCGGTCCACGAATATAGCATGGAGTTCTATAGCACATTTGCATTCAAAGCTACAGAAGATCCGTTTGATGGGGAGGGGGTTGAATTCCGCTGTGCTGGGGAAACACTTTTAATCTCTATTGCACAGTTTGGGGCAATAATTGCGTTGTTTTCCGAAGAGGACGCCGGAGACGAAGAAAACACGGGTGGTCTCCGTGAAATCTCGCCAAACATGCGTCAGACGGCATGGTCTCAAATCGGGGAAGGTCCATACGATCCAAGCCAAACCAAAAGCTCCCAGTTGCGGGACCCTCTATACCGCTACATTCATAGGGTCCTTAGCAACTCCCTAAATCAAAGGCATGATGGTACCAGTGTTGTTAGACTACGTGATCTGACGGTCTTACACTACATCCACAACCGTGTCCCTCTTGATGTTCCCCACTTGCTCCTCCGAAATATGCATCTGAACCAACTGGCCACTTCCCCGACACATATCTTCATATCTTCTTTGGGGGATGGATCTACATCCTTTACAAGAACTTTGTTCAAAATATGCCAAGATCCTTCCGTAAAGGTCCATGGTCGGGCAAGGTGGATTTCGTTATATGTCGCTCAATGGGAATCATCAACGAGGCCGGTGACGGAACGGTCCAATTCCAAACCGTTCAGGGGCATGTTTGGAACCCGCAGGAGGCTCTCATTCTTCACGCCACCCCAATATGTCCTCCTCCTCAGTTTCATGTCCAGGCGGGCTCATCCTCTTCTCAAGGGGGTGGTTTTCCTAACTTTCGAAGCTTACATGATCTTTTGCAGGAAAACCTCTTATGCACCCGCAACACCTACAACATGGCTAGCAACACCTACACCCGGGTCGGAGCAATGGAGAGGAACATCTCCGACATGCAAGATGACATCAGCCACATCCGGGAGCACATGGTGTATCGAGGAGGAGATGATGAAGATGAGGACATGGATTGATGCGGAGGCGTTAAAGGTGTTGGTGCATTCATATGTCGTCTTCGTCTTATGTCGAGTCTCGGGTTCGTTGCAGATTTGAACAAGTGTGACATCATCATTATGACATCATCATGTGACATCATAATGATGACATCACAATTTAGAACTCATGAAACAAGGAATAGATGGTTGACCGTTTGAAGAATAGTTGAATGTTTGAATATCTTGTAACCGTTTGAGAATCATGTACGTTTGAAGGGTTCCGTTTGAAATGGTCATGCCACTTTCAAACGGAAGGGTCTTCCCTATAAATAGCCTTCAAACGATTTCATTTGTAACGTTCTAGATTCCGACGCCGAGGTACTATCGAAGTGTCTCCTGTCCTGTAAACATTCAGAAATTAATATACGAGACATTTAATAGTGAATCCAAGCTAAACGAAGACCGAATCAATGAATTCCGCCTCTGATTCGGTCTGAGCACTCTTCTGATCGACTCGTTAGGTCGTTTCAAGGTGATGTGACAAGGATGCAGCTTCTACCAGGTTAACCCTTTATCCCACGAACAATTAACTGGCCTGCGTGCCAAAGTTTGAACAATTTACTTTCTTTAACACTTTTACTTTTCTGCATTTTATTTTCCGTTTATGTGTGATGTAGGATGATTAACTTTGATATGTTTAGGATGTTTGTTATATGTTGTGTGGTATGGTATTTAAGCAAAAATAGGTACCCAGGAAGCTTAGAGGCACTAAGTATTAGTGCTACATAAGCCCGGAAACCCAAACCGAAAGCCAAAAACCTGTTTTCATTGATTGCAGACTGTCACCACGGGGCCGTGCTCAGCCAGCACACCCCCGTGTCCACCACCCTGTACCTATTGTTTGTCTGAAAACTGCCCACCATGGGGTCGTGTCCACCAGACATGCCCCCGTGGTTACCTTCTGTAAGTTTATGTTACCGGCACTATTACCACGGGGCCGTGCTCACCCAGCACGTGGTCGTGGCCAGGTGGCCAGTAACACCAAACCTTGTTTTTAAACACCTTTTTGCGCATTCAATCAACCTAAAAACTTATTTTTGGGACACATTGAGGACAATGTGTAATTTAAGTGTGGGGGGATGCTAAAACCTTGAATTGTGCATGTCCTAATAACAATCCTTACACAAAACTCTATTGGAACTGCTAATCACCCCAATTTTTTTCAAAAACTTTTTGTTTTTTTACTTGTCTTGGTTTAATTTGGGAATAACAAGTTCTAAAAAGGTTATATTTTTACAAATTTACAACCGATAGCATCATGATAAAAATAACCAACATAAGAAAATTATGAAACGGCATGACAAATCTAGTTAAAATTTGATTATATATACTTTATCACATTATAAACCCATTCCCACAATAAGTGAGTTTTGAGCCTTTATTGAGCATACAAGCATACATATTTAAAACTAAATGCTCATTTTTCGTTTCTTGTGTGAATAGCCGCTTGGTTCTTACGACTCTATAACTTGCCACGATGATACATTCCCGGTCCTTACCAACTTAAACCCAAGTAAGTAAATGATGGAAGCATTATGACTAACCCATTTTCCTTTCAACACCATTATTTTTCATTTTCTTTACCACCTACCCAAAATCCCCCTAGTTAACCCCTTTGAGCCTAAACCTTTTCATTTCTAAACCCACAAAACAAACATCCTTTTCCCACCAAAACCGTTTTTCTTTTCAACCCCTTTATTTTAGTAAAAAGCTCGGTTTTCTTGTGACGCCTCTATATGAAAAAAAATTAAAAAAATAAAAATACTCTAGCAATAAACAAACAAGTTCCCCAAATGAACTTTGTTTGAAAATGCTTAGTTTCAATAAAAGTCACAAAAACAAAAAAAGTTTTATGACGACCGACGCTTTTTACGCTTTTAGTCCTTTTTACTAACCACTAACCCAAAACCACCTACCTTTAGCCCAAGCCTAACCCTTTCCCAAGTCCTCTTGATATTTACAATGGTTTATAGTTAAAAAGGAGGAGGATTGATTGCTTGAAAAGCATATGGTAGAAGTAAGTTCCATGCTGGTCTCGAGTGTTTTTACAAAAATACATCTTCGGCCGAGTGTTGAGTGATCTCCCGTGAGGTATGTGAACTTGTATATAAATGGAATTTTAAAGAGGCATTTTATGCCCAAATAAGTAATTTCTCTTATGAAACGTTCTAAACAAATCATAACGAATAGGATTGTAAATAATATAAAAATAAAACTCAATAAAGATCTTGGATTCCCGACACTCAAGACAAGCCCAAAAATTCTCTTCTACCCATTCCATTTGGGTGTGTAAGCCACATAATAAAGAGTTTTGCTTGAGGACAAGCAAAGATTCAAGTGTGGGGGTATTTGATGTGTGTAAAATGCAACATATAAATTACATCAAACGAGGCATAAAACTAACCCTTTTTAGTACTAATGTTGGAAAAGTGTGTTTTTGTCTTCCTTTTGTATTTTCAGGACCAAATGAGCTCAAACGAACAAAAGGAATGCAACAAAAACTAACATAAATACAAAGAAAAGGAATAAATATGGCATGCCCGACCCCTCGACAACATCTCCAAGAGCAAAAACAAGAAACAGAAGGCTGACCATGGCCTGTGTCCACTAAACATGGGGGCGTGGTCAGATGTTTGCAGAAATGGACAAAGTTGTGGAAGCTTCTATACCCACCACGGGGGCGTGCCCAGCTCAGCACGGGGCGTGGTCAACGCTAAGATTTGCATAATCTTGTAAATCTTGATAGTACAGACACGCTTCTGCACACGTGGTCGTGCCCAGCGAACAAGGGGCCGTGTGGAGCCTAATGCAGACAATTGCAATTAATGAAGAAAGAGAAAAGGGATGGCCACGGGGGCGTGTCCGCTGGACACGGGGCCATGGTCGGGCTTCTGTTCAGGCTATAAATAGGGGCGCTTGGTTCACTTCAAAGGCATCCCTTGGCAAACCACCTCTCTCCCACCTTGCCACCACTCCACCACAACTACAACACCCACATCCACCACCATCATCCATCATCCACCTTAGAGTGTGTGTAGTAGTCTCGGGATCCAAGATTGATCGTAAGAGTTCTTGTCAATCAAAGGCCATGTTTGGCTAAGTCTCTTACGTCACTTGGTAAAGACAAGTATTTAATGTATTACTTTTGATTTTTAATCTTTTCGCACTTTTTATTTGGTTTTGTATTAATGACTTTAATAACTAGTTTCTTATGTTGAAGGTGAAACTTCTTCATCATTTGTCCCTGGTGTCTTGGCATTACTTTACTGTTTATATAAAGTAAAATATTTTCACCATTCATATCTCTACAGTCTATATAGAGATATGTTGGCTACCTGGTCGAGGGTTAAGGGAATGGTTTAGTAAGGTTCTTGCCTTGTTCAGTGTATAGATCCTGCAAAGACCTGGGTCAAGCTTACTAGGACCTCCTTCAATACCCATTGGTATTGGATGGCGGGGGTGCGAATGGCTTGATCCCCTCATATGTAAACTACTATTAATACATTAAACCGGCAACTTGGGATTCTATCCCTGCTGACTCAAACCACTTAGCCGAGGGTAACGTCACCTTCAAAAGAGGGGCCTACCAATTTTCGCATTAATAACTTAATTAATTATCTTTCAATATTATGACCCTTTGGGATTGTATCCTTCCTAACTCAAACCACTGGGTTGAGGGTAACGTCATCTTCAAAAGAGGGGCCTACTACTATAACTAAGATAATATCTTAAAAAGTCCAAAAGTGCGGAAATCATCAAAGGATACATTAAAGGCGAGTCGGATCCAAGTGATTCATCTTGTCTATCTGTTTTTATTTTTATTTCAGCATTTTTAGATTTATTTTTCAAGCTTAAAACCTTTTTCGAAAATTTTAGTTTGATTAGACGTTGAGGATAAACCGATACTAAAAGCTCTTGTGTCCTTGGACGACCTCGGTATCTTACCAATGCTATACTATGCTCACGATGGGTGCACTTGCCCATGTGTGTGTTTAGTGTTAGTAGAATATCGTGTTTTATAAATTTAAAACTTGACTAATGTGTAAAATGGGCTTAAAATATCAATAAAAACATATCGCAATCAACACGCATCAACAACTATCATAGTTGCTTCTGTTGAATCCATTACTTAACATATAATCATCAAATCATTTATACCACTGCCTGGGTGATTGTTTCAACCCATACAACGACTTCTTCAACAGACAAGCCTTTCCTTCATGACCCTCCAGTTCATAACCCTTTGGTTGGGCCATGTAAATTCGTTCTTCCAAATTTCCATGCAGAATTGTGGTTTTAACATCCAGCTGCTCTAACTCCAAATCAAGAGTAGCCACCAAAGACAAAATCACTCTTATGGAAGTATGTTTGACTACAGGAAAGAAAATCCCATTGTACTCAATCCCAGCTTTCTGAGTAAAGCCTTAGCCACTAACATGGCTTTGTACCTTGGTGTGACATCTGTGCTTGTGTAATCATTGTACAGACTCTAAAAAATTCAATATCAATAAAACAATGTGTTTTGATCCCAATGTTTGTTATTTATGTTTGACATTATGCACGTTTTGATTTTTGATCGATTTTAAACTCCATATCGCTTTCTGGGAAGTTATACGCAAACTGATGCGTAATCATAATCAGTTTAATGCGACGAACACTCCAGAATAGCAACATAAGCTTAACATACCTTATATAACCTTTACATAAATTAGAAATAAGTTTTAAAGGGAGTTTATTCGCTTACAGGGACTATTTGCGTCAAACTGCAAAAGTCTGTTGTTTCGTAAGGCAACGTACAGTCCGGAACTTGATCATAAGCTAAACATACCATAAATAACCTAAATATAGCTTAGAAATAAGCTTTGAGTGGTTCGGTGTGCAAAAATATGCTTATTTGATCTTACAGGGACTAAAAGTGTCAAAAACGGCGTAAGTTTGCATTTACGCGCATATCTTACGTTCTAACCACATCTGGACATCCAAAATTTTTGTAGTCACTAAAATATTTTTATTTTAGCGATCGGCATGCAAAAATACCATTCATCGCTTAATTTGGATCATTTTCACGTCCGTTCGAGTTTCGTCGTAATTAGACGAATAACGCGATTGTACGATCAAACAAACCGACATCCGGGACTTTTCCGAGCATATTTTGTGTCCCCTATACTTTGATTACCTTTTAGAGCCTTGAAAATGACTTAACGGGGGTCAAATGTGCCAAAAATGAGCTTATGCAAGTGCAGGGACCAAAATTGTAAATTGTGAAACTTTGCTGATTTGCAGATAGGACGCGGGCCGCGTAAGCCCTGTCCCCATTCTTACGCGGGGCGCGTGAGAATGCCCAGCGACAGAAACTCAGTTTTAGCAATCTGTTGATAGATCAGGGGCTGTTCTTGCCATTTTCTTTGTGTGTTAGCCAAGTTAACACCTCCCCAAGTAATTTAGCTGTCCCATAACACATGTATGGCTGTGATCTAATGCTTGGAGGTTACATAAACACATGGCTTGATCTTTTGAACTTCCAACAAGTATAAATAGCCATGCCATTCATTTGTTTCACTCACCCTTGATCTGATTTTCTCTAAGTTGAGGTTTATAACTTCATACTTGAGAATTTTAAGATCAAGTTCTCCCTAGCTTGGACCCTTTGTAAGCTTCTTTCGTGCTTTTATCGCTTTCCAAGCATGAAAGTCAAACAGTGTTTGACTTTTAGCTTTGACCAGTCAATGGTCAACACAAAGTTCGTTTGAACTTTGTAACGTGATTGTAATCACGATGGTTATAATCCTTAGTGATTATACCTACTGATTACCACGTTAACTAGGTGTAGTGACGAGTCAAAGTTTCGGTCAAAATGCGTTTTAGCACGCATTTTGCAACGAAACTACTTTTAGGTATCAAAACACTTTGTTTTGATACCAAATCAGTTTCAAAGTTAGTTAAACATGTTTTGACATGTTTAACTCGTCACTATTAGTTTAGTGTTTGTTTAGGGTCGTAAGTTAAGCGGTCTAAACAACCGCTTAGACTTTCGAACCTGACCCGTTTGGTCGATCTTTAGGATCCGACCAAGCATGTTTAGTGATCATAGTTGCATAGGGAATAACCTCTGAGGTTATACCTTATGATCACATAGGATTGGTTAGCTATTCGTTAAATAGTTTACATGCCCATAGGAAATGACCAAAATGCCCTTTTGTAGCATAAGTCCATATTGTGCATATGTGAACATATTTTTGACCTCTAATCTGATTTAGTAACATGTTTAGGTATAATTAGGCAAGTAAGACTTGACATAGCTCATTGATAACCATCCGACCATAGTTTTGCGCAACCGACGCATTATAGTAGCTTATACTACCATAACGGGTCGAAACGGGTCAAAAGCACTTAGGTAGACTTTCAAATCAGAATGTTGGGACTATTAAATCATGCCATATGAGTGCCATTACTCATTTGATTTATAGAACATCATTATATCCTATCTCCCAGTTTAGGATCCGATTATTAACATCGTTACCTATACTAGGTGCCTTGTTGATTCCGTGATCCTTGGAGCTTAAATTGGTCTTATTCTCAAGACTAATAAGCAATCCCAAGTGAGTACATAGTTCCCCTCTTTTACCGCTTTCAAATACTTTGGGGTGATACACATGTGCATACTTGTTACTTTCATGCTTTCATTGCTTTTATGACATAAACATGCTAGTTTAACCTAGTACACATATAGTACATGCTTTCAATTATGTTTTGCTATGTATTTTTACTTAGCATGCTAGCACAATTGATTTCATAAACATTTTTGCTATGTATGTTTACTTAGCATGCTAGTACATTGATTCCATAAACATTTTTGCTATGTATGTTTACTTAACATGCTAGCACATTGATTTCATGAACATTTCTACTATGTATGTTTACTTAGCATACTTAGTACATGGTTTTCACATGCTACATTGGTTATGACATTTGGTATGTTTAATCGGGACAATAATACATTCATTAACATTAGCTACGCCGCTCGGTAGTATGTAATGGTACCATAGGACTTGACAAATCCCGTTTCTGACTTCCTAGGTTTGTTTGGAAGTTGGGAATGACAGAATCCGATATACATAACTTAGATAAAACTTTTATTTGTTTAAAGGTTTCTCTCCACAGTCGCAAGGCTTGAATGTATGCGATTAACATTACTGCATAAATGTTTGTAATCATAAAGCATTGTTTTCTGCAAAACATAACATTTGATTTAAACTTAGGTTTATTTAAAAACCTTGTTTTGTACATTTTCCTATGGGGTTGAGTAATTACTAGTTATTCACCATACATGACATTTGTTTTCACATTGACATTATCACATAGTTTGAGTAGATATTTTCTACTTGCTATGCATTACATTTGGTTATACATAATACATTTCACACATGACATTGAACATGGTTTACACAATAAACATTTTGACATTAAACAAGACATTTTGATTGATTATTGATAAGTGACTTATGTAACGGGGCTATGTGTTATATGATAAAAGCATGGTGGATATGTCGCTGGTACTTCCTATATATAAGTGCTTTTATTATATTACACATTGTTGCGTTATCTAAACCACTTTGACAAAGACATGAAACATTTTATACAAGAACACGACATTTACCTACATATACATTTACCTTTTTTTTGAAAGGTCAAAATTTTATAAAGAAAAACAGACGACCCGACACTAAAAACACCCGGGACCAAACCCAAGATTACAACATGTACATCGGACTCTTACACCATTCCTTCTGATCTAGGTTACAATGAGAGGACCTATTTTTAAGCCAAAAAAAACCGAGGGACCTAACCTCCCTGAATATGTCCTCGAAGTTCCTCCTCCCATTCGAGAAAATCTTGTCATTCCTAGCCTTCTTGATACACTAGCATGCAACAAAGACAAGCCCCCGAATAATCTCATTATATCTCTTATCACGTGGGAAACTTTTATGGCATTCCAACAAATCACCAAAGGAAAAAAGCAAAGATGTGAGGAGTGTTCGCCCAAGCGCTTAACCTATTCCACAACCAAATGGCAGTCTCACAAGCAGTAAACAAGTGATCAACCGATTCAACTTCTTCCCCACAGAAAACGCACAAGTCCGAGTCGATCCGAAAATTTCTCCTAACTAGCGCTTGTCTAGATGGAATTCGGTCGAACAACGATCTCCAAATAAAAATATTACACTTAGCGAGCACCCAAGAACACCTACAAAACAGATCCGCACCTTCAATACGAAGGTCTTTCACTGCCTCCTTCTTAACCGATCCAGTGGAAAAAATTCCGGAAGCCTCCAACGTCCACAACCATCTATCTCTGGAATCCGAAACTGTGACATTTGAAATAAGACAAGCCGTTTCTTCTAACTCAGCCATAGCTTCATTACCAAACGGTTGGACAGCCCAACTCCAATGCAGGGAGACGGAACCGTTCTCCCCCCGAATTCTATCGCATATCCGACATTCTTTCTGCACTTCAAAAGCAAAAAGTGAAGGCCATTTCAACGTTTACGGAGATTCCCCATACCAAGTGTCGATCCAATAGAGAATGTTCCTCCCATTTCCCAAAACTACCTTAATAAACCTATGAATTCTATTTCCATTAACTAAAAAATTAGCTTCCGAGGTCGCAATATTCTTCCAAGCTCCCGTAATGGTACCTTTGACCGGCAAAATCGACCATCTTCTATTGTTACCGTGGCACACTAATATAACTCTTCTCTAGAGACCCTTATCTTCCGTCCTAAACCTCCAAACCCACTTAGATAAGAACGCTTCGTTAACCAACTTCAGCTTCCAAATCCCAAGCCCTCCTAATTTTTTTGGAAGAGACACTTTATTCCAACCCACCCAATGCATTTTTTTAACCTCATCCAAACCTCCCCATAGAAAGTTCCTCATCATAGCTTCCAACTTATTTCCCACTTTACCTCGCACTTTAAAAACAGAAAAAAAGTAGATCGGCAGGCTTTCAAGAACGGCTTTTATAAGCACCACCTGTTCGCCAATAGACAAAGTTTTCGACTTCCAAGAAGCCAGCCTATTCTGGAATAAAGAAACCACCGGATCCCAACTATTGACTCTATTCATATTCGCCCTTAGCGGAATTCCCAGATATCTGAAAGGCGCGTTACCTCTTCGGTACCCCACCAAAGAAGCCATATTGTCAATCTCTTCCTCCTCAACTCCCACACCAAATAAATTGGATTTGTGGAAATTAATTTTTAGCTCCGAGAATATGTAGAATACCCGAAGAATTCTGGCAACCACCTTGATGTTTTCTTCAGACCATTCACCTACAACTAGAGTGTCATCCGCGTATAGCAAATAAGATATAACCGGACCCCCATTAGGAAGGAAAATACCCTTGAATCTTCCCAAATTGCAAGCTTTCGTCATAACAAACGAAAAAGCTTCCATAATAATGAGGAACAGAAACGGAGAGAGCGGGTCACCTTGTCTAAGGCCTTTTTGACATTTAAAAACGGAAGTCAGAGAGCCGTTAATTAATATCGACGAGCTGGCCAAACCCATAACACCCTCCACCCACTTAATCCAAACCGAAGGGAACCCCATTTGCTCTATGGTCCTTAACAAAAATCCACAATTGACGTTGTCATGTGCCTTCTCAAAGTCAATCTTGAAAATAAACGCCTTTTTACGTGTTTATTTCAGCCATGGCCAAACATCACTAAGAATCAAAGGGCTATCAAGAATGTATCTTCCTTTTAAGAAAGCTGATTGAGAGTCCGACACCACATTCCCAATAACCTTCTTTAACCAATTCGCTAACACCTTCGAAATGACCTTGCTAATCACACCGATTAGGTTTATCGGACGATAATCCTTTAACTCAGTAGGATCTTTAACCTTAGGGAGAGGGTAATAAAGGAAGCACCACACCCTCTGTCAATCGAACCCGAATCATAGAAGTGGGACATGATCTGTTTGAAATCTTCCTCAAAAAAATTCCAGAACTGCTTCACGTACCTGAAGTTAAAACCATCCGGACCGGGCGCCTTATCCGACCCACAATCAAAAACCTCATCTCTGATCTCATTGCCCGAGAAACGCTCCGTAATCAAACAAATGTCTTCAACCGAAAGCACCCTAATCCCTTGACATACCAAACCTGGCCGAAGACTGACCGATTCCTCAAAATGACTTTTGAAAAAACCGAAAATCTCATTTTTAACTGTCTTTGGGTCAGTAACCCATTGATCACCGATGGTCAACCCCGGGATCCCATTTTTCTTCTTCATGTTATTAATAAGCATGTGAAAGAACGAAGAGTTTTCATCTCCCTCGACCGCCCATCTACAACGAGCCTTTTGTTTCAGGTACATAGCCGCCAGGAATTCTTTATCTCAGATGTTTTTTTGACATTCTTCCTTAATCCAAATTTCTGCTTCGTCCAACTCCCTAATCTCGCTTATACCGTCCAACTTTTCCATTTCCTCCATATCTCTTAACAAGTCTTCTTTTTCTTTAACAACCATATTACTTCTCCACTCTTTTATTTTCCCCCTGATATGCTTCAATTTATTGTGAAAACCCACGTCAGGCCTAAAATCGGAGGGAACAAAAGACTCCACAGCATTAGCCACAATAGTGTCAAACCCATCCTTCTCGAGCCACGAATTAAAGAAACAGAATGGTTTGGCTCCAAAGTTTTTTCTGTTAGTGACTAGAACCAAAGGACAGTGGTCAGAGTGGAGCCTCGGAAGAGCACGAAGGCAAGCGTCTGGCCAAAGTCCAAAAAAATCGTTACAGACCAAAACTCTGTCAAGCTTACTGAGTTTATTTGAATTTGGGGCTAGAAAAGTAAACTTTCGACCCTTCATGCTATACTCCATAAACCCTACCAAATCGATGAACTCATTGAAGTTATTAGCACAAACTCTGTTGAAACCCGTGTTTTTCTGGTCGTCAGGGCATCTAACCGCATTGAAATCTCCAAGGCAAACCCACATCCCAGAACCGTTCGAAACCATCTCGAGAATCTTATCCCATAAAATGTTTTTCTCCGACAAACTATGGGGCGCATACACATTTAACACGTTCAGTTCCCTGTTACTACCTTTCAAACATCCTTTAACATGAATAAAATGTCTTTGTTTAATAGTCGCTTGCTTCTGAAAAACAGAAGGATCCCAAATACAAATGACCCCCCCCCCCCCACGATCTCCCAGTAACACCATAAGCATACTATTTGTGGAAAAAAGCGGTTGCCCCCGCTTTTTTTTAAAGCTTAGTAGCTTGGGGGAATAGTGTTAGGCAACTGCCTGGCACTCCCACATTGGACCAAACAGTCTATTATTTTATACCCACTTTAGAATTACGGTTTTGCCCCCATGTTAAAATTATGCTTTTGCCCCAAGTTCAAAATATAATTACCCTTTTGCCCCTAGCTCAAAATTACGATTTTGCCATCGGTTCAGAAATTACGCTTTTACCCTCAGCCAAAATTACGATTTTGCCCTAGTTCAAAATAAAATTATGTTTTTCCTCTATCTCAAAATTACGGTTTTACACCAGTTTATTATTTTACACCCACTTTAAAATTACATATTTACCCTCAGTTTAAAATTACGTTTTTGCCCCATGTCAAAATTACGATTTTGCACTCGGTGCAAAATTACAACTTTACCCTTAATTCAAAATTACGTTTTTGCCCCCGATTCAAATTAAAATTATGGTTTTCCCCTAGCTCAAATTTACGATTTTACCCTCGGTGCAAAATTATGATTTTGCCCCCGGTTCAAAATAAAATTATGACTTTGCCCCCAGATTAAAATTACGTTTGCGCCCTCTGTTCAAAAATATGATTTTTCCCCGTTTAAAAAATTATAATTTCGCCCTCTGTTTAAAATTACGTTTTCGCCCCCGTTCAAAATAAAATTATGTTTTTGCCCCAACTTAAAATTACGATTTTGCCCTCAGTTCAAAATAAAATTATGCTTTTGCCTCCAGCTTAAATTACGATTGTACCCTTAGTTTAAATTTATATTACGATATTACCCCAACTTCAAAATTACGAACTTGCCTTTGCGCAAATTTACGATTTTCCCCTGGTTCGAATTTACAGTATTGTCATCACTTTAGCTTTTAGCAAATTATGATTTTACCCCAGTCAAAAAATACAACTTTGCCCTCAGTTAAAAAATTACAGTATTACCATTGTTTTAGTTTTAGTGTTTTCTTTTAATTGGTTGTGTCGATTTAATTGTTTTTAGTGTCAATAAGTTGCCTAACACTCGCTCATTAGTTCTTACAAGTTACTGTTTTGCCCTGACCTCAAATTACGGTCTTATCATCGTTTTAGTTTTTCTTTCTAGCAAAACTATAGTACTGTTTTTTAGTTAGTTGAGAATTATTCGGCCATCGTCCTGCAACGCGGGCGGGGCATCAACTAGTGGTTTTGCAATTTACATATTTTATACAAATTCACTTTTACTTGGTTATTCATTTAACCATGCATTATCCTTTTAATTTCATTTGATTTTCATATGATTTTATAAATAAAAACATTTTACAAGGTTCATGACTACATTTTTTTGTAAAACACTTCTTTTAACTACAAGTCATGAATCGTGCATAAACAAAACCTATGTATCTCACAGGCATTTTTATGCTGACGTACCTATTTTTACATGTGTTTCAGGTGCTAATGCATGATGATGTTTGTGCTTCACTTAGGCGGACTTGGGCCTTAGTGACTTAAAAGACAGTTATTATGTTATGTTTTGTTCGAACTTCAAGACAATGTAAACATTAATCTTAATAATACAGAACTTTAATTACCATGGTTGTTGAAACAATAATTATGTCGCATCACTCCCCGACGTTTCCGTCGCGGTTTGTTGTTTTAACGCGGTCGGGGTGTGACACTTGGACCTTCAACCTCTTTGATACCCTCTTTTAACTTGTATATCCATTTACAGGATACCAGCTTTTTATCTTTTGGCTTATCAACCAACTGCCAAGTGTCATTCTTATACAAAGAGTCCATTTCCTCATCTATTGCCTTCTTCCATTTTTCATTCTCTTTTGTCGTGATTACCTCCTTATAAGTGAGAGGCTCATTAATGCTTTCATTTTCTGCAGCCAGAAATACCACAATATAGATATTTTCACTTTCTCTAAACTTCAAAGGCTTTACAATCTGCCTTCTTGTTCTATCTCTAGCCAAAAAATACTCTTGATGGCTTGAACTTTGACTGCCTTAAGTTCCAGAGGTGTTACCCTCATCTTCTACAGATTGTGGACTATCATGTTGATCATCCATAGGCTCCACCTCAATTTGGATACTATGATCAACATATTTTGTCTTAACTGCCCTTTCACTAATCAGGTCTTTATACACAATGTCTTCTCTGAATGCTACTATATCTCTACTTACAAATGCTTTAGGACCATCACCATCCATTCTCCACACCCTGTACCGTTTTGTGCCATCGGGATACCCTAACAAAACACATCTTATTGCCCTTGGTTCTAATTTACCTTGGCTTATATGAGCATAAGCCAATGAACAAAATATTTTGAGGTTTCCATAGTTTGTCTTCTCCCCTGTCCAGACTTCCATAGGTGCCTTGTTTCCTATGGCTATAGAAGGTGACCTTGTTTACCAAATAGGTTGTTATAGTCACAGCTTCTGCCTAAAACTTCTTTGGTATGCCTGCACTGATTAACATACATCTTACCTTGTTTAACAATGTTCTGTTGATCCTCTCAACCAAACCATTTTGCTGAGGGGTTCCTGATACAGTTAAGTGTCTCCCAATACCATGCGTTTTACAATAATCATTGAACTCTTTTGAACAAAACTCAAGCCCATTATATGTTCTTAGTCTTTTAATCTTCTTCCCAATTTGATTTTCTACCAGAGTCTTCCAATCTTGAAAACTTTTAAAGGCGTCATGTTTGTGTTTCAATACATAAACCCATACCCTTCTTGAAAAATCATCTACTAAGGAGAGGAAATACCTTGCACCTCCAAGAGATGGAGTCTTAGTTGGACCCCACAGATCTGCATGGACATAGTCAAGAATACCCTTTGTCTTGTGTTTGCCTTTAGTGAACTTGACCATGTGAGCCTTTCCCATTATGCAATTCTCATAAAAATTTGCTCCCTTATCATTGAAACTGATTACTTGTTGCTTCTTCAGTTCTTGCAGTCCTTGATCACTAATGTGGCCAAGTCTTCTATGCCATAATGTTGCTTCACTTAGTTCATCATGTTCAACATTATAATTTTCACCTGTTATGACTATTCCATCCATAATGTAGATGTTATTATCCTTTCTTGATCCAGATAATACCACCATAGACCCCATTATCACTCTTGCTTTACCATTCTTTAGACTAACATGATAACCTTCTTTTTCAAAGGTTCCCAATGACAATAAACATCTTTTTAAATCAGGAATATACCTGACCCCTTTGAGTTCAAACTCTATTCCATTTTCCATCTTGAACAGCACTATCCCAATACCCTTAATGACACATGGCCTGTCATCCCCCAGTTTAACAGAACCATACTCACCATAATTAATGGTCTTGAAAAATTGCTTAACAGGAGTCATATGGAATGATCCTCCAAAGTCCATGACCCATTTTCCTGTGACTCCATCACATGACATTACCATTAAGACATCTGCACTATCATAGCCATCTAATGAATATGTATCTTCTTGAGCAATATTACTATTTTGCCCTTTTGTGCCATTAAACTCTTGTTTCTTTTTCTTCCACTCAGGACAGTCTCTTTTAAAATGGCTCTCTGAATTACATACAAAACACCTTTTCTTGAACCTGGACTTTGATCTTGATGAGTTCCGTGGTTGCTTCTTGAATCTCTTCTCTGCTCTTCCTCTCACCACTAACCCTTCTCCACCTTCTTCCTTATGATCAGATCTCTTTTTCAACTCTTTAGAGTTTAGAGCAGCCAACACTTCTTCCATAGACAATGTATCTCTTCCATACATTAAAGTATCTACAAAGTGTTCAAAGGATGAGGGCAGAGATGTCAAGAAAATGATGGCCTGATCCTCATCATTAAGCTTTACTTCAATGTTCTCAAGATCCAGAATGAGTTTATTGAACTCATCTGTATGATCTGCTATTGTGTTTCATGAACCCATCGGGAATTTATACAACTTCTTCTTCAAGTATAATTTGTTGGCTAGGGACTTAGTCATATACAAACTTTCCAGTTTAGTCCATACACCTGCAGCAGTTGTTTCTTTTGAAACTTCTCTCTGAACTCGATCACCAAGGCTTAGAATGATAGCACTATGCGCTTTCTCCATCATCTCCTTATTTTCTTTATCTGTGAGACCAGCAGGAAGATTATCTTCACCCTTCAATGCATCCACAACTCCATTGTGTACCAACAGAGCTCTCATCTTCAGTCTCCTTAGACTAAAATCATTCTTTCCATCAAACTTTTCCAATTTGAACTTGGTTGACACTATGACTGTCTTCTTCCTTGAACAACGATCTTGATTAATCAACCGACTTCTTTGAATTGAGCCAGAACCATGCTTTGATACCAATTGTTGTATTTAAACACCAAAGAAATCGCAAATGAACAATGAACAATCACAGACGATTCAACTCCAATCTCACTGATTACTTTATTGATTATGAAACAAAATGCAACGAATTGAAAAACTGAAAAGAATTGAACAAGAACTTTCAATGTAATCGAACGAATAAAGCATGATCAGCCGATCAGCTTATAAAGCCCCAATTCTCTAAACCCTAATTACCAATAACAACCAATGTTTGTTTTTAGCACTTTTAGCCCCTGATCTTTCATCTCTTATGCAACCTTATACTAAAGACTAATAAACTTTGAGAAATGACCCGAAGGCTCCTCTAACTCCCCTGCACCAACACATTATGCAATTTTGACTTTATACTTCAACAGATAGAATGGCAACGGAAGGATGGGCATCAAAAAAATAATGAATTAGGAGACTATATTTCATTATGCAAGAATTCAATTGTAAGGAATATGTTCTTGATGAGCTTAACTCTAAAGCTCAGAATCACAAAGTATGTTTAACTCTAAAATTCCTGTTGTCTGGTCATCATTAGTTTCTGTTTGCCTGAATGATAATGCAAATGCAGCTTCGTGGATTTGAGAAGCTAATAGTTGTTCATCTTGAGCCCATTCCATTCGACTTTGAGAGAGACTTGATATCTCACTAAAGAGGCAACAACTTCTAAAATACTACCAGGTATCTTTAATCATTTGATAATCATTTTTATTAAAAAAAATTGGTACAGTTTGACTATGGATTCCCAATTGATTTTGTAGGTGACCCCATTTGTATGCTCTGGTAATTTCTTTATCCTCTTGATATGAGTTTTAAATATTAGGGGAGTGTTTGGGTGCATGTCTAATCTAACTATCGCGATGGAGTTGTCGATATTGTGTTTTGAGTGTTAAACATAAATTTGATTTTGATTAGTTAAAACCAAAATAATCGGATTCGAAGTGTGGATTTTCAAGATGCATATAGTTTAACAACTGTTCACATGGCAGCCAAAAAAGGTCACAAAGATGTGGTGATGTTATTGGTTGAGTTTGCTCCTGATCTGGAACACACGAGTGATTGAGAGTTGAATTTCGCTGCATATGGCAGTGGTTGGCGGCAACAAAGATACGGTAGAGGTGCTAAAAAATAGACGAACAAACTTGCATGCAACTTACTTCTTGATAGGTACATTGGCAACAACTGTTCTCTAAAAGGCTGTCTATTTGTTCTATCATTGAGAATAAGCAGAATTACATGAGCACTTTAAGTTTAGGACATGAGCACTTAATGGTTGGCCAAAATCTTATGAATAATCAGCTTTTTATGTTGAGGTTTTTGTAAACCTATTGTTGTAATCTGTGTGAATATAAAACTGAAATCAAATAATATCCCTTTTATGTTCATATTGTAAAACTATATTTACAAAAGCTATCATAATTTTTAGAACAAATGATTATGTGAGAACCAATGCCAATTATTTATTATATATTTGTTACGATGATGGAATTATATGGGTTTACTTTTTTTCAAACCGAGCCGATACCATTTATTTTTGAGTAACCGGTTACAAATGCTATAGAGCGTGCCAATACCATAACAAATTGATAGCGATCAAATACCTGTAACAATAAAATACACATCCGATGAATAACTAACCCACAAGACATATCATAACTAACCCAATGTGAAACCTCTAATTCTTTTAAGTGATTCATAACGTAACATAAAACTAATGGAAATTATTTATTCCGCTGCAATGTGCGGGTTCCCCACTAATAAGCTTTTAAGTAAAAAAATTGTTTATTTAGATCATTCAAAATTAATTTCATATCCACTTCACTTATTAATGATATAATAAACTACCAATAATTCAATAATAATTATTTATAATTAAGTAACGAAAAGCAAATTGTAGATAATTGTTTATTATATAGACTAGTATTAAGCCCCTATGTTGCAGCGGTTAGTAGCAATACTATATCATTGTCAGCGACCACCAACACCGGAAAAGCTCATAAAAACAAAATAAATAAAAACGGGAAAAAATAACACCGAGCGAAAAGCAGACATAAAATCTTTGAATTACGCACGCTAGTTACTGAGAAATTAAAACGAAACGTAAAACATATAAAAAAAATAACTAAGTCCATCCAGTACCCGCGTGTTGGACGAACTTGTCAAACACAGAAAAATAGATGTGAGGCGATGGGCCAGTCAAACGGGAAAAAATATATGAAAAAATGTTGAAACCCACACGCACGTTGCGGTGCATTAACTCACAAAATTTAGAACGAAATGAAAAAACTTGGGAAAGATGAAAAGTATGGTGGACCAAAATTGAAAATAAAAAAAAAGTTGTGATTAAATTGCAAAAGATGAAAAACTTTGGGTTAAAAGTAGAAAAACAAAAGTAAATTACGAAACGCGTCCTTTATGTTGACACCAGATTGCAAAGTGTGTCATTTGTCTTTAAAAAGTACAAAAACATACTTGATATTTACAAACCCTTGCACATTATGTCCTTTAACCCTAACTCTATTATTGACATAGTTAAATCAGACCAAGTGTACCCCACATGAGGATATTTTGGTCATTTTACCCTAAAAATAAATAAATAATAAAAAAACCCATCTTTCCATCTCTTTCAAAACTCTATTTCCTTCCCACAACTCTCTCTCTACAATCAGGGGCACCACCGCCTATAGCACCACCACTACTGCCGCCATAACACCACCGCCATCACATGACCACCCACCTGCCACCGCCTCCTCACTCCTGAAATGTCTCCCATAACAATGTATTCAACTCATCATATTCAAGATCAACCCCAATAATACAACTGCAACCCACTTTTACTCTCAATCTTCCCAACATCAACCACTACAGAATCATTAATACTATTACTACTACTATGATTAAGAATGCCTCAATAGTTAAAGGGCCAAAGTATAACACCTTATAATAGATGAACAAAGAAACAAAAATCTTCAACATCTTGTCTAAAGAGAGAAACAAAAGAAGATAACAGAGAGAGAGACCACCATGGGTAAAGCAAATGCGGCGAAGAAGATTTAAGGCCGACTGTCTCTTCTAGATCTCCACAAACGCGTTTTAGAGCAAGAGAATGCACAATAGAATGCAGAATCTCATCGTTGATTACTATGGCGATCTCCGGCACAATGGAACGCACAATCTCACTTTGACGGAGAGTTATTACATCAATCGACATCATAAGCATGAGGTTAGAGCGTGCCAGTGCACATCGATGGTTGTCAAACGCATCAAAGTGACTGTTCATCTCGTAATTTGTTTACGGTTGAGGTGTTTGTAGCTTTTGTAATCATAATTGTAGTGGATCTGAGGTTAAACTGTGTTTGTTTTAGTGAATTGAGTGTTTGATTAGAGAGATTGTTGATTTGTGTATGTGTTTTGGTTGCTGATGTGTAGTTATGTTAGGTGGGGTGGTGGTGGACGTGGAGTTGAGGTGGCGGCGGTGGTGGTGGAGGTGGGGTGGTGGAGTTAAGGTGGAGGTGGAGTTAGGTAGTGTTAGAGAGAAAAAGGGGGAAGATTAGACAGAATTCAAAGACAAAGAGGGAATTTATATTTAAATTGTTTTGTTTATTTCTTATTTTAGTGTTTAAGGCAAAATGACCAAAATACCCTTGTATGGGGTCCGCTTGTTCAGATTTAACCACAAAAACTAACTGAGTTAGTGTTAAAGGACATAACGTGTAAGGGTCTGCAAACATCGAATACGTTTTTTGTACTTTTTAAAGACAAATGACACACTTTGCAAATTTGGTGTCAACATAAAGCACGAGTTTTGTAATTTACTCAAAAAACAAACGGTCTAATTTGCAAAATTAAAGTTATTTATTAAATTTAAAAAAAGATAAGGATAAAAATAAGTGATATCTATATATTGGTTATTAATTAATATTAATATTAAAAGAAATTTATTAAACAAATATAAATAAAATTTATGAGGTTGAAGGAAGGAATGTCATGTGATATTAGAGTATTTTATTATAAGTTAGATAGATATATAAATATAGATAAACATGTTTACACTCCTGAGCCTTCTTTAGAGCTAATCTTCAGTAGTATAATTGGGGCAATTCATATCCCTAAATGCATTTATGTCTTCAATAAACGTTGTCAAATCTGAATATGATGTTCCACCTTCTTCTACAGCAGTTTTTGATTTCTCCTTGAGTTCTCGAGCTCGCATTCTCATCGCATCACCTTCTTTCATTCCCATCACCGTCGCCACCGCCCTCTCGATCGTCTCCTGCTTCACGCCATCGCACGTGGAAGCCGCACTCCACTCTACATCACCAATCGAAACTCCGATTTGTAAAACATCTGTCACCAGTTTCGCATTATTAAACTGCTCAGCCATGACCGGCCATGCCACCATCGCCACCCCACCCGAAACACCTTCCAAAACTGAGTTCCACCCGCAGTGTGTCAAAAATCCTCCAACCGATTCATGATCAAGAATCAATACTTGTGGTGCCCACCCCTTTATTATCAACCCTTTCGCTTCCATCCTCGCCTCGAATCCTTCTGGAAACGTTTCTTGAGCGTTTCTGATAACCCAAATGAAGTTCACATCGCAGGCTTCTAGCGCCATAGCGATCTCATAAACTTGAGAGGTTGGAATTTTCACTATGGTACCAAAACTTACGTAAATAACTGAACTGGCTGGCTTTGATTCCAACCATTTTAAACATTCTTGGTCATCGATTGCGGATTTCTTTCCTCTTTCAAGCTTATCTTCCATGTTTTTGCTAAATAACGAAACTGGTCCTACGTGCCATGCTTTCCTCTTCATGACTTCACGATAATGGCGAACATACTCCGGCTCAAGCTCGTAAAAACTGTTAACAATAACTCCATAACTCTTTGCTTCTGCTTCTACAGCTTGTATGATCACCTTCCAGAACACTTTTAATTCTTCATCAATTTGAGGTAATTGTTTTCTGGTTAACTTGATCACATGAGGAAGATTAGGGACGACAAACGGTTCTGAATCGGATGAGACAGTAGGCGGGTAAAGTTGAATCGCGTCTGAAACACACATGGAGAAGAACCCGGTTCCATTGAATGCGATTCGTGGGATGTTAAATTTGGCTGCGGTTTCAACTGTCCATGGAAAGAACATGTCAGACACAATGCAATTCGGTTGGGATTTTTCAATGAATTGCTCAAATGGCTCTTGAAGCGTTGCAATGGCTTCCGACAATCTGGATAGGTGTTCGTTATTAACAATTTGATCCGGGTTATCGATCACCGGGGGTGCACTCGCTTCTCCAGCTTTGAATTCGATGGTATGAAGAGCGATTTGGTGAGTGTAGTTGATAGTTTTCTGGATTGTTTTGGAGAGCCGATGAGCGGTTGATGAGGTGGTGACAATGGTGGTTCGCAGGCCGCGAGAGGCAAAGAGTACGGCCATGTCTGCCATCGGAATCATATGGCCGTAAGCCACGAAAGGGAACAATACAACATGACATGTGGTCATAATTTCGGTGTGTGTATTAAAGATGAACAAGTGTTTATAGACATAGTGGTGTGTGTATATAGTGTTGGTTGGAATTTATGAGAACACAGCATATTAAAGTTGCTTGGGTCCATTGCCTCAGCTCAGTTGGTTGGTTGGTTGGCCGGTTGTCTCCATTGGAGGCGCCGGTTCGATCCCCGGCCGGTGCTGGGTATTAAACATCTCGGTGAGGGCTTGGCCCGGGGTTTTACCCGGGTTCGAGTCCGAGGGGGGCGCGGTTTTACCTATTTCACAGGGTTTCCACGCATCTGGGGTATGCTACGCTTTCTAGCGGTGGTCGAGTAGTCAGCCTTTGGACATAGCTCCGAAAGGGTGGGTTTACACGTGGAAAGCAGTTAGCCGTTCAAAAAAAAAAAGTTGCTTGGATTAAATTGAGAGTCGTATGATAACTAACAGAACGAACTATTTGATCGGTATGCTCAAAAGTTCGAACGGATTAAACTCAATTTTTCAAAAACAGGATTATGAATTTTGAGAACATCAAAATACCGTATCTCTTCAAAAAAAAAAAAAAAAATTGGTCGTCCTATTTTGTGTATTACCGTTTTTCAGAATGTCAAAATCATCCCAAAATTTTCAGACCAGTTATATCTTGGGGGAAATGGACTGTATCACCCTAAACTATGCAAAATTGGCCGATAACACGCCCAACTTTCAAGTTGGCTCCCACCACCCCCAACTGGACACTTGGGTTGCTATGTCACCCTGTCGTTACTAAGCCACTAACCTGGTTAGTTTTTTATCCTACGTGGCATGCTGACGTGGATCTGAATTCAACAAAACAATAACACAAGGACTAAACATATCACTTAAAACATACTACAAGGACCAAATAGCAACTATTTCCATACATCTATTATTTCACCACTGATTTTGAGTTTCAAAATCCGCAAATTCTCGCACAACAAATTGCAGAGAAAATCAATCGCAATTGAAGCACAATCTCACCGGAGATTTGGACCAAGTCGTCACCGCCTCCCTTCAGGTCTGTTCTCGTTCAATGATAAAGAAGAACCGGAGATTTGGAATTGAGAAGCCATGGTATGTTCTTGTTTTTATCATTGCCGGAGATTTCCGAGTGAATTTAGGTGTAATCGAGCGGTTTAATCGTTTCATTTCGTGTCCGTACGAACTGTAACCGTTTTGATCTTCGTTTTCATCGGTCGATGCGTGTAAACCTGTGAATATGTGATCGTTAGGTTGATTTACGAACTGAATGGTTTTGAGGTGTTGTGGTGACGTAATGGTGATGCGAGGAGGAGAAACGGAGAGTTGTTGCAGTAGCAGAGCGTCGGAGGCGTCGCCGGCGGCGGCGGTGGCGAGTCGGAAACGGAGGCCGAAGGTGGAGGTTTGGAGGTTTATCAGGAGGTGCTTCGTTGGCTCCTAAGCGTCAGATTTACGATTGGTGTTTCTTGGAAGCAAAGGCCATCAGACACAGAGGTTTATTATATGGATTTATGATTGATTGTGTATGCAACCAGCTGAGTTGTGGGATCTACGGTGTGGCGGATGAATTTGGGGAATGATAAGGGAGAATAGGATCAATGGTGGCCGGTGGCAGGGGTGGGTTTGGGCGGTGGTTGCAGGTGGGTGGTGGTGGAGGTGAAGGTTAGGGTTTTGTGATTGAAGATGGATGAAGATGATAGGGGGTATTTTATTTATATAATCCTTTATTTTTTTGTTATTTATAAAATATGTTTCAGATCCACATCAGCATGCCACATAGGATAAATTAGCCACGTCAGCAAAAAAAAACTAACCTAGTTAGTGTCTAGTTAACAACGGGGTGACACAGCAACCCAAGTGTCCAGTTAGGGGTGGTGGGAGCCAAAGTGAAAGTTGGGCGTGGCAACGGCCAATTTTGTTTAGTTGGGGGTGATACAGTCCATTTCCCCTTATATCTTCTAATAACTACCTTATCTCAAATCAAAATGAATTGATTTTCCAAAAATTCACACCTAATGTGAATTATCGGCCACATTTTAATTATTTAATAAGTTAATTTACTAATTATTTAGCTAGGCCTAAAACAATATAATAAGTTAATTAGCCTAAGCCCAATAATTAGTAAATGTATTTGGCCTAAATCCGATTAAATACACTAACTCGTTATAACAACCAAGCCCGCCATTCCTGCATCACCTAACTCGATTAATATATAACGAGAACGCCTATTCAACGAGTTAATCCAATGCCATTACAAATGTTGATAATCACTAAAATTACCAACATTCCTTCCCTATTTTAGTGATATCCATGATTAACCCAACTCAATTCTCAAAATCTCAAACTCATGCATAAATGAAAATGTCCTGAGGATTGAATTTTCATCTTAGTAAATTACACGATCCAAATATCCGAATATCGGGGTGTCTCTATGGATTGAACCCTTGCTATCCATTTGAATACTTGAAGGTAAAATACACATAAGTTTACAACCCATATGTTCTTACATGACACTATATTTTACTAGCCTATCTCCAATCCTTCAAAGAGTATATCAAAGCCAAGTCCAAGCTTCTTGAAGCGGCTAAACTTCATACTCTTATAGGTAGTTTCTTTATTCTTGCACCTGCACATGCAATTTATCAAAGAACTATTAAGAAGTTATACTTCAACCTACTCATCTTGCAGTCTAAAGACAAACCTTGGGATGATTCTAATGTTGTGTTCCAATATCTTTATAGCAAACTTTCGACATTGAATTCAGCATCTAACGTTGTATTAGATGGGAATTGGGTGTCTTGGCATAGGATATTAAAGTATGGACTTTAAACCCATCCCTTTGGCTGATTTGTTCACGAGATCTCTTCCTAACCCTTTAGTTAGATGATCAGCCATATTATACTCAGATCTTACAAAGTCAACATGTAACACCCCGTGTTTCGAAAGTCAAAGAACAAGTCAAAGTCAAAGGAAGAAAAGATTGCTACTTGCGATCTGTCACACCTTGCTTAACTATGGATTGTACACCGTGACTTGTAATCGAATCTTTTATTTAATTGCTCTAGTTGTATTATATGGAGTATCTATTAATAATCGAGGTTTCATCGATGTTTATCGCATGTTTTATCGCTTAATCGCTAATCGCATCGCAATCGCGTACGCAACTTGATTGACAGGTTCTGTATATTGTTTTACGTGTGTGTGATATTTATGTGTTTCTTGTGCATGTTACTTATTCTTCAGTGGGGATTAATCGAAACGCAATCGCAACTCTATCACAACGCAATTGGATCGCAAACGCTAAAGGCAAGTTAAGTTATCATGATCGTATGTTAGATATAGTATTTGGTAGTTATTATTAATCTATCACATCGCATAATCGACCCTCGCTTAAACGCATCACAACGCTCAACACGCGAAACGAAACACCGAAACTCAACACGTCAGACACTTCGATCGAATGGCCAATCGATCGAATGGTCGTCCGATCGAAGCGCCATCCGATCGATATGCCATCCGACACTTGCACCCTTGCTCCCTTTCCCTTTTTGGAAACCTATAAATACCCCCCTGTCACATCACAAGTGATGTGACAGCTCTCTCTCACTCGACCAGCACGCTCAAGGCCTTCTTTCTCTTGATTTCTCGCGATTCTTGTAAGTTTTCAACTCAAATCTTGTACTTCTATGATCTACACACACTTCTTCATCATTTTCACCTTCAAATCTTAACTTTTAACCGTGAAATCAGTGGATTTGAGGTGTTCTAGGATGATTTCATCACGGAGTTCTTATGAACTTCAAGTATTGGCCTCATTCCACCAAGAACAACTTAGATCTGAAGGATTTACACATGATTAAAAAATGATTTCACATAAATCTAAACATTTTCAAAGTTAAAAGGATTGAAAGATGATTTTCCAACTTTCTTTCAACTCTTTTACACTCAATGCACTCAAAACCGATAGAATCGGAGCTCATTAATGCCTTCTACTCTTCTCTAGTGAAGTACCGGTTTGAGATCTGAATTCTACCAACGAGACAACTGATTTCTGGTTGAACATGAAACCACCCGTCATGAACAGTTAACTGATCGGATTGGGGTGATTCCCGTTCGACCGGATAACCTGGGTCTGATGGAGTTTCCGTTGTTTAACACGTTGTCATACCGTTTCGAGCAAACCGCAGGAATTTTCAAAACTTAACAAATTTCTCAAGTTACAAGACGATCAGATTGTGGACGGATTGTCGTCCGATCGGATTGCCATCCGATCCAACCGCAATCCGGTCGGATTGCACTTGGATTTCAATACTAAAACTTTTATAATTTTCAATTTTCAAGGATCATCAGCTTCTAACGGATTGCCATCTGATCGGAAGACCATCCGATCGAATGACCATCCTGCTGTGAACTTGTTCTCAAACTAAAATGTCTCGCCAATCGGATCGCTACCCGATCAAACGACCAATCGATCGACCTAAAGGATAGAGATACTTCTCTATTTTCAAAATGCTACAACGAAAACTTCAAGGCCATCATACACAAACATATCCTTACCAAACGAATGTCAATCCGACCGAATGGCCATCCGATCGGATGACCATCCTAACGGATTGACATCCGATCGAATGACCATCCGATCGGATTGCCATCCGATCGGATTACCATTCGACACCTGATCACTTTTCACCGTTTTACGCACCGTTCTTCGCTTATGCTATCATAAACTGTTCAGGCTAATAACCCTAGCGCTCCCTTCAATCCATTAGCTTCCATCGCTGTGAGTATACTCGATCCCTTTTTGCTTTACGCACTTTTGGGTGTTACATACGTTATCTATAGTCAAATCACATCGAATACACAACGCAAACACTTTTATACACTAACCGATACTGCATGTTATACGTGTTACTCGATGAATGCTTGTATGTTATGTTTACACAGAGATTGTTGCCTGACGCCTTAGCAACGATAGTACTATAGTTTGGAATCAACACCTGTCATGGAAAGGGGTTGTTAAGGTTATTACTTCACTTGTCACAATGGTGATATGTGTTGCGCATTCTACAAATCGCAGTCATGTCTGTGCATATTTCATTGTCGATAACCTACATGCTTCACTTTGCTACATGTTACATGTTGGTTATGCGTAAACGATTTCGAATACTATTATACTATTAAACTTGTATGCTCACCTTTACACTATGTGTATTGACCGCTATTCTAACGTATGTGATAGGTGCTTAGGATGCTTGCTTGCTATTTGATGGAATTGAGTTAGGATGGAGTCTAGAAACAAACTAAATAAAATCTTCTAAATCTTTATTATGATCCGCATGATTTTTCTTCCCAGCGTCACTATTAGCCATTGACGGTCTAAGGGAAGCAGGCAGGCAGTCCAAAAGGCGATCGGGTTCCACTGGTTTACTAAAACATAAGCAAACACACAACTTATTAACCAAAACAGTACGAATGTTTAACCGAAAGATATTGGAATCAGACCTGCAAGCATGTAATAGCTGCCCGAAAGATATCCGAACAATTTTTTTCAGTTGATTCACTGCTTCTAAATAACTCTCCAAATCTTCATGAGGACCTCTCATAATTTCAGCATTAGCCTAAACATTTTCATATGAGCAATGTAACATAAGTATCATCCCGTATATGGGAAAACATGATCAACGAAAATTGGTAGGACTTTTCAACAATTTTTTTGACACATGCTACATAGGCAAAAAAAATCTTAGAAGCACATGCTGTGAACCAATTTTAGATCCGAGCAACAATTATCAAAAATCCGGCAAGCGCAATCACTGGAACATACTGGCGCCCATCGCAAATCTCAGATAAAACACAGAAGCACAACAATCAGTCTGGTTCCCAATTAAATCTCTGTTAAAACCCAGAAGCACACAGATCTCATGTGTAACACAAAATCCAAAGAGAGCATGCCAGAGTCACCCAGATACATTCATAATACGGTAACGACTCACTTATAAGACATCAGGATTATGTGGAGCCTGAAGGGTCAGCAGGACTTACTGTTAGCCACACTGAGCCATTATATCCAGTTTGTGGGAAGGATTTCCAGCCAACCATCTAAACGCATTCCCTAATAAAACAACACTTGGATCACTTGTAATTATAAATCAAATATTGGCGTCCAGAAACCAAAGTAAACTGTTTAAATAAAGGTCAAAAACCGCATCTCAAACATAAACTACCTTATCTGGTGCAAACTTCAACTTGCTTTAAGTCCTGTCAAAGAAGTCATCTTCACTTTTACCCTCAAAATATGGAGGTCGAGTAAACATGGATTTGATTCTTCCAAAAAACATAAATAAATCAACTAAAATTCGTAATATATTAACAATAATCATCAAATAATCAAAATATAAATCAACTAAAACGCAAAGTACTTAGGGTGAGGGTCAATAGAGATCTGAAATTACCAAGGCTTGTGTCATCGTCTTCCACCCACAACCACTATCTTTGAGGAACCTAACACATATCTGAAAGTATTACACACAAACAAAAAAGGTAGATCGACTCAAATAAGAAACAAAATAGGTAGACATGATTGTTACCTTTTTTGACAGAGATGGCAGTCTAGCACGCCGGAACCCTAATCATCAAATAATTAAAATAAAATCTGAGTTGAATACTTGAAGGTAAAATACACATAAGTTTACAACCCATATATTCTTACATGACACTATATTTTACTAGCCTATCTCCAATCCTTCAAAGAGTATATCAAAGCCAAGTCCAAGCTTCTTGAAGCGGCTAAACTTCATACTCTTATAGGTAGTTTCTTTATTCTTGCACCTGCACATGCAATTTATCAAAGAACTATTAAGAAGTTATACTTCAACCTACTCATCTTGCAGTCTGAACACAAACCTTGGGATGATTCTAATGTTGTGTTCCAATATCTTTATAGCAAACTTTCCACATTGAATTCAGCATCTAACGTTGTATTAGATGGGAATTGGGTGTCTTGGCATAGGATATTAAAGTATGGACTTTAAACCCATCCCTTTGGCTAATTTGTTCACGAGATCTCTTCCTAACCCTTTAGTTAGATGATCAGCCATATTATACTCAGATCTTACAAAGTCAACATGTAACACCCCGTGTTTCGAAAGTCAAAGAACAAGTCAAAGTCAAAGGAAGAAAAGATTGCTACTTGCGATCTGTCACTCCTTGCTTAACTATGGATTGTACACTGTGACTTGTAATCGAATATTTTATTTAAATGCTCTAGTTGTATTATGTGGAGTATCTATTAATAATCGAGGTTTCATCGATGTTTATCGCATGTTTTATCGCTTAATCGCTAATCGCTAATCGCATCGCAATCGCGTTCGCAACTTGATTGACAGGTTCTGTATATTGTTTTACGTGTGTGTGATATTTATGTGTTACTTGTGCATGTTACTTATTGTTCGGTGGGGATTAATCGAAACGCAATCGCAAATCTATCACAACGCAATTGGATCGCAAACGCTAAACACAAGTTAAGTTATGATGACCGTATGTTAGATATAGCATTTGGTGGTTATTATTAATCTATCACAGCGCAAAATCGACCCTCGCTTAAACGCATCGCAACGCTCAACACGCGAAACGAAACGCCGAAACTCAACACGTCAAACACTTCGATCGGATTGCCATCCGATCGAAGCGTCATCCGATCGAGATGCCATCCGACACTTGCACCCTTGCTCCCTTTCCCTTTTTGGCAACCTATAAATACCCCATGTCACATCACAAGTGATGTGACAGCTCTCTCTCACTCGACCAGCACGCTCAAGGCCTTCTTTCTCTTGATTTCTCGCGATTCTTGTAAGTTTTCAACTCAAATCTTGTACTTCTATGATCTACACACACTTCTTCATCATTTTCACCTTCAAATCTTAACTTTTAACCGTGAAATCAGTGGATTTGAGGTGTTCTAGGATGATGTCATCACGGAGTTCTTATGAACTTCAAGTATTGGCCTCATTCCACCAAGAACAACTTAGATCTGAAGGATTTACACATGATTAAACAATTATTTCGCATAAATCTAAACATTTTCAAAGTTAAAAGGATTGAAAGATGCTTTTCCAACTTTCTTTCAACTCTTTTACACTCAATGCACTCAAAACCGATAGAATCGGAGCTCATTCATGCCTTCTACTCTTCTCTAGTGAAGTACCGGTTTGAGATTTGAATTCTACCAACGAGACAACTAATTTCTGGTTGAACATGAAACCACCCGTCATGAACAGTTAACTGATAGGATTGGGGTGATTCCCGTTCGACCGGATAACCTGGGTCTGATGGAGTTTCCGTTGTTTAACACGTTGTCATACCGTTTCAAGCAAACCGCAGGACTTTTCAAAACTTAACAAATTTCTCAAGGTACAAGACGATCAGATTATGGACGGATTGTCGTCCGATCGGATTTCCATCCGATCCAACCGCAATCCGGTCGGATTGCACTTGGATTTCAACACTAAAACTTTTATAATTTTCAATTTTCAAGGATCATCAGCTTCTAACGGGACTGCCATCCGATCGGAAGACCATCCGATCGAATGACCATCCTGCTATGAACTTGTTCTCAAACTAAAATGTCTCGCCAATCGGATCGCTACCCGATCGAACGACCAATCGATCGACCTGAAGGATAGAGATACTTCTCTGTTTTCAAAATGCTACAACGAAAACTTCAAGGCCATCATACACAAACATATCCTTACCAAACGAATGTCAATCCGACCGAATGGCCATCTGATCGGATGACCATCCGAACGGATTGACATCCGATCGAATGACCATCCGATCGGATTACATGCTGGTTATGCGTCAACGATTTCGAATACTATCATACTATTAAACTTGTATGCTCACCTTTACACTATGTATATTGACCGCTATTCTAACGTATGTGATAGGTGCTTAGGATGCTTGCTTGCTATTTGATGGAATTGAGCTAGGATGGAGTATAGAAACAAACTAAATAAAATCTGAGTTTTCGGAATGGATATTTGTCTTTGAGAACAATGTCTGTAATAACTGTTTTTATTTTATATGTTTGTGGTATGGGACATGAACCTTTAATATATTATAACAAATAGTTGTTATGGATTCTCCTGGACAATCTGTTTCGCTCAGTGTTGCGCCCCCATGTTTCCGTCATCGGTTGGGGTGTGACACAACAGATATCACTCCATTCATGATTAATTCTCTAATCATGCAATGTCTAACACCTAGATGTCTAGACTTTCCATTATACACTTGGTTGTAAGCCTTAACCAAAGTAGCTGCACTATCACATCTGATAGATATAGGTGATATCGGTTTTGGCCTCAAAGGAATCTCATAGATCAAATTTCTTAGCCATTCAGCTTCTTTGCCAGTTGCTGCTAAAGCTACAAATTCAGATTCCATTGTTGAATTTGTGATGCAAGTTTGTTTCTTTGATGCCCAGTAGATAGCACCTCCACCAAGTAAGAACTGTCACACCCCAACCGATGATAGAAACATCGGGGCATGGCACTGAGCGAAACAGATTGTCCAGAAGTTTCCATAACAATTATCATTACCAATTAATTTAAGGTAACATGTCCCATACCATGTCTTAAAAGGCAAACAAATTATTACAGACAAATCTAGTCAAGTAGTTTTGTTCCGACAACTCGGATTTATACATTGATAGTTTATTTATTGGTTTCTAGGACCTCTTTCCCTAGCCTCGATTTCATCACAGCACAGAGAGCATCCTAGACCTTTCCTAGCCTCAAGTTCACAGCAAGCTAAGCATGTAAACTTCCTAAGCACCTGTCACATACGTTAAAGTAAAAGTCAATACACATTGTGTAAAGGTGAGCATACAAGTTTGATAATAGCATATAGAGTTCGAAAGCGTTACGTATAACCAGCATGTACACAGAGTGAAATGAGGCATGTTAGTTATCAACATGAACCTATCGATACCAATGACTGCGGGTTGACTGCCCAAGGCAGTTCGCAATACATTCTCACCACTGTGAGCCATGTAAGTAATAGTCCTTAACAACCCCTGAGTGAACGGGTGCTGAGTCCAAACTAATAGCACTACCGTTGCTAAGGCAGGTAGACAGCATTCCATGTGTAAACACAACAAAAAAGCATTCATTTAGTCACGTATACATGCGATAACGGTTAGCGTTTAAAGTATTGCGTAGTGTGATCGATGTGATTTTGTATAAGTAACGTATGTAACACCCAAGAGTGCGTAAAGCAAAAAGTGATCGAGTATACTCACAGCTTTGATGGATTGAAGGGAGCGCGTAGAGCGAGGTTAGCCTGAACAGTTAACGATAGCATAAAAGATAAGCGACGCGTAAAATGAGAAAAGTCACCAAGTGCAGAATGGTGATCCAGCCGGTCGGCCATTCGTGCGGATGTTGACCTGTTCAGGTGGTTATCCATTCGGACGGTCATCCGGTCGGATGACTGTTCTAGTGGATTGTTTCTTCCTTTGGGAGGGATGTGTTTGTGCATGATGGCTTGACTTTTGAAGTTTTCGTTGTAGCATTTTGAAAACATTGAAGTATCTCTACCTTTCAGGTCGGTCGATCGGACAGTCGTTCGATCGGACGGCAACCCGTTCGGTTGGGCACTTCAGTGAGAACAAGTTCACAGCAGGGTGTCACTCGATCGGACGGTTGTTCGATCGGGTGGCATCCTTGGTGCATTGAACATGTTGAAAATTATTTAAGTGTTGAAGCTCTGAAACATCACATATTCTGATGGTCGGTCGACCGGGTGGTGACTCGATCAGACTGCAATCCGTTCGGTGTTCCAAAACTCGCGAAGCTTGATTTGAAAACTACAAGTGGGGCCAAGGTGTAAGTCGTACGGGTGGCTGGTCGGTCGGGTGGCTGTCAGTTCGGACGGTCATCCATCCTGGTTAACATGTTCGTCTTACACTTGGTTGTTTTTTATAGTTTGTCGTTTTATCGAGATATTTTGATAACGTGTTAAGCAACAGAAACCTCGTCAATACTTGGTGCTCCTGATTGGACAGGAATCACCCAAACCCGATCAGTGGACGGTTCGAGACGGTGTTCCACGTTTAACCAGGAATTGATAATCTCGTGGATAGAATACGGATCTTGAATCAACACAACCACAATAATGAGTAGTAAGCCGGCACAAGTTCCGATTCTATCGGTTTTAAGTGCATTGAGTGTAAAAGAGTTGAAAGAAAGTTGGAAAACCATCTTTCAATCCTTTTTCTTGTAAATATGTTTAGATCTATGAAAGATCTTTGTTTGTTTATGTGGAAATCGGTTAGATCTAAGTTGTTCTTGGTGGATTGAGGCCAAAACATGAAGTTCTTCAAGAACACATGATGACGTCATCCTAGAACACCTTGAATCTTGATGATTTCACGGTTAAAAGTTAAGATTCAAAAGATAGAAAGGTGTAGGAGTGCGTGTAGATTAAGGAAGTACAAGAATTAAGACGAGATCTTACCGGAATCGCGAGAAATCTGAAGAAAAGTGAGGAAAACGAGCTGGTCGGACGTCACTTGCCAAAAGTAGAAAGTTTGAAAGTGACAAGGGGTATTTATAGGATGCCCAAAGTGGAAAGGGCTGGTCGGTCGGATGGCATCTCGCCCGGGTGGCAGCCCGGCCGAGTGGCTCCTCGGTCGGATGGCACCTCGCTCGGGTGGTTGTCCAGCCGGGTGGCTGTTCGGTCGGCTGGCACCTGACTCGAGTTCTCGGCGCTACGAGTTTTGCCGTTTCGATTTCGATTGCGAGCGTTGCGATGCGATAAAGTTTCCTAGTCAAATTACTTTTAATCCCAACTACTCATATCTCGCATTATCTCTTCTCTACCAATTATCATACCATTTCAATTGCGATTGAGTTCGATTGCGTTTGAGTTTCGATTGCATTTCGACTGATCACCACACATAACACAATTTAAACATGCACAAGTAACACATAAGGCACACACACACACGTATACAATAACCAAAATGCATAAATCGAGTTGCGAGTGCGATTGCGATAGCGATAAAGCGATTAAATGTGCGATAAATAGCGATTACTATGCGATCATTAATAGATACTCCACATAATACAACTAAAGAGAAAATAAAATAGACTAATTACAAGTCAAAGAAGTCAAAACAGGAATTGAGCAAGGAGAGACAGATCGCAATTAGCAATCTTGTCTTCCTTTGACTTCAATCTTGACTTTGACTTTGACTTTGACTTTCGAAACACGGGGTGTTACAGCCTCCCCTAGTTGAGGGAATTTCGTCCCGAAATTAGGCTGAAGCCGTAACAAACAACTGCGGGTACTTCGCCTTCATGTCGCTTTCGAGTTCCCAAGTGAACTATGCGCCTCATTTTCCTTCCCATCGGACTTTCACAATAGGAATGCGCGAGCGTCAGAGTTGCTTGGTTTGGCGATCCATCATTTCGACAGGCTTCTCCACGAAGTGTAGTGTTTCGTTTACTTGCAGATCATCGAGAGGTACAATTAAATCATGCTCAGCCAGGCACTTTCGGAGGTTTGACACGTGGAAAGTCGGGTGGACGTTACTAAGTTCCTCCGGTAGTTCGAGTCTATAGGCGACTTTTCCTATCCTTTCCAGAATCTTAAAAGGTCCAACATATCGAGGCGCTAGTTTCCCTTTCTTGCCGAATCTGACCACACCCTTCCAAGGCGATACCTTTAGGAGTACGTAGTCGCCAACGTCAAATTCAAGGGGCTTGCGTCGTCTATCGGCCTAACTTTTCTGTCGACTTCGAGCTTTCAACAAGTTGTCTCGAATTTGGAGGACTTTGTCAGTCGTTTCTTGCAATAGCTCGGGACCGGTTAGTTGCGAGTGACCGATCTCGTGCCACACAATAGGCGATCGACATCTTCTTCCGTATAAGGCCTCGAATGGTGCCATTTGAATGCTGGAATGATAATTGTTGTTGTACGAGAATTCGACTAACGGCAGGTATGCATCCCAATTACCACCGAAATCTATGACACACGAACGGAGCATGTCTTCAAGAGTACGAATCGTTCTTTCAGTTTAACCGTCGGTTTGAGGGTGGAAAGCGGTACTTAGATTAAGCGATGTACCGAGAGCCGTTTGAAACGTTTCCCACAGTCGCGAGGTAAACCGAACATCACGGTCAGATATGATGTCGCGAGGCGTCCCATGTCGATAAATGATCTCGTTGGTGTAGATTCGGGCTAATCGTTCTACCTTGTAGTCTTCCCGTATTGGCAAAAAGTGAGCAGATTTGGGCAAACGATCAACAACAACCCAAATGCTGTCGTGACCTGATGACGTGTGCGGAAGCTTTGTTATGAAGTCCATAGCTATACTCTCCCACTTCCATATAGGGATTGCAGGTTGTTTGAGTAACCAGAGGGTCTTTGGTGTTCAGCCTTGACCTTTGCACAAGTCAGGCACTTCCCAACGTAGAGAGCAATATCCCTTTTCATGCCCGGCCACCAGTACTTGTAGCGAAGGTCCTGGTACATTTTTTCGGCACCGGGATGAATAGAATACCGGGATTTGTGGGCTTCGTCCTTTAAAATCTTTCGCAATTTGGTCCGTTTATGGATCCAAATTCGGTCCAGATAGTGGAATATCCCATTCGGTTTATTCACAAGATGAGTTCCATCGTGGTAGATTCGTTCCTTCTTTAAGGTGCGTTCATTAAAACAGGCATGCTGGGCTTCGTGGATGAGGGTTTCGAGATCGTATTGGGCTTGGACGTTACGAATGCTGAGCAAATAACTCCGTCTGCTGAGAGCGTCGGCAACGACATTTGCTTTACCTGGGTGATAACGAATCTCACAGTCATAATCGTTGAGAAATTCTACCCATCGGCGTTGACGCATATTAAATTCTTTCTGATCAAAGATGTGTTGTAGGCTCCTATGATCGGTGAAGATCGTACACTTTGTACCATACAGGTAGTGTCGCCAAATCTTTAACGCAAAAACAACTGCGCCTAGCTCTAGATCATGGGTTGTATAGTTCTTCTCGTGGATTTTGAGCTGTCGAGATGCGTAAGCTATAACCTTGTCCCGTTGCATGAGGATGCAACCAAGACCAAGGTTAGAACCATCACAATAGACAATGAAATCGTCATTCCCGTCGGGCAATGTGAGGACAGGAGCATTGCAAAGCATGTGCTTGAGTGTTTGGAAAGCAGACTCTTGTTCGGTTCCCCAAACAAAAGGCTTGTCTTTATGCGTGAGAGCGGTAAGCGGTACAGCGATCTTTGAGAATCCTTCGATAAATCGTCGATAATAGCCCGCTAGTCCGAGAAAAGAACGGACTTCAGACGGGTTCTTAGGTGTAATCCAACTCTTAACGGCTTCAATCTTCGCAGGATCGACGTGAATACCTTGACTATTTACAATGTTTCCGAGGAATTGAACCTCCTCCAGCCAGAATTTGCACTTGGAGAACTTGGCGTAGAGTCGATTCCCTTGGAGTAGCTCGAGAACCAAGCGTAGATGTTGCGCGTGTTCGGTCTTCGACTTGGAATAGATCAAGACATCGTCGATGAATACGATGACAAAACGGTCGAGATATGGTTTACACACGCGATTCATCAGATCCATGAAAATCGCGGGTGCGTTAGTTAAACCAAAAGGCATAACAACGAATTCGTAGTGGCCGTATCGAGTGCGAAACGCGGTTTTGGGTATATCCTCCTCTTGAATGCGTAGTTGGTGATAGCCTGAGCGTAGATCGATCTTCGAGAAACACGTAGCACCTTGTAGTTGATCAAACAAATCGTCAATGCGAGGCAGGGGATAGCGGTTCTTGTTAGTTAACTTATTCAATTCCCGATAGTCGATGCACATCCTGAACGACCCATCCTTCTTTTTGACGAAAAGGACTTGGGCGCCCCAAGGAGAGGTGCTCGGGTGAATAAAGCCTTTCTCAAGTAATTCCTGGAGTTGGTTTGAGAGTTCGCGCATTTCGGACGGTGTGAGTCGGTAAGGAGCTTTGGCAATAGGGTTGGCTCTAGGAATGAGGTCGATACGAAAGTCGATATCACGACTTGGCGGGAGTCCTGGGAGATAATCAGGAAAAACGTTGGGGAATTCGCAAACAACAGGTACATCTTTCACTTCTGTCTTTTCTTTCTTTTCCTTCCCCGCTACTACAATGTTAGCCAAGAAAGCTCTGTACTCCTTGCGGAGATACTTGCTAGCTTGGACACATGACATGAGCTTGAGACCTTTCGAAGCAGTTTCGCCATAAACACACAATAAATCACCATTCGCGAGCGAGAATCGAATCATCTTTTCGAAGCACACGACTTCAGCATGGTTTTCGCAAAGAAAGTCCATGCCTACTATGACGTCAAAACTTCCGAGTGCATCGGAATAAGGTCGATTGGGAAGATGTGATTGTTGAGCTCGATAGTACAATCACGAAGAACAGAATTCACGGCGACAGTTCTTCCGGTAGTGACTTCAACATCGAATGTTGAGGGGAGATGGGAGCGCTTACGACTAAGAAGTTTCTCGAATTCAAACGACACAAAGCAGTTATCGGCTCCAGTATCAAACAAACATGAAGCATAAATACCATTCACAAGGAAAGTACCATTGACCACGTTGTTGTCATCCTGGGCTTGGCGTACGTTGATGTTGAAGGTTCTGGCGCGTGCGGCTTGTTGCTGCTGCTGATGCTATTGCTGCTGGTGTTGCTGCTGGGGCTGGGGCTCATATTTCACAACCCTGTTCGGGCACATGTTCTCAAAGTGGTTGGGATCACCAAATGCGAAGCAGACTCAGGCGTTGATCGCGGGTGCCTGAGCCGCTTGTTGGCCTTGCGGGGCTGGGAGCAGAGCTTGATGAGCAGTGGCTTGAGCTGGGGCTGGCCGTACATGTTGCAGTGAGCGCAGAAACGACAGGCGAGACCCACTGGGTGATGATAAGAACATGTTGGGCAAGCAGGGTGGGGGCCTGTGTATGCACGCTTTGCTGGCGGTGCAGTAGCAACTGGTGCTGGACGGTGATGGGACAGCTGCTGAGCCGGTATGTCTTGGAGTGGAGCAGCAGTGGTAGTGACAGCACAGTTCTTGTTGCTGGAGCTGTCGTTGTTGTTCTTCTTCTTGCGGCGTGAGGACTTTGACGGTTGAGTGGCGGTGGTTTCGGCAGTAGGTGCGGCGGTGATTTGGTGGAGATTCTTTGAAGCTTTATCCCAAAAACTAGCTTTTACCCGCTTGTCGTTAATTTCAGCGGCAAGCAGGTAAGTTTCTTCGATCGTTGCTGTCTTTGCGGCATGCACAAAATCCGCAACACAGTTGGGTCGAGCTCGGATGTACTTCTTGATCGCCATGTCGGACATCTTCACTTGGTCGGGGCAGATGATGCTGAGTTGCTTAAAGCGAGCAGTCAGGGCAACGTTGTCACCTTCCTTTTGCTTAATGTTCCAGAATCTATCCTCTAGCTTTTGGCGTTCATGGGGAGGACAGAACTCATCCATCATGATGGCCTTCAACTCTTCCCATGTCAGCTCGTAAGCTGCATCATTCCCGCGTTTGTTCCTTTCGGTTGTCCACCAGTCTAATGCGCGGGACTGGAAGACGCCAGTAGCGTTCAGAGTGCGGAGATTTTCTGGACATCCACTCTGGCGCAGAGTGACTTCGATAGAATCGAACCATTGAAACATAGTCGTCGGGCCATCTTCTCCAGTGAATTCCTTCGGACCACAAGCCTTGAACTGTTTGAAGCTGAAAGCAGTCTTGGTAGCAGCTTTAGGAGCTTCGGTTCTAGACTCCTCAGACGATTTGCTAACATTCTCGTAAATCTCACTCACGATCTAAGGCACAACCTTGGCCACTTGTTTCGCGAGGATGGCAGCAAGGCGTTTGTTCCTTTGTTCTTGGCGAGAGAGTCGTGGGTGACGGGATCCAGATGATGGTCCAGTTGACATTGTCTGCAACAGACATCGTCATAGGTCTCAGACACGTCATAATCGAATCTCACCTCACACGTCTACTACTTACTAAAGCTCAGGTACACAGTGAAGCATGTATCACATAAACACGTAGGCACATAGTCACAGATTCATATAAACACATAAGCACATAATCACGTAGGCACATAGAGCACAGAAGAACATAAGCATGTAATCACCAGATGCAGTCAGAATACAGAAGCCTATCATTCAAAGCTCGTGCGCGTTCGAAAATAGCGATCGCGAATAACTTGTCTAGTAGTATAGTATAAGCGTATAACATAGCATATGGTCGTCCACAATTTAGCGATTTGTCAGCGTTTTGAGGTAGAAATACAGTGCGAGTCGTGCGTGTCGATCGATGTGAAAAGAAAAAATCGATTAAAGCTCCAAAATTTAAACACATAAACAGGTAAACACACATACAAGCTTATAAAATCGACGAATCATCAGAGTCCGCAGTTGCGGGCTCAGAATCGAAACACATAAAAATCGAGAAATAGATCGTCTGCGGCTATTAGACATTGACTAACTAAAGTGGTTCAACTATTCACAAGGACCGTCTGAGCACACATCTGACCTTCGGGACTTGTGCTAACTACACGAATCTCGGCGTATGACACGTATCCTTTCAGTCTCTGCATGGTCTTCAGTCATTGGAATCCGTCGAAACTTTGGTGAGAGCTTTGTAAAACAAAATAAAGATCGAAACAAATCGTCAAGGTTAGGGTTTCACCCCTAGCTTAACAACTTCGTTCCTGTTTTTGATAAAATAAGAGAATTATGCATCAAAGTATGGATTTCACTCCTGATTCAACGCAAATTCTTGTGTTTATAGATAAAAATGTGGATTGAACAAGCAATTTAGTCGAGAGTTTACGGATTTCACACCTAATCTCGACTCAATCACTCAGTCATATTTGAAAATTCGAGTGTAGTGATAGTGTAGCGTAGGCGAGAATAGCGAGAAATAGTAGTAAGCTCATACATAATCCCTAACGGATATGCACAAGTCGGTCTGTTGGTTCCTAACTATAGACTAGGTCTCTAAGACATCGACCAGGACTAGGTCGAGTCTTGCCTAATTCCCTATAGTTATGGCTCTGATACCAATCTGTCACACCCCAACCGATGGCGGAAACATCGGGGCATGGCACTGAGCGAAACATATTGTCCAGAAGTTTCCATAACAATTATCATTACCAATTAATTTAAGGTAACATGTCCCATACCATGTCTTAAAAGGCAAACAAATTATTACAGACAAATCTAGTCAAGTAGTTCTGTTCCGACAACTCAGATTTATACATTGATAGTTTATTTATTGGTTTCTAGGACCTCTTTTCCTAGCCTCGATTTCATCACAACACGGAGAGCATCCTAAACCTTTCCTAACCTCAAGTTCACAGCAAGCTAAGCATGTAAACTTCCTAAGCACCTGTCACATACATTAAAGTAAAAGTCAATACACATTGTGTAAAGGTGAGCATACAAGTTTGATAATAGCATATAGAGTTCGAAAGCGTTACGCATAACTAGCACGTACACAGAGTGAAATGAGGCATGTCAGTTATCGACATGAACCTATCGATACCAATGACTGCGGGTTAACTGCCCAAGGCAGTTCGCAATACATTCTCACCACTGTGAGCCATGTAAGTAATAGTCCTTAACAACCCCCGAGTGAACGGGTGCTGAGTCCAAACTAATAGTACTACCGTTGCTAAGGCAGGTAGACAGCATTCCATGTGTAAACACAACAAACAAGCATTCATTTAGTCACGTATACATGCGATAACGATTAGCGTTTAAAGTATTGCGTAGTGTGATCGATGTGATTTTGTATAAGTAACGTATGTAACACCCAAGAGTGCGTAAAGCAAAAAGGGATCGAGTATACTCACAGCGTTGATGGATTGAAGGGAGCGCGTAGAGCGAGGTTAGCTTGAACAGTTAACGATAGCATAAAAGATAAGCGACGCGCAAAATGAGAAAAGTCACCAAGTGCAGAATGGTGATCCGGTCGGATGGTGATCCGACCGGTCGGCCATTCGTACGGATGTTGACCTGTTCGGGTGGTTATCCGTTCGGACGGTCATCCGGTCAGATGACTGTTCGAGTGGATTGTTTCTTCCTTTGGGAAGGATGTGTTTGTGTATGATGGCTTGACTTTTGAAGTTTTCATTGTAGCATTTTGAAAACATTGAAGTATCTCTACCTTTCAGGTCGGTCGATCGGACGGTCGTTCGATCGGACGGAAACCCTTTCGGTTGGGCACTTCAGTGAGAACAAGTTCACAGCAGGGTGTCACTTAATCGGATGGTTGTTCGATCGGGTGGCATCCTTGGTGCATTGAACATGTTGAAAATTATTTAAGTGTTGAAGCTCTGAAACATCACATATTCGGATGGTCGTTCGACCGGGTTGGTGACTCGATCAGACTGCAATCCGTTCGGTGTTCCAAAACTCGCGAAGCTTGATTTGAAAACTACAAGTGGGGCCAAGGTGAAAGCCGAACGGGTGGCCGGTCGGTCGAGTGGATGTCCGTTCGGACAGCAGTCCGTTCAGACGGTCATCCGTCCTAGTTAACCTGTTCGTCTTACACTTGGTTGTTTTTGATAGTTTGTCGTTTTATCGAGATATTTTGATAACGTGTTAAGCAACAGAAACCTCGTCAATACTTGGTTCTCCTGATTGGACAGGAATCACCCAAACCCGATCAGTGGACGGCTCGAGACGGTGTTCCACGTTTAACCCGGAATCGATAATCTCGTGGATAGAATACGGATCTTGAATCAACACAACCACAATAATGAGTAGTAAGCCGGCACAAGTTCCGATTCTATCAGTTTTGAGTGCATTGAGTGTAAAAAAGTTGAAAGAAATTTGGAAAACCATCTTTCAATCCTTTTTCTTGTAAATATGTTTAGATCTATGAAAGATCTTTGTTTGTTTATGTGGAAATCGGTTAGATCTAAGTTGTTCTTGGTGGATTGAGGCCAAAACATGAAGTTCTTCAAGAACACATGATGACGTCATCCTATAACACCTTGAATCTTGATGATTTCACGATGAAAAGTTAAGATTCAAAAGATAGAAAGGTGTAGGAGTGCGTGTAGATTAAGGAAGTACAAGAATTAAGACGAGATCTTACCGGAATCGCGAGAAATCTGAAGAAAAGTGAGGAAAACGAGCTGGTCGGACGTCACTTGCCAAAAGTAGAAAGTTTGAAAGTGACAAGGGGTATTTATAGGATGCCCAAAGTGGAAAGGGCTGGTCGGTCGGATGGCATCTCGCCCGGGTGGCAGCCCGGCCGAGTGGCTCCTCGGTCGGATGGCACCTCGCTCGGGTGGTTGTCCAGCCGGGTGGCTGTTCGGTCGGCTGGCACCTGACTCGAGTTCTCGGCGCTACGAGTTTTGCCGTTTCGATTTCGATTGCGAGCGTTGCGATGCGATAAAGTTTCCTAGTCAAATTACTTTTAATCCCAACTACTCATATCTCGCACTATCTCTTCTCTACCAATTATCATACCATTTCGATTGCTATTGAGTTCGGTTGCGTTTGAGTTTCGATTGCGTTTCGATTGATCACCACACATAACACAATTTAAACATGCACAAGTAACACATAAGGCACACACACACGTATACAATAACCAAAATGCGTAAATCGAGTTGCGAGTGCGATTGCGATAGCGATAAAGCGATTAAACGTGCGATAAATAGCGATTACTATGCGATCATTAATAGATACTCCACATAATACAACTAAAGCGAAAATAAAATAGACTAATTATAAGTCAAAGAAGTCAAAACAGGAATTGAGCAAGGAGAGACAGATCGCAATTAGCAATCTTGTCTTCCTTTGACTTCAATCTTGACTTTGACTTTGACTTTCGAAACACGGGGTGTTACAAGAACACCCATCCACTTGTGGAAGAATGATCTTCCTTATTGTTTATCCAACTTGCATCAGTAAACCCTTCAAGTACTGAGGGGAAACCTGAATAGCACAAACTTTAATTTATAGTTCCTTTCAGGTACTTAAACAATCTGTTTATTGCCTGCCAATGATGTGTGCTCGGGTTACTTATAAATCTACTAAGTTTTCCCACCGCATAAGCAATATCAGGCCTTGTGCTGATCATAGCATACATCAAACATCCTATTGCTTTGGAATATTCAAGTTGAGATATGGAGCTACCTTGATTAGGCATAAGCCTAATGTTAGGATCAATAGGAGTTCCAACTGGAGAACAATTTAAACTGTTGAATTTCTTCAAGATCTTCTCAATATAATGCGATTGAGAGATTGATATGCCATTGTTCCCTCGAGTGATCTTTATACCAAGAATCACCTCAGCCTCCCCCATATATTTCATGGCAAACTTTGATGACAAGAACTCTTTGGTTTTAACAACTTGACCTAAGTCAGTACCAAATATCAACATGTCGTCAATATATAAACAAATTATAACTCCGTTTCCTGAGGAGGCAAATTTGCTATATACACATTTGTCAGCTTGATTAAGTATAAAACCATCTGACAACACCACATCATCAAATTTTTGATGCCACTGTTTAGGAGCTTGTTTCAAGCCATATAAAGACTTAACCAGCTTGCAAACCTTATGTTCAATTCCTGGCATACTGAAACCTTCTAATTGTTCCATATAGATTTCTTCATCCAATTCATCATTTACGAATGCAGTCTTTACATCCATTTGATGAATTACAAGATTGTGGATAGCTGCCAAAGCCAACAACAACCTAATTGTGGATATTCTTGCTACTGGAGCATATGTATCAAAGAAGTCGATTCCTTATTTTTGTCTAAAGGCTTGTATCACTAGCCTAGCTTTAAATTTATCAATGCTTCCATCCACTTTCATTTTCCTTTTAAAAATCCATTTACATCCTAATGGTTTGCATCCATGAGGTAAATCTGACAACTTCCAGGTCTTATTCTGCATGATAGAATCAATTTCATCTTGAATAGCTTCCTTCCAAAATGAAACATCCCTTGAAGCCATTGCTTCACTGAAAGTTTTCGGATCTTCCTCAATATTGAAACAATATTGATATTGATATTCAATTTTATCCCTTGATCCTTCAACCAAATAAAGTTGGAAATCATCACCAAAGTTCTTGGCTTTCCTTACCCTAGTACTTTTCCTGGGTTCTGTACTAGTGGAAGGTACATCTTTCGTATTGATAGAGTTTCTTTCAATATTTTTTAGATTCTGAGGCATATCTTTAAGTCTAGGTACCGAGGAAAACCTATTCTCATTCCCAAAATCTCCATCTCTTGATTCAATTATTGTGTGAACAGACACATAATCATTTGGTTCTGTCACATAAAACCTATGAGCCGGAGAATGTTCAGCATATCCAATGAATATACAATCTATGCCTCTCTCACCTAAGGTTCTCGTCTTAGGTTCACTGAGCCTTACTACAGCTCTACAACCCCAAACTTTAAGATGACTTAAGTTTGGTGCTTGTTTGTGCCAGAGCTCATACGGGGTTACCTTGGTCCTTTTATTTGGAACTCTATTCAATAAATAGCAGGCTGTTAGCATAGCCTCACCCCAAAATCCTTCACTCAAACCCGAATAGGACAACATGGAATTAACCATTTCTTTTAATGTCCTATTCTTCCTTTCAGATACACCATTTTGCTGTGGTGTATAAGGAGCAGTGGTCTGATGTATGATACCAGTGGATTGGAAATAAACTGGATCATAATATTCACCACCTCTATCAGTACGGAGATTTTTAATCAATTCCTTTTGATGCAATTCTACTTCTTGTTTATATATTTTAAATTTATCTAAAGTTTCATCTTTTGCATGTAACAAGTAGACATAACAAAACCTAGAAGCATCATCAATAAAGGTCACAACATATTTTTTATTTCCAAGCGAGGGAGTATTATAAAAATCACATAAGTCAAAATGAATGAGTTTTAAAACCTTAGATTCTCTTTTGACATCTTTAAAAGGTTTTCTTGTTATCTTGGTTAACTTGCAAGTGTGACATTGATTATTATTCATATCAAAAGTGGGTATCAAGCTCATTTTAGACATGTCTTTCATTTTAAAATAATTAATATGTCCTAACCTAGCATGCCATAATTTTGATTCATTATCGACTTTATTATTAGAAGAAGCAATACACACGGATTCTTTAGCAAACGGAACATGAACATTTAACTTAGACATACCATTAGATAAATATCCAAATCATACAAAGGTTCCATGTCTTGACAAGATAAACTTGTCAGACTCAATGACCTGTTTAAACCCATAATTATTTAATACAATACCCGACAATAAATTCTTCTGTATACCCGGAACATACAACACATAATCTAGTAATAAGTGTTTGCCAGAAGTAAATACAAGCTTGACTTTCCCGACACCTTTAATAGGCTCGGTTGCTACATTTCCCATTCGTAATTCAGATCCAACATCAATAGGTTTGCATTCTTCAAACCACCTTAGATCTTTACATACATGCACCGTAGCTCCCGAGTCTACCCACCATGCGAATTCATCATCCTGAACAGAAAATAATTCAGTAATAAAAGATACATAATTCGCAATCGAGTTCATATTAAAATCCGAAGAATCACCCGAATAAAAAGTTTTATCCGTGCCACCCGAATAAAAAGTTTTATCCGTGCCAGATTTCGAATAATCATGCGAATTAATCTGGTGACTTATATTTAAATCAAAACCCAAACGCTTATTATTTTCCGAACAAAAGTTCTCAACGTCATGGACTAAATGTTTTTTATTTACAACCAAAATCATTTTTTAATTTGGAGCCATTGCATTTAGGTACTATTTCAGACCCATCGCAGCCAAATGGCTTATCAAAATTATTTAGTGGATCTAATATTGGTCTACACTGCTTGTGTTGACCATCCAAACCCAAAACACGATTTGTTATTGGACCGCTGCTCAATATTTTGTTTGATTTATTCCAACCACCCAAATTTAGTGTCGTAGTTAGACTTGGGCCAAAAGATGGCCCACAACCATTAATTGACGAAAAATGTTCCAAAAGTGTCAGAATCTTGTATTATTTTTTCAAAACTAGTCTTGAGCCCCACGTTGCGGGGAAGGGGTGTAAACCGTTTTAAGTAGCAACTGAATGACGATCAAAACCATGAAAAAGTGTAAAACAAAAAAACGAACTTTCAAGTTTCAACACCTAGTGACTCGTGTAACGTAAAACGTACAAAGTCGAATTTATACCAAAATCTATTAGAAAGTCGAGGGGGTCAAAGTTATATATTGCATTAAGTTTTTAGAAAATGGGAGGCAAAGTTAAGGGGAAGGAAAAAAACCTATGTAACAACCAAACACCGTATTAAGTAGCAACAAAATGACGATCAAATCCGTGAAAAAGCGTAAAACAATAACATGTAAGCAAAAAGTTTACGGCGAAACATAAATCAACTTGTATTTACACCGACACGTTTTAGATAAGTGTTAATGTTGAAAGTTAAACACAAAAACATAAAAAAAGTTACACAAAATAATTACTATTCTGTTAAAAGGAAAGAATGAAAAAAACCTAGTAATAAAAACATAAAATCACAAAACTATACTATTTCTTGAAATGTTTGAAATTAATAATATATATTAATTAGTTTGTAAATAAAATTTACAACATTGCAAATTATTTCAACAACCAATGAGATTATTATCATTTGAAAACATTGGTTTAGACAAATCATTTTTGCAAACAGCATGTCTACATGGAACCTTTTCCATGATCAAATTTTCACTAAACTTATTTTCATTTAAATAAAATTTAGAACACGTACCCGTTTGAGTTGGTGGATCCTTGGACCCACTTGGACCAGCTCCACCCGAACCTTTGTTGTTTCCCGGGAGTTTCACACGACAATCCTTTTTAAAATGCCCCACTTTGTGGCACTTCCAACATGTCTTTTTTGCTTTCTTGTTTGAATTTTTATCACCATGATCAAACTTGCGTTTTTTGCCTTTAAACTTATAATTACCCGATTTCCCATCATGCTCCACCATATTAATTGAAGATTGACCAACCACACTTTTGCCCTTATTTTTATCAACTTCTTGAACCCGAAGAGATTCTTCGATCTGAATGTGACTTCCCAATTGTACCAAAGTTAATTCTTCTTTTTGATGTTTAAGGGTGTGTTTAATATCTTTCCATGATGGAGGGAGTTTATCAATGATACTTGAAACGGAAATTGACTCATCCATATACAAATTGTGTTGAGTATATTGACCCAATATGTGCAATAATTCATTATATTTCTCCATAACCGGTCTATCATCAACCATTTTGTAGAAATTAAAATTACTTACCAGAAATTTTTTGCTAGATGCATCCTCTGCTATATATTTAGATTCAAGAGAATCCCAAAGATCCTTGGCAGACACTGCATTCCGGTACAGATCAAACAACCCATCACACATTCCATTCAATATATGCCCTCTGCATATATAATCATCATTTTCCCACTTCATTCTCTTTCTCTGTTGATCCAGAGTTTCGTTTTCCCCTTCCTCAGGCATCGGTGTACTCAGAACGTACACAACTTTTAGTGTGGTTAACAAGAAGTGCATCTTCTTCCTCCAGCACCTAAAATCCTGCCCTTCAAATTTCTCCAACTTCGCGCATTTGCTTGTCATGTTGCTTGCAGATTCACCAGTCATGTTAAATAGTTCGTTTTTTGTTGGTTGGAATTTATGAGACCATAGTGAATCAAATAAAGTTGCTTGGATTAAACTGAGAGTCGTATGATAACTATCATAACGAACTATTTGATCGGTATGCTTAAAAGTTCGAACGGATTAAACTCAATTTTTCAAGAAGAGAATTGTGAATTTTGAGAACATCAAAATACAGTATCTCTTCAAAAAAAAAAATTGGTCGTCCTATTTTGTGTATTACCGTTTTTCAGAATGTCAAAATCATCCCAAAATTTTCGGACCAGTTATATCTTCAAATAACTACCTTATCTCAAATCAAAATGAATTGATTTTCCAAAAATTCACACCTAATGTGAATTATCGGCCACATTTTAATTATTTAATAAGTTAATTTACTAATTATTTAGTTAGGCCCAAAACAATAATAAGTTAATTAGCCTAAGCCCAATAATTAGTAAATGTATTTGGCCTAAATCGGATTAAATACAATAACTCGTTATAACAACCAAGCACGCCATTCCTGCATCACCTAACTCGATTAATATATAACGAGAACACATATTCAACGTGTTAATCCAATACCACTACGAATGTTGATAATCACTAAAATTACCAACATATAGCGGGGTTTAACTTTGTAATGGGAAATGATACATTTGTTTTTGTTAGCTGGGTTTTAACTTTGTAGAAGAAAATGATACATTTTTTGTCACATGTATGTTTAACAGAGGGTAAAATCGTCTATGAACAAATATATTATCACAAGTATGTTTGACTAGCAGTGTCTCCGCGCAATACGACGGGGGTGACCATTTGTATTGTGTTACTCGTTTCTAGTGATTTTCTTGTTTGTATAATATTTATTGTAGTATTATTGTTGTGGAATAAAGTACTTGTAACATATCATTGCAATGCAGTGTTGTGGGATTTTTCAATGAATTGCTCATATGGCTTTTGAACTGTTAGTCACGTAACATATCAATTTTTTAACTAAAAAAACTATAGCTATAATACACTTAAATTAAAGAGAATAAAGTACTTGTTTTTATGGTTTGTTTAAAATACACACACACACACACACATATATATACATATATATATATATATATATAGCGGAGGATTATCTTGAGAACACTAAATATTGCGAGAACCGTGAGAACGAATGAGAAAACCAATCAAAACCAATCTTTTTAATACAAACCTCATTGTAATTAATATACAACATTAAAAAAAGAATTTACAAAATCAAATAATTCATTTATTCTCTCAAAATCGCTCTTATTAGATTTTTTGCAAATGAGTAAATTTGTTAAATACAACAAATTTACACGTGTAAATGAGAAAACTTACACATGTGTAAATTTTTAATATTTACGAATACATGTAAATTTAAATGTGTTAATTAAATTTCTAACATTGTATTCGAATAATAATGATAAGTGTAAAAAGAAATTTTGAATTTGAAATGTTTTTTACTAAGTTTTTGCGGTTTTTTCATTAGTTCTCACGATTCTCGCGATATTTAGTGTTCTCATTTAAACCCTCCCCTGTACACACACACACACACACACACATATATATATATATATATACATAGGGTTAGGTTAACGTACAATGGCCCTTATCGTACAATATGTACGTGATCATCTCAGCCGTCCGATCTGGTGCGAATTCCCTTTTGAACATGCGATTTGTGCTGAAAAACCAACATGTGAAATTGTTTTATATACCAACATGCGATTTCATCAAAAATACCAACATGCGATTTCCAACATGCTTTTTTATAACGTGCTATTTCACAATATCGTACGTATTGTACGTTAAGTGATATTGTATTTTACACTTTCACTATATATATATATATGGTCAGGATTTAGAGAAAACTGTAAAAAGTGTGAGAACAGTGAGAACGGTTATGGATCGTCCGATCAAAACAATCTATGGACTAGATTGGCGCGGTGGCGTTTTCGTAAATAACACCAATTCTATTAAGTGGGTGCGCTTCATTAAGGGTAAAAGGGTCTTTAGACTTCTCTACCAAAAACGCCAAACTCATGAATAAAACGCCATTACGGGCCAAAACACATCCTATATAAACAAAACATCTCAGACATTCATTAAACACACCCCGAACCGCAAACGCCATATTTACTACTATATACCATTCATCTTAGAAACGTCAAAAAACACAAAACATCAAACACACCAAACTCAAAAATGCAATATTTTACTATATACCAATCATCTTAGAAAACGCCAAAAAACTCAAACATCAAAGATTCCAATCGACGTTTCTTTTAGATACACTATTTTCTCAGTAAAACGTCAAAAATGGCAAACATCGTTTCTTGTATATTCAATATTGTTCTACGCAAAATTTCGCAGAATGCATTCTTAGCTGAGGGGTGTAACTTAATAACATTTTGCTGCATGAGATGGACAAATCTTCAAGAAAAAAGATGCTGGTGTCAGACTTATGTCATTTTTTAGCTTTGTTGTTGATGAATTTTTGAATGACATTAAGAGATGGATGACACTGATGAGTGGTTTGAAGATAAAGATGAACTTCAAACAAAAAAATCACGTCATTTTGTCCTTCCAAACGGCCACAAAAAAGCTACTTCAACAACAAAAACACAATATGAAGCATACCAAAGTCAAACCGCCAGTGAACATGTTTCAAAGAATAAAGAGACTGATGACAGTGAAGATTTGGAAGATCAATTGTTTCTATTTTTTTTAATTTTCTTTTTCAGTTGTTTGTTATGTATTTTTCAGCTAAGAACAAAATACATAATTTTAACAAAAACGCCACACAGACAAAATGCTTGTGAAAACACCATCATGCCATAAAACGCCAAAAACTCACAAACTATAATAAAATTACTTTGGACAAGTATTATGCTGAACAAAAACAGTAAAAATACACACAGTAACTGAAAAGACGGTTATTTTATTAATATCATTTATTATACTAAAATTTCGCCTAAACTACGCGCCAAAAACATCCTATAAGAGAGACGTCTCTGCACAATCAATTGATCACACCCAAAAACAACGTCGTGTTTCCAACAAACTACTCAATTTAAAAACACCAAAAAATCGTTAAAAAAAACACAGATGGGAAACCTCGTTTCTTCTATATTGAGTATTGTTCTGAATAAAGTTTCACTGAATGGATTCTTCTCTGAGGTGGGTATCTCTATAAGCTTTTGCTGAATGAGATGGACAAATATTCAAGAAAAAGAGACTGATGACACAGATATGTCATCATGTCACTTTGTTCTTAATGGATATATTGATGGCATGAATGGATCAATACCAGTGTAAAAAAATGTTATTTTGGACTCCATTATTATAATAGCATTCGAACAGGCGTTGATCTTCAACATGTCAGCAAACAAGAATATATCAAACCAAAATACAGGATGCCAGTAAAAATAAGCTTTTTCTAAAGACGGACATTATGTAGAAAAATTAGCATCTAGGTAAGGTATTCAAAAAGGTTCAAAACGCCAAAAAGGTTCAAGAAGAAGAGGCTAATGACAGTGAAGATTTGGATGAGAAATTATATTAGAATTTTTTTTTTTCATTTTCTATTGTTTGTTATCTAATTCTCTGTTGTTTATTATCTAATTCTCTACTAAAAAAAAAATTGGGTATAAAACGCCAAAAACTACAAACACCAAAACGCCTGATAATATGAAAACTGTGAGAATGGATGCTAGCAAAGCTCGTTGTTGCTATATAAAACGCCAAAAAAATGTCAAACAATGTATTATTAGAAAACAACACTAATTGACAGATGAAACTGAACGAAACAGTAACTGTAAACAGTAAAAATGAAGAGACGGGAACATTATTGCTAAACATTTATTATATTAAAAGCCACTACATGGGAAATTGAATTTATTTATCTTTTAAAAACGCCATAATTGCCTGTCACATTATAGTCCTGCATCCTACATGACACAATAATTGATAAAAAAAAAATACACATCAAGAAAATCACTGATGTTTTTTACCGCCAAAAACAAATATTTACCTGGCAGCAAAAAAAAAAAAAAAAAAAAAAAAAACTCATTATATAAATACAACAGCTAAACAAAAGCTTCACACTCCACATATTCACTAAAAACGCCACATCTTGTCTAAAACGACATATAATTTTAAAAAATGGTACATGTTATTGCATGGAGGTTTGAGAGGCCAGAGGAAGTTTCGTCATTAAGTTCTTTGACATGAGAAGGGTGAAATTCAAAACAATCATAGTCATACTTAGTTAAACGCGAAAATATTTACTATGCTCCTGATCTAAAAAAATAATAAAAACGCCACAAATTTGTTAAAACGCTAAAAAATGGAGAGATGTTGTGAGACGCGTTTAAAAAAAAGAATATGAAAGGACAAAAAAGCCCCTCCGCCCTTCACTATGCCGCGTGCCACGTGTTAGGCCAGGATCCGTTCTCACTGTTTTCACATTTTAGGGCGTTTTATCCTGATCTCGTACCTATATATATATATATATATATAGAGAGAGAGAGAGGGAGAGGAAGTGTAGAATACAAAAGCCCTAATCATACATTACGTACGCGATGCCCACAGCCCCACACGTGTCCCTAATTCATTTTTCTTACGCAAGGGTATATCAGACATTCCATTCAATCAGTAGAGGGCAAATTAGACAATTCCAGATCCTAATTAGTTCGTTACACCACTATCCCGGTAATTATGATTCGTATCAGTTTCAAATTTTCATAATTCTGAAAAATATACATTGTTGTTTTCGTTTGTTTCTGTGCGATTAGGGTTTTAATCGATTGTTGTTTGTAATGGATCCATAAAGCAGCACCGGAAGAAATACAGATGTTGATTTTGAAGATGTTGAATTCGTCAGTGATCACGTTCAATTGGATGGTGTCGCAACCCCCGACCCCTGCCCCAGAAGGCGGGTGGCCGCGAGCTACTCAGAGCCGGTGGTATCGGTGTTTATTAATTTGGCAGCGGAATTTACATCAGGACCGTAGTTAGGAAATAATTATCAGAGTAAAACACCACATTTTTATAATAATAAATACATGGGAAATTCCCAAGTTTTCATTACAAACATATTTATAGGGATAAACCCTAATTTATTGAATTAAAACATCTTCTTTATTTAGGTAACTTTTATAGCCACTTTTCCAAGCCTTCAATGCTCTCCAGCTGGCTTCTAATTAGCTTTCACATTTTGTTACCTGAAACGCGTTTAAAAATATTTTATCAGCAAGAAATACTGGCGAGTGAATCCCAGTTAAATCAAGAAAAGTTTTATCATTTTACAGCATTGAGGGCAATCCAGCAATTACATTTGTTTACATCTACTTTAATTACCACCCACGGTACTGTCAATCCTGACTGGTGGTAATGTTACTACTCACAGTGTAGTAACAAATTTTGTATACAAAACCCCAACAAACCGACGATAATTGTAGAATTACAAATATAATTTAAAACAATTGAGGTTTTGCAAAAATAGTTTACAAAAAGGTTTCACAAAAAGAGGATTACTCACAAAAAGGGTTTACAAAAAGAAGGATTAACTCACATTGCTAATTTAGGTATTTCCTTGTGATTTCCTGGTTATAATCTAATAAATTAAACAATGCACACGCGTTAGTATAATAACCCAATTTACATTAGTTATACCCTCCCCGAGACAGAACTCCAACGACTGAGTCAGGCAGAGCCTTGACATGCGTTACGGAGCACTAGATCAATCGGGCAGCGTATCTAATATGTAACCGGGGGTTATGATACTTACATCGAGGCAGAGCTTCGCTATTTTAGTGGGTATAATACCCGGGAATTACTTTAGTTATTCAGAAATTAGAGAGAAAGATCGATATTTGAACGATTGAAACTGAATGCTCAAACTCCTCATTTATAGGGCTGATACGCCCCTTTCTCGCGCCCCGTGACGGAAACAAGGGGGCCGTCGCGCCCCGCCAGAGCCTGTAGACTAGGCCCTAGCCTTTCTGACTTGGGGGTAGCTTCGACACGATGCTGACACGTGGCGGCCTGGTGGCCAAGCTGTCGTGCCCCGCGACAGAGTTAGTCTATGGGGTCGCAGCCCGCGAGCGCCCTATAGACTTTGTTTTTATTTAATTTTTGTAAAATTAAAGGTATTTCGGGACGTTTTTCGTACACGGGGTGTATTTTAGGGTGTATAGGGGTGTTATAAGTATTTCAGGAGGGTTGTTATATCCTCCCCACCTTGTTTTAGAACTTGTCCTCGAGGTCTACTGGAACAGGTGTGGATATTTCCTCTGTATCTCTGATTCAAGCTCCCAAGTGTATTCTGGTCCTCTTTTGGAATCCCATTTCACTTTGACTAGAACTAATCTCTTGTGTTTGAGTTTCTTGATTTTTCTGTCTTCAATCTGTAGGGGTTTCTCTACAAACTTAAGTTTTTCATTTAGCTCTATATCCTTAAGAGGTACCACTAATGGCTCATCTGCTAAGCACTTTTTGAGATTACATACATGAAATACATCATGTATTCCTGCCATTTCCTCTGCCAGTTGTAGCTGGTAAGCTACTGGTCCTATTCTTCTAATAATCTCAAAAGGTCCAACATACCTGGGGCTTAGCTTCCCCCTCTTGATGAATCTGACTATCCGTTTCCACGGAGAAACTTTTAATAATATCTTATCTCCTACTTGAAACTCCAACAGTTTTCGCCTGTTATCAGCATAACTCTTTTGTCGATCGCGTGCTGCTTTTAGCCTTTCCTTGACTTGAATAATCTTGTCCGTTGTTTCTTGTGCGATCTCTGGTCCAGATAGTTGCTTTTCTCCAATTTCTGCCCAACAGACTGGAGTTCGGCACTTTCGTCCATAAAGTGCTTCAAATGGTGCAGCATTGATACTGGTATAATAGTTGTTATTGTAGGAAAACTCTATTAATGGTAAATGATCATCCCAATTTCCTCTTAAATCAATTACACAAGCTCTAAGCATATCTTCCATTGTCTAGATTGTCCTTTCGCTTTGTCCATCCGTTTGAGGATGATAAGTTGTGCTTAGATTTAGCTTGGTTCCCATTGATTTTTGGAAACTTGTCCAAAAATGAGAAGTAAAACGGCTATCTCTATCAGAAACAATAGATAAAGGAATTCCATGTAATGAAACTATTTCATTTACGTACAACTTGGCTAACTGTTCCATACTGAAGGTTTCCTTCATTGGTAAGAAATGAGCAGACTTGGTTAATCTATCTACAATCACCCAGATTGTATCATTATCTTTTCGTGTCTTGGGTAATTTGGTAACAAAGTCCATTGTTATCAATTCCCATTTCCATATTGGCATTTCTAATTGGTGCAATAAACCTGAGGGTTTCTGATGTTTAGCTTTGACCTGTGAACAGGTTAGACACTTGGCAACATAAGCTGCTATATCCTTTTTCATTCCTATCCACCAGAAATTCTTTCTTAAGTCTTGATACATTTTATCACTTCCAAGATGTATCGTATACTTAGACTTATGGGCTTCTTCTAATATTCGGTGGCGTAGGTTTCCTTGTTTGGGTATCTGATGCGGATTGGTGTGTATATGGAATTAAGTATATTTTAAGCCCTTTTTACACGTTAGTCAAGTTTTAAATTTATAAAACACGATATTTTACTAACACCAAACACACATATGGGCAAGTGCACCCATCGTGAGCGTAGTATAGTGTTGGCAAGATACCGAGGTCGTCCAAGGACACAAGAGCTTTTAGTACTGGTTTATCCTCAACGTCTAATCAAATCAAAAGTTTAGGAAAAAGGTTTTAAACAAGAAAAATAAAAACTAACTAAAATGCTGAAAAATAAAATAAAAATAAAAACAGATAGACAAGATGAATCACTTGGCTCCGACTCGTGTTTAGTGTAACCTTTGATTATTTCCGCACTTTTGCACTTTTTAAGAGATTATCTTAGTTATTGTAGTAGGCCCCTCTTTTGAAGGTGACGTTACCCTCAACCCAGTAGTTTGAGTCAGCAAGGATACAATCCTAAAAGGTCGGATTATTGAAAGATAATTAATTAAGTTATTAATGCATATTGTGGTAGGCCCCTCTTTTGAATGTGACGTTACCCTCGGCTAAGTAGTCTGAGTCAGTAGGGATACAGTCCTAAGTAGTCGGGTTAAAGTATTAATAGTAGCATACATATGAGGGGATCAAAGAGTTTGGACCCCCGTCATCCAATACCGGTAAGTATTGAAGGAGGTCCTACTAAATTTGACCCAGGTCCTTTGCAGGATCTATACACTGAACAATGGCAAGACTCTTACCAAACCGTTCCCTTAACCCCCGACCAGGTAGCCAACATACCTCCATATAGACCGTGGAGATATGAAAGGTGAAAATCTTTTATTTTTTATAGACAGTAAAATAATGCCAAGACACCACGGACAAACGATAAGGAAGAATCACCTTCAACATAAGAAACTAGCTATTAAAGTCATTAATACATAACCAAGTAAAAAGTGCGAAAAGATTAAAAATAAAAAGTATTACACTAGACACTTGTCTTCACCAAGTGATGTAAGAGACTTAGGCAAACATGGCCTTTGATTATCAAGAACTCTTACGATCAATCTTGGATCCCGAGACGACTCACACACTCTATGATGGACAATGGATGATGGTGGTGGATGATGGTGTTGTGATGGTGGTGGGTGAAGTATGAGAGAGGTGGTGTGCCAAGTGATGGTTTGCAAATGAGCTAAGCACCCCTATTTATAGCCTGAACAGCAGCTCGGGCACGGCCCCGTGTCCAGTGGGCATGGCCCCGTGTCCATCCTCCTTCTCTGTCTTCATTAATTGCTCTTGTCTGCATTAGTTGACCACGGCCCCGTGTCCGCTGGGCACGACCCCGTGTGCAGAAGCGTATCTGTACTATCAAGATTTGCCTGGATTCTGCGAATCTTATAGTTGACCACGGCCCCGTGTCCGCTGAGCACGGCCCCGTGGTGGGCAATAGAAGCTTCTATAGCTTTGTCTTTTATGCTGACACTTGGGCACGCCCCCGTGTTCACTGAGCACGGGGCGTGTTCAGCCTTCTGTTCTCTTGTTTTGCTTGGGAAGATGCTGTCGGGGAGGTCGGGCATGCCATGTTTGTTCCTTTTCTTGTATTTATGTTAGATTTAGCTGCCTTTTTGCTTCATTTGTTAATTTGAGCTCATTTAATCCTGAAAATACAAAAGGAAGACAAAAGCACACTTTTTTCCAACATTAGTACTAAAAAGGGTTAGTTTTATGCCACAATTGATGTAATTTATATGTTGCATTTTGCACACATCAAATACCCCCACACTTGAATCTTTGCTTGTCCTCAAGCAAAACTCTTTATAATGTGGCTTTACACTCCCAAATGGAATGGGTAGAAGAGAAGGTTTTTGGGCTTGTCATAGAGTGTCGGGATTTCCAAGATTCTTTATTAAGTTTCATTTTTATTTATTTACAATCCTATTCGTCATGATTTATTTAAAACTTTTCATAAGATAAATTACTTATTAGGGCATAACATGCCTCTTTAAAATTCTATTTATATACAAGTTCACGTACCTCACGGGGATCACTCAATACTCGGCCGAAGATGTATTTTAGTGAATCACTCAAGAGCGGCATGGAATTTACTCCTACCATATCAAGAATCAATCCTCCTCCTTTTTAACTATAAACCTTTGTAAATATCAAGAGGACTTTTGGGTGAAGGGTTAGGCTTGGGTTAAAGGTAGGTGGTTGGGTTAGTGGTTAGTAGAAAAGGGCGAAAAGCGTAAAAAGCATCGGTTTTTCGTAAAACTTTATATTTTTGCACTTTTTATTTTGATGAAGCTATTATTCAAACAAAGTTATTTTTGATGAACTTGCTTGTTTATTTCTTTTGCTTCATCATCAATATATATATATATATATATATATAGGGGTTGGTTAACGTACAAATGCGCTTATCGTACATTACGTACGCTACAATCTCAGCCATCAGATCATCTTCCCGCATTGAAAATCGCATGTGAAATTGAATTACCACATGCGAAATTGTTACCAAAATTATCACATGCGAAATTGAATTACCACATGCGAAATTGGTACAAAAAAACAACCTGCTATTTCATCAAAATTATCACATGCGAAATTGAATTACCACATGCGAAATTGTTACAAAAAAACAACCTTCTATTTCATCAAAATTATCACATGCGAAATTGAATTACCACATGCGAAATTGTTACAAAAAACACCTGCTATTTCATCAAAAATATCACATGCGAAATTATTACAAAAAAAAAAACAACATGCGATTTTCATTGCGGGGAGATGATCTGACGGATGAGATTGTAGCGTACGTAATGTACGATAAGGGAATTTGTACAGTACCCTTTACCTATATATATATATATATATGTATGTATGTATATATTTTGAAAAGGTCATAAGAAAAACCGAGCTTGTTACTAAAACAAAGGGTTAAAAATAAAAAGGGTTTTGGTGGGTGAAAGGGTGTTTGGTTTGGGTTAAGAAATGAAAAGGTTTAGGCTTAAAGGGGTTAACTAGGAGGATTTTGGGTAGGTGGTAAAAAAAATAATAATGGTGTAGAAATAAAAGGGGTTAGTCCTAATGCCTCCATCATTTACTTACTTGGGTTTAAGTTGGTAAGGACCGGGAATGTATCGTCGTTGCAAGTTCTAGAGTTGTAAGAACCAAGCGGCTATTCACACAAGAAACGAAAAATGAGCATTTAGTTTAAAGATATGTATTTGTATGCTCAATAAAGGCTCAAAACTCACTTTTGTGGGAATGGGTTTTTATGTGATCAAGTATATATAATCAAATTTTAACTAAGCTTGTCATGCCTTTTCATAATTTTCTTATGTTGGTTCTTTTTATCACGATGCTATCGGTTGTAAATTTGTAAAAATATAACCTTTTTAGAACTTGAATTTCCCAAGTTAAACCTAGACAAGTTAAAAAAAATTTGAAAAAAAATTTGGGGTGATTAGCGGTTCCAATAGAGTTTTGTGTAAGGCTTTTGATTAGGACTTGCGAGATTCAAAGCTTTAGCATCCCCCCCCCCCCACACTTAAATTACACATTGTCCTCAATGTGTCCCAAAAATAAGTTTTTAAGTTGATTGAATGTGTAAAAAGGTGTAAAAAAGCAAAATTTTGTGTTACTGGACGTCTGGACACGACCCCGTGTTCAGGTGCCAGTAACGAAAACTTACAGAAGGTGGACACGGGGGCGTGTTCACTGGGCACGACCCCGTGTCTGTCAAAAGTCTGCAGAATTTAAACAAACAGCAGGTCTGTGGTAGTGGGCACGGGGGCGTGTTGGCTAGACACGACCCCGTGTAGACAATCTACAAAGTTGAAAAACAGGTTTCTGGCTCTGGTTTTCCTGTCCCAACTTTAGTAGCACTAATGTTTAGTGCTCTAAGCCTCGTATGTACCTGTTTTATCAATAAACACTACACCAAATCATAGCAAACATCCTAGATTACCAAGTTCAACATCCACGTCACAAGGTTAAAATAAAAAAAATAAAAAAAATGCAGAAAATAAAAAGAGTTAAAGGAAAGTAAATTGTTCAACACACGGCACGCAGGCCGGAAATTGTTCAAGATAAAAGGGGGTTAACCTGTGGGATCAACAACCAACCGTTTCTGCCTCCGCTCCTCCCGCCTAGTCCATGTCCTCGTCCTCATCGTCATCACCTCCTCCTCCGTGCCCCGCCATGTACTCCCGGATGCTCCCAATGTCATCCTGAATGTCAGATATGTTTCTCTCAATAGCTCCGACCCGGGCGTACGTGTTGCTTGCCATGTTATAGTTGTTCCTAGTGCACATGAGGTTTTCCTACAACAAATCATGTAAGCTTTGGAAGTTAGGAAAACTACCTCCTTGTGAGGAGGACTGGCCCGGATCACCGTGGGGCTGGTACTGGTAGTGGGGAGGTTGTTGGAACTGTGGAGCGTGGAGGACGAGTGCTTCATGCGGGTTCCATGCATGCCCCTGCATTCTTTGGAAGCTAACCGACCCGTCTTCAGCCTCATAAATTAAGTTCATGGAGCGGCAGATGTGTACATCCACTCTTCCCGACCATGGGCTCCTTTCGAAGGACCTTGGTATGTTCGTGAAGTGCTTGAAGAGATGGTATATCCACCCCCTGAAGAATATAGGGGTTGGTGAAGTAGCAAGCCGGTTCAAATGCATGTTTCGGAGCAGGAGGTACGGAACATCGAGGTGTCTGCGGTTATGAATACAGTGAAGGACCACCAAATCTCTCAACCCAACAACGCCACCGCTATCATGCCTTTGGCTAAGAGAGTAAGTGAGGACCCTATGGATGTAATGGTAAAGTGGGTCCCTCATCTTAGTGCTGCTCGGGTTGTAGTGCCCTTCACCAATCTGAGCCCACGCGGCTTGGCGTTCGTTTTCATCCAACTCTCGCACCCCTCCGGTGTTCTCTTCATTACCCGCATCTTCCTCCGTATACAGCCCAATTACCGACCCAAATTGTGCCATTGAAATCGAGTACCTAGTTCCACCACACCGGAATGACACCCCTTCATTGTCGAAAGGGTCGCTCCTTGAATTGAACGTGAAGGTGCTATAGAATTCCATAGTGCACTCTTGGACTGAGCGAAGTCGAGTGGTTAGGGCGACTCTTAGTGGGCCGGTAACGAGGTTGTTAAACCGGTCAAGTTGGTTCACCATGGCTAAAAGATCTGTGCACACTTGTCTTTGGTATTCTTCCGGTCTTGTTTGAAGTACTTCGTATCTTGCCCTAGCATCAAGCTCATTGACGTTGAACCTCGTGAATTTCTTCGACATCTGAAAGAATACACCAAAAGTTAGCACGAAACAATGGAACTTTCGGACAAAACTGCAAACAGCAAGCTGGACACGGCCCCGTGTTCAGCGGACACGACCCCGTGTCCAGGCGTCTGTTACTCAAAAATTTCATTTTTCGACCCGGTCCCGAAAACTTGAAAATTTTTGATCCAATAGGTGCGGTTTCCCCAGAAAATGAAACCCCAAGTGCCGTTTTTCCCAAAACAATCCGTTTACCCCTTCAATTTTATCTTTTTCGGTTCAAAAACAAGGGTTTGAGATTTTTGTGAGAAATTGGGCAAATCTATGAACAATACAAGTGGGTTTACTTCCTATAACATTAATCTAACTAAATGCTAACAGATTTAAGCAAAAATTTGAGGTTCGATCTGGATGTAGTTTAAGAACCCTAGATTTTCCCCAAATTTTTGAAGTTTTAACTACATGCAAATGCTTAATCTAACTACTAATAGTGATAGAATCATACCTTGATGTTGTTAGAATGAGATGAGACGTCGAAAATCTGCGGAAAATCGCCTTGAACCAGAGCGTTTTTGGGGAAACGGGGCGTGTGGAATGGTGTAACTGTTATGAAAAGGGGGATTTATTCCGACAGTCGCGCGGACACGGCCCCGTGTCCAGTGGACACGGCCTCGTGCCGAGCGAAGTTTTTTTTTTCAAACGTGCTGGTGTGAGTGCCCTTGTTTTCCCAAAAACTTGGTTAGAAGACTTACCGATTATGATGTCATCCCGTTGGTTCGTAACTTACCTGGTATGACGTTGTTGCTTTTATTCTTCGATCGTTTGAAGCGAAATTTCTTCCTCTTCATCCTCAATAAATCCTTGATAGAGTTTCAACCGTTGGCCATTGACTTTGAATGGATGTCCATTCCGAGATTTAATTTCTACCGCACCGTGTGGAAAAATATGGGTGATGGAAAAAGGTCCTGACCACCTAGACTTTAATTTACCAGGAAACAATCGAAGTCGTGAATTAAACAAAAGAACTTGATCTCCTACTCGAAATTCGTTAGGTTTAATATGTTTGTCATGCATGTTTTTCATTCTTTCCTTATAAATTTCTGAGTTTGAGTATGCATAATTCCTAAGTTCGTCTAATTCATTCAACTGACAAAATCGATTTCTACCGGCAAATTCTAAATCTAAGTTTACATTTTTAATTACCCAGTAGGCTTTGTGTGCAATTTCTACTGGTAAATGACAGCTTTATCCTTAGACTAGCTTATATGGGGTTGTACCTATTGTTGTTTTATAGGCAGTTCGAAAAGCCCATAAAGTATCATCTAATTTATCTGCCCATTCATTTTTATTTAACCCTATGGTTTTTTCAAGTATTCGTTTTAAACCTCTATTAGTCACTTCGGCTTGTCCGTTTATTTGAGGGTGATATGCTGTTGAGACCCGGTGATAGACCCCATATCTTGTTAAAAAAAATTCAAGTCGATGGTTGCAAAAATGGGTACCTCTATCACTTATTAATGCTTTAGGTGTTCCAAAACGAGAGAATAATTTTTTCAGAAATCTTACCATGACTCTTCCATCATTTGTTGGAAGTGCCTCAGCCTCGGCCCATTTAGACAAGTAATCTACTGCCACAAGTATATAGTTGTTTCCTTTTGACGGTGGGAAAGGTCCCATAAAGTTGAGTCCCCACACATCAAAAATTTCACAAACAAGAATGCCATTTTGAGGCATTTCATTTTTGGAAGAAATATTACCTGTTCTTTGGCAAGCATCACATGTCTTGACAAGACCTTGGGCATCTTTGTAAATGGTTGGCCAATAAAACCCCGAATCAAATACCTTTCGTGCGGTACTAGCAGCACCATGATGTCCTTCGTATGGACCTTCATGACAATGGCGGAGAATTCTTCTTGCTTCGCTACCATGTACGCATCGTCGGATGAGTTGATCGGCACACATTTTGAAAAGATAAGGGTCTTCCCAAAAATAATGCTTCACATTAGCAAAGAATTTCTTTCTTTGATGATGTGGCCAACCTTTTGCGACTATACCGCAAGCTAGGTAGTTAGCATAGTCGGCGTACCATGGTTCTTCTCTGTATTCCACCATTTCTAGGGACTCTGTTGGAAATTTTTCGTTGATTTGCTCATCCCTGGTTGCCTCCGAAGCTGGGTCTTCTAAGCGTGAAAGATGATCTGCTGCGGTGTTTTCAGCTCCTCTTTTGTCTTTGATTTCAATATCGAATTCTTGGAGGAGTAAAATCCACCGAATCAAACGTGGTTTTGCGTCCTGCTTTTTGAAGAGATATCGAATGGCTACATGATCTGTATAGACTATAGTTTTAGAAAGAACACGATAAGAACGGAATTTATCAAAAGCAAATACCAGAGCTAGTAATTCTTTTTCAGTTGTTGTGTAATTTTCTCATGCATCGTTAAGTGTTTTACTAGCATAATAAATTGGGTGAAAATGCTTTTCTTTTCTTTGTCCCAAGACAGCTCCAACTGCAAAGTCACTTGCATCACACATGATTTCGAAAGGAAATTTCCATTCAGGCACTATCATTATAGGTGCATTGACTAGCATTTCCTTAAGGGTTAGAAATGCTTGATTGCAATCCTTGTCAAAGATGAAAGGAGCATCTTTTTCAAGTAATTTTGTTAGAGGCCTTGAAATTTTAGAAAAGTCTTTGATAAATCGTCTATAAAATCTGGCATGCCCTAGGAAACTTTTGATAACTCTAACGGAGGATGGGGTGGTAATCGAGCAATAGTGTCTATGTTGGCTCGATCAACCTCCATTCCTTCGCTTGAGATTTTATGACCGAGTACTATTCCCTCCGTTACCATGAAATGGCATTTTTCCCAGTTAAGGGCGAGGTTAGTTTCCTCACATCGGGATAGCATTCGTTCAAGTTTATCGAGGCATTCGTCGTATGAATCCCCAAAGATAGAAAAGTCGTCCATAAAGACTTCCATTGTTTTTTCTATCATGTCATGGAAGATGGCTACCATGCAACGTTGGAATGTTGCGGGGGCATTACATAGACCAAATGGCATGCGTCGATAAGCAAAAGTTCCATAGGGACATGTGAAGGTTGTCTTTTCTTGGTCTTCGGGTGCTATCAGGATTTGAAAGTAACCTGAAAAACCATCCAAGAAACAGTAAAATTTATAACCGGATAATCTTTCTAACATTTGATCAATGAAGGGCAAAGGAAAGTGATCTTTCCTTGTTGCTTCATTTAATCGTCTATAATCTATACATACTCTCCATCCTGTGACGGTTCTCGTTGGTATTAATTCATTATTTTCGTTAGTTATTACCGTCATACCTCCTTTCTTTGGAACTACTTGGGCGGGATTTACCCAAGGACTATCGGAGATAGGATAAATAAGTCTGGCGTCAAGTAATTTGATAACTTCGTTTTTAACCACTTCTTGAACATTTGGATTTACTCGACGTTGTGGTTGTATTACCGATTTGTAGTCATCGTTCATTAAAATTTTGTGCGTGCACATGGAAGGACTTATTCCTTTAATATCTACAAGCTTCCAAGCAATCGCATTTTTGTGTTTTCTCAAAAGATTAATTAATTTTTCTTTTTCTAAACTACTTAACTTAGATGAAATAACTACAGGTGATTTACCATCTTTGTCTAGAAAAGCATATTCCAAACCTTTTGGAAGTTCTTTGAGCTCAAGAGGTGGGTCTTTAGGAGACTCCTTATTTGGTTGCTCATTTTGATCAAGAACTTTAAAAGTTTGTTCTATGGCGACCTCTTCTTCAACAAAGTGGTCAAACTTTTCACTTGTATCGGGTGGTTCATCTTCATCTTCAATTAAGGGGTCATTATTGCCGAACGGATATTTCATTGATCGCTCAAGATCGACACTCTTTTTAAATGCCCCTAATTGAAGAGGTAGATTGTTGAACTTCCGGTTTTTCAAAGCTTCGTGAGTTTTTACAAAGGGTCGTCCCAACACTAGAGAAGCGTCATCGAGGATGACAAAGTCGGTTGGGATTACCATTTGATTTGTTTGAACCAAGACATCCTCAACTACACCGATTGATTTTATTACTTTCCGATTGGATAGAAAAATGGGTATTTGAGGTGGAGAAAAATTGCTAATACTTAATTTTTCGAAAATGTAGTTAGGCATTATGTTAACGCAAAGATCTTTATCAATTGTGACATTACTAATAAATGAATTTTGAAAAAAACATTGAACCGGTGTAATGTTGATTTCAAATGGGTCTTCTTTTATTAGCAAGGTTTGATCATTAGTTAACTTAATACTTACTGTTTCGTCAATTTTAGTGTTAGTGTTTAACTCTTTTAAAAACTTAGCATGAGTGGGTACTAAACAATAATTTTCAAAAGAAGGTGACAAGAGATTAATTCCTTCAAAATTAGACTCTTCTTGAATTTTAACGTTGTCGGACTCACCTTTTTCGTTGTTTAACTCATGTGTCGGTTCTTCACTTATTTGTTCTTCCATTTTTACACTTTCAGTTATCTCTTCTTTATTTAATTCTTCTCTTGCGCGGGACTCCTCTTCCCTTGCGCGAGATTCTTTTATATAGCGCTCGATAACTTTAAGGTGTTCTAATATCCTATCGGTGACTTCGGTTATAGAAAAAGGATCGGGATTTTCAAAGCTTGAATCCGGTTGTTCGATCCTTTATTCCTCATAATACTCATAGGAAGTAGATGGTTCACACCATTGTTCTTCATTGTAAGCATATGATGGATAAGGGTCGTAATTTTGTTCTTCATAATACTCATATGAGGTGGGTTGTTCACGCCATGGTTCCTCATAATAAGCATATGAAGGTGGTGGCTCATATCTTGGTTCCTCAAAGTATGAGTAAGAAGGCTCATACCTTGGTTCATCAAAATATGAGTATGAGGGAGGAGGTTCATACCTTTGGTCTTCATAGGATGTGTATGAAGTTGATGGCTCGTACCTGGGTTCCTCATAGTAGGTGTATGAAGCGGATGGTCGATATAAGTTACAATATTGAACCGAGTGCGGGTCACCACAATTAGTGCAATAGTCACTCCTATAATCATCCTCCTCATAGGTGTAGTTGTAACCTCCTGAGTATTGATCCATAAGAATCACTCAGCAGACCACAACCAAGTCTCGAGATCAGAAAAAAAAAATAAAAACGGAAACAGAGGCTGGACAAGGCCCCGTGTTCAGGTTCTGTATCTGGGCATTTTAATTAAAGTTACTGATTTAGTTGAGCACGGGGCGTGTTTAGTGGACACGGCCCCGTGTTCAAGTTCTGTATCTGGGTGTTTTATGAAAAATATGCAGCACGGCCCCGTGTTTAGTGAGCACGGCCCGTGTTCAGGTTACTGTAAATGCAAAACTAAACTAAAATGCAGAAAAACATGCGCGCGTTTTAAAAAGGTTTTGAAAACTTATTAGGCCGTCGATTTTAAGCTTTCTTAAAATCCTTGTATCCCTGGCAACGGCGCCAAAAACTTGATGCGGATTGGTGTGTATATGGAATTAAGTATATTTTAAGCCCTTTTTACACATTAGTCAAGTTTTAAATTTATAAAACACGATATTTTACTAACACCAAACACACATATGGGCAAGTGCACCCATCGTGAGCGTAGTATAGTGTTGCCAAGATACCGAGGTCGTCCAAGGACACAAGAGCTTTTAGTACTGGTTTATCCTCAACTTCTAATCAAATCAAAAGTTTAGGAAAAAGGTTTTAAACAAGAAAAATAAAAACTAACTAAAATGCTGAAAAATAAAATAAAAATAAAAACAGATAGACAAGATGAATCACTTGGCTCCGACTCGTGTTTAGTGTAACCTTTGATTATTTCCGCACTTTTGCACTTTTTAAGAGATTGTCTTAGTTATTATAGTAGACCCCTCTTTTGAAGGTGACGTTACCCTCAACCCAGTAGTTTGAGTCAGCAAGGATACAATCCTAAAGGGTCGGATTATTGAAAGATAATTAATTAAGTTATTAATGCATATTGTGGTAGGCCCCTCTTTTGAAGGTGACGTTACCCTCGGCTAAGTAGTCTGAGTCAGCAGGGATACAGTCCTAAGTAGCCGGGTTAAAGTATTAATAGTAGCTTACATATGAGGGGATCAAAGAGTTTGGACCCCCGCCATCCAACACCGGTAAGTATTGAAGGAGGTCCTACTAAATTTGACCCAGGTCCTTTGCAGGATCTATACACTGAACAATGGCAAGACTCTTACCAAACCGTTCCCTTAACCCCCGACCAGGTAGCCAACATACCTCCATATAGACCGTGGAGATATGAATGGTGAAAATCTTTTATTTTATATAGACAGTAAAATAATGCCAAGACACCACGGACAAACGATAAGGAAGAATCACCTTCAACATAAGAAACTAGTTATTAAAGTCATTAATACATAACCAAGTAAAAAGTGCGAAAAGATTAAAAATAAAAAGTATTACACTAGACACTTGTCTTCACCAAGTGATGTAAGAGACTTAGGCAAACATGGCCTTTGATTGTCAAGAACTCTTACGATCAATCTTGGATCCCGAGATGACTCACACACTCTGTGATGGACAATGGATGATGGTGGTGGATGATGGTGTTGTGATGGTGGTGGGTGGTGGGTGAAGTGTGAGAGAGGTGGTGTGCCAAGGGATGGTTTGCAAATGAGCCAAGCACCCCTATTTATAGCCTGAACAGCAGCTCGGGCACGGCCCCGTGTTCATCATCCTTCTCTGTCTTCATTAATTACTCTTGTCTGCATTAGTTGACCACGGCCCCGTGTCTGCTGGGCACGACCCCGTGTGCAGAAGCGTATCTGTACTATCAAGATTTGCCTGGATTCTGCGAATCTTATAGTTGACCACGGCCTCGTGTCCGCTGAGCATGGCCCCGTGTCCACTGAGCACGGCCCCGTGGTAGGCAATAGAAGCTTCTACAGCTTTGTCTTTTATGCTGACACTTGGGCACGCCCCCGTGTTCACTGAGCACGGGGCGTGTTCAGCCTTCTGTTCTCTTGTTTTGTTTGGGAAGATGCTGTCGGGGAGGTCGGGCATGCCACGTTTGTTCCTTTTCTTGTATTTATGTTAGATTTAGCTGCCTTTTTGCTTATTTTGTTAATTTGAGCTCATTTAATCCTGACAATACAAAAGGAAGACAAAAGCACACTTTTTCCAACATTAGTACTAAAAAAGGGTTAGTTTTATGCCACAATTGATGTAATTTATATGTTGCATTTTGCACACATTAGTATCCAAATTCTCTTCTGATGGAATATCCAAATTCCATCTGTTCCTTGTTATAATTCTTTAATCATTCCTTTCAATTTTTTAGTATCGTCCTTGATTACTGATTCTTGTACGGCTCTAATTTGTTCATTTAAATCTATCTGCAGATTTAATTTAAGTGAACGTACTTTTCTTGGCCTTTCATGATACTTTTGACTTAAAGCATCAGCTACTATATTAGCTTTTCCTGCATGATACTGGATACTACAATCATAATCACTAAGAATTTCCATCCAGCGTCTTTGTCTCATATTTAACTCTTTTTGCCTAAAAACATATCTTAAACTTTTATGATCGGTGAAAATGGTAAACTTACGACCGTAAAGGTAATCTCTTCAAATTTTAAGGGCAAAAATTATGGCTCCTAATTCTAGATCATGGGTTATATAATTTTCTTCATGATTCTTAAGTTGTCTAGAGGCATAGGCTATAACCTTTTGACGTTGCATCAACACACATCCATAACCTAATTTAGATGCGTCACAATAAATTACAAAGTCTTCGGTTCCTTCTGGTAACGCTAGTATGGGTGCGTTGGTCAATCTTTGCTTAAGAATTCTAAAGGCTTTTTCCTGTTTTGGTCCCCATTCAAACTTAACAGATTTACAGGTCAAATTTGTTAAGGGAATGGCTATTCTAGAAAAATCTCGGATAAACCGTCTATAATAACCTGCCAGTCCTAGAAAACTTCTCACCTCCGTTGGTGATTCAGGGACTTTCCATTTGGTGATCGCCTCGATCTTTGTGGGATCCACATGAATTCCTTCATGACGAACTAGATGTCCAAGGAATTGTACCTCTTGTAACCAAAACTCGCATTTCAAAAATTTAGCATAAAACTTTTCTTTTCTTACAAATTTAGGAGTGTATGCAGATGTGTTGCATGTTCCTCTTTACTCTTAGAGTAAATGAGAATATCATCTATAAAGACAATTATTAATTTATCCAGATATGGTTTACATATTCTGTTCATCATGTCCATAAATGCGGCTGGGGCATTGGTTAAATCAAATGGCATGACTGTAAATTCATAATGGTCATACCTTGTTCTGAAGACAGTTTTAGGAATGTCCTCTTCCTGTACTTTCAGTTGATGATATCCTGAGCGTAAATCGATCTTAGAAAAGAATCGAGCTCCTTGCAATTGATCGAACATATCATCGATTCTCGTTAATGGGTACCGATTTTTAATCGTGACTTTGTTCAATTCTCGGTAATCAATGCACATACGCATTGATCCGTCTTTCTTCTTAACAAACATAATTGATGCTCTCCATGGCGATGAACTTGGCTGTATGAGTCCTTTTTCCAAAAGTTCATCAAACTATTTCTTTAGTTCTTGCATTTATGCTGGTGCCAAACGGTAAGGTGTCTTGGCAATCAGTGGTGTCCCTGGTAGCAGATGAATTCTGAATTCAACTTCTCTATCCGGCGGTAGTCCGGGTAGCTCCTCGGGAAAAACATCTGAGAATTGAGATACTATGGGAATATCTTTCAATTCTTTTCCTTTAGTGTTAATGATTATGGAAATCATATACACTAGGGATCATTTTCTTGCATAACAGGTTGTTCTCATCACAGAGATGAATTTCACGGATCTAGATGGCTTATCTCCTTTAATTGTGATCTTTTCACCCTTTGGTGAATTTACTTGGATTGACTTTTGATCACATAGAATACTGGCTTTATTGGCTATGAACCAATCCATTCCTAATACAATATCAAATCCCGCCAGATTCATTGAGTAAAGGTTAGCAATAAAATTTTGGTTTAAAATTTCTATTCTTGCTCCCTGCAAGATTTCAGTTATCTTAATGGATTCTCCATTTGCTGTTTATACCAGACATTCTTATTGAAGTTTAGTTAATGGTTGATTGAGAAGTTTGCAAAATGAAGTATTATAAAACTTTGATTCGCACCAGAGTTAAATAATACTTTAGGAAAAACATCATTAACTAAAAATGTCCGGCAATCACGTTCGGAATCATCTTTGCTTCTTCAGCTGTCAGAACAAACGCTCTAGCATTTTTAGTAGGCTTGTTGTTCATGGCTGGAGCTAGTTTCGAACAGATTGGCTTAATATGCCCTTTTTCTCCACAATTGAAGCATACTCCATTACTGGGTTTCTTCCTACAGTCTTCTTCTTTGTGTCCTGGTATGTTTTGGTCAAAAATTACCGAAGCAATTAAGTGATCAAATTAGTTAAGTGAGGTAGTGTGCTAAAAAATGTGTTGAAAATATGCTGGTTAAGTTGTTTTGGAAAAAGAGTATTCAGGATACGGCTCAGGATATTGAGCTGTATCTATGATCAAACAATGAGCAAAAAGTAAAGGGGGTGACACGAGATATACGAGGAAAGCCCTTGATCAATCTAGATCGCCAGCATAAAACCTCGGGAGCTGACAATCGCAGCTGCCTAGTTCTTCTTATTGCTTTAAACGTCAGGATACAGTGCAGGATATTGACTAGATCGCTAAGTGTTACAACGCTTTTGTGCGAGAGTGAAAATTGCTAGAGAACAAGTGTAAGAGTGTAGAGAGTGTTGATGTGATGTCCTATTCGATCTGATATACCCACCTATTTATAGTAACGAATTACAAACGAAAATTCCTATAAATATGGGATGCTCCGAATATTCCATTGTTAACGTTGTAGACCGAGTAATGTGGCTTCAACGTCTTTACTTGAACGACTTGGACCGAGTCTACCGCGGAATGAGTCCTTGTGAACGTTGCTAACTTCTAACCCGCGTACCTGCACATAATCCGTTAGTGATCCTGAGGATACCATTCAGGATGTTACCAATATCCTGAATCAGCATCCCGGATGTGAACAGATATCATATAACCAAGATATAACCCAAGATATTCCTCGGGATATGGGCTCAGAATTTCACCCATAACAATTGTCCCCAAAAATGTTACCGTTTAGTATCCTGCCACTAACGGTTACATTTTTCACGGAGGTCGAGGCAATTAAGAGATAAGACCCATGATATGACTGTTTGCAACTACACAGCCTATATTTACTCATTGCACCCTATATCTTCTCATCCCCATCTCTTTTTTAATCACTACCGATAAGAAAAAAGGTAAACATTTTCTCTCTAATCTTTATCTTCATCCTCCTTTTCCGGTCAAAAAATCAGGCGATCAAATGCCGAGACTGACAAGATCCAGTTCTGGTGATTCGGCTCCCACATTTATCCAGCAGAACCTTCTCCAAGAACCGGAGAAAGAGATATGCTCTTTTGACAGTGCCCATTTGTCAGCTCTCAAATCCTCCGGTATCTTTCCGAAAGGAACTGTATTCCGGCCGTTCGACCGGGAAATCCGGTCGGATATGGTCTCCAATGAGTGGTTGTGCTTTAGTGCCTTTCCCTTCACCTTAGGGTTACAGTTCCCCTTTCCAGACTTTATCACCGAATTCTTCAAGATTACAAAAATCTCTTTTAGCCAAACAATGTCGATGCTTTGGCGTGTTCTGTCCGGTCTTGACCAGATTAAGTAAAACCACATCCCTAATCTTTCTGTTCATGATCTCCCCCTAGCTTACCATCTTAGATGCCACGGATCATGTAGATTTTTGTTTTATTCCACCTCCGGCGACCCGCTGATACTTCGTGCCACCAGGAACGAGGATAATTGGCAATCTAAGTTCTTCTTTGTAAAAAGAGACTCAATCCCTGGTGGAACGGAATATCCAGTGAAATGGTTGAAAAAGGGTAGGATTTAGGGTTTAAGGATGATCCTGCCTCTTATCCTGTTCCATATCCTGAACTGATCAACTTTCTTTTTTCTGTTGTGCACGCAGCTGATTTTAGGAAGATTGCACCTCCCCTTGTTGATTCACAAAAAAGGATTGACGCCATCAGACTCCTTCCAGAGGCTGAAAGAAGTTTCAACCCGTCTCCACCATCTCCAAGTCCTCTTTCTAGCTCAAACATGTCTGGTAAGGATCCTGCAAAATATCCTGTACATACATGTTCTTATTTGATATACTTAGGAGAAATTTTACTCCCTGTATGCAGACTCCAGCAAGGTTCCAGTCTACCTAGACCTTGAAGAACTTGACAGCTACCCTACTCCAGTCACGGTCAAGAAAGAGACCCCTGCTGCCACCAGCTCCAAGCCGCTCCCGGCTCCTAAGGCTAATCCGAGGACTCGTGCTTCCACAGCAAAAAAGAGGAAAGCTCCTGAAGTCAGTGCTCCAGGTCCAGAAGGGTTCTCCTACGATGAACTCAGCTTTTCTGACTCCTTAGAGCCAATGACATCCTTTCTCAACAAGGTAATATCCTGCTACATATCCTGCACATATATCCTGGTAGGATATCCTGACAGGATATCCTGGTTAATATATTCTGACTCATACCTGAACTTGATGTGCAGGGCCTCCACCATTTGCTCCACCTGTATAACGACGCCTGTGGTACTGCTGTACTCCATGAAGCTAGGGTTAAACAGATCGAAAGTACCGTTGCCGACCAAGGTGCCATTGCTGAAGCAAAGAGCCGGCACTACGAGGGCATGCTGAAGAAGGTCACCCAAGATGCTGAGCTCAAACTTGCCACTATCCAAATGGATCACAAACAGGCCATGGTTTCTTTCCGGGAAGGAATCAAAGCCTTCGCTATCGTCTCCCTGCTACAAGCTCGCATCAAGATGACCTACGAGGCCAAGGAGACAGGCCTTGTATGCCCATCCTGGCCGGTTGAATCCTGGGTGGCCAAGCTGAAGGAGCTTGGAGGCAAAGCTGTGCCACTTCCTGCCGAAGCCGGAGAATCCTCTAAGTCAGCAGAGGTGGTAGACAAGGCTGGAGATAAGAAGGATGCTGGAGAGGATGCTGGGAAAAATGCTGGTGAGGATGCTGCTCAGGATGCTGAAGCTAAAAAGGCAGAGAAGGTTGGAGAAGATGCCACTGTGTGAGGGCATTCAGGTGGGAAATGATGGATATATGTGCCAAGGCCGGAGCCCACCTTTTTAAATTTGAATGTTGGCTTGTAACCTTAAACACTTTACTTTTCCTGCACTTTACTTTTCTGCACCTGAACAATTTACATTTCCTGCATGCTTTTTGAACAATACAACAGTTGGAGGTGGATCGGTCTCGGTTTGAGATGAAACCTTTAACTGTTGGGTAAACATGATTAAAGACTAATTGTGCTTTTGGTAGATGGATCTCGGTTTGAGATGAAACCAAAAGCACAAACTTTTGCTATGTTAATAATATAACTTTTCTTTTGGCCTTACCATTGTTGTTATTAGTGCACAAATTTTACTTATGAAAACGGTTTTGTTTGAACATTCTTGGGAATATTATGGGAACACATTCTGAGAGTATCCTGACAAGTATCCTAAGAGATATCTTGGTCAGGATATTGTCATATAACTTAGAAAACTTAAGTCATTTGAAAAAAGGAGAGATCATACCAAAGACTCTTAGAGAGTCAATTCCAATCCTCCACCTTAGGAATGTCCCCAGTGCACACTTACAAACTTGGATCCATCCTTTGAATAGTATAATGTATGTCCCCTGTGTACGACACAGAAATGCAAATGTATTCACACTTTGGCTTGAATAAATTCCGAATACCCCGAGGCAAAACCCTTGATATCCTGAAATGAATCCTTAGCATACTAGGGATAAACCCTAATATCCTGGGGATAAACCCTGATATCCTTGGGATAAACCCTGAGTTTCATGTGCTACAGGAGAGAGTGTATAAACTCCAAATCTTAGAAAGGTGAAAACCTTTAAACCTTAGAGAGTATGAAAATACCCTTTCGTGAGAGAGGGTGATCAATCCTCATATACCTTCAGGATCCAGGATATAGCCAACAGTAACGAAATTGTCAGCCACTTTTACATGAACTGGTCCCGCTACCTTGAACTATACCTAGATAACTTGCGCTCCAGGCGAGGTGTTTAAACCCAATTCGAAAAAAAGGTGAATACCTTTAAACCTTTGAAGGGATCAGGATCCCTTAAACGTGAGAGAGGGGGCCAATCCTCTAATCTTTCGAGTTATCCTGAGTGCATATCCTGGAGCTATATCCTGAAACATGTGCTGCAACACAACTGTAAACTAAGGTGGGTGTTAGCTTGGCTAACACCCCTCCGATGCTTAAGTCAGTATCGGGTTCAAGATAATAAACAAATATATTTAAAAGAGATAGAATACATACCATTCTGAGATAGAAATTAAATTCTATTCTTACTTGAAATAGAGCTTTAAGTGTATTGCATTCCAGGATCTCGGTAGCATATCCCCTTCCATATTCTTGAGTCGATATGCTCCTTTCCCTGCTTCTGACTCAACTTCATATGGTCCTTCCCATTTTGGAGCTAGCTTGCCATCGGCAGGATTAGTGGTATTTTGAAAAGCCTTTCTTAGCACCCAATCACCAACTCAAAATCTCCTAGTCCTTATATTCTTGTTATATGCTCTGGATATTCTTTGTTGATATGCTGCCATCCTTAGCCTTGTTGCATCTCTTTTTTCATCTATAGTACCCAAATCTCGACATAAGGCTTCAGGATTCTGTTCAGGATCCTGTAGGATAGATCTTGCAGTAGGTATCGCCATTTCCGTTGGAATCACTGCTTCTGCTCCAAATACCAAGGAAAATGGGGTTTGGCCGGTTGCATTCTTTACCGTTGTCCTATCAGCCCACAAAACAAAGGGTAATTCTTCTGCCCATCTTCCTTTTTTTGGCTCCAATTCTCTTCTTTAAGTTATTGACAATTATCTTGTTCGAGGATTCAGCTTGTCCATTCGCTTGAGGATGTACCGGAGTAGACGTGATCATTTTGATTCCCCAAATCTTGCAAAAGTCAGTAGTCCTCTTGCTTATAAACTGGGACCCATTATCACAAATGATTTCAGCTGGTACCCCAAACCTGCTCAGGATATTCCTCTTTATGAAGGATACTACTTCTTGGTCTCTAACTTGAACAAATGCTTCAGCTTCAACCCACTTAGAGAAATAATCCGTCATTGCTAGCATAAAGACTTTTCCACCCGGAGCTTTTGGTAACTTCCCTACTATATCCATCCCCCATTTCATGAATGGCCAAGGGGAAGCTACAGGATATAGTGGTTCAGCTGGTTGATGTAGTATGTTACTATGCCTTTGACATGCATCACACCTTCGAGCATATTCTGCAGCATCTTTCCTCATCGTTGGCCAATAATATCCTGTCCTTAATACTTTCGAGAACAATGATCTGGGGCCAGTGTGGTTACCACAATCCCCTTCATGTATATCCTGAAGTACTTCTTTGGCTTCAAGATCCTCCAAGCACCTCAAATACAGTCCTGCAAGAGATTTCTTGTATAAAACATTATTTATAATAGTGAATCGTGATACCTTCATCCTAAATGCCTTAGGATTTTCATCTCCGGGGATGTGTCCTTCCTTGAGATATCTCATGATTGGAGCCGTCCAGGATTTAGGATCCTTTTCAGGATACTCTGCTCCAGGATCCTGAATACCCGCTACTTCGTTATCCTGAGGATTCGTTGCAGGATACAAGATATGTAATATTGGTATTTGGGTCCCTTCTGGTATCCTGATCGATGATCCCAGATTTGCTAAGGCATCTGCTTCAGCATTATCCTCCCTTGGTACCTGTTCAAGTGTAAAAACATCGAAATATCCTGCTAATTTTTTGAGAATATCGAGGTATTCGATTAATTTCTCACCCTTAACTGCATAGGATCCATTAAAATGGTTAGTAATTAACAAGGAGTCAACATATACTTGCAAATTCTTGATACTCATATTCTTAGCCAACTCTAATCCTGCAATTAAAGCCTCATACTCTGCTTCATTATTAGTAGCAGGGAATTCACACCTAATAGCCTGGGGTAATATGTCCCCCTGTGGCGATTTTAGTAGTATTCCCAATCCTACTCCTCTTACATTAGATGCACCATCAGTATATAACATCCAGGATCCTGAGGATTCTCCTAACTGTTGGACTTCTAGGTCTACCTCATCCTGAATGTCACTACTGAAATCAGCCACAAAGTCAGCTAAAGCCTGAGACTTTATGGCATTTCTAGGTTCATGTACTAAATCATAAGCACTCAACTTTACTGACCACTTGGCCATCCTGCCTGACATCTCTGGATTCCTAAGCACATTTTTGACAGGATAATTTGTTTTAACATGAATCCTATGTGTCTCAAAGTAATGTCTAAGCTTCGTTGATGCCATAACTAATGCTAGTATCAATTTTTCTAAATGAGAATACCTAGTTTCAGCATTTAACAAACTTTTACTAACATAATAAACAGGATATTGCTGACCTTCATGATCCTTTATAAGGACGGCACTTACAGCATTTCCTGATACTGCGAGGTATAGGGATAGTGGTTCACCATTCTTAGGCTTCATCAGTAGAGGTGCAGTTGAAAGATATTGCTTCAAATCCTGCAGAGCTGCTTCATGCTTCTCACCCCATTCGAATTTCTTATTCTTCTTTAGGATATCATAAAATTCTTTGCATTTCTCTGAGGATCTTGAAATAAATCTGTTTAATGCTGCCACTCGCCCTGTTAATCGTTGAACATCCTTCATATTTGAGGGTGATTTAATATCCAAGATGGCTTTAATCTGCTCCGGGCTCGCCTCTATTCCTCTTTTGGTCACCATATATCCTAGAAATTTTCCTTCCCCCACTCCGAAATGACACTTAGCAGGATTTAGCTTCATGTTATATTGATCCAGGATATCAAATGCTCCTTTAATATCCTGGAGGTGATCCTGAGCTTTCCTTGATTTTACCACCATATCGTCAATGTATACCTCCATGGTGTCCCCCAGCTTGTCTTTGAACATCATGTTTACCAATATCAGGTATGTTGCACCTGCATTTTTCAAACCAAAAGGCATAGCCGTATAACAATAAATACCTGTTGGTGTCATGAAGGCAGTATCCTCCTGGTCAGAAGGCTCCATTTGAATCTGTTGAAATCCTGAGGACTCATCCATGAAGGTCAACATTTCATGCCCGACAGTAGCATCCGCCATTGCATCAATGTGAGGAAGAGGGAATGGGTCTTTAGGACAAGCCTTGTTCAAGTCTGTGTAGTCTACACAAACTCTCCATTTCCCATTTTTCTTCTGTACCACGACTACGTTTGCTAGCCATCTTGGAAACTTGACTTCTCTGAACATCCTGGACTTCAACAATCTTTCAACTTCCTCTTGGATAATCGTATTCCGCTCAGGAGCAAATTTTCTTCTTTTTTGCTGAACAGGCTTGAATGATCTGTCAATTCCAAGCTTGTGAGTGATAATGTCTTTCGATATACCTGTCATATCCTCATGCTTCCATCCAAACGTTGACATCCTGCATTTCAAAAAGTTAGTTAACTGCTCTTCAATATCCTGGGGGATATTGGTTCCTACGAGCACCGAGATATCAGGATTATCCTGATCCAGGATAATTTTCTTCACATCCTGCTCCGAATCCTCCACGATATCCTGGGCCCGCATCTTTAATTGCTATGCTGTACTAGGCTTGGTTAAGGATTTCATCGAGGATGAGTAGCATTCTTTTGCCTCCTGCTGATCACTATTAACCTTGACAACTCCCCAAGGGGTAGGGATCTTGATGCATTGGTGATATGTTGATGGCACAGCCTTCATATCGTGAATCCATGGTCTTCCCAGTATGATGTTATAGCAGGATAGAGAATCCATCACACAGAAACGTTGTATCGAGTTGACTCCTTCAATATATACTGGTAACTTTATCTCTCCCACTGTGTTCCTAGCCTCTCCACTGAACCCAACAAGCACGGTGGACTTTGAAGTGATATCCATCGGAGATACATTCATTCTCTTCAGAGTCTCTAGTTGGATTATGTTGACGGAGCTGCCATTATCAACCAATATCCTGCGTACAAAATGGTTAGCCACATATAATGTTATTACCAGAGCATCATGATGAGGATCCTGGACAGTATCCCTGTCATCACCATCAAATGTGATCACTTTGTCAGTTGTGAGGGTAGTCATCCTGACAAGTTTGCCTCCCCTTTCAGCCTTAGCTTCTTTTGCATGTCTCTTTGCCGCCGAATACGAAGTCCCACAAATGTCGGATCCTCCCGAAATAAAGTTGATTATTTTGGCATCCGCGGGAGGTGACGTTGCTCGCTCAGGATCCTTCTCAGTATCCTGACCCTTATTCTTCTTTCTTCCTAAGAGATCTTTCAGATATCCCTTGCTTAGAAGATAGCTTATTTCTTTTCTTAGAGCAATGCAATCCTCAGTTACATGTCCGAAATCTTCGTGGAAGGCACACCATTTTGACTTATCTTTCCAATCGGCTTTTTGTTGATTCTTTCGAGGCCACCTAGCCTTGTCTCCTAAACCCTGCATGGCATACATCAATTCAAGAATGTTAACAGAAAAGCAATATTCAGATAATTCAGGATATTCTTCAGGATCCTCGTCTTCGATAGCATTCACTTTCTTGTTTTCGTTTCTACCATATGGCTTAGAGCGATATGGCTTAAATGAGGATTCTGACTTCCTGTTAGTTGACTCATAGGTGTTGGATGAGTTCATCCTCTCTTGCATCTTTCTGTCATCCTCCAATCGAATATATCTTAGGGCCCTGTTTCGAGCTTTATCCAAGTTCCTGCATGGGTTCATTACAAGGTCTTGGTAAAATTGAGAATCTTTTTGCAGCCCCATCTTGAAAGCTTGCACAGCTGTTGCAACATCAAGATGCGGAATGTCTAAGGATTCGCAGCTGAACTTGTTCACATAATCCCTTAGGGGTCACTTGTTAGTTTTTCAAAGCTTATACTACAAGAAAACTGACTGTTAAATAAATTCACTAGGTGAGCAAATGATGTAATCGAATAAGGAGGAACATTTAGGAGCCATTTCAAGGTTGGTCCTGTTAAGGTAGAACCAAAACCCTTGCACAAGCATGCTACCTTGAGCTCCGGAGGGATAGGGTTAATCTCCATTCTTTCCCTATACTGGGCAATATGCTCTTCAGGATCCGTAGCTCCATCATAAAGCTTCATGTTGGGGGTTTGAAATCTCTTTGGAATCTCAGCATCACAGATAGGATATGCAAAGCGAGATATCCTGTGGCTGTCTTGGGACACTTCCGGGATTGGCTGGACCACTCCAGGTACACTGGATATCATGTCCTTCAACTTCTGAAGCTCCCTAGTAAATGTTGATGTTACACCTGTATCCTGCAAAGATCCACTATTGTTAGCAGCATGAGTATTATTATTATTTGACACGTTACCCGTCTGAGGATTCTGCCCATATCCTGAAGCATATCCTGAGCTCCTCATGGTTGACATCCAGACCGAGGAGGGTATTTCAGGGGTATGATTCTGAGGAAGGCTGGGCACAATATTCCCCCTATTATCCTCAGTGTACATAGCCGAACTGAAGTTCAAAGTTCTGGGTTGTAATGGAGTGACGATATCCTCAGCAGATCTGCTCGAGCCAGACTTCAGGAGTTGTATTTCCCTCAACAGCATTTGGTTTGTTTCCTGTTGCTGCCTCATTTGTTCCTGCACACTTCCAAATAAGGTTAGAATTTCATCATTAGAAGCTAAAATGGGAGCAGATCCCTGAATACTCCGAGTAGGGATAATATCTTGAGGTTGTGAAGAAGATTGCATCCTTGGAGGAGGTGGTGGAAGCACCGGACCAGTAGTAGCAGAAGTTGTAGCAGACACAGTGGAGGAGCTCATGTTTGATCTTGAGGCCATTGTAAACAATGTGGCAAAAAGTTTTGAAAATAGAAAACCGATTAACGATTTCACAAAGATTTTTAGTAAAGAGAGCACCACTTGCCCCACGGTGGGCGCCAAATTGTTTTGGTCAAAAATTACCGAAGCAATTAAGTGATCAAATTAGTTAAGTGAGGTTGTGTGCTAAAAATGTGTTGAAAATATGCTGGTTAAGTTGTTTTGGAAAAACAGTATTCAGGATACGGCTCAGGATATTGAGTTGTATCTACGATCAAACAATGAGCAAAAAGTAAAGGGGGTGACACGAGATATACGAGGAAAGCCCTTGATCAATCTAGATCGCCGGCATAAAACCTCGGGAGCTGACAATCGCAGCTGCCTAGTTCTTCTTATTGCTTTAAACGTCAAGATACAGTGCAGGATATTGACCAGATCGCTAAGTGTTACAACGCTTTTGTGCGAGAGTGAAAATTGCTAGAGAACAAGTGTAAGAGTGTAGAGAGTGTTGACGTGATGTCCTATTCGATCTGATATACCCACCTATTTATAGTAACGAATTACAAACGAAAATTCCTATAAATATGGGATGCTCCGAATATTCCATTGTTAACGTTGTAGACCGAGTAATGCGGCTTCAACGTCTTTACTTGAACGACTTGGACCGAGTCTTCCGCGGAATGAGTCCTTGTGAACGTTGCTAGCTTCTAACCTGCGTACCTGCACATAATCCGTTAGTGATCCTGAGGATACCATTCAGGATGTTACCAATATCCTGAATCAGCATCCCGAATGTGAACAGATATCATATAACCAAGATATAACCCAAGATATTCCTTAGGATATTGGCTCAGAATTTCACCTATAACATGGTATCTTGCAGAAGTTGCAGTATGTGGAGCATCTTCCTGAATGCTTCTTCCTACAGGCCTTACAATAAGGTATAGAAGTAGAACCTACGTTCTTCCCACGGTTGGAATTACCGTAGCGAAATTCTTGGGTAAGCTTTTGGACTAGGTTCTTCCTCTGGTTTTCTTCTTGCGTACGTACTAGTTCATCAGTCAAGGTATTTGCTAGTTCTTAAGCTTCTTCTATGGTTTGTGGTCTAGCTGTCTTGACTACGTGTCTAATCTCACTGATTAATCCCCAGATGTAACGGGAGATTAATACTGGTTCTGGTGAAGCTGGGATTGGCATTATTCTAGCATATTCGAAGAATTGGTAGTGTAACCCTTACAGTCTACTCCAGTCATTCTAAGGTTCAAGAACTTATTAGCTATTTGTTCTTTTTCATTGGGAGGACAGAATTTTCTTTCAACCATGTTCTTAAACTCAGTCCATTCCATATTATAGACTCTGTCACTTCCCCTAGACTGGAGAATAGTGTTCCACCATTCTAGAGTTGCATTCTTAAAAAGATTGGAAGCAAACAAAATTTTATCTTCCACTATACACTTGCTTATTTTTAAGGTTGCCTCACTCTTTTCTATCCAACGTAGAGCTGCAATGGCTCCTTCATTACCCGGGAATTCTATTGGTTTACAAGACCAGAATTCCTTATAAGAACAACCATAAGACATGGTTCTTCTTCTTTTTGGAATAGGCAATTGAAGTATGGGTCCATTGTTTACGCTATGATTGGGTTCAGTAGGTGTTCGTTTACTTCCACTGTTAGTTTTATTATTTTCCGCTTCCTTAACCGTTTTGATAATATATGGCATAGCGTCTATAATCCCTTGTGCCACTATGTGTTGGATGGCACTGTTATCTAATTGGTTCCTGTTATTATCATTATTCGGGTTTTCTTAATTCACTTCGTTGTCCATCTGGATTATAAACATTTACCAAGTATTAATATTACAAAACAATATTTAATGCGAACAATAACACAAACAAACACATTGATCAAAACCATTGTGCATTGCGACATTTACTCTATTTTATAGATATCTATATCTATCACAAGTGGTAACTGGAATTTAAAATACACTAGTATGCATCAATAGGTTTGGATTATCTATTTTAGTTGATATATATATATATATGTTCAACTTACACACACACACACACACACACATATATATATATATATATATATATATTATTACTATTAATAATGGGGGTTCATCCAATACTGCATATTTCACTCGTCGTACTTCCAAACGAGCTTTTCCCCTATTTGTCTTATTCTTTGACCTTCATCTACTAACTCCTCACCAAAACTGCGGAGTTCCTGCACGTTTTCGGTACTCATGGGTGGTGGTGGTGCTGGTATTGGGTTAGGGTACAGTGGTATGGGTTCTCCATATGGGTATGGGTTTTCTAGTATTTCCCGAACGTACTGATCGGCATCCCAATATGGATCTAGACTCTAGAGGGTCAAGGTTAGGGTAAGGTGCTACAGGGTTTTGTATGGGCTCCTCCTGTGGGTAGAGTTCTCGATAATCCCTATGGTCGTCCTCCCATGGGTCATAAAATGGAGGATTGGGTGCTGGGACTCTAGGGATTTCGTTTGGGTCGAAGGCGGGTATGGGAACCTGGTCTCCTAGGTTAGGTTCTATTTCCGTGGGTTGAGTTGGGAATAAGGGTAGTGACTGTGGTGCAATGATTTGTTCTAAGTTTGGGTCCGCGACAGTGGTAGCTAGTATGTGAAAGTTGGCCAATCGCCTATTGATTATGTCCTGGGTCTGGGCGTTCATCTCTCTATTTGCTGCTGCTAAAGCCCTCTGTTGCTGTAACTTCCTCATTCTTTTCCTACGCTCGTGTGCTCCCCGACTGAACCATCATCTCTTTTTGGCAGGGAATGGCTCTTCGGATTGCGCTTTGAATATGAAAATCCCCTCTTCTGTGTCAGCTGAATACCCCGAAGGGGTAGGCTGGGAGGAAGTTCCTTCATTTCTGGGAGAACTAGATAGTTGACGATAAGCGTCTGATGGACCTTGATCACTCATACTGTAAACTAACAAATTGTCAAATAACACAAAACAATAATATACAGATAAGCACGTAATCACGTAGATTATTTCCTAACATAATGGATAAAATTTTGGTGTCAGTAGAACACTTATGTGGCTGAAATCAGTGGCTGTAGCTCTGATACCACCTTCTGTCGCAACCCCGACCCCTGCCCCAGGAGGCAGGCGGCCGCGAGCTACTCAGAGCCGGTGGTATCGGTGTTTATTAATTTGGCAGCGGAATTTACATCAGGACCGTAGTTAGGAAATAGTTATCAGAGTAAAACACCACATTTTTATAATAATAAATACATGGGAAATTCCCAAGTTTCCATTACAAACATATTTATAGGGATAAACCCTGATTTATTGAATTAAAACATCTTCTTTATTTAGATAACTTTTATAGCCACTTTTCCAAGCCTCCAGTGCTCTCCTGCTGGCTTCTAATTGGCTTTCACATTTTGTTACCTGAAACGCGTTTAAAAACATTTTATCAGCAAGAAATACTGGCGAGTGAATCCCAGTTAAATCAAGAAAAGTTTTATCATTTTACAGCATTGAGGGCAATCCAACAATTACATTTGTTTACATCTACTTTAATTACCACCCACGGTACTGTCAATCCTGACTGGTGGTAATGTTACTACTCACAGTGTAGTAACAAATTTTGTGTACAAAACCCCAACATACCGACGATAATTGTAGAATTACAAATACTTAATCACTGTTAATTATAATTTAAAACAATTGAGGTTTTGCAAAAAAGGTTTCACAAAAAGAGGATTACTCACAAAAAGGGTTTACAAAAAGAAGGATTAACTCACATTGCTAAATTAGGTATTTCCTTGTGATTTCCTGGTTATAATCTAATAAATTAAACAATGCACACGCGTTAGTATAATAACCCAATTTACATTAGTTATACCCTCCCCGAGACAGAACTCCAACGACTGAGTCAGGCAGAGCCTTGACATGCGTTACGGAGCACTAGATCAATCGGGTAACGTATCTAATACGTAACCGGGGGTTATGATACTTACATCGAGGTAGAGCTTCGCTATTTTAGTGGGTATAATACCCGGGAATTACTTTAGTTATTCAGAAATTAGAGAGAAAGATCGAGATTTGAACGATTGAAACGGAATGCTCGAACTCCTCATTTATAGGGCTGATACGCCCCTTTCTCGCGCCCCGCGACGGAAACAAGGGGGGCCGTCGCGCCCCGCCAGAGCCTGTAGACTAGGCCCTAGCCTTGCTGATATGGGGGGTAGCTTCAACATGATGCTGACACGTGGCGGCCTAGGGGGCGGCCTGGTGGCCAAGCTGTCGCGCCCCGTGACAGAGTTAGTCTAGGGGGTCGCGGCCCGCGAGCGCCCCATCGACTTTGTTTTTATTTATTTTTTGTAAAATTAAAGGCATTTCGGGCCGTTTTTCGTATACGGGTTGTATTTTAGGGCGTATTAGGGGTGTTATAAGTATTTCAGGAGGGTTGTTATAGCTGGTGATCAGAGAGTTACAAACGAGGAAGTCAGAAATCCTAATTCTGTAAATACAAATGTTGTAAATGAGTGTTCCAATAGTAAGTTGTTAATTTAGATGTTTAAATGTTCGATTTCAGTTCTTTTTTTATAATCGATGTAATGATTTTGTGACTGTAATTGATTCTAATGTTTTTAAATGTTATTAGAGAGGTAACTGATATGTAATCAAATTGTTTTTAACTTCGCATGTCATGAATCTAACAATTCGTATGTGATCAAAGGTATAACACGCTGGCTTCGCATGTTATGATACATAATTCGCATGTATAAAACATGGAACCAAAATGTTAATTTCGCATGTGATGAGTTCAACAATTCGCATGTTATAAAAGTCATAACATGATGTTTTCGCATAGAATGATACCACAAATCGCATGTAGTTTCATTATATGTAAAACATGCTGGATTACTAGTTCTTAATAAATTGTACTTTTTTATCCTTTTATTGAATTTTGTAGATGAAAGGGTTTATATTCTCGAGGTCAAAGCATCAGCTACACCTGTAGTTGGCATGCATTGTAATTCCATTGAACAAGCATACGTGTTTTACCAAAACATATGCGAAGTTAGCTGGTTTTTCTGCTCGAAAAGGGGGTAAAACCCACTGTGGTTGTATAATCAAAACTAAATATTTTGTGTGCTCGAAAGAGGGACACAAGGCATTGTTTATTGATGATGCTTATTCAAAGGCTAAAAAGCCTTACAAAACAAGGAAAAGAGGAACCATTAGAACTGGATGCAAAGCGCAAATTATGCTTGGTTTGATGGATGGGACATCATTTACAGTCAAGAAATTTGTTGTTAGCCATAATCATAAGTTTGTATGTCCTGAAGATCTTCATATGCTACCAGCTTACAGGCAATTGTCAGAAGTCCAAGAGGAAATGATATGGGAATTGGGGACTCTAAACCTTGGCTCGGTCAAAGCCTTTCACATAATGAGAAAACGATATGGTGGTTTTAAGCAAGTTGGCGCCAATGTTGATGATTGCAAAAACTTCAGAGCTCGAACTAATAGCTATATAGGAGAATATGATGCGGACATGGCGATCAATAGGTTAACTGATAAAAAAGAATATTTAGTCGATTTTTCGTTTGAATATTCAGTCGATGAGGACAAGCGGTTGACTGGTTTGTTCTGGGCGGATGGGTTATGCAAACGTAAGTTCATGGAGTTCGGGGATGTAATATCGTTTGATGCTACTTTCAAAACAAACAAGTAAGTGTTTCATGAATTTATTTTTAATGTTTTCGCATGTTGTATGAATTCATAATCTTGCAAAATCGTGTGTTAGTAAATCATAGAGGTTGGCTAAATCACATGTTAGTAAATCATAGAGGTTAGGAGTTTAATATATCGCACATTAAACTAGCAAAATCGCATGTTACTAAAACATGTTCCTTGTTGCAATAATTTTTAATTTATTTTGTGTGTAGGTATAAGATGGTGTTTGTACCGTTTACTGGTATAGACAACCATTGTCGAAATGTAACCCTTGGAGCTGGGTTGTTGGCATCGGAAAGCATTGAGTCTTATAAATGGCTTCTCAATTCCTTAGTAAATTCATTTGGACGTCAGCCAAAGGTAGTAATGACAGACCAGGACCCTGGGATGAAACAGGTTATCGAGGGTGTTTTTACTATCAGCAGACATAGATTGTGCATGTGGCACATAGTGAAAAAAGTGGCAGACAAGGTTGACTATGCTATATTGTGTGTCATTACCATTTTTTTCACTATATATTTGTTACATGTTGATAAGAAAAGAATTAATTTGTGTAGGTTGGACACGAGCTGTGCAATAATAAGGATTTTAAAAGGAAGATGTGTGATATTGTATGGACCAATTCCATTGAGCCATAAGTATTTGAGAGAGAGTGGAAGTTGGTAATGATTGAGTTCGGTCTTACCGAAAATAAATGGATTGATGATATGTTTGTGATGAGATCCATGTGGATTCTGGCTTTTTATCGGCACGAGCCAATGTCTGGACTTATGCGAACAACTTCAAGATCAGAGAGTGAGAACCTTTTTTTTGCCAGGTGGCAAATTCACAACTAACTTTTGTAGAGTTTATGAATCATTTTGACGGTTCAATGGTTGTCCAAAGGTTCAATCATAGAAAGAATGATCATATATCAAGATATACTGAGCCTGACGATTGCAGCAAAACTACTCTGGAAGCAGATGCTGCTAAGATATACACCAGGTCTATATTCTTCGATCAGCAGACAGAGATATACAGAACTATTAGTGAATGTCTGCCGATGGACACCAAAATCGAGGGTGACCAGTTAAGGATATAGTTGAAAGATTTTAAAGCTCATGGAGAAGGGTTTTTAGAGGTAATACAGAATATATTTATTACTTACAAAAAAAACATCCGTTTTTCCAACATGCGATTTTGATGAATTCCCATGCGATTTTAAATAATTTTCAAGAAACCCTTTTTTACACATGAGATTTTGTTCACCCATCCATGCGATTTTATGTTTTGATTTTGTTTTTTGTTTCTGTAGGTGTGTTTCAAGAAACTTGAAGAAGATGTAACTACCCAATGTAGTTGTCTGCATTTCCAACAGTACGGGCTGCTATGTAAACACATTTTTTTTCTTTTCAAGATGTTTAGAGTAAAAGAAATACCAAATAAATAAGTTATGAAGAGATGGACGAAATATGTGGTTCCGAATGAACTAAACTCCACCTTTGATATAATTGTTGATGCAAAGGATGAGCAATACAATGCTAAACAGATTGCTCGTGAAATCATGTATATAGGGGAGTATCTGGTTAGCAATTTGATTACTAACCTTGATCAACTTGTTCTAGTTAGGGATCAAATGAAGGAGATTAAAGAAAAAGTGGTCCAGAATCGCATAACCAAGCCGATTGATCCAAAGTTTGATCGATTCTCAAAGTTAATTGGTTATCAACAACCAGCAACTGATGCATCACCTATTGTCCATGTCCCAACTGGTATAAGAAACAAAGGACGTGTGTAACAACCCTCGGTAAAATCGACACTCTCAAAATATTTCCGACACCCTATTATATCTTAAAATACCTTTATATGTCTTTTAAATACACCCCGTATGTGAAAACCGAGCCCGAAATATGTTATAGCATTTAAAATAAATTAAAAACAATAAAAATTAAGTTGAGGCAGCCGCGTAGACCCACCCCAACAATTCACGCGGGCGGTATCAAGGTGGATACCAGATTTCGTTAGTTTCCATAAGTTAAAGCGGGCCGCGTAAGACCTCGTTTAAGTTAACGCGGGCCGCGAGAGATCAACAACACCGCAACACCCTGAGCTGACACGTGTCGACATCGTGGAGAGTCTAGATCATGACCGGGACAAGCTATGCTGTTGACCAGGGTTGACGCGGGCCGCGTAACCCTTGTCTGTTCTTTACGCGGGGCGCGTGAGGACCAGATTTCAGCACTATATAAGCAGGAAACAGGTTTTCGTTTTCTGTCACTCATTCCTTTCATTCTCAATCACAATTTCTGTAGTAGGCTTATAATACGCGGGTATTATACCCCCTAATTAGCGAAGTTCTGCCATGTTGTAAGTATTATAACCCCAGTTTTGTAGTAGATACGCTGCCCGATTGATTTAGGGTTCCGTAACAACTGTCGTGGTTCTGCCCGACGTAGTTGTTGGAATGCTGTCTTGGGGAGGGTGTCATTAATATTTTCAAAGGGTTATGATACTAACCAATGTACATTTGTATAAATTATAGATTATATCCAGGAAACCCTTACGCGAAGTCTAAGATAGCAATGTGAGTTTATCCTCTTTTTGATAACCTTTTTGTAATATTTTACAAAACCTTAAATGTTTTACAATGTGATTAAGCGATGATTGAGTCTTTGTAGTTCTTCAATTACTGCCGGTATGTTGGGGTTTTGTATACAAAATTTACTACCTTGTGAGTAGTAAGTCGGGGATGACAGTACGTTACCATTGGACGACGAGTTAGCCAATGTGTAATATGACCCACAAGTCAGGATTGACAGTACTGGATGAGTAATTGTGTAGAAATAAACAATGTGATCGCTCTCAATACTGTTTTAATTGATAAAATGTTTCTTGATTAAACTGGGATTCACTCACCAGTATTTCCCACTGACAAATGTTTTTAAAACGCGTTTCAGGTAACACAATGTGACAGCCAATTAGTAAAAAGCCAGCTGGAAAGCACTGAAGGCTTGGGAAAAATGTGGCTATAAAAGTTACCTAAAAGACAATGTTTTAAATTCAATAAAATAGGGTTTATCCCTATAAATGTATTGTAATAAGAAACTTGGGTTTTGCCCATGTGATTATTGATATTAAATATGGTGGTTTTACTCTGATAAACATTTCCTAACTACGATCCTGATGTAAGTTCCGCTGCCAAATTAACAAGCTGATACCACCAAACTCTGAGTTCGCGTCCGCCCGTTCCCGGGACAGATAAGGGATCGGGGGTTGCGACAGAATGTGGTATCAGAGCCTAGCCACTAGTCTAAGCCAAAGAAGTGTTCTGCTGACACTTAATTTCTAAATTTTGTGTTAGGAAATAAATTACGAAAATACGTGCATAACTGTATTTATTTGTTATGTGTTATTTGACTAATTGTTAGTTTACAGTATGAGTGATCAAGGACCCTCAGACATGTGTCGTCAGTTGTCTGATTCACCTAGGAGTGAAGGTACCTCATCACAGCCTGCCCTTTCTGGGTATTCTGCTGATCAGGAAGAAGGGATGTTTGCTTTTAAAGCTCAGTCAGAAGAGCCATTCCCTCATAAGAAACGAGGATGGTTCAGTAAGGAAGCGTTTGCGCATAGGAAAAGAATGCGAAAGTTGCAACAGCAAAGAGTTTTAGCGGCTGCTAAGAGAAAAACAGATGCCCATACACAGGATATGCTTAATAGAAGCCTAGCTAATTTCCATATCCTAGCTACAACTGCTGCTGACCCAAGTGTGGAACAACTAGTAGCCCCACAACCACAAATCCCAGATCAACCCATGGAGATAGATTACCCTGAAAACCAAGTGGAGATGCATGACTTCAACCCAGAAGAAATCCCTAGGGTACCTGCACCAAATCCCCTAGACCCAAATTACGATCCCTGGTGGGACGATAATAGGGACTTTGTGCAACGTTACCCTATCCATGAAGACACAACCATAGGAGCCTATCCAGGTATGGACCCTCTAAATCCCTATTACCAAGATGATTATATTAGGGAGATCTTAGAAGATCCTTACCGATTTCAGGCACTTTCACCCCCATATCAGGAACCCGCACCCCAGATTCCGAACCCAGTCCTAGAACCTGCACGCCCAATGAGTGCAGAAAACGTGCAAGAACTTAGGACTTTTGGAGAGGAAATTTTAGAAAGCAGTGAGAGAATGAGACAGGTGGGAGAGCGTCTCGTATGGAAATACGATGAACGCAATATGGATTTTTGGATAAATCCATATCCGTGATGTGATAGAGGAGACGGTAATAATAATATAATAATAAAATAAAATATGTGTGTACGGATGCATATTACTATTAGTGTGATTCTATTTCTGTTGGTATTGTAATTTTATTTCAGTACTAGAATGTAATAGATGCATAATAGTATATGAAAATAGAGTAAAAGTCGCAATGATCGCGTTTTTGGCTAGATTGCGTGTCATATGATTAACTATATTAAATATTATCTTGTGATATTAATATGGGGTAAATGTTTAAAATTCAGATGGCCGACGAAGGAAATCAAGGAAATCTGAATAATGATAACTAGAGTAACATTAACGTGGTTAATGAGAATACAAGCATCAATAACAATGGAAACCAAATGGATAATAGTGTTGTTCAACATATAGTGGCATAAGGAATCATAGATGCCATGCCATTTATTATTCAAACTATTCAAGAAGCGAATAATAAAAGTAAGCATAGCAGTAAGCGACCCATCGAACCCGAAAACAGCGTGAACAATGGACCTGTACTTCAAATGCCCATTCCCAAAAGAAGAAGAACCATGCCTTATGGTTGATCTTATAAAGAATTCTGGTCTTCTAAACCAATGGAATTCTCAGGCAACGAAGGAGCCATTGCAACCCTACGCTGGATAGAGAAAACTGAGGTAGTCTTAAGAATAAGCAAGTGTGCTGAAGAAGATAAGATACTGTTTGCTTCTAATCTATTTAAGAATTCAGCACTGGAATGGTGGAACACTATCCTCCAATCAAGAGGAAGTGATAGAACTTACAATATGGAATGGGAAGAATTTAAGAACAAGGTAGAAAGGAAATTCTGCCCACCAAATGAGAAAGAACAAATAGCAAACAAATTCCTAAACCTTAGGATGACTGGTGTGGATAGTAAGGGATACACTAAATTATTCTTCGAATATGCTATAATAGTGCCAACTCTTGCTTCACCAGAACCACTATTAATCTCCCATTATATCTGGGGATTAATTGGGGAGATAAGACACGTAGTCAAGGCAGCTAGACCTCAAACCATAGAAGAAGCTGTAGAACTAGCAAAAACCTTGACAGACGAATTAGTCCGTACCCGAGAAGAGGATCAAAGGAGGAACCTATCCCAGAAGCTCACACAAGAATTTCGTTCTGTAAATTTTAATCGTGGGAAAATGTAGGTTCTACCTCTGCACCTTACTGTAAGAATTGCAAAAGAAAGCATTCAGGAAAATGCTCCATATACTGTAACTTTTGCAAAATATCGGGACACAAGTGTTTTGGTCAAAAATTACCAAAGCAATTAAGTGATCAAATTAGTTAAGTGAGGTAGTGTGCTAGAAAGTGTGTTGGAAATATGCTTGTTATGTTGTTTGTAAAAACAGTTTTCAGGATACGGCTCAGGATATTGAGCTGTATCGACGATCAAACTATGAGCAAAAAGTAAAGGAAATGACACGAGATGTACGAGGAAAGCCCTTGATCAATCTAGATCTCCGGCATAAAACCTCGGGAGCTGACAATCACAGCTGCCTAGTTCTTCTTATTGCTTCAAATGTCAGGATACAGTGCAGGATATTGACCAGATCGCTAAGTGTTACAATGCTTTGTGTGAAAGTAAAGAATTGCGAGAGAACAAGTGTGAGAGTGTGGTGAGTGTAGCTGTGATGTGCTATTCGATCTGATATACCCACCTATTTATAGTAATGAAATACAAACAAAAATCCCTACAAATATGGGGTGCTCTGAATATTCCATTGTGAACGTTGTATACCGAGTAATGCGGCTTCAACGTCTTCATTTGAACGACTTGGACCAAGTCTCCCGGAGAAAGGGTCTTCGTGAACGTTGCTCCATCTGGACGCGTACTCCTGCACACAACCCGTTAGTAATCCTGAGGATACCATTCAGGATGTTACCAATATCCTGAATGAGCATCCCGGATATGAGCAAATATCATACAATCAAGATATAACTCAAGATATTTCCCAGGATATGGGCTCAGAATTTTGCCCATAACAATTGTCCCCAAAAAATGTCACCGTTTAGTATCCTGGCACTAACTGTTATATTTTTTCCAGAGACCGAGGCAATTTAAGAGATTAGACTCGTGATGTGACCGTTTGCAACTGCTCAGCCTATATTTACTCATCACCACCCTATAACTTCTCATCCTTATCCCATTTACTTAGGAGAAATTTTTACTCCCTGTATGCAGATTCCAGCAAAGTTCCAGTCTTCCTTGATCTCGATGAACTTGACAGCTACCCCACTCCAGTCATGGTCAAGAAAGAGACCCCTGCTGCCACCAGCTCTAAGCCGCTCCTAGCTCCGAAAGCTAATCCAAGGACTCGTGCTTCCACCGCAAAGAAGAGGCAGAACTCCGAAGTTAGTGCTCCAGGCTCCGAAGGATTCTCTTATGATGAGCTCAGCTTCACTGATTCCTTGGAACCGATGACATCCTTCCTTAACAAGGTAATATCCTGATCCTACATCCTGCACATATATCCTGATAGAATATCCTGACAGGATATCCATGTTAGCGAATATGGATTTATACCTGAATTGCTTACTTACAGGGCCTCCAGCATCTGCTCCACCTTTACAACGATGTCTGTGGTACTGCTGCACTCTATGAAGCCAGGATTAAATAGCTTGAAACTACTGTTGCCGACCAAGGTGCCATTGCTGAAGTGAAGACTCGGCATTATGAGGACAAGCTGAAGAAAGTGACCCAGGATGCTGAAATCAAGTGGGCCACTGTCCAAATGGAACATGATCAGGCCATGGTTGCTTTTCGGGAAGGAATCAAAGCTTCGGCCATTGTCTCCCTGCTACAAGCTCGTATTAAGATGGCCTATGAGGCCAAGGGGACAGGTCTTGAGTGCCCATCCTGGCCAGTCGAATCCTGGGTGGCAAAGCTGAAGGAGCTTGGAGGCAAGGCTGTGCCCCTTCCTGCTGAAGCTGGTGAATCCTCTAAGTCGGCAGAGGTGGCAGACAAGGCTGGAGACAATAAGGATGCTGGAGAGGATGCTGGGATGGATGCTGGTGAGGATGCTGCTCAGGATGCTGAAGCTGAGAAGGCAGAGAAGGTTGGAGAAGATGCCGCTGTGTGAGGGCATTCATGTGGGCAATGATGGATATACGTGCCAAGGCCGGAGCCCACTTTTTTAAATTTGATCATTGGTCTGTAACCCTAAAACAATTTACTCTTTCTACACTTTACTTTCCTGCATCTAAACAATATGATGGCCAAAGGTGGGGGGATCCTGAGTTTCAGGTCGAAGCCCTTGGTCATTAATGTTAGTATGTTTTGCTTTTTGAACAATATAACAGTTGGAGGCGGATGGGTCTCAGTTTGGGACAAAACCTTCAACTGTTAGGTAAATATGGTAAGGAACTAATTATGCTATTGGTGGATGGTCCTTGGTTTGAGGTGAAACCAAGAGCACAACTTTTGGAATGTTAATAATATAACCCTTTTTTGGATTTATTTTTGTTGTCATGAATTTTACTTATGAAAACAGTTTTGTTTGAACATTTTTGGGAACACATTGTAAATGTATCCTGAAAGATATCTTGCTCAGGATACTGACACACAATCCGTAATTTATCCAATTAAAAAGGAAAGATCATACCAGGAATTCCCTAAGGAATCAATTCCAATCTTCCACCATAGGAATGTCCCCAGTGCATACTTACAAACTTGGATCCATCCTTTAAATTGTATGATATATGTCCCCTGTGTTTAACATAGGAATGTAGATATAGTCATACTTTAGTTTTACTGAAGAGATCCTGAATATTCAGGGGTAAAACCTTGACATCCTGGGATTATACCCTTAATATGCTGGGGATAAACCCTTAATATCCTGCGGATAAACCCTGATTTTCATGCGCTACAGGCGAGAGTGTATAAACTCCAAGTCTTAGAAAGGTGAAAACCTTTAAACCTTAGAGAGTATGAAAATACTCTTTCGTGAGAGAGGGTGATCAATCCTCATATACCTTTAGAATCCAGGATATAGCCAATAGTAATGAAATTGTCAGCCACTGTTACATGAACTGGTCCCGTTACCTTGAACTATCCCCAGATGACTTGCGCTCCAGGCGGGGTGTTCAAACCCAATTCGAAAGAAAGGTGAATACCTTTAAACCTTTGAAGGGATCAGGATCCCTTAAACGTGAGAGAGGGGGCCAATCCTCTAATCTTCCGAAATATCCTGAGCGTATATTCTGGAGTTATATCCTGACATGTATTCTGCAAAACAACCTTAAACTAAGGTGGGTGTTAGCTTGGCTAACACCCCTCCGATGCCTAAGTCAATATTGGGTTCAAGATAATAAACGAATTCAAATATATTTAAGAGAGATATAACACATACCATTCCGAGATAGAAATTAAATTATATTCTTACTTGAAATAGAGCTTTAAGTGTATAGCATTCCAGGATCTTGGTAGCATTTCCCCTTCCATGCTCCTGAGTCGGTATGCTCCTTTTCCTGATTCTGATTCAACCTCATATGGTCCTTCCCATTTCGGAGCCAGTTTTCCATCGGCGGGATTAGTGGTATTTTGAAAAGCCTTTCTTAACACCCAATCTCCAACTTTGAACCTTCTAGTCCTTATATTCTTGTTGTATGCTCTGGATATCCTTTGTTGATATGCTGCCATCCTTAGTCTTGCTGCATCTTGTTTTGGTCAAAAAATCTGATGAGGATAATGCAACCAAACTCTTTGTTACGGGGAATGATGCTTTAAATGTAGAACAATGATGAGGATCACTTCAATGTAAATTGCACAAACGACACAAGGATTTATACGGGGAAAAAGCCCTTGATCAAGAGTTGATCTCCGGCACAAAAAACCCCGGGTGATGGAAACTACCGATCACCAAACTCAAATAAATCAATCAATGTTTACAACTTCGGATAGTAACGAGCTAGGTACAAGGATCACTATCGTGAAATGTGTAAAAGTGAGTGAAAACTAATAAGTGTTCGTCGAGAGCTTCAAGAGTGCGTTTGTATGAGAGTGTGTGTCGCTGAAAATGGCTAAGTGTTCTAATTCTAGCTCGTCACCCCTTTAAAAATAGAAGTTAGCTACAATAACAAACTATCCGACTTTTGTGCCAAGCTCCCACGTTCTCCACAACGTCCATTTCCAGTCAAACGTGTGCGAAATACCCGTGGAATATTCCATAGTAACGTTGCCAAGACCAAGTCAAGCTTGTTACTCCTGCGAAATAATACAAAACACAAATAAACAATCGTTAGTATGAGGATCCTAAAGGTGATCCATGATCCTGATCCTGAAGCTCTTCTGAGGATCACTATCTGTCACAGAAATAAGGATCATTAATTAGGATAACAAGTAAGGATCACTAATTGTTAGAAAATCCTCCCCTAACAATTGCCCCCAAAATATAAGGAGTGATATGTAAAATGAGCGAGTTATGTTTTCTTGATCTTATCCACAACTAACTATCGTAAATACAGCCGTTATTGTTGAACTATCCGTTGCAACCATGACGTCACAGAAGTGACAACCCTGCACAATCATGATTATAAATAGGAGATAGAGATAGGGTCGATTGCATTTAAAATTTCAGAGAGACTCCCTTTATAACTGCATTCCGAAGATAATCAGGTATTCTCTCTTCATCTTCTTCCTTCTCTTACTCTGTTTTCATTTCTTTCCATCATTCCATCAAAGATGTTGCTCCGAAACTCCCCAGCTAAGGATCACCCGAAAAACAGCCCTCCGAAAAGCCAGGGGATCATCGAAGATTCCATTAAAGAACGTTGCTGTTTCAATGATGCACAGATTGATAGGATCCGCCACTGCTTCCTGGCGAACACCGAGTTTAGACCTTTTGATCCCAATGCCCTGAGTGATCATATCTCCGACAAGTGGGTTGCTTTTCCTGTCACTCCGTTCACCATAGGCTATACATATCCTTTCCCAGCCTTCACCCAATCTTTCTTTTCTCTAACCGGCATCTCTTATATCCAAGCCATGCCGATGATTTGGAGGGTTTTGTATACCCTTGAAAGGATCATCGAGCAGGAAGGAATAGACCTAGGAATGTCAGAGCTGGGAGAGCTGTATGATCTTACTACCTTTGGTTCTCATCGTTATTTGTTTAAACGTAAGCCTGGTGAGGAACACCCGATCTTCAAAGCCACCAAGAACGATGCTAATTGGAAGCGGCGTTTCTTTTTCGTCAAGAGAGATTCTATTGAGGATGGAAAGGATCTACCCAAGAAATGGGCTACCCATGGTAGGATGGAGGATCCTGAGAAGGATCACCAGAAACTTTCTTTTGATGTAAGGATCACTTATATATTTTTGCTTTCTTGTTATGCAGCTATCACCGTCTCACATCTCAGACTGTCTCCTGCTGCTAAAGAGAGACTCATCGCTTTCAAGAAACTTGATCCTGAAACAAGATCTTTCAAGACAACAACCCAAGATTCACAGGAGGTATCCTCAGGCTCTGTCACGATGTCAAGTAAGTATCCTTGTTTAAAAATTAAATAAATAGTGAAATATAAGTTAAGTGAAGATACTTATCTTGTTTTGGTTGTGTAGGTGCTGGAAAATCCACCAAGTCTGCTTCAAAGTTCAATGTCACTGATCTCACCACCGTCAGATCCTCCAAGAGAAAAGCTCCTACCAGTCCGACAGCTTCGGTCCCCAAGGCACCCCTCAAAGGAAAGGGAATCAAGAAGAGAAAGGCCTCTGAAGCTGAGGATCTGCAGGGTCTGCCTCTGATCCGCCACCAATTCCTCGAGTACTTCAATGAGGTAAGGATCACTGTCTCTGCTCGTATATCCTGTTGACATATCCTGCTGATATATCCTGTTGATTTGAGGATCACTTAGTCCTGACCTTATCTTTTATCCCTTTTGCAGAAATTCTCTGAGATTGAGGATTATGTTGGCCACGTTGAGGATCAGGATAGGAAGATTGCCGACCTCCAGCATGTTGCATTGCTAAAGGACCTCAAAATTGCTGATCTTCAGAAGGAAGTCCGGGATGCCAAACAGGAGACGGCCAAGGTGCTGGTCAATGTTGACTATGAGAAGCATGAGATCACTGAAGACGCCAAAGTCTCTGCCGCCATAGCAATGTATAAGACCAAGCTGCAAATGGCCTTGGAAGCTCAGGATCCTGTTTTTGACAAGAGCACCTGGGATGTTGAAGGCTGGAAGGCAAGGCTGGCTGAACTGGACGATGAAGAGGCTGAGGAGGTTGAAGAGTTTTGACGATCGAGGCTGGAGGCAAGGGTGAAGGTGGTGAAACAAGTGGAGCTGGAGGTGGTAATGCAGCGAAGGTTTAGGCTGCATGATTGGGCGATGATGGAAACTTCTAGACATAGCCGGAGCCCAAATTTTTAGTTTGATGGTTGTTTTGTTGAACAATTTAATGGTTTGCACTGAACAATAGTTTTTAGGATTAAGGATCATGTATGATCCTTTGGACAATAGGCAGGATTGCAAATGGTGGAGGGATCCTCTGTTTGGGGGATGAAGCCATTGTGATCCTGCCGCCTTTATATTCCTGCACTACTTTTGAACTTATTATCATGGACACCCTTTACCTACCCCAGCGGACGGGCCACGTTTTGCTGGTAGATGCTCGGGGTAGGTAATTTTGACAACCTTTTAAGGGTTAGTCTTTTGTTAATAAATAAAATCTTAACCTTTTGTCGCTTATCTTGTGTTGTTATCCTTTTGTTTCTTTAATTCTCCTTTGTTTTGATGCACATTCATTGAATAAACAATTTTGAATAAGTCATATTGAAAATATTTAGGACATGATCCATGATCAAATATCCTATAGTTAAAGAATCCCAAAAAGCAATATGTTTTAAGGATCACAAGTCTAGTTGTCAAATTTCAAGGGTTATTCAAATAAATAAAGAATGGGATTAAAAATAGTTAAGGATCATACCTGAGGGTCCAAGTTAGGATCCTAACCATAATAAGGATAACTATAAGATAAACCTTAGAGAGAAGTAAGGATCAAGGATCCCTAGTTGCTTATCTTTAAGGACCTGAAATAGATCATAACTTGGGACTAAGCCAATATAAGATAAGAGTTAACAACTGGGGACAAGCCCAAGGATAACTGGGGACAAGCCCAAGGATAACTGGGGACAAGCCCAAGGATCGTATGTAAACTGGAGTATGGCCCTAACTGGCGACTATCCAAACTTAGTGACATGAAAATGCCAAAACCTTAGCTAACGTGAAAACGTTAGAAACCTTAGGAACGGATGTATGGTACGTCTACCATTATACGTAGGATCCTAGGTATAGCCAGTACAATGGAATTATCAGCCCCTAAAGCGAGTACTGGTCCCACTGCCTTGAACTATACCAGGATCATCATGCGCTACAGGCGGAACTGGGGCAAGCCCAAATAACTGGGGTTAAACCCAAAGGACGGATTGCTTCTGCAGATAACCAATACTTTGCTAAGGATTACTGAACTTTCAAAACTTAAAATCACGTGAGAGATGGATAAAGGATACGTGACCCTTATCCTTATATGAGAAAATAAAGAAATGAAATAGTTTAAGATTAGGATATTACCAGAGTAAGGATCACCGATACTTTAAGGATCCTTTAAGGATATCCCTAACGTAAGGATCATCTGTGCCATGAGGATCCTGCTCACATGAAATATTTCTTCAAGTGGACAGCATTCCAAGCTCTTGGTAGCAAATCACCTTCCATGGTTAGCAATCTATATGCCCCCTTTCCTGCTTCAGCTTCAATCAAATAAGGGCCTTCCCATTTTGGAGCCAATTTTCCATCAGCAGGATTGGTGGTATTCTGAAATGCTTTCCTTAATACCATATCTCCAACTTGAAACTTCCTGATCCTGACATTTTTGTTGTAAGCACCAGCCATTCTTTGTTGATAACTGGCCATCCTTATCCTAGCCATATCCCTGATTTCTTCAATAGTATCCAGGTCTTGAGCCAAGTTCTCATCATTTTCTTCAGGATCACAAGTACTTGTTCTAGCAGTTGGAACCACCATTTCTGTTGGGATCACTGATTCTGCCCCAAATACCAAAGAGAATGGCGTTTGACCAGTAGCATTCTTAGGGGTTATCCTATCAGCCCAAAGCACATAGGGTAGTTCTTCTGCCCATTTCCCTTTCTTGGATCCAAGCTTCTTCTTCAAATTATTGATAATGATCTTGTTGGATGATTCTGCTTGACCATTAGCTTATGGGTGGACTGGCGTTGATGTTATCATCTTAATCCCCCAACTGTCACAAAAGTTAGTGGTTCTGCCCCCAATAAATTGGGAACCATTATCACATATAATTTCAGAAGGAATTCCAAATCTAGTTATAATATTTCTTTTAATGAAGGATATAACTTCCTTTTCTCTGACTTGGGCAAAAGCTTCAGCCTCTATCCACTTGGAGAAGTAATCAGTCATAGCAAGCATGAATACTTTTCCACCAGGTGCCTTAGGGAGCTTACCAACTATATCCATACCCCATCTCATAAATGGCCAAGAGGAGGATATAGGGTGCAATAATTCAGCTGGTTGATGAAGGATATTGCTGTGTCTCTGACAAGGATCACATCTCTTAGCATACTCCACAGCATCTCTCTTCATGGTTGGCCAGTAGTATCCTGTCCTCAGGATCCTTGAGAATAATGCCCTGCCCCCAGTGTGGTTTCCACAATCTCCTTCATGGAAGTCTTTTAAAACTTCTTGGATTTCAGGATCCTCAATGCATCTCAAGTATGGTCCTGCAAGAGATCGTCTATACAACATATTATTTAAAATTGTGAATTGAGATACCTTAGATTTGAAAGCCCTAGGGTTTTCTCCTGTAGGAATCTCTCCATGTTGTAAGTATCTCATGATTGGTGAGATCCATGATCCTGATCCTGAATGGGATTGAGTATCCTCACTAGGGATAATTGCAGAATCATTTCCTATCTCCATAGCCACATGATCCTCGATAGCCGGGGTCAGGATATGGATAATAGGGATCTTGATATCCTCAGGGATCTTCAAAGATGATCCTAAGTTAGCCAATGCATCAGCTTCTGTATTCTCTTCCCTTGGTACCTGTGTCAAACTAAAGGAAACAAAAGAGAGTGCCAATTTTTTTACTATCTCTAAATATTTGGTTAGCTTTCACCTTTAACAGCATAGGATCCATTAAAATGGTTTGTAATTAACAATGAATCTACTTGTACCTCAAGATACCTGATCCCCATATGCTTTGCAATTTGCAAACCAGCAATTAAGGCTTCATATTCAGCCTCATTGTTAGTGGTTTGGAACTCACAAGCTATAGAGTGGGGTATTATGTCCCCCTGTGGCGATTTTAGTAGTATTCCAAGCCCTGTGCCTTTGACATTTGAGGATCCATCAGTATAAAGTATCCAAGGATCCTTGGTCTCCTCTAGCTGCTGGACTTCTAACTCAGCTTCTTCTTGTAAATCACTACTGAAATCAGCCACAAAGTCGGCTAATGCTTGGGATTTGATAGCTGTCCTAGGCTCATATCTTATATCATAGGCACTAAGCTTCACTGCCCACTTAGCCATCCTTCCTGACATCTCTGGTTTCCTGAGGACATTCTTAATTGGAAAATTAGTTTTAACAACAATAACATGAGTTTCAAAATAATGTCTCAACTTAGTAGATGCCATAATTAATGCAAGAATAAGCTTTTCAAGGTGTGAATACCTGGATTCGGCATCAAGTAAACTTTTACTTACATAATAGACAGGATGTTGTGTACCTTCATGATCCTTAACAAGGACCGCACTTACTGCTTTTGAGGATACTGCAAGATACAAGGATAGCACATCGCCTTTTTCTGGTTTCATCAAGGCCGGGGCTGAGGATAGGTAATCTTTGAGGGCTCTTAAAGCATTTTCATGCTTCTCAGTCCACTCAAATTTCTTGTTCTTCCTTAGGATATCATAGAATTCTTTGCACTTCTCTGAGGATTTGGAAATAAATCTGTTCAAAGCTGCTATCCTGCCTGTTAGCCTTTGAACATCCTTAGCATTGGCCAGAGATTTGATGTTCACTATTGCTTTGATTTGTTCCGGGCTATCTTCAATGCCTCTCTTTGTCACCATATATCCCAAGAATTTACCTGCTTTAACACCAAAGTGACATTTTGAAGGATTAAGTTTCATGTTATATTTGTCAAGGATATCGAATGCTTCCTCCAAGTCCCTTAGGTGATCCTCAGCGTTTATGGATTTTACCACCATATCATCTATGTAAACCTCCATAGTTTGTCCAATCTGATCCTTGAACATCATATTCACCAGCCTTTGATATGTTGCACCTGCATTTCTTAGTCCGAACGGCATAGCAATATAGCTGTATATACCAGTTGGAGTCATGAAGGCTATATCCTCTTGGTCGGATGGTTCCATTTGGATTTGTTGAAATCCAGATGAAGCATCCATAAAAGTTAACAATTCATGACCCGCGGTTGCATCCACCATGGAGTCAATGTGGGGTAATGGGAAAGGATCCTTGGGACATGCCTTATTTAAATCGGTAAAATCGACACATACCCTCCACTTTCCGTTTTTCTTTTGAACAACAACCACATTGGCCAACCATCTTGGATATTTGACTTCTCTAATCATACCTGCCCGGAGCAACTTCTCTACCTCTTCTTGGATAATGACATTCCTTTCCGGTGCAAACTTTCTTCTCCTTTGATGGATTGGTTTGAAGGACCTATCAATGCCAAGTTTGTGAGTGATTACATCTTTAGATATACCAGTCATGTCTTCGTGTTTCCATGCAAAGGTAGTCTTTCTCCTTTTGAGGAAGGATATGAGGTCTTCCTTCATACCGCCAAGGATCCCTGATCCGATATAGATTTTGGATTCAGGATCATCAGGATCCATGAGGACTTCTACCACATCCTGCTCTCTTGCCTCCAAGACATCCCTTGGAGGATACTTTGATTGCTATTGCTCCCTTGACTTCGAGGCTGGTTTCATCGATGAAGTATAGCAATTCTTAGCCTCCTGCTGATCACTATCAATCTTCACTATTCCCCAAGGACTAGGGAGCTTCACACATTGATGGTAGGTAGATGGGACTGCCTTCATATCGTGTATCCAGGGCCTGCCAAGGATAACATTACAACAAGATAAACAGTCAATAACACAAAATTTTTGATAAGAGTGTAGGCCTTCGATGTATATTGGGAGTTTAATGTCCCCCAGGGTATTCTTAGTTTCGCCACTGAATCCCACGAGCACGGAGGATCTTGGTATGATGTCGGATTCGGGAATACCCATCTTCTTTAGAACATCAAGCTGGATAATGTTCACTGAGCTTCCTCCGTCTATAAGGATCCTGCGGACAAAATGGTTAGAAATGAAAAGAGTAATAACTAAACCATCGTGATGAGGATCCTGGATATCAACACGATCATCCTCATCAAAGGTTATGACTTTTCCTTCGGAGACACTTGATGTTCGAACGGGTCTTTCTCCATTATCCATTTTAGTTTCCTTTGCATGCCTTTTAGCTGCTGAGAAGGATGTGCCACAAATGTCTGATCCTCCAGAAATAAAGTTTATTACTTGTGCATCTGCTGGAGGGGCTGGAGCCTTCTCATGGATCCTTTCAGGATCCTGAGTCCTTGACTTTTTTCTTCCCAACAATTCTTTTAGATGCCCCTTGCTCAACAAGTATCCAATTTCCTTTCTCAGTGCAATGCATTCCTCTGTGAGATGCCCAAAATCTTCATGGTATGCACACCACTTTGATTTATCCTTAGTTGCAGCTGGCCTATCATTTTTTCTGGGCCATCTAGCTTTATCACCTAGATTCTGCATCGCAAGGATTAGTTCATTGTTATCAACAGAAAAACAATATTCAGAAATTGGAGGATAATTCTCATCATCCTCTTCTTGATCAACAGAATGCACGTTCTGGTTATCAGATCTGTTGTAGGATCTGAACTTGTTGTTCCTGAATGAGGATCCTTGCTTATCTTGCTTTGAGGATCCTGCTAACCTCTCCTGGATCCTCTTGTCATCCTCTAGCCGAATGAACCTAAGTGCTCGGGTTCTTACCTCATCTAAGTTCCTGCATGGTGTCATAACAAGATCATCATAGAACGACGAATCCCTAAGCAATCCCATTTTAAAGGCCTCAACAGCCGTGGCTATATCTAAGTTAGGAATGTCGAAGGATTCTTTACTGAATTTGGTAATGTAATCCCTTAATGATTCATTATGACCCTGGGTTATCCTATATAGATCACTAGTTAATCGTTCAAATTTTCTACTACAAGAAAACTGATTATTAAACAGGTTAACTAGATTAGCAAATGAGGTAATAGAGTAGGGGGGAAGACTTAGCAGCCATTTGAGAGCTGATCCAGTAAGAGTGGATCCGAATCCCTTGCACAGGCATGCTTCCTTTAACCTTTCTGGGATTGGATTGATCTCCATCCTCTCCCTGTATTGTGCTATGTGTTCTTCAGGATCCGTCGAATCATCATACAGCTTCATTGTTGGCACATGGAACCTCTTGGGTATCTCAGCATCACAGATTGGTGGTGCAAAACGAGATATCTTGTGGCTCCCATCTGCAATCTCTGGGATAGGTTTGACCACTCCTGGAACACTTGATATCATATCCTTTAGCTTTTGCAATTCTCTGGCCATGGCATGATTGATACCTGGATCCTACATGAGACCATGGTTAGTAGTATAAGAATTATTAAAAGTGTTACCTCCCATCGGATTCAAATTAGGAAGAATGGATGTTAATCCATATTGTTGGGGCTCTGGAATGATCGAGGGACCAGTAGAAGCATTAGTCTGCATTGGAATAAAATCTCCCTGATGGACATCTGAACTTCCTGTTTGCAAACTCCTCAAGGATCCTGGCATCTGGAAGGATCCCTGAAACTGGGACGATCCTGGAACAAAGGAGGATCCTTGAACCTGGGATGATCCTGGAACAAAGGAGGGTCCTTGAACCTGGGATGATCCTGGAACAAAGGAGGATCCTTGAACCTGGGATGATCCTGGAACAAAGGAGGATCCTTGAACCTGGGATGATCCTGGAACAAAGGAGGATCCTTGAACCTGGGATGATCCTGGAACAAAGGAGGATCCTTGAACCTGGAATGATCCTGGAACAAAGGAAGATCCTTGAATCTGCTGCGCTCCTGAATATCCTCCTGAAGTCATGAAGGGTCCCATATGCTGAGGATAGGATCCTGCTGGCTGGAAATATGAACTTGATGCCTGGGTCACTGTTGTTGTTCCGTAGTGCACTCCTTTCGGTCCACCCACATATTAAACATCTGGAACCACTGATGGCTGAGAAGTAATCACCGGAGTATCAAAATTCAAAGATTTTGGCACCAGTGGGGAATGATCCTCTGCCGTTTTCTTTTGTTTCTTGAGATCTCCGATTTCTTTGAGAATCCTTTCATTGGTCTTATCCTGTTGCTGTATATGATCCTTCATCTGCAAAATCAAAGTAAACATGTCACTAGTAGTGGGAGTGTAAGAAGCAGAAGAAGTTGGAGGTTTTGAGAAAATGGGAGTTGGTTTCTTCGCAGCATTCTCAGCATTCTACTGGGATCCAGAAGGTGGGGGAGGCAAAGGGGGAATGCCTTGTGAAGAAGTGAATGAGGGCATCAAATTTGAAGCATTCTTCGCTGAGGAAGCCATTTGCTTGGTTGTAGTGAACTGAAATGAGCACAGAAATACGAATTTTTCTAAGAGTGAAGCACCAATTGCCCCACGGTGGGCGCCAAACTGTTTTGGTCAAAAAATCTGATGAGGATAATGCAACCAAACTCTTTGTTACGGGGAATGATGCTTTAAATGTAGAACAATGATGAGGATCACTTCAATGTAAATTGCACAAACGACACAAGGATTTATACGGGGAAAAAGCCCTTGATCAAGAGTTGATCTCCGGCACAAAAAACCCCGGGTGATGGAAACTACCGATCACCAAACTCAAATAAATCAATCAATGTTTACAACTTCGGATAGTAACGAGCTAGGTACAAGGATCACTATCGTGAAATGTGTAAAAGTGAGTGAAAACTAATAAGTGTTCGTCGAGAGCTTCAAGAGTGCGTTTGTATGAGAGTGTGTGTCGCTGAAAATGGCTAAGTGTTCTAATTCTAGCTCGTCACCCCTTTAAAAATAGAAGTTAGCTACAATAACAAACTATCCGACTTTTGTGCCAAGCTCCCACGTTCTCCACAACGTCCATTTCCAGTCAAACGTGTGCGAAATACCCGTGGAATATTCCATAGTAACGTTGCCAAGACCAAGTCAAGCTTGTTACTCCTGTGAAATAATACAAAATACAAAACACAAATAAACAATCGTTAGTATGAGGATCCTAAAGGTGATCCATGATCCTGATCCTGAAGCTCTTCTGAGGATCACTATCTGTCACAGAAATAAGGATCATTAATTAGGATAACAAGTAAGGATCACTAATTGTTAGAAAATCCTCCCCTAACACATCTCTTGTTTCATCTATGGTGTCCAAATCCTGGCACAAAGCTTCAGGATTCTGCTCAGGATCATGGAGGATAGATCTCACAGTAGGTATCACCATCTCTGTTGGGATCACTGCTTCTGCTCCGAATACCAAGGAAAATGGTGTCTGGCCAGTTGCATTTTTTACCGTCGTTCTATCGGTCCACAAAACAAAGGGTAGTTCTTCTGCCCATCTTCCTTTCTTGGCTCCTAATCTCTTCTTCAAGTTGTTAACAATTATCTTGTTTGAGGATTCAGCTTGTCCATTTGCTTGAGGATGTACCGGGGTGGATGTGATCATCTTGATTCCCCAACTCTTGCAAAAGTCAGTAGTTCTCTTGCTTATGAACTGAGAACCATTGTCACATATTATTTCAGCTGGTACTCCAAACCTGGTCAGGATATTCCTCTTTATGAAGGATACTACTTCTTGGTCTCTGATTTGAACAAATGCTTCAGCCTCCACCCACTTAGAGAAATAATCAGTCATTGCCAACATAAAAACCTTTCCTCCTGGAGCTTTTGGTAATTTTCCCACTATGTCCATCCCCCATTTCATGAATGGCCAAGGGGAAACTATAGGATATAGTGGTTCAGCTGGTTGGTGTAGTATATTGCTGTGCCTTTGACATGCATCACATCTTCGAGTATATTCTGTAGCATCTTTCCTCATCGTTGGCCAATAGTATCCTGTTCTCAATACCTTTGAGAATAATGACCTGCCCCCAGTATGGTTACCACAATCCCCATCATGTATATCCTGAAGTACTTCTTTAGTTTCGGGATCCTCCAAGCACCTTAGATATGGTCCTACAAGAGATTTCTTATACAAAATATTATTTATAATGGTGAATCGTGATACCTTCATCCTAAATGCCTTAGGATTTTCGTCTTTAGGGATGTGTCCTTCCTTGAGATATCTTATGATTGGAGCCGTCCAGGATTTAGGATCCTCCTCAGAATGTTCAGCAACAGGATCCTGGATACTTACTACTTCTTTATCCTAAGGATTCGTTGCAGGATACAAGATATGCAATATTGGTATTTGGGTTCCTTCTGGTATCCTGACCGATGATCCCAGGTTTGCTAGGGCTTCTGCTTCAACATTATCTTCCCTTGGTACCTGTTCAAGTGTAAAAACATCGAAATATCCTGCTAATTTTTTTAGAATATCGAGGTATTCGATTAACTTCTCACCTTTAACTGCATAGGATCCATTAAAATGATTAGTAGTTAAAAAGGAGTCAACATATACTTGCAAATTCTTGAGATTCATATTTTTAGCTAGTTCTAATCCTGCAATTAGAGCCTCATATTCTGCTTCGTTATTGGTAGCAGGAAATTCACACCTAATAGCCTGGGGTAATATGTCCCCCTGTGGCGATTTTAGTAGTATTCCCAATCCTACTCCTCTAACATTAGATGCTCCATCGGTATATAATGTCCAGGATCCTGAGGATTCTCCTAATTGTTGTACTTCTAGGTCTACCTCATCCTGAATGTCACTACTGAAATCAGCCACAAAGTCAGCTAGAGCTTGTGATTTTATGGCATTTCTAGGTTCGTATACTAAGTCATAAGCACTTAACTTTACTGACCACTTGGCCATCCTGCCTGACATCTCGGGTTTCCTAAGCACATTCTTGACAGGATAATTGGTCTTAACATGAATTCTGTGTGTCTCAAAGTAATGTCTAAGCTTTGTCGATGCCATAACTAGTGCTAGTATCAACTTTTCTAAATAAGAATATCTAGTTTCTGCATCTAACAAACTTTTACTAACATAATAAACAGGATATTGTTGACCTTCATGATTCTTTATAAGGACGGCACTTACAGCATTCCCTGATACCGCGAGGTATAGGGACAGTGGTTCACCATTCTCAGGCTTCATCAATAGAGGTGCAGTTGAAAGATATTGCTTCAAATCCTGCAGGGCCGCTTCATGCTTCTCACCCCATTCAAACTTCTTGTTCTTCTTCAGGATATCATAAAACTCTTTGCATTTCTCCGAGGATCTTGAGATAAATCTGTTCAATGCTGCAACTCGTCCTGTTAACCGTTGAACATCCTTCATGTTTGAGGGTGATTTGATATCCAAGATAGCTTTAATCTGCTCCGGGCTCACCTCTATTCCTCTTTTGGTCACCATATATCCTAGAAACTTTCCTGCCCCCACTCCGAAATGGCACTTAGCAGGATTTAGCTTCATGTTATACTGATCCAGGATATCAAATGCTCCCTTAATATCCTGGAGGTGATCCTCAGCCTTTTTAGATTTTACCACCATATCGTCGATGTATACCTCAATTGTGTCCCCCAGCTTATCTTTGAACATCATGTTCACCAATCTCTGGTATGTCGCACCTGCATTTTTCAAACCGAAAGGCATAGCAGTATAACAATAAATACCTGTTGGTTTCATGAAGGCAGTATCCTCTTGGTCCGAAGGCTCCATTTGAATCTGCTGAAATCCTGACAATGCATCCATGAAGGTTAACATCTCGTGCCCGGCGGTAGCATCTACCATTGCATCAATATGAGGAAGAGGAAATGGGTCTTTGGGACAAGCCTTGTTCAAGTCTGTGTAATCTACACAAACTCTCCATTTCCCATTCTTCTTTTGAACCACGACCACATTTGCTAGCCACTTGGGAAATTTGACTTCTCTGATCATCTTGGACTTCAATAATCTCTCAACTTCTTCTTGGATAATTGCATTTCGTTCAGGAGCGAACTTCCTTCTCTTTTGCTGTACAAGCTTGAACGACCTGTCAATTCCAAGCTTGTGAGTGATAATGTCTTTGGATATACCTGTCATATCCTCATGCTTCCATGCAAATGTTGACATCCTGCACTTTAAAAAGTTAGTTAATTGATCTTCAATATCCTGAGGGATATTGGTTCCTACGAGCACCGAGGTATCTGGATTATCCTGATCCAGGATAATTTTCTTCATATCCTGCTCCGAAGCCTCCACGATATCCTGGGCCCGCATCTTTAATTGCTATACTGCACTAGGTTTGGTTGAGGATTTCATCGAGGATGAGTAACATTCTTTCGCCTCCTGCTAATCACTATCAACCTTGACGACCCCCCAATGGGTAGGAATCTTGATGCATTGATGATAAGTTGATGGAACAGCCTTCATATCATGGATCCATGGCCTGCCCAGTGTGATGTTATAGCAGGATAGGGAGTCCATCACACAGAAGCGTTGTATCTAGTTGACCCCTTCAACATATACTGGTAACTTTATTTCTCCCACTGTGTTCCTAGCTTCTCCACTGAAACCAACGAGCACAGTGGACTTCGAAGTAATGTCCATCGGAGATACATTCATCCTCTTCAATGTTTCCAGCTGAATTATATTGACAGAGCTACCGTTGTCCACCAATATCCTGCGTACAAAATGGTTAGCAACATACAATGTTATTACGAGAGCATCATGGTAAGGATCCTGCACAGTATCCCGGTCATCGCTGTCGAAAGTGTTCACTTTATCAGTTGTAAGGGTGGTCATCCTGGCTGGTTTGTCTCCCCTTTCAGTCTTAGCCTCCTTTGCATGCCTCTTGGCCGCAGAATACGAAGTTCCGCAAATGTCGGATCCTCCTGAAATAAAGTTGATTATCTTGGCATCCGCAGGAGGTGATGCTGCTCGTTCAGGATCCTTCTCAGTATCCTGACCCTTATTCTTCTTTCTTCCTAGGAGATCCTTCAGATATCCTTTGCTCAGAAGATAACTTATCTCTTTTCTTAGAGCAATGCAATCCTCAGTCACATGACCAAAATCTTCGTGGAAGGCACACCATTTGGATTTATCCTTCCAGTCAGCTTTTTGTTGATTCTTTCGAGGCCACCTAGCTTTGTCTCCTAAACCCTGCATAGCATACATTAATTCAGGAATGTTAACAGAAAAGCAATGTTCAGATAATTCAGGATATTCTTCAGGATCCTCATCTTCAACAGCATTCACTTTCTTGTTGTCATTTCTACCATATGGCTTAGAGCAATATGGTTTAAATAAGGATTCTGACTTCCTATTAGTTGATTCGTAGGTAGTGGATGAGTTCATCCTTTCTTGCATCTTCTTATCATCCTCCAGCCTGATATATCTCAAGGCCCTGTTTCAAGCCTCGTCCAAGTTCCTGCAAGGATTCATCACAAGATCCTGATAAAATTGGGAATCCTTTTGTAGCCCCATCTTGAATGCTTGGACCGCTGTGGCAACATCAAGGTGCGGGATATCCAAGGATTCCCTGCTGAATTTGTTCACATAATCCCTTAGGGATTCCTGAGGTCCTTGAGTTATCCTGTAGAGATCACTTGTTAGCTTTTCAAAACTCCGACTACAAGAAAATTAGCTATTAAATAAATTCACTAGGTGAGCAAAAGATGTAATCGAATGTGGAGGAACATTTAAGAGCCATTTCAAGGCTGATCCTGTTAAAGTAGAACCAAAGCCTTTGCACAAGCATGCTTCCTTGAGCTCTGGAGGGATAGGATTAATCTCCATTCTTTCCCTATACTAGCAATATGCTCTTCAGGATCCGTAGTCCCGTCGTAGAGTTTCATGTTGGGGGTTTGAAATCTTTTCGGAATTTCAGCATCACAGATAGGATATGCGAAACGAGATATCCTGTGACTGTCTTGGGACACTTCCGGGATTGGCTGGACCACTCCAGGTACACTGGATATCATGTCCTTCAATTTCTGAAGCTCCCTAGTAAATGTTGACGTCATGCCTGCATCCTGCAAAGATCCACTATTGTTAGTAGTAAGATTATTATTATTTGACACGTTACCAGTCTGAGGATTCTGGCCATATCCTGAAGCATATCCTGAGCTCCTCACAATTGACATCCTGATCGAGGAGGGTATTTCAGGAGTATGATTCTGGGAATGACCAGGCACAATATTCCCCCTATTATCCTCAGTATAAATAGCAGAACTGAAGTTCAAAGTTCTGGGTTGTAAATGAGTAACAATATCCTCAGCGGATCTGCTTGAGCTAGCTTTTAAGAGTTGTATTTCTCTTAACAGCATTTGGTTAGTTTCCTGTTGCTGCCTCATTTGTTCCTGCACACTTCCAAATAAGGTTTGAATTTCATCATTAGAGGCTAAAACGGGAGCAGATCCCTGAATACTCCGAGTAGGGATAATATCCTGAGGTTGTGAAGAAGCTGGCATCCTTGGAGGAGGTGGTGGAAGCACCGAACCAGTAGTAGCAGAAGTTGTAGCAGACGCAGTGGAGGAGCTCATGTTTGATCTTGAGGCCACTGTGGACAATGTGGCAAAAAGTTTTGAAAACAGAAAACCGATTAACGATTTTACAAAGATTTTTAGTAAAGATAGCACCACTTGCCCCACGGTGGGCGCCAAATTGTTTTGGTTAAAAATTACCGAAGCAATTAAGTGATCAAATTAGTTAAGTGAGGTAGTGTGCTAGAAAGTGTGTTGGAAATATGCTTGTTATGTTGTTTGTAAAAACAGTTTTCAGGATACGGCTCAGGATATTGAGCTGTATCGACGATCAAACTATGAGCAAAAAGTAAAGGAAATGACACGAGATGTACGAGGAAAGCCCTTGATCAATCTAGATCGCCGGCATAAAACCTCGGGAGCTAACAATCGCAGCTGCCTAGTTCTTCTTATTGCTTCAAATGTCAGGATACAGTGCAGGATATTGACCAGATCGCTAAGTGTTACAATGCTTTGTGTGAAAGTAAAGAATTGCGAGAGAACAAGTGTGAGAGTGTGGTGAGTGTAGCTGTGATGTCCTATTCGATCTGATATACCCACCTATTTATAGTAACGAAATACAAACAAAAATCCCTACAAATATGGGGTGCTCCGAATATTCCATTGTGAACGTTGTAGACCGAGTAATGCGGCTTCAACGTCTTCATTTGAACGACTTGGACCGAGTCTCCCGGAGAAAGGGTCTTCGTGAACGTTGCTTCATCTGGACGCGTACTCCTGCACACAACCCGTTAGTAATCCTGAGGATACCATTCAGGATGTTACCAATATCCTGAATGAGCATCCCGGATATGAGCAAATATCATACAATCAAGATATAACTCAAGATATTTCCCAGGATATGGGCTCAGAATTTTGCCCATAACAACAAGGATGAAAATTGCAGGAAGAAAGCTAATAACAAGATATGTTACAACTGTGGAGAACAAGGTCATGTCAAGTTTAATTGTCCGAAATTAGCTCCAGTTACAAACAACAAGAATACTCAAAATGCTAGAGCATTTGTTCTGACTGCAGATGAAGCCAAGATGATTCCAGATGTCATAGCTGGTACGTTTTTAGTTAATGATGTTTTTTCTAAAGTATTATTTGACTCTGGGGAAAACCAAAGTTTTATTAATACGTCATTTTGCAAATTTCTCAATCAGTCATTAACTAAACTACCACAAGAATGTCTAGTAGAGACAGCTAATGGAGAAACCGTTAGGATTTCTGAAATCTTGCAGGGAGCAAGAATAGAAATTTTAAATCAGAAATTTATTGCAAATCTTTATCCCATGAATCTGGCAGGATTTGATGTTGTTTTAGGAATGGATTGGTTAATATCCAATAAAGCCAGTATCTTATATGATCAAAAGTCAATTCAAGTAAATTCACCAAAAGGTAAAATGATCACAATAAAAGGAGATAAACCATCTAGATCCACAAAATTCATCTCTATGATGAAAACTGCAAGTTATATAAGAAAAGGGTCATTAGTGTATTTGATTTCTATAATCACTAACACTAAAGGAAAGGATTTAAAAGATATTCCAGTAGTATCTCAGTTTTCAGATGTATTTCCAGAAGAATTGCCAGGGTAACCTCCAGATAGAGAAGTTGAATTCAGAATCCATTTAATACCAGGAACAGCACCGATTGCCAAAGCACCTTATCGTTTGGCACCTGCATAAATGCAAGAATTAAAGAAACAATTAGACGAATTGATGGAGAAAGGATTTATACAACCAAGTTCGTCGCCATGGGGAGCGCCGATACTATTTGTTAAAAAGAAGGACGGATCGATGCGTATGTGCATTGACTACCGTGAATTAAACAAGGTCACGATTAAGAATCGGTACCCATTACCAAGAATCGATGATCTATTCGATCAACTACAAGGAGCTCGATTTTTCTCTAAAATCGATTTAAGGTCAGGATATCATCAATTAAAGGTATAGGAGGAGGACATTCCTAAAACCACATTTAGAACAAGGTATGGCCATTATGAATTTACTGTCATGCCATTTGGTTTAACCAATGCCCCAGCTGCATTTATGGACATGATGAACCGAATATGTAAACCATATTTGGATAAATTCATAATTATTTTTATAGATGATATTCTCATATATTCTAAAAATAAGGAATATCATGCAAAGCATTTGCACGCACTTTTAAGTTTATTAAGAAAGGAAAAGTTTTACGCTAAATTTTCAAAGTGCGAGTTTTGGTTAGAACAGGTACAGTTTCTCGGACACATAGTCAATCATGAAGGAATTCATGTAGATCCAACAAAGATTGAGGCAATTATTAAATGGAAAACCCCTGAATCACCAACCGATGTTAGAAGTTTCTTAGGATTGGCCGGTTATTATAGAAGATTTATTCAAGACTTTTCTAGAATAGCCATTCCTTTAACTAAGCTAACCTGTAAATCCGTTAAGTTTGAATGGGGATTAAAACAAGAAGAAGCCTTTAGAATTCTTAAGCAAAGATTAACCCATACACCCATACTAGCGTTACCAGAAGGAACTGAAGATTTTGTAATCTATTGTGACGCTTCTAAATTAGGTTATGGATGTGTATTGATGCAACGACAAAAGGTCATAGCTTATGCATCTAGACAACTTAAGAATCATGAAGTGAATTATTCAACCCATGATTTAGAGTTAGGAGCTATAATTTTTGCTCTTAAGATTTGGAGACATTACCTTTATGGTAGTAAGTTTACCATATTCACTGATCATAAGAGTTTAAGGTATATTTTCAAGCAAAAGGAGTTGAATATGAGACAAAGACGCTGGATGGAGATGCTTAGTGATTATGACTGTGATATCCAGTATCATAAAGGAAAAGCAAATGTAGTGGCAGATGCTCTAAGCCGAAAGTATCATGAAAAGCCAAAAAGGGTACCTTTTCTTAAATTAAATCTGCAAGTAGATTTAAATGATCAGATAAGAGAAGCACAAGAATCAGTAATCAAGGATGATACTGAAAAATTAAAAGGTTTGCTAAAAGAATTAGAACAAGGAACAGATGGAATTTGGAGATTCCATGAAAAGAGAATGTGGATACCTAAATTAGGAAACCTACGTCATCGTATATTAGAAGAAGCCCATAAGTCTAAGTATACGATGCATCCAGGAAATGACAAGATGTATCAAGATTTAAGAAAGAATTTCTGGTGGATAGGAATGAAAAAGGACATAGCAGCCTATGTTTCTAAATGTTTAACTTGTTCACAAGTTAAAGCTGAACACCAGAAACCCTCAGGTTTGTTACAGCAATTAGAAATGCCAGTGTGGAAATGGGAATTAATAACAATGGATTTTGTTACTAAATTACCCAAAACAAAGAAAGGAAATGATACAATCTGGGTGATTGTAGATAGGCTAACCAAGTCAGCTCATTTCTTACCAATGAAGGAAACTTTCAGTATGGAACAACTAGCTAAATTATATGTAAATGAAATTGTTTATTTACATGGTATTCCTTTATCAGTCATTTCTGATAGAGATAGTCGATTTACCTCTCATTTTTGGTCAAGTTTCCAAAAGGCAATGGGAACCAAGTTAAATCTAAACACAGCTTATCATCCTCAAACGGACGGACAAAGCGAAAGGACAATTCAGACAATGGAGGACATGCTTAAAGCTTGTGTAATTGATTTCAGAGGTAATTGGGACGATCACTTACCTTTAATATAATTTTCTTATAATAATAGTTATCACACAAGTATCAATGTTGCACCATTCGAAGCACTTTATGGACGAAAGTGCCGAACCCTAGCTTGTTGGGCAGAAATTGGGGAGAAGCAACTATCTGGACCTGAGATAGTGCAAGAAACAACTGACAAGATTATTCAAGTCAAAGAACGACTAAAAAGAGCACGTGATCGACAGAAGAGTTATGCTGATAACCGACGCTAGTCATTAGAATTTCAAGTAGGAAATAAAGTATTATTGAAAGTCTCTCCTTGGAAAGGAGTAGTAAGATTCATCAAACGGGGAAAGCTAAGTCCCAGGTATATTGGACCTTTTGAAATTATTAGAAGAATAGGACCTGTAGCCTATCAGCTACAACTGCCAGAGGAAATGACAGGAATACATGATGTGTTTCATGTATCTAATCTCAAAAAGTGTTTAGCTGATGAATCACTGATAGTACCTCTTAAGGATATAGAGGTAAATGAACAACTCAAGTTTGTAGAAAGGCCTTTACAAATTGAAGACAGGAAAGTCAAGAATCTCAAGCATAAGAGACTAGTTCTGGTCAAAGTAAAATGGAACTCCAAAAGAGGACCTGAGTACACATGGGAACTCGAATCTAAAATGCAAAGGAAATATCCGCACTTATTCCAGTAGATCTCGAGGACGAGCTCTAACACAAGGTGGGGATGATGTAACAACCCTCGGTAAAATCGACACTCTCAAAATATTTCCGACACCCTATTATATCTTAAAATACCTTTATATGTCTTTTAAATACACCCCGTATGTGAAAACCGAGCCCGAAATATGTTATAGCATTTAAAATAAATTAAAAACAATAAAAATTAAGTTGAGGCGGGCCGCGTAGACCCACCTCAACAATTCACGCGGGCGGTATCAAGGTGGATACCTGATTTCGTTAGTTTTCATAAGTTAAAGCGGGCCGCGTAAGACCCCGTTTAAGTTAACGCAGGCCGCGAGAGATCAACGACACGGCAACACCCTGAGCTGACACGTGTCGACATCGTGGCGAGTCTAGATCATGACCGGGACAAGCTATGCTGTTGACCAGGGTTGACGCGGGCCACGTAACCCTTGTCTGTTCTTTACGCGGGGCGCGTGAGGACCAGATTTCAGCACTATATAAGCAGGAAATAGGTTTTCGTTTTCTGTCACTCATTCCTTTCATTCTCAATCACAATTTCTGTAGTAGGCTTATAATACGCGGGTATTATACCCCCTAATTAGCGAAGTTCTACCCTGTTGTAAGTATTATAACCCTAGTTTTGTAGTAGATACGCTGCCCGATTGATTTAGGGTTCCGTAACAACTGTCGTGGTTCTGCCCGACGTAGTTGTTGGAATGCCGTCTTGGGGAGGGTATCATTAATATTTTCAAAGGGTTATGATATGTGACAACTGGCCCCAAACCGGTAATTTCCGTACACATTAATTATTGCTTAATGACTACAATTAGTGCTTAATTGTCAGCAATATCTTATTACATACTAAATAAGTGAATTCATGCATGTTGTATACTACAAAATATTGCTTTATGCATAAACAAGAGCGTTGCGTCAAAAAAAATAAGTAAACTCACCGGTAAGACACAATGTGTCAACAGAACTGCAGAAAGCAGTCAGACAATAAAATTGGAGCCTAGGTGTAGGTCCGACAACAAGAATGCATTAAAACCCAAGAGTACATACAAGGGTTAATATATATGCAATACGAAAGCAAAAATAAGCACTAAAAAGCACCCGAAACGCACTTTAAGTGCAGAATTTATTTAATTCAGCAATAAATCAGCATTTAGACATATAAATATTATGCAGAAATGTCGTTTTATTATCCAGAATATTTCCCTAAGTGTTGGGAATTGAAAGAGTACAAGAAAGGTACTTAAAAGACACTAAAAAGTGTAATTTAGCACTTTAACGAACCGGTGTCTAACCGAACAACCGGATATTACCCGGGACATCCAAATATTTACTAGATCTTTCCAATTCCATAATAATCTTGCCAAGATCCCTTAAAATCTTACATGATCTTTCATAGATCTCTTTTAGATTCACAAGATCTTTCATAGATTCACTTTGATACACTTAGATTTGGTAAACCTAATTAAGATCTTGAATATTACAACTAGACCCCCTCCCCCATGCTTAAAATCGGCCCACATGGCCTATTTCAAGATCTTCATTTGATCCCACAAGATTTGTAGAGATTTGTTGTAAGATCATGTCTAGTATTTGGGAACACAAGACCCTTTGGTTACAAGAATTAAATGGATAAAAGTATGGCACATTGAGACATAACTTTCACAACCACCATCACCTCCATTCTTCCTCTTCTCCTTCCTTCAAGCTACGGCCCAAACACCCCCTCCCCATACTTTCATTTTCGATCCACATTCTTCCATTCCAAGGTGATATTAAGGTGTAAGAAGGTCGCTAACGAGGCTCGGTGCTCACGGAACTCGAAGGACCTCTCTACTTTGCTTTTATCCACTCGATTTGTGCTTAGATTCTTCCCTAGCCTCGAGCTAGTGGTATGTTGCTTAAATCACTCTCTTGAACTATATTGAAGTGGTTAAAATGATTTGTAACGGTTAAAACTCGTAATCTTACAAGATGAAGCATAAAAGTCTACTAAAAACACTAAAAGTGATGGTTAAAAGCTCATATGTTGTGTAAAAGTTGTAGTAATTGATTTGTGTGATTATTTGGACCCGATCTATGTTGTGGTAGCTCGGATCATCATTTAACCCGGTTTAGTCATGATCTTGGATTATGACATAAAGCTTATTTAAGAGTAACAAAGGTTAAATGATGAAACTCTACCACACACATCATGAACTTGTGTAAAAGCGATTTAACTTGTGAAATAGTGTTTAAAACTAGTAGATCTACGTATCTACAAGCGGTATTTTCAAAGGACCAAGTGTCCAAGAAATCGTATTTTCTAAAACCGGATCTTACATGAAAAAGAATGATTTTAGCAAACACACGAGTGTGTAAACACTTGTGTAACACAAAGTTTCGACAAAATAACTATTTTTGTAAATGTTGACGGAAGTTGTAAAGATGTAACTTCTTTAAAAGTGAGACTTTCAAGAAACAAAGTTGATCTATACAAAGATCCACTAAAAATAATGGAAAGATACTACCTATTTTGGAAAAACCACAAGTTCATGTATTTCTGCGATTACGTCTATTTTAACTAGTTGCATATTGTTTATTGTTGAATGAGGAGATTGTTGACGATTTAAAAGAAAATAAACACATGTTTTGAAAACATGGGAAACCTCCATTTTTAGGGGAAACTCTGTCAAAATTTTTATAAAATTTGACACTTAGAAAAATATGAGATTTTGAGAAACTTATTCCCTAAAAATGTGTTTAAAAGTATTACCAAGGTTCCCTAATTTTTGGTGATAAGAAATGAGGATTTCTTCAAAATAAAAACGGATATTAAGTATGTATATATTTTTGAGAAAAATATATATATTATTTGATCACCAACTTATGTGCTAAGTGTATATAGTATGTGTTATACGTGCTAGCGAATTAAGACTTGAAATTACACTAAATACTCGTGAGGAGTATAAACACAAAAAATACACATACAAAATACAAGGTACATAATTCGGGTTCGAAGTGCAAAACACAAAGGACTTATATTTATTTTAGAGAAAATAATATAAGTAAGATACGTAGTTAAAAATATAAGAATGTTTTTAACACAAGAAAATATACACAAAAGAGAGTGACTGTACTTGTGCGACGCAAGTCTAGTGACTAACGTTAAGAAAACGCGTATAGGTTACGACGTTAATTAAGCAAGTCCGGTGAAGTTTACGACGCACAGGAACGCAAAGTTGTGAGTTCATGCTCCCCCTTTTCTTTTAACTGTTTTCAGTTTTTATAACTTCGGGGGTGAAATACATGTACAAAAGTACAATATTTATAAATGGTATGATATAAATACAAGAAGTACACTTGGTGAGAACGAGAACCAAGTGTGACAAAATATAAGACAATAAGAAACGCGCTTGGTGAGGACGAGAACCAAGTTGGACGCGTTATGAGAAATGATAACAAGAAACGCGCTTGGTGAGAACGAGAACCAAGTAGGATGCGTTATGAGAAATAGTGTCACGAATAGGGTACAGAAGCACCATTAATCGTGTACATACTTAGACCGCAGAACAAAAGGTTAGATCTAATGGGTTCCGGGCAGCCCCACTCATGGCCACTCTTTTACCAAGTAGTGTTTTTGTGTCTCAGTCGTGAATCGACTACAGAAAAATGCCTATGGTTTGGTGACTTCCTATGTCGTGCCACATGTTAATGGCTTTGCAACCCATTAACAATTTGATATTTACAGAAATACTGTATTTACATAAAATTCATACCATACCAAAATTGATATATAACTTGAAGTACGTGGGGTACTCAAGAAGATTGAATTATACTTGAAGTACGTGGGGTACTCAAGAAGAAATTGAATTATACATGTGTACGTGGTGTACACATGAAACTGAATTTATATATGAAAATTTGATTTACTCACAAACTATGTTTTCATACAAAGTATACAAACATGAAATACAAAACTGCATGAATTCACACCAACTTTATGTTGACGTTTTTCCAAAACTCACATGTATTTCAGGTAACTAGATTGGATGTGCGCGTGGTCTTACTCATGCTCGTGGATGTCGCTTTGTTTATCTTTAAATAAAATTGTGACTTTTAAGACAATATGTTATCTCGTGTTGTAAACACTTGACCTATGTTTTCAGTAATGTAATATTTGAAGATATTTTTGAGCATGTAGTATGTTTACTCTTCGTATGCAATGAGAACCTTTCAAGATCACACCTCGTGCTTCCGCCGCAGAAAGGGGTGTGACAGATTGGTATCAGAGCTGCGATTGTAGTGAACCAGGATTCCTTCTCGAGTCTAGTCTACAATCTCTAGGATCCTTTCACGAAAACAATTTTCAAAGAGTTTTCATTGCATAAAACGTCCCGCGACATCCACTGCCTGAAACTGTCTACATGAGTCTAGTAAAGACACTACGAGATTTAGAGTGCCCTTGAGTAGCACTTGCCGTTGACTAGAAATTACTTGCAATTATGTGTGATAATTGGCATGTACTAGAAGTAGAATGTCACAAGTATATGTGACTTTACCTGAAAGCAATGGCCTACCTGAAGGAAGAAATACGAGGATGAAACGAACTGTGAGGACTGTGCAAGGAATTACGTAATTATGGATGCATACATAATTATGGAATTTAGTGCACAAAAACCACAGCAAGTCTTGTCACGTATAGATTCCCTCAGAGCAAGCCTACTAAGTACTCTGCTAGAGTAATAATTGTTTGATGTCACTTATGTGATATATACCTGTGAATATATATATACTACTACTGCCTAGTAGGACGATATCAAACAAATGCCTAACCCTGTTGTGTTATGTTCTGTCAGAACATGGCACCCAGGAAAGCTGTGAATGCTCGCAATGACGATCAACCTCCTCCTCCCCCACTGCCAAGAACTGCTGATGAGCTAAACGCTCTACTGGAGGAAAGGATCTCCGCTGCTATCGCCCACTACGAGGCGAACCGCACTCAAGACAGTGGTGGCCCAAGCAACGCTAGACGTAATGGGAATGGAGATTCGTCTGGAGGCAATGCAGCTCAAGGTAACCTTAAGACACTGTGCTAAGCATGAGGAAATTTATGAACGGTCTTTGTTTCATTATTTCTTTGATTGCTCACATATGAATTGGTTGAATCAATTCTAGGCTGCACTTTCAAGCAGTTCCTCGACTGCAAGCCGATGAACTATGATGGCACAGGAGGTGCAGTAGCATTTGTGCGCTGGACAGAGAAGACTGAAGCTACCTTCCACATGAGCAAGTGTACCGCGGATCAGCAAGTCACTTTCGCTACTGGGTTGTTCGTCGATGAAGCTCTGACTTGGTGGAACCTGCAAGCCCAAACTTTGGGTGATGATGCCGCTTATGGCCTAACTTGGGAGGAACTGAAGGAAAGAATGAGAGAGAAGTACTGCTCTCGTGCGGAACTCCAAAGGCTGGAAACAGAGTTCTGGCACTTGACCATGGAAGGTGCTGACATCAATGGTTATACTCGAAGGTTCCACGATCTGTCCAGAGTGCTTCCCTACATGGTGACTCCTGAATTTAAGCGTGTGGAACGCTACATTTGGGGACTGGCCTTAGAGTTTCGTGGCATGGTGACGTCAGCCAAACCACAAACAATCACCGAGGCTGTAACTCTGGCTGTCAGACTTACTGAAGACTGTGTTCGGATGAAGAAGCTATCACTGAACCCAACAGAAAATGCCGAGACGCATGCTGAGTTGTCTGGCGACAAGAAAAGGAAATATGCAAACTTGAATCAAGCAACTCGTAACAACAAAGGTTCTAACAAGAAGCGTGACCCTAACCAGCCTCAAGGGGCGAAATCTCTTGCAGCTATGAACGACACACCAGCAAGGGGATACCGGGGTATCTCGCCCAAATGCCATCGGTGTAAACACCATCATGATGGAGCTTGTCGCATTCCAAGGTGCGACAAATGTGGTAAATTGGGTCATCAAACAGAAGACTGTTGGGGAAAAGGAAAGAACCGAAATGGGAACGGTGCTGGTAACAAGGATGGTAACGGGAAAGGGCAAAACCAAGGATGCTTCAAGTGTGGAAGCAAGGATCATTTCATGAAGGACTGCCCAGAGAGAAACAATGCTCAGGCCCGAGCGTTTGTGATTGGAGCAAGGGACGCACGCGAGGACCCTAATGTGGTCAACGGTACGTTCCTCATTAACAATCACTTTGCATCCATATTATTCGACACTGGCGCCGATTATAGCTTCATGTCTGTGGAATTTAAACGCATACTCGGAATAGAATCTAGTAGATTAGAAATTCCTTATTCCATAGAACTAGCCAATGGTAAACTTGTTGAATCGGGCGAAGTTGTCAGAGGCTGCACACTAGAACTTGGCGAACGAAATTTTAGCATCGACCTCTTACCTATTCAATTGGGTAGCTTCGATGTAGTAGTCGGAATGGACTGGTTGTCCAAGAACAAAGCTGAAGTTATTTGTCATGAGAAAATCATTCGCATCCCTTTAGTGAATGGTGAAACTCTCATCGTGCATGGAGAAAGACGAAACACGCCTCTACGAATCATCAGTTGTATGAAGGCACAGAAGTGCTTAAGGAAAGGATGTGTTGCTTTCCTAGCACACGTTGTAGATAAGAAGGCTGTGGAGCCAAAACTTGAAGACATTCCGGTAGTGAAGGAATTTCCTGATGTGTTCCCTGAGGATCTGCCAGGACTACCTCCGCAACGACAAGTTGAATTCCATATAGACTTGGTTCCAGGAGCCGCTCCTGTAGCCAAGGCTCCATATCGACTTGCACCATCCGAAATGCAAGAATTATCTACACAACTTCAGGAGTTGCTGGATAAAGGATTCATAAGGCCAAGCTTCTCACCCTGGGGAGCTCCAGTATTATTCGTGAAGAAGAAGGATGGATCACTGCGGATGTGTATCGATTACAGGGAACTGAACAAGCTCACAATCAAGAATCGGTACCCGCTACCGAGGATTGATGACTTGTTTGATCAACTGCAAGGATCAAGCTACTATTCCAAGATCGACCTTCGATCTGGATACCATCAGCTGAGAATCCAAGACGACAGCGTGCCAAAGACTGCATTCAGAACGCGCTATGGGCACTACGAATTTCTTGTGATGCCATTTGGATTGACGAACGCGCCAGCGGTCTTTATGGACCTGATGAACCGCGTATGCTAACCATATCTCGATAAATTCGTGATTGTATTTATCGATGATATCCTGATTTACTCGCGAACGAAAGAAGAACATGAGCAACATCTCAGAACCATCTTGGAACTACTGAAGAAAGAGAAGCTTTATGCAAAGTTCTCCAAATGCGAATTCTGGATTCGCGAAGTACAATTTCTTGGTCACGTGGTGAATGAGAAGGGCATTCATGTAGACCCATCTAAAATTGAAGCAATAAAGAATTGGGAAACTCCCAAGACCCCAACTGAAGTTCGACAATTTTTGGGCTTAGCGGGCTATTATCGGCGATTCATCGAGAATTTCTCAAAAATAGCTCAACCGCTAACGACCCTTACTCAGAAAGACAAGAAATACGACTGGGGTCACAAACAAGAAGAAGCCTTTCAGCTACTTAAGAACAAGCTCTGCGATGCACCGATACTATCGTTACCCGAAGGTACTGAAGACTTCGTGGTATACTGCGACGCCTCACGACTAGGCTTGGGTTGCGTGCTCATGCAACGCCAAAAAGTCATCGCTTATGCTTCAAGACAACTGAAGGTTCACGAGAGAAATTATACCACTCACGACCTGGAGCTGGGTGCAGTGGTATTCGCCTTAAAGATTTGGCGACATTATTTATATGGTACTCGATGTACAATCTTCACAGATCACAAAAGCTTACAACACATATTTGATCAGAAGGAATTGAATATGCGCCAGCGACGTTGGGTTGAGCTGCTGAACGATTATGACTGTGAGATTAAGTACCATCCTGGAAAGGCGAACGTTGTAGCGGACGCGTTGAGCCGAAAAGAAAGGGTTAAGACCCTAAGGGTTCGAGCATTGGAAATGACGATTCGAACGAACCTCACTGCACGCATTCGAGATGCACAACAAGAAGCTCTTAAAGAAAAGAATCGTAAAGCTGAATACCTCCGGGGTGCATTGAAGTACATGGCACCAAATGAAGAGGGAGCCTTATACTTTAAAAAGCGCATTTGGGTTCCGCTCTATGGTGGCCTACGAGAAGTCATCCTTGATGAAGCGCACAAGTCAAGATACTCGATCCACCCAGGGTCGGACAAGATGTATCAAGACTTAAAGGAATATTATTGGTGGCCGAGACTCAAAAGTGAGGTTGCTGTCTATGTTGGAAAATGCCTAACCTGTGCTAAGGTTAAGGCAGAATATCAAAAATCGTCAGGCCTACTACAACAACCAGAGATTCCCGTGTGGAAGTGGGAACAAATCTCGATGGACTTCATAACGAAATTACCCAGGACCCCGAGAGGGCACGATATGATATGGGTAATAGTTGATCGATTAACGAAGTCTGCGCATTTCCTACCAATCCGAGAGAAGGATAGCACTGGAAAGCTTGCAGAGATATACTTAAGAGAAATTGTGGCACGTCATGGAGTGCCAATCTCAATCATTTCAGACAGAGATGGACGCTTTGTCTCGAGAATCTGGCAATCATTTCAGGAAGCCTTTGGATCTCAATTAGATCTAAGCACGGCGTTCCATCCGCAAACAGACGGCCAGAGCGAACGGACTATACAAACGTTAGAAGATATGCTTCGTGCATGTGTCATGGATCTAGGCGGCAGCTGGGATACTCATCTACCTTTAGTTGAGTTTTCCTACAATAACAGCTATCATACGAGCATAAAAGTCGCGCCGTTCGAAGCTCTGTATGGCCGCAAATGCCGATCGCCCTTATGTTGGGCAGATGCCGGAGATAAACGTATGGTTGGTCCTGAACTTGTACAAGAGACAACCGACAAGATTGCGCAGATCCGAGAGCGCATTAAGGCGGCTCGAGAGCGACAAAAGAGCTACGCTGATCCGAATAGAAAATCGGTAGACTTCAAGGTGGGAGACAAAGTGTTGTTAAAAGTCTCACCATGGAAGGGCGTAGTCAGATTTGGAAAGCGTGGAAAGCTGAATCCACGATATATCGGACCATTCAGAATATTGAGAAGAATTGGTACCGTGGCATACAAGTTGGAGTTACCGGAAGAACTTAATGGAGTACATGATACGTTTCATGTATCCAACCTGAAGAAGAGCCCAACACAAGAAAACGTGATCATCCCGATGGATGAAGTGCATATTGATGAAGCCCTCCGATTTACAGAGCAACCCGTTGAGGTTACCGACTGGAAAGTCAACAAGACCAGGAGGAGCAGTGTGAAACTTGTCAAAGTACGTTGGAGCTCTAAGCACGGACCCGAGTACACATGGGAACGTGAAGACCAGTTCAAGAAAAAGTACCCCCACCTATTCAAGAAGACTCCAGCGAGAGTGAGTCCAGCCTGAATTTCGGGACGAAATTCTTTTAACGGGGGGAGACTGTGACAACTGGCCCCAAACCGGTAATTTCCGTACACATTAATTATTGCTTAATGACTGCAATTAGTGCTTAATTGTCAGCAATATCTGATTACATACTAAATAAGTGAATTCATGCATGTTGTATACTACAAAATATTGCTTTATGCATAAACAAGAGCGTTGCGTCAAAAATAATAAGTAAACTCACCGGTAAGACACAATGTGTCAACAGAACTGCAGAAAGCAGTCAGACAATAAAATTGGAGCCTAGGTGTAGGTCCGACAACAAGAATGCATTAAAACCCAAGAGTACATACAAGGGTTAATATATATGCAATACGAAAGCAAAAATAAGCACTAAAAAGCACCCGAAACGCACTTTAAGTGCAGAATTTATTTAATTCAGCAATAAATCAGCATTTAGACATATAAATATTATGCAGAAATGTCGTTTTATTATCCAGAATATTTCCCTAAGTGTTGGGAATTGAAAGAGTACAAGAAAGGTACTTAAAAGACACTAAAAAGTGTAATTTAGCACTTTAACGAACCGGTGTCTAACCGAACAACCGGATATTACCCGGGACATCCAAATATTTACTAGATCTTTCCAATTCCATAATAATCTTGCCAAGATCCCTTAAAAGCTTACATGATCTTTCATAGATCTCTTTTAGATTCACAAGATCTTTCATAGATTCACTTTGATACACTTAGATTTGGTAAACCTAATTAAGATCTTGAATATTACAACTAGACCCCCTCCCCCATGCTTAAAATCGGCCCACATGGCCTATTTCAAGATCTTCATTTGATCCCACAAGATTTGTAGAGATTTGTTGTAAGATCATGTCTAGTATTTGGGAACACAAGACCCTTTGGTTACAAGAATTAAATGGATATAAGTATGGCACATTGAGACATAACTTTCACAACCACCATCACCTCCATTCTTCCTCTTCTCCTTCCTTCAAGCTACGGCCCAAACACCCCCTCCCCATACTTTCATTTTCGATCCACATTCTTCCATTCCAAGGTGATATTAAGGTGTAAGAAGGTCACTAACGAGGCTCGGTGCTCACAGAACTCGAAGGACCTCTCTACTTTGCTTTTATCCACTCGATTTGTGCTTAGATTCTTCCCTAGCCTCGAGCTAGTGGTATGTTGCTTAAATCACTCTCTTGAACTATATTGAAGTGGTTAAAATGATTTGTAACGGTTAAAACTCGTAATCTTACAAGATGAAGCATAAAAGTCTACTAAAAACACTAAAAGTGATGGTTAAAAGCTCATATGTTGTGTAAAAGTTGTAGTAATTGATTTGTGTGATTATTTGGACCCGATCTATGTTGTGGTAGCTCGGATCATCATTTAACCCGGTTTAGTCATGATCTTGGATTATGACATAAAGCTTATTTAAGAGTAACAAAGGTTAAATGATGAAACTCTACCACACACATCATGAACTTGTGTAAAAGCGATTTAACTTGTGAAATAGTGTTTAAAACTAGTAGATCTACGTATCTACAAGCGGTATTTTCAAAGGACCAAGTGTCCAAGAAATCGTATTTTCTAAAACCGGATCTTACATGAAAAAGAATGATTTTAGCAAACACACGAGTGTGTAAACACTTGTGTAACACAAAGTTTCGACAAAATAACTATTTTTGTAAATGTTGACGGAAGTTGTAAAGATGTAACTTCTTTAAAAGTGAGACTTTCAAGAAACAAAGTTGATCTATACAAAGATCCACTAAAAATAATGGAAAGATACTACCTATTTTGGAAAAACCACAAGTTCATGTATTTCTGCGATTACGTCTATTTTAACTAGTTGCATATTGTTTATTGTTGAATGAGGAGATTGTTGACGATTTAAAAGAAAATAAACACATGTTTTGAAAACATGGGAAACCTCCATTTTTAGGGGAAACTCTGTCAAAATTTTTATAAAATTTGACACTTAGAAAAATATGAGATTTTGAGAAACTTATTCCCTAAAAATGTGTTTAAAAGTATTACCAAGGTTCCCTAATTTTTGGTGATAAGAAATGAGGATTTCTTCAAAATAAAAACGGATATTAAGTATGTATATATTTTTGAGAAAAATATATATATTATTTGATCACCAACTTATGTGCTAAGTGTATATAGTATGTGTTATACGTGCTAGCGAATTAAGACTTGAAATTACACTAAATACTCGTGAGGAGTATAAACACAAAAAATACACATACAAAATACAAGGTACATAATTCGGGTTCGAAGTGCAAAACACAAAGGACTTATATTTATTTTAGAGAAAATAATATAAGCAAGATACGTAGTTAAAAATATAAGAATGTTTTTAACACAAGAAAATATACACAAAAGAGAGTGACTGTACTTGTGCGACGCAAGTCTAGTGACTAACGTTAAGAAAACGCGTATAGGTTACGACGTTAATTAAGCAAGTCCGGTGAAGTTTACGACGCACAGGAACGCAAAGTTGTGAGTTCATGCTCCCCCTTTTCTTTTAACTGTTTTCAGTTTTTATAACTTCGGGGGTGAAATACATGTACAAAAGTACAATATTTATAAATGGTATGATATAAATACAAGAAGTACACTTGGTGAGAACGAGAACCAAGTGTGACAAAATATAAGACAATAAGAAACGCGCTTGGTGAGGACGAGAACCAAGTTGGACGCGTTATGAGAAATGATAACAAGAAACGCGCTTGGTGAGAACGAGAACCAAGTAGGATGCGTTATGAGAAATAGTGTCACGAATAGGGTACAGAAGCACCATTAATCGTGTACATACTTAGACCGCAGAACAAAAGGTTAGATCTAATGGGTTCCGGGCAGCCCCACTCATGGCCACTCTTTTACCAAGTAGTGTTTTTGTGTCTCAGTCGTGAATCGACTACAGAAAAATGCCTATGGTTTGGTGACTTCCTATGTCGTGCCACATGTTAATGGCTTTGCAACCCATTAACAATTTGATATTTACAGAAATACTGTATTTACATAAAATTCATACCATACCAAAATTGATATATAACTTGAAGTACGTGGGGTACTCAAGAAGATTGAATTATACTTGAAGTACGTGGGGTACTCAAGAAGAAATTGAATTATACATGTGTACGTGGTGTACACATGAAACTGAATTTATATATGAAAATTTGATTTACTCACAAACTATGTTTTCATACAAAGTATACAAACATGAAATACAAAACTGCATGAATTCACACCAACTTTATGTTGACGTTTTTCCAAAACTCACATGTATTTCAGGTAACTAGATTGGATGTGCGCGTGGTCTTACTCATGCTCGTGGATGTCGCTTTGTTTATCTTTAAATAAAATTGTGACTTTTAAGACAATATGTTATCTCGTGTTGTAAACACTTGACCTATGTTTTCAGTAATGTAATATTTGAAGATATTTTTGAGCATGTAGTATGTTTACTCTTCGTATGCAATGAGAACCTTTCAAGATCACACCTCGTGCTTCCGCCGCAGAAAGGGGTGTGACATGATACTAACCAATGTACATTTGTATAAATTATAGATTATATCCAAGAAACCCTTACGCGAAGTCTAAGATAGCAATGTGAGTTTATCCTCTTTTTGATAACCTTTTTGTAATATTTTACAAAACCTTAAATGTTTTACAATGTGATTAAGCGGTGATTGAGTCTTTGTAGTTCTTCAATTACTGCCGGTATGTTGGGGTTTTGTATACAAAATTTACTACCTTGTGAGTAGTAAGTCGGGGATGACAGTACGTTACCATTGGACGACGAGTTAGCCAATGTGTAATATGACCCACAAGTCAGGATTGACAGCACTGAATGAGTAATTGTGTAGAAATAAACAATGTGATCGCTCTCAATACTGTTTTAATTGATAAAATGTTTATTGATTAAACTGGGATTCTCTCACCAGTATTTCTCACTGACAAATGTTTTTAAAACGCGTTTCAGGTAACACAATGTGACAGCCAATTAGTAAAAAGCCAGCTGGAAAGCACTGAAGGCTTGGGAAAAATGTGGCTATAAAAGTTACCTAAAAGACGATGTTTTAAATTCAATAAAACAGGGTTTATCCCTATAAATGTATTGTAATAAGAAACTTGGGTTTTGCCCATGTGATTATTGATATTAAATATGGTGGTTTTACTCTGATAAACATTTCCTAACTACGATCCTGATGTAATTTCCGCTGCCAAATTAACAAGCTGATACCACCAAACTCTGAGTTCGCGTCCGCCCATTCCCGGGACAGATAAGGGATCGGGGGTTGCAACAACGTGGCTCACATAAAATGATTAAATCAAAGAAGGAACAAATGATTAGTCGCAAAGGGAATGAGACAAGGACATGTAGTTGTATCAATGCAAAAGGTCATGATATTCGGACTTGCGAGGTATTGAAAGCTAAAAAACAAAAGAAGATGAAGGGGGGTTCAGATTGACAAAGTTCCCAGCCATGAAGTCCATGAATTCGGAGATGAAGAGGAAGATGAGTTCGAAAATGATAGTGGAGAGAGGAGAGAGTGATGATGGCAGTGAAGAAGATGTTTGGGAAGAGGTTTCAGAAGATGAAGATTAGTCGCGAATGTCGGGAGATCTAGCATACGTTGTAACTGGGTCCGTGCTAGAGAGTTGTATCGCACAATATATACCCACTTTAAATCACTCAATAAGAAACCCTATCACCAGACTCGAACCCGAGACCTGGAAGGAAAAACTCATCCTATAAGTGAAACTTACTTAAAGACCCGTGGCCACCATAAGATTTAAAAAAAAAAAAAAAAATTCCCTACATTTAGATTTTCAAAAACAACCGGATATATATAAGAAAAGTTAAAGCATCCACAATAGAGACATTTTTTAGTGTTTTTAAGGAGAGAATGTGTGATGTGAAGGAGAGAGGGTGTGAGGTGGAGGAGAGATAGTGTAGTGGTGTATGTGAGAAAAAATGAGAAAAAATAAAGAAAGAAAGGTATGTGAGTATGATATAGGAGAGAGAAGATAAATATTTTGTTTGTGAGAGGGCAAGAGAGAGAAATTTATGGACAGATGCCATGTGACACCTTAAAAACATCTCCTTATTGTGGATTCTCTTATCTCGTCTCTGATAGTAAAAGAAAAAAAAAAAGTAAAAAAAGAATGACATTATGCGTCAAAATCACGCATCACATGCGCTCCGGTAAAAATAAGTGTGCACATTCATCCGAAAAATAGATTCACTCATTCACATATTTCAGCCCTCATACTTCCGTAATCGTACAAACACCCCCTCATCTTACACACAATATATATACCCTCAAAACCCTCGCATCACCACTTTCTCTCCATTTTGCATAAACTTTCTCGCCGCCGTAACCTAGCGGTGATCTGCCGTTCTCCGGTCGTACTCCGACCAATCTATCCCTATCTACTACCCTACCCTCTCCTCCTTCTATATCCATTTCAAAAAACAAAACAAAACAAATATCAATCATCCACAAAAAAACCAAAAAAATCCTAGGGTTTCTGCTGTTTCGACTCGAATTTATCTAATTCCCTTCTATATATCAATAAGAAGGGGAGAGGGAGGCTACAAAAGCAAAAAAAAAAAAAGTGAAAAATTTGGAAAAAAGGAAAATCTGTTAGGGTTTTGAGATGGCGGCGCAGGTTAGTCAAGCTCAGGCGGTTAACGGTGGTGGTGGTGCTCAGCAGGTTGTGACGGTGTCGTTGTATGTGGGGGATTTGGATCTGAGTGTTACGGATTCGCAGTTGTATGATTTGTTTAATCAGATAGGGCAGGTGGTTTCGGTTAGGGTTTGTAGGGATTTGTCTACTCGACGCTCTCTTGGTTATGCTTACGTCAACTATGTCAATCCACAAGATGGTTAGTTAGTTAGTTCAGTTATTTTCTAATGTGTTTTATTGTTTATTTGGTTTTGATTGAATTTATGTTGGTGATGATATATGTTTGTGTTTTGTGGTTGAATATGAAATTAAGTTGTCATTTGATAGCTGTTTGTGTGAAAATTTGTTAATGTTTAAGCCTTGTATGTGTCTATATGATGTGTTACCTGTCCCTAATTTTAACGTTGTTTTACTAATTTCGTGCAAATAACGTTAAAAGAGGGGATGGTTAATCATGCATCATGTGGTGGCGTTGATAGCCGAAAGACAAGGGGTACATGCACTAATCGGCAGTTGTCTCAATTGCTGAGTGTTATGTGCCTTATGTCCAAGGCTTGATGCAAAACTACCATCGAGCCAGGTTCTCACCGGAAGCAGTCTCTCTATTCCTACGGGTAGGGTTAAGGCTGTCTGCATCTTACCTTCCTCAAGACCCTACCTTAGCTTTGCTATTGGTGGGATTTACTAAGTATGATGATGATGATGATGATGATGATTTTGATTTTGATTATCATCACTGTGGTTAAATGACTCTGTTTTTTTATCTTTTAAACTGTATTTTTTTTGTAAAATGTTAATTACTAATTTGTTAAAATTATTTGAATCTTGAGTTCATGTTCTTCACTGATTTACTAAAGGGCATTGTTTGTTTATAACAAAGATGTGTTTCAAATAGCTTGATATGTTAAGTTGCGAATACTATGTTATTGTTGAAGTAACTTACTTTTTTTGTTATGCTAATTACAGCTGCAAGAGCTATTGAGGTGCTGAACTTCACGCCTGTTAATGGGAAGTCGATCAGGATTATGTATTCTCATCGCGATCCCAGTGTGCGCAAAAGTGGTTCTGGAAATATCTTCATCAAGGTATCGGAACATAAATATTCATTGTATTATGATGTAATTGTTTTCTTTACTAATCAACTTTCCGGTTTATTAGAATTTGGACAAAGCAATTGACCAAAAGGCGCTACATGATACCTTTTCCACATTCGGGAATATTCTCTCTTGCAAGATAGCTACCGATTCAACCGGTCAGTCAAAGGGCTACGGGTTTGTGCAGTACGACAGTGAAGAATCCGCACAACAAGCTATTGAGAAACTCAACGGCATGCTTCTGAACGACAAACAAGTATACGTGGGTCCCTTCTTGCGCAAGCAAGAAAGAGAACAGGCTGTTGACAAGGCCAAATTCACTAACGTCTTTGTTAAAAACATTTCTGAATCAACAACTGATGACGATTTAACCAAGGCGTTCAGTGAATATGGAACAATCACCAGTGCTGTTGTAATGAAGGATGCAGATGGGAAGTCGAAAGGTTTTGGTTTTGTTAACTTTGAGAATGCTGATGATGCTGCAAAAGCGGTAGAGGGTCTTAACGGGCAGAAGTTTGATGAGAAAGAATGGTATGTTGGAAAAGCGCAAAAAAAGACTGATAGGGAACAGGAACTAAAACAAAAGTTCGAGCAAAACATGAAAGAAGCAGTAGACAAATCACAGGGGCTTAACTTGTATATTAAGAATTTAGATGATACTGTATCCGATGAAACTCTCAGGGAACTGTTTGCACCTTTTGGCACCATAACTTCTTGCAAGGTTTGTTATCAATATAACAATAATAACATCTGAGATTTGTACATAAAGTAAGCTCTTGAACTGTGAATTTATTTTATTTTGAATTTTTTTTATGAACAGGTCATGCGAGATCCTAATGGAGCTAGCAAAGGATCCGGTTTTGTTTCATTCTCGACTTCTGAGGAAGCTTCGAAAGCAGTAAGCTGACATGTTTTCATTTATGATGATTGCATTATATTTATAAATTCATAATTTTTATATGTAATTGGTTAACTTGTCATCTGTTTTCGTAGCTTTCTGAGATGAACAGCAAGATGGTTGCTAGCAAGCCTCTTTATGTTGCACTCGCACAGCGCAAAGAAGACAGAAGGGCACGATTGCAGGTTTGTTTATAAGTTTGTTTTTTTTAATTTGTTTGTTTACTAGTGAGTTTTACAGTGGCACATCGTTAGTTTTATGCTATTACCAGAGGCAGATAACGAGATAAAGAACAAAAATGATATGTATATTTTGTCCATGTAGGCACAGTTTTCGCAAATGCGCCCAATTGCAATGGGACCCGCTGGAGCTCCTCGCATGCCAATGTTCCCACCTGGTGGTCCCGGTCTTGGTCAACAAATGTTTTACGGTCAAGCTCAACCTACCTTCATCCCGCCACAAGTAACAATCTCAATTCTATCATTTGTCAACACTTAAAATGAAGATTCTAATAATTACTTATACATAATTTTTGGTAATACTTGTACAGCCTGGTTTTGGGTACCAGCAGCAACTTGTTCCAGGTATGAGGCCGGGTGGGGGCCCATTGCCAAACTTTTTCATGCCAATGGTTCCGCCGGGTCAGCAGGGACCGCGTCCAGGTGGAAGGCGTGTTGGTGTTCCCGGTCAGCAGAATCAGCAACAGCCAGTTCCTCTTATGCAGCCGCAGGTTTGTTGTACTTATTCCTTGCTATGTTTTATTGAATGTTGAAATTACAAGACCTATAATTAATGTCTGTGGGAATGACAGATGATGCCACGTGGACGGGTGTATCGTTACCCACCTGGGCGCAACATTGGTGATATGGGTTCTGTTCCATATGATGTTGGGAACGCGATGCAGTTGCGTGATGCTGGTGGAATCCCGTCGCAGCCAATTCCGATTGGTGCCTTAGCTTCTGCACTTGCAAATGCTTCCCCAACAGAGCAAAGAACCGTAAGCCCTTGAGAATATAACAATCTTAATAATATTATGTTTTGGATATACATGTGACGTGTATATATGTTGTAGATGCTGGGTGAGAATCTGTACCCACTAGTGGAACAGCTGGAACCAGAGTCAGCAGCAAAGGTAACTGGAATGCTTTTGGAGATGGATCAGACGGAGGTTCTTCACTTGCTGGAATCGCCTGAAGCATTGAAGGCGAAGGTTGCAGAGGCAATGGAGGTCCTCAAGAGTGTGTCTCAGCAGCAGGGCAGCCCTGCTGATCAACTTGCTGCATTGTCTTTGAATGACGGCATTGTTTCTTAAATTTTAAACTTATCAAGGTGTGTGGTTACTCAGATTATGCTGGGGTTTTGGTTTTAGTTGGATTATGTGGTTTTGAAGATTGTTGAACTATCTTTTACTGTTATGTTGCGTTTGAAACCATTACTTATTTCATGTGCGACTTTGTTACTGTCTTCTTGCATGTTTCATTTCATTTGTGCTGGTCTCTGGAGTTGTTTTCACTGGTTTGGAACGTATTTTGGTACCTTGATTAGTCTCGAAACAGAACAGTGAACTTGAGGGTAACAAGTACAATAGGTAGAGTGCCTATAAATAAATAAGTTCACATTAGTTTTGGGGTAAATTACTTTTTGATTCCGTATGTATTAGGGGTTATAACTACTTGAGTCTAAAATCAAAATGTTTGACGTCCTGAGTCTTTATAGTTACTTTTCTTAACCTTTGAGTCCAATTTTTAACTTCATCCACCAAGTCTGTTAACTACAAAGGCAATTTAGTCATTTACACAAAGTACAACTCTTATATGCACAAAATATAATGAACAAGTCTCTAATGCATAAGATTTTAATATATTATATATAAAACTAATTATACAATCATTTCACACACTCACACTACGCGCACTCCCTCTCTCTAGACATCCTAGCACCCTCCACCACCACACCCCAACTGCACCACCGTCGCACTACCATCACCACCACTGCACCAACTACACCACCATCACACTAACCCCACCATCACCACCACCTCATCAACCACACCACCACCGTACCATCACAACCACCACATCACCTCCGACAGTCCGACTTCACTACATCACCATTACCATCAGAGGCCGAACAACCACCAGTAGATTGGATGAACTGCTTTTATTAGATCTGCTGTTGAAGTTTGCTTTTTAAATCAATTTTTTTTATAAAAAATAGAAACAGAGGGGCTGCCAAGGTTTGAATACGGGCACACGCCAAGTCCCCATCTTGACATATACATACAAACTGCACACCCTCTCTCTCTAGACATCCTACCACAACCACCACACATCCACCACCGCATCATCCCCACCACCACCATCCCACTGCCTCCAACACCACCATCCAACTCTTCACTACCCACCATAAACAACCAATTAAAGATCTTTATATATTTTGGGGAGTACAAAACTCAAGTCCACACTTTGAATCCTTATCTGTCTACCGCACAAATTATCATAGGTTCTGGATGTGAACCCTAACCCTAGATCGGCGAACGGAAAAGTTAAGGAATTGAAGGGGAATAAATAGATGCCGATGCTGTTTGGATCGAATAATAAAGAGATGAAGCATTTCTGGCAGTGTTTGGTTAACGACAGTGAAGTGGATGAGGGTTTAATGAAGATGTGCAGACAAGCGTTGAGGAAATTGATGAATCATAAATTGAACTGGGTGTTTGATAAGCCAGTGGATGCAGTTGCGTTAGGGATTCATGATTATCATCGAATTATGAGTGAGTGGCAATGGGAGGAGGAAGAAGACGTTGACGTTGATGGAGGTGGTTTAGAGAGAGAGAGAAATATGAGAGAGAGTTGTTGATTTGTTTTTGAGAGAGGTAGAGATAAGGAGAGAGAGAGAAAAATCTAAATCAATTAGTTTTTTTATTTTTGAATTATAGGGATAATTTGGTCATTTAACAAAACTCAACAACAGAATTCTAACTATGTTAGAAATTTGGACTCAAATGGTTAAGAAAAGTGGCTATAGGGACTCAGGGCGTTAAACATTTTGATTTTGGATTCAAGTGGTTAAAACTCTTAAAACTCAAGGACTCAAAACGTAATTTACCCTTAGTTTTGGGTTACACCATATAGCACACCAAAAACAACCAACATCACCACCTTCGCCACCTTCCCTACGCCGGTTGAACCCTGCCACCTGGAGACCATTGTCGCCACTGGCCAGCCGTTGGACCTTGCCACACCACCAGCCGCCACCCTCGGTGCCGTGCCACCTTGTCGGAGCACCGCCACCGCGCCTTCTTGCCGGAGCTCTGCCACCATCGGAAAACCGGTTTTTAACCAGTTTGACGGTAAAGTGTTCTCAGGTCTTGCGTTCGGGTATTTGGGTTTGATGATTCGGGATCTCAGTTTGTGAACAAACGTCAACTAATGTAATGGTTTGTTGGATCAAAGGGTGAAGCTTAGGTTTTTTTGTCAAAAATGTTAGTTTTTGAAAACCCCCTATAATTGTGTTTGTTTTAATAGTTGTAATTGGATCACTGAAACAGATAACTGATATATAATATTACATTTTTATTTAAAATTAAAATGGTACACCAAACGAATCTCAACCCAACAAAACGAATAAAAAGGGTTATTATTATGTGTTTCCTTAAGTTTGGTTTAATATGAGTTGTGTGAGTGCTTCTTCTCGAACGGGAATCAACATAGCGATAAGCAAAGAAAAAATAACACCAGATTTTTGATTGGTTAGGTCCAAGAAAACAATTAATGATAGTAGGACTACGGGGGTGTTTGTTTACCTCTTAACGAGGCTCTTAATGGTTTAGACCTCTTACTGGTTCAGCACTTAATGGTTTAGACATCTTACCGGTTTAGCACTTAACCATTCAGATGTTGCCAAACAACCCCTACAACAATACAATAGATTAATGGAAAGAAAATCCTACAATATATTGAAATATTTTTGGTTGAATGAGTTGAAAAGTATAAAAATACAATTGATAACAAAATATAATACAAGACTGAGGAAAAAAAGACATAATTATCCTTTATATTAAAAACCTAAGTAAATGAACAGTGGTTTTAAGTTGGGGCATTTAAGGTATTTAACCCAAAACACGTGTGCGTCTCCTTAGTCTCCACCGCTTCCCATCCCATACCATTTTCTTCTCCAGTATTAACACAAAGATTAGGGAGATCGAGAGGAGCAACAGAGAGACAAAGCTTAGACAGGTAGAGAGAGCTGAGCGACAGTGATGGAGGAACGGGTGGTGGTCTCCGTCTGGCCACCGACCGGTGGTGATGGTCCGGTGGTTTTGACGCAGCAAACAACGGTAGAAGGCGGTGGTGCTTAAGGGTTCCGCTATGACACTATGAGACGGTGATAATAAACCTCCCTTTAGACTACTCCTTTCTTTTGCCAGATCTGAAGGTTCTGGTGTATGGCGATGGTGAAGGTTCTGGTGTACGGCTGTACTGGCGATCGTTCTGGCGAGATCTTAGGTAATCGATTTTTTATGGTTTTATTTTTCATGATGATCATGTTTTTAATGTCTTTGTTGCTGAAATTTGTTGCTCAAATTAATTGCAACGAATCAAAGGGATTTTAGGCCCTTCAAAGGAAGAATTTAACGATTTTTTTATTGCAAATCGGTCAGTACATCCAAGTAACATTAGTTATGCTACTAACTTTTGAAAAAAATACACAAATAAAGATCAATTAATTTTGGGACAAACTATCTACACACAACCCCCTTAAAGGTGTTTTTTATCCTTATATGCACACCTTGCAGTGTCGAACTGTGGCCAAAACGCGACGTTTTGGTCCAGTTAACCAGACAAAGACAGACGGGTGTCTGACGGGTCTGTTGACCGGACCAAAACGCCGAGCTTTGGCCGCGTTTGATCCTGTCAACCAGACCGGGTGTCAGTCTTTTGTCTGGTTGATAGGACCAAAATGCGGCCAAAGCTCGGCGTTTTGGTCCGGTCAACAGACCCGTCAGACACCCGTCAGTCTTTGTCTGATTAACCGGACCAAAACGCCGCGTTTTGGCCATAGTTCGACACTGCAGGGTGTGCATATAAGGACAAAAAAACACCTTTTTTGGTGTGTAAATAGGCAAAATGGTGTGTAGATAGGTACACCCATAATTTTATGTTAACGAATAAGCAGAGTTATATGTACCAGCCTGAGTTCGAAAACAAGAAGTAAAGTTAAAAGACTCAGCAGCGCCAATGATCTCTAGATCAAGTGGTGGAGGGCTTGCATTTTTCTTGAGAGATGCAGGTTCGACTCCCACTTGGTGCAGAGTGAGGCACTGGTGGGCAATGATAGGAGACCCAGGGAAACCTGGGTTGGATCCTTAAGCCAAACGGGTTTTACCGGTAATTTCACCGTCGTGCCTACGGGCGGGTGGGTTACCGGGTTTTCCCCGGAATTGGTGGTGGACTCGGGTTACTCTCGGAGTACTCCGTTTGTCCAGTGGGTACCCCGAGAGTGCTCGGGATTGAGTTTGTTGGCCGTTCAAAAAAAAAAAAAGACTCAGCAGCTTTGTTGGATACAGTTATGCAGCCATTAATCAATTTAAAATAATATTACTAAATGCCGACATTTTGTTTTGATACTATACCAGTTATTAGTCCCGCGCGTTGCGGCGGGCGGGAACTCGCTTGGTGCATTCATAATCACAAATGAAAGAAGAACCTTGGGACGGCGGGCAGGAACTTGCTTGGTGCATTAGCTATCACAATTGAAAGAAAAACGCTGGGACAACACTAGCATTCACAATCACAAATGAAAGAAAAACGTTGGGACGACATGGATATTCGATTGGCATCAATCCTCAGTTCAATACCTACAAACACGTTCACCACTAATAAATTCCAATATCCATACTTTTTATCATTTGTCTCAATCTTTAATTTTAATTTTGGACATTTATATAAAACTACATAGAATTACAACCAATTTATATATATATATATATATAGAGGCCGGTTATCATACAAATCCTCTAATCGTACATTATGTACGCGTCGTCTACAACCGTCGGATCATCTTCCTTAAACAACGCATTTTTCTATTAAATTTATCAACCTAGGATTCATAAAAAAGAAACCGCCAAGGTTAAAAACGTCAGATTTAAAATCAAAACACCTGATAACGGCAAACAAAACCTCAAAAATCATAACGAAAGATCCTAAATCAAAACCAAAGACGAAATTATAACAATTAACAAAAAATCGATCGATTCTTATTCACCAAATCGATCGATTCCTATTCATCAAATTCTTCTGATAAAATGAACTTCTGATGAATTTAAAAATTCTGTATGCACTGACTATCGAAGAAGATGATGCAGTTTGTCAAATCATGTGCGAAAACGTCGACAATACAAATGCGAATTCGGTATAAAAATGAATTCTTTGACATTTCATATAGTTTGCGAATTTCATATAGTTTGCGAATTTTATGTAATGCATATGCGATATCAGTAAAAAGTTAAGAATTCTTTGAGATTTCATATAGTTTGCGAATTTCAGGATAATGCACATGCGTTTTCAAACACTTGCAAAATCTCTTCATATAGTTTGCGATTTTAGATAAATTACACATGCGATATCATAGAAAATGATATTTAAATGTATGTTTCTTACGGTTTGCGAATTACTTTCCAATCAAGTGCGATTTCGAATAAGGAAGAGTGCAAAAAAAAAACTTAAAAAAAAAATACTTTGTAATAAAAAATACAAAAAAAAAACTACCAATCTTAAAAACTAAAAATGATATTATTTTATATACAAAAACTTAATTTATTAACGATGTGACTATAATTTGACATGTAATGATGAGTTTTACAATGAATACTACTGAACTTACCACCCTACCTATATAATAAATTTACTATATTAATATAAAAAACCTTGATAACTACCTTCCATATTAAGACATAGAAGACCAAAAAAAAACACACACAAAAACACAGACAACAAAAATGGCATCTGAAGATATAGAAAAAATTAAAACCATTGCAATCAAAGAGCTATTTTCAAGCACTGATGTCACTTCTTCTCATCTGATTCTTGATGTGCAGGGCAAAATCCTTGAACAAATCAATAACAATCAAGAAGTATGGGAAAAGCTACTTCAACAACCACCATCAACATTCAGAGACAGAGCTTTGGATCACCTAAAGGAGCAATCTCGATCTGATGACTTGGCCTTCTCTTTCCTAACAGATGCTCTGAACACTGTGAAGGAGAAGATGAAGTTCAGCTCCTCTGCACGTGACAAAATCATTCTCTTCAAGTAACTAATTTATATTTTTAATCCTTTTGTGGTTGTGGCTGTGTTAGACAATAACTATTATTTTGGATATATGTTTTGAACAAATCTTATGCTTTAATATAATTTAAAATCGCATTAATGAATTAGGGATCTTTGCCACAATAACATAAAAAATACAAAGATAACTCAAAATCGCATGTATTAGAGGAGAAATCGCATGTGAAAAATCATATAAATAAATATAAACTGATGCATATAAAATCGCATGTTTATACTACTAAAATCGCATGTGAAAAATGATATACATAAATGAATTTAAAATCGCATGTGTTCCGTGTAAATTCGCATTTACATTTAAAAAACCATTACTCATCCTCGTCATCTTCATCTCCAGACACCTCTTCCCACTGATCTTCATCGGATCCATCATCACTAATGTAATCTTCAAAGTCATCTTCCTCTTCGTCGTCTTCACCCTCATTGTCTTTGTCTCTCAAACCATCTTCAATCTGGACACCCTTCTTCTTCTTTTTTTGCTGTTTACCTTGTTGTTTGCCTTTCAGCTCCTCGCAAGTCCGAATGTCATGACCTTTTACATTGCATACACTACATGTCCTTGACCTTTTCCCTTTGCGGCTGATCATTTGTTCCTTCTTAGATAAAATCCTTCTATGCGAGCCGCGGCCTTTGTTTCTTATACCAGCCGGCACACGAACAGTAGGGGGGCATTAGTTACTGGTTGTTGATAACCAATCAACTTTGAAAATCGGTCAAATTTTGGATCAAGTTGCTTGGTTATGCGACTCTGATCAACTCCCTCTTTAAGCTGCATCATTTGATCCCTCACTAAAACAAGTTGATCAAGGTCGGAAATCAAATTACTAACCAAATACTCCCCTGTATGAATGATTTCACGAGCAATCCGTTTAGCCTTGTGTTGCACATCCTTGCCACCCACATTTAAATTGTACTTCACATTCAACTCATTCGGCACTACATCCTTCGTCCATCTCTTCATAACATATTTGTTTGGTATTTCTTTAACACCAAACATCTTGAAAAGAAAATAGATGTGTTTGCATAGCAGCCCATACTGCTCAAAACGCAAACAGCTACACTGTGCAGTTACATCATTTTCAAGATTCTTGAACCACACCTAGCAAAAAATAACCAAAAAAAAAAAAAAGATTTAAAATCGCATGTATAAAGATAACAATTTCGCATGTTTAAATAATCATGTAATTAAGTAAAATTAATATCGCATGTGGAACATAACAATTTCGCAATTCTAAAAAGTTAATGTAAAGTAAATAAACTAAAATCGCATATGTAATGTAAAGAATTCGCATATCTAAAAAAAAATGAAAAATACCTCCAATAAACCATCACCATGTGCTGTAAAGTCCTTCAATAATATTCTGATACGTGGACCTTCAACTTTGGTGTCCATCGGCAAACATTCGGAAATTGTTCCATGAATCTCTGATTGCTGATAAAAAAAATATAGACCTGGTGTAGATCTTAGCAGCATCTTTTTCCAATGTAGTTCGACTCCAATCAGCTGGCTCAGTATATCTTGAAATATGATCATTTTTTCTATGATTGAACCTTTGAACATCCATTGCCCCATCAAAATGATTCATAAATTCTACGAGTGTGAGTTGTGAATTAGCAACCTGACAAAAAAAATGGTTCTCACTCTCTGATCTTGAAGTTGTTCTCATAAGACCTGACATTGGCTCATGCCGGTAAAAAGCCGGAATCCACATGGATCTCATCCCAAACATATCATCAATCCATTTGTTTTCAGTAAGACCAAACTCAATCATCACCAACTTCCACTGTCTCTCGAATTCTTCGGGCTCAATCGAATCGGTCCAAACAATGTCGCACATTCTCCTTTTAAACTCGTCATTATTGCACAACTCGTGCCCAACCTTTAACAATAAATGCATTTTATATCAGTCTATTACAAAAAAACTATAATAATAAAAAATAACACCAACAAAAACACAAAAATGTTGCATGCTCTACCTTATCTGCCACTTTTTTCATTATGTGCCACATACACAATCTGTGTCTGCTACTAGGGAAAACCTCCTCAATAGCCTATTTCATAGCAGGGTCTTGATCCGTCACTACAACATTAGGCTGCCGACCAAATGACTTTAAAAATGAATTTAGAAGCCATTTATATGATTCAATACTCTCTGATGCCAACAACCCAGCTGAGAGGGTTACATTCCGACAATGGTTGTCAATGCCTGTGAACGGAACAAACACCATCTTGTACCTGAACAACAAATGCGAAATCACATTTATTATATGCGAAATAATGAAAATCAAATGCGAAACCAGGGGAAAAAGGGCATGCGATATATTCAACACAACTCTGTTGTCTACACTTGCAATATTGAACCCTCATTAGCAGACAAAACATGCGAAAAATCAGTAACAAAACATGTTTGTCTTTTGAAACAGTTACCTGTTTGTCTTGAAGGTTGCATCGAACGATATCACATCGCCAAATTCAATATAGTTAAGCTTGAATAAACCATCAGCCCAGAACAACCCAATTAAACGTTTGCCATCATCAACAGAGTATTCAAACGAATAATCAGCTAAATATTCTTTTTTGTCAGTCATCCTATTTATAACCATGTCAGCGTCATACTCTCCTATATAGCTGTTTATTCGCTTCCTAAAATTTTTGCAATCATCAATTGTGGCACCAACGTTCTCGAAACCACCATAACGTTTCCTCATTATATGGAAAGCTTTGACAGGACCAAGGTTTAAAGTGCCTAGTTCCCATACCATCTCCTCCTGGACATCTGACAATTGTCTGTAAGCTGGGAGCATGTGAATGTCATTTTCATAAACAAACTTATGGTTATGACCATCAACAAATCTCTTGACTGTATATAATCTACCGTCCACAGTGCAAATCATAAGTTGAGCTTTGCATCCGGTCCTAATAGTCCCCCTTTTCCTTGTTTTAAATTGCTTTTTTGACTTGGAATTATCATCAATACACACAGGCTTATGTCCCTCTTTAGAACAAACCAAATACTTAGTTTTGATTATACCACCGCTGTATACTTCGCCACCTTTCCGAATAGAAAAACCAGCTAACTTAGCATATGATTGATAAAACGCATATGCTTGTTCAATGGAGGTAAATTGCATTCCAACAACAGGTGTAGCTGATGCCTGAACCTCCGGAGTGTAAACCCTTTCATCTACATGAATCAAAATAAAAAACATAAAAAAATCATATAAACCACATGCGAATTATCTGATCAATACATGCGAAATGATGATATTGATTAATTGAATTACATGTGCGATTTATTACACAATCAAATGCGAAATTACAAAAAAAACAAACCAAATGCGAATTGTAAAGAGTAATAACATGCGAAGTTAACATGTTGTTCTCAAAAAAAATACAAAAGTGAAATCAAACATTCAAACTACAAAAACATCTACAACAATGCTACGATTAAACAAAAAACAATTATACGAACAATTTAGATATCTGAATTAACATAATTACCAATAGAAATCTCGTTTGCAGCACTTGAACTTGAACCTGGAATTGGAATTGGATTTGTAGGTCGCGGATTTAAAACATCCTCAATAGAAACTCTCTGATAAGCAGATAATTGAGCATGATCACCGATCGGTCGATTTTCTTCAAAAACATCTTCTGTTCGTCCAGTGCTACTCTGTGGATCCATCGAAAATAGACAAATTCAATTAAACCCTAACACGTACGACCGAAAACTGCAAATTGTGAATTATGGAAAATTTGAAACTGATTTGAATAATAATTACCGGGATATCAGTGTAACGAACTTCTCGCTGAATGAACGAAGAGACGAATTTGCCCTCTGATGGTTATGTTAATTGTCTGATTTAACCTTCTTAAACCCAACTGAATCAGGACACGTGTACGGCTCACAATATAGCGTACATAATGTAGGATAACCATATTTGTACCATACTCTTTACCTATATATATATATATATATATACAAATGATGAAGGCCCTTAGGAACAATGTAGGTTTCCAGGTTACATATGACCGCCACCTACCCCTCGTCTTCCCACCTCTGCAAAACGTGTCATCCACCTTACCACACCACTTCACCCTTACACTTCCTGCCATACCACCTAATGCTTCGAATTGCTACCACCGCTATAGTCGGCATCACGTAATCCATCCGTCCCTCACCAGCACTCATCTACGAGATAACGCCATTAACCCCGGCGAGACAACCACCACCAAATTCAAGGCTTTCGTCAGGCAATTAGGGCTCCAGCAGGTACGATTTTCGCAATTTAGGTTACTCTTTTCAGCTTTCATTGTTCGTTACGAAGATAGTTGGGAAATTGTTTAACAAATCGACTGTTTCTTTTTAAACTTTGGAGTCTCAGAAGGACATCAAGCAACAACGCTCAGCACTACTCCGCTCTCAAACTTGACGCCCTCGACACAACCACAACCAACTCGAAGGCTTTCGTTAGGCGATTACGACTCCAGCAGGTATGCTTTGACAATTTAGGTTACTATTTTACGATGATGCGCTATGTATGTAAGGTATTCAAGAAAATGCTTTGATGGGTTTTTTTTTTATTTAAAACCTCTGTTATGGTTAATGTTATTTATCACCATTTTGTGGCAAATTTTGTCTGTTTCGTTTTGATTTTGATTGGTGATAACCGTAGTTGTCTCCGATCTTGATATTTAGAGATACTTCCTTTCGCATTTTTATTTTTCAGTAAATTTCATGGTTTATGTAGGGCTTATGGCTTCAAGTTATTTCATTTAAACAATTTCTTTTGTACAACAATAGGAGGTTCGAAATTGTGATGTGAAGATGCATGCAGTTACCAAGCTTGCTAGCAACCTTATGAGGATTCCTCTTTCTAATTCCAATAATCAGATGCCCAAGTGTGTGGTATTATATGGCAGGTATGTACAGAACTACAGATACAAAATTGCATTTTTAAGTATTTATTTTTTCATTTTTGATTGATCCAGATTTGAATGAATGATCGTTCGTAATGCATCTTGGTAGTCATATCCAATATCCATCAAACTTTATTTAGAAAAATATAGAACCATATTCATGAGATGCTTAAAACTGCATCTAAACCATTGAAGTAACATATAAAATAAAAAAAAAGACAACTTTGCGGTTAAATTGTTTCATGTCAAGTTGTCAACCCAACCTGATTCAACTGTAATATGTGATCAGGCCATATTGAATGTGTTGAATTAACAAAATAAACTTTTCAGGTTATTTTCAAAACATGGAATTCTAATTAACGATTACAAAGTTACCCTTAATTGTAAGTTGTTTTCTTTAAAATATATGTCGTAATCATCTGTATCAGTTTGGTTATATATTTATATCTAATACAAGTTTCTGAATCATGGTTTTTTTGGTTGCCTTAGTTCGAGTCGTGTTTTGACAATTCATGTTGATGTGCCTTAGTTTGTTTGTTGTATGGTGACGAATTATGACCTACTGATGTATTTAGTCCTCTTAAGCATCTTACTTGGGGGCTGGAAATTTGATAAAGAACTAAAAGTGTTTTCTTTGGCCCTTAAAAAAATCTAAATGCCCCTAAGCGTTCCAAAGCGCATACAAATATGTCATTACATTTTGATTATATATATGTTCTGTTGCAGTTTATGAGTTAATGCTCTACCTTTTTCTTTTCCCAATATGTTCAGGCTTTGCGCCGAGCGATTTAGATTTCAAGTACGCTAATTCGGTAAGCAAGGTAAGGTTCGGAGGTTCTTTCTTTCCAAATTGCTTATTATTTACACTTGAAATGTAAATATAAATATAAATGCAATACTTAGATTTATTTGTCAACCTCTTAGTAAAATTCACAAGAACAGATTGTTGGCTCTTATCCTTTTTATATGCAGATGTTGAAACTTTGATTACAGTGCCTAATTCATAAAGTAATCCAAATTTCATTTAAATCTGTTGTTACAGTTTAATCACTGAAATTAAGTTTGATTTTTTGAATTTTGTAGTTGCATGAATTTTATTTAGATTTATACAGGGTTGAGCTGGTTTGGTAACGGGTCAAATCAAGTTACTTTAAATTTTGGTAAATGATTGAAAGTTATACTCCAAGTTAGGAATTACTACCCTGTTGGCTTGAAATACTATTCTTAATGACCAGTATTTTACCAAATTTAAAATCAAGATATTCTTTTATGCTCATACTAGCTTTCTTGAAACACCGCTCCTTACTTTTTTCTTATAAAATTAGAAACGTTTTGATTACCCACCTAAGGCTGGAGGGTGTGGGGGCGCCATCCCCGCCAACTCATCATCTATAGCGCCCCGGGGAGCTATACCTCCACACCCTCGGATTTAAAGGGATGCGCTATAGGAGGGGCCCACTTGATTTAAACCAATGATTTTTTTTAATTTTGTTTAATAGGGGGCTCCATCCACACCATGCAAATTAAAGGGGGCTCCATGGCTGAGGTGGATCCTAGGTGGCGCTAACGTGGCTTGATAAAGCCCCTAGGGGGCTCCAACCACACCCTCCAGCCTAATTCAAGATATGGACTTTCAGATTTTTTGCTAAAACTGAGTTAATTAACTTTTTAAATCATGTTTATTGTTTTGAATATCCATTTGATCGTGATGGTATGACCATAGATGTTAACGGTTATCAAACAGGTAGCAAATCAAGATATGTGTTAGGACCGGTTTGACTCCGAAATGATTGCGAAACGAACGTGAAACGTGCGGAATCCGTACACGAACGTGACCTAAACACACATGACGTAATATAAACGTGATTCTTTGATAAAATCTGATAACGTACAGCACCTGAATCACAAACAATAAACTTTCTCTCTCTAGCTTTCTCTCTCTAGCCTCTAGCTCTCCAAGATGTGAAAATGGCAAAAGTCCTAAACTAGAAGCCCTAGAGATCTATTTATAGGCCAAGGGATTAATGAGAAATCTCATTAATTACAGTTATGCCACCTTGCCTTTTTGACTAACTAATTCTAAAATAACAATGTAACTCTCGTTTTCTTCAGCTTTCTACTACAGACTAGATTGACGGAGGCGATAGACAGATAAATGCACTAACAGACTCCCCCTTGGATATTGCTGTAGTCAATCTGTAGTCAAGCTCGTAGCGACTTTTCTTTCTCTTTCTCTCTTTGAATCTTCTCGAACAGAATCCCGGTGGATCTGTCTTCAGCTTCAGTTTCTTCTCCTTTCGGTAGACTCTTTTCTTCATCAGGCTCCCCCTTTCGTCAAGCTTCCGTGCTTTGGGATCGACACCTTACTTTCCGTATACAAGCTCCCCCTTGCTTTGAGCTCATCTTCAGACTCCCCCTTAGACTCAGCTTCCGGGATCGTAGTCTGGAATCTCATCTGCAATCACTCAAACATTTATAAGTAACAGCATTTCAAATTTCAACTATCAATCTCTCTAATCCACTCCCCCTATCAACAAACTGTATAGATTTAGCAGTATTAAAGAATCCAACTCCCTCACAGTTTATCATCCAAGTTCAAGTTAATGACCTTGGAGATATCACAAACTGTTTTTGAAATTTTTTTGATTTTAATTCAAGTTTCAAATTAATGAACTTGTTTTATTTTCAGAAACACAATCAGCTTACATAGATTTTGAAACTCAGCAATTCAGATATCAGTTGTCGAAAATAAAGCAGAATCAAAAATCTTTTTGTATTTTCTGAAAATATAAAACAATAACGAAATATGTACAAACATATTTACAAACAATATTTTTGTTTGAGTATGCGTCAGAGGATCATATCAGTTTTTGACAAGTCACAAGTACCGTTGAGCTTTTTAACACTTTAAGTATTAAACAATTCACTTAGATTGTCGATATACTGATCCACTTAAATTTTCACACAAAGTTCAACTGATTCAGGATACGAATTAAATGTCTTAAGTACTTAAACTCATTCATGTGTCCCACCTCTTGAATATACTCCCGTATCCAGAATCCCAATAATCAGTCTTACAGGTGAGTATACTACAATGATATCTGTATATAAATTAGGTATGCGAGGGCCGAGGGATCTCAGATCGATACTTCCGTATACGCAGAGAGATATCAGCTTCGACTTTACGGTATGTCCCCTTTAGAGGATCTTTTTGCTTACAACAGCAGCGACTATCAATTTTATTGTTTCAGCATGCTGAGGGTTTAATGCTATGTTTCAAGCATTTGCAGAAAGTATTATCCAAGGACTAGGTCAGAACTACCGTTCAGCAGAAGTCCCGGAATAATACCCCAGACATCATTGAGTATAAAGACCTAGTATATCAGATTAAGAGACCTTTCAAACGAGATTTCAGGGGTTACCTATATATCCAAGTAGTGTTCCCCACGAAATAAGCAAGTGTTTGAATTTAGGTTTATATCCCGAAAAAGTTTACTAAATGTATAAAAACCTACCGATACATCCACAGTGAGATCGTTTAACACATTTAAACTTTCCATTTCTTTAGCGTACTGTAACTGTCTACTGATGTACTATCATTTCCTCTTTTTACGCAAAAACTCATTTTTTTTGAATTTTTATCATGTTTTTGACTTTTTCAAATTTTTAAATGTTTTTGTATTTTCTAACAATATTACTCCCCCTAAAATGCAAAACTACATAAAGAAAATTTGACAACCAACACTGATAGCTTTGTCTCGCCATCCATTTTCTGCATCTCATGCTCTGTTTTGCAGAAAATATAACATACCCCCATGATTTACAACCCATTGATCTTAACAGTTTGAAAACCGTTTTTCAATCTGATGAAAGTAATCATGTTTGTTCAGCCGTGAGGGTTTCGGCATATTCAATCAACACATATTTTTGTATTTTTTGAATATTTGACAAAAATTAAAAACAAACATATTTTTGGTTTTTCAAAATTTTCAATTTTTAGGGTTTTTGAAAATATTGTTTATTTATTTACAGAAAACATATAAACTTCCTGTTTCAACCAACACAGGATCCAGCAGCCTCCTCTCCTCGTTGTGCCAGGCTGCTCCAACTTCCAATCTCACAATCTTTGGTATTCTTGAGCACCTGCACATTCAGCTAACTGAAATTACTTGAACAGTTTAGCCCAGGTCTGTTGAACCTTAGGCATTTCAACACAATAATTTTCATTCAATGCTGGAAATTCTTTGTCATTTTTCACAAAAACTTTCTCAATTTTAACTTCAACTTTCTCATCTTTTACCAAATCAACATGTTTCTTAACACTCCATGTTTGACCTTTTGGTGTTCCTCGTTTGTAAAAATGTGAAACTTTTTGAACATTTTGATTTTGAACAACAACTCTTGGTTTCCAAAACTCTTGAGGTTTTGTCATATCAACTGTTGTTTTCCAACTCTGTGTTGTTCTGAATCTGGGTGTATGAGAATTCCAAGTCTGTCTTGAATCGAACCTGATCTGGTTTGATTTCCAATTTTGATTTGAAGCAAACTTGTTTGTATTGAACCTCCAAGTTTGTTTCGAATCAAATTTGGTTGACCTTTGTCTCACATTCTCAGATTTTTGTTTCTCAGCATCAATCTTCTTTTTGTCAACATCCACAGGTTTTAGATTAGGACACTTGCGTGCAAGATGTCCTTTTTGATCACATTTGAAACATGTTCTCATGGACACATCTTTGACTTGTGGTTGTTGCTTTTTCTTTTTAGCAAAGAACTCATCATTAGATTGTCTCATTTTGAGTTCTTTTTCTTTTTCTAAACTGCCTCCTTGAACAAAACTCATTTTTGTCTGAAAATTCGGCATTTCATTTTTGTTTTGATGTTGTTTCTTCTTATAACCCAACCCAGCCTTCATGTTCTTCTTTTTGAAACCAGGTTTGGTATACGAACCTCTATGACTCTTACCGACAAACTTTGAAATCTCAGACTTCTCAATCTCAACCATTTTGAAAACTTTGTCAACCTTTTCTGAAATCACATTCTGAATCGGGAATACAACATCTAAGAACAATTTGTCCGATCCAATCATGGTATAAACCAATCCTTTTGAATCATCATTCAAATTTTCCTCAGATTTTGTGTTTTTCAGATATCCATCATGAATATTTCCTTCATCTTCATCCTGTGATTCAGATTTACCTATATCAACTGACTCTTCTTTCAACACACTTTCAACAACTTTACCTACCACCTCTGAATCATGAGAATCATCAGATTTGGAATAGGTTATGTCAATGTTGTCTGGCAATTTGTCAACCATGTTGAAAGCTTTTTCGACCTTTTCCTCATCATAAAATGCAAATTTTCCCGGTGGTGGAACTTGATGAAACTCTGAGCCAATGCCTTTCTTGTTCTGCTCAGACTCACCATCACCCGGTTTTATATTGAAAATTCTTTCAAGCACATATGACGACACGTGGTAACTCTTTAACTTGTTGTTATCCTGTTCTAAATCAGCAATCTGTCGCTTCAACTTAGCAACATCCTCAATATAGGAATTAACAACATCTTGTTTTATAGAATACATTTGTTTAAGCTCTTTGGTTGTTTCAGACATATAATTCATTCTTGATTGAGCATATTTCATTTCGTCTTTCACTTTATCATATGACTCTTTTGTAATGTGATATGATAATTTCATTGAGTCATATTCCTTTTTCATTTCTTGACAAGCAATTTCTTTTTGTTCACATTCATTTGTCATTTTCAAAACATTCTCTTTCAAAACTTCATTTTCCTTTTCTAATTTGTTACATTTTTCTGAAAGTTTTTCATCATTTTCTTTAAAAACTTTTCCTTTTTCTAGCATTTCTTTGCATTTTTCTTTGAAAATCTTTTCAATTTTTGTGAACTCAAGATCTCTTGTTCTAAATTGCTCATCTTTTTCAGTACAAGCTCTGCACGGTTCCATGCATTTCTTGCACTTATCAATCTGTTTTAAGTTTTCAGAATCAGAATTTACCTCAGTGATTGGCACTTCGGTGTTTTCAGCAACCTCTGTCTGCTCAGCAACATTCTGCTTTTCTTCAACACTAACTTCATTACCAACATCACCAACTTTCAAATTCTCATTCTTTTCTTCTATCTTCACCTCTTTCTTCATCTCTTCTTCAATCTGCTGTTCTTCAGTAACAACTTTCTTATCCTCTTCATTCACAACAACTTCTTCACTTTTGATTTCCTTCACAGCTTCAACTTCAATAGTTTCTGTTTTAACCTCTTCAGCAACTTTCTTCAGATTGTTCACCATTTCTTCAACATTCTTCTTCATTCTCTCTTCATCCCTTTTTCTCAGACACGATAACATGTCATATCTGATATCCTTTTCATATTGCTTAGCATATTTGTCATCTTTCAATACTCTTCTATAGTATTCAGCTCTTAACGGAACAGCAAGAAGAACATCATCGAAGATTATGTCTTTCTTGGGAACAACTGGTTCTCCTTCTCTGTTATAGTAACATTCTCTCTTTTTATCCCATCGTTTGCTACCAACAGCCATCTCATACTCCTCCTGCATATCATCCATTCTGTTGTAGACCACATTTCTTTCTCTGTAAGTCTTCTCACTTAAGATCTCTTCCCGAGTTTTCTCTTTGATCTCAACTTTTTCTTCATGGACTTCAGCAATGTCTTTGTCTTTGTTTTCTTCTTGAATCTTAGTAACAAGAGCATAATGTTTATTTAATTCTTCCTGTTTGGCTTCAGCTTTGAATCGTTCATCAACAATGTCATCTATTGGAAGAACCTCACTCCAATCATATCCTTCATCCTCGTAAATTACAGCATAAGCTCTTGATTTTTCTTTCGGTTTATCTTCAATCAACTTTGGTTCTTCTCTGCTTCGATGGTAAATCGCCTTTCGATAATAATCATCGTTGAAAGGACGTTCATTTCTTTCACCAACTTCAGAATTTCTGCATTCTCTTTTGAAATGACCTTTCTGCTTGCATTTGAAGCAGGTCACTTTGGATTTGTCGAATCCAAGCTTTGTTGAAGCACCTCCAAGCGATTGTTTCCCGGTAATCTCCATATACCTCTGAGCTCTTCGAATATAACTAGCTAAACACCAACGAATGTCAATGAGTTCCATCTCTTCCGGATCAATCTGGTCGTAGTCTTCTTTGGTCAATTCGGAATTTCCAATTTTGCCAGCTACAAGACCTTCATATGACTCCAGAACAGATGCAAGGAAACTCATTTGCTGCTTCGCTGCATTGATGCTCATTGCAGGAGAATTCTTCAGTTTAAGAGCAATGTTGCACAGAATTTCTTCAGAATCATCAGAATTTGTCTTTGAAGATGAATGATATCCAGAATGATGACTTGTTGACGTTGTTGATGGTTCTTTCATCTTTTCACCACTAAATGCTGTTTTTGGTGAACCAACGCTTTTATCAGAAAACACACTGCTTTTGTAGTACAAGCCAACGTTCTGTTGATGTGAAGAATCAGTCATCTTGTTTTGCTTCTGCAACTCCAAATCATGACTTTCGATCTTTTCAAACAAAGCATCAAGAGTAATATTATCATACACAGCATCATTTTTCAAAATAAAAACAAACGTTTGCCACTGATCAGCTCGTGGTAACGCTTCAATCACTTTGTCTATCAATTCCTCTCTTGTTTTGTTTATCTCTAATCTTTCCAATTCAATTTTTAGATGACAGAATCTCTCAATCATTTGCCTCACCGACTCTCCTTTTATGTTATCAAACAGATCAAATTCTTTCTTTAATAAAGCGATTTTGTTCTTTTTAATCTGTTTACCCCCTTCAGCTTTAACACGTAAAGCTTCCCAGACAGACTTAGATGACCCGTCATGATTTAGTAAAGCAAAGATATCATTTCTGATTGCTGACTGGATCAATGCTATCATTCTCTGTTCAGCTCCAAATTCAGCTTTATCTTCTCTAGTAAACTTTTTGAATACAAGATCTTCGCCTTTATCGTCTTTTGGTTTTTCATACCCATATTCCAAGCAAAACCAACTTTCATGAGCATACGCCTTTGCCCAGTTGATAAAGCGTTCTTTCCACCAGGTATAATCCTCAATGCTATCAAGAGCTGGTGGCTTTGAATGAGTTTCGTAAAAGTTATCATTCTTGATATTTTCATTTAGCACTTTAGAAATGGTTTTTGGCGTAATATTTGAAGTCTCAGACGATTCGGTTGCGAATGCGTTGTAAAACGTATTGAAGAATTCCTCAGCCATAATGCAAACCTGAATCACCTGAATACAAACAAATAAACACAATCAGTTCAAACAATATTAAACAACTTGAAATAGACTGACACTCGGTTGCCGTGAAATGTTCTCGACACGAAATTTCACTTTTTAAGCAAAATAGCGAACTCAAGCGAAATCCCAAGTTGAATTGAAATCAGACTTCAAGTGAAATCTCTTGACCAACACCTTCAAGCGAAATCAATCAGTTAACAACTTTCAAGCGAAATCAAGTGTTAACTGTTCAAGCGAAATCCCACACTAATGTTTTGAAGCGAAATCAAATGTTCTGACTTGAAGCGAAATCAAATGTTCTGACTTGAAGCGAAATCAAATGTTCTGACTTGAAGCGAAATCAAATGTTCTGACTTGAAGTGAAAGCAGATGTTATTCTGTTCAAGCGAAATCTTTCTGAATAAGGATTTTCAAGCGAAATTAACTATTTCGCTTCAAACAGTCAATGTTTTCAAGCGAAATCTCGCTGATTGCAATGAAATCCGATCACAAAAATTCAAATTACTCCTAAACGACTTGGAGTTTTGATCTGAAACTTGGTAGGAATGAAGATCAACTATTTTCGCACGATATACTAAAAAAATCATCCAATTTGGACCGTGAAATCCCGTTCAATTTGTCGAAAATCCATAGAAAACGTGAAAGAAAGAGTAGATGAAGAAGAAAAGATGCAATTCAGATCTGAAAACGTTGTAATCTGGTACGAATCTTGTTGTTTGATCAACGCAATCGAGCTCCTACTCTGATACCACTTGTTAGGACCGGTTTGACTCCGAAATGATTGCAAAACGAACGTGAAACGTGCGGAATCCGTACACGAACGTGACCTAAACACACATGACGTAATATAAACGTGATTCTTTGATAAAATCTGATAACGTACAGCACCTGAATCACAAACAATAAACTTTCTCTCTCTAGCTTTCTCTCTCTAGCCTCTAGCTCTCCAAGATGTGAAAATGGCAAAAGTCCTAAACTAGAAGCCCTAGAGATCTATTTATAGGCCAAGGGATTAATGAGAAATCTCATTAATTACAGTTATGCCACCTTGCCTTTTTGACTAACTAATTCTAAAATAACAATGTAACTCTCGTTTTCTTCAGCTTTCTACTACAGACTAGATTGACGGAGGCGATAGACAGATAAATGCACTAACAATATGTGTATGTGTGTGAAATGATTTAAGAGGTTTTATGAAATGAAAATACACTTAGGTGACTTTTATTCTTTTAACCCATTTGAGTTAGTTTTAGATGAAGTGCATTCTGAAGTAGACATGGTGAATTATGGTGGGCAAAGGGTTGCCGGTGGTGGTGGATTTTCAGTGATTTTGTAGTTGTCTTTTTACCTAAATGGCGAAAGGGTTGCCGTAAAGAGCTTATTAGTCACTTCAACATCCGTCTCCGAATACAAAGGTATGCCTAAATGAACCCAATCTGTGAAACATTTACCCTACTAGCGAATCTGCTTTCTCACATAACTAGATTGAAGCTAACCAACATATAACCTTATTTTTGATTGTCAGGAATGCTACAGCGAGAAATGACACCGGCAACTACATTGGCAATCAATCAAAGCATGAAAAGCACACTGTAATTTTCATTCTCATTGTATAATAAAAAAATCGCAATCAGTTGCTTAAGTTTGTACGCTGTGTTTTTACGCCGCCGCAACGCGCGGCGGGTAAAAATTCTAGTTAATCAAAAAAAAAAAAGAAAAAAAAAACACAAAGACCAAAAAATAATGCAAATAAAAAAGATACAATTATTTGAAAAAAAAAATTCTAAAATTTACAAGCAAGAAATCAAAAGGTGAAAATCTAAAATCTAAGATCGTAGAGTTCGACGAGACAGTTTCAATGCCGTTAGAAGAGTTCAATCGGAGTCCGTTTTAATACCCTTCCTATAAGTTCCTAATTTTAGGAGAGTGTATATTTGAACCCAACCCTAAATAAATTAGAGCATTCATAATCCATCTACCAAATTTTGTGAGGGCATTTTTATATTATAAAAAAAGTTGTTGTGAGTGGAGGAGATGAAAACTATTATTGTTCATCCGTATATTTGAGGGGACATTATTCATCCTCTATAATTTCATAATATATTTCGAAAGCGATTATGAGTGGAGCAGAGATAATATGTAATGATAAAAGAATAAAAGAGATTATTTAATTGAAAGAAGAGGTAAAATATATTTGTTTTTAGTGAAATTATAGGATAAATTTGATGGAAGGGATATGAATGATGTTAGGGTGGAGGGTATCGTTCAATCGCTTAGGGTGTTTGAGTTATTCTCTAGCCAATAATATTGTTAAAAAAGGTGTCAATACATATTATTCATTCATTATGTCCTAAGGTTAAAAGGTGCAGGTTTTATTTATTGTGTGATATGTTTGATTTTGGTTCTATTATGTGCAGTGTATAAGTTCAGGGTTTATTGTGGAAGATTCAAGGGTGCACTATGAAACATATAAGGGTTCCGATCATCATCTTGTATTCTCTAGGGGTCTAAGTGCAAAATTAAGTCTTTGGTGGTATAAAAGGATACTTGGCTGATTATTTAGTCATTCTCCCCTAAAATTGTTACGCACACACTTCTTGTTTTCTCTGTACTCTTTTGTTAGGTTCTGTTGAAGACGGTTGTCTTCTTGTTCAGTCTCTTACCTGTATCATTGGGAGATTTCTGTATTTCTTGTGAATTGATCATCAGTGGATGATCATCACTGTATCATTGTACTTTGTATTGTTTAGATCTCACAGTTGTGAGATCTAGGGTTTCTGGGGGGTAATCTCTTTTGGGTTGGTTAAATAAGATTTTCGTCACGTTTTTTGTCGCTATTTCTTGTATTGTTTATTTGTTCATCAGTAGTTCATAGATCTGTGCCATTTTTACATGGTATCAGAGCTAGATAGCTTCTGATTTGTTTGTTATTTGTTGTCCGCTGCTCTGTTTCTAATCGGTTTATTTTTTGTGTTAGGGTTTCTGTTCTTGGGAACTGTGCTTAGTCTGATCTTCTTAGATCTGGTGTATTTGTGGCTGATTTTCTCAGATCTGGTGCCTCTGGTGGTGTTTGTGTTATTATCAGACGAAACCCTAAACTTAGGGTTTGGTGGCTTCTGTGTGTCTTCTCGGATCTGACTTCTGCATTAGTCTCTGAAACCATTGAAGTTTCAGGGCAAACTAACCTGAAGTGTTCTTGGAGTTTTCTGTATCAGGTTGTGTAGTTCTTGAAAACTACAGATCTGATATTTGTTGAAGATAATTGCACCCTCTGTAAGATCGTTCTGTTCTCTTTTTTTTTCATTTATGTTGTTGAATAGTTGAAGTCGGGGTAGTGAGGACCAGCACATATTACTTGTTTTTCGTGTTTCTTATTTGCTGATTGTGCTTGCTTCTGTGATTCTTGTTTGCTAGTTTGTGTATTGTGTTGGTTCTTGTTTGTTCTTGTTTGTTTTTTATCTTTCTTGTCTTGTGTCTTAGGTCTTCTAGGTTTAGTGTGGGCTCTTGAGTAAAGGCTTGTCCAGGCACCTCTGAGTGACGATCCTGGAATCTGGTCCCTGACTCAGCTTCGCCTTTGTTAGGTGGTTTATGTTTGTATTTTCTATTGCTTCTTTTGTCTGTTTGTGTTTTGTGTTTGTTTGTGCATTGTTATCATGGGTGATGGCTAGGAACTTCACAAACATTAATAAGTAAACTGGATATAGGAGATCGTCTGTTTTTGCATCCAAGTGATTCGAGTTCATTGACTATAGTTGGAATAAAATTAAAAGGTACAGAAAACTACAGGGTTTGGTCTAGTGCTATGAAATTAGCTTTAGAAGCTAAAAATAATTTTGGTTTCATAGATGGTAAATGTAAAAAATCTACTGATGATGTCAATGGGATAGATGCAACTCAGTTGTGTTGACCTGTTTACTTAATTTTGTTTCTGAGGAGTTATATTTAGGTCAAGTTTTTTCTAAACTTGCATATGAGGTTTGGTTAGATTTGAAAGAGACTTATGATAAGGTCGACGGTTCTGTTGTTTATGATTTATATAAAAAAATCAATTGTATCTCTCAAAATGGGAGCTCTATTTCTGAATATTATCACAAACTGAATACCATGTGGAAACAGTTTGATGCTATGGTTCAGTTACCTACATGTTCTTGTAATGCAGCTAAAGATTATAATGATTTTTCAACTCTTATCAAGCTAATGCAGTTTCTTATGGGTTTGGATGATGTATACCAACCTATAAGAACAAACTTATTAACAAGAGAACCGTTGCCCTCTATCAAAGTTGCTTTCTCTATTGTATCTAGGGAGGAGTCTCATAGAAACGCTAATGGTAGTTCCAAAAGTTAAAGTGTTTCTTTTGTTTCTAAGTCTAATCAGTCATATGATCCTAAAAAGAAATCATTTAGAGGACCTAACCCTAATCTAAAATGTACTAATTGCAACATGTTAGGTCATACTATTGATAGATGTTATGAGTTGGTAGGATATCCTCCAGGTTTTAAAAAAGGGGTTGGTCAGGTTGGGAAGAATGTGTCATCTAACAGTAAATCAAACTTGTCTTCTGGTTCTTATGTGTCTCCCTTTTCGTCTGAGCAGATTGCAAAACTCTTAAGTCTTGTGAGTGAGAAAACCGGGTCTGATCCTCAGAGTTCCAATATGGGGGGTAAGTCTAATTGTGTGTATGATGTTAATGGTGGTTTTATTTGTTGTTCCAGTAGTATAAACTTTGGGTTTGATTATAACTGGATTGTTGATTCGGGGGCGAATCAACAGATGGTTAATACTGACAAAGATATGTTTAATTGTATCGATGTTTTCTTTGTTCCTGATTATGGAGTTAATTTATTTTTTGTTTTCAAGCTGTCAAAAGATAACCAGATCACTGTTGTTTTTAATGAAAATACATGTTCTTTACAGGATTCGAAGTCAAAGAAAGTCCTGGCGACTGGTAACCAGGACAATGGTCTGTATTTTGTTAATAAAAGTGGTAATTCTACTAATTTCTATTTTAATAGCTTGAATAATAGTAATCTTTGGCACAGTAGGTTAGGACACCCTGCAAACCAAGTTCTAACTGTTTTAAAAGATGTCTTAGGTGTTAATAAAGTTGTTAATCACCCGTGTGATATCTATCATAGGTCTAAACAAGTTAGAGAACCTTTTCCTATAAGCAATCATAAAACTAAATGTGTTGGAGAGTTAGTTCACCTGGATGTTTAGGGTCCGTATAAGGTCACAAGTAGAGATGGTTATAAGTATTTTTTAACTGTGGTTGATGACTACTCAAGATCTGTTTGGTGTTATTTGTTAAAAGATAAAACAGAAGTGTTTGAAAATATTAAAGTTTTTTATGAGTTAGTGTTAACTCAATTTGATGAAAGGATAAAGATGTTTCTAAGCGATAACGGAACTGATTTTGTTAACAACCAAATGAGTTTATTTTGTAAAAATAAGGGCATAATCCATCAAACTACTTGTGCTTATACACCGTAGCAAAACGGCATTGTAGAGAGAAAACACAGGCATCTCTTAACCATGGCTAGGGCTCTTATGTTTCAGGGTGGTCTACCTCTTCGTTTTTGGTCTGATTGTATTTTGACTGCTGTATATCTGATTAACAGGTTACCTTCATCAGTGATGTTAGGTAAAAGTCCATATGAGTCGATGTTTAAATTTAAACCATCTTTGATGCATATTAGGAACTTTGGTTGTTTATGTTTTAGTACTATCTTAGATGATTCTGATAAGTTTTCATTTTGTGCTGAAAAGTGTGTTCTAATTGGTTATTCTAATGTTAAAAAAGGTTATAGGTTGTGGAGTTTAGACAAAAAAAGGGAGTTTTATTCTAGGGATGTAAAGTTTTTTGAAACTGTTTTTCCTTTTAAATCTGAACAAATGAATAACCAAGAAAAAAAATGTGTTAAATGGTCAGAATCATTTGAATTTTTTTGATAGTATTGACATGTCTTCATCCATTGTTCCTGTCACTCCCAATGATGAAGAGGGGAATACTGATTCTCACGAGGTATCTTGTGATGATCAGCAGCCAGTCCCCTCTACATCTACCACCACTAGTAGTGTTGATGAAACTCAACATGTTGAGTCTAGGGTTGAGGATAGTAGTGGAGGTGGATCTGGCGTGGCAGAGGACACAGGAACCTCAAATGTTGAGACTGTCCCATCTGAGGGAAATAATCAATTTGTTAGAAGATCTTTTAGGGTTACAACTTTTCCTAAAAGATTTGATGATTTTGTTTTAAATAGTACAGCTAAGTATGGTATACAAAAGTATGTGAGTTATGCTTGTTTGTTATTTGAAAATAAATGTTTTGTGTCTAATTTGAACAAGTCTGTTGAACCTAGTAGTTTTAATGAGGTTGTTACTGATCCTAAGTGGCTAGAAGCTATGAATCGAGAAATGAAAGCTCTACTTAGAAATAAAACTTGGGATGTTGTTGATTTACCTGTAGGTAGAAAACCAATAGGTTGCAAATGGATTTATAAAATAAAGTATAAATCCAATGGTGAGATAGAAAGATACAAAGCTCGTTTGGTTGCCAAGGGGTATAACCAACGAGAAGGTATAGATTTTGGTGAAACATTTTCACCAGTCGTGAAAATGGTGACTGTTCGCTGTGTTTTAAGTCTGGCTGTCCAAAATGATTGGACGTTGTTCCAATTAGACGTGAATAACGCTTTTTTGTATGGATCTATTTCAGAGGATGTTTACATGACTACTGTTTCGAGGTCCACAGGGGAAGCTGAATATAGGGCGATGTGTTCAGCAACCTGTGAATTGGTCTGGATTGTTAATATGTTGAAAGAGTTAAGAGTGAATTGCACACTTCCAGTAAGTTGTTTTGTGATAGTACAACAGCTATTGCAGCTATCCAGTTTTTCACGAAAGAACTAAACATTTCGAGATTGACCTGTATTTTCTGTGTCACACCCTGTCTTTTGCGGAAGCGTATGATGTGTGACTAGCTTGTTATCATTGCATTCAATCGTAATAAACAACTACATGATCAAAACGATGTTCATCCATTCATGAAAATTTGAGTATTACAAACACTTGTTATTTAAGTTTTCAAAACACGACCTTTGACAAGGTTACAATTCAACAAAAGTGGATGACATCTAAACTTGTAGTCTACTTCTAGTTACGACACTTGCGCCCAAGATCCATCCTGTCACCTGAAATACATGTAATTTTGGAAAACATCAACATAAAGTTGAGCGAGTTCATGCGTTTTTGTATTTCACGTTTTTATACTTTGTATGAAAACATGGTATGTGTCAGGTATAATTCAAGTCTTTCTTGAGTACCCCACGTACTCAAGTATAATTCCCGTTTTCTTGAGTACCCCACGTACTCAAGTATCATTCAAGTTTTCTTGTGTACCCCACGTTTTAAATGATTGTTTATACAAGGACATTAAGGCACGTGAGGACATAGGGAGCATTAGTATATTCTCCTTCAAGGCATGTGAGGACATAGGGAGCATTAGTATATTCTCCTTTAACTGTGTCGATTACCCTCGACTGTGTCGATTAACCTCGACTGTGTCGATTTCCCTCGACTGTGTCGATTAACCTCGACTGTGTCGATTTCCCTCGACTGGGACACTGAAGCACTCAAGAGGTCACATAAGGACCATGAGTGGGGCTCGGCCGTACCCGTTAGATCTAACCTTCGTCCTTAATTAAGTATTAATGGCATCTCAATATCTAGTTTAAGCTCACATGATCTAGTATTTTTCTAGGCTTTTCTTAAAGCTCATCATATTGCACTCACCACGAGTGCTTCTCGTATTCTCAAATCATATTGCACTCGGTTCTCGTTCTCACCAAGAGTGCTTCTTGTATTTTTACCCTTTGTAAAAATTATAATATTTGTAACATGTATTTCACCCCCGAGAGTTATAAAACCAAAAACAGTTAAAGAAAAGGGGGAGCATGAACTCACTACTTTGCGTTCCTTGCGTCGTAAACTTCACCGGATTTTGCTTATAGAGCGTCGTGACCTAAACGTGTTTTATTATCGTTAGTCACTAGACTTGCGTCGCACAAGTACAGTCACTCTCTTTTGTGTATATATTCTTGTGTTAAAAATATTTTATATTTTTAACTAAGTATCTCACTTATATTATCTTTCTCAAAAATTAATATAAGTATCTTGTGTTTTTGCACTTTGCACCCGAATTATGTATCTTGTATGCCGTATGTGTATTTTTGTGTTTACTTCTCATGAGTATTCAGTGTATTATTAAGTCTTAACACACTAGCACGTATAACACATACTATATACACTTAGCACAAAAGTTGGTGATCAAATAATATATATATTTTTTTTCTCTAAAAAATATACATACTTATATCCATTTTTATTCTTGAAGAAATCCTCATTTCTTATCACCAAAAATTAGGGAAACCATGGTAATACTTTTAAATACATTTTTAGGGAATAAGTTTCTCAAAAACTTATATTTTTCTAAGTGTCAAAATTTATAAAAATTTTGGCAGAGTTTCCCCTAAAAATGGAGGTTTCCCATGTTTTCAAAACATGTGTTTATTTTCTTTTAATTTCAACAACAATCATCAACAACCGTTATTTATCAAACTTGTCAAAACAAGCATATACCACAACTTATGAACTTGAAAGTTTGTAAAAGTATGTACTAACTTACTAGCACATTTAGTAAGTCTTGTTACCTTTAAAAATAAGTTTAGTTTCTTAAAAACTTTATTTTTAAAGAATTTGAAGTTTCACAACTTCTAGTCAAGATTCACAAAAATATTTCTTTGTTGAACTTCCTTGTTACACAAGTGTTTACACACTTGTTTATTTACTAAAAATATATTTAGTTCATGTAAGATCCGGGTTTTAAACAAGACTAATATTTTTGCTTGGTTCTTCCGAAAAACCACTTGTAGATCTTTAGATCTACATGTTTAGAGTCTTATTTTACAAGAAAAATTACTTTTACTCAAGTTCATGTTTCATGGGTGGAAGGGTTCATCTTCTTTCACATCTCTAGCACTAACATACTACTAGTTCATGTTCTTGAACATGATCTAGTATGCGTAGATGATGATCCATCCCACTTTTAATGACAAACAACATCAAATAATCTCAACCAGACAAGTTTCACAAGATTTACACAACTAGTTTCTTTTTATCCAACATATTCATCTTACTTTCAAGACTTTAAGTTATGATCTTGTGTGTTCTTGATTTTTAACCGTTAAACTTCTTATTAACCACTTTAATCATGAACAAGGAAGTGTTTAGAAGCACTTACTACTAGCTCAAGGCTAGGGAAGAATCAAAGCGAAAACTAGGTGGATAAAAGCAAATGAAGAAGGTCCTTCAAGATCCGTTTGCACCGAGCTTCGTTAGTGACCTTCTTACACCTTAATATCACCTTAGAATGGATGAGTGTGGATCGAAAATGGAGGTGTGGGGAGGGGGTGCTTGGGCCGTGAGCTAAGGGAGGGTGAAGGAGAAGATGTGGTGTGTTGTTATGAATGAGAAATGACCCACAAGACTTACTTATAATCCATGTCTTGGGTTTTTCCATTGGTTTTTGTGTTCAATACAAGGGAACAAGGTCTTTTAATTTAATCAAAAGAAATCACAAGGTGGATCCCTTGTCTATAATCGGTCATGGGGAGAGGGGGCATCTAGTTGCATTTCAATTCCAAGTTACACAATTTAGTTACAAGTTAAGCATTAGATTTAGGGGTTTGAGTATGTTAAGTAATATATAGTGCGTTAGGGTGTTCGGGGACCCTAACTAGCTTAGAAAAATAAAAACAATGCATCTAGCATTATTTTGGTATTCCGGGCAATATCCGGTTGTTCGGTTAGACACCGGTTCGTTAAAGTGCTAAATCACACTTTTTTGTGTCTTTTAAGTACCTTTTTGCATCCTTTCAGTTCCCAACACTTGGGGAAGTATTCTGGATAATAAAACGTAACTTCTGCATAATATTTATAAGTCTAAAAGCTGATTAGAGCTGAATTCATTAAAATTCTGCACTTAAATTGCGTTTCGGGTGCTTTTTAGTGCTTATTTTTGCTTCCGGAGAGTGTATATATTAAACCCTTGTATGTACTCTTGGGTTTTAATGCATTCTTGTTGTCGGACCTACACCTAGGCTCCAATTTTATTGTCTGACTGCTTTCTGCAGCTCTGTTGACACGATGTGTCTTACCGGTGAGTTTACTAATATTTTTGACGCAACGCTATCATAACGAAATTTTTGTAGCATATATCATGCATGAATTCACTTGTATGGAATTCAGAAATTTATTTGTCTGGTAACTAGATCATGTACAGTCATTAAAGCACAAATTACTGTTCATCTAGTGTACGGAATGTACGGAAAAGTGACGGTTGTCACAGTCTCCCCCCGTTAAAAGAATTTCGTCCCGAAATTCAAGCGATGCCATCGGTCGCAGGGGAGTTGTGAAACCAATATGGTCACTTAGATTCATGATTTTTCTTCATGTTCCCAAGAAATCTCTGGGTCATGTCGTGAGTTCTATCACACTCAAGTAGATCAATCATGTCTTTTCTGTATCTTGTTGACTCTTAGTCCATAACCTCAACAGGTTTCTATAGTAATTCTTGTTGTTTTTCGTTGATGTGATTTTTATTTATGGGAACAATGACCGTTCCTTAAGTCAGACTCCTCTACAGACTAGAGTACTAGACACATGAATGCGTCGCGATCACTACTGATCTTTTTCTGGGAGTTTCATCTTGTGAACAATGGTTCCGATCCCTACACCGGGGATTCAACCTTTTCGTTTTCCAACTCACACTACACCTTCTCTAGGCGAGGCTCTCATTAAAGCCATACTTCTTGTCTCAAATTCTTTCGACTTCTGCCACTTATCGGCGCTATCTTTCTGTATTCTGCGGGTTGTCGTGATATGATCACATATCTGAACGATCTGGCCTCTAGTTTTCCTGGGCCATCCCGGGCCAGTTGATTGTTTATTTCTGGTATCCGTTCAACATGACGGGAATTGACTCTTTATGTTCCGTCTAAAGCTTTACAAGAAGCGGTTTAGACGGCGGTGTGATAAATACTGTTGTAGGAAGACTCCACTAAGGGTAAGTGAGTGTTCCGACTTTTCATTAAGGTTTATCACACAAGCACGTATTGTGTTCATACAGTCTGCATCGTTCAGCAGCTCAGTTCATATTCAAGCTCTTACAATCATTGGTGTGTTGCAACCCTTGTGATCAATAAAGATCGTGCAACGTTTTCTTTCAGGTAATGACGTCAAGTTTGCGGCGCGCAAATACTGTATCTATCTCAAGGTCTCTTCTCATGATTCCTTGATTAGTGTGCCGCGTATGCAATGTTGTGGTCTCGTTGCATCGACGTACAATCGAGACTTTGTCGAGAGGCGTCACATCATTGCAACTCTAGCTCTTTAGCTCTTGGTTGCAGGGTTGGCATGAATCTCGTTCTTATTCATCATGTACCTTAAAGTTTTCACTTCGCGAATTCGAAATCCACTTTTCGTTATTACAGCATATAAATGTTCTCTTCTCTAAGAGTTGCAAGGTAATTGCAGTTGTTGCTCACGACCTTCCTTGGTCGTTGGCCATATAAGAATGTAGTCGATAAGTATATGACTTATCCAGGTATGGCTTACACGTTCGATTCATGAGGTCCATGAATATTGTCGATGCATGTGTTAAGCCAAATGGTACGACAAGGATCTCGTAATGCTCGAAGCAAGTCCTAAAGGTCGTTTTAAGGATATTTCCTTCTTGTATTCACCGTGGAGGACCTCTTGTCCTCAAGTTGATCTTTGAGTGGTAACTGGAACCTTACGATTGGCTCATTTGTGTCACTAGTCCCTGGCAAAGGATTCTGATCCTCAATTTTCTGAAGTTTATGTAAAGTGGAGACTACCAACTTTCTCCTTGTCTCCTTAACTAAGGATGTTATGTCCTTAATTTCCTCTGTCTAACAGCTCTTGCAGTTGTATCAGAGGTTCATGCTTCGCTGGTGAAGCTAGTCGGTATGGCGTCATTCGTCACTGGTGCTGCTCCTGGCACGCGATTTATCCTAAACTCCTCTCGTCGCTACAGAGAGGCGTTCCTAGCAAGTCTTCTGAAAAGGCTACTGGGACTTCTTCCATCACGGGGATGTTCTCAGGCTCTGCAGTCTACTCGGAGGCATTTCTATGCCTCTTCGACCAATGAGGGATGTCGTAGATCTGCCGCCTTGTGGGGTCTAGCATCCTTGCACCTATTGCAGGAAAGTTGGGTTTCATCATCCGCATGAGGGATGTGTCTGATTTTCTCATATCGAACAACTTTAGCTGTATACTTGGATTTCTGATCCATGCTGACTATCATATTATGACATCGCGAGTCAATGGTGACAGAAAGTTCCGGCCTTCTGAGTCCCTAAATGCAATCCTCAGTTGCTTCGACTGTTTAAACTAGCCTTCTTTATGCCCATTTCTAAGGAATACGGGACGTCCATTTACTAGGCCAAGCGGTTTCTTAAGTTCTAAGCATGCAAGGTTAAAGTGGATGCCAGTATTAATTAAAAGTAGATGCATAGGGTTGGTTAATAGGGGACGTACCCGTAACCGCATCTGGATCCTGGCGTGCTTCACGCGTTTCGATCGTGAAAACCCTTCCTTGCTTGTTTCTTCTCAGGGCAATTCTTCCTAAAGTGCCCTGGTTCACCACATTTGTAGCAGCCTGGTATTCTCTTATTTCTTCCACCTGGGTCCTTCGCCCAACAGGCATCCATGCTGTGCCCTTCTTTTCCACACTTTCCGCACTTAGGCTTCAGACATCGACCTTCATGGTGAAAATTGCATTCTCCGCACTTCGGCTTAGTTCCCGAGTAGATTTTACCACCGGCCTTATAAGTGGCTCCATCAGTTTTCCTGTCATGCGGCGGTTTTACCTTCTTCCTTTTGCCTGTTTTAGAGCTCCCATAGTTGACTTGGGTGCTCATCTTTAGGTTTGAGGACTTCCTCTTCTTGTTGCTTGACGACTCCACATGAGTCTCTTTCTTGTTATCCTTAGATTCCGAAAATTTTCCCGCACGAAGAGCTTCTTCAGTAAGGGTGACACTCATATCGATAGCCTCTGCAATGGTTGAGGGCTTTGAGGTAGTAACCATGCTCCTGATCTGAGGTGCAAGTCCCCAAATGAATCGTTCAACCCTTTTGAATTCCGGTTTGACTAAGTAGGGGACGACCCTAGACAAGTCGTGAAATCGTTGGACGTATTCAGGAATCTTCGGTCCATCCATTTTCAAGTTCCAGAACTCCACCTCAATCTTCTGGATTTCAGCCCTAGAACAGTATTTCTTTTCCATCATTTCCTTGAGCTCGTCCCAGCTTAGTGCATAAGCAGCATCCGCACCAAGGGTTTGAACCTGAAGGTTCCACCAGGAGAGTGCGCCATCTACGAATAACCCTGAGATATAAGTAACACTCTGTCGGGGCGAACAGTTACTCATTCTTAGAATGGAGTCAGTCTTTTCTGCCCAACGAACAAATGAAACGGCACCTCCCGTGCCATCAAAATTTAATGGCTTGCAGTCCAGGAATTGTTTATAGGTGCAGCCTGTTGGAGGGTTATTTTCAGTAGTGCCATCTCTGTGCTTAGAGCGGAGGGCTTCATGTCGCGCAATTGCCTGTGAGATGCATTCTTGCAGCTCGGCTTCTGTCCTTGGCAATGTACTGGTGTTTGTGTCTCGCCTGGGCGGCATTCTCTTCTGCCAAGATGGTATGAAGTAGGTTAGACAACATTTCAATTGTCTATGATATACATAGCACCATAAGCCACCCAATTTCACACGTATATATAACTAGTGTATAAGCGAGGAAACAGTTATTGAGCCTTCACATAGGCTTGCCAACTTGGCATATTGTTTGAAACGAACTCGAGGCTACATCGCCTTAGTCATTCAAGTTTCAGTTATTTCCTGCTACATTGGTTTTCTTAGGTCTTTAGCTTTACTGGTGCGTATATTTCCCTTTTGATGGGGTTGTTTGTGTCGAGGTGGTAGAGAGTGTATTGTCACTGATTCTTCCTGAATGTCATCCCACCTCTCTTGCTTACATATCGTTTTCTCAAACGTCTCGTATGCAGGTAGAAGTGTCAGTCACGAAGTAGGCTAAGACAAGCTTCCTACTTTCTAACGTGCTAAAGCACTGATCTATGTGTTGTCCTACCAGATGAAGGTGAGGACACCTATAGATTAATTTTGTATGGTTTTCATTAGCTTGACCCGCAGAGTCCACCAGGATTTCTGTGCACTACAAGTCGTTATTACGTGGGCCCCCGTAATAATAAATTGTCTTGCACAGTTATCCCAAATTTTCTCTCGTCCAAGCAGATGATCAATCAAGGAGGGGACACTACTGTCCTTATACCACTTGTCATGGAAAGGACTTTTGCGATGGTCCACGCGCTAACATTCGTTATTGTTACGCGCTTATAGGCACAATGATTAGATGGAATAGGAATAGAGAGAATTCCTAGTAATTGGAGGGGCAACTTCGAGATGAATACTTCATCTTCCTTTTCTGGTCAAGTATGTCATCAATCTTGCTTCACATAAGCCGCAGGGATCTCGTCCCATTGATTGAGAATTCGTTCAAGGTTGCCGCCTCTGCCTCGTCATCATCACCGTAGTTAGGCATCTTCACGATCGAGAGGGAAGAGCAGCCATCTCCTACGGAAGCAAGCTCAGCATCTTGTTTGGTAATCACTCCCAGCCATGAGCTTTGCAAAGGACGCGAGGTCGGTAGCTTCATCGTGCGAGTCACGTACAGTAATAGGAGTCGGAGTCGAAAGTATATTTATTCACGTCAATAATCATTCCGTACACTTATTTGTATGTATGTATATCAATAACATATATGCTACTTAGCATAATCAAGCATTTTAATGCATTATATCACGTATAACTCTCGTTTTTGGGGGGTCATTTTGTTTTTTGGCAAGTCTAACTCGTGTAGACTATGCTTTGGTTGGCACCTTATTTTAAAGGTATCCCTCACTAATGTCCTTGCCTTGTCACTTTTTGAAAAGTGTCTGACTTGTGGATCTTGGCGCTTTCGTGAATGCAATGAAAACCTTTTTGTAAAATGTTTTCGTGAGAGAACTCTAGTGATTGTAGTCTAGACTCGAGAAAGAATCCTAGTTCACTACAATCGAAGCTCTGATACCAAACTGTCACACCCTTTCTTTTGCGGAAGCGTATGATGTGTGACTAGCTTGTTATCATTGCATTCAATCTTAATAAACAACTACATGATCAAAACGATGTTCATCCATTCATGAAAATTTGAGTATTACAAACACTTGTTATTTAAGTTTTCAAAACACGACCTTTGACAAGGTTACAATTCAACAAAAGTGGATGACATCTAAACTTGTAGTCTACTTCTAGTTACGACACTTGCGCCCAAGATCCATCCTGTCACCTGAAATACATGTAATTTTGGAAAACATCAACATAAAGTTGAGCGAGTTCATGCGTTTTTGTATTTCATGTTTTTATACTTTGTATGAAAACATGGTATGTGTCAGGTATAATTCAAGTCTTTCTTGAGTACCCCACGTACTCAAGTATAATTCCCGTTTTCTTGAGTACCCCACGTACTCAAGTATCATTCAAGTTTTCTTGTGTACCCCACGTTTTAAATGATTGTTTATACAAGGACATTAAGGCACGTGAGGACATAGGGAGCATTAGTATATTCTCCTTCAAGGCATGTGAGGACATAGGGAGCATTAGTATATTCTCCTTTAACTGTGTTGATTACCCTCGACTGTGTCGATTAACCTCGACTGTGTCGATTTCCCTCGACTGTGTCGATTAACCTCGACTGTGTCGATTTCCCTCGACTGGGACACTGAAGCACTCAAGAGGTCACATAAGGACCATGAGTGGGGCTCGACCGTACCCGTTAGATCTAACCTTCGTCCTTAATTAAGTATTAATGGCATCTCAATATCTAGTTTAAGCTCACATGATCTAGTATTTTTCTAGGATTTTCTTAAAGCTCATCATATTGCACTCACCACGAGTGCTTCTCGTATTCTCAAATCATATTGCACTCGGTTCTCGTTCTCACCAAGAGTGCTTCTTGTATTTTTACCCTTTGTAAAAATTATAATATTTGTAACATGTATTTCACCCCCGAGAGTTATAAAACCAAAAACAGTTAAAGAAAAGGGGGAGCATGAACTCACTACTTTGCGTTCCTTGCGTCGTAAACTTCACCGGATTTTGCTTATAGAGCGTCGTGACCTAAACGTGTTTTATTATCGTTAGTCACTAGACTTGCGTCGCACAAGTACAGTCACTCTCTTTTGTGTATATATTCTTGTGTTAAAAATATTTTATATTTTTAACTAAGTATCTCACTTATATTATCTTTCTCAAAAATTAATATAAGTATCTTGTGTTTTTGCACTTTGCACCCGAATTATGTATCTTGTATGCCGTATGTGTATTTTTGTGTTTACTTCTCATGAGTATTCAGTGTATTATTAAGTCTTAACACACTAGCACGTATAACACATACTATATACACTTAGCACAAAAGTTGGTGATCAAATAATATATATATTTTTTTTCTCTCAAAAATATACATACTTATATCCATTTTTATTCTTGAAGAAATCCTCATTTCTTATCACCAAAAATTAGGGAAACCTTGGTAATACTTTTAAATACATTTTTAGGGAATAAGTTTCTCAAAAACTTATATTTTTCTAAGTGTCAAAATTTATAAAAATTTTGGCAGAGTTTCCCCTAAAAATGGAGGTTTCCCATGTTTTCAAAACATGTGTTTATTTTGTTTTAATTTCAACAACAATCATCAACAACTGTTATTTATCAAACTTGTCAAAACAAGCATATACCACAACTTATGAACTTGAAAGTTTGTAAAAGTATGTACTAACTTACTAGCACATTTAGTAAGTCTTGTTACCTTTAAAAATAAGTTTAGTTTCTTAAAAACTTTATTTTTAAAGAATTTGAAGTTTCACAACTTCTAGTCAAGATTCACAAAAATATTTCTTTGTTGAACTTCCTTGTTACACAAGTGTTTACACACTTGTTTATTTACTAAAAATATATTTAGTTCATGTAAGATCCGGGTTTTAAACAAGACTAATATTTTTGCTTGGTTCTTCCGAAAAACCACTTGTAGATCTTTAGATCTACATGTTTAGAGTCTTAGTTTACAAGAAAAATTACTTTTACTCAAGTTCATGTTTCATGGGTGGAAGGGTTCATCTTCTTTCACATCTCTAGCACTAACATACTACTAGTTCATGTTCTTGAACATGATCTAGTATGCGTAGATGATGATCCATCCCACTTTTAATGACAAACAACATCAAATAATCTCAACCAGACAAGTTTCACAAGATTTACACAACTAGTTTCTTTTTATCCAACATATTCATCTTACTTTCAAGACTTTAAGTTATGATCTTGTGTGTTCTTGATTTTTAACCGTTAAACTTCTTATTAACCACTTTAATCATGAACAAGGAAGTGTTTAGAAGCACTTACTACTAGCTCAAGGCTAGGGAAGAATCAAAGCGAAAACTAGGTGGATAAAAGCAAATGAAGAAGGTCCTTCAAGATCCGTTTGCACCGAGCTTCGTTAGTGACCTTCTTACACCTTAATATCACCTTAGAATGGATGAGTATGGATCGAAAATGGAGGTGTGGGGAGGGGGTGCTTGGGCCGTGAGCTAAGGGAGGGTGAAGGAGAAGATGTGGTGTGTTGTTATGAATGAGAAATGACCCACAAGACTTACTTATAATCCATGTCTTGGGTTTTTCCATTGGTTTTTGTGTTCAATACAAGGGAACAAGGTCTTTTAATTTAATCAAAAGAAATCACAAGGTGGATCCCTTGTCTATAATCGGTCATGGGGAGAGGGGGCATCTAGTTGCATTTCAATTCCAAGTTACACAATTTAGTTACAAGTTAAGCATTAGATTTAGGGGTTTGAGTATGTTAAGTAATATATAGTGCGTTAGGGTGTTCGGGGACCCTAACTAGCTTAGAAAAATAAAAACAATGCATCTAGCATTATTTTGGTATTCCGGGCAATATCCGGTTGTTCGGTTAGACACCGGTTCGTTAAAGTGCTAAATCACACTTTTTTGTGTCTTTTAAGTACCTTTTTGCATCCTTTCAGTTCCCAACACTTGGGGAAGTATTCTGGATAATAAAACGTAACTTCTGCATAATATTTATAAGTCTAAAAGCTGATTAGAGCTGAATTCATTAAAATTCTGCACTTAAATTGCGTTTCGGGTGCTTTTTAGTGCTTATTTTTGCTTCCGGAGAGTGTATATATTAAACCCTTGTATGTACTCTTGGGTTTTAATGCATTCTTGTTGTCGGACCTACACCTAGGCTCCAATTTTATTGTCTGACTGCTTTCTGCAGCTCTGTTGACACGATGTGTCTTACCGGTGAGTTTACTAATATTTTTGACGCAACGCTATCATAACGAAATTTTTGTAGCATATATCATGCATGAATTCACTTGTATGGAATTCAGAAATTTATTTGTCTGGTAACTAGATCATGTACAGTCATTAAAGCACAAATTACTGTTCATCTAGTGTACGAAATGTACGGAAAAGTGACGGTTGTCACAGTCTCCACCCGTTAAAAGAATTTCGTCCCGAAATTCAAGCGATGCCATCGGTCGCAGGGGAGTTGTGAAACCAATATGGTCACTTAGATTCATGATTTGTCTTCATGTTCCCAAGAAATCTCTGGGTCATGTCGTGAGTTCTATCACACTCAAGTAGATCAATCATGTCTTTTCTGTATCTTGTTGACTCTTAGTCCATAACCTCAACAGGTTTCTATAGTAATTCTTGTTGTTTTTCGTTGACGTGATTTTTATTTATGGGAACAATGACCGTTCCTTAAGTCAGACTCCTCTACAGACTAGAGTACTAGACACATGAATGCGTCGCGATCACTACTGATCTTTTTCTGGGAGTTTCATCTTGTGAACAATGGTTCCGATCCCTACACCGGGGATTCAACCTTTTCGTTTTCCAACTCACACTACACCTTCTCTAGGCGAGGCTCTCATTAAAGCCATACTTCTTGTCTCAAATTCTTTCGACTTCTGCCACTTATCGGCGCTATCTTTCTGTATTCTGCGGGTTGTCGTGATATGATCACATATCTGAACGATCTGGCCTCTAGTTTTCCTGGGCCATCCCGGGCCAGTTGATTGTTTATTTCTGGTATCCGTTCAACATGACGGGAATTGACTCTTTATGTTCCGTCTAAAGCTTTACAAGAAGCGGTTTAGACGGCGGTGTGATAAATACTGTTGTAGGAAGACTCCACTAAGGGTAAGTGAGTGTTCCGATTTTTAATTTTGTTCCCAGTTTAAAAATACGGTTTCGCTCTCCGTTTAAAATTACATTTTTGCCCCCAGTTCAAAATAAATTGTTGTTTTTTTCCTCAAGCTCAAAATTACGATTCTGCCCTCAGCTAAAAATTACGTTTTTGCCCACAGTTCAAATTAAATTATGTTCCCCCCCCCCCCCAAACTTAAAATTTTGATTTTGCTCTCAGTTTAAAATTATAATTTCGTCTCCAGTTCAAAATATAATTACGTTTTTATCCTCTGTACAAACATACATGTTATGAGAGATAAAGATTCGGCTATTGCCCCGCAACGCGGGCGGGGCAAAAACTACTTAAATAAAAATACAACATGATAAACTATGGGCCCATCTTATTACCAAACCTTTTTACTCTGTCTATTTCTATATATATAAAGATATAGTGATGAAACACAGGTTAACACGAAGGTTAATCTGTGGGGTTATTTCTTCTGTGGGTTCAATCTCTCTTTCTACTCGTGAGATGGCACGGTTCCTGCAAAACAGCAACACCGTTAGTCTCGTTAAGAAGGGAATATGGGGGTTTCCCTCTTAACCAGGCTCCGGCGTGAGAATAAGTACTGTTCCGAGGAGGAATAAACAGTGTGTGTTAAGTGTGAGAATAGAGAGAGCGAGATCCTTTTTACCTGAATGATGAAGGGTTCTATTTATAGCCGGAGCGTGAGAGAGGGAAGAGCAGCGATGCCAGTTGTGGTTGCGCGCCAGCTGTCCGACCAAGGGGAATATCCTCTTGGTCTCCTCTGCTGTGGTCAGTGTAGTGGTACACGTGGCGCGCTCGTATTTGCCCATCTTGGAGACGTCGTACTGGCATTGTCGGGCTGCCCTTAGATTTGTTACAGGCCTACGTGGCACCTGGTGACCGGTGACACGTTGTGTCCTTTATGTCGGGTGGAGCATCTTTGGAGCCACCTAAATATTTTCCAGAATCTTCTAGACGCTTCTGGATGACTTCGTCGATGTCAGCGCCACATCTGATGGGAAAAGTGGTGTGGTCCTTGCCATGTTGGCAAGAAATTGGGACCATACCTCTTCAAGTCCCCCCCAGTCCAGTGTGCCTTCTAGTTGAGTTGATCGACTAGGAGGGATTCTGGACTTATAAGTATTGTATTTCGTTATGGCGTGCGGTTTTCGTGGGGTCCTTAAGAAATCCGCACCTAATGGCCCACGGCGCGTGGAGTTTGGCAATTTGTATAGTTGAGCTGGGTGGACGCGTGGCGTACCGCGCATGGGTTTTGGCTCTTTAACAAGTTGAGCCAAATGGACGCATGGCGTGCCGCACATGGGTTTTAGTACTTTAAAAAGTTGAGCCAAATGGACGCATGGCGTGCCGCGCATGGGTTTTGGTTCTTTAACAAGTTGAGCCAAATGGACGCATGGCGTGCCGCGCATGGGTTTTGGTTCTTTGAAAAATTGAGCCAAATGGACGCATGGCGTGCCGCGCATGGGTTTTGGTTCTTTAACAAGTTGAGCCAAATGGACGCATGGCGTGCCGCGCATGGGTTTTGGCCCTTTGAAGAAGTGAGCCGAATGGACGCATGGTGCATGGGTTTTGTCCCTTTATAAAAGTTGTCTTCAAGAGGAAGCTTTGTCTGTCTTGGGAAAGAGTGATTGATGTGACTGTCTGGTGTCAGTTGAACAGTTGTCTTTTCAGTAACCGTCAGTTGCTTTTTCGGCGACATGTCAGGTGTCTGTTTACCTGTTTCAGGAAAAAGAGGTGCCGCCTTCTCTCTCCTCTGACGTGTCTCTCCCCTATTGGTTGCCTTTTCATATTCTGATGCCCCCACTACCCATCGCATTAAATGCGATGGGTATAAGTAGATGGTGGTTCCTCTTTCTTCTCCATTATTCAAAATTTGAATTCCGGAAATCCTTCTTCTTTCTTCATTTTCTTTCTTCTTCTGTTTGAGTTCATCTGCATTACGGTTTGTGTTCCCACCATGTCTTCTGCAAATCCGTCTTCAAGGAAAAGGAGGAACAAGGGGAAAACTCCTCCCGGCCCGGATCAAGCGGTGATAGGGTGGAAAGAGGAGGAATTCCAGAATTTAGTAAGGGAGATGGGTTTTCTCCCAGATTGGGGTGCCCAGTATCCTATTCCTGGTTCTACGGCCATGGATGCTCCTCCCGGGCATATGACTCTGTATGCTGCCTTCTTCCGGGAGGGTAACTTCAGGCTACCGATGACCCGATTTACCGCCGATGTGTTGAGGGGTTATGGTCTCCACATCTCTCAGATAAATGCCATCGGACTCCCTCGGATTACTCACTTCGAGTTCGTTTGTATGGCGAACCGTTTAGATCCGACGTTTGAGATGCTCAACGTCTTCTACACTGTTACGTATACAAGTGGGTTTTACTCTTTCAGTGCTCGTACCAACGTTACTCTGGTTTGCTCTGTGCCGTTGAAGAGTCTCCATGACTGGAAGCAGAAGTTTTTTTACATTCGCCGGGGTGGTGTTCCTGTGGACATGCATTACAGGTCTGTGGATGAGGGTATCCCGAAGGTGGATGTGGTTGCAAATTTTGCTGATCAGGACTGGTATAAGAAGTTGACCCGTAAAGCTACTCCGATAGTCCAGCTTGAGGAGATGGCGTTGGTTGGTGCCGGGATGAGTATGAAGTGGATCCCTAAAAATCCGTTGGGGGTCCCGGTTTATGGTCATGAGGGTAAGTGTACGTCTCGTTCCATAACCCTATTCTTTTTTTTTGTGCATTGTTCTTTATCTCTGTCTTTTTGTGCAGTAGGTTTCACGTTGTTGAATGTTTTGGATCTTAAGGCACCGGGTGCAATGGTTGAGGCAATACAAAGGACTGATAAACAACCCTGGTTGGATCAGATCCGCTATCGGTTTCTGCATCCGAGTAATGAGAGTTTCACCGCTTATGTGAACACTTTCTTAGGTGAGGAGAGTGAAAATGAGGATGATTCATTTGATTCCATTCGAGAGGAAGTTATCGTTCTCTCGAGTGATGGTTCTGGCAGATCGTTGGAAGACCTAACCTCTCCTTCCGCGCGGGCAGGTCCGGCGCAGGGGGTTGTGCACGAACCCGTGAATGAGGCTGTTGGTGATGATTTGGAGATTCCGGTCGAAGCTGTTGACCCGTTGGAGACGAAGAGGAAAGCGAAGGCTGACAAGGCTGAAGGGAAAGGGAAAAGGACTGAAGGAACTTCCTCTAAGTCTCCTCGTAAGCGACTTCGTACTCCTCGTATCCTTGATTATGTTGTCGTTTCTGATACGTTGTCCGGTTTAGGAGTTGTAGAGGAACGTCCTGCGTCGGATCCTGAAGACCGCGCGACTTTAACGGAGATGATGCAGAAGAAGGCCTTTGATGATAGGAAGCGAAAGCTTGACGAGCAGGCTGTGGCTTTGCTTGCTTCGAAGAAGATTAAACTTCAAACAGAGAATCCTCCTGCCCCTTCTGAATCGGATATTGACATGGGTATTTTTTCCGAAAAGCCTAGCGATTTGCTGCAGAAAATCTATGAAGCCTCTGGTATTCGTTTTATCTTCTCCCAACGTCTCTTATATTTTGTTTGTTTGTCCTTCCTTTCTTTGAATATGCTGCTCGTTTTGGAGCAGGTACCAAAACAGCCAGGACTGGACACAAGATAGATATTTCGAAGATTACTCCTCCGGAATCCCCGCCGTCAAGGACATTTGGGTTGTCCCCTCATGAGACTCCCGACGGGAAGAAAAAGGACGGTGTGAATGTGGAGCAAGTTGGGGAAGGTGGTGGTGCTGGCGGTGTTGTTGGTGGTGATGGTGCTGCGGGAGGTGCTGGGGGTGTTGATGCGGGTGTTGCTGGTGGTGCTGATCGTGGTAAGGGTATGGAAACCGAGATGCAGACCAGTGAGACCACTCCGCGTCAGACGATATATACCAAACGCCCACCGGGTGATGGTGGTGGTGCAACCTCGGGTGCTGTCCGCAGCCCCCAGTTTGGAAAGGTGCATGGTGATTCTTTTGACACAACGAATCCTGCTTGTGATGACCTTCCGCATGTCCCTCGTTAGAATTTGACACAGGGTTCCTGGATGAATAATCTGGATAATTGTCATGAATTTTTCTCTATGTCTCTCCCCCCAGCTGAAAGGATGTTTCAGAAAAAGCGCCGTCGGTTTGAACTGTTAGATGATCATGTTCAAGCCGGGGTTAATTTTTTCTCTACTACTCAGGAGATTGTCCGTGAGTGGAAGCTGATGGGAGAGGACACGTTGGAGTTTGAAAATGATAAGAGACTACTTGCGGAAGAGAAAGAGAAATTCAACGCTGAGAAGAAGGGGTTGGAGTGGAGGCTTGCTGATGCAGAGGGGAAACTTGCCCAGGAGAGGAAGGTCAATGCTGACAAGCAGAAAAATTGGGAAACTGCGTGTGAGCGTACGAATGTGGAGCTTAAAACTCAACGTGACGCCATTGTACGTTTGTCTGGTGAAAAGAAGGATATTGCTGAGGAGGCTAATCAAGCGCGCATGGCGTTTGAGAAGAAGGAGAAAGAATACATTGAACGCATCGCTAAGCTGGAGGTTTTTGCGAGGCAGTATGAGACTTCTGAACGTCTTCTTCAGGAGAAGACTGTTGAATGCAAAGCCTCTGAACTCCTTGCTAAGGAAACGTCAGCTGATTGCAAGTGGTTGCTCTCGCGCGCAGTGCCTCTGGTAACTTTTTGACCTCTCTTTTTTTTTTTTGTGTATGTGACTTTCATGAGCTGTTTCTCTTGTTTGTGTGTTTCTTCGTAGATTGCTGATCGCATCGTCAACTCCCATGAGCTGGCCAACTATATGTTTGAGTTGGGGCAAGCGGGCTATAATAGCGGGCGTAAGGATGGTTATATTGAAGGCAGAGCTGCTGCGGTTAATAAGGAAAAAGAGCATCGTTTTGAGCTATGGAAAGAGGATTGTGGTGCAGCCTATGCTGAAAAAAGACAAGAGTTTTCGTCTTTGGAGTTTGCGGTGGTTAAGGCTGCGAAGAAACTGGCACGAAAACCTGATGGCGTTGCCTTGCTTAAAAAGGCTCTTGGCGATGAGGGCGGTGCTGCTGGAGGTGTCGGGCCTAGTCATCCCGCATGAGGGACTTCCGGCCTGCGCGCCGCGTACGACCTTGGGTGGTCTTGTAATCGTTTGACATGTTTGTGGACAATTTTAATTTCCTTTACCTGTCGGGTTATTGGATAATTTGGTATGCTTGAAATTTGATGTGTTAATATATGCCTTCGCGTCGTTGCGAATTTTGTTATTGTCATAATATGTGCATGTGTAATTACTTTGATTCAGGTATCACGAATGAATGATGGCGCTGACAGGTTTGTGTTGTGTTTATGACAACGTTTTATTCTATCGTTTTCGTGCGCAGGTTAGATCGTGAATACGAAGTGATCGAGTGTACAGGTAATTGTGTAGACCCAGCTGTTCACAGCTTTGGGGGTGCTTACAATGTTTGTTTGTCCTGTGTTCGATGTTTTCGTGTTTATGTGGGCATGAAGTATTTGTTTGGCGTTTGTTAGGCTTTAGTTGTGTGTCTGGCCCGGCTGTGCACTTGCTTGTGACAGGCCTTGGAGGTCTACAACGTTTCCTAATGGTCGAGCCATTGATGTTTTCGTGTATGCCCAAAGTAATATATGCAGTTGTGACAAAGAAATTTGCATAATAGAAAGATAGCCAAACACGTCTTGTATTATAAATTTGTTGGCAACTTGGCCATTGCAATTACAAGAACTTCATTCATAGGTAGCACCTTCTCAGTTGTTGGGCGTTCCATGTGCGAGGAACCTCCCTGTTGTCGATGGTGCGCAGCTTGTAGGCCCCTTTTCCGAGCACGGTGTCGATGACATATGGACCCTCCCACTTGGGAGCCAACTTCCCGGGTTTTTCAGCATTTGAGGCCTCATTGTCTCTGAGGACGTATTCTCCCGGGTTGAAGGTGCATATTCGGACTTTAGAGTTGTAATATTTTTCCAGCTTTGTTTTGTACTTTGCTTCGTTGATTGCCGCCATTTCTCTCCGTTCTTCTAGGAGGTCAAGGTCGATCCTCCTCTCTTCTTCATTGTTGATCATGTTCATTGAGAGCATTCTGGGTGACAGCAGTCCTATCTCCGCTGGAATTACAGCCTCCGACCCATAAACCAAACTAAACGGTGTTTCTCCGTTGCTTGTTTTGGGCATCGTCCTGTGGGCCCACAAGATGCTGGGCAGTTCGTCTACCCAACCTCTTCTTTTTTCTCCCAGCCTTGCCTTGATTCCGTCGACAATACTCTTGTTGACGGCCTCAACTTGACCATTCCCCTGCGGGTGCGCGACCGAGGAGAAGGTATGCTCGATGTGTAATTCTTTGAACCACTGTTGGAGGTTGTCTTCAGCAAAGTTGGTTCCATTGTCGGTGATTATCTTGAGGGGTAATCCAAAACGACATATGATTTGTTCCCAAATGAATTTTTTGACAACGGCGGCTGTGGTTGACGCGAGGGCCTTTGCCTCTACCCATTTGGTGAAATAGTCGACTGCGACTATTATGAATTTGACAGCCCCGGGGGCTTCGGGAAAAGGTCCGACCATGTCGATTCCCCATTGTTGAAAGGGCCACGCCGTTGTGACTGGTACCAATTCATTCTTGGGGCACATTGTTTTGGGCGCGTGTCTTTGGCATCCGCTACATTTTCTCAATTCTTTAACCGCATCCAAATGCATCCCGGGCCAGTAGTATCCCGCATTCATGACTTTTGCTACCACCATTCTTGGTTCAGCATGTATACCACAGATTCCCTCGTGCACCTCTCTGATCAAATAGAGTGCGTCTTCGGGATCAACACACCTTAACAAAGGCCCGAGGTATGATTTCCTGTACAAGATCCCATCAGCCATCTGGTAATGTTCGGACTTGTACTGAATTTTCCTTGCTTCTGCCTTGTTCTCTGGGAGTATTCCAGATTGGAGGTATGTGATTATCGGAGTCATCCAAGACGTTGTCCCTAGTTGAACGACGCTCACTTCTCGCAGAGGCACTGACGGGTTGCTCAAAACTTCTATGCGTACATCCTTTGCTAGGTGTTGGAAGCTTGTAGAGGTGAGTTTACTCAGCGCGTCTGCTGGCTTGTTCTCGCTTCTATTAATGTGATGCACCTTGTAGGAGTAGAAGGTTTGTAGCAGTGTCTTTGCTTGGCTCAGGTAAAGTGCCATTGTATCTCCCTTGGCTTCGTACTGCCCGTTGATTTGACCTGCCACCAACATGGAGTCCACATGCGCTTCGATGTGTCGTACTCCCATTTTGATTGCCAACCTTAAACCAGCAAGGAAAGCTTCGTATTCAGCTTCGTTGTTTGTGCTTTTAAAATCCAGGCGTATGGCGTAGGTGAACTCGTGTTTGTCGGGGCTCACCAGCCGGAGACCAGCACCTGTGCCGTCTTCGTTAGACGCACCATCTGTATATAGTAGCCATGGTTCTTCCACTTGCTGTTTCTCGGCTTTTTCCATCGCCTTGCATTCTCGATCTTTGTCGTCTGGTACCTCTGTCATGAAATCCGCAAGTACTTGGCCCTTGATCGCCGGTCTTGGTCTGAACACTACGTTATGACCCCCGAGCTCTATTGCCCATTTTGCTAGTCTCCCTGAAATCTCCATCCTTGCGAGTATGTTGCCAATGTTGTAGTTTGTTAACACGTGAATGACGTGGTTCACAAAGTACCTGCGCAGCCTTCTTGATGCATGAATCAGTGCGAGTACTAGTTTCTCCATGATTGCGTACCGGGTTTCTGGGTCGGTTAGAGTTCGTGACACATAGTAGACTGGCGTCTGGACACCCTGTCGATCTACAAGCAACACTGCTCCTACTGCCCTGTCGGAGGCTGATAAGTACAGTACCAGAGGCTCGCCCTTGACTGGTGCAGTTAATGTTGGCAGCTTGATGAGGCAGTCTTTCATCTCGCGGAATGCGCTTTCAGCTTCCGGAGTCCACGGAAATTGACTCTTCTTCATGCAGTTACGGAGAGTTTTTATAAACGGAAACGATTTAGCTGCGTGATTGGCCAGGAAGCGGTTGAGTGCTGCCAACCGTCCTGCCAATTTTTGCATCTCCTTGATCGTTGAAGGTGACGACATGCGTTCTATTGCTTGTATCTTGTCAGGGTTCACCTTGAAGCCGTCTTTCGTGACAATGAAACCCAGGAATTTCCCCTCCTCCATGCCAAAGGAGCATTTTGCTGGGTTTAACTTGATGCTGACTCCGAGCAAGGTGTCAAACGTCTTTTGGATGTTCAACAACATTGTACTCTCCTCTTTGCTCATAATAACCAGATCATCCATATATACTTCTATGTACTTGCCGATGGCGTCGTGGAAGGTTTCGTTCATGAGCCTCTGATAAGTCGCGCCCGCATTTTTTAAACCAAAAGGCATTTTGGTATAGCAGTATAGCCCTGTTGGTGTGCGGAACGCGGTCTTGTCTTCATCCTGTACGGCCATCTGTACCTGGTGGTACCCTTTGTAGCAATCGAGGAAACATTTCCATCGGAATGTGGCAAGTGAATCGATCTTTTCATCGATGTCTGGTAAGGCGTAACAGTCGCGCGGACATGCCTTATTCAGATCTTTGTAATCCACGCACATTCTCCAGCTACCGTTGTTCTTCTGGACCATCATTGGGCTTGCCACCCATGTTTGATACCTGACCTCCCTGATGATTCCCGCGTTTAACAACTCTATCACTTGCTCTTTCATGGCGTCGTGCTTTATGTCTCCCAAATGGCGCTTAGCGTGTACCACTGGTTTGGCTTCTTCTGAGACGTTTAAGCGGTGTTCAGCTATGTGCCGTGGAACACCCACCATGTCTGCTGGGGTCCAGGCAAAGACATCCATATTTTGGAACAGCAGTTTTTTTAGCGCCGCGCGCGTCAGTTCGGACATTGCGGGTCCCAAGGTTACTGTCTGTTCCGGATATGCGCTGTTTAGCACCCATTTTTCCGCCTCTTGGCGTGCTTCTGGTTTCCTTGTCTTTGCAGGTCTTAGCTCATCTGTTGCTAATAGCTCTTTGCTTGCATAGATGATGGCTACTCCTGTTTCTGTTGGGAATCCCACTGCTGAGTGTGGGCCAGAGCAGATCATGCTGAAATCACCTTGTGATTCTCTTCCCAGCAGAATATCGTGTCTTGAATGTACTGGCAGCACCATGAACGTGATTTCTTCTGTTCTTGAGTTTCTTCCGTCCGAGAGCAACACTGGGAACGATATTGTCCTAGAGGAAAGACGACTTCATTACAGAAACTAGTGAGCGGGTAATCGACTGGTTCTAAGCGCGCCTTATCCTCCTGATTGAATTGATTAAAACACTGTTCGTATATGATATCCGCAGTGCTCCCCGGATCGATGAAGATGTAATCTGTTTGGTAATGCCCTATCACGCCCGAGATGACTATGGGTCGTCTTTCTCGCGGGCCTCCTCTTACAACCGGGAAAACGACTTGTTTCTCGCGCCATGAATCGTCCTGCGCGCGCTTGTTGTAGTTTTTTCTTGGCCGTCTTGGCCCCCCTTGGACCATGTGGGTTTCTAACTTCCGGAGCTTTTTGTTGTCCGGCCCCTCCTCTCTTCTTTGAATCTGACGGTAATCCCGCCTTCCACCTTTGACCAGGTGAGTTAACTTTCCGTCTCTTAAGGCCCTTTCGATTTCTTGTTTGAGGCTGAAACAATCGTCTGTTAGGTAGCCTGTGTCCTTGTGGAATTCACAGAAAAGATTCGGGTCTTGGCCCCTTTTGTTGCGCATTTGTAGCGGTGGCTTGAATTGGTGGTTCTCGGTTGCCAAGACTTCTGATGGAGTTTTTGTGAGTGGTGTCCACTGTTTCTCCCTGTTTTCTCATTTCACCTCTTTTCGATGAGCTATTTGGTTGATCGTGTGGCGCGCATCCTCTCTTGCTGGGCTTCGTTCTCTGTGACCGGTGGTTTTCCACGGTTGGCTTCTGCATTTCTTGCCATGCCGGTCGTTATGGGTGTAACCGCGCTGACGGTGATCATCACCGGTCAACTGTCTGTCCGACTGCGCGATAGTTTTGGCTGCCTCAATGAAGGTTTCCCAATCTTTGGGTCCTCCGTCCCTGCCTTTTACACGCTTGATTAAATCATCGCACTTGACTGTCCGCATGAAGTGTGCGCGCATCATCTTCTCGCCTACATCGCCGATCTCCAAGCATTCTTTGTTGTACCGAGTAATGAAATCTTCCACGCTCTCGTGGTCTCTGCGCCATATGTTCAAACAGTCGGCCGGATCCCTGGTGTGTCGTCGTTGCTGTGAGAAGTGTGCCAGGAACTTCTCTCGGAAATCAACCCATGATTTGATTTTCCCTGCTGGTAAGCTGTCAAACCAGACGCGCGCTGCGCCTATGAAGGTTTGAGCGAAGAGATGACACCAGGTTGGTAAGTTCCATCCGCCCGTTGCTCCCGCACCGTTAAAAACTTGGAGACGATCGTCTGGGTCTGTCAACCCGTTGTATTTGCCCACGTTGTGTGGCAATTTTGTTTTGTCTATGGCAGCCGTGGCGATCTCTCTGATGAACTTTGAATTCTCAGCCATGTCGTCTGGACGATAGCTCAAGGTATAATCATGCTCTGCTTTTGGGTCATAACCTGCGCGCTTTCGAGGCTTGTATGCTTCGTGCTCTGGTGGCAACCTGCTGAACACTGTGTTCGTCTCTTCGTCGTCTTCCAACTCGTTGTTTATGTTGCGCGGACCTAAACGACTTTGTATTGGCTTCTTTGGTTGGTGAGAATGCTGCACGTAATTGCTTTCTGTTTCACCGTAAGTATCGCGCATGTCGTGCGCGCTTGGCCTTCTAATATGTGGTGGAGGTGTTGGCTCAGGGCGCAGATTGAATGCACTGGTCTGTTGAGGCATGGGAGCGCTCAAAGGCCTTGGCAGTGGAGTGACAAATGCAGACTGGTTTGCTTGTGCTTGAAGCAGGGCTTGCTGCGCGCTGAGTTGTGTGTAAACAAGGTTTATGGACGCCACTTGTTCGGCATACCCGGAAGCCAGAGTTTTTCCTTCGGGTAGCCCTAATAACGCTGAGAAGTTCAGTTGTGCTTGATCCGATGGAGCTGAGGGGCCAGCTCCATGGTTCTGGGTTTGCACTGGTGGTGTCTGCTGAACTACCTCTGACGGAGGTTGGAACGTAGCTCCGTTTGTGGTTTGAGTGATTATCCTAGGTGGAGTTTGGAAAGTAGCGCTCGTTGTGTTCTGAGGGACAACCCCGGATGTACTTCCAAAGATACTAGGAAACTCGTTGTTCATCGGCCTTCCTTGGATAATTTCGTTCCTTTGATCTCTTTGGACGTGTATGTTGTCCGAGATGAGTTCAAAAGAAGAAACGTCTCCATCTGCCGGGTGGTTTTGTTCAGCCATTTTGGCGAGTTTTTTTTTTGAAAAGAAAAAGAGATGAGGGTGGTTTTTGCTAAAAGCGGATGGCGCCAATGATGAAACACAGGTTAACACGAAGGTTAATCTGTGGGGTTATTTCTTCTGTGGGTTCAATCTCTCTTTCTACTCGTGAGATGGCACGGTTCCTGCAAAACAGCAACACCGTTAATCTCGTTAAGAAGGGAATATGGGGGTTTCCCTCTTAACCAGGCTCCGACGTGAGAATAAGTACTGTTCCGAGGAGGAATAAACAGTGTGTGTTAAGTGTGAGAATAGAGAGAGCGAGATCCTTTTTACCTGAATGATGAATGGTTCTATTTATAGCCGGAGGGTGAGAGAGGGAAGAGCAGCGATGCCAGCTGTGGTTGCGCGCCAGCTGTCCGACCAAGGGGAATATCCTCTTGGTCTCCTCTGCTGTGGTCAGTGTAGTGGTACACGTGGCGCGCTCGTATTTGCTCATCTTGGAGACGTCGTACTGGCATTGTCGGGATGCCCTTAGATTTGTTACAGGCCTACGTGGCACCTGGTGACACGTTGTGTCCTTTATGTCGGGTGGAGCATCTTTGGAGCCACCTAAATATTTTCCAGAAGCTTCTGGATGACTTCGTCGATGTCAGCGCCACGTTTGATGGGAAAAGTGGTGTGGTCCTTGCCATGTTGGCAAGAAATTGGGACCATACCTCTTCACATAGAGAGGAGAGGAGATCTATGTGAATATTAACATTTTATATTTTATAGTAGCCATGTAGAGACAAAATTAGGGCAACCGATGTGAGGTTGTCGCTTACGCACGACTTAAAGAAGGTAGGCTCCATATTCTTTCAATTTATTGTTGAGAGTTGAGACATGTTTAACAAAGGGTCGTGCTATTTACATACGGAGAAAATTATTTTCACACCCTAAAGCGCCGCGCTATGACCAAAGCTGGGCGCTATGGCCAAAGCTGAGCGCTTTGGTGTAAAGTCAACCGACAAGGACTGACGCGGTCAGACCTTGTCTGTTGCTTTACATCAAAGCGCCCCGCTATGGCCAAAGCTGGGCGCTTTGAAGTTTTTTTTTTTTTTTTTTTTTTTTTTTTTTTTTTTTTTTGATAATAGTATAAATTTTACGATTTTTCCATTATACATCATTTTTTAATATATATGGACTATACTGCAAGTTCCGGATCAAATCGGTTACGTGTGATGTCGTATTCCATTATATCGTACTTGTGCTTTCAAAACAAAATGATACGATATAATGGAATACGACATCACACGTAACCGATTTGATCCGGAACTTGCAGTATAGTCCATATATATTAAAAAATGATGTATAATGGAAAAAACGTAAAATTTAGATTATTATCGACGCGTTTGTGAATTAAAAACATCGGTTCCAACCCGAAACCGATTCCTCCGTAACCATTCTTGCCGTTGCACGCCATTTGATCTTTGAAAATAATCAAATATGGATTTAAAGAGATTTATGAACTTATTTTTACATAATAAAGTTTCAAAATCGTATTACAACAGAATAAAGTAACAAGTTTCAAAATCATTTTTTTTATTGAGTTTGAAATTAATACTTTTGTAATTTTTTTTTATTTTTTATATTTGAACTATTTTGATCCTCTTACTTTTGACAGTAAGAAAGAGTAAAAAGGTATGCAAAAATACTATTTCTAGTCTTAGGAGTCTAAACATGTAGAGTAGGTCTTTGCATATGGAGTGTGGAGGTGGTTCTATGGAGTGTGGAGGTGGTTCACCAAGTCAAAAGTGTTGTCATTTCTTTTGTTGGAACCATGCCCCTTCGACAAAAAAGAGGACAAGTGATAGGACTTGCAAAATGATGGTTTTAACTTGCTTGGTGTGGTTCCCAAACAATATACACCATAATACTACAATTAATAAAAAAATACGTCATGTACATGTACGGTAGGCGGCTGATACACATAACACTACTCATAGGAGTACTTGTGCTTTCAAACCAAAATGATACGATATAATGGAATACGACATCACACGTAACCGATTTGATCCGGAACTTGCAGTATAGTCCATATATATTAAAAAATGATGTATAATGGAAAAAGCGTAAAATTTATACTATTATCGACGCGTTTGAGAATTAAAAACAATATTAAAAATTTTAAAAAATGCCCTAAGCGCTGCGCTTTGACCTAAGAGGGGCGCTTTGCCCGAAAATTTAAAAATGTAAAAAAAAAAAAAAAAAAAACTTCAAAGCGCCCAGCTTTGGCCATAGCGGGGCGCTTTGATGTAAAGCAACAGACAAGGTCTGACCGCGTCAGTCCTTGTCGGTTGACTTTACACCAAAGCGCCCAGCTTTGGCCATAGCGCGGCGCTTTGAGGTGTTTAAATAGACTAATGACGTGTGCGAATAGACCAGACCTTAACAAATCATATCAAACCTTTATATCTTCACGTTCCTTTAATATGCTCTTTTAAATCAAACAGAGTTAACTACTTTTTTTTTTTTTTTTTTGGATATGTTAAAATTTCTGAACCTGGTCCTTATAGTTCATTTATTACAGCTGGCACGACAACCACGTTAGATTTTCGTTAAGGAAAAATTATAAAAATATCATTGACCAAAACTACTTTCAGATTTGACCATCTTATGCGTCATTATAGCGATGCATCATGTACGGGATTGTCTGGAAGTGCACCAGATGCGTCTTTGGAAATCCCTCCATTTATGCGCGTGGAAGTGCACGGGTTACGTCTTTGGAAATCCCTTCACCTGCAATAATTGAAACGCCACGTATCCATTTTTTATTGGGTGCTAGAGAGATCTGCATATAGACGCTTAAAGTGTTTGAGATGTCGCTCCAAAAACGCATGAGGTACCTTTTCTGAATGTCATGGTAATCAACAACTATTTTCGTAATTTTCCCTTTAGTTAATGGTATTTCTAACCTCGTATTTCTTTTGTTATTATACTTTTGTGTCATTTGAGTATTATGTCCCATGATCAAATAAAAAGTTAATTTTTTCTAAGTAGAATAAGAAGAGATCTTAACTTTTTTTTTTTAAATTAATGACTAAGATGAAAAGTAGGAAATACCGAAATAAGAGAGGTGTAAGGGTATTCTTGGAATAGCCTATTTTTTTTTATTTTATCTCTACATTTTTTTTGTTGGATTTTTTAACTACATTTTTTTTTTTGGAGTTTTTTTTTGAGTTAAATGTCATTTTAGTCCCTGTGGTTTGGGTCATTTTGCCAGTTTAGTCCAAAGGTTTCATTTTTAACCTGTGGGTCTAAAAAGGTTTCACTGTTGCCATTTTAGTCCACTGGATTAACTTCATCCATTATTTCTGTTAACGAGAAGGGTGATTCGGTCATTTTGTATGACCGAATTGCCTTTCTAGTTAACAGAATTACATATAAAATGACCGAATTGCCCTTCTGGTTAACAGAAAAAATGGATGAAGTTAACCCAGTGGACTAAAATGGCAACGGTGAAACCTTTTTGGATCCACAGGTTAAAAATGAAACCTTTGGACTAAACTGGCAAAATGACTAAAACCATAGGGACTAAAATGACATTTAACTCTTTTTTTTTTTAGATTTTTTTTTTGAATTTTTTGCACTGGATTTTTGTGCTAGAGTTTGTGGTACTATGTTTTTGTGTTGTATTGTTTGAGAAAACAAACGAGGGAATGTTTGTCTTTTAAGACAAAAATGCTCTTTCATCCTATTTATAAGTAGTGTCACATGTTATCTTTATAATTCTTTTAAACTACTTAGAGAAAACCTATTTTTTAAGGGATCCTTCCCGTCATGTCCCCTACCAATTTAAATAAATGTAGATTGCCAATTTTATTCGTGTGAAAATGAAACTTTTTTCGAACTAAAAATGTATTAAATAACTTAATTTTGGTTCGTCTCCATATTCAGAAGGATCAAAATGTAGATATTTTGGTTTGTTTGGCTGATTAGTGGATAAACCAAAATTAAGTTATTGGTGCACATGTGCACTATTACGGATATAGTGCACATGTGTAGTACACATATAATGCACATGTGCAATACAACAAATTTTTTTTTGAATTTTTTTATATATTAAAAATTGTAAATTTTTTTTGGTATGTTTTTTAGCTTTTTTTAGGCTTTTTTAGTTAGTTTTCTAGTTTTCTCATTTAGATTTAGTTTTCTCATGATCCTCTCCCTATATTTATATTAATAAAATACAATTATCTTTCCTATAATCATGGAGAGTCAATAACAAGATACAAGAAATACATGAAATAGGATAATTACAATTAATACAAATAATCACAAATTATTTCCGCTAATACCCCCTTCAATCTAAATGGTGGCGGTCCAAGACGAAGCATTTTGCGAAAAACATCAAATTGAGCGCGCAGAAGACTCTTGGTAAAGATATCAGCCACCTGAAGATTGGTTGGAACAAACTTAGTATAGAGTTTGCCAGAATTAACAAGATCACGAATGAAATGATAATCCAAGTCAATATGTTTAGCACGTTTGTGAGAAACAAGGTTCAGTGTCATAAACAAGGCACTCTTATTGTCGCACAATAACATTGGACGATCAGGTGGTAGGGCATGCAATTCACGTAAGAGATGAGTAATCCAGACAAGTTCAGCAGCAGTGTTGGCCATAGCCCTGTATTCAGATTCACAGCTCGATCTGGAAAGAGTAGGTTGTTTCTTGGCACTCCAAGAAATAAGATTTCCACCAAGGAAAATCGAGTAGCCATACGTTGATCGACGCGTATCAAGACATCATGCCCAATCAGCATCAGAGTATCCAATGATATCGGGAGGATGCGAACGACTGTAGGTGAGACCAAAGGAAAGTGTTCCTTTGACATACCGTAGAAGGCGTTTTACTGCCCGAAAATGATCAATAGTAGGACTATGAAAAAACTGAGAAAGTTGATTGACTGCATAAGATAGATCTGGTCTAGTAATTGTTTAATACTGTAAGGCACCAACCAAAGAGCGATAAAGCGTAGGATCGGAATAAGGCACTCCCGTAGTGGAAAAGGACTCATGTGGAGCAAGAGGAGTACTTACGGGTTTAGAGTCATATAAGTGGGCCCGAATAAGGATATGTTTGGCATACTTAGCCTGTGTAAGAAAAAGACCAGTGGCCGTGTGAACAACTTCTAAACCCAGAAAGTAGTTAAAATCCCCAAGATCCTTGATAGCAAATTCCCAATGAAGATGGGAGATGAAGGTGTGAATCATAGCCTCATCATTGCTGGTAAGAATAAGATCATCAACATAGATGAGCAGATACATGATGTGAGCAACCTTACGAAGAATAAAAAGGGATGTATCTGCCCGACTGCATGTAAAGCCATAGGATGTAAGAAAAGTGCTCAAACGCTGTAACCAAGCGCGAGGGGCTTGCTTGAGACCATAGAGGGCCTTAGATAATTTGCAAACATAGTCGGGATGACGAGAGTCACAAACCCAGATGGTTGCTCCATGAAAACGGTTTCATTCAAATCACCATTTAGAAAGGCATTTTTTACATCAAGTTGATGCAATTTCCACTTGTTAAGCACCACGAGAGATAAAACAATGCGAATGGTAGATGCTTTCACCACAGGTAAAAGTATGAGAGTAATCCAGACCTGGAATTTGCGTGAATCCTTGAGCCACTAAACGAGCTTTATACCGATCAATAGTTCCGTCGGAATGATATTTAGTACGAAACACCCATTTGGAACCCACAACATTCATAGAAGACGGCCGCGGAACTAATGACCACGTGTGATTATGATGAAGTGCCTCAATCCCCTCGACCATTGCTGCCATCCATTTCGGATCTTTGGTTGCAGACTTGTAGCCGCGAGGCTCTGTAATGGTTGATAAATGTAACACCTCGTAAAATCATGACCAATAATCTGAAGACACGTGTCCCAAACCCTACACGTGTAAAAGGTTGACTTAGAAGGACTAAAGTTGACAAACAGTGAAAAGATGTATGCGGAGGGACTAAAAGTGTCAACATGCTAAAACTATGCCTCTGTATGACCTTACACGACATTCGTATTCTCAAACAAGTAAATTATTGGGCATGAGAAGCCATTTGTGAAAACAAACGTAAGATTATAAGACAATGGGGTTAAACGTGTCAACATGTTAATTCTTACCTCTGAGTGACCTTTTAACGAACCCGGGGCTTTTTAATGTTCGATTATACTCTCGAGAATGCGTGTTAATGAATTCATACGGTTTCGGTATTGTTATATGATAGTTGTGCAAGATTTCAAGAAGAAGGGTTAAAAGCATCAACGAGAGAAACTAGTGTCTTTGGGTGACCTTTTAACCGAACAAGAGCCTAACGGTGTTTATTATAACTCCCAAGATCCTTAAAAACTAACTATAGGGGCTAAAAGTGCTAAAAATGAAAGATATATGAAGTTATAAGAACAAGGGACTGAAACTGCCAAGTTTGGAAACTTGTTTTACCTGATCGAAGGAGAGTCGCGGGCCGCGTAAACCCACTCCTATTTCTGTCGCGGGCCGCGAGAGAATGCTCAGTAACCAAAAAATGGACAGCTGCATGTAATCAGCCTTGTGGCCCACACAAACCGACATTGCATGCTCAGAACTCGCAACCAGGGGTTGTTAGATGGTTTTTACTGACACCAGGACACCTGGAATGATCTGAGGATGACCCTTAATACCTAGATTGATCTTGGAAAGGCTCCTTGCACTATAAATAGGACCTTCATCTTGCCATTTGAACTTGCACCTTTCAATTTACTTCTCTTCTCACTTCTCTGAGGTTCTTGATCAAAAAGGAAGCTCCCCTTAGTCAAATATTCAAGCTAGGACCTGTTGTAAGTGTCCTTAGCCATTCTAGTTCGGTTTTTATGCGTTTAAAAGCTGAAAGTCAAAGTTGCCGCTAATCGGCTTTGACTTTCGGTTTAGACCTAAACGGTCCAGCCATTGTTCGAGGCGAATATGGCTACGTGATCGTAATTAGGTAGGTGTTATTCCCTCAAAAGGGCACCTCCTAATTACCACGTTTACTTAGTTAATTGTTAGGTCAAAGTAATTAAAATAAAAAGTCAAACTAGTCAGTTTTTAAATAAATTCAAATCTGATAATGTAGAGGTTATAAAACATGTTTTATCACTTTAATAACTTGGTAAACATTATTAGAACATGTCTAAACATGTTCAACCCGACAATTCTAAGTTTAAACTCGGTTCGCAACCGGAAGTCACAAAAGCTTGACTTTTGCTTTGACTTTCAGTTTTGACCCAAATTAGCTTAATTCCTTTATGCATTAGGGTTCCTTTGTGACCATATTATGTTATAGCATAACCCTCTGAGGTTATATTACATGGTCACTTAGTAATCTGATTTTATATGCTTGTTTCCGAAATTATGCTTATTATTGACTAGTATGCCCTTTTGTCTAAAAATGAGGTTTTTAATACAAATGAACATACAAATGAAATAAGTACTGATTTGTAAACATATGTAGAACATTTTGACACTTACATTCTGGTCATAAACTGATGTTATGCAAATAATCGAAAATTATACTTTTACAAGGACTAAATTGCCCTTTGGCATATAAATCAAGCTTTTAACATAATTTTGACACAAAACTCTATACCTACTGTTGTGATATCATATTTAGGAATTATTGGGATGTTGGGTCAGATTAAATACTGACCTTAACCTTGAGTTCTTGCATAAGGCCTATAAATGACGATAATACCCTTTTTGCAAATAAAATGAGTTTTACATATAATTAACATGCAAAACCTTTTGCTACTGATGTATTATGAAAAATAAAATATTTTGACCCTTCAAGGCTGGTCAAAATCTCCAAATCGCTTAAACTTTGAAATTTTCGTCAAATATCGACGTTTACGCAAATTAAGTTCATAATATGGTTTTAAACCATATTTAGCACCCAAGACTTGTTACCTACTGATTTTATAAATGATTTTAAATGTTTTTACAGTAGATATAAGTCATGAACTTAGAATCCCAAATAAGTCCCTAAAACCATAAGTAAAATAACCAAAATGCCACTCCAGGGTATAGTTTGACCATAAACTATAAACCACACATATGTATGATATCCTACTGTTATAATATCAAAAATTAAATATTTTTATATAATTTTTTGTGACCAGAACTTCAGTTTATCTATAAACCCCTTTTTATAAACCTTAAAATGACCAAAATGCCCTTATGAGGCCAAATTCGGTTTTAAAATCATTATGGGCATACATGTTGATATCCTACTGATATCATAACATATTTTAAGCATAATAACATATGGGACTTGTATATGACTCATTCGGCTACCCGTTTATGCTTATACGCATTCGGTTCAGTTTATGTAACCAGTTTGCATTAATTAACCGAAACGGGTCTAACCTTGTCATCTAAACTTCAAAATCCAGAATGTAATTAGTTTACCCAAATTATACAAGGTTTTACAGTTGTTGGGTCTAAATTCCATTCCATTCCGGTCATCACTTAATCTAGCGTTTCGTGCCGTAAATCACTCTTTAAGCTAACCGGTGTAAGTCTTTGACTTAAATAAGACCCGTTAGTATCCTAATAGGTTAATAAAACCTTCATTTCAGATTAGGTAGCCCCGGTAGAAGATACTTTCATAAAGTATTAGTAATATACGGCTGAGTAGAATTTCTTGCATATTAAACTCAGGTAAATACTTTTAACTTATTTTCCCTTATACGGGCTTGGGATACGGTAAATTATTACCGCTTGGTCGGGTATGGGATCATTTGGTCGGATTGTGATTAATAAATACGCATAACCCGTTTTAATCTGTTTTGTTTGATAACATAAACTTTGGGGGTTAACGACCGTGTCCTGGATATCCTCGGCTCATTTAAGTTAATAATGGCCACGACCTACGCACGAGGTGTAAGCATACACCCGACAGATGCAAATGCTAAAAATATAAATTACCCACAAGTTGCGGATAACTCCTTTGTGGGTTTTATAAGTGGTGAGTCAGTTAATCATGACCAGTTTCCAAACCGGCCCCAAATGTATGACAAACATGTAAAACTATATACAAGATTATAAATGAAATTGTCCCAAGTTATAAAAGAATTTTTGTGCTTCAAGCTGTAACAACCCGCACGTTCGTGCGTTGTTACAACTCATTACACTCGTTACGCCTAGCACCAGAGATTCGGATCATAATGTAGCTATATCACATACATCGCTATTTCGCAGTATTTTCGCATATTACGCATACTTTATCGCTATCACATCACATTGCACCTGCTGACAACCACGAATATGTCAAGTGAGGACCAATTCTACCCTCCTTGATAGCCGTGATGTGTCGCAGTGCAACTCAATACTCAAGAAAACGCACTCGCAGGCACGCGTAACTCTATTATCGCAGGATTTGAGATATGGATATTTATATACGACCCTATGTGACTAATTATAATAAATATATGAATATGGGTATGAAAATGTGTAACCAAACAATCGCAACGCTTAACGGACAAAACGAAACATCGAAACGCCATTCGCCGGAGACCACCGATCGAGTGACCACTCGATCGGGTGGCCATCCAATCGGATTACCACCCGATCGGACAGCCACCCGATCGGATAACCATCCGATCCGTTGCACTTCTTTCCCTTCACTCCACTTCACCTATAAATAACACTTGTCACATCACTTGAACAGTGATGTGACGGCTCTCACTCGACCATCACGCTTTTGGGGCTTTTCCTCTCGATTCCTCGCGGTTCTTGTAAGTTTACAACTCAAATCTTGTACTTCTTTGATCCACACACACTTCTTCATCTTTTTCTCCTTTGAATCTTAACTTTTAACCATGAAATCAATGGATTTGAGGTGTTCTAGGGTGAGGTCATCATGGAATTCTTATGAACTTCAAATGTTTGCCTCATTCCACCAAGAATAACTCAGGTCTGAAGGATTTCCACATGATTTCACTACGATTTCGCATAGATCTAGACACTTCAATGATAAAAGGATTGAAAGAAACTTTTTCAACTTTCTTTCAACTCTTTTACACACAATGCACTCAAAACCGATGGAATCAGAGCTCGTTCCAATCTTCTACTCATTCTAAGTGAAGTGTTGGTTCCAAGTCTGATTCTGTCTAAAGAGATAACCAATTTCGGGTTAAGCATGAACAACCGTTATGGACAGTTAACTGATCGGACCAGGGTGATTCCGGTTCAATCGGAAGACTTGGTTCGTAATGGGGTTCTGTTGTTTGGCACATTATCACACCATCTCCATCAAAACCACAAACTTTCAAAACAATCAAGTGTCAAGACGATCAAGGCAGTTGGAATGGAATGCCATCCGATCGGATTACCACCCGATCGGACAACCACCCGATCGGACAGCGGTCCAATCGGCTTGCACTTGGTTCCTCACTTAAACTATCATTTCAACTTTTCAAAGTCTTGAACCTCGAACGGATTGCCGTCCGATCGGATTGCCACCCGATCGAACGACCATCCGACCATGTGATGTTTGGGACTTCGACACTTAAACAATTTTCAGCATGATCAAAACATAGTCAGTTCCAAACGGATTGCCACCCGATCAAATTGCAATCCGATCGAGTGACAAACTGCTGTGAACTTGTTCACACTAAGTGTCCTACTAATCGGATCGTCACCCGATTGAGCCGCCGTTCGATTGATTGACCTGAAGGGTAAAGATACTCCTCTGTTTTCAAAATGCTACAACGAAAACTTCAAAAGTCAAACCATCATACATAAACACATCTTCACCAAACAAGGTGACAATCCAATCGAATGGCCATCTGACCGGATGACCATCCGAATGGATTGCCACCCGATCGACTGGCCATCCGATCGGATTGCCATCTGATCGGATTACCATTTGACGCTTGGTTCACTCGCCACCGTTTAATGCACTGTTCGACGCTTACGCTATCAATCTGTAACCAGGCTGATCTCAGACGCGCTCCCTTCAATCCAACCAAGTTGTGTTTACTAGCTGAACACCAACTGTGAGTATACTCGAACCCCTTTTTATCGCATTTTGGGTGTAACATACGTTCCTATTAAATCAAATTCATCAAAACGAATTATTCAATCAAACTGTTTATTACTTGCGAATAACTGTTATGCGTATTTACACGTGATGCTAGTTACATATATGTTAGGACTTATACTCGCGAGGTCCCGCCTTAACTAGTATAGTACTATAGCACCCGACGGGGTCTAGTTAGGATGAATAGCAATCGCAATCGTAGCTCGAGTGACTTAGCTGGTAGTATCGGTCTTATATGCTCGAGTGACTTCTTATCTATTTACGCTACTCTATCAAAACTTGTATACTCGCCAATACTTTTGTATTGACGTTATTTTAACGTATGTTGCAGGTTTAGTCGCAGTCGACATCAAATCAAGCTAGGAAGTCTAGAAACACACCTAAAATCTAGGTTGTCAGAATTGTATTGTTTGAGAGAACATGAAAATCCGTGACAGCTTATGTGATTGTACTTGTTTATTAGTATGGGATAATGAACGCATTAAATACTGTCGCAATTTAGTTGTTATGGATTCTCTTGAGCAATCTGATTCGCCTAGTGCCACGCCCCGATGATTCCGCCATCGGTTGGGGTGTGACACAAGCACTTAAACCAATTTTCATAAATGTTTTCAAATGAGTCAGTTAATTGTATTTACCAATGTAAACTGACGTATTTTCCAAAGACTAAGTGACAGGTACCTCACGAAATAGGCTGGAGCTACTTGGCATTAAATAAGAGGATCTTGCAAATCCCTAGATGCCTAAAGTCTGTTGAACTTCATTTTGTGTTTTTATTTAAAGATCCGCCTGTGGATCTCTTTTACAACCGCCTGTATATTCTTTTATTCGTACTCTGAACATTTGGGTTGTAATAGTAATTACCTTCCAAGCCTTCCGTTGTGCTATAACTGTGTTTAATTGTTTATGATGATATCAACTACGTCACGATACTCCCCACCGGGCCCATCGGATTATGTTGAAATATCGGGGTGTAACAACAAAGCAACATGTAGGGCATAAGAGTGTAGAGCCGCAGGATCTGCTTGATGCTTAGGTTTCAAGATTCCCGCCATAGCTCGAGTCGTCATAGGATGAGAATTGTTGGTGGAGGCATCAGGTGCAACGGTGGTAGTGGATGCGGGCTGAACGATGGGTTCGGTGATACTAATGAAGACGGATGGGGCAGTGGGTTCGGGTATTGAGTTATGCTGGTGGGCAGTGGATTTGGGTGTTGAGTTAGGCTGGTGGGTAGTGGGTTCGGGTATAGGAGTGGTGACGGCATCAATGGTATTAGTATTGGGCTGGAGTGGAGGTGGGCATGGGGGAGCAGTGTTGGGCTGTGAAAGGGATGAGGAAGAGGTGTGGGCTGAGTTTGGTAGTGGAGTAGGAGATTGAGTGGTATGTGGTAATGGATCGACAAATGTGGTGCAAAGGGGAAAAGGGATAGGTGGGCTGCTAAAATTTCTTCAAGATTGATATTTCATATCTCTCCTTAAAATCATAAAAAGAATTTTATTCAAAACAAAAAACTAAGATTTCGAAAGAAAATAAAAATGATGTTTATAAATAAACACAAAGTGAAATCGATTAACAACTATCGACACAAATGATTTTTCAATCTAAAAAATTTAGTCAAAATATGACTACAAAAAATAATGAATTTTGTAAATTCAAAGGATTGATTCCACAATTAAACAATCTCAAAATTGTTTATATTAGTCTACGTTTTTCGACTAATAATTTCATATTCAAATTATCTATCGATTGCTTTAAATCGATTAATAATTCTAATATGAATATTATATTCAATAAATTGAATTCTAAGAATTCGATCGATTGAATTCAATAAATTGAATTTCAAGTTATGAATTTTATATTCAATAAATTGAAATCTAAGTTATCAATCGATTATTTTAAATCGATTAATAATAATGAAAGATTCTTTTTAAAGAAATCTTTAGAATATTATATTCAACGTACTATTCATCTTTTTCTTTTTAATCGACTAAAAAGAAAAGAAATACTATGCATCTTTTTCAAAAAGATTCATTTAATGAATTTTATATTCTATAGTCTATTAATTGGGCCAGTTGGTATCATAGCTTTTGTTAAAATACCGTCTACAAAAAATGATTTTTAAATCTACACATAGGATTTTTAATCTACAAAAAATGATGAGTCTTAACCAGACCACAAAACCTCTAAAGGACTTAATGAACCCTTTAGTGGAATTTGTCACAAATTCTGAAGTCACTCCGCCTAGTGGTATCAGAGGTGTGGGCTGAGTTTGGTAGTGGAGTAGGAGATTGAGTGGTATGTGGTAATGGATCGACAAATGTGGTGCAAAGGGGAAAAGGGATAGGTGGGCTGCCATTTATATTTGTATTAGGTAAAGGAGAGGGTTTTGGGTTATCAGGTGGAATTGGGGTAGGTGTGTCTTCACAGAAAGATGCAAGTATTAAATTGTGAAAATCCTTTTGAGTATGTGAATCCTTAAATGGAAATAACGACTCATTGAAACGAGCATGGCGAGATATAAAAACTCGATTTGTGGTAGGGTCCAAACAATGAAAACCCTTGTGAGAGGAACTATAGCCAATAAAAACACATGGAATGCTTCGAGGTTCAGGCTTGTGCTTGGCATAGTCACGCAGGTAAGGAAAAACTCGGCACCCAATCGACCCGAAAATTAGAGTAATTCGGTAGATGATCAAATAAGAGTTGAAAGGGAGACTTGTTTGCAAGAAGAGGAGATGACACTCGATTGATAATGTAAGTTGCTGAAGTGAAAGCATCGACCCAAAAGTGAGCGGGAGCATGGGCGTTAAACAACATGGCAAGACCGGTTTCAACTATATGACGATGTTTCCTTTCGGCACGTCCATTTTGTTGCGGCATATACGGACATGAAAATCTATGAAATGTCCCATTGTCTTCAAGGATTTTATGAACCCTATGATTCACGAATTTTTCAGTTCCACCGTCACTTTGAAATTTTTTTATCTTACATGAGCATTGAGTTTGCACATGCTTAATGAAGGCGGGTAATACCGCATAAAAACCTGTTTTAGTTTTGAGTGGGTAAAACCACGTAAACCTGGAATAATCATCAATAAAGACAACATAGTATCGATAACCATCTATAGAAGTAACTGGAGCAGGACCCCATGAATCACAATGAACCAAATCTAAAGGGAAAGAAGCACGTTTATCATTAGAAACAAAGGATAAATGCTTTCCCTTTGCAAGTTGACATGAAGTGCAAATATCCAGTTTCGGTAATAAAGAAGTAACTTTCAAAAGACCACATTTGTTTAAAACATAAATAACATCAAAAGAAGTATGGCCTAAACGAGCATGCCATAGCTCATAAGAGGCTTTATTTAAGACATGGGCAACAAAAACTTGTGGATCATTTCTAAGCACATAGAGTCCATCATCAGTGCATATCCCCCGAGCGAGTACCTGTTTTGTGTTCCGATCCTGAATATGAAAATAATGTTGAGAAAATAATACATCAACCGGAGATTGTAAGTTAACTTGCTTATGGATAGTAACTTTTTGGAACGGAATGCCGTCCGATCCGGTCTCGATCAAAACCACAAACTTTCAAACAATCAAGTGTCAAGACGATCAAGGCAGTTGGAACGGAATGTCGTCCAATCGGATTACCACCCGATCGGACAGCCACCCGATAGGACAGCCGTCCGATCAGCTTGCACTTGGTTCCTCACTTAACTATCATTTCAGCTTTTCAAAGTCTTGAACGACGAACGGATTGCCGTCCGATCGGATTGCCACCCGATCGAATGACCATCCGACCATGTGATGTTTGGGACTTCGACACTTAAACAATTTTCAGCATGATCAATACATAGTCAGTTCCAAACGGATTGCCACCCGATCGGATTGCAATCCGATCGAGTGACAAACTGCTGTGAACTTGTTCACACTAAGTGTCCTACTAATCGGATCGTCACCCGATCGAGCCGTCGTTCGATCGATCGACCTGAAGGGTAGAGATACTCCTCTGTTTTCAAAATGCTACAACGAAAACTTCAAAAGTCAAACCATCATACACAAACACATCTTCACCAAACGTGGTGACAATCCAATCGAATGGCCATCCGACCGGATGACCATCCGAACGGATTGCCACCCGATCGACTGGCCATCCGATCGGATTGCCATCCGGTCGGATTACCATTTGACGCTTGGTTCACTCGCCACCGTTTAACGCACTGTTCGACGCTTACGCTATCAATCTGTAACCAGGCTGATCTCAGTCGCGCTCCCTTCAATCCAACCAAGTTGTGTTTACTAGCTGAACACTAACTGTGAGTATACTCGAACCCCTTTTTATCGCATTTTGGGTGTAAAATACGTTCCTATTAAATCACATTCATCAAAACGAATTATTCAATCAAACTATTTATCACTTGCGAATAACTGTTATGCATATTTACACATGATGCTAGTTACATATATGTTAGGACTTATACTCGCGAGGTCCCGCCTTAACTATATAGGACTATAGCACCCGACGGGGTCTAGTTAGGATGAATAGCAATCACAATCGCAGCTCGAGTGACTTAGCTGGTAGTGTCGGTCTTATATGCATATATTTGAGGTATATCGTTTATGTATTTGGTAATTCGCAACACTTCTTATCTATTTATGCTACTCTATCAAAACTTGTATATTCGCCAATACTTTTGTATTGACGTTGTTTTAACGTATGTTGCAGGTTTAGTCGCAGTCTACATCAAATCAAGTTAGGAAGTCTAGAAACACACCTAAAATCTAGGTTGTCGGATTTGTATTGTTTGAGAGAACATGAAAATTCGTGACAGTTTATGTGATTGTACTTGTTTATTAGTATGGGATAATGAACGCATTAAATACTGTCACAATTTAGTTGTTATGGATTCTCTCGAGCAATCTGATTCGCCTAGTGCCGTGCCCCGATGATTCCGCCATCGGTTGGGGTGTGACAGATTGGTATCAGAGCCATAATTATAGGGAATTAGGCCAGACTTGACCTAGTCCGGGTCAATGTCTTAGAAACAACCTAGTCCATAGTCTAAGTACCAACAGGCCGACTCGTGCGAGTCCAGTAGGATTTGTACGGGCCTACTTGATACTCTCGATCGAAATTGCTAAAAACTACAACTTTGTGTGAACATCGCGTACTACAGCTTCACACGAAGAAGCCTTTCCTAAGGCTGAAATACTACTTAGCCTTTCTTAAGGCTGACACAATGCACACGTTTTCGAAAATACTCGTATAACGAAACCGAGTGATCCAGTCGAGACCAGGTGTGAAAACCAAGAACTCTCGATGAGATCGCTCACTCAGCGTATTATTCTAGCATGAGAACCTTTCATCGAGCTAGGGGTGACATCCACATCCCGATGAAAGTCTCCGTTTCGAAATCTAGTGGAACTCACGAATTTATTCAAAGAGCATAACCACAATTAGGAGCAAAGTTATTAAGTCAGGGGTGAAACCCGTAACTTAACAAACCGTTCCACTCTCTATAAACTGATTTTCAAAAGCTCTCACCAAGGACTCGACCGTAACGATGACTCGAGCCACGCGATGACTAGGAAGACGAATGCCATGAGCTGCATCCCAGTGGAAGCATAGTCTTCCAGGGCGACGTGCGTGCACAAACTTGTTGGGTATAGTTGAGTTACCTTGGGCAATCGACGCCTAAACACCCGAGGCACTCTATCTATCTTTCTAGCTTATGAATCGTCGATTTTACGCTATATGGGATCTATTTACGCTTATGTGTTTACGACTTAAAACTTTACGCTTTATATATTTCTCGATTTTCGCTCCCTACTTTTGCAAACGAACAACGTGCACGACCATCACAATCTAAAACGAAAACCGAATGTTCGCAACAAAACTAATGTCTAATTACTCGCTCTCGCTCCCTCTCTTCATCGCGTCCTCGCGCATTCTGCACCAATATGATGTGTGTAAGTATAAACTACAACTATATCTAAATACAAACGAATCAATTGTGTGGGAATTTAGGAATCTCGTGTCTCCTATGTGGCTCCTATGTGAAGTCTATTATATTACTCGCAACAAGTTTCGATCGCGCTCAATCGCATCGCAAAACTCAAAATCATTATGATAGAATCTCATTCCAAATCTCTCTCTGTCTAGATGCCTTCCAACGACTCTACCTCGAGACGAACAACTAGCAGAAGAGCCAAACGAAGCGCCGATAAGAGGATTGCCTCGCTTGTGGCCAAGGAAGTGGCCAAAGTCATTCCTCAAATTGTCGCTCAAGTGCACTCTCTCGGCAACTCTCGAACCTCGGAAGACTTCAAGACAGAAGCGCCGCAATCTGCTTTCCTCTACAAACACTTCAAAGCCTGTGACCCGATGGAGTTCACGGGTGAAGGATGTGTATCCCAGATACTCCAGTGGTTCGATTCTATCGAAGTTACCCTTCGTCAGAGTGGGTGCCCCGATGGGTTTCGTACTACTTGCGCTACCGGAATATTTCAATCGCGAGCACTCGACTGGTGGACAGCCGAACGTAACAGACGTGGGATCTCCGCAGCTTACGCTCTCTCTTGGGATGAGCTGAAAGAGCTCATGAAGAAAGAGTACTGCCCTCTCCATGAAGTCCAGAAACTAGAAGACGAATTTTGGAAAATCAAGCAAGTCGAAGATGACAACACTGGCTACACCGCAAGGTTTAAACAGCTTAGCATAATCTGCCCAAGTCAAGTCAACACCTCAGAAAAAGCCATCACGAAGTACATTCGCGGCTTACCTGAATGTGTGGGCGATTTTGTCGAAGCTGCAAGACCTGCTACCATCGAAGAAACCTACCGCTTGGCCGCAGAAATCAACAACAAACGAGCCTTAGACGGATTTTTCTCCAAGAATCCTGTCAAACAAGCTCATCAAGCAATCGTCATCGATTCATCCGGCCATTCCTCCAATGATTCTACCGACGATTTTTCTGAAGATTCCTCCGACGATGCCTCCAGCGAATTGTCAGACGAATCCGCCGACGACACTGCATTATCTCAGGAAGCTCAGCCCAGCCATAAACGAAAGACCATGAGCTCAGACTCTTCAACAACTGGACTATCGCAACCTGAACCTCTCCAATCAGCTCCAGTTCACTTGAAACGCGCCTACAACGGAGCTCATCCCCTGTGTTTCACGTGTACGTATCATCACCCGCCAGAAGCTAACTGTCGCTATTGCGCAAATTGTAATTGGTATGGTCATCTTACGCAGCACTGTCGCAGAGGACCGCAACCTTGAGGAATTTCAGCAATAACCGCAGTCCCCATAGAAGTACTCCACAACAACGTTATTTTGCTTCTAATTTTGTTGTAATGATATGACTTATCGCCGTCAATTTCTTTTATGTATGGAAACTTATTCTATCTCTCGACGAATGTGGATTCTATTTCTCTCTTATACTCACGTACAATCTAATGCTAGCACTATGTACTATATAATGTATTTTACCCCTACTATGCGTTCTTGAGATAAGGTACGATAGACGTGCAAGAATCAAATTAATCACGGGTGCACACGGGATTATTTTGGTTAGTGCACGGAAATCGTAGTGAGTTTCAATGATGCCTCAACGTTCAGGGCATGGTTAAGCGTGGTGGATACGCCGCTGGTACTTCCTATATATAAGCGTCTTGACCATGTCTGACAAAGTGTGACACCTAATCACGGAACGGAAGCGTATGGATTGAAACACGACGGTGTTTCGCCGTGCTAACTGAAGTTTTGTGAAGAAAGTGCCCTGTGGAGTTGGAACGTAGACCTATTATACTATTGTGGTTATTTTCGACACACTACACTACATCGCAAGGCGTAACAATCTCAATCGCAACTCAAAGCGTGTAATCGCTAAGACTTTTCGTAAGTCAAACACGCCCGCAATCGCATTATCGCAGGAATCTATCTCGCAATCTCAATTGCTTACTATGTGCAATCGCGCTATTGCTCTATCACTTGTGTATCGCTCTATCGCTTGTGTATCGCTCTATCGCTTGTGTATCGCTCTATCGCTTGTGTAACGCTTTATCGCTTGTGTGTCGCTACATCACTCATCGTATATCGCTTACCGTTATCTATGTTATCTGTGTTATATTAGCACACATGACCTCGCTTCACGGGACGAAACTCATATGGTTAAAGCATGGTGGATACGCCGCTGGAACTTCCTATATATAAGTGCTTTAGCCATATCAGCAGACTTTTGTGGAAAAGGGCCATGTGGGGTCTAATGTTAGTTAAAATTTGTGGTGTTGTTTAATTTAATCAAATCAAATCGCATGACTTGCAATGCATCGGCTGTCGCGAATCGCTCGACGGTTGTCGCTGCCGCCTGTCGCTATCGCTCATCGCTTTTTCGCTTGTCGCTCATCGCTTTTCGCTTATTGCCGCCGTCTTCGCTTACTATGCTTGGTGTTTAGTGTGGTTTTATCAAATTTTCGCGTGCACTTATCGCTTATCGCACTCGCTCGTGTCACTAAACTGAGTTCGAAAACGACCTCATCACTCAATTCGCCTTTCAAGACTTGTTCCAACCCTTCTCGTTTGGATCGAGTCATCGTAAATCCGTCTGTACTATGTCGACATGTATGACACTGCCTCATGAGACAGAAACCATATGGTTAAAGCATGGTGGATACGCCGCTGGTACTTCCTATATATAAGTGTTTTAACCACATTGTCGAACTTTCTTGGAAAAATGCCATGCGGGGCCGATCTTAAATTTAAATATTTGGTAATATTGAAAGGCTTTGTCTACACGAATTTTAAATCGAGCTTTTCTTACCAAACTTTTTCTAAAAATTGATCTAAACCTTTGTACAAAACGAGATTATCTTGTAACATTGGTGTGACAATCGACTCAAGTTAATGCCGCGCGACGAGAAAATTTCGTAAAACGAGTTTTAACCACCCTAAAATATTTTAATAACCTAACAAAACTCCTCTCATAGCACCGGCGTGAACATCGAAACAGTTCAACACCGCACTGTGGGAAGAGTTTTCATAAACAAGTTTTCTCCAAACCCTTTCGAATTAATTAACATTTCGAGAATTCAAAACACTTTTGGATCGCTTTTCGTGTGTTGCCATCTTTTGTTATACGAATCGCCTTACTCACTGCCATCGTTGGTCATCGCAATGCTCTCGCTCGTCGAGTTTCAATCGATCACTCGTTTATTTCTGACGCTCTTAATCGCTACTCCCACTCGCATCGATCCTCGCAACCCTTCTGGTGGATCAATTTCGGGACGAAATTTCCTAAAGCAGGGGAGACTATAACAACTCGCACGTTCGTGCGTTGTTACTACTCGTTACGCCTAGCACCAGAGATTCGGATCATAATGTAGCTATATCGCATACATCGCTATTTCGAAGTATTTTCGCATATTACGCATACTTTATCGCTATCACATCACATTGCACCTGCTGACAACTACGAAGATGTCAAGTGAGGACCAATTCTACCCTCCTTGATAGCCATGATGTGTCGTAGTGCAACTCAGTACCCAAGAAAATGCACTCGTAGGCACGCGTAACTCAATTATCGCAGGATTTGAGATATGGATATGTATATACGACCCTATGTGACTAATTATAATAAATATATGAATATGGGTATGAAAATGTGTAACCAAACAATCGCGATGCTTAACAAACAAAACAAAACATCGAAACGCCATTCGCCGGAGTCCACCGATCGAGTGACCACTCGATCGGGCGGCCATCCGATCGGATTACCACCCGATCGGACAGCCACCTGATCGGACAGCCACCCGATCGGACAACCATCCGATTCGTTGCACTTCTTCCCCTTCACTCCACTTCACCTATAAATAGCACTTGTCACATCACTTGAAAAGTGATGTGACACCTCTCACTCGACCAACACGCTTTTGGTGCTTTTCCTCTCGATTCCTCGCGGTTCTTGTAAGTTTACAACTCAAATCTTGTACTTCTTTGATCCATACACACTTCTTCATCTTTTTCACCTTTGAATCTTAACTTTTAACCATGAAATAAATGGATTTGAGGTGTTCTAGGGTGAGGTCATCATGGAATTCTTATGAACTTCAAATGTTTGCCTCATTCCACCAAGAATAACTCAGATCTGAAGGATTTCCACATGATTTCACTACGATTTCACATAGATCTAGACACTTCAATGATAAAAGGATTGAAATAAACTTTTTCAACTTTCTTTCAACTCTTTTACACTCATTGCACTCAAAACCGATGGAATCAGAGCTCGTTCTGATCTTCTGCTCATTCTAAGTGAAGTGTTGGTTCCAAGTCTGATTCTGTCTAAAGAGACAAACGATTTCGGGTTAAGCATGAACAACCGTTACGGACAGTTAACTGATCGGACCAGGGTGATTCCGGTTCAATCGGAAGACTTGGTTCGTAATGGAGTTCTATTGTTTGGCACGTTATCACATCGTCTTGATCAAAACCACAAACTTTCAAAACAATCAAGTGTCAAGACGATCAAGGCAGTTGGAACGGAATGCCGTCCGATCGGATTACCACCCGATCGGACAGCCATCCGATCGGCTTGCACTTGGTTCCTCACTTAAACTATCATTTCAACTTTTCAAAGTCTTGAACGTCGAATGGATTGCCGTCCGATCGGATTGCCACCCGATCGAACGACCATCCGACCATGTGATGTTTAGGACTTCGACACTTAAACAATTTTCAGCATGATCAATACATAGTCAGTTCCAAACGGATTGCCACCCGATCGGATTTCAATCCGATCGAGTGATAAACTGCTGTGAACTTGTTCACACTAAATGTCCTACTAATCGGATCGTCACCCGATCGAGCCGTCATTCGATCGATCGACCTGAAGGGTAGAGATACTCCTCTGTTTTCAAAATGCTACAACAAAAACTTCAAAAGTCAAACCATCATACACAAACACATCTTCACCAAACGAGGTGACAATCCAATCGAATGGCCATCCGACCGGATGACCATCCGAATGGATTGCCACCCGATCGACTGGCAATCCGATCAGATTGCCATCCGATCAGATTACCATTTGACGCTTGGTTCACTCGCCACCATTTAATGCACTGTTCGACGCTTACGCTATTAATCTGTAACCAGGATGATCTCAGACGCGCTCCCTTCAATCCAACCAAGTTGTGTTTACTAGCTGAACACCAACTGTGAGTATACTCGAACCCCTTTTTATCGCATTTTGGGTGTAACATACATTCCTAGTAAATCAAATTCATCAAAACGAATTATTCAATCAAACTGTTTATCAGTTGCGAATAACTGTTATGCATATTTACACGTGATGCTAGTTACATATATGTTAGGACTTATACTCGCGAGGTCCCGCCTTAACTAGTATAGTACTATAGCACCCGACGGGGTCTAGTTAGGATGAATAGCAATCGCAATCGTAGCTCGAGTGACTTAGCTGGTAGTATCGGTCTTATATGCTCGAGTGACTTCTTATCTATTTACGCTACTCTATCAAAACTTGTATACTCGCCAATACTTTTGTATTGACGTTTGTTATGGGTCATTTTCTAAGCATACATATCTTGACCAATATCCTGCTTTTATTGTTTATTTGTGACCAGGATGCTGGACGAGGATATTGCTAACATCTTGGGCGATATCCTGAGGTTGATCGAATTAATTACGTGCAGGTTAAAGACTGGGACTTGCCAACGGTCAAATGGACTTCATCTCCTCAAGACTCAGGCGTATTTGTTATGGGAGAGACGTTGAACCCGAAAGACTTGGTCTACAACGTTTGACTGAGGAATATTTGCTGGATCCCGGTTTTTTAGGATAGTTTGTTACATTTGTTTTACTATAAATAGATGGGGGCGGATCAGATTAAGGCACAACGCAACTTTCACACACTCTCAAACACTTTTGCTTTCTAACTTTCAACATTCACTACACACAAACACTTGTAATCGAATTACATTATAACACCTAGTTGATCTGCACCACATCCTGCATTGTATCCTGATATTTGAAGCAATAGAAGAACAAGGCAGCTGTGATTGTCAGTTCCCAAGGTTTTGTGCCGGCGATCTAGATTGATCAAGGGCTTTCCTCGTACATCACGTGTCAACCTTTACTTTTCTGCTCATTGTTTGATCATAGATACAGCTCTATATCTTGAGCCGTATCCTGAAACTGTTTTCATAACTAACTTGGTTAACATATTTCCCACACATAATTTTAGCACACTACCTCACTTAACTAATTTGATCACTAAATTTCTTCGGTAATTTTTGACCGAAACAATTTGGCGCCCACCGTGGGGCAAGTGGTGCTACTTTTACTAAAAATCTTTGTGAAGTCGTTAATCGGTTTTCTATTTTCAAAACTTTTTTCCACATTGTTTACAATGGCCTCAAGATCAAACATGAGCTCCTCCACTATGTCTGCTGCAACCTCTGCTACTACCGGTTCGGTGCTTCCACCGCCTCCTCCAAGGAAGCCATTTTCTTCACAACCTCAAGATGTTATCCCTACTCGGAGTGTTCAGGGATCTGCTCCCGTTTTAGCCTCTAATGATGAAATTCTAACTTTATTTGGAAGTGTGCAGGAACAAATGAGGCAGCAACAGGAAACTAACCAAATGCTGTTAAGAGAAATACAACTCTTAAAAGCTAGCTCGAGTAGACCTGCTGAAGAAACTGTCACTCATATACAGCCCAGGGCTTTGAACTTCAGTTTCGCAGTTTACACTGAGGATAACAGGGGGAATATCGTCCCAAGCCATTCTCAGAATCATACCCCTGAGATACCCTCCTCGGTCAGGATGTCGACTGTGAGGAGTTCAGGATATGCTTCAGGATATGGCCAAAATCCTCAGACCGGTAATGTGTCAAATAATAATATTCTTGCTACTAACAACAATGGCTCTTTGCAGGATGCAGGTATGACGTCAACATTTACCAGGGAGCTCCAGAAATTGAAGGACATGATATCCAGTGTACCTGGAGTGGTCCAGCCAATTCCGGAAGTATCCTAAGACAGCCACAGGATATCCCGCTTTGCATATCCTATCTATGATGCTGAAATCCCAAAAAGATTTCGGACTCCCAACATGAAGCTGTATGATGGGACTACGGATCCTGAAGAGCATATTGCCCAGTATAGGGAAAGAATGGAGATTAACCCTATCCCTCCGGAGCTCAAGGAAGCATGCTTGTGCAAGGGTTTTGGATCTACCCTGACAGGATCAGCCTTAAAATGGCTATTAAATGTTCCTCCTCACTCAATTACTTCGTTTGATCATTTGGTTAATTTATTTAATAGTCAGTTTTCTTGCAGCCGGAGTTTTGAGAAACTAACCAATGATCTTTACAGGATAATTCAAGGGCCTCAGGAATCCTTGAGGGATTATGTGAACAAATTCAGTCGAGAATCCTTGGATATCCCACATCTTGATGTCGCAACAGCTGTGCAAGCTTTTAAGATGGGGTTACAAAAGGATTCTTAGTTTTATCAGGATCGTGTAATGAATCCCTGCAGGAATCTCGACGAAGCTCGTAACAGGGCTTTGAGATATATCCGTTTGGAAGATGACAAGAAGATGCAGGAGAGGATGAATTCTACCTCAACCTATGAATCAACTAACAGGAAATCAGAATCCTCATATAAGCCATATCGCTCCAAGCCATATGGCAGAAATGATAACAAGAAAGTGAACGCTGTTGAAGACGAGGATCCCGAAGAATATCCTGACTTATCTGAATACTGCTTTTCTGTTAATATACCTGAGTTAATGTATGCTATGCAGGGTTTAGGGGACAAAGCTAGGTGGCCTCGAAAGAACCAGCAGAAAGCTGATTGGAAGGATAAATCCAAATGGTGTGCCTTCCATGAAGACTTCGGACATATGACCGAGGATTGCATTGCTTTAAGGAAAGAAATAAGTTACCTGTTAAGCAAAGGGTATCTGAAGGACTTGCTGGGAAGAAAGAAGAATAAAGGGCAGGATCCCGAGAAGGATCCTGAACGAGCAGCATCACCCCCAGCAGATGCCAAGATAATTAACTTTATTTCAGGAGGATCCGACATTTGTGGGACTTCGTATTCGGCGGCTAAGAGACATGCAAAGGAAGCTAAGAGTGAAAGGGGAGACAAACCAGTCAGGATGACTACCCTCACAACTGATAAAGTGATCACTTTCGATAGTGATGACAGGGATACTGTTCAGGATCCTCACCATGATGCTTTGGTAATAACATTATATGTGGCTAACCATTTTGTACGCAGGATATTGGTGGACAAGGGTAGTTCTGTCAATATAATTCAGCTGGAAACATTGAAAAGGATGAATGTATCTCCGATGGACATTACTTCGAAGTCCACTGTGCTCGTTGGTTTCAGTGGAGAAGCTAGAAATACTGTAGGAGAGATAAAATTACCAGTATACGTTGAAGGGGTCAACTCAATACAACGCTTCTATGTGATGGACTCCTTATCCTGCTATAACATCATACTAGGCAGGCCATGGACCCATGACATGAAGGCTGTGCCTTCGACTTACCACCAATGCATCAAGATTCCAACCCCTTGGGGGGTCGTCAAAGTTGATAGTGATCAGCAGGAGGCGAAGGAATGCTACACATCCTCAATGAAATCCTCGACCAAGCCTAATCCAGCATAGCAATTAAAGATGCGGGCCCGGGATACCTTGGAAGCTTCGGAGCAAGATGTGAAGAAAGTTATCCCGGATCAGGATAATCTTGATATCTCGGTGCTCGTAGGAACCAATATCCCTCGGGATATTGAAAAACAATTGACTGACTTTTTGAAGTGCAGGATGTCAACGTTTGCATGGAGGCATGAGGATATGACAGGTATATCCAAAGACATTATTACTCACAAGCTTGGAATTGACAGATCGTTCAAGCCTTTTCAGCAAAAAAGAAGGAAGTTTGCTCCTGAGCGGAATATAATCATCCAAGAGGAAGTTGAAAGATTGTTAAACTCCAAAATTATCAGAGAAGTCAAGTTCCCAAGATGGTTGGAGAATGTGGTCGTAGTGCAGAAGAAAAATGGGAAATAGAGAGTCTGTGTAGATTACACAGACTTGAATAAGGCTTGTCCTAAAGACCCATTCCCCCTTCCTCATATCGATGCAATGGTGGATGCTACTGCTGGGCATGAAATGTTAACGTTCATGGACGCATCCTCAGGATTTCAGCAGATTCAAATGGAGCCTTCGGACCAGGAGGATACTGCTTTCATGACACCAACAGTTATATATTGCTATACTGCTATGCCTTTCGGTTTGAAAAATGTAGGTGCAACGTACCAGAGATTAGTGAACATGATGTTCAAAGATAAGCTGGGGGGCACCATGGAGGTATATATTGACGATATGGTGGTGAAATCTAAAAAGGCTGAGGATCACCTCCAGGATATCAAGGGAGCATTTGATATCCTGGATCAGTATAACATGAAGCTGAATCCTGCTAAGTGCCATTTCGGAGTGGGGGCAGGAAAGTTTCTAGGATATATGGTGACGAAAAGGGGGATAGAGGCAAGCCCGGAGCAGATTAAAGCTATCCTGGATATAAAATCACCCTCGAATATGAAGGACGTTCAACGGTTAACAGGCCGAGTAGCAGCTTTGAACAGATTTATTTCAAGATCCTCGGAAAAATGCAAGGAATTCTATGATATCCTCAAGAAGAATAAGAAATTTGAATGGGGAGCAAAGCATGAAGCAGCCCTGCAGGATTTGAAGCGATATCTCTCAACTGCACCTCTATTGATGAAGCCTGAAAATGGTGAACCACTATCCCTATACCTCGCTGTATCAGGGAATGCTGTAAGTGCCGTTCTTATAAAGGACCATGAAGGTCAGCAATATCCTGTTTATTATGTTTGTAAAAGTTTGTTAGATGCTAAAACTAGGTATTCTCATTTAGAAAAATTGATACTAGCTCTAGTTATGGCATCGACAAAGCTTAGACATTATTTTGAGACACATAGGATCCATGTTAAAACAAATTAACCTGTCAAAAATGTGCTTAGGAAACCAGAGATGTCAGGCAGGATGGCCAAGTGGTCAGTAAAGTTAAGTGCTTATGATTTGGTATATGAACCTAGAAATGCTATAAAGTCTCAGGCTTTAGCTGACTTTGTGGCTGATTTCAGTAGTGATATTCAGGATGAGGTAGACCTAGAAGTTCAATAGTTAGGAGAATCCTCAGGATCCTGGACATTATATACTGATGGTGCATCTAATGTAAGAGGAGTAGGATTGGGAATACTACTAAAATCGCCACAGGGGGACATATTACCCTAGGCTATTAGGTGTGAATTCCCTGCTACTAATAATGAGGCAGAATATGAAGCTTTAATTGCAGGATTAGAGTTGGCTAAGAATATGAGTATCAAGAATTTGCAAGTATATGTTGACTTCTTGTTAATTACTAACCATTTTAATGGATCCTATGCAGTTAAGGGTGAGAAATTAATCGAATATCTCGATATTCTCAAAAAAATAGCAGGATATTTCGATGTTTTTACACTTGAACAGGTACCAAGGGAGGATAATGCTGAAGCTGATGCCTTAGCAAATTTGGGATCATCGATCAGGATACCAGAACCGACCCAAATACCAATATTACATGTCTTATATCCTGCAACGAATCCTCAGGATAAAGAAGTAGCGGCTATTCAGGATCCTGGAGCAGAGTATCCTGAAAAGGATCCTGAATCCTGGACGGCTCCAATCGTGAGATATATCAAGGAAGGACACATCCCCGGAAATGAAAATCCTAAGGCATTTAGGATGAAGGTATCACGATTCACTATTATAAATAATGTTTTATACAAGAAATCTCTTGCAGGACCGTATTTGAGGTGTTTGGAGGATCCTGAAGCCAAAGTAGTACTTCAGGATATACATGAAGGGGGTTGTGGTAACCATATTGGGGGCAGGTCATTATTCTCAAAAGTATTAAGAACAGGATATTATTGGCCGACAATGAGAAAAGATGCCGCAGAATATGCTCGAAGATGTGATGCATGTCAAAGACATAGTAACATATTACATCAGCCTGCTGAACCGCTGTATCCTATTGTTTCCCCTTGGCCATTTATGAAGTGGGGTATGGATATAGTGGGAAAGCTTCCAAAGGCTCCAGGAGGGAAGGTTTTTATGTTGGCAATGACAGATTATTTCTCCAAATGGGTTGAAGCCGAGGCATTTGTCCAAGTCAGGGATCAAGAAGTAGTATCCTTCATAAAGAGAAATATCCTGACCAGATTCGGAGTACCAGCCGAGATAATCTGTGACAATGGTTCTCAGTTTATAAGCAAGAGAACTACTGACTTTTGCAAGAGTTGGGGAATCAAAATGATAACATCTACTCCGGTACATCCTCAAGCAAATAGACAAGCAGAATCCTCAAACAAGATAATTGTCAATAACTTAAAGAAGAGGCTTGGAGCCAAAAAAGGAAGATGGGCAGAAAAATTACCATTTGTTTTGTGGGCTGATAGGACAACAGTAAAGAATGCAACAGGCCAAACCCCATTTTTCTTGGTATTTGGAGCAGAAGCAATGATTCCAACGGAAATGGCGATACCTACTGCAAGATCTATCCTACGGGATCCTGAACAGAATCCTGAAGCCTTATGTCAGGATTTGGATACTATAGATGAAATAAGGGATGCAGCAAGGCTAAGGATGGCAGCATATCAACAAAGAATATCCAGAGCATATAACAAGAATATAAGGACTAGGAGATTTCGAGTTGGTGATTGGGTGCTAAGAAAGGCTTTTCAAAATACCATTAATCCTGCCGATGGCAAGCTAGCTCCAAAATGGGAAGGACCATATGAAGTTGAGTCAGAAGCAGGGAAAGGAGCATATAGACTCAAGAATATGGAAGGGGATATGCTACCGAGATCCTGGAATGCAATACACTTAAAGCTCAAGATGGTATGAATTCTATCTCTTTTAAATATGTTTGATTTGATTTGTTCTTTGAAGCCCAATACTAACTTAAGCATCAGAGGGGTGTTAGCCAAGCTAACACCCACCTTAGTTTAAGGATGTTTTGCAGTATATGCTTCAGGATATAGCTCCAGGATGCTCACTCAGGATACTTCGGAAGATTAGAGGATTGGCCCCCTCTCTCACGTATTAGGGATCCCGATCCCTTCAAAGGTTTAAAGGTATTCACCTTTCTTCCGAATTGGGTTTAAACACCCCGCCTGGAGCGCTAGTTATTCGGGAATAGTTCAAGGTGGCGGGACCAGTCCATGTAAAAGTGGCTGACAATTTCGTTACTATTGGCTATATCCTGAATCCTAAAGGTATGTGAGGATTGATCACCCTCTCTCACGAAAGGGTATTTTCATACTCTCTAAGGTTTAAAGGTTTTCACCTTTCTAAGTCTTGGAGTTTATACACTCCCGCCTATAGTGCACGAAAATTTGGGATTTCCCCCAGAATTCAAGGGATTTATTTCCAGAACATTCTTGGGTTTTACCCCTGTAACGTGAAAAATTGTCTATACAACGGGAGCTGATATCCAGAAGATTTCTAAGTATTTGAAGACATTGTACACATGGGACATTCCTACTAAGGCAATGATGTAAAGCTCAAAGGATAAGGCTCGGAATTAATGCACTAAGTGTCTCAGACAGGGGACATCTTCATTGGAAAAGTTGCAAAGGGACTGAGGTCTGATAATAGGATTATACCCTATTCCTGGTATGATCTTTCCTTTGTAAACATCGTTTAAGTTTTTGACAATACTATGTTTGGTAAAAGGTTAAATATCCTTATTAGGATAAATTCTCGGGATATATTCTCAAAATATATTTTCAAAATACTTTTCAGGATATTTGATTAAGATATATGAAACTGGTACTAGTTTGAAACTTTAATTAAGCAAGTACCGTCATAATAGGTTATCTTTTAACTTTCTCTGAAGGTGATTGAATTTTTAGAAATTCTATTTAATAAAAGTTTTGGTAATATATCACTGAGTATATTGATCAGGATATTTTCAAAAGATAACAATACAAAATTTTTACAAAGCTAAGAATTACATTAAGTAGTGCATGACAGAAATTGAAAGGCAACAACAAATAAGTCAAGAGATAGTTATATTATTAACAAGTCAAAAGTTGTGCTTTTGGTTTCACCTCAAACCAAGGCCCATCCGCCAAAAGCACGTTTAGTTTTTACCATACCTACATAACGGTTGAAGGTTTTATCTCAAAACGAAACCTGTCCACCTTCAACCCTTACGATATACAAAACAGATTATACTAACCGATGACCAAGGGCTTCATCCTAAAACCTAAGACCCATCCACCTTTGGTCATCGTATTGTTCTAATGCAGGAAATATAAATTGTTCGAAGACAGGAAATGTAAATTGTTTTACAGACCATAACCATGAAATTTTAGAAAGTGGGCTCCGGCCTCAGCACATATATCCATCATCTCCCACATCGCTGCATTTAAGGGTCAGCTCCCTCCTTCATCGTGACATCTCCACTAGTATCCTTTCCAGCATCATCAGCAGCATCCTCTCCATCAGCATTTTCTCCGGAGTCACCACCAGCATCCTTTGAAGCTCCAGCATCGTTCACCATTTCAGTTACCTTGGTGGGCTCCTCTGCGACAGGTTTGGAAGGGGGCTCCACAGGATTGCCGCCAAGATCTTTCAATTTCATCTCCCAGGCTTTGATGTTCCATGAGGGGCATTCGACGCCCAGAGCCCTAGCCTCGTAAGCCATTTTCAGTCTGGCCTGGAGGAGGGAGATGATGACTGAATTCTTAAGGCTCTCCCGGTATGAAGCCATATCTTGTTCATGCTGAACCTGGGCCGCGTCGGACTTAGCTTGAGCCTCTTGGGTGATCTTTTGGATGGCAGCCTGGTGGTCTTGAGCCATGGATTTATACTTAGCTTCGTAGTGTTCAGACTTGGCGGTGGCGATTGCTGCTTGATCCGTGATGGTAGCTTCAGCCTTCTTTAGTTTGCTTTCTAGCATGACATTTAAACCACATGTGTCCTCATAAAGGAATACCAGGCGTTCAAGGCCCTGCAAGGTAAAGAAACAGGTGTTGTTCTAAATGTACATTTCTATTTAGCATATGATGCAGGATACGAGTCAGGATACTAACCTGGTTAAGGAAGCCGGTCATGAATTTGCTGGATTCTATAAACCCGTGGTTCTCGAATGGAAACACGTGAGGTGTAGCGGGAGGTTCAACTTCTTTTCTCTTTCGGGAACTAGAAGCCCGGGTTCGGGATGCCGGAGGAGCTTTGGGAGCGGTGGTGGTCTTCGAGCTGGTAGGCTTCGGTGTGACGGATGACTTTGGATTGGATTCTTGCTTGGTAAGCGCGAGGCTAGAGTAGCTATCCAACTCGTCGAGTTGGAAGCCTTCGAGGTTAATAACTGGCACTGCACAAGGGAAGATGTTTTAGACTTGTTATATCTCTATACAATAAAATAATAAAAATAATTCCTGAAAATATGCTTACCAGACATGTTGGAACTCGATCTTTGACTTGAGCTTGTGAGTAGCAGGTTAAAGGTTCTTTCACCCTCTGGAAGCTTGTAGATCTCTTTTATTCTTCCTTCCGATTCAGCACTAGGGGGAGCTAGTTCTTTAAAGTTTGCTGCAAGAAAAGAAATAAACACATCAGGATGTCGGTTCAGGATGGAGGTTCGGGATATGATTGGGGATATTCCTAAAACCCTAAATCCTACCGGAAGTCAACCATCTTTTAGGAAGGTCGAAACCCTTATCAATGGAGTCTCTTTTCACAAAAAAGAATTTTCTTGTCCACTTATCCTCATTCTTGGTAGCCTTGAGGATGAGAGGGTCTTTGGAAATAGAGAATAGAAGGAATCGGCTGGAACCATGAGATCTTAAACAGTAAGCCATCGGAAAATCCTCGATGCACAGGTCGGGCATGTGACGAGCCTTAATTCCTTCCAAGGTGACTAATACGCGCCAAACCATGGGCATGATTTGGGCAAAGCTAAGGCCGGTAAGTTCGAAAAAACGAGAAATAAAAGGTGAAAACGGGTATTGGAGTCCTATGGAGAAAGGATAGGCAAAAAAGCAGACCCATTCGTCGGAACAAAAGTCCGATCGGACCTCTCGGTCGAATGGACGGAAGATTGTCCCGGCGGGAAAGGCACCGGAAGCTCGTAGGGCCGCGATATCGGAATTGTCAAAAGAACACACTTATTTTGAAGGTTTCTTAAGCAAATTTTGTTTATGGAAGGGGGAAACAGAGTCCGCCATTTGTGATCTGGTGCGGGTCACCATGAAGGATCACAATCAGAAAAGGAGACGTAAACAAGGAAAATAGAAAAGAGAGAGAGAAAGTACCTGATATTCAGTTGAAGATAAAGATAATCATAATGGGAAGTCCCTCGGTTAATATAGGCTGAATGTAGGGGTAAAGAGTAAATAACGCTTTGGAAGTTGCACCACTGTCATTTCAAGGGTCTAGTCGTATTGATTGCCTTAAGTTACGGGATAAAACTTTTAAAATATATCCGTTGGATTGGTATACCAACCGATATGTTTTGGGGACAATTGTTATGGGTCATTTTCTAAGCATACATATCTTGACCAATATCCTGCTTTTATTGTTTATTTGTGACCAGGATGCTGGACGAGGATATTGCTAACATCTTGGGCGATATCCTGAGGTTAATCGAATTAATCACGTGCAAATTAAAGACTGGGACTTGCCAACGGTCAAATGGACTTCATCTCCTCAAGACTCGGGCGTATTTGTTATGGGAGAGACGTTGAACCCGAAAGACTTGGTCTACAACGTTCGACTGAGGAATATTCGATGGATCCCGGTTATTTAGGATAGTTTGTTACATTTGTTTTACTATAAATAGATGGGGGCGGATCAGATTAAGGCACAACGCAACTTTCACACACTCTCAAACACTTTTGCTTTCTAACTTTCAACATTCACTACACACAAACACTTGTAATCGAATTACATTGTAACACCTAGTTGATCCGCACCACATCCTGCACTGTATCCTGATATTTGAAGCAATAGAAGAACAAGGCAGCTGCGATTGTCAGCTCCCGAGGTTTTGTGCCGGCGATCTAGATTGATCAAGGGCTTTCATCGTACATCACGTGTCAACCTTTACTTTTCTGCTCATTGTTTGATCATAGATACAGCTCTATATCTTGAGCCGTATCCTGAAACTGTTTTCATAACTAACTTGGTTAACATATTTCCCACACATAATTTTAGCACACTACCTCACTTAACTAATTTGATCACTAAATTGCTTCGGTAATTTTTGACCAAAACAACGTTATTTTAACGTATGTTGCAGGTTTAGTCGCAGTCTACATCAAATCAAGCTAGGAAGTCTAGAAACACACCTAAAATCTAGGTTGTCGGATTTGTATTGTTTGAGAGAACATGAAAATTCATGACAGCTTATGTGATTGTACTTGTTTATTAGTATGGGATAATGAACGCATTAAATACTGTTGCAATTTAGTTGTTATGGATTCTCTTGAGCAATCTGATTCGCCTAGTGCCGCGCCCCGATGATTCTGCCATCGGTTGGGGTGTGACACAAGCACTTAAACCAATTTTCATAAATGTTTTCAAATGAGTCAGTTAATTGTATTTACCAATGTAAACTGACGTATTTTCCAAAGACTAAGTGACATGTACCTCACGAAATAGGCTGGAGCTACTTGGCATTAAATAAGAGGATCTTGCAAATCCCTAGATGCCTAAAGTCTGTTGAACTTCATTTTGTGTTTTTATTTAAAGATCCGCCTGTGGATCTCTTTTACAACCGCATGTATATTCTTTTATTCGTACTTTGAACATTTGGGTTGTAATAGTAATTACCTTCCAAGCCTTCCGCTGTGCTATAACTGTGTTTAATTGTCTATGATGATATCAACTACGTCACGATACTCCCCACCGGGCCCACCGGATTATGTGGAAATATCAGGGTGTAACAACAAAGCAACATGTAGGGCATAAGAGTGTAGAGCCGCATGATCTGCTTGATGCTTAGGTTTAAAGATTCCCGCCTTAGCTCGAGTCGTCATAGGATGAGAATTGTTGGTGGAGGCATTAGGTGCAACGGTGGTAGTGGATGCGGGCTGAACGATGCGTTCGGTGATACTAATGAAGACGTATGGGGCAGTGGGTTCGGGTATTGAGTTAGGCTGGTGGGCAGTGGATTTGGGTGTTGAGTTAGGCTGGTAGGTAGTGGGTTCGGGTATAGGAGTGGTGACGGCATCAGTGGTATTAGTATTGGGCTGGAGTGGAGGTGGGCCTGGGGGAGCAGTGTTGGGCTGTGAAAGGGATGAGGAAGAGGTGTGGGCTGAGTTTGGTAGTGGAGTAGGAGATTGAGTGGTAATGGATCGACAAATGTGGGCTGCAAATGTGGTGCAACGGGGAAAAGGGATAGGTGGGCTGCCATTTATATTTGTATTACGTAAAGGAGAGGGTTTTGGGTTATCAGGTGGAATTGGGGTAGGTGTGTCTTCACAGAAAGTGGCAAGTATAAATTGTGAAAATCCTTTTGAGTATGTGAATCCTTAGATGGAAATAACGACTCATTGAAATGAGCATGGCGAGATATAAAAACTCGATTAGTGGTAAGGTCCAAACAACGAAAACCCTTGTGAGAGGAACTATAGCCAATAAAAACACATGGAAGGCTTCGAGGTTCAAGCTTGTGCTTGGCATAGTCACGCAGGTAAGGAAAAACTCGGCACCCAATCGACCCAAAAATTAGAGTAATTCGGTAGATGATCAAATAAAAGTTGAAAGGGAGACTTGTTTGCAAGAAGATGATATGGCACTCGATTGATAATGTAAGTTGCTGAAGTGAAGCATCGACCCAAAAGTGAGAGGGAGCATGGGCGTTAAACAACATGGCAAGACCGGTTTCAACTATATGACGATGTTTCCTTTCGGCACGTCCATTTTGTTGCGGCGTATACGGACATGAAAATCTATGAAATGTCCCATTGTCTTCAAGGATTTTATGAACCCTATGATTCACGAATTTTTCAGTTCCACCGTCACTTTGAAATTTTTTTATCTTACATGAGCATTGAGTTTGCACATGCTTAATGAAGGCGGGTAATACCGCATAAAAACCTGTTTTAGTTTTGAGTGGGTAAAACCACGTAAACCTGGAATAATCATCAATAAAGACAACATAGTATCGATAACCATCTATAGAAGTAACTGGAGCAGGACCCCATGAATCACAATGAACCAAATCTAAAGGGAAAGAAGCACGTTTATCATTAGAAACAAAGGATAAATGCTTTCCCTTTGCAAGTTGACATGAAGTGCAAATATCCAGTTTCGGTAATAAAGAAGTAACTTTCAAAAGACCACATTTGTTTAAAACATAAATAACATCAAAAGAAGTATGGCCTAAACGAGCATGCCATAGCTCATAAGAGGCTTTATTTAAGACATGGGCAACAAAAACTTGTGGATCATTTCTAAGCACATAGAGTCCATCATCAGTGCATATCCCCGAGCGAGTACCTGTTTTGTGTTCCGATCCTGAATATGAAAATAATGTTGAGAAAATAATACATCAACCAGATGATTGTCAGTTAACTTGCTTATGGATATTAACTTTTTGGTAATATTAGGAACAACAAGTACAGTACGAAGATCAATATTAACGCAAAGTTTAGATGATCCGATGTGAGTAATTGGAAGATGCTTACCATTTCCAAAAACGAATCTATGGTTACCTTTGTAAGGAGTGGAATGATGAAGACATTCCTGGTTAGGAGCCATGTGGTCGGTAGCTCCTGTATCACCGGTCCAATCGGGAGTGTCATTTGTAACGTGGCATTGGGCATGGAACGCCTTGGCTAAAGAGGCATCTGAGGCCGAAGACTGGGTAGCAAAAGTATACAGATCCGGACACGCAGAAGCATAGTGACCGGTTGTACGACATAACTAACAATGAGGGGGACGGCGATTGGTACCACGACCCCTGCCATATGATCCACGAGATGAAGTGCCACGAGAAAAACCATGATCCCGACTTTGCGTTGAAGATTCACGTTTATGTTGAACGTGAAACGCAGCCGGAGGTGTAACAAGGCTATGAAGAGATTGAGAAAACAGATCATGACTCTCTGCTTGAGCGACAAGATCACGGAATAACGGTGCGGGTTTTATGGCTCTTATTGCAACAGAGAAACTTTCATGAGAGGGACCAAGCCCACAAAGAAACCAATGTAATTTATATGTTTCGGAAACCGGATGACCGGTCGCAACAAGTTGTTCACAAAGAAGCTTAAACGTACGTGAGAATTCCGTAACAGAAGACGTACCCTTTGTAAGCTGTTGAAGAGAGTCTCGTAAGGACTGAACACGTTCAATGGACACATTGTTGTACGTGTTCTCGAGAGCAATCCAGATCTGTCGTGCACCTGTTAAGCCGAGAACCTCGGTTGCAGCCTCCTTGATTAAAGAAGAAAGAAGGAGGAAGGCAGCCTTCTGATCCGCGGCAGTCCATGACATGTATTCTGGGTTTGGCACAGTTGTGTCGTCTGCTGTGACAGTTTCAGAGGGTGGGGAAGAGCCATCGATTTGAGCTGAGAGTTTATGGAGAGACATCAGCAGGGTCATATGAGTACGCAATATAAGATAATTGGAAGAAGAGAGTTTAATAGGAGAAAGATGGGAATTGTTGTTTGTGTCGGCAGGAGGAGGCCATGGGAGGTCGTATGAAGAAGAAAGGATTTTAGAGTAAAAAAGAGGGGGAAGAAGATTAGGCTGATACCATGTGGAGAAAATAAAATCAACCTCAAACGTGATAGAGGGTTGAGGGATATATTTATACTAATAAAATACAAGTATCTCTCCTATAATCATGGAGAGTCAATAACAAGATACAAGAAATACAGGAACTAGAATAATTACAATTAATACAGATATTCACAAATTATTTCCGCTAATAGGTGTCAATTCCACAAAGAGTTCAGATGACACTCAATTCAAGCTGATAGTAAGATGTAATTCAAATATGATTTTGGTTTGGTTGTTGATATTATTTAATTACTTGAAATAGCAACAAAATACGTGATTCAAATTCAGATGAATGATATATGATCACACCTAAGTTTGGATTTGGCAGTGCTATGCATAAGCAACTTAACTACCTTAGAAAGCTACATAGCATAACCTTGCTTAAAACATGCAATTGATAGTCAACTTTTTTTTAACGACAAATTTCTTTTATTCCCTGCTGTCTGTGGGACTTAACCCAAGGTCTTTCCCTCTCAAGGTGTTTAAAGGCTTTACCCATACGTTACAATTTTATATTTACTTTTTTTAACGTTGGTAATTGATAAAGTAAAGATACATAAAATAATCACAATAAATTAAACACACACTATCAGACTTTAAAATCATACACTTGATCTTTTAAAGATTGAACTGATAAAGTAGGAATGCATGAAGAGATAATGAATATAGATCGTGAATTATGCAGCATGCGCTATCACTCCAATCCATAGTCATTCAATATTTCTCCATTTTAGTTATGAATGGTTTTATGACTTGCACCACATCACATTGTAATATGTCTTCCTAAAAAGAAAGGAAGATCTTGGTGGAGAAGACAATAAATTATCAATATACTACGTGTTTGTACCTCCCTATTCTCATTAGCTAGGTACAATCATGTAGTAAATTGACCATTTCTGGTCTTTTCTACCAAGATATTCTTTTACAATGAATAGATATAATAAAAATACACACTATTTCTTTCCAATGTTGCCTTACATTGTTAACATCTGTAAATGCAGTACCTTTGTGACAGATGATTATCAGTATCACACAGAATTGATAGCAACAATTAAGGGGGAGTTTGTTTCACACCCCAACCGATGGAGGAAACATCGGAGTGAGACGAAATAGATTGCAAGAGACTTCATAACATTATTTGTGACAAGTATCTAAGTAATAAATTTTATTCCATTTCTAAAGAGTCAATTACAAGGACTTGAAACAAATACAACATGAATAATGAAATACAATACAATAAGAATACAAATTTAAAGTGTGTATCTAAGCATCCTACTAGATTCCATGAATCACCAATATCATCGTTGAACCTGCAACATGTTTTAAAAGTGTAGTTCAATACAAAAAGTACTGGCGAGCATACAAGTTTGGTGCGTAGTATATAAGTATAAAAATGATAAGGAACAATCCACATGGCAAACCTAGTTATCAAGATTAACGTATTAAACTGGCATGCGATTTACAAGTCAACCCTCTGTTAACGCAAGTATGAATGAATAAACCTAACATGACCTCTCGTTCACGGGCGGTGCGTTACTCCTATAGCGCTATACATGTTTAGTGGAGGCTTGTATGAAGCTAATGACAAGTTCATCACATAAGAATCACCCAGAAAACATGAATCACGCATAACAAGTAGTAAGCATGTATTAGATTGTATGTTTATTTGCATAAGAATATGTATAATAAGTGTGTTTTGTATTGTAACACCCCGTGTTTTCGAGAAGTCAAAGTCAAAGTCAAGGTCAAAGTCAACGACCGATTTCGCGCGACTTGACTTGTAGTAGATTTCTTTTATGTGTTTAATTTAGCTGTATTATGTGGAGTAAGTGTCAATAATTACAATAATCTACGTGTGTTATTCGCAATCTATCCGACTTACGACTGTGAACTATAGGAAGTAACAATGCGATAAAGCTAAACGATAATCAAACTATGCTAATCAAATCGACATCGAATCGAATCGCAACTCAAACTGCGCACTTAGTTATTGTTATACGTGTGTGTGTGCCTTATGTGTTACTTGTGCATGTTCATTTATGTTATGTGTGGTGATCAATCAAATCGCAATCGAACTCGAAACGCAATCGAACCCAGTCGAAATTGAACTATGATAATTAGTGCTAGATATAGTAGTTGGGACTAAAAGTAATTTGAATAGGAAACTCTATCGTATCGCATCGATCACAATCGAAATCGACTCAGCAAAAATCGTCACGTCAAACACACAAACCAAGTGCCATCCGGCCGGATAGCCATTTGGCCATGAGTTAGGTGCCATCCGACCGAGATGTCATCCGACCGGATTGTCATCCGGGCGGTATGCCATCTGACCGGACAACACTTTCCCCTTTTGGAATTCTATAAATACCCATGTCACTCTCAAATCTTTCTACTTTTGGAAACCTCTGTCCGACCATCTCGTGTTCCTCACCTTTTCTCTGATTTCTCTCAATCCCGGTAAGATCTCGACCTAAATCTTGTACTTTCTTGACCTACACGCACTCCTACACCTTTCTATCTTTTAAATCTTAACTTTTAACCGTAAAATCTCTAGATTTGAGGTGTTCTAGGATGATGTCATCACGAGTTCTTAAAGAACTTCATGTTTTGGCTTCAATCCACCGAGAACAACTCGGATCTAACCGATTTCCACACAAATAAACAAGGATCTATACTAGATCTAAACATAAACAGAGTGAAAAAGGATTGAAAGATGGTTTCTAACTTTCTTTCAACTCTTTTGCACTCAATACGCTTGAAACCGATAGAAACAGATCTAGATTTAGTCCTCCGCTCATTCTTAGTGTTGTGCTAGCTCCAGATCTGGATTCTACTCATGAGACCACCGATTTCGGGTTAAATAAGAACCACCGTCTTGAATTGGTTAACTGGCCGAACTAGGGTGATACCTGGTTGATCAGGTTACTGGGATCAAGATGGGATTCTGTTGATTAACACGTCGTCAAAACGTCTCGATAAAACGACAAACAACCAAAACGACCAAGTGTAAGACGAATGGAACAATCAGAACGGAATGTTGTCCGACCGGACTGCTGTCCGAGCGGATAGGCTACCCGAACGGATAACACCTTGGGTTCCACACTTGATCAACTCTAACTGAAGTTTAAGTATCGAACGAATTGCCATCCGATCGGACTACCATCCGACCGGATTACTCTTCGGATCATGAGATACTAGGACTTTAAAGACTTAAACAATTTTCAACATGTTTACTAACGGGGTTGCCACCCGGTCGAATGGACATCCGACCGAGTGACTCCTCTGCTGAGAACTGGTTCTCACCAAGTAACCTCGTCACTAGAGCCGCCGTCCGACCGGACTACTGTCTGACCGGACTACTGTCCGACCGGATGACCATCCGAACGGATTGTCATCCGCATGACTGACCGGCCGATCGACCGACTTGAAGGATAGAGATACTTCAATGTTTTCAAAATTCTAAAACGAAAACTTCAAAAGACAAGCCATCATACATAAACACATCTTTCTTATAGGAAGAAACAATCCACTCGAATAGTCTTCCGACCGGACTACCGTCCAACCGTATGACCATCCGAACGAATTCTTATCCGCACGGATTTCTTGTCCGATTGGATTACCATCCGACCGAATTGTTGTCCGACCCACTCACATTTTTGTACCTTTTTCCCGTCACTTATCGTTATGCTATCGAACTATTTAGGCTAACCTTACTCGCTAAGCGCTCCCTTCAATCCATCAACCGCTGTGAGTATACTTGACCCCTTTTTGCTTTATGCACTTTTGGGTGTTACATACGTTACAACTATTCAAATCACATCAAACACACTACTCAATACTATTTGAACGCAAACCGTTAATGCATGTTATACGTGGCTTATGAATGCTTGTTTGTTGTGTTTACACATGGAATGCTGTCTACCTGCCTTAGCAACGATAGTACTATAGTTTGGACTCAGCACCCGTTCACACGGGGGTTATTAAGGACAATTACTTGCATGGATTACGGTGGTAATCATGTATTGCGAACTGCCTCGGGCAGTCAACCCGCAGTCATTGGTATCGATGGATCTATGTCGATAACTAACGTACTTCATTTCACTATGTGTACGTGCTGGTTATGCGTAAACGAATTCGAACTCTATATGCTATTATCAAACTTGTATGCTTACTTTTACATTTTATGTATTGACTTTATTTTAACGTATGTGACAGGTGCTTAAGTTGTTTGTATGCCTAGCTCACTGTGAAATCGAGGCTAGGAAAGGTCTAGGATGCTCTCTGCGCAGTGATGAAATCGAAGCTAGGAAAAGAGGTCCTAGAAACCAATAAATAAACTATCTATGTATAAATCTGAGTTGTCGGAACATAATTATTTGCCTAGATTTTATCGTAATAATTTGTTTACTGTTTGAGACATGGTGTGGGACATGTTATTTTAAATTGAATGGTAATGATAGTTGTTATGGAAACTTTTAGACAATCTGTTTCGCTCAGTGCCATGCCCCGATGATTCCGCCATCGGTTGGGGTGTGACATGTATATAAAACATGTTACACCCAAAAGTGCGAAAACGGTAAAATGGGTCAAGTATACTCACAAAATTGCTAAGTCTTCCGATTATCCAAGCGTTGACGAGTGTATGAGGTTGGGAGGATGAACGTATGAGGGTTAAAGTTCTAGGTATGTTTAGAGTTGAGATTTGGGATTTAAAAAGGAATATGTAAAGTACATATGCGAAAGTAATCATCTTTAACACATATGGAGTTTTAGATGATGTAACCAATTCTTTAACAAGTGAACATTAGTTCATCATCAAGGTTGATTACTTAGATAATATTTAGGCTATGTAATATGTTAATATATCAAACAGATCAAGCATGAGGTAGGAGGATGAATCCTCCATATAGGAACCTCTTAAGTGTCATAGAATTCATGTAGGAGGTAGGAAGAAAAGTCTTCCATTTAGGCACCTCTAAGTGTTCACCACTACACTTGATGTTATGAACATTGAAGGAGGGTCATGAACTTACAAGTAATAGTAGAATATGACTAACTAATCTATGAGAAAACATCAAGCAATGTGTGGATTTACAAGTAGGATAGCCCAAGCTAATCCTAAATCACACAACCATCAAGTCTTGAACTTGAACATCACTTGTGGGTTAAACCCTTTAACAAAACAAAAAGTTTATGAGATTTATACCTCTGATTTTGAATGTCTCAACCTTGTTTTTAAGCCTAACTAACCATAGAAGTGGTTATAAGCATAAGGACATAGGTTTGAGATGAGTTTCCTCAAGTTTAATCAAGTTTATCAATGTTTGAAACAAGAACAGAAAAATTAGTCAACTTTGGAGCCCTTTTGGCAACGTTCCAGGGTCTGGTTCTATGTGGAAAACCAATGGAAACGAAGCTAAGGTTAATCCAAGCATGTAGGAAAAATAATCGAGTGAATCGGACAAGAAATGAGGAACTTATGCTTGTTTTAGTGAAGCAAGATAATTATGCTCGAACTCTGATTTCGCAGCTGATTATGGACGATTTTGAGAGAGTTTAGGAGTGCAAAGAAAGTGAAAAATGCTTGGATAGCACTTGGGTTTTATAGGGGAAGGTTGTGGTTGGGTTAGGTGAGCATTTATGATGTTTAGTTGGGAGTTAGCATTAAAAAAAGACAACTAACCACAACTTAAATTTTTGGCCAGCTTTGTTACTTTTATTATTATTTTTTGAGTTAATTGCCCGGATGGTCCCTGTGGTTTCCCATTTTTTCACGTTTAGTCCCCATCTTTTCAAAATAGCATGTTTGCTCCCTATGGTTTGCTCACTTGTTACTCGGGTAGTCCCTAAAGTGGACCAAGGTTAGTGTTTTCAGTTAAGTCTATGAGAAATTACTAAATTACCCTTAATGATAAAAAAAAATAATACTAAAATTAAAGAAATAGATGTGTGAGCCCCCATCTTTTATATTTAAAACCTAAAATATAACCACCGCCTCCAGCCACTGTCACCACCTCCCACACAAGCACCTGCAAATCACCTCCTTCCTCCACCACCACCTCCTTTCACCACAACCACCACAACCTATTTTCACCACCACACCACCCTTCCGCTCTCTACCAAACAGCCCCAAACCCATCAAACTGCGCATAAACCATCATAAACACCTAAAAAGAGGGTTGTCGGAAAGTGAAGCGGCTGCGGTTGTTGGAGCCGGATCCGGAGCCGTTGGAGCCGGTGGGTCATGTTTGCGTCTTTCCACAGTGGTGCGTCCTCAAAATTGTTTGTTGTTTGCCACCGCTACTCCGAATCTCGCCGGTCGTCGCCGCCCCTAGATGCCAGCCATAGCCCTCTACCCTATCGGCTCTGTATTTTATTTTTCTCCTCTTTTCTTACACAACTAACTCACTTTTGTTTGGCTAATTGTTTGCTGAGACATTTTTAGGACTTGATAGTTAATTGATTTTAGGATTTGATTGTTAACTGTTAGGAAGAAGACTAATTGTTTGTGGGATTTGATTGTTGATTGTTTTAGGGATTTGAATATTAACTGCTGGGAGAGAGATATGGGTGGATTGGGTTGGAGGTAATGGTAGCAGGTGGTGGTAAGTGGTGGCAGTGGGTGGGGTTAGGGGTAGATGGTTTATGGTGTTGGTAATGGAGAAGAAGGTTCAGGGATGTTTTTGGTTTTAAATATAAAAGATGGGGCTCACACATCTATTTCCTTAATTTTAGTATTATTTTTTTTATCATTAAGCGTAGTTTGGTAATTTCGCATAGACTTAACTGAAAAAACTAACTTTCATCCACTTTAGGGACTACCCGAGAAACAAGTGAGCAAACCATAGGGAGCAAACATGTTATTTTGAAAAGGTGGGGACTAAACGTGAAAAAATGAAAAACCACAGGGACCATCCGGGCAATTAACTCTTATTTTTTTATATCATTAGTTGGGTATTTTTTTGTTTATTAATGTGTTACATGTTGTTTAATATGTATCCAACATGTAACAAGGTCTAAAATGTATAGTATACATGTTTTTAAGTAAGAAAAAGAAGGAAACATGTAACTATGTAGAAATCAAGTATGTATAATATATGTTTAGGTATCAAATAAGAGAAAAATATATATGTTAGTCTTGTAATTGAATAATCAAGCATTTGTATGTATGGTCAATTTGAAATTATGAATACACGATCGTTGTTTGCGAGTTAAAATTACGTTTATGCGAATCACGAATCATGTATTAAACGAATGTATATTTCATATAGAAGATCAATTTTATTACGATCAAAGTCTCGGTTTTAAAATAATTCGAAATAGGATACGATTACAAGAGAAATAACTTTATGAAAATAGAAATACAAGGCACGCTTTCTAAATATGGGAGGTTACGAAAAAGCAGGGCGTTACAGTCTCCCTTCCTTTAGAAAATTTCATCCCGAAATTTATTCAAAAGGAAGACCTTTGAAAAAGCGGTTTGGTTCAAATGATGGACTAAAATTGAGATTTGAAGTTTGATGCGTGTTGAAAAGTATGAAGTTTCGAGGAACGAAAAGATAGGTTTGTAAAAAGGGTTCGTTTGTCTAAAATGATTCGAGGCATTAAGCATAAGTAAAACGTGCATGTGTGTGTATAGACAAGCGAGTTTAAACAAATTTGAATAACTCAATGATGAGGTATTTTAAAATGTGTTAGCTAAGAAGGAAGCTTTCATATAAAATGTTATGTATTTTGATTAAAAGTGTGGTCGCACTTTTGGTTGTAAGAAAAATGTTTCATTGGATTTAAAGAGCATTGACAATCTCAGTTTTGTAGAGAATTCTTTATCGGTGAAAAACGAGAAAGTTAGGTATTTTAAATAAAAAAATGGTTTTGGGAGGTAACGGCCAACTAAGTATGTTTGCGCATAAATAAAGAATGGAAAATAGTTCTAACCAAGAAAGTATTTTAGGATTCGAACGTGCAAACAGACTTGATAGTAAATGAGGTTTGTATATAAGACAAAGAATAACAGAGAGTAATAGGAGTATCGAAGTGAACGATTGACTCTTAATGAACGCAAGTATAAGAATGGCATAAGTATTGGATAGACGAAAGTAGCGTGTTAAGAATGGAGTCTCGTCATGGATAATCGATTATAATGCGTTTGTGAGTTGTCTAAAGTTTGTATTATGTCCAAAGGTCTTCAAAACACTGAATTTCTCATGGCACGTTTTATGAGAGTTTGGTAACGTGGTGAAAACACTTATATATAGGAAGTACCAGCGGCGTATCCACCATGCTTTAACCATGCTATGTCAGTTTCGTATTCAGTGTCATGTTACGTTCCGTGTCTTACCATACACAGTAGTACACTCTATGATTCTCATGCGCCTATCACTACAATCCCGTGTGCGTCCGCGATTATTTTGATTGTTGCATGATCCGCATAGCTTGTACTAGTTGTGTATGAATCAGGGTATACGTAAATTTGAAAATAAGAATGTGTGCATATAAGATTGTAGTACATAAGCAAGTCCATGCTTAAGTATTTATGAAACCCACGTAAGCGAATCCCTTGGATTCCGCTCGCGTACTGGTACGAATGTATGTATCATGAGTAAGAATGAAAGTATGAGCATAAATATAAGTTTAAGTATGATTATTCACATAAGTATGAGTATAGACATAAAACGTAAGAGTAGTACGAGTATAATACGTATAAGCATAAAACGTATGAGTATAAGTGTAGGTACGAATAAGGAAAATTACGTATATAGTGTATGTTGGAGCATAACGAATTTGGGCATATAAAACGTTTGAGAAATTTAAATACGTAAAACGAATGACATAAGCGATTTCGTCGCGTGGTATCGATTAAAACGTGTATGGTGATATACATGTATAGTTGTTTAAGCGAAATGTTGAGTTTATTGAATCAAAATAGATCGAGTTTGAATTTGGAAGGTAGAATATAGTTTGTAGATGTAGGACAATATAAAGTATTCATTGGTTATGCATAACGTGTTTTGTAACGAATGGAAATGCTACTTTTGTTTTAAAAGAGTTTACGTGTTGAAGGTTATCGGTCCCTATGAAGTCTTCTTGCCCGCGTGTTTTGAAATTTGAATGACGAATTAAGCGGTGTAGAAAAGTTTTCGAAAATAATAAGCTCGCTTCATTTGCACCAAAACAAGAAATTTTTGAATTTTGGAGGTTCTTGTGAAAACATTGATCCTTAAAAAAAATTCTAACAAATGATTTGTTGATGTTGAAAAGAGTCCTTGGTAAAACTATCATATAACATCTATAAGATCTTATAAGTGTATGAGAAAGGTTGGTTTGATTTCCGATTGAGAATGAAAGTTTTTAGTATGGTGATATAACGTGAGTGTGTTTTAGTGATTAAGTCGAATATGAAGTTCATGGGCAAGAGATTCATTGGACCGATTAAATTGATAGGTAGCAATTCGTAAGGTTTTGAAATTTGGGTAGTAAAACGTTTTAAGACATGATTAAGAATCTCGTGCATATGAGTTAAGTGAAAATAGATTGTAGGATAATAAGTACATTTGATAAAACAATGTATTTTGAAATTTACATAAGTAGGTATGTTGATAAATGATAAATGATCTAGGTATAAAACATGATCGGGTTTGCGTAATAAAATATTTGAAGGGAAGTTTTGGTAACGATCACCTAGGTAAGGGAATCACCCCTAACTCGTTGGTGAGGTCCTTTGAAGAAAAGAAGGAGTGAAGTTAATCGTCAAGGTAAGGAAATCACTCCTATCTCGATGATACGTCCCCATTTTGGGGCTACAAGGAATGTAAATCAAAGCGAGTGGCGTTTTTGAAATCATGCATGTGAATGAGGTATAGATGTAAGAAATATTTAGTATGATGTGTGATGCGTGTCGAGTGTGATATATTTTTATGTATATTTTTTGTCCTTTTTAACACTTTAGTCAAGTTTTAAATTTATAAAACATGATATTTTACTAACACTAAACACACATATGTGCAAGTGCACCCATCGTGAGCGTAGTATAACGTTGGTAAGATACCGAGGTCGTCCAAGGACACGAGAGCTTTTAGTACCGGTTTATCCTCAACGTCTAAACAAATCAAAATTTAGAAAAAAAAGTTTAAAACATGAAAATAAAAAAACTAAAAATGCTGAAAATAAAAATAAAATAAAAACAGATAGACAAGATGAATCATTTGGATTCGACTCGCCTTTAGTGTAACCTTTGATGATTTCCGCACTTTTGCACTTTTTAAGAGATTATCTTAGTTATAGTAGTAGGCCCCTATTTGGATGGTGACGTTACCCTCAACGCAGTAGTTTGAGTCAGCAAGGATACAATCCTAAAGGGTCGGAATATTGAAAGATAATTAATTAAGTTATTAATGCGTAATGTGGTAGGCCCCTCTTTTGAAAGATAATTAATTAAGTTATTAATGCGTTACCCTCGGCTAAGTGGTTTGAGTCAGCAAGGATACAATCCCAAGTAGCCGGGTTAATGTATTAATAGTAGTTTACATATGAGGGGATCAAGCCATTCGCACCCCCACCATCCAATACTAGTGGGTATTGAAGGAGGTCCTAGTAAGCTTGACCAAGGTCCTTGCAGGATCTATACACTAAACAAGGCAAGAACCTTACCAAACCATTCCCTTAACCCCCGACCAGGTAGCCAACATATCTCTATACAGACCGTAGAGATATGAATGGTGTAAATCTTTTATTTTATATAGACAGTAAAATAACGCCAAGACACCACGGACAAATGATAAGGAAGTTTCACCTTCAACATAAGAAACTAGTTATTAAAGTCATTAATACAAAACCAAATAAAAAGTGCGAAAATATTAAAAAATCAAAAGTATTACACTAAATGCTTGTCTTCACCAAGTGATGTAAGAGACTTGGGCAAACATGGCCTTTGATTGTCAAGAACTCTTACTATCAATCTTGTATCCCGAGACTACTACACACACTCTATGATGGATGATGGATGATGGTGGTGGATGTGGGTGTTGTGATGGTGGTGGAGTGTGGGTGAAGTGGGAGAGGTGGTTTTTCAAGGGATGCTTTTGAAGTGAACCAAGCACCTCTATTTATAGCCTTCACAGAAGCCTGGACACGGCCCCGTGTCCATTGGGCACGGCCCCGTGTCTATCCACTTTCTCTTTCTTAATTAATTGCAGTTTGTTTGCATTAGTTGACCACGCCCCCGTGTCCGCTGGGCACGGCCCCGTGTGCAGAAGCGTATCTGTACTATCAAGATTTGCTTGGATTCTGCGAATCTTGGCGTTGAACACAGCCATGTTGAGCTGGCCACGCCCCCGTGTTGGGAAATAGAAGCTTCTACAACTTTGTCTTTTCTGCAGACACTTGCGCACGCCCCCGTGTCCGCTGGGCACGGGGCGTGTTCAGCCTTCTGATATCTTATTTTTGCTTGGGAAGATGCTGTCGAGGGGTCGGGCATGCCACGTTTATTCCTTTTCTTGTAGTTATGTTAGATTTAGCTGTATTTTTGCTTCTTTTGTCCATTTGCACTCATTTAATCCTGAAAATACAAAAGGAAGACAAAAGCACACTTTTTCCAACATTAGTACTAAAAAGGGTTAGTTTTACGCCTCATTTGATGTAATTTATTTGTTGCATTTTACACACATCAATGTGTATATAAGAAAACAATCTCAAAAGAAATTCGAATTTGAAAAGGGAGAATTGCATCATATAAGATTGATAATAGTAAAACGTAGGTTCGGTTAAAACTGGGGTTGTTCCAAAACAAAACTTTGACTAAACCAAAGTGGTCGAAAATTCTTTTGAATTTGAGAAACATGCTTTGGCCTAATAGGTGGAATACCCTCGCCGATATTTCGGTTAACGGTATTCACCCTTCCAGTTACTACATGTTCCAAATCAATCGAATATTCGAGACTTGGTGAGATTTTTTTTTTGATCCAACTCAATCGAATATTCGAGACTTGGTGGGATTTTTTTTTGAAAATCAAGGAGTTGGACCAGTCGACAAGATGCGGGTTTCACCCCTAACTTGACGATTTCGTACCCTAAGTGTGGTTGGTACTCGTCGGGTAAAAATTTAATTTTGACACTTTGACGAGGGTCCACTAGAATTCGAAATGGAAACTCTTCATCAAGGTGAGGATGTCACTCCTAACTTGATGGCGAATCTCGTGTAAAAAGAATAGGTGGGTTGAGAGTCGTTCACCAAATTGTGGGTTTCACGCCTATTTTGGTGAAGTCGTCTCGTTTATGTAATACGAGTGGTTTCGATTTTTGTATAAATGAGTAAAATGACGTATGTTCAAAAAAAAATAACAAGTATAAACACATAAAGCATTTCAAGAAAATAACACGTAAAAGACATATCAAGAATAGCACATAAAGATGTTTCATAAAAATAACATGTGAAGCAAGTATGGTCGAATTTGGTGCTTAACTATAGACTAGGTCAAAAGCATGGCAATTTTTCCAAATTCCCTATAGTTATGGCTCTGATACCAATCTATGACATCCCAACCGATGACGGAAACATTGGAGTGAGATGAAATAGATTGCAAGAGACTTCATAATACTATTTGTGACAAGTATCTAAGTAATAAATTTCATTCCATTTCTAAAGAGTCAATTACAAGGATTTGAAACAAATACAACATGAATAATGAAATACAATACAATAAGAATACAAATTTAAATTCTGTATCTAAGCATCCTACTAGATTCCATGCATCACCAATATCATCGCTAAACCTGCAACATGTTTTAAAAGTGTAGTTCAATACAAAAAGTATTGGCGAGCATACAAGTTTGGTGCGTAGCATATAAGTATAAAAATGATAAGGAACAATCCACATGGCAAACCTAGTTATCAAGATTAACGTATTAAACTAGCATGCGATTTACAGGTCAACCCTATGTTTATGCAAGTATGAATGAATAAACCTAACATGACCTCTCGTTCACGGGCGGTGTGTTACTTCTATAGCGCTATACATGTTAAGTGGAAGCTTGTACGAAGCTAATGACAAGTTCATCACATAAGAATCACCCAGAAAACACGAATCAAGCATAACAAGTAGTAAGCATGTATTGGATTGTTTGTTTATGTATTTGCATAAGAATATGTATAATAAGTGTGTTTTGTATATAAAACATGTTACACCCTAAAGTGCAAAAACGGTAAAATGGGTCAAGTATACTCACAAAATTGCTAAGTCTTCCGATTATCCAAGCGTTGACGAGTGTATGAGGTTGGGAGGATGAACGTATGAGGGTTAAAGTTCTAGGTATGTTTAGAGTCGAGGTTCGGGATTTAAAAAAGGAATATGGAAAGTACATATGCGAAAGTAATCATCTTTAACACATATGATGTTTTAGATGATGTAACCAATTCTTTAACAAGTGAACATTAGTTCATCATCAAGGTTGATTACTTAGATAATATTTAGGCTATGTAATATGTTAATATATCAAATAGATCAAGCATGAGGTAGGAGGATGAATCCTCCATTTAGGAACCTCTTAAGTGTCATAGAATTCATATAGGAGGTAGGAAGAAAAGTCTTATATTTAGGCACCTCTAAGTGTTTACCACTACACTTGATGTTATGAACATTCAAGGAGGGTCACGAACTTACAAGTAATAATAGAATATGACTAACTAATCTATGAGAAAACATCAAGCAATGTGTGGATTTACAAGTAGGATAGCCCAAGCAATGTTAAACCCTGACATGTTAAGGGAGTTAAACCCTGACATGTTATGAGGGTTTAAACCTTGACAGTGGCATGAGGGAGTAAACCCTTACAAGTCATGAGAGTGTAACATGTCATCATATTGTAATTGTTTAGGCTAGTGTCAAGGTTTATGTGTTCTAGCCTATATATACATGTTATATTAGGTTTTTGTACGTATTCGATTCAATCTAGAGAGTTTTAGAGGGACAAAGTGTGGGTTTAGGCTTTTGTAGCCAGTTTGTTTAGGTGAAAAGATGTGTAGTGTAATGTTCCTTGTGTTTGTCATCGATCCAGGGGGTCCCCGGGACGTTCAGGTGGTATTAGAGCATGGTTACCGATTCAGAATGGTCTAACCTCCTTTTTCAGATCACCATTGCACCTGATTTGATGTTTGTTTCCACCAAACATCATGGAGATGTGAAATTGCTATGTGTTTTTTTGATGATTTGAGAGCTGTTTATCGATTATGTTTTATAAAAGAGCTATTAGGAGATGATTAATGTAACGACCCTCCTAGAACCCTTAACGTGACCCTAAAACTTTCCTTATGTATCCCGTACATGAAAAACGGACCCGAGATACCTTCGTACTTGCAAAAATCAAGAAAAACAAAGAATAACAGTCTGTCGCGGGGCGCGACAGACCCTCCTTTAGCCGTCGCGGGGCGCGACTGAGCAACATGTGGCGGAGCCACAGCCCGCCACATGGCATGACACGCGTCGACACCCTTGGTGACTTAGCAACAACTGCCGTCGTCTTTATGGCCCTCGCAGGGCGCGAAGGCTGAGCCTTCATCTGTCGCGGGGCACGATAGCCCTCTATTTCAGCTATAAAAGGGGTTGAGACCTGCATTTCAACTCGTTCAATTTTCTATTTTCCTCTCAAACTTCTAAAGGGCTAAAACTATAGCCTAATACCCTCTAAGAAGTGAAGCTCTGCCTCGTTGTAAGTATTATAACCCTGCTATTACCCTACACGATTGATCTAGGATTCTGTAATGGATGTCGGCTTCGCCCGACTCAGTCATTGGAATTCTGTCTTGTGTGTACACCCGATTGATATAGGATTCCTTAATGCATGTCGGCTCTACCCGACTCGGTCATTGGGAATCTGTCTCAAGTTGTACGGTTAATGCAATCTGGGTTATTTTACTAACACCTGTGCATTGTTTCTATAAATAATAATCAGGAGAATCAACAGGAAGTTATAATATTATCAGGAAGCTATTACCAGAAAATCTGTAGGAATACCTAAATCTAGAAATGTGAGTACATCTTGCTTTTTCTCACTATTTGTGAGTTAATCCTTCTTTTTATAAACTGTTTTTACAAAACCTCAATGTTTTAAATTATATTTCACAGTGATTGAGTATTTGTAATTCTACAATTATCGTCGGTATGTTGGGGTTTGTATACAAAATTTGTTACTACACTGTGAGTAGTAACATTACCACCAGTCATGGATTGACAGTACCGTGGGTGGTAATTAAGGTAGAATGGTAAACAAATGTAATTGCGAGATCGCCCTTAATGCTGTAAAATTATAAACCTGTTTTGATTAAACTAGGATGCACTCACCAGTATTTCTTGCTGATAAAATGTTTTAAACACGTGTTTCAGGTAACTTAGTAGGAAGCCTATAAAAGCCAGCTGGAAAGCACTGAAGGCTTAGAAAAGTGGCTATAAAAGTTACCTAAATAAAAAGAAGAATTGTTTTCAATAATTAAGGTTTATCCCTATAAATATGTTACAAATGAAAAATCGGGTTTCGTCCCATTTGTTGCTATAAATGTATGATCATCAAAACTTAGGTTTCATCCCATTTATCTATTTTAAACATCTTGGTGTTTAACTCTGATAAAAATATTTCATAACTACGGTCCTGATGAAACTTTCCGCTGCCAAATTGATAAACACCGATACCATCTGACTGGCTCGCGACTCCTGCTCCCAGGGTGGGGTCGGGGGTTATGACAGAAGGTGGTATCAGAGCTAAGCCAGTTGTTTAAGCCATTTAGGTGTTCTTCTAATACCTAAACCTTAAACGTTACTGTTAGGAAAAAAAATATCTTATGTGTTATCCTGTGAGCATAAAATCTTAATATGTTTATTATGATTTTTATGTCGTTTAACCAATTTTGAATTCCCAATATGTGTTACCCATATCTGTATCTTACAGTTATGCTATATTTAATATATATCTAAATATAGATGATATATTAATAATGTTATGTCTTATCAATTTTTATGATATATTATATATATCATATATTTATATAAATATGATTCAACATGAAATTTATAACATTATAATAATATTACGATATTAACATTAATATCTCCATATTAATATAAGATAACACAATTCAGGTATGATAATTCGAAAAATATCATAATATAAATGTATTATACCTAAATAATTTTATGTCATTTAAATTCTCAGTATGTGTAACCCATATTCGTATCTTACAGTATGTTATGCTATAAATATAAAAAGAGGATTCACAAATATTAATATTAATATTAAATTTTGTAATATATATCACACACATATATTTATGTGAATACGATATAAATTATAATAATATTATGATATTGACTTTAATATCTTAATCAAAGATATAAGATAACACCCCTTAGGCATGATGTCACTAAAATATCATAATATAAAATGTTGTTTGATACATGTAATATAATTTATTATTTATGATATAAACCCTAAAATTTTACTCAACTTAAGTCTATATTTTTGTCAAAGTTTTGACAAGTCATATAATTATATTATCTTTGTTAACATATAACATTTTAGCATACTTAAAACATGTCTATTGTTTAGATATGATAATTAAGAACAAGATTTTCATGATAGCTCTATAAAAATATTATTCCATATGATTATATTATATCCATATAAGCACATGTACATTTCCATTTATACGAAAATTATGCAAATATATATATATATATATATATATATAAAGTATTTAATATTTTATAACCTATATTAATAAAACCAATGATACTTTATACAAATAAGTACAAAAATATTTGGTATTGTATAACTAGATGATTTAAAATATATGTACACCACACATACATATCAACAGGAAATAATTTAAGGATTTTTCTAATAGCTCAACTTATTCCTTAAATTATATATGTATATTCTGCTATAGGAATAATACTTCACTACTTAATATATTAAGGATCAAATTTAAAAAGACTAAACTCTGTATTATCTATTTCTTTAATAAATATGATAAATTAAGAAGTCAAGTTCTAAATATATTATAATCGAAATAAGTCCACCTGTCAGTTAAATGTTAAATTGTTCTAAAAGATTATTTAAATTCCTTTCGATGGATTTACCTTTTTATTTCTAAAAATATTTTGTTTAATAAATATAATAGAAATTTATTTTGTTATTGTAATAAAACAAAGTTATGGAAATAAAACAGGGTAATTAGTACATTTAATTATGTAATAGAATTCTTATAATTTGGTCTTATATATATTTCAGGAAACTTTAAAACTTTATATTATTACGTAGGTGTATGCAAGACACACATTTCTTGATAAAATATACAATATGATAATCAAATATCTCCTGCAAAAAAACAAGCTTTATTATATAACAGAAGAAAACAAACCTACATATTTACTCAAAAATCTATTTTGATACCCACCTTTAGTTCAAAAGATACCTTAAGGATATTCATACTAGCATTACCTCTTGAAAAACAATAGTAGGTCAATGATGGATCAGAACCTCATATAAAACCCTTACCTCTAGCCACAACCATAATTTCTACCTATGAACTCTGAAATACAATTGAATTATGACAATATAGGAAAGAAACAACACATAATATAATATATATATATATATACATATATATACATATATATATATATGTATATATACTTTCCTTATATTTTGATAAAATATATGGTGAAAGTGAAAGTGTTACAATATAATATGTACATATTTACATATATATCTCATTGCATCGTACTAATAAGTACGATTATAATAGTACTAATAGGAACAACAAAAAGATGCCTATATAATTATTTAGTTCTGTGATAATCATATATGAGCATGTTTGTAATCCAGATGTCAAGGAAAATTGTGTACAATCAAGGAATCCAGGCTAGTAATGAGAATTCCGTGGATAAAAGTACTATAGAAAATATAATAGCTCAAGGAATATCGAATGACATACCTTCGATCATTGAAGCTATTAAAATTTCTATGCCTATCAACAAAAGTCCTACTTTACGTTGTAAGCATACTCATCACTTCATACCTAACCCTAGTATCAATGGAGATCATGATATTCGTATCAAAACTCCATCCTCCAAGCGAAAGAAAACCACAACCTATAGTTATTCTTAGACGAAATTCCGCTCTGATAAAACCAATTAGAACCAAGAAGCGGGATCGTCAATCACGTAACCTACCTGCAACAACTATAATCAGAAGAGTTCAAAAAGACCCCATTCTAAGAAGACACTTCTTTGTAACTTCTTCAAAAAGACTGGACATATAGAGGAAGAATGTAGAAGGAAAAATAATGTATGTTACAAATGCGGAGAACCAGGTCACATCCGTCCTTACTGCCCGAAACTATCTAAGGCACCCGACAACGAGGATAGAAACCCAGATGAAGCTAAGGAAAACGCCTAAATATCTACAATACCGGAGACAACAGCAAAATAAGCACCCTTATGTTTTGACTATACTTAAGTTAGTTGACTTTTAATTCCGATCAAAACTTCATCAATAAAAGGTCTTTATTTTTCTTTTATAGGGCCAAGTCTTAATTGTCTCTTCTCTTGACAAATTCCTATGTCACACATGCATTGCTGGTAACACATGCAAATTCACTTCAAAAGATCATTTATTCACAAGTTCGAATAAATATTTCGTTATACTCATTATGACAATCCCTATGATTGCAAAAACATTGACTTTTGATATCAAGTCAGCAAAATTCCTGGAAGAACTCCTTTTCTTTTTAAGGATTCTTACCAAATTCCATCGTAACCTTTCTCTTGCCAACTATATATATATCCATTATTGGAGTATGTCCAAACCAAGCTCAATATATTTTGAACTTGTACATTCGATTCAAAATCCAATATGATGAATTGAGATCATCATATTTCGAGGTAATATCAATTAACCTTTCATTTGTCAAACCATCGTAGACTTGTTTAAAGTCTTCAACTTCAATGAATCATTTGTTAAAACACGACACCTTGAGGTGGCGATTTCTTTGAAAATTTGGACTCATTTTATTTTCACTCCTGAGGTACGAACGTATCTATCTTCTGATGATTCGTGATCCTAAACCAGTGTTAATACAATTTTGTGTTAAGATAAGGGTACCTAAATTCTTATTCCAATGTACCTCCAATATTCCTTTCATCTTTGATCAATCCTACGATATTCGATTGTTCCTTTGAACATTCTATCTTTTGAAATATCCAGATCCACTTCATTGAAACTTTCGTTCGAAAACGGTGAATTCGTTCGGTCACCGTAGTCATTGAATTCTTTCAATCACTACAACACCTTGTGGTGTCTGTATAAATTCATAGCTTGCTCTAATCATAAGCCCTAATCATATCAATTCATACGTATTTCGTTTGACTCCTCAAAGTATCAGGATAATGATACACTAGCTTCTATTGTATTTTCGGTGTATCCCTGCCATTCAACTAAATGTCACTGATTTCTAGTTTGATCATTGACAAATCATTTTTCATACTTCTATTTTCAATTGAGATTGTTAATTTAGAATTCTTCTCAATTGACAATCAAGGAAAGTTCTCTTCTGACATTGAATCCTATTTGTTTCTAAAATTCATTTACATTCGATTCTCATGTCTCGGTTGAATTATGAAACTCAGTCCCCATGATGATTGTATCATTTCATCTCGTTCAGTTAACATCGACTCCTGAACTAATTTTTGGGATCATTGAATTATCCCATGATATTTTGATTCTATCTCAGAAACCTTGATATATTGTTCTTACTAACTTAGAGACATAACATAACTCCGAGGGGATATCGTAGCCCAAATCTCAAGGATGAGATTTAAAACAAGGTGGAGAGGATGTAACGGCCCTCCTAGAACCCTTAACGTGACCCTAAAACGTTCCTTACGTATCCCGTACATGAAAAACAGACCCGAGATACCTTCGTACTTGCAAAAATCAAGAAAAAGAAAGATTAACAGTCTGTCGCAGGCGTTACAGACCCTCCTTTAGTCATTGCGGGGCGCGACTGAGCAACAATTGGCAGAGCCACAGCCCGCCACATGGCATGACACGCGTCGACACCCTTGGTGACTCAGCAACAACTGCCGCCGCCTATATGGCCCTCGCGGGGCACGAAGGCTGAGCCTTCATCTGTCGCGGGGCGCGAGAGCCCTCTATTTCAGCTATAAAAGGGGCCGAGACCTGCATTTCAACTCGTTCAATTTTCTATTTCCATCTCAAACTTCTAAAGGGCTAAAACTATAGCCTAATACCCTCTAAGAAGCGAAGCTCTGCCTCGTTGTAAGTATTATAACCCTGCTACACGATTAATCTAGGATTCCGTAATGTATGTCAGCTTCGCCCGACTCAGTCATTGGAATTCTGTCTTGTGTGTACACCCGATTGATATAGGATTCCTTAATGCATGTCGGCTCTGCCCGACTCGGTCATTGGGATTCTGTCTCGAGTTGTACGGTTAATGCAATCTGGGTTATTTTACTAACACATGTGCATTGTTTATATAAATAATAATCAGGAGAATCAACAAGAAGCTATTACCAGAAAATATGTAGGAATACCTAAATCTACAAATGTGAGTACATCTTGCTTTTTCTCACTATTTGTGAGTTAATCCTTCTTTTTATAAACTGTTTTTACAAAACCTCAATGTTTTAAATTATATTTCACAGTGATTGAGTATTTGTAATTCTACAATTATCGTCGGTATGTTGGGGTTTTGTAAACAAAATTTGTTACTACACTGTGAGTAGTAACATTACCACCAGTCATGGATTGACAGTACCGTGGGTGGTAATTAAGGTAGAATGGTAAACAAATGTAATTTCGAGATCGCCCTCAATGCTGTAAAATTATAAACCTGTTTTGATTAAACTAGGATGCACTCACCAGTATTTCTTGCTGATAAAATGTTTTAAACACGTGTTTCAGGTAACTTAGTAGGAAGCCTATAAAAGGCAGCTGGAGAGCACTGAAGGCTTAGAAAAGTGGCTATAAAAGTTACCTAAATAAAAAGAAGAATTGTTTTCAATAATTAGGGTTTATCCCTATAAATATGTTACAAATGAAAAATCGGGTTCCATCCCATTTGTTACTATAAATGTATGATCATCAAAACTTGGGTTTCATCCCATTTATCCATTTTAAACATCTTGGTGTTTAACTCTAATAAAAATATTTCCTAACTACGGTCCTGATGAAACTTTCTGCTGCCAAATTGATAAACACCGATACCATCTGACTGGCTTGCGGGTCCCGCTCCCAGGGTGGGGTCGGGGGTTGTGACAATTAATCGAAGTTTTAAAGTGAAATTTTGGCAAAAATTGAAGAAATGACGAGCAGATTCTTTTCATCCAAGTTTACTACCTAGTACCCGCTCCATCAGGGATTAACAGTTGTCTAATAGCCTTGATAGCCTATATCAGGGTTTAAAGGGTGTCTGTACTTAGTGATTCTTGTCAGGGTTTAACACAGGCTCTTAGTGTTTTTATCACGCTTTGACTTAAACCCTTGCACAACTTTATTCTGGTTAAAACCTGAAACTATTCTGGGGTTGTAACTCTAAACCCGGACAATGTGTCAGGTTTTAAGGTTGATCAAGGATTATTAGGTTTGTCCGGGTTTGAAGATAATCTCAGGTTTTATCATTTCATCAGGGCTTATCTCATGATTAGGGTTTATTAAGTGTCCGGCTTTAAAATAAGAATAAATCCATTAAAAAGAAATAGTGAACAAGAGAACAAGAAAATTAGATCCGAGTTGATAGATGAGTTACAGATCTGAGTTGCGAGTTTTCCGACGTTGCAAATCTGAGATTAGTCGGGATTGCAAGTTCTTCGATTTCTGTTTAGGGTCTCTGTGTAGATCAGAAATAATAAACTAGTTATGTTTACGATTTGAGAAATAAGTGAAAAAGATTAAGTTTTGTGTGAGCTGTTAAAATGAATGGAATTAAGGGGTTAGTTGTTTATTGTCATGTAAGGAAGAAAGTAGGAAGGAAGGTGTTTGCGACGGATATTAGGGAAATTGCTGGTCTCGATAAGTGTGATTGAATGAAAAGGGAATCAGTATTGACAGCTCGTATGCTTATGGAAAATAATACAAGTAAATTGAAACGTCCAATATGATGATTGATTAGGTGCAGTAGGTTTGAAAAAGTCAATATAATTTTTGGTATGCTTGTAATTCGTTTAATGCAATCTTGAAATTCGTTTGCTGAATTCAGCAAATAAATTATTTTTTGATGTGGGCCTGCTTCTCAAATTAATGGGTTGATGATATGGACTGATTGTTTTGATGGGCTGCTGATCTTAAATAAGAAACATAAAATAGAGTGTGACGTGGACTTCAAGTTATCGCAGATTGTTAAGAAATTTGTACTTGGGCCTTTTTCTAGTATTTGGAAATTATTAGGTCGTGAATTTTTAACAATTTGGGTTGGTTTTTGGATTGAATAAATTCATTTTGGGCTGATAAAAATCTTTAAGTACATGAGCTTGAGATTTGGTGCTATTCATTTATTCGAGATTCGGTGCCATTCATTTATTCGAGATTTGGTATCTTCGACTAATTTGGTGATTTTGGGAGTTTTTGCAAAGAAAAAGGGGAGTAAAAATTTCAAAATTAGTTGTTTGTTTGAAAAAACAAAATGCTCGTGTTCGTTAAGGACACAAGTTCGTGTAACTAGGTTAATCTTACCGGTTCCGAAATGTTTGAAACATGATGCAATAATGAGCATTTGTGTGATTGATTTTTGTCAAATATGTTCGTGGTTTAATCGAGTTTGTTCATGATGAGGTTAATTGTTCGGTGGATGATTAGTTGAAGATTAAGCCTTTATGATATGTCGGTTAAAGTAGAGAAAATTAGTGTTTCTTGGCCCCTCTTCCAAGATTGGTTGCTAGTCGGATTCTCAAAATAATTTGGAGGTTCTTACATTGAGGGGGGATTGGAAATGAAAGGTTTCAGGTAATTGGTGGATTCGTGAAGAAAGAAGACTGATTCATGAAAATACGAGACGTAATGAAATCATGCATGTTTGGAGTGAAGACTTTGATCAAGATTGGTAGTTGTACATTTTTTTGGAGTTTAGATTGTTATTAATTTATTGAACTGAACTTCATGTTATTGTGAAGTTTGAAGTATTTGATGTTGGACATTTGAAATTTGTCTTTTCTATCTTTTGTCGATTAAGTTTGAAGATTAAAGGATCAAGCGATGTTACTTACATTAAGTTGTAGGTTGGATCGTGTAAGCTTGAATTGGGATAAGATTGAGGGGGTGATTCTTCGATGTTAGATTCTTTGGGTTTCTCAAAACGGCCATTTGAGTGATTGATGACATATCTTTAATAAGAAAGGTTGAAGATTGTTATGCTCTGCCAGGAAGATCAAGTCTTGCCAAATAGGAAAGAAGACATGATGTAACACTTCGCAAAATCATGTCCAATATAATAAAAACACGTGTCATAAACCCTAAACGTATAATGAATTGATTTTGAGGGACTAAAGTTGAAAACAAAGAAAAGATGAATGTGGAAGGATCAAAAGTATCAACATGTGAAAACTATGCTTTTAAATAACCTTACACGATGTTTGTACTCTTAATCGAATGAATTTTGGAACGTATGAAGCCGTTTGTGAAAGAAAGTGAAAGTTTACAAAACGCGGGGGTTAAACGTGTCACACCCTGGCTTTGCGGAAGGGTGGGTTTATTTGGTGTGACTTCTTAATACCATAGCTTAATCACTACAAAGCTATATGCAAATAAAACCATGAAGATCATCCATTGATTAAAGTTTTAAAACATAATACCACAACATTGTTTAAAGTTGACACATACAACGAGTTACAATCCAACAAAATAGAAACGTTGTTCGAAAGACACAACCACAAACATAAAATAAACACCGTTTAAGACTTGCGACTCGTCCAGGTAAAAGTCATAATCCCTAAACGTGGATGACCTCGAAACTCTTACGCAGCTTAATACCCTTGCATACTTAGCCAGATCCGTTAATTTCCTGAAATACATGTAAGTTGAAAAATCAACATAAAGTTGAGCGAGTTCATGTGAAAGTGTGTATGTAAAACCTTTATAGTACGTCCCAATGTAAAAATCGTTTAAGAACGTCCCGATGTATAAATGTTCCTGGTATGTAGCAATAAGGAAAAAGAGATCACCATTGGGTTGCAAAGCCAATGATATGCGTGAAGTGATGCAGGAAGACTCAACCTTAGCGGATTTGTGCGTCGGGCACTTAGTCACCACCTGGTCCATTAAGCGGGCTCAGGAGTGGGGCTCGCTACACCCAAATAGATCTATCACTAATGTCCCTCGGTCCTACACGAGGATTAATGGCCTCAAGTTGCGCCTACTCACTCACATGATTTGTACGTCCTAACCCTCCTTAAGCTAACCATACCATGTAAAAAGTATTCGTAATCATAGTAACATGTATTTCACCCCCGCAGTATAAAAACTGAAAACAGTTAAGAGAAAAGGGGGACATGAACTCACTGAAGTGCGTCTCGAAATAGTCCGTCCCAAAGTAACCTGCTGCGTGACGACCTACACGTACTAACTTCTATTAGACGGACGGCCGTGCCTTGGCTTAAGGTTTAAGTTTTTGGGAAATAGTTAGGCAACTATTTCGTATTTACACTTCTTAATTATTTTATATTTGTAATTCCAAAAAAAAAATATTTTAAGTCCCACTTAGAAAAATATATTTAAATTATTTGTCTAAAACATCTTAATTCAAAATATATATATTTTTATTTAGTGGATAACTCTCTTAATACGAAAAAAATAATAATAATAACAATAATAAGTTTATATAGGTTTGGTTTAAAGTCATTACTTATCTATACTACTATATTAAAGAAACTGGGTTTTCTACCCTTTTGGTCATTTTACACATGTATGAATTTTATAGCATTACGTACAAGAGAGTACAAGCTGTTTTAGAGGGGGTAAACTTGTGTATTGTCCAAAAATTTAAGACACTTTAGGGGCAATCTAGACATTTGACCAGCCTCCCTCCTTAAAGCAAAACCCTATCCCATTGAATTATTTCTTCAAACAAAACCTATGTAATTGAAGACGCGAATGTAACTGTGGGAAGAGTTAATCATGAAATCAATACGATATTGAATGCATCACCTGCGTCACTTCAGAATACCCTATCCCTTCGATTTACCAGCGATTGAATCCCCCTATTCGTTTCAATTGAAGACTACTTTAAGCCCATTTTCGTGTGTTCTACCCTTCGTCCTTCAAGCAGTTGGTTATTGGAAGCGATATCGATTTAGAAGCAGGGCCTGGGGAAGAAATTTGATGTGTGTAAAATGCAACATATAAATTACATCAAATGAGGCATAAATCTAACCCTTTTTAAGTACTAATATTGGAAAAAGAGTGTTTTTGTCTTCCTTTTGTATTTTCAGGATTAAATGAGCTCAAAAACGCAAAAGAAGCAAAAAGACAGCTAAATCCAACATAAATACAAGAAAAGGAATATTAGTGGACTGCCCGACCCCTAAACGGCACCTTCCAAAGCAAAAGAGAGAAATCAGAAGGCTGAACACGCCCCGTGCTCAGCCAGCACGGGGGCGTGCCCAAGAAGCAGCAGAAAAGACAAATCCATAGAAGCTTCTATTGCCCATCACGGGGCCGTGCTCAGCGGACACGGGGGCGTGTCGAAAGTACAGCAGGCGCATTTATTGTAATTGCGAATTACAATTAATGAGGAGAGAGATTGTCAGACAGACACAGGGCCGTGTCCAGCGGACACGGGGCCGTGTCCAGCACTCTGTTCAGCCTATAAATAGGAGTGCTTGGATTCATTTCATCTCATCCCTTGGCACACCACCTCTCTCACACTTCATCCACCACCCACCACCATCACAACACCATCATCCACCACCATCATCCATTGTCCATCGTAGAGTGTGTGAGTCGTCTCGGGATCCAAGATTGATCGTAAGAGTTCTTGACAATCAAGGCCATGTTTGCCTAAGTCTCTTACATCACTTGGTGAAGACAAAGTGTCTAGTATAATACTTTTTATTTCTAATCTTTTGCACTTTTTATTTGGTTTTGTATTAATGACTTTAATAACTAGTTACTTATGTTGAAGGTGATCTTTCCTTATCGTTTGTCCGTGGTGTCTTGGCATTATTTTACTGTCTATATAAAATAAAGGATTTTCACCATTCATATCTCCACGGTCTATATGGAGGTATGTTGGCTACCTGGTAGGGGGTTAAGGGAACGGTTTGGTAAAGGTCTTGCCATTGTTCAGCGTTTAGAGGTCCTGCAATGGACCTGGGTCAAATTTAGTAGGACCTCCTTCAATACTTCACGGTATTGGATGGCGGGGGTCCAAACTCTTTGACCCCCTCATAAGTTAACTACCATTAATACTATAACCCGGCTATTTAGGACTGTATCCCTGCTGACTCAGACTACTTAGCCGAGGGTAACGTCACCGCCAAAAGCGGGGCCTACCACAATACTGCATTAATAACTTAATTCATTATCTTCCAATAATCCACCCTTTTAGGATTGTATCCCTGCTGACTCAAACTACTGGGGTGAGGGTAACGTCACCTTCAAAAGAGGGGCCTACTACAATAACTAAGATAATCTCTTAATTATGTGCAAAAGTGCGGAAATAATCAAAGGTTATACTAGATACGAGTCGGAACCAAGTGATTCATCTTGTCTATCTGTTTTTTCTTTTATTTTTATTTTCAGCATTTTAATTAGATTTTATTTTTCTTAGCTTAAAACATTTTTTCTAAACTTTTTATTTTGGTTAGACGTTGAGGATAAACCGGTACTAAAAGCTCTTGTGTCCTTGGACGACCTCGGTATCTTACCAACGCTATACTACACTCAACGATGGGTGCACTTGCCCATATGTGTGTTTAGTGTTAGTGAAATATCGTGTTTTATAAATTTAAAACTTGGCTAAAATAAGTGTTAAAAAGGGCTTAAAATATACACCTAATATATATGACACTTCGCACGCATCAAAATTCAATAAACAGAGTTCTAGGTTTTGGTTAATTTGCAGTTGTGATTCTATATGCAGAAGCACTTGTTAGGTAATTTCCGTTTTATTACTTGTTTTTGAATTGCAATCTGGTCGATTCTTTACTTTTTTGGGGTACCCGTTCCTCAGATGCAAGTCAAAGGAGTGCAAACTTGAAGTTCTTTTGTTTTCTTCTTCGTGTCTGACAATGAAATTGTTTCCGGAATTCTGGGTTACAGTTTTGATGTATTGCAGATTTAAAGATTACAAACAGTCTACTATGGTTTCTCGGTCTGCAATTTGAAGATATTTTTAATCTCGATTCGCTTTAAAAGGTCATTATTTTTTATCTTTAATCATGCCTGTTTCTTTGATTATAATTTTTTGCTATAATTCGATAATATATTTTATTTTAATTTTCTGCAAAATGTTGGATTCTCCAACATGTTACATACTGATTTATAGTGTTGTTATTGGTAATTGTAAAGGGTTAACTGTGATTTTGAGAACTTGTTATTGTGTATGTGTTTGGTAAACTTGGTGACTTAAATTGACATAAAGTTAGTGTACGAGGAACTGATGTAATGGAATGCACCTGATGCAATTTTGTATTATTAGATTATTAGATTTTATAGGCTCGCTGCAAAACTCATGAGCCAAGATACACAACAAAAAAAAAAACATATGTATTATTAGATTTTATAACTTAAAACTGATACGAAATGCGGGTATAGACTATTGAGATCTATTAGATGCACTGATATAGGGTAGCGATCAAATTGGGTTTCGGGTTAAATTGATGAACCCGAATTAATACGAATGCTGTTATTTAGACAGCGATGAATCATGTAAGTAGCTAAATCGTAATGATGCCGTTAAGATGTGTTTTGATTCTGTTAAATGAGTTGTGTGTTGTTAACTTGTCTCAATTCATATCATAACAACTAGCAGGTTCTTTATAAATAAGATATCTTGCTAAGTTTAGCAAGTGTTCAGTGTTCCCTGTGATACAGGGTCCGTTTAATTGTTCATAGCTATGTTTTCAAAGATGCAAGGCGGCAAGGCGCATAGGCCGAGCCCGGAACTTTAAAAACATGTCTAAAACCCCAAAAAAATGGTATTTATACTATGTGACTAGCATAAAAAAGCCCTCGCCTTTTAAGCGCCTAGGCTTCCGGCTCGGACTGTGTGCTTTGCGTCTTTCACAACATAGTTTTAGCTATTTTCTTAATTTCGCATATTTTAACCTGCTAGAGATCTAACACACCCTTATAGTTTTTATTTATTGTCTACTCAGGTAATATACTAAATTTCATATTTTCTTTGTGCTTATTTTTCTTTTATGTAGTCCGTGCATTATTCAATTACTTGGAGGGTTAATACTGTTATTACTATTATGTGTTATTTATTTATGAAAATACATAGGCCTAAATCTGCTATTACTATTATGTGTTATTTATTTATAAATATCCATAGGCCAAAATGGGATTTAGGCGATCATTCAAATTATATAGTACTTACAAAAACTCACTCACAATATACATGAGCTTGTATGCCCTATGCTTTTTCTCTTAACTTTCGAAGTCTCATGTGGCATGTATGTTGACGTATTTGATCTCTTTTATTTAACTCTTTCTTTGTCCAAACTTAACATAGACTACAGGTGCTGATGGAGGAGCTGCTTTTTCTATTATACATGTATCAACAGAGGTATTTCATTTGTACTGCTAGAAGTGTATAAGTTATGTACTGCCAAAGCATAAAAGAAAAATATATTTCTATTTCTATTCCTCCTGTTTGAATAAGCACCAGCACCCCCACAGTTGCCCTTAGCAACACCCAAGCTTGAGTCGGGATGAGCATTTGGTACTGGGTACTGGTACCGAATTTCCTGTACCAAAGTTTTTCGGTACTGGTACCCACTTTTCGGCATTTTCGGTATCGATACCGGTAAAATACCAATTTTTACCTTCAAATATAGGTACCATACCGTACCGGATATTTCGATACCGGTACCCAGTCGCATCAAATTCAACCACCTTTCCTTCCAAGTAATGTGGAGCGCATGGAGAAATAAAAAAGAAACCATATTGTAAAGTAGTAGTTTGAATAACGCGGTTTGGATGATGGGTCAAAATCAGTTGAGGTCATAATGATTGATCTTCAAGCTTGGTTCAAGCTGGGTAGATCTCTCAAACATTTGCTGTCTTTTTTTAAATAAATAATAGAGTAAATTACGTTTTTGGCCCCTGTGGTTATATTACTTTTACGATATTAGCCCAAAATAAGAATTTTTAACATATCTGCCCCCATGGTCTGTACAACTAACCATGTTGGCCCCTAAGTCTAGAGATCATGGGGGCCAAAATGGTTAGTTATAGAGATTATGGGGGCCAAAATGGTTAGTTTTAGAGACCATGGGGGCAGATATGTTAAAAATTCTTATTTTGGATATATTAAAAGTGATATAACCACAGGGGCCAAAAATGTAATTTACTCTAAATAATAATACATTAAAGATAATGTTGGTAACAATATTAATAAACTAATGATCTTACCATTTTTAAGTACTATAAGTAACTCAGACTACCTTTTAGGTGACATTTGACCATTTAATCCATACAACTTGACTCCTTCAAAGTTTTTGTATATTTTCTTACATATATTAGATGTGAATTACATGCAGACCTGAATTAACTTTTTACATGACTTTTCACCCTTCAATCCATTCATTAAATTCAACGCCTTTCCTTCGATATTCTTTATTTCTTCATATTTTACATGTTTAACCACACTTATCAATTTAATGAAACCTGAATTGCCTTAATTTTTATAACACAATTGCCCTGTTTAATTGTCGCAGGAAGTAGAGTTGGTGAAAGTTTGGCTTTAATAACACAAATGGGCTGTTGATGTATAGATTGTTTTTGAGTAAGTTGAAAACAACATGGAACGCGATGGAACAGTTGGTTGAGATAAGCCTTGTTCGGGACACCCGCCGCAACGCGCGGGCATTCCCACTAGTCTACATAAAGACTAGTAATGCTCTCATAAATAAAGTAATATGAGTTTAGTGCTTTTATGAAAATATGTCATTTAAGTTTCTGGTCATCTTTCTAATTCAATCGCAACCCTTTTGCAATACAACCAAAAAAAAAAAATTATGACACCATAAATACATATTTATGACAACTCGTTGTAACAATTCTTCCAACTTCATACCCTACGTACACATGCAATGAAATTGTCATGATTTCATGACACTTTTATTATATGATCTCTTCATTTAATATCTTTTAAGGTTTCATAATTTCAAAATCATTAGTTCTACAGAGAATCTTAGCTTTTTAATATACCATCAATGCCATACATGATCCCTAGATATATTTATATTTACTACATTCGATACCAAATATGTACAGCAAGGTTCAAGAGAACATGTAAATCAACCTTCTGTAGGAATTTTATGAATCACCAGGTTCAATTCTCAACAAGTAACTTAAATATTAGGTGGAAGGATCATGTTTGGTAAAACACATAGGTCAAAAGACTCATAGATTTTTAAGTGGAAAACCCCTACCCGGATGATTTGACGTATAAACAGCATGAAAAACTCCAAGGATAATCGTAACAAACACTTACAAAAGCAAGCGAGGATGCGCTCGAAAGACGAGATGATGAAGAGCTCGAACTCGCTTTCCGGGGAACTTGAGACTTGCTTCTTGCGGACCGTGAACTAGCTTTGATCATAAAAGTGGCTAGATAAGAAGGAGATCTATGAAAGCTATTTATTTATTGTTCGAACTTGGAAGAAAACTTACGCTAAAGTGCTCGAACTAGACTATGAGGCCGCGAGAATGGTGTCGAACGGGAACCGTGATGATGCTCGGTCTCGGACAAGCTTGATTGTTGAAGGTTAGTCACACTAGAACACCTTTTAGATGCTTGGGAGTACCTTAGGGGTGGACAATGTGACTTGGGAAAGAAGGATTAACACTTGAAGTGAAGGTATGAGTGAATATGGTGGAGCCGTAGCTTTTGGAGGATGGATAAGATGGAGGGTCTTGTAATTTGTTCAAACTATGAGTGTATGGTTCTTGTGGGGTATTTATAAGTAGGAAAATGGCATCAAGGAATCAAATAGGCATCTTTGGAAATTAACTAGGAGCTTAATTTTCGAACCAGACTCTTTAGAAATCAAATTGGTTTAGTTGAGGGAATGGATGAGATTGTTGTACTGATATATTTGTTTATTTCTAATCCCATATCTCCATGCATGCTACATATACCTTTGGATAATGTGCTTCATGGACCAACAACAAGATCTATTATTATATTAGAACAAATCATATGTGTAAGGGCCTTGGTTGGGGCCGTGAGATAGGTGGGGTGGGGGGGTATAGGTGTAATTTTGATGGGTAAATAATTTAATTAGTGGGGGGTTTAATGTTATATCTAGTGTTTAGCGGGTACCGGGTATTATGTAAGGTGTTATAGTGTTCAGGGACCATAACTAGCTCAGAAAAAGTGTAACAATGTTTTTAATAATATTTTTGTGTTCCGGGTAAAGTCCGGCTGTTCGGTTGGATGTTGATCCGTTAAAGTGTTAAATAAAGCTATAAAGTGTCTTTAATATTATTTTTAGTGGCACAATAAATTCCCGACACTTTGGATAGTGTCTAACATTATTTTACCAAGTTTTTGCACTCTACTAGTTATGTTTAATGCTGAATTTGTGCATAAAGTGCAGAATTTTGTAATTAAAGTATGTTTTAGGCACATCCGGTCACTATAAATATCACCTAGTGACGCAGTTTTATGATCATCACCTCCCTACACTCCCTACTAGTGTAGTAATCTATTCCCGGCTCGTACTGGCCTCAAAGACAGTGTCTGTCTAGTGCTGGCAATGTCAGCATGTTTACAGGGTTATCCGTTCATTGTGCTACTGTGCTTTTGTGCATCAAGGTTGTCACTAAGGTTTGTGTGTAGATAATAGAGTGACAGCAATAAAGTATGATGCATGTATGTTTATGTATCAGAATTCAAGTAGCAGTTTAATCACAACTGTAAGCAAGCACAATAATTAAGCATTAATTAAATATTAATTAATTCGTACGAATACCTGGTTTGGTGAGGGTTGTCACATTCTCCCCCCGTTAAATAAATTTCGTCCCGAAATTTAAGCTCTGCTTCTATTTGCAGGGATCTTAGGAAATAAATGGGGGGTACTTCTCTTTTATTCGATCCTCACGTTCCCACGTGAATTCAGGTCCATGCCTTGCATTCCAACGAACTTTGACGAGTTTGACACTGCTCCTGCGAGTTTTGTTAACTTTCCAATCCGTGACCTCAACAGGTTCTTCAGTGAAGTGGAGCGTGTCGTCGATATGAACTTCGTCAGCAGGAATGATCACTGTTTCTTGTGTTGGACTTTTTCTCAAATTTGATACATGGAATGTATCGTGAACACCATTTAGTTCAGCAGGTAGGTCCAACTTGTAGGCAACAAGCCCAATCCTTTGTTGGATTCTGAAAGGGCCAATGTAACGCGGATTCAACTTCCCACGCTTTCCGAAGCGTGCCACACCCTTCCAGGGTGAAACCTTCAATAAAACCATATCTCCAACTTGGAATTCCAAGGGTTTCCGTTTTGGATCCACGTAGGTTTTCTGTCTTTCGCGAGCCGCTTCGATGCGTTTTCGAATCTGCGCAATCTTGTCCGTTGTCTCTTGGACTATTTCAGGACCAACAAGCTGCCTATCACCTGCATCAGCCCAGCATAGTGGTGATCGACATTTGCGTCCATAAAGAGCTTCAAATGGCGCGGCTCCAATGCTTGTGTGGTAGCTGTTGTTGTATGAAAACTCGACCAACGGTAAATGATTATCCCAGCTACCACCAAGATCCATTACACATGCTCTCAGCATATCCTCCAATGTCTGGATAGTCCTTTCACTTTGCCCATCAGTTTGCGGATGAAATGCAGTACTTAAGTTAAATTGCGAGCCAAAAGCTTCTTGGAAGGATTGCCAAATCCTTGATACAAATCTCCCATCTCTATCAGAGATGATTGAGAGAGGCACTCCATGACGTGCAACGATTTCTCTCATGTAAATTTCAGCTAATTTGCTCGTGTTATCTTTCTCCCTGATAGGTAAGAAATGTGCGGACTTGGTCAGACGGTCGACTATTACCCAAATTGTATCATGACCTCTGGGCGTCTTGGGTAGTTTCGTTATGAAGTCCATTGAAATCTGTTCCCATTTCCACTTGGGAATCTCAGGTTGTTGCAGAAGTCCCGAAGGCTTCTGGTACTCAGCTTTCACCTTAGCACACGTTAAACATTTGCTCACGTAAACAGCAACGTCGCCCTTCATACTAGGCCACCAATAATAATCCTTAAGATCCTGGTACATCTTATCCACACCGGGATGAATAGAGTACCGTGATTTGTGTGCCTCATCAAAAATAACTTTTCTCAAACCACCAAACAGAGGAACCCAAATTCTTTTCATAAAACATAACGTTCCTTCCTCGTTTGGCACTAATTGCTTCTCCATCCCACGGAGATATTCTTCTTCAAGGTTTCTTCCCTTCAAAGCTTCTTTCTGAGCGGCACGAATACGTAAAGCGAGGTCTGTCTGGACAATCATCCCCAAAGCCCTAACCCTTATGGGCTTGATCCTTTCTTTTCGACTCAGGGTATCAGCGACCACATTCGCTTTCCCTGGGTGGTACTTGATCTCGCAGTCATAATCATTCAAAAGCTCTACCCAACGTCTTTGTCTCATATTCAGCTCTTTCTGGTTGAATATGTGCTGTAAACTCTTGTGGTCCGTGAAAATTGTACACTTTGTACCATACAAATAATGTCTCCAGATTTTCAGCGCAAATACCACTGCGCCTAGCTCCAAATCATGCGTGGTATAATTCTTTTCATGAACTTTCAACTGGCGTGACGCGTAAGCTATAACTTTCTAGCGTTGCATCTACACGCAACCCAATCCTTGACGTGAGGCGTCACAGTATACCACGAAACCATCAGTTCCCTCTGGTAGCGATAAGATCGGCGCATCACACAGTTTGTTCTTCAATAACTGAAACGCTTCTTCCTGTTTGATTCCCCAATCAAACTTCTTATCCTTCTATGTGAGCGCGGTAAGGGGTTGAGCGATTTTAGAAAAATCCTCAATGAATCTTCGATAATATCCAGCCAAACCTAAGAACTGGCGAATCTCGGTCGGCGTCTTTGGAGTCTCCCAGCTCTTTATCGCCTCGATCTTTGTGGGATCGACATGGATTCCATTTCTATTAACCACGTGTCCAAGGAATTGGACTTCACGTAGCCAAAACTCGCACTTAGAGAATTTGGCATACAACTGTTCCTTTTTCAGCAACTCCAAAATAGCTCCTAAGTGCTGTTCGTGTTCAGCCTTTGTCTTTGAATAAATCAAAATATCATCGATGAATACAATCACGAACTTATCGAGATACAGCTTGCAGACTCGGTTCATTAGGTCCATAAAAACAGCAGGCGCGTTTGTCAACCCAAACGGCATAACTAGGAACTCGTAGTGTCCATAACGAGTTCTGAAGGCTGTCTTCGGGATACTCTCCTCCGATGTTAAACACTCTTCCGCGGGCTTGATTCAATTTTGGGCATTCCTTCTTAAAGTGCCCAACTTCACCACAATTAAAGCAACCTGGCCCTCGGCCATTCCCGTTTCCAATTCCACCCTGAGCGTTATTTTGGTTGCGATTTCCATTCCCAGCTTGATTCGCAGCATTTCCACGGTTTCCGTTTCCGCCTCGATTGTTGTTCCTATTACCAAAACCTCCTTGGCCACCCCGGCCATTACCAACCCAGCAAGTATCTTTCATGTGACCAATTTTGCCACAAGTCTCACATTTTCTATTCCTGCACTAGCCAGCATGGTGGTACTGGCATGATTCGCACTTTGGTAAAGCGCCCATGTAACCTTTTCCTCTGCTATCAGCACCGGTTTTGGCCCTTGCTGGTGTGCTTGATTCTCCTTTCTTACCAACACCGCTAGTTCCCTGCTTGAAGTTCGAGAACTTCCTTTTGTTATCCCCAGACGACTCTACGTGAGTCTCTTTCTTCTTTGGCTCAACATTCGAAAACTTGTTCAACCTAACAGCCTCCTCTGTAAGTGCCACACTTAAGTCGATGGCTTCTGTGATCGTTGCAGGCTTGGATGAGGTAACCATACTCATGATTTGTGGAGCTAAACCCCAAATAAAGCGCTCAATTCGCTTGAATTCCGGTGTAACCATATAAGGTACCACATGAGATAGGTTGTGGAATCTCTGAATGTACTCCGCGATTTTGGGACCGTCCATCCTCAAATGCCAAAACTCGGTCTGCAACCTTTGTATCTCAGCACGCGAGCAATACTTCTTTCGCATTAACTCTTTTAACTCAGCCCAGGTCAACGCATAAGCAGCGGCTTCACCAAGAGTTTGCACTTGTAAGTTCCACCAGGACAGGGCTCCGTCCAAAAATAGCCCAGAAATGTAAGTCACTTGTTGGTCTGGAGCGCACTTGCTCATTCGAAGAACAAAGTCTGTTTTCTCAGCCCATCTTACAAAAGCAACAGCACCTCCGGTGTCGTCAAAGTTCACAGGCTTGCAGTCTAGGAACTGCTTGTAAGTGCACCCTGCACATACGTTAGAATATACAAATGGCATTAGCGAACGTGCTATAAATATCCAAATGTATTGTAATCTGTCTCAATGACTTGACATTACCATGTGGTGGATTGTTATTACCGTTATTGTTCGAACTGCTTCCGCTGGGTCCTCCTTGTGAGGCTGCATACTGCGCTATGGCGGCAGCAATTATTCCTTGGAGTTCTGCCTCGTTGGCAGGCATACGCGTCTCACGTCTTGGTGGCATCTTTTAAAAGACGGTTCACGTAGGTCAGGTCATATGTAAGTAAAGCGTACGTATGTACTCAACAATATCAACACATAACATCTCATGTTATAAATAAATCATCCACATAACGTCTCATGTTATAAATAAATCAACCACATAACATCTCATGTTATAGAACATAAACAATCAATCAAACATCACATATGATGAGAATACTGCGATTGCATTGCCATAGATCGAGACCACAATGTAAAGTTTACAAGTACACAACTGTATCATACAAAATCAATGACTAAGGGCTACATCACCCCAGTCCAAAATATCAAATCAGTATCAGCAATATCCAATATACATAACAACAAAATTCAGGATCAATATGCAGTCTCCCAAAAGCTGGCATGGTGGTCGTTGTGCCCTCTTAAGCTCCTGCACGCGACGAGCCAGTGTTTCCTGCTGGATCATGAACGAAACAAGGACATCCTCGGTAGACGACCTGACATGATATGGGTGATATGGATCCGTCGGTGGCATAATGGGTGGTGACGTCCAGAGAAAAGGCTCTCCAGGTGGAACAAAGGGTGGCACAGTAAATGGTGAAACAGGGGGAACAGCAGAAGAAAACTATGGTATGACCGGGACAGATGTCGGCTGACCAAAGGGGTGAGTTGAGGAACCCTCTCCCGGGTGCGATGGCGGTGTAAACTGACGGAACATAACAGGTAAGTCGGTGTGGTGAACACCGGTAGTATGAACGGGATGCAAAGGAACGTCAGTAGGAACTGAAACAGGTGCCGAAGCAGGTGTAACGGGTACCACAAAAGGCGGGTAGTTGTCATCATCGTCTATCCACCCATTTCGGGTGTCAGCATAACGTGGGTCAACATGTGTCGCAAAGGGTGCATGATCAGGCTCTACAGGCACGGGATCAAGAAGAGGGGCAACAACAGGATCAGCGGGAACATCAGCAACCTGATCGTTCACTAGCGGTGGAGCAACAACAGGATCCCCTAACATAAATGGAACATCAACATGAGCATCAGCAACAACAAGATCACCCTCCAACAGTGGAGCAATAATGGGATGATCGTCAACGGGCAAATCAGCAATCAAAGGATCAACAGCGGGTACATCAGCATGAATAGGGTCATGCTCGAATGCGGGGTCTGGAGCAACTACTGGCTCGGGGGCCATAGCAGGCTTCGGATCATCAAACTCCATCTCGAAATCAGCGGGATCAGCGAACATGGGATCAACGGGGTCAACAGGGTCCTCCATGGGCTGATCTAGGGGGATAAACTCAACCTCCTGGTCAAGATCATAACCAGGTGGAAAAACGTGGTCTGAATCATCATCAATGTCATGATCGATAGCAAAACTAGGGGCAGGTGCAGCGGACGATGCTCTATCAGGGTCTGTATCATGCGAATAGTGCTGCGCTCCCTGCGCGTGTGATGGTGCAGATGCCACAGACTCAAAGGAGTCTGGGATGGGTGAATGGATGGGTGCCTCCTCTGCCGGAGCATCCGCGAGAAGTAAAGATCACCAGCAGCTATGTGGGCCTCGCCCTCAAAGTCATCCTCTAATGGATCCTCGTCAAACAAGTCGACGTCGTCGTCAATGACTACGTCAAGGGGCATGTCGATAACAGGATAAGCTGCAAGAGGTATAGGAGAAGGGATCACCGCAAGTGGCAAATCCCCAGCGATAGGGCCATCAGCGGGCTCAGCAACGGCATCGGGCAGCGCGAATGGCTGAAAATCGTCCTCATCCGTGCTGGTGGTGTCCGAAGTATGCACCTCGTGCTCTGATGACACTCTGTCGTCCGATACTAGGGGCATAGGGTCAGTGGTGTCTGAGTCTCCTGTGCCGGATGGAGGCATATCGTCTGTAACACAAACACACATATGCACAAATAATCAATCACATAGTCAGATAAACATATTAGTCACCAATAAGCAATCAAATAGTTCTCCTAGTCCCACTAGCCTCCCAGCCTCTCAGACTGACTCCCTAGTCCCACTAGATAATTCTCCCAGCTTCCCAGACCGACTCCCTAGTCCCACTAGATAATTCTCCCAGCCTCCCAAACTGAGTCATAACTAACAAATAAAATGTGCTTAACATTTGTTTGTAAAAACGTTTTGTCACCTGGATCTGGACTTAAGTGGTATGCAATGTAAAAATGTTTTCGTGAGCGCCCTAGTGATCATAGTCTAGACTCGAGAAGGAATCCTAGTTCGCTATGATCAGAGCTCTGATACCAAGCTGTCACACCCTGGCTTTGCGGAAGCGTGGGTTTATTTGGTGTGACTTCTTAATACCATAGCTTAATCATAACAAAGCTATATGCAAATAAAACCATGAAGATCATCCATTGATTAAAGTTTTAAAACATAATACCACAACATTGTTTAAAGTTGACACATGCAACGAGTTACAATCCAACAAAATAGAAACGTTGTTCGAAAGACACAACCACAAACATAAAATAAACACCGTTTAAGACTTGCGACTCGTCCAGGTATAAGTCACAATCCCTAAACGTGGATGACCTCGAAACTCTTACGCAGCTTAATACCCTTGCATACTTAGCCAGATCCGTTAATTTCCTGAAATACATGTAAGTTGAAAAATCAACATAAAGTTGAGCGAGTTCATGTGAAAGTGTGTATGTAAAACCTTTATAGTACGTCCCAATGTAAAAATCGTTTAAGTACGTCCCGATGTAAAAATGTTCCTGGTATGTAGCAATAAGGAAAAAGAGATCACCATTGGGTTGCAAAGCCAATGATATGTGTGAAGTGATGCAGGAAGACACAACCCTAGCGGATTTGTGCGTCGGGCACTTAGTCACCACCTGGTCCATTAAGCGGGCTCAGGAGTGGGGCTCGCTACACCCAAATAGATCTATCACTAATGTCCCTCGGTCCTACACGAGGATTAATGGCCTCAAGTTGCGCCTACTCACTCACATGATCTGTACGTCCTAACCCTCCTTAAGCTAACCATACCATGTAAAAAGTATTCGTAATCATAGTAACATGTATTTCATCCCCGCAGTATAAAAACTGAAAACAGTTAAGAGAAAAGGGGGACATGAACTCACTGAAGTGCGTCTCGAAATAGTCCGTCCCAAAGTAACCTGCTGCGTGACGACCTACACGTACTAATTTCTATTAGCCGGACGACCGTGACTTGGCTTAAGGTTTAAGTTTTTGGGAAATAGTTAGGCAACTATTTCGTATTTACACTTCTTAATTATTTTATATTTGTAATTCCGAAAAAAAAAATATTTTAAGTCCCACTTAGAAAAATATATTTAAATTATTTGTCTAAAACATCTTAATTCAAAATATATATATTTTTATTTAGTGGATAACTCACTTAATACGAAAAAAAAAATAATAATAACAATAAGAAGTTTATATAGGTTTTGTTTAAAGTCATTACTTATCTACATAAAGACTAGTAATGCTCTCATAAATAAAGTATTATGAGTTTAGTGCTTTTATGAAAATATGTCATTTAAATTTTTGGTCATCTTTCTAATTCAATCGCAACCCTTTTGCAATACAACCAAAAAAAAATTATGACACCATAAATACATATTTATGACAACTTGTTGTAACAATTCTTCCAACTTCATACCCTACGTACACATGCAATGAAATTGTCATGATTTCATGACACTTACTTTTATTATATGATCTCTTCATTTAAGGTTTCATAAGTAACTTAAATATTAGGTGGAAGGATCATGTTTGGTAAAACACATAGGTCAAAAGACTCATAGATTTTTAAGTGGAAAACCCCTACCTGGATGATTTGACGTATAAACAACATGAAAAACTCCAAGGATAATCGTAACAAACACTTACAAAAGCAAGCAAGGATGCGCTCGAAAGACGAGATGATGAAGAGCTCGAACTCGCTTTCCGGGGAACTTGAGACTTGCTTCTTGCGGACCGTGAACTAGCTTTGATCATAAAAGCGGCTAGATAAGAAGGAGATCTATGAAAGCTATTTATTTATTGTTCGAACTTGGAAGAAAACTTACGCTAAAGTGCTCGAACTAGACTATGAGGCCGCGAGAATGGTGTCGAACGGGAACCGTGATGATGCTCGGTCTCGGACAAGCTTGATTGTTGAAGGTTAGTCACACTAGAACACCTTTTAGATGCTTGGGAGTACCTTAGGGGTGGACAATGTGACTTGGGAAAGAAGGATTCACACTTGAAGTGAAGGTATGAGTGAATATGGTGGAGCCGTAGCTTTTGGAGGATGGATAAGATGGAGGGTCTTGTAATTTGTTCAAACTATGAGTGTATGGTTCTTGTGGGGTATTTATAAGTAGGAAAATGGCATCAAGGAATCAAATAGGCATCTTTGGAAATTAACTAGGAGCTTAATTTTCGAACCAGACTCTTTAGAAATCAAATTGGTTTAGTTGAGGGAATGGATGAGATTGTTGTACTAATATATTTGTTTATTTCTAATCCCATATCTCCATGCATGCTACATATACCTTTGGATAATGTTCTTCATGGACCAACAACAAGATCTATTATTATATTAGAACAAATCATATGTGTAAGGGCCTTGGTTGGGGCCGTGAGATAGGTGGGGTGGGGGGTATAGGTGTAATTTTGATGGGTAAGTAATTTAATTAGTGGGGGGGTTTAATGTTATATCTAGTGTTTAGCGGGTACCGGGTATTATGTAAGGTGTTATAGTGTTCAGGGACCATAACTAGCTCAGAAAAAGTGTAACAATGTTTTTAATAATATTTTTGTGTTCCGGGTAAAGTCCGGCTGTTCGGTTGGATGTTGATCCGTTAAAGTGTTAAATAAAGCTATAAAGTGTCTTTAATATTATTTTTAGTGGCACAATAAATTCCCGACACTTTGGATAGTGTCTAACATTATTTTACCAAGTTTTTGCACTCTACTAGTTATGTTCAATGCTGAATTTGTGCATAAAGTGCAGAATTTTGTAATTAAAGTATGTTTTAGGCACATCCGGTCACTATAAATATCACCTAGTGACGCAGTTTTATGATCCTCACCTCCCTACACTCCCTACTAGTGTAGTAATCTATTCCCGGCTTGTACTGGCCTCAGAGACAGTGTCTGTCTAGTGCTGGCAATGTCAGCATGTTTACGGGGTTATCCGTTCATTGTGCTACTGTGCTTTTGTGCATCAAGGTTGTCACTAAGGTTTGTGTGTAGATAATAGAGTGACAGCAATAAAGTATGATGAATGTATGTTTATGTATCAGAATTCAAGTAGCAGTTTAATCACAACTGTAAGCAAGCACAATAATTAAGCATTAATTAAATATTAATTAATTCGTACGAATACCTGGTTTGGTGAGGGTTGTCACATTCTCCCCCCGTTAAATAAATTTCGTCCTGAAATTTAAGCTCTGCTTCTATTTGCAGGGATCTTAGGAAATAAATGGGGGTACTTCTCTTTTATTCGATCCTCACGTTCCCACGTGAATTCAGGTCCATGCCTTGCATTCCAACGAACTTTGACGAGTTTGACACTGCTCCTGCGAGTTTTGTTAACTTTCCAATCCGTGACCTCAACAGGTTCTTCAGTGAAGTGGAGCGTGTCGTCGATATGAACTTCGTCAGCAGGAATGATCACTGTTTCTTGTGTTGGACTTTTTCTCAAATTTGATACATGGAATGTATCGTGAACACCATTTAGTTCAGCAGGTAGGTCCAACTTGTAGGCAACAAGCCCAATCCTTTGTAGGATTCTGAAAGGGCCAATGTAACGCGGATTCAACTTCCCATGCTTTCCGAAGCGTGCCACAGCCTTCCAGGGTGAAACCTTCAATAAAACCATATCTCCAACTTGGAATTCCAAGGGTTTCCGTTTTGGATCCGCGTAGGCTTTCTGTCTTTCACGAGCCGCTTCGATGCGTTTTCGAATCTGCGCAATCTTATCCGTTGTCTCTTGGACTATTTCAGGACCAACAAGCTGCCTATCACCTGCATCAGCCCAGCATAGTGGTGATCGACATTTGCGTCCATAAAGAGCTTCAAATGGCGCGGCTCCAATGCTTGTGTGGTAGCTGTTGTTGTATGAAAACTCGACCAACGGTAAATGATTATCCCAGCTACCACCAAGATCCATTACACATGCTCCCAGCATATCCTCCAATGTCTGGATAGTCCTTTCACTTTGCCCATCAGTTTGCGGATGAAATGCAGTACTTAGGTTCAATTGCGAGCCAAAAGCTTCTTGGAAGGATTGCCAAATCCTTGATACAAATCTCCCATCTCTATCAGAGATGATCGGGAGAGGCACTCCATGACGTGCAACGATTTCTCTCATGTAAATTTCAGCTAATTTGCTCGTGTTATCTTTCTCCCTGATAGGTAAGAAATGTGCGGACTTGGTCAGACGGTCGACTATTACCCAAATTGTATCATGACCTCTGGGCATCTTGGCTAGTTTCGTTATGAAGTCCATTAAAATTTGTTCCCATTTCCACTTGGGAATATCAGGTTGTTGCAGAAGTCCCGAAGGCTTCTGGTACTCAGCTTTCACCTTAGCACACGTTAAACATTTGCTCACGTAAACAGCAACGTCGCCCTTCATCCTAGGCCACCAATAATAATCCTTTAGATCTTGGTACATCTTATCCACACCGGGAGGAATAGAGTACCGTGATTTGTGTGCCTCATCAAAAATAACTTTTCTCATACCACCAAACAGAGGAACCCAAATTCTTTTCATAAAACATAACGTTCCTTCCTCGTTTGGCACTAATTGCTTCTCCATCCCATGGAGATATTCTTCTTCAAGGTTTCTTCCCTTCAAAGCTTCTTTCTGAGCGGCACGAATACGTAAAGCGAGGTCTGTTTGGATAATCATCCCCAAAGCCCTAACCCTTATAGGCTTGATCCTTTCTTTTCGACTCAGGGCATCAGCGACCACATTCGCTTTCCCTGGGTGGTACTTGATCTCGCAGTCATAATCATTCAAAAGCTCTACCCAGCGTCTTTGTCTCATATTCAGCTCTTTCTGGTTGAATATGTGCTGTAAACTCTTGTGGTCCGTGAAAATTGTACACTTTGTACCATATAAATAATGTCTCCAGATTTTCAGCGCAAATACCACTGCGCCTAGCTCCAAATCATGCGTGGTATAATTCTTTTCATGAACTTTCAACTGGCGTGACGCGTAAGCTATAACTTTCTAGCGTTGCATTAACACGCAACCCAATCCTTGACGTGAGGCATCACAGTATACCACGAAACCATTAGTTCCCTCTGGTAGCGATAAGATCGGCGCATCACACAGTTTGTTCTTCAATAACTGAAACGCTTCTTCCTGTTTGATTCCCCAATCAAACTTCTTATCCTTCTGTGTGAGCGCGGTATGGGGTTGAGCGATTTTAGAAAAATCCTCAATGAATCTTCGATAATAGCCAGCCGGAACTGGCGAATCTCGGTCGGCGTCTTTGGAGTCTCCCAGCTCTTTATCGCCTCGATCTTTATGGGATCAACATGGATTCCATTTCTATTAACCACGTGTCCAAGGAATTGGACTTCACGTAGCCAAAACTCGCACTTAGAGAATTTGGCATACAACTGCTCCTTTTTCAGCAACTCCAAAATAGCTCTTAAGTGTTGTTCGTGTTCAGCCTTTGTCTTTGAATAAATCAAAATATCATCGATGAATACAATCACGAACTTATCGAGATACGGCTTGCAGACTCGGTTCATTTGGTCCATAAAAACAGCAGGCGCGTTTGTCAACCCAAACGACATAACTAGGAACTCGTAGTGTCCATAACGAGTTCTGAAGGCTGTCTTCAGGATACTCTCCTCTTGTATCCTTAGCTGATGGTATCCAGATCGAAGATCGATCTTAGAGTAAAAGCTTGAACCTTGGAGCTGATCGAATAAGTCATCGATTCTTGGCAGGGGATACCTATTCTTGATAGTCAACTTGTTCAACTCCCGGTAGTCAATGCACATACGAAAACTACCGTCTTTCTTCTTAACAAACAGGACCGGAGCTCCCCAAGGTGAGAAGCTTGGTCTGATGAATCCTTTGTCTAGCAACTCTTGGAGTTGTGTCGACAATTCCTGCATCTCTGACGGTGCAAGTCTATAAGGTGCCCTAGCTACAGGTGCGGCGCTTGGAAATAAGTCTATACGGAACTCCACTTGCCTTTGGGGTGGCAATCCTGGCAAGTCCTCAGGGAAGACTTCAGGATACTCCCTTACGACAGGGATGTCTTCGATTTTCGGCTCAGCAGCTTTCTTATCCACGATGTGTGCCAGGAAGGCCGCACATCCCTTCTGTAAACACTTTCGCGCTATCAGCCAGCTGATGATTCTTAAAGGCGTATCACGCTTTTCACCATGAACCACAATCGTTTCACCATCTTCGGTTGGGATGCGAATGATCTTCTCGTGGCAGACAATCTCGGCTTTGTTACTCGATAGCCAATCCATTCCCACTACCACATCAAAGCCTCCCAGCTCGACAGGTAGTAAGTCTAGCATGAACTCGTGCCCTCCTAGTTCAATCACACATCCTCGGACAACTTCACTGGTCTCAACTAGTTTCCCATTTGCTAATTCGATGGAGTACGGCACGTCTAATGATGCGTGTGAAGTGTTATATATATTAGGTGTATATTTTAAGCCCCTTTAACACTTATTTTAGCCAAGTTTTAAATTTATAAAACACGATATTTTACTAACACTAAACACACATATGGGCAAGTGCACCCATCGTGAGCGTAGTATAGTGTTGGCAAGATACCGAGGTAGTCCAAGGACACAAGAGCTTTTAGTACCGGTTTATCCTCAACGTCTAATCAAAATAAAAAGTTTAGAAAAAAAAGGTTTTAAAATAAGAAAAATAAAAACTAACTAAAATGCTGAAAAATAAAATAAAAGAAAAAACAGATAGACAAGATGAATCACTTGCTTCCGACTCGTATCTAGTGTAACCTTTGATTATTTCCGCACTTTTGCACATAATTAAGAGATTATCTTAGTTATTGTAGTAGGCCCCTCTTTTGAAGGTGACGTTACCCTCACCCCAGTAGTTTGAGTCAGCAAGGATACAATCCTAAAAGGGTGGATTATTGGAAGCTAATTAATTAAGTTATTAATGCAAATTATGGTAGGCCCCTCTTTTGGAGGTGACGTTACCCTCGACTAAGTAGTCTGAGTCAGTAGGGATACAGTCCTAAATAGCAGGGTTATAGTATTAATAGTAGTTAACTTATGAGGGGATCAAAGAGTTTGGACCCCCGCCATCCAATACCGTGAAGTATTGAAGGAGGTCCTACTAAATTTGACCCAGGTCCATTGCAGGACCTCTAAACGCTGAACAATGGCAAGACCTTTACCAAACCGTTCCCTTAACCCCCGACCAGGTAGCCAACATACCTCCATATAGACCGTGGAGATATGAATGGTGAAAATCTTTTATTTTATATAGACAGTAAAATAATGCCAAGACACCACGGACAAACGATAAGGAAAGATCACCTTCAACATAAGCAACTAGTTATTAAAGTCATTAATACAAAACCAAGTAAAAAGTGCAAAAGATTAGAAATAAAAAGTATTACACTAGACACTTTGTCTTCACCAAGTGATGTAAGAGACTTAGGCAAACATGGCCTTGATTGTCAAGAACTCTTACGATCAATCTTGGATCCCGAGACGACTCACACACTCTACGATGGACAATGGATGATGGTGGTGGATGATGGTGTTATGGTGGTGGTGGGTGGTAGGTGAAGTGTGAGAGAGGTGGTGTGCCAAGGGATGGTTTGAGCTTGAGCCAAGCACTTCTATTTATAGGCTGAACAGAAGCTCGGGCACGGCCCCGTGTCCAGTGAGCACGGCCCCGTGTCCACATCCTCTCTTTCTTCATTAAATGCAGCTTTGTCTTATTAGTTGACCACGCCCCCGTGTCCGCTGAGCACGGCCCCGTGTGCAGAAGAATCTTTGTACTATGAAGATTTGCTGGATTGTGCGAATCTTATAGTTGACCACGGCCCCGTGTCCGCTGAGCACGACCCCGTGGTGGGCAATAGAAGCTTCTACCACTTTGTCTTTTCTGCTGACACTTGGGCACGCCCCCGTGCTGGCTGAGCACGGGGCGTGTTCAGGCTTCTGATCTCTTGTTTTGCTTGGGAAGATGCTGTCGTGGGGTCGGGCATGCCACGTCTTGTTCCTTCTCTTGTATTTATGTTAGATTTTGATGTCTTTTTGCTTCTTTTCTTAATTTGAGCTCATTTAATCCTGAAAATGCAAAAGGAAGACAAAAGCATACTTTTTCCAACATTAGTACTAAAAAAGGGTTAGTTTTATGCCTCATTTGATGAATTTATATGTTACATTTTGAACACATCAAATACCCCCACACTTGAATCTTTGCTTGTCCTCAGGCAAAACTCTTTAATATGTGGCTATTTACACACCCAAATGGAATGGGTAGAAAAGAAGGTTTTGGGCTTGTCATAGAGTGTCGGGATTTCCAAGATTCTTTATTTAGTTTTATTTTTATTTATTTACAATCCTATTCGTCATGATTTATTTAAAACTTTTCATAAGATAAATTACTTATTAGGGCATAACATGCCTTTGTAAAATTCTATTTATATACAAGTTCACACACCTCACGGGGATCCCTCAACACTCGGCCGAAAATGTATTTTTGTAGATCACTCGAGAGCGGCATGGAACTTACTCCTACCATAGGCTTGCCAGGCCATCAATCCTCCTCCTTTTTAACTTATATACCTTTGTAAATATCAAGAGGACTTTGTGGGTTAAGGGTTAGGCTTGGGTTAAAGGTAGGTGGTTGGGTTGGTGGTTAGTGGTTAGTAGAAAAAAACGAAAAGCGTAACAAGTTTCGGTTTTCGTAAGACTTTCTATTTTTGTAACTTTTCTTTTGATGAAGCTATTTATTCAAACAAAGTTATTTTTGATGAACTTGTTTGCTATTTTCTTTTGCTTCATCATCAACAATTTTTTTTTTTTGAAAGTCATATGAAGAACCGAACTTGTTACTAAAACAAAGGGTTAAAAATGAAAAAGGTTTTGGTGGGTAAAAGGGTGTTTGGTTTGGGTTATGAAATGAAAAGGTTTAGGCTCAAAGGGGCTAACTAGGGGGATTTTGGGTAGGTGGTAAAAAAAAGAAAAAATAATGGTGTAGAAATAAAAAGGGTTAGTCCTAATGCCTCCATCATTTACTTACTCGGGTTTAAGTTGGTAAGGATTGGGAATGTATCGTCATGGCAAGTTCTAGAGTTGTAAGAACCAAGCGGCTATTCACACAAGAAACGAAAATGAGCATTTAGTAAAATGATATGTAAGTGTTTGCTCAATAAAGGCTCAAAACTCACTTTTGTGGGAATGGGTTTTTATGTGATCAAGTATATATAATCAAATTTTAACTAAGCTTGTCATGACTTTTCATAATTTTCTTATGTTGGTTCTTTTTATCACGACGTTATCGGTTGTAAATTTGTAAAAATATAACCTTTTTGAGAACTTGAATTTCCCGAGTTAAACCTAGACAAGTAAAAAAAGATGAAAATTTTTAAAAAAATTTGGGGTGATTAGCAATTCCAATAGAGTTTTGTGTAAGGCTTGTATTTAGGACTTGCAGGATTCAAGGTTTTAGCATCCCCCCACACTTAAATTACACATTGTCCTCAATGTGTCCCAAAAATAAGTTTTTAGGTTGATTGAATGTGTAAAAAGGTGTAAAAAGCAAAAATTTTGTGTTACTGGGCGCTGAACACGGCCCCGTGTGATCCGGGCACGGCCCCGTGTTCAAGTGCCAGTAACAAAATTAAAACAAGAGAAACATAAGTCTGGACACGGGGGCGTGTTGGGTGAACACGGCCCGTGTCCAGTTACCTGAACTGGGTCTTTTTCTGCAGACTGTGCAGCACGGGGCCGTGTTGGGTGGACACGGCCCGTGCCGAGCTTACTGTAAACGAAGAAATTTGTCGGACGGTTCTGTTTTCCTGTATGGAGTGCTGGTTCAACTTTCCCTTGCATCCTTTGCCATCTCGAGTGTGTTTTATTCATTTTAACACCATCCATAACACCAAATTAACTAAAACCATCATTCATTAATCATAGAGAGAATTACATAAAAGTCCTAAGAATGAAAGATAAAGCAGAAAATAAAAGTTAAAAGTCCTAATATTAAATAGGTCAAGTGATCCGTAAAGTCTTCCTAAGGAGTTCTACTTCTATAATAAGAACCAAAATTCCGGAAATAGATTTCCGGTTTAAAAGCCTTGTAGAGCTCCAAGCCGAACGGTGTTCCTTAGATGTTGCTAGAGCCACTCTTCTATCTCCCTCGGGAGAAGGGAGGCGGCTTCATGTTCCTCGACATCTGGAGGAGGAGGAGCGACACCAACCGGAACCCCTTGCAGTATGTCTCGAGGAGGTTCCGGATGTAGGGCGTACCATTCGGCCGGAATGATGACTTCCGGCACCACATTCCATGCCCTTTGGGTGATAATCGGTACCAAAGGAGGAGAGGCGAGAATGTTCAACCTTTGGTGCAAAAGGTTGACCTCCCGGAGACATCCTTCTAGTCCCACCGTCAAATGATTAATGCGGTCGACCAAAGCCTCTTCCACACTTGTTACTTCATCAAGGGCTTATCTTAAGGCGTAAACATAGTTTACAAGAGAATCCTCAACCGTAGATGATCTTTTCCCCTGCCGGTTGTTCCTGGAATGCGACGAAGAGTTTCCACTTGTTCTGCTTGCCATTCTGAGAAAACATGCCGAAAAGAGTTCAATTTTATGGGTCCAGTACTTCGGACACGGCCCCGTGTTCAGATATCTGCAGGATTTATGGACAATGAATCTTGGGGTTTCAAATTGTTTTTATGATTTTTGAAGCATTTTTGAACTTAAACAACTTAAAACATTGTTATAGAACTTATTTTTATCAAGATTCCATGAACAAAAATCTAACAAACACATCAATAAGGCTTGAAACTATAGAAGGTTCAAGCTTTAATGGAAGTATGAAGAAAATTGAAGAAGATGAAAGTGGATAAAAGAGGAAAAGACAAGAAGATAGTTGAGAAACTTCTTTTAGAAAATACCTAGGATGGTATGTGAGAATATTCCTCAAATCTCTGTCCCTGGAATGGTTCAAATGTGCAGGATTCTTGGCTGCATTTATAGAAAACGACAGTACACTGCGCACGGCCCCGTGTCGGCTAGACACGGCCCCGTGTGCAGATGGAATCCTAACACATTTTTGTCCGCATTCTGACAAAATCAGAAGGGAATCTTTTGGGTGGACACGGGGGCGTGCTGACCTGGACACGGCCCTGTGTCTAGAAGCTGTCTTAAGGATTTCTTCAAATTTCAAGGAATTTTTCCGGATCGGGTGGTTCCTTACTAGATGGAACAACCCCAAAGTGCCTAAGATACCTTAATTGATCTAGATTAAGACGAGAATGCAAGAGGTTGTCGGTGAGGGTGATTCCTATACTATATGTAGGTGGACAAGTCCAACCCTTTTCCGGGCTCTCGTTAAAGAAGGTGTATGTCGAATCGCTCAGGTCTATGTATGCATCGAACGAAGTCGATGGGGAGTCCTTCACGGCACAATCGACACAGGGACGACTATCGCTCAAGTCTTCACTAGAGTTAGAAGTATCATTGGAAACAATGAAGTTGTTTGAATGCGTTTCCAACCTTTCTTCTTGGTTATCGTCTTGGAGAAGATTTTTGAGGTCTCCCCTAAGTTCTTCTAACCAATTAAAAATTAGATCTTCTAGTTGAAATAATTCATCGAGAAGCATTTCCCCTAGAATATCCGGTTGGGCGCATTCGAGGGAGCGATACGGATTGTTTTTACTTTCGCCCCTCTTAAGGATACTAGGAAATGATGGGTCTATATAGTGGGGTTTATAATTTAGAAAAAAGCATTTTAATTCTTTATGGTTACCGCCACATAATTGACACCACATAGTACCATAAGAGTGCCGAAAGTAAAAAGTATCAGTATCACTCATGTTTGTGTCAGAATTTACCAACCGTCGGGATCTTACGGTTCTGTTTTCAGTAACTGAAACTTGGGCACGGCGGCGTGTTTAGTGGGCACGGCCCCGTGTTCAGCTTACTGTCTGACGTAAAACAGGATTGCCAGTTCCAATGATTGGGCACGGGGCGTGTTCAGCGGGCACGGCCCGTGCTGAGTTCTGCAGAAGCTGAAAAACTAAAAAAAATCCTAAAAATAATGAAAAATAAGAAAAACGATTAGGCCGTTGATTCCTAACTTTCTTAAAATCCTTGTGTCCCCGGCAACGGTGCCAAAAACTTGATGCGTGTGAAGTGTTATATATATTAGGTGTATATTTTAAGCCCCTTTAACACTTATTTTAGCCAAGTTTTAAATTTATAAAACACGATATTTTACTAACACTAAACACACATATGGGCAAGTGACCCATCGTGAGCGTAGTATAGTGTTGGCAAGATACCGAGGTCGTCCACGGACACAAGAGCTTTTAGTACCGGTTTATCCTCAACGTCTAATCAAAATAAAAAGTTTAGAAAAAAAGGTTTTAAACTAAGAAAAATAAAAACTAACTAAAATGCTGAAAAATAAAATAACAGAAAAAACAGATAGACAAGATGAATCACTTGGTTCCGACTCGTATCTAATGTAACCATTGATTATTTCCGCACTTTTGCACATAATTAAGAGATTATCTTAGCTATTGTAGTAGGCCCCTCTTTTGAAGGTGACGTTACCCTCACCCCAGTAGTTTGAGTCAGTAAGGATACAATCCTAAAAGGGTGGATTATTGGAAGATAATTAATTAAGTTATTAATGCAAATTATGGTAGGCCCCTCTTTTGGAGGTGACGTTACCCTCGACTAAGTAGTCTGAGTCAGCAGGGATACAGTCCTAAATAGCCGGGTTATAGTATTAATAGTAGTTAACTTATGAGGGGATCAAAGAGTTTGGACCCCCGCCATCCAATACCGTGAAGTATTGAAGGAGGTCCTAGTAAATTTGACCCAGGTCCATTGTAGGACCTCTAAACGCTGAACAATGGCAAGACCTTTACCAAACCGTTCCCTTAACCCCCGACCAGGTAGCCAACATACCTCCATATAGACCGTGGAGATATGAATGGTGAAAATCTTTTATTTTATATAGACAGTAAAATAATGCCAAGACACCACGGACAAACGATAAGGAAAGATCACCTTCAACATAAGCAACTAGTTATTAAAGTCATTAATACAAAACCAAGTAAAAAGTGCAAAAGATTAGAAATAAAAAGTATTACACTAGACACTTTGTCTTCACCAAGTGATGTAAGAGACTTAGGCAAACATGGCCTTGATTGTCAAGAACTCTTATGATCAATCTTGGATCCCGAGACGACTCACACACTCTACGATGGACAATGGATGATGGTGGTGGATGATGGTGTTATGGTGGTGGTGGGTGGTGGGTGAAGTGTGAGAGAGGTGGTGTGCCGAGGGATGGTTTGAGCTTGAGCCAAGCACTTCTATTTATAGGCTGAACAGAAGCTCGGGCACGGCCCCGTGTCCACATCCTCTCTTTCTTCATTAAATGCAGCTTTGTCTTATTAGTTGACCATGCCCCCGTGTCCGCTGAGCACGACCCCGTGTGCAGAAGAATCTTTGTACTATGAAGATTTGCTGGACTGTGCGAATCTTATAGTTGACCACGGCCCCGTGTCCGCTGAGCACGACCCCGTGGTGGGCAATAGAAGCTTCTACCACTTTGTCTTTTCTGCTGACACTTGGGCACCCCCCCGTGCTGGCTGAGCACGGGGCGTGTTCAGGCTTCTGATCTCTTGTTTTGCTTGGGAAGATGCTGTCGTGGGGTCGGGCATGCCACGTCTTGTTCCTTTTCTTGTATTTATGTTAGATTTTGATGTCTTTTTACTTCTTTTGTTAATTTGAGCTCATTTAATCCTGAAAATGCAAGAGGAAGACAAAAGCATACTTTTTCCAACATTAGTACTAAAAAAGGGTTAGTTTTATGCCTCATTTGATGAAATTTATATGTTACATTTTGAACACATCATCTAACTTACTAGGCGTCAATCCAAGTATTTTCTTAAATTCTAATGACACGAAACTATAATCCGCACCAGTATCAAACAGAATAGATGCAAAGTGTTGATTTACAGGGAACGTACCAGTAACAACGTTGGGATCCTGGCGCGCTTCCCTTGCGCCGATGTTAAACACTCTTCCGCGGGCTTGACAAAAGCATACTTTTTCCAACATTAGTACTAAAAAAGGGTTAGTTTTATGCCTCATTTGATGAAATTTATATGTTACATTTTGAACACATCATCTAACTTACTAGGCGTCAATCCAAGTATTTTCTTAAATTCTAATGACACGAAACTATAATCCGCACCAGTATCAAACATAATAGATGCAAAGTGTTGATTTACAGGGAACGTACCAGTAACAACGTTGGGATCCTGGCGCGCTTCCCTTGCGCCGATGTTAAACACTCTTCCGCGGGCTTGATTCAATTTTGGGCATTCCTTCTTAAAGTGCCCAACTTCACCACAATTAAAGCAACCTGGCCCTCGGCCATTCCCGTTTCCAATTCCACCCTGAGCGTTATTTTGGTTGCGATTTCCATTCCCAGCTTGATTCGCAGCATTTCCACTGTTTCCGTTTCCGCCTCGATTGTTGTTCCTATTACCAAAACCTCCTTGGCCACCCCGGCCATTACCAACCCAGCAAGTATCTTTCAAGTGACCAATTTTGCCACAAGTCTCACATTTTCTATTCCTGCACAGGCTAGCATGGTGGTACTGGCATGATTCGCACTTTGGTAAAGCGCCCATGTAACCTTTTCCTCTGCTATCAGCACCGGTTTTGGCCCTTGCCGGTGTGCTTGATTCTCCTTTCTTACCAACACCGCTAGTTCCCTGCTTGAAGTTCGAGAACTTCCTTTTGTTATCCCCATACGACTCTACGTGAGTCTCTTTCTTCTTTGGCTCAACATTCGAAAACTTGTTCAACCTAACAGCCTCCTCTGTAAGTGCCACACTTAAGTCGATGGCTTCTGTGATCGTTGCAGGCTTGGATGAGGTAACCATACTCATGATTTGTGGAGCTAAACCCCAAATAAAGCGCTCAATTCGCTTGAATTCCGGTGTAACCATATAAGGTACCACATGAGATAGGTCGTGGAATCTCTGAATGTACTTCGCGATTTTGGGACCGTCCATCCTCAAATGCCAAAACTCAGTCTCCACCCTTTGTATCTCAGCATGAGAGCAATACTTCTTTCGCATTAACTCTTTTAACTCAGCCCAGGTCAACGCATAAGCAGCGGCTTCACCAAGAGTTTGCACTTGTAAGTTCCACCAGGACAGGGCTCCGTCCAAAAATAGCCTAGAAATGTAATTCACTTGTTGGTCTGGAGCGCACTTGCTCATTCGAAGAACAGAGTCTGTTTTCTCAGCCCATCTTACAAAAGCAACAGCACCTCCGGTGCCGTCAAAGTTCACAGGCTTGCAGTCTAGGAACTGCTTGTAAGTGCACCCTGCACATACGTTAGAATATACAAATGGCATTAGCGAACGTGCTATAAATATCCAAATGTATTTTAATCTGTCTCAATGACTTGACATTACCATGTGGTGGATTGTTATTACCGTTGTTGTTCTAACTGCTTCCGCTGGGTCCTCCTTGTGAGGTTGCATACTGCGCTATGGCGGCAGCAATGATTCCTTGGAGTTTTGCCTCGTTGGCAGGCATACGCGTCTCACGTCTTGGTGGCATCTTTTAAAAGACGGTTCACGTAGGTCAGGTCATATGTAAGTAAAGCGTACGTATGTACTCAACAATATCAACACATAACATCTCATGTTATAAATAAATCATCCACATAACATCTCATATTATAAATAAATCAACCACATAACATCTCATGTTATAGAACATAATCAATCAATCAAACATCACATATGATGAGAATACTGCGATTGCATTGCCATAGATCGAGACCACAATGTAAAGTTTACAAGTACACAACTGTATCATACAAAATCAATGACTAAGGGCTACATCACCCCAGTCCAAAATATCAAATCAGTATCAGCAATATCCAATATACATAACAACAAAAGTCAGGATCAATATGCAGTCTCCCAAAAGCTGTGCAATCTGTGCAATCGCCGTCTTCTCAACAAAAGTCTACCCGTGTCGTACAAAATAGCCCTAAGCTGATGGCGGTGGAGGAGGGGGGAAATGAGAAAAGAGCAACCGGCGCATGTGAAGCCAATCCTCCTCCATGGCTCGATGAGAACGCAAAAGATATGCTATCTGCTGCTCCTGAGTCCAAAAACGAGCAGCAGAATCGGGAGATAACGGACGAGGAGGGTGTAATATCACAGGGTGAGTCTGGCCCTGGCATGGTGGTCGCTGTGCCCTCTCAAGCTCCTGCACGCGACGAGCCAGTGCCTCCTGCTGGATCATGAACGAAACAAGGACATCCTCGGTAGAAGACCCGACATGATATGGGTGATATGGATTCGTCGGTGGCATAATGGGTGGTGACGCCAGAGAAAAGGCTCGCCAGGTGGAACAAAGGTTGGCACAGTAAATGGTGAAATAGGGAGAACAGCAGAAGAAAACTGTGGTATGACCGGGACAGATGTCGGCTGACCAAAGGGGTGAGTCGAGGAACCCTCTCCCGGGCGCGATGGCGGTGTAAACTGACGGAACATAACAGGTAAGTCGGTGTGGTGAACACCGGTAGTATGAACGGGATGCAAAGGAACGTCAGTAGGAACTGAAATAGGTGCCGAAGCAGGCGTAACGGGTACCACAAAAGGCGGGTAGTCGTCATCATCGTCTATCCACCCATTTCGGGTGTCAGCATAACGTGGGTCAACGTGTGTCGCAAAGGGTGCACAATCAGTCTCTACAGGCACGGGATCAAGAAGAGGGGCAACAACAGGATCAGCGGGAACATCAGCAACCTGATCGTTCACTAGCGGTGGAGCAATAACAGGATTCCCTAACATAAATGGAACATCAACATGAGCATCAGCAACAACAAGATCACCCTCCAACAGTGGAGCAATAATGGGATGATCGTCAACGGGCAAATCAGCAATCAAAGGATCAACAGCGGGTACATCAGCATGAATAGGGTCATGCTCGAATGAGGGGCCTGGAGCAACTACTGGATCGGGGGCCATAGCAGGCTCCGGATCGTCAAACTCCATCTCGAAATCAGCGGGATCAGCGAACATGGGATCAACGGGGTCAACAGGGTCCTCCATGGGCTGATCTAGGTGGATAAACTCAAACTCCTAGTCTGGATCATAACCAGGTGGAAAAACGGGGTCTGAATCATCATCAATGTCATGATCGATAGCAAAACTAGGGGCAGGTGCAGCGGACGATGCTCTATCAGGGTCTGTATCATGCGAATAGTGTTGCGCTCCCTGCGCGTGTGATGGTGCAGATGCCACAGACTCAAAGGAGTCTGGGACGGGTGAATGGATGGGTGCCTCCTCTGCCGGAGCATCCGCGAGAAGTAAGAGATCGCCAGCAGCTATGTGGGCCTCGCCCTCAAAGTCATCCTCTAATGGATCCTCGTCAAACAAGTCGATGTCGTCGTCAGTGACTACGTCAAGGGGCATGTCGATAACAGGATAAGCTGCAAGAGGTATAGGAGCAGGGATCACCGCAAGTGGCAAATCCCCAGCGATAGGGCCATCAGCGGGCTCAGCAACGGCATCGGGCAGCGCGAATGGCTGAAAATCGTCCTCATCCGTGCTGGTGGTGTCCGAAGTATGCACCTCGTGCTCTGATGACACTCTGTCGTCCGATACTAGGGGCATAGGGTCAGTGGTGTCTGACTCTCCTGTGCCGGATGGAGGCATATCGTCTGTAACACAAACACACATATGCACAAATAATCAATCACATAGTCAGATAAACATATTAGTCACCAATAAGCAATCAAATAGTTCTCCTAGTCCCACTAGCCTCCCAGCCTCTCAGACTAACTCCCTAGTCCCACTAGATAATTCTGCCAGCCTCCCAGACCGACTCCCTAGTCCCACTAGATAATTCTCCCAGCCTCCCAGACTGAGTCATAACTAACAAATAAAATGTGCTTAACATTTGTTTGTAAAAACGTTTTGTGACCTGGATCTGGACTTAAGTGGTATGCAATGTAAAAATGTTTTCGTGAGAGCCCTAGTGATCATAGTCTAGACTCGAGAAGGAATCCTAGTTCGCTATGATCAGAGCTCTGATACCAAGCTGTCACACCCTGGCTTTGCGGAAGCGTGGGTTTATTTGGTGTGACTTCTTAATACCGTATCTTAATCACAACAAAGCTATATGCAAATAAAACCATGAAGATCATCCATTGATTAAAGTTTTAAAACATAATACCACAACATTGTTTAAAGTTGACACATGCAATGAGTTACAATCCAACAAAATAGAAACGTTGTTCGAAAGACACAACCACAAACATAAAATAAACACCGTTTAAGACTTGCGACTCGTCCAGGTAAAAGTCACAATCCCTAAACGTGGATGACCTCGAAACTCTTACGCAGCTTAATACCCTTGCATACTTAGCCAGATCCGTTAATTTCCTGAAATACATGTAAGTTGAAAAATCAACATAAAGTTGAGCGAGTTCATGTGAAAGTGTGTATGTAAAACCTTTATAGTACGTCCCAATGTAAAAATCGTTTAAGTACGTCCCGATGTAAAAATGTTCCTGGTATGTAGCAATAAGGAAAAAGAGATCACCATTGGGTTGCAAAGCCAATGATATGTGTGAAGTGATGCGGGAAGACTCAACCCTAGCGGATTTGTGCGTCGGGCACTTAGTCACCACCTGGTCCATTAAGCGGGCTCAGGAGTGGGGCTCGCTACACCCAAATAGATCTATCACTAATGTCCCTCGGTCCTACACGAGGATTAATGGCCTCAAGTTGCGCCTACTCACTCACATGATCTGTACGTGCTAACCCTCCTTAAGCTAACCATACCATGTAAAAAGTATTCGTAATCATAGTAACATGTATTTCACCCCCGCAGCATAAAAACTGAAAACAGTTAAGAGAAAAGGGGGACATGAACTCACTGAAGTGCATCTCGAAATAGTCCGTCCCAAAGTAACCTGCTGCGTGACGACCTACACGTACTAACTTCTATTAGACGGACGGCCGTGCCTTGGCTTAAGGTTTAAGTTTTTGGGAAATAGTTAGGCAACTATTTCGTATTTACACTTCTTAATTATTTTATATTTGTAATTCCGAAAAAAAATTATTTTAAGTCCCACTTAGAAAAATATATTTAAATTATTTGTCTAAAACATCTTAATTCAAAATATATATATATTTTTATCTAGTGGATAACTCTCTTAATACGAAAAAAAATAACAATAATAAGTTTATATAGGTTTGGTTTAAAGTCATTACTTATCTACATAAAGACTAGTAATGCTCTCATAAATAAAGTATTATGAGTTTAGTGCTTTTATGAAAATATGTCATTTAAGTTTCTGGTCATCTTTCTAATTCAATCGCAACCCTTTTGCAATACATCCAAAAAAAATTATGACACCATAAATACATATTTATGACAACTTGTTGTAACAATTCTTCCAACTTCATACCTTACGTACACATGCAATGAAATTGTCATGATTTCATGACACTTACTTTTATTATATGATCTCTTCATTTAATATCTTTTAAGGTTTCATAATTTCAAAATCATTAGTTCTACAGAGAATCTTAGCTTTTTAATATACCATCAATGCCATACATGATCCCTAGATATATTTATATTTACTACATTCGATACCAAATATGTACAGCAAGGTTCAAGAGAACATGTAAATCAACCTTCTGTAGGAATTTTATGAATCACCAGGTTCAATTCTCAACAAGTAACTTAAATATTAGGTGGAAGGATCATGTTTGGTAAAACACATAGGTCAAAAGACTCATAGATTTTTAAGTGGAAAACCCCTACCCGGATGATTTGACGTATAAACAACATGAAAAACTCCAAGGATAATCATAACAAACACTTACAAAGCAAGCGAGGATGCGCTCGAAAGACGAGATGATGAAGAGCTCGAACTCGCTTTCCGGGGAACTTGAGACTTGCTTCTTGCGGACCGTGAACTAGCTTTGATCATAAAAGTGGCTAGATAAGAAGGAGATCTATGAAAGCTATTTATTTATTGTTCGAACTTGGAAGAAAACTTACGCTAAAGTGCTCGAACTAGACTATGAGGCCGCGAGAATGGTGTCAAACGGGAACCGTGATGATGCTCGGTCTCGGACAAGCTTGATTGTTGAAGGTTAGTCACACTAGAACACCTTTTTGATGGTTGGGAGTACCTTAGGGGTGGACAATGTGACTTGGGAAAGAAGGATTCACACTTGAAGTGAAGGTATGAGTGAATATGGTGGAGCCGTAGCTTTTGGAGGATGGATAAGATGGAGGGGTCTTGTAATTTGTTCAAACTATGAGTGTATGGTTCTTGTGGGGTATTTATAAGTAGGAAAATGGCATCAAGGAATCAAATAGGCATCTTTGGAAATTAACTAGGAGCTTAATTTTCGAACCAGACTCTTTAGAAATCAAATTGGTTTAGTTGAGGGAATGGATGAGATTGTTGTACTGATATATTTGTTTATTTCTAATCCCATATCTCCATGCATGCTACATATACCTTTGGATAATGTGCTTCATGGACCAACAACAAGATCTATCATTATATTAGAACAAATCATATGTGTAAGGGCCTTGGTTGGGGCCGTGAGATAGGTGGGGTGGGGGGTATAGGTGTAATTTTGATGGGTAAATAATTTAATTAGTGGGGGGTTTAATGTTATATCTAGTGTTTAGCGGGTACCGGGTATTATGTAAGGTGTTATAGTGTTCAGGGACCATAACTAGCTCAGAAAAAGTGTAACAATGTTTTTAATAATATTTTTGTGTTCCGGGTAAAGTCCGGTTGTTCGGTTGGATGTTGATCCGTTAAAGTGTTAAATAAAGCTATAAAGTGTCTTTAATATTATTTTTAGTGGCACAATAAATTCCCGACACTTTGGATAGTGTCTAACATTATTTTACCAAGTTTTTGCACTCTACTAGTTATGTTCAATGCTGAATTTGTGCATAAAGTGCAGAATTTTGTAATTAAAGTATGTTTTAGGCACACCCGGTCACTATAAATATCACCTAGTGACGCAGTTTTATGATCCTCACCTCCCTACACTCCCTACTAGTGTAGTAATCTATTCCCGGCTCGTACTGGCCTCAGAGACAGTGTCTGTCTAGTACTGGCAATGTCAGCATGTTTACGGGGTTATCCGTTCATTGTGCTACTGTGCTTTTGTGCATCAAGGTTGTCATTAAGGTTTGTGTGTAGATAATAGAGTGACAGCAATAAAGTATGATGCATGTATGTTTATGTATCAGAATTCAAGTAGCAGTTTAATCACAACTGTAAGCAAGCACAATAATTAAGCATTAATTAAATATTAATTAATTCGTACGAATACCTGGTTTGGTTCGGGTTGTCACAAACGTGTCAACATGTTAATTTACTACCTCTGAGTGACCTTTTAACGAATCCGGGGCTTTGTAACAATTGATTTTACTCTCAAGAACAAGTGACGAAAAATTCACGAGGTTTCGATATCGTTTGGTATTAAATACGTTAACTTTCGTAAATAAAGGGTTAAAAGCGTCAACATGGTGAAACTAGTGTTTTCAGTTATCATTTAACGAAATCCGACCTAACGGTGTTTGATTATAACCTTAAGATCATTCATATACTAACTAGAGGGGTTATTTGTGCTTAAAAGGAAAGATTTAATACTTAAATAGGTCCGGGGGTTGTTTCTGCCAAGTTTGAAACTTGAATGTCTGGTTCCCCTAGGGCTCGCGCTGCGCGACCTCAACCATGGCCTGCCGTCGCGCGACGCGATGGCCTGGTTTTGACAAACTCCATGCACAGGTGCAGGTTCTGCACATTTCTTCACCCATTTCAGCTTTATACACTCATAACTCGAAACAAGGGACTATTTGATGGTTTCTAATACCACTATAGACACTTGTAATCATCTGGAAACAACATAAAACAGCTGGGATGATCTGGTGAAGTCCTCATTAGTATAAATAGGTGCATATGGACAGCTTCTTCACTTACACACTTCAATTTTCTCACATTCTCAATTGCTCAAGCTTTGGAGCATTCTTTGGAGCATCCTAATCACTAAGGAAGCTCTCTTAAGTTTAATCTTCGTGCTAAGGACCTTTGTAAGTGTTCTTGGCTCCTGTAGTTAAGTTTTTAATAGCTTAATGACCGAAAGTCAAAGATATCGTAATGATACTTTGACTTTGTGATTAATCACTAACGGTCCAACCATTCTTCGAATTGAAAGTGGCTATGTGTTGGTAATTAAGTAGGTGCTAATCCCTCAAAAGGGCACCTCCTAATTATCACGTTTACTTAGTTAATTGTCGAGTCAAAGTAATGAACAGAAAAGTCAAACGAGTAAGTTTTTATAAAATAATTCATAACTGATAATGTAGAAGCTATAAAATATGTTTTGTCACTTAAATAACTTGGTAATTAATATAAGAACATGTTTAGACATGTTCAACCCGACAATTCTGAGTTTAGGCTCGGTTCGCAACCGAAAGTCGCAAAAGTTGACTTTTGCTTTGACTTTCAGTTTTGACCCGAATTAGCTTAGTTTACTTATGCCTTAGGGTTCCTTTGTGACCATGTTATATGTTAGAATAACCCTCTGAGGTTATACTTCATGGTCCCTTAGAAATCATAGTTCATTGCATGTTTCCGTTATTGCTTAAAAATTAACTATTATGCCCTTATGTTATAAAAACGAGATTTTTGAAAATGTGAGAGGACAAAAAGCTTTATTACTAATATATAAGTATTTCCACAAAATTTGACATCAGTTTCTGGTTTCAAACTAAAGTTATGCAAGATAACGTAAAATGAAACTTTTTTATAATTAAATGACATTTTTAGCATAAATCATGTTTAAACCCAAATTTTGGCACCAAACCCATTACCTACTGTTTTGATATTATTTTTAGGGATTCTTGGAATTTTTTGTCAGATTATAAACTGACCATATCATTGAGTTCTCGTATAATTCGATAAATGACGATAATACCCTTTTTGTTAATAAAATGAGTTTAACATATGATTTGCATACCAAACCTTTTCCTACTGATGTTATATGTTAAATAAAATATTTTAAACATTAAAGGCTGATCAAAATCTCAAATTTCTATAAACACCTCAAATATCGTCAATTATCGACTTTTCCGCTAATTAGGCGCGTAATATGGTTTAAAACCATGTTTAGAACCTAAGACTTGTTACCTACTGATTTTATAAACAAATTTTAATACTTTAACAGTAAGTATAAGTCTTGAACTCAGACTTCCAATTTTGTCTGTAAAACATATGTGAAATGACCAAAATGCCCCTACGGTGCATAGTTTTGCCATAAATGATAAACCTCACATATTTAAGATATCATACTGATGTAACATGATAAAATAAATATTTTTACTGAATGTTTTAGACCAGAACCTCAGTTTATGTTTAAACCTCTTTTATAAACTTTAAAATGACCAAAATACCCTTACGGGACGTAAATTGGTTTTAAAATATTTTTGGGCAAAATTGTTGATATCCTACTGATATCACAACATATTTTAAGCATAATAACTTATGAATCTTGTACTTGACTCATCCGGTTACCCGTTATGCATATACGCGTTCGGTACGGTTTATGTAACTAGTTTGCATAAATTAACCGAAATGGGTCAAGCCTTATCTTTTTATTTCAAAATCCAGAATATATTTAGTTTACCCATTTTATACAAGTCTCCATACTTGTCGGGTCTAAATTACATTCCAATCCGGTCACCGCTTAATCTTGCGTTTCGTACCGTGAACTTTTCTTTAAAAACTAACTGTTCTAAGTTAAATAAGACCCGTTAGGAATCTAATAGGCTATTAAAACCTTCGTTCCAGATTAGGAGCCTAGTAAAAGCTACCTACACTTGTTTGAGTAGGATTTACGGCTGAGAATACAAATTTTACATTTTAAGCTCAAGTAAATACTTTTAACTTATTTCCCCTTATATGGGCTTGGGATACGATAAATTATTACCGCTTGGTCGGGTATTGAATATTTAACCGATTAGTGGATAAATCATTGACATAACCCGTTTTAATCTGTTTTGTTTGATTTAAGCATTTGGGGGTTAATGACCGTGTCCTGGATATCCTCGGCTCATTCATTTGAAATGGCCACGACTTAAGCATGGGGTGTAGGCATACACCTGACAGTTGCGTATATAAAATGGTATCCCACTCGTGAGGATAACTTCTTGTGGGCTTATACTAGTGGTGTGTCTATTAATCTTGTCTCGGCTTCTATCCCGGGCCCTGAAAGTACGACAAACATGTGAATCTGTATACAAGATTATTTTATATAATTGTCCCAAGTTATAAAAGAATATTTGTGCCTTGTGCGTTTAAATCAAATTTTCATAAATGTTTTCAAAAGAGTCGGTTAATTGTATTTACCAGTGTAAACTGACGTATTTTTCAAAAAGACTGAGTGGCAGGTACTACGCGAAATTGGCTGGAAGCTTCTGAGCACTAATTAAAGAATCTTGCAAGTTCTTAGTGCTTAAAGTCTGTTGAACAATATTTTACTTTATGTTTTAGATCCGCCCGTGGATCCGTATATAACCGTTTTGTATAATATTTATTTATACTTTACATTTCGGTTTGTATTAATATTTTCTACCAAGACTTCCGCTGTGCATTTAAACTGTGATTATTGACTATGATGATATCAACTACGTCACGATACTCCCCATCGGGCCCACCGGTAATTCGGGGAAATATCGGGGTGTGACACATGATATCATCAGTTAAGGGGGACTTTGCAATGTAGTACCTTGTGACTGATGATTATCAGTTTCACACAAAATTGATAACAACACTTAAGAGGGAGTCTGTAAGTGCAGTAACCGTGGCTTTATCAATTTTGGTCAACAAAGTAAAAAAGGATGTTAAATCCCGACAAAGTCAAGTGTGTTGAAACCTGACATGAGCATGAGGAATTAAATCCTTAGAAGTCATAAGGGTTTAACATGGCATGATGTTGTTAGTATTTAGGCTAGTGTTAGGGTTTATGTTCTAGCCTATATATGTTATATTAGGTTTTTGTATGTATTCAATTCAGAGTGTTTTAGAGAGAGAAAAATTGTAGAGAGAGAAATTATGGGTTTAGGCTTTTGTAGCCAGTTTGTCTTGGTGACAAGATGTGTACTCTTTCAGTTGTAATATGTGATGAATATAGTGAAAGAGTTCGTTTACATCTTGTTTATTCTCTTTTTATTGTTTTCGTCTCAGTCAAATGCAATGTTCATTGTGTTTGTCATTGATCCTGAGGACTTTTAACATCCATCGCAACGTACTTAACTTACCAACACTACTAGAAAAATTAAAATTTCTGACACCATTTTCCGTAGAAAATGCGTCACAACTCGCGATTTTCTACGAATTTGTAACAAAATGCATATGTAGGAAAACCACTCGTAGGAAACTGGTTTCTTACGCATTTTCTACGCATTTTCATACCAATTTCTAACAAAAAAGGGTTGTCACAAATTGCTATACATTTTCTACGCATTTTCCTACCCATTTAACGGAAGTTAGTTTTTAATTTTTGCTACACAATTGTCACGAAATTTAATTTTTTTATATTTTCGTAGTTTATGACAAATTTCTGACTACCTGTTTACTACGCATTTCTGACGAATTTGTAATAAATAAAATGAAAAAAGAAAAGGTTTTTGGCGATAGATTTTGTGTCACAAACCCGTCAGTAAAAATATCTTTTGTTTAAAGAAAATGTTTTTTCTTGTTTTATTCTATTTATAAATCATCCGAGAGATCTGATACAAAAGCAAATAAAACTAAAAACTAAAAACTATACATATTCAATAACATTAATCATAAATTTATACAAATTTACAAACAAAAAATGTATAAAATCTACGAACATAAAGAAAATAAAATTACATATTCCTTTAACAAATTCAATAACATTAACCCACACCCATCTCATTTTTCAGCTCTGGAGAATCGAAACAAACATCGAACACCTTCCGAGCAACTTAGCAACTCAACATCAGCAACCGACACAACATCAGCAACTCAAGTGGTGAGAAAAGAATTTCATTTCATTCAGGCAAATCATCGAACACCTTCCGAGCATTAAAAAACATCAAGTTTCAGACTTTCATTCAATTAAAGTCGAAACCTGTGGTGGACGAACAACAAGAACAAAAACAAGAACTGATTGAAACTAAAACTGCCAGAGAGCTCGGGCACAAATCCGACGGTGAAACAATACAATGGCTTCTACAACAAGCTCAACCGTCCATAATTGCCGCTACTGGTACCGGTACTATCCCTGCCATCGCCATGTCAGTAAACGGCACCTTAAAAATCCCCACCACCTCCTCAGCCTCCACCAACGCCTCCGAATCAATCGATAGAAAAAGAAAACTCCGCCTCTCTCTCTCTCTTGCTCGAACAACGACCCGACAACCTCCACCACGCCACCGCCGCCGCCTACAGTGGTCCCCGATGATGGAGATGTGGGTGATTCTGGTGGTTGAACTGAAGCAAAAAGGGTGGGGGCAGGGATCTTGGGGTGTGCGTGTTTGAAAAGATTTTGATATTTGTGGGTTTAAGGATTTTGTGTTTCTAGAGGTATTTTTAAACCGTTGGATTGAAAATTAGGTGAGCAATGGACTGTAGGATGGTGATCCGTGTAAAGTTTAACTAAAGCTTTTGATTGGCTCAATTATGTATAAAACATTATGCCTCCATTATCCTTTTCATAAGTTAGAAAATTGGAATCTATTACTTGTATTATTATTAACTAGTTAATTAATGAAAAAATATTATTATTATTATTAATATGGTGGCACATAAATTATATCTAGTTTTTTTATAAATCACATTTTTCGTAAACTATATGTCATGTAATTAGATTTTAAATCTTAAATTTGTTATAAACTAGTATTAAGCCCCCCGCGTTGCAGTGGGGGTGTAAACTAGTATTAATAGCACCAAGGCCACAACACCGCTAGCGACCACCAACACTGAAGTTGCGAAGTGTTAATGCGGAGAAATTAGAACGAAGCGTATAAAACAAAACGTAAAAATGTTGAACCACACAAGAACGATGTGTCGTGTTAACTCGCAAAATTTAGAACAAAACGTAAAATAAATTTTTGCGAAATATGAAAAGTATAGTGTACTAAAGTTGAAAGTAAAAAAGTTCTTAGGTTATATTGACAAAGATAAAAAGCTTTGGGGTTAAAAGTAAAAATCAAAATAGTTTTAGGTTAAAAGTGTAATTATATCAATTTTTTTTTGAAAATCTCCCTAAGTATAGAGTACAACTACTCAATGCATCAACATGTTGATAATTTATAATGTATAAATATGTTTCGTTATTCTTTTTATTTACAACTATCCAATAGGATTTAATTATTAATTCCAAAACATACTTACAAAAATTAAATGTATTATAGTTATATAATAATTAGGGCTGCATACGAATCAAACGTTCGGCGAACAGTTTATAAAAGAACATGAACAGAGGTAACGTTCGCATAAACACTATTTATTATCGTTCTAATGCTTGTTTTGCGAGAAATTAAGAGCCGTAAATTACCGATTGTCACAGCATTTTGATTGGCTCACGTGTTTATATTTGAAAGTGATTTATTTACCACATGCCTCCATCACATGTTTATATGGTAATAATAAAATATGGTAATAATAAAACTAGTTAAATATTTAAATATGGTAATAAATTTTCCATCACAAACGCGTAACAAGTTGCTACACATTTCCTACGCAATAAATTTTCCATCACAAATGCGTAGCAAGTTGCTACACATTTCCTACGCAATAATTAATAATAATGAAACTAGTTAAATTGGCTCACGTGTTTATATTTGAAAGTGATTTATTTACCACATGCCTGCATCACGTGTTTATATGGTAATAATAAAACTAGTTAAATATTTAAATATGGTAATAAATTTTCCATCACAAATGCGTAACAAGTTGCTACACATTTCCTACGCAATAAATTTTCCATCACAAATGCGTAGCAAGTTGCTACACATTTCCTACGCAATAATTAATAATAATGATTAAATATTAAAATATAATCTAAGTATAATAAGAAATATTTCGTCATAAATGCGTAGCAAGTTGCTACGCATTTCTGACGCAACAATTAATATTTAAATGAATTTAACATATAAATCTAATTCTAACAAATAAATAACAGTTCCGTCGGTAATGCGTAGCAAGTTACTACGCATTTCCGACGCAATAGTTAATAATAATAATAATTAAACGTTTAAATATAATTCAAATACAAATATAATTCATCCGTCGTAAATGCGTAGCAAGTTGCTACGCACTTCCGACACAATACTTAGAATTAGTATTTTTGTCACTATTGTGTCGCAAATTGGCCAAAAAAATCAAAATCTTTTTTCCGTAGGAAATGCGTAGTAAATGTGTCAAAATTTGCGTCGCATTTTTTTGCGTAGGAAATTTTCGTAGCAAAATGACCACTTTTCTAGTAGTGCAAGATACGAGAATGTGTGAAGACTAACAACATGTTTAAAGAAATGTTAAGAAGGTACATTTTGTTAAAAAGGTATTGTCTTTTGGTAAGTGGAGAACATGGTGAGATCGAGCACATCTACAATAATAAAATAGATTATGAAGTGTAGTTTGAGATTGAGCATAACCCAGGCTCACCATGTAAGCCACCGACCACTCACACTCTCATAATTTAGTAAGTTAAAAACATATGATACGAACATCATGCAAATGATAATCTAAAATCATTCACGAGGGTTAGAAGACACAATCCTCCTAATTTGATCCCAACAACACTAAATTGTGTATATTTTGTTCTTTGTAACCATGAATGTGCATCCTAAATGTACCATGTACCCATCTTTATTCAGTTTACTAACAAACATAGCAATTCATGAGATAGTAGATACATGAAGAACATCTCTCAAAACTATAGTGTGGTCATTGAACAACAGAGTTCTTCTAAGCCAACAACAACCATTATCCTATAACCATCAATAACTGAAGCTTGTCTCTCAGTGGGTTGATAGTTCATTAAATCCAACCTATTTCCACAAGCTAAGTATTTGATCCACATATACGAACTAACCAAAAGCAACGACTAATTTCATTATCCAAATGACCTTAGATATTGATTTAGAGACTTCCATGTTTTGTTCACTGGTCCCACTAACAAACCTCTCCTGGGCATTACGATCCCTCTCAATGTTGCCCTTATATAGTAAATGCATGTTTTACTAATACACATCTTTATGTTTGAGTATCACATACATCTGTTTGATATCCTAAAGTATCTTATTTTCATTTCATTTCTGTCAAAGATAGGCACCAAATATGGCTAAGGTTAACTTCGAGATTTACCTATTGTACCACAAATATCAAGAAGCGAGTTAAACTCAAAGAGTTGCTAAGGAAACCTCTATATATTTAGGGTGGCGGGGGCGCCAACGAAGTCAAGGCCCGGGCTCTTGCGGGTGGCCAGGGAACACTTCCATAACCACTAAGGGTTCACCATCTGGCTTCACTTATGGGTTCATAAACCCGTGTGTGATGTGTGGTTGGACTTGGAGGATATGTGTATTGGATGGTGATTTGGCACAATATTATTGGATGGTGGTTTGGCACAATATTATTGGATGGTGGGTTGAAATGGGTAGTAGATTTAACTAGATGGGTGCCCCCTCCGTTTAGGGTTGATTTGGGTTAAATTTGGTTAAAATGAGGTGACATTATCCTATTGGTTGGGTTAATGGGTTCCAACTTCCAAGATGGTTATCCCCTCCACCCGTGAAGGGAAGATGGGAAACAACAAGAAGCTCTTGATTTTTTTGCGTACAAGATTTAGTAAGAAACATAGATGTACTTTATGTATCTAATCATTACGGGTTTTGATACTTCGAATGATATTTTCTTAAAACTATCAACGTTTTTAGAAACCAAGATTCGAACATGCACCCTTACACTTACGGATTAGGTTATATTTTACATCTTAATTTTACCCTGAATTTTGTGGGCATTTGGCGGGTTGTTTCGCTGCTAATGCAGCTTCTTTCATTTCAAGAAGTGCATCTTCAAAATATTTTGCTAATATTTCAGGGTGAGGTATGATGTCTTTAGCAACAAGAATTTGCATGTCAGCCTTTCCTGCATAACTCACCATATGCATAGTAATTGCCTGCATAAACAACACACATCATTATGCATAATTACACATTATTTTTTTGTAATTTTTTAATTCATTTTAAGGTGTTAACTACCATTACAATAAGCTGAATATCTCAACAAAACAATTTATAATGTTGTATCTACTAATATAGACTTCGGGCTACTTTCAACCATTTTGAGCACCTGTTTGACGCGTTCCACCTTAGTTAAGCTATATTATTTGAATGTGACCAATTAAAGATAAAAAACGAAGACAAATCAATCCTTAAACGAGTTAAAATTGTCACCTTAAGTCATAGGTATGTAAAGTTTATACATTCTTACATGTGCTAAGCTTGAACTCGTTGCTCTTATGTAGGTAACTGGGATCCCTGCAATCATGATCCTCTCTTTCGGGCCAACGAGATTCGAAATTGTGAAAGTAGTGTTACAAATTATCCTGTAATTAAGCAAGCTAGCAAACTGCAAACCCAAACCGTTAGCGCGCCTTGAATGTCATTCATATATTATAAGCTATCAAATTATCTAGCAAAGAAAACTCACCCTTGCTCCTAAGCATTTCATAATAAAGTAGCCAATTTTGTAAGAAAGAAAAGCCTCTAAAGAAAGCTTTTTATTATCAATCATAATCTTGGCTCTCTTTACATATTGAAGAGGATCTGATCCCCTTGCATGGTAGTAAACTGGTAAGAGCATCATACCAAATTTGTTTCCCCACCTTGATCCTGAATTTTTATTCATTAGTTCTGTGGTTTCCTGCTCAAATTATCATTCATCTTAGATCTCATAAGTTGGATTATTAGCAATATAATACATGTGCATAATGTGGGGTGTGTTCAAATCAGAACCAAAAAATATGTTGGGAACTGCGAAAAACAAATAATAAAGTGGATCTTTTAATGTGATACACAAGACAATTACGTTTTTTTTTGAACGGCCAACAAAAATTTTGTTACTTCCACTAGCAAGAAGCTAGACACCAAATTTACAAAACTCCAAATACATCAACGAGCACAACCAGATACAATACCAAACACAATACAATATTACATTACCATGTCAAGTTAAAGCTTTGCCATTCACTCCAAGACCAAAGTGAAAACCTCGATCGGTTCTTAACCCAATGATATGCCATTGATTTAGATTCCTCCACAACCTTCGAGACACTTGGAATAGCTTGTTGAAATAATACCTCATTTCTCATCTTCCAAAAGCTCCAAACTACAACCTGAGAAATAGCATTGAGAACTCTTTTTTTCTTTTTATTACCTTGAACCAACATATGGGAATCGAGTATATCCTTAAGGCTGAATGCAATAACAGGAGGAGTTTTACACCATTGTGCCACAACCAACCAAACCGACTGAGCGAATTGGCAAGAGACAAACAGGTGTTCACTGGTCTCATCATAATCACCACAAAGAAGACATCTGGAGTCACCAATATGTATATTCCTGGCTGCCAAAGCGACTCGCGTCGGTAACCGTTCCAACAAGGCACGCCAAGGAACTATCCCAACTTTCTTGGGGAGGTACTTATTCCATGCAAACTGATAATCAGGAACGGTTCTAGATACCGAGGCCGTAATCCGTTTGATACTTTCCACCGAAAAAACTTCTGAATTATCGAGCCTCCATATCCACTTGTCCGGACCTGTAGCGGACACGAATTCACACAACAGGAGAGACAAGACCAGCATTTCATCCAATTCGTAATCAGACATATTCGGCCTCTTCCAGCACCAACTCAGATTTATCGAATCAGAACCCCATACAACTCGGTCAGAAACATAGCAAAGCTTCTCTTTTTCTAGCGCGAAGAGGAGTGGAAACTCACAGTATAACGGCTGACTTCCGATCCAAGCATCTAACCAAAAAGCCGTCTTCGATCCACAACCCACTTTGCACCATATCGAATCCGGAAGCTTAATACCAAGACAATCCAGATGAGTTCGTATTCCAACTATTTGCTTCCAAGGACCGGCCAAAGAAACCTTTGCCGGGACCGATGCCCAAGAACGATTATTATGATGGACCGACCATACAACCCTTCTCCATAATCCATCCTTATCCGTTTTAAACCTCCACCACCACTTAGCCAACATAGCAAGGTTAGCGTCTTTTAATGAACCGAATCCTAAGCCGCCATACTCGATTGGAGCAATAACCTTCTCCCAAGCCATCCAACTCATATAAGAATTATCATCCAACCCACCCCAAAAGAAAACCCTCCTCATCTTTTCCAGGATATCAATAACTTTTGACGGGGCTTTATACAAGGAGAAGAAGTATGTTGGTAACGAATTCAAAACCGATTTTAGCAAGGTAATTCTTCCGCCATAGGAAAGATTTTTAGCTTTCCACAGAGATAATCTATTTTTAAAAATGTCCATAACCGGCTTCCAGTTACGAATAAGGTTCATGTTAGCCCCTACCACCAATCCCAAATGTTTAAAAGGAAGGCTACCTCTTTTACATCCCATCGAATCTGCCAACAATTGTACTTCTGAATCATCTATACTAATCCCAATCAAAGAACATTTAGCAAGGTTCACTTTTAAACCCGAGACCAAATGAAAGCATCTCAAGATTCTTCGTAGGTTAAGTACATTCTCACCCGACCACTCCCCAAGAAAAACTACATCATCAGCATATATAAGATGAGATAATACAGGACCATTAGACATACATCGCAATCCATTAAAAATACCTTCCGACATGGCCTTTTTCATAATTCCGGTAAGTGCCTCTATGGCTAAAACGAACAAGAACGGTGATAAGGGATCCCCTTGACGTAACCCGCGATAGCACTCGAACTCCATTGTTGGAGAACCATTAACCAAAACCGACGCTCTAGATGTGACAAGCGTTGCCATGATCCATCCCCTCCAACGGTCCGAGAAGTTCATTTGAGCCATAATCGAATCCAAGTATTTCCAATTTAGAGAATCATAAGCCTTGTTAATATCAACCTTAAATAACATACCATATTTTTTCGCCTTCTTTAACCATGCTATAACCTCATTAAGGATTAGTGGTCCGTCCGAAATATTTCTTCCAGCCAAGAAAGCAGATTGCTCTTCCGATACTAATCTACATACCACTCTTCTAAGCCTATTAACCAACACCTTCGATATTGCTTTATTTATTACACCAATCAAACTTATCGGGCGAAAATTCACTGGAGACGAAGGATCTTTCACTTTCAGAATGAGCGCAATAAACGATGATGAGCAGCATCTATTAATGCTCCCATTGACATAGAATTCCTGGAATAGCCTCATAAAGTCTCCTTGAAAAAGATCCCAGTTCCTTTTGATGAACTTGAAATTGAAGCCATCCGGGCCAGGCGCCCGATCACCCACACAATCCCATATCGCCTCCTTAACTTTAATTGCAGAAAACGGCATAACCAGGCTATCGGCTTCTGCTGGCGAAAGTGTAGCCAGGTTATGGCAAATGATGGCAGGCCGAGAACTCATTGGCTCCACAAATTGTTTGGCGAAAAAATCAAAGAAGGCTTCTTTAATTTCCACTGGATTCGAATTCCAAACACCATCGATCATAAGGTCATTAATACGGTTATTACTAATATTGGAATTTATAATATTATGATAAAAAGCAGAGTTTTCATCACCCTCAAGAGCCCATCTAGCACGCGACTTTTGTCTAGCATCCGATTGTTTTCTACGATCCATATCCAAGACGATATTCATGCATTCAGCTCTCTCATGGAGCTCCTCCTCCTCCAAAGCTCTCTCCTCGGCCAAACGTTCAAGTATGCTAATCCTCTTTTTAGTATCCGTGTATGCCCCTTCCAACTTTTCTCGTTCTATCTTTAACCAGGCCTTAATTTGATTTTTCAACCATCTAAGTTTAGTAGCTAGGGCCATGTCCGCCGGACCATTGAACACAAAACTCAAACACAATTGCTTCACTAAATCCAAGAATCCCGGCAATTCCATCCAAGAATTGTAACACCTGAACGGAATATGACCGAAATCCGAGGGAATTGTAGATAGTAGAATAGGCCTATGGTTAGATACATCCCGGTTAAGTGCTAGGACAGAAGCCGTCGGCCATCTCTCCAAAAAACCCAGACAAACGAGAAAACGATCCAACTTGCTCAACTTATCACCACGGTCTGAAATATACGTGAATTTACCGCCCCCATGTTGTATTCGCAAAGACCCGCAGCTAAGATGAACCGGTTAAAAGCATCTGCATTAGACGCAATGAACTCCGAATTGAACCTTTCCGTTTCGTCCCTTACTTCATTAAAATCGCCCATGAATACCCATAATCCTTGCATAGAGTTCTTTAATACCACCAGCTTATCCCAAATAGACTTTCTAACAGACACATCATTCCAAGCATAAATATTCACCAGATTAATACGAATACCAAGATGATTCAAGCACCCAGACAAAGCCAAAAAATAACGGTCTTTAATAACATTGTCACAAGAAAACATACTCGGGTTCCATAGATAAGCAAGCCCCCCGGATCTGCCCTCTGCATTAACTACTTCCAGATGAAAAGCTGGTCTGCCCCAAAGCCCATTGAACGTAAAGTTTGCTGCAACTCCCACTTTCGTTTCTTGGATAGCAAGAAAGTGAACTCCGTAAGAAGTCACAATACCACGTATCCGATCTGTTTTACGGGAATCCCGCACCCCCCTTAGATTTATTGATAGAAAATTCATTGTAAACCTGTTGTTACACCTTCACCAAGAATCAGGGATCTAGTCGCTTCTTCATAGCCTTGCAAATCAATACCGACCTTTAAACCAATCGCTGAAGTTGCTTGAATTTCATCACTGACGCTCGGGTCAATAGGGATGTTATTACCAGGATCAATCGGAACTCCCATAGGCACCTCATGGTACCGGCCGACATAAGGAGGATGTGAATGACTATCCCCACCATCCTGCTCTCCATAGCCAGACCCAGCAGCCGATGTAGGATGGTTAAGGTTAAAAGAGTGATCACCTGGATCCGGATCTTGGAAGAAACCTCTAGAAAGGGGACCTTGCATAGAACCGGTGGATGGTGGGCTTCTATCAGCCCGATTTCTTTTACGAAGCCCAATAATAGGAGTAGGCCCATCAGTATTTAAATTATCAATAAAACCGTTCTCTTTTTCAAACGAAAGATGGGGACCACTATTTAAATTTGTCGCCGCCAAATTAATAACTTCTGCATTCCCAATATTATCATCCGAAGACTTATATGATTTCCCATGCACATCATGCAACGACTTTACATTACCCAACGCTTCATTATCCAGCGGCTCTTCGTTTCCGGCATTCACATGGGACTCCGACGGCGAACGGACGGCTTCTTCCGGTGCCGGTTCATTAACAGCCGGAGACCTGATTTCACCATCCTCTACTTCGTCTTCCATGTTGTCACCATCATCACTAAGATCGTCATTAGAGCTGGCGTCTGAACTTCCCGATGACTCCTGATCTGGATTTGCATCCACAGAGGAATTATATCCATACAAATCCGGCTTCAATGCTTTTACGTCTTCGGCTACCCATGCAATAAACCTCCTCTCCTCCCAATTCAATACCACAGTCTCCTCAATTCTCTTACCGAGGGGAACTAAAACCAACATCGAACATTCTGAATTATCAGGATCCAGCCATGAAAAATTGGATTCCTGCACCACCCTTCCAAACAGTCCCCCAATTTGATCAAACACTGAACTATCTCTAAGCTGGACCGGGACCCCAGAGATACGGAGAGACACAATACGTTCGGACGGTAAGTCCTCCCCTTTCCAAACGTTAAAACTGCTGAAGGCATTGGACAAACTCTCCGTGTTGTTAGACATCACCTCCCTAACCCTCCCAGGATTGCCGAGGGTAAGTAATACACTGAGACCCCCCACATATGATAATCCGAAATTACTCATACCACTCATGCTTAGGATACTACTCAGGTTATTAAGAACGTAAAGATCCTTAACAACACCATGAATGGACCTATTAACACAGTGCAATGGATACTTGGAGCCTTTGATATTGATCGAGATTACTTTAGCACCTGTATTATGTTGTTGACCATCATTCTGGAACAAACTAGCATAGGATTTCCCTGGCTGCACCGCCGGCCCACCGGAGAAGGCTCTGTTATCAACCGGGGGTGTCGTATTAGTTTGTTCCTTTGGTCTCCAAGACTTCTCCCCAACTACCTTATTGGTGTATATGAACTTCTTGTGGTTTTTATCATACTTCGCCAATGCATTTACACTCTCCCGCTACCTAGATTATCTCCAATGCATTTTCTACAAGTGAATGATGTGGTCCTTGTAGTTCGTAACATATTGTTGAATCTGAAAAGAATGCATCCCTATATGTGTGTGTTTGTGTATATATATACACACACGTATCATTTATTGTTCTTATTTTTACGTTAGTTAAATAATTTTTAGACTCTAATAATTTTCTAGATTTCGTTATCTCTTTGTATACAGAGATCTATGAGTTATAAACCACAAAAAATATATATATATTCAACATCAATAATGAGTAATTTTAACTGATAGAGAATGGGAAGTAACCTGCAGTCCTGATGATTTTCTGAGATTGACCATTGCTGCACCAGTGATTTGAAGCCCTTCTCGAAGAGCTGAAGGACAGTAAACTTAAATCTTGTTGGCAATTGCAAATATAAAATTTGAAAAAAAGAGACAAAAATAGAGAGTTTATTTACATTTTGTTGAATGATTTTCCAAATATCTTGATAGCCCAGATGATATTACACCAAAAAGGACGTCGTTGATCGTCTACGGCAGAAAAAAAAAAAAAAAAAAAAAAAAACATTTATAATCGTTAATCAATATTGTAACGGAAATATAACCCTATAAAAATAAATAAAAAATAAGAAAAATACAAAAGGAAATATAACCCTATAAAAATAAAAAATAAAAAAATAAGAAAAATACAAAAATGAAGTTGATATTAATATTGAAAGAATTATGATTTATATTTCTATAACCGCCCACGTTGCGGGGCAATAAGCCGAATATTTCTCTCTTATAACATGTATGTCTGTACAGAGGGCAAGATCGTAATTACATTTTAAAACTGGAGGCGAAATTATAATTTTAAACTGAAAGCAAAATCATAATTTTGAGCTAGGAGGAAAACATAATTTTATTTTGAACTGTGGACAAAAACATAATTTTGAGCTGAGAGCAGAATCGTAATATTGAGCTAAAGGAAAAAACAACATTTTATTTTGAACTGGGGGCAAAAACGTAATTTTAAACGGAGGGCGAAACCGTAATTTTAAAATGGGAACAAAATTAAAAATGAGTATTTGAACCGAGGGCAAAAGTGTAATTTTGAGCTAGGGGCAAAATTATAATTTTATTTTGAGCTGGTGACAAAAACGAAATTTTAAACGAAGGACGAAAGCGTAATTTTAATCTGGGAATAAAATTAAATAAAAAATGGGTTGGTCAAATAGGGAAGTGCCAGGCAAGCTGCCTTGCACTATTCCCTCAACTTGAAAATACTTGAACTGTGAGCAAAAACGTAATTTTGAGATGAGGGCAGAATCGTAATTTTGAGCTAGAGGGAAAAACAACATTTTATTTTGAACTCGGGGCAAAAACGTAATTTTAAACGGAGGGCGAAACCGTAATTTTAATCTGGGAACAAAATTAAAAATGAGTTTTTGACCCGAGGGCAAAAGCGTAATTTTGAGTTAGGGGCAAAATTATAATTTTAATTTAAGCTGGGGGCAAAAATGTAATTTTAAACGAAGGATGAAAGCGTAATTTTAAACTGCGAATAAAATTAAATTAAAAATAGGTTGGTCCAATAGGGAAGTGCCAGGCAAGCTGTCTGGCACTATTCCCTCAACTTATAAATATAAATGTACTAGTTGATGCCCCGCCCGCGTTGCGGGGCGATGGCCGAATAATTCTTAATCAATTATAAAAACACTATTATAGTTTTGTTAGGAAAAAAAACAAAAACGATGACAAGACCGTAGTTCTGAGCTCAGAGAAAAAATGTAGTTTGTCCGGATTAATGAGCGAGTGTTAGGCAGCTCCTTGACATGGAAAAAAATTAAATCCAGTCAACCAATTAAAAAAACATTTTTATAGTTTTGCTAAAAAAAACTAAAACGATAGCAATACTGTAATTTGAACTAAGGGCAAAGTTGTATTTGTTGACTTGGGTAAAATCGTAATTTGCCAAAAGTTAAAGTGATGGCAATAATATTAATTTGAACTCGGGCAAAATCAAAATTTTGAAATGAGGGCAAAATCGTAATTTGAATTGGGGGGGCAAAAGCATACTTTTCTTTTGAACCAGTCAAAAACATAATTTTAAAATTAAGGCGAAATCATAATTTTTTAAAGGGGCGAAAATGCGAAATCGTCATTTTTAGTTTGGGGCAAAAGCAAAAATTTATTTTGAACTGGGTCCAAAATTGTAATTGTAATATGGAGATAAAATCATAATTTTGAACCGAGGGCAAAATCGTAATTTTGAGCGAGGAAAAAACGTAATTTTATTTTGAAGTGGGTGCGAAAACATATTTTTATTTTAAATTAAGGACGAAACCGTAAATTTAAAACAAATATAAAATAATAAAACGAGTGGTTAATTAGGGGAGTGCCACACAGATGTGTGGCACTATTCCGCTAACATCCTTTTGTATATGTAGGAAATTAGGTAAAAAGATGCGTAGAATGTTTGTAGCAAGCGTATCATATACTAACAAACATTATGAATTCTATTCATGTTTGTCAATAGATTCTAAAGATGAGTGATATTAAAAGTTACTAAAATATGGTATGGTGGTCAATTCATTTGTCTTATGAATTATAATAATGGCCAAAAGTGAGTAAATAAAGTTTCACAAAAATGAGGGGAAATGTCGAAATGGGAAATATGTGTAAAAAGAGGAAAGAGACCAAAATGGCATTTTGATTTATAATGAGGGACCATTGAGTGGATTAAGAAAGCATACAACAAACATGGATCTGGGGATCAAAGTTTCCAAAGTTGAATTACTCTCCTATTGTATAATATATGTAAGGCACAAATCTTTATGTATGAAGTATGAACTCTTTTTACTACAAAGAGGATCACCAATGGTGGGTGAGTTCACAATTACAAACTTCCAACTCAGCATATCATATCAGATTTAAAGCTAACTTCTAAAAACACCACCCACGCATCCTAACAATCTGGCATATATAATCCTGACGAGTCCGCCCCACAAGGACCTTGCCTAACCCGACGGTGCACTCCAGTGGTGGTGATGGTTTGTGCTTGGGTCCGAAAACTCGGACATGTGCCACACCCTTCCATTGGAGGTGCTTTAATAGTCTAACACACATCTTTAGATGTTAGGAGGCATAAATAATTTACTATGAATACTTCCCCATTTTTATTGCGTGTTTTACAGGCGTGCACACATATATGTACATATATTATTCACACATGTCATATATTATTTTTTTGTAAGTTAGAATTAAGTGGCAAAAAATATGAAAGACATTTTGCGGATGTGTATTTTCTACTATATGGAGTGTTTACATTGATCGAAGGGTTAGCAAATTCTTATTAGAAAAAAAACAGGCTAGTCAAGTACGTAACTTTAGATATATTTAGTTATTACTAGATCCATAAGATAAGGACGGAATCATCCTAAGGGGTGAAGGTGGTCACAAGTGATAGAATTTCATCACTCACAATATCCAATCATGTTCCGTCATGTCAGCAACCATTTTTTCATCACTCACAACTTTTTTTAGTGGCGGTGGTCATCACTCACCACCACACCCAACAATTACCCTCACAAAAAAACCATCACGCATTAAAAAATAACGAAATCGGGAAACCGTGATTGTATCACGTGTTATACTTGGAGGTGGGGTGGGAATTTGTGACTTTCCACGCCGTGGAAAATGTATATCACGCGTTATACTTGTTCCGCCCCCAGTGGCCCTAATAAATATGAACTTTCAAAAGATGATTTACCCAACCAACTTGAGGCGTGCAAATAAAATATAAACATTAGTATAGTATTAAGTGTGAATTTTATTTGTGCATCTACTTATCTAATCAATATTGTGAATAAAAGTTAGTTTAAAAAAACAAAAAAACCTTATCTAATCAATAATACTTGAGACAATTTATTGTTTTGACAGGTATTTAAATTAAAGCATGCTTATGTTTGGTTATAACATTAATGTCATCGATCGAACATATATGTCTTTTTTGTAGCTACTTGGTACGTTGGTCCACCTTGAATAAGACGGAAGAGACAATTGACCGGGTAAAAAGTAATGAAATAAATGAATCCTGAATTTGACAACTTTCACCTTTTTTTTAACGAAAAATTGGATATAAATCCGAAAAAAAAAACTCTCTTGTGGGAATCGAACCCAGAATCTAATGATTCTTAAATCTTATCCCACCACAAGATGTCATTAGGCTATAATACCACCTCTTATTAATATTCAGATAAAAATTGATATGGACTCTTGTGAAATATGTTTGGTACGTGTAAGGTTGAAATCACAACACATAATGGGTTTCACCATTTGAGACATGAATTTTAGACCCCGAGTGTCTCGAATTCATAGTTTTGCACAGATTAGATTGACTCTTATGTATGGGTGTTTTTTTTATCGTAAACAGTGATACAAGCAAATCAAAGGTTTTTAGAATTAAATATTATTTGTTGCGGTTGTTTCGCAACATCTATTATGCAAACGGTTTTGTGCAACATTCTCAAGTTAGGAGAAGGTGAGAGCACGGTGTCGCATTGTAGTTAATGTAGTTTTGACAAGTAGCGAAATACTCATTTTATGAGGGTGAGACTTCTTGTTCTTTTAATGACTTGAAAACTACATTATCTCTATATTGTGACATTATTAACTTAAATGTTACTAGGTAATGACAATTAAATCCATGACACCATTGTAAGTGGTTGTGTTTGTCTAGCCCTTGTGAATGGCTTACCAACTATATCATACGAAGAGAGAAGTGATCATGGGACTAGAGGTCAAATGTTTTCCCCAAATCTAACTTTTTCACCACGATGAAAAAACTCCAATCTAACCATCATATATTTATAATAATTTGTTTATTTTAATATTATACTAGCTTAAAACCCCGTGTATTACACGGGTTGAATAAAATTAATTTATATACTAAGTAATAAAAAAGGTTATATTTAAAAAAAAAACATATGTATTACAGAGTTGAATTTACCCGTATATTACACGGATAAATAAATATAATGTAATTGGTTAAAACATGTAGTCATCATGATATAAACATAAAAATTGGACTTTGATATACTATTTGCTTATTATAACATTTTATTTTATTTTTTATTTATTATAAGGTTAAATTGTTAAATAAATTTGAATGCCAAATGAATTATCATTAAACGTCAAGTTAATTATGAACATCTAACTCTAGTTTTATATATGTTTGATATGAAATTTCAAGTTAATTAAGAACGTCTAACTCTAGTTTTATGTTATGTTAATATACATGTTATTTTGTTATATGTGATTATTTATGTATTTTATTGTTACTTGTATTTTCATTTATAGTTTTAATTAAAAAAAAATTGTTATATGTGATTATTTATGTATTTTATTGTTACTTGTATTTTCATTTATAGTTTTAATTAAAAAAAGATTATTTATGCTTATTTTGTTATTACTTAAATATGTTCACTTATAATTTTAATTTAAAAAATAAGGTTATTTATGCTTATTTTGTGGTTACTTAAATACGATTCTTGCAACATAGTATTAATTTTAGTATTGTGTAATAAAGCAAAGGCATGAGAAATTATAAATAAAAAACAAAAGGGTAAAAGATTACAAGAAGGTGAGGATGCATAATAATTTAAATTATTATTATGTAATAAGAAAGAGTGAAATCGAAAAAATTGTGATTCTATTTATTTTCTTCTAAATAATCAACTAAAACAGGGAATTATTTCTTTTATTCTTAATTAAGTTGAACCATTATCATTGGTCCAATTCAATCTAACATTAAATCAAAATTATCTACTATTGTAAAATTAGGATATAATATCCGAAATTTTAATCATAATAGCCAAATATTTATTAGTGATAATTGATTTATTAAATTTGGTATATTAATAATAAATTTGTTTGACTAAATAGATTCTTGGATTAAATATGTTTGACTAAATATACAATTTAGCCACATTTACATGTGTAAACATATAGTTGATAAATATTTGCCTATTAAAAAAATCATTATATGAGTTAAGAGTTTATCTATAATTAATTAGAAGAGATTAAACTAAAATTATAATTATCTATAAGAGATGACCTAATATGATGACAAGTGTCCCTAAAGTGGTTTCTTTTATTATATAGTATAGATGTAACATGTTGATGTTCATGTGTTCTCTCCTTCCAAGTTGAGAAGTTCTATACTTGTTTACACCTTTATATTAGCGAATGTTAACAATATAGTGTAATATTGGTAGCCTACAACGCTTGTTTCTACTACCTACTTTTCTTATATAGAGATGTCGATGAAGAAGACCGGAAATGATCATTTTTAGGAGTTCTAACTTGTTAAATAGGCTAGTACAAACATCTAGTAAGTTGCTTACTTCACATCGTATCTTAAACCTTTAAGTCGCTTTCTCTAAGGAAAACAAGTCAGGATGTTTGATGGTAAGCAATTTGTTCAATATAAAATGTTGTCAACTTCTGCAATTTCTGCTCATAAGCCAATGAAGGGGCTGTTTGGTAGCCTCTAAATGGTCATTAAGAGGCTAACTATTAATGTAACCATTAAGAATTTTACCAATGAGAAGGTAGAAGAATGTGACATATAATGATTTACCATTCATAGGTTACCTCTTAACCAGGCTGGCCCAAGGTGTAAGCGGAGCTCCACCGCCATCACCAACAAGCCGTTCTAAAAAAAATTTCTGCTCATAAAGTTAGCTTATGATGGAAAAAGATGCTATGTGATCATATCCCTCGAGTCTCGAGATAAAGTATTTTATAGAATTATTGGTGACATGCTATCTTAATTTAACTTAATTTTTTTTTATAATAATTATATTAAATAAATATATGACCACTTGAGGTTAAAACTATTATTATTATTATTATTATTATTATTATTATTATTATTATTATTATTATTATTATTATTATTATCTCAATTCAAATAGACAAATACAAATTCATTCTTAATTATGTTTTTGTTTCTGGTGTATAATATGTTATGGTTAAAATTAAAGTTTCATACATTGTTTTGATTGATTAACTAGTTATTGCTATTTTAACAATAACTTATAGAACCATTTAAGATGCAAAAACATGAAAAGAATATATAACACCAGATATGGACATGCAATTTATAAGATGAAAATAGACATGTGGTTCTAGAGCTAGATATATAACAACACAAGTAGATAGGTGGTTCTAGAGTCAGATATATAACTACATGGATCTAACCACTAAATAACTTAATTAATGAAAAACAAAACAAAACAAAAGTTAAAACTAACCGCATTGACGCCAGCACTCTTAACCGTTTTCATATCATCCAGGCTAAACTTAGCAGTCGCCAGTTTCCTCGGCCACAACTCCACCCCTGCTCCGCCTCTCACCACCGTCTCCTTATCCCGAACCCACAAACACTTCATACAAAACTCCACCATATAAACCAACGTCAACCACATCATTTTCAACCATCCACATATTCCAGCACCCTCTCTACTGTTCCTCACAGCCGACGACACCGTCGGTATCTTCTCACCATCACTAACTCTCCTACACATCGTCAACAACAACGATAGAAGCGAAACTCCGTCACCGAGCGCGTGATGGAACCGTATCACCACACACTTGTGTGCATCTAAAATATGCATCTCCCATAACGGCTTGTCCGTGTTCAACGGACAAGACACAGTTAAGTTCGCTAGGTAGTCGTTGACTGCCACTTCATCGTTGTCGTCGTTGTTGACAGGGTCTGGGACAAAGATGATGTGGCGGTCGAGTTCTATGTCTACTCTTTTCCACCGTTCACGGCCGTGTTTGTCCGTGACCAACAGGCTGGTGAACCTAGGGTGTTTTACAATGAGAGAATTGGATACTACTGAATGTACGGTTTCTAGACCGACTGATTGGTCGATTCCGAGGACACAGTTGATGATTAGTTCGGTGGCCGGTTGTACAAACAACCGGCCAGCGGGTGTTAAGGGTTCGTTTGACTCGATACCCATTTTTTGGGAGGGTTGCATAGCAGTTGCTGTCCTGTTTTATAAGAAATAATGTTAGGTCAGTATTTAATGATTGGGGTAAGCAAAACTCAATTCTAAGTGTGTAACTCATGATAAGTTCCAAGTTATGTTTGGTTAGGTTTTTAGTCGTATTCTTCAGTTCTTGTAGAATCTTTTAATATCAATTCTTGGCTGGTTTAATTATTTTCTGAAAAGGAAGTTGCTGAAAATAGCGTTCGGTTTATCTTTATATCTTTTTAGTCATAACATTTTTTTTTGTTTTTTTAAATGGTCACTTTTATTACTAAACTAAAAAGGCGCTAGAACCATAAAAACCTTTAAAAATTACAGAGTTACAAAGGCGAACACTACCAAGACTTCCAAGCAAGTGAATTACTAGACAAACTGTTTTTTAATCCACAAATAGCTCAGCGCCTTTATATTTCTAAGACTATCTCCAATGCTAAACACGCCCTTAGCTGCCAAATCATCTGCCACATAATATCCTTACAAATCCTTAAACACCTCAATTTCATCTCCAACCCTACAAATATCCTTACCTTTCTTAATTTTCACCTCATCACCTATCCATTACACACAATATTTAAATAAAACATTTCTTTTTTTACTTTGGGCCCAACTCATTGCATGAATCGAGACAAACCCATGCCCTTGTGCAAGGGCATCTAACCTAAGGGCATGTTAGGATAGATGCACTCCAATGGCAAGGATCTTCAAGGGCTTGTAAGGGCAATGTTTTAAAAACCGGTATATACCGGCCGGTAATACCGGTTACCGGATGTTCAGGCGGTACGAAACTGGCTGGTAATTTATTGAAACGGCATCCAATTTAAACCGCCGGTAAGTTGCGAAATACCGGTATGAACCGGTGTACCATACCGGCCCAATGTAAGTTTTGGGTTTGTTTTTACAATTTTATCAGTCCATTGAATTTACCCATTATATTAACCTAACGGCGTTTTTATTTTCTTTGGCATAATCATCAGTCGATCAAAATTCAAACCACCATTCATTCAGTCGATAGTTCAATCCTTCATCTTCTTCAACTCGGCATTTACTCCTTTCCCTCATTTGAACTGATAAGTATTAGTGTATTACAGTCTCTTTCAAACATGCAGGTTTAATGGGTTTTAGTGTGTAGGTGTTAATGTGATTTAATCTTTCAAACTTGATGGAATATTGAAATAATATTGAAAAGCATATCCAACGTGCAGGTTTTAATATGGAATTGATGGAATATTAAGATGTAGGTTGGTTTAATATGTAGGTTTTAATTGATTTATTCTTTTAAAAGCATATCAAAAGCCGATGAGATAGTGTCTAGAATCAAGTTATGAGTTTTTATACATACAGTGATATTGTTTATGAGTTTTTTGTTATATACAGTGATATGTTTTTTTATATACAGTGATATGTTTTTTTATATATGCAATTTATGAAATTTTAGAGTTAACTAGTTAAACCGGTTGAACCACCCGGTACAACCCGGTTCAACCGGTTAAACCATTTTTAAGCCTAATCCGGTACGATTAAAATACCGGTTTTTAAAACATTGTGTAAGGGCATCCCTCTAATGGATGCATTGGAGATAGTCTAAGTAACTTTGATTTCACCACCTCTGTCGATGAAAAAACATTGTTGCGCTTTCTATAGCACCCAACAAGCCGTAAGAAGAATGCCCTGCAAAACAGTCTTCTTTCGCTGATCAATGTTGCTAAAATCATAACATATTAACATCCATGAAATTATTTTAGGTTTCACAATTGTTTTTATCCTTTTTCAAATTTGACACCCCGTCCATTTGATATAGTTTACTTTAGATAGTTGAGGATATTATTAGATAATGCTTCTATCAAGGATATTGAAAGGGTATATTAATATATGGGTCAAGTTATTCTATAAAGGCTTCTAATTGTAAGAAGTGTAAGAAGGATTTATAGAGTGACAAGTGTCCAATAACCTAAAACTAAACCCACTACATCACAACCAAAAACCTAAACACCCACCCCCACCCCACCACCACCACCACCCAAAAACCTAAACCCCCACCCAAAAACCTAAACCCCCCCACCCCCCCCCCCCCCCCCCGCACAAAAAAACAAAAAAAAAACTATACCTCACCAAAAAAAACCCCCAAAAAAACCTAACCCCCCACCCCCCAAAAACCTAAAAAAAAATATAAAAAAAACTAAACCCCCACCACCACCCAAAAACCTAAACCCCCACCCCCTCGGCAAAAAAAAAAAAAAAAAAAAAAAAAAATTTTTTTTTGGGTAGGTGATGTGGGGGGGGGGGGGGGGGGGGTTGGTGGTGGTGGATGTTTAAGTTTTTTTTTTTTTTTTAGTGGTTTTTTTTGTGTGGTGAGTTTTTTTAGGTTATTGGACACTTATCACTCTATAAATCCTTCTTACACTTCTTACAATTAGGATCCTTTGTATTTTATCCTAATCCATTAATATATTATAGTTTACTTTAGATAGTTGAGGATATAAGAAAATGCTTCTATCAAGGATATTGAAAGGGTAATATTTAATAAGATTACGTATTAATCATATCGGGTCTTGATTAGGGTTGTAAACGAATAGTTATCATAAAGGTTTAGTGGTGTTTGGGCTTGTAAATGGGATGGGCCAGGCCATGAGCAAGTTCACAATGGGCTTTGCTAGTTCGAAACCCATGTAGTATATAAACAATGTGATTGGTTCATTCGTAGGTTAGTAGCCTTATCTGGTCCTTGTACTAGAAGTTTTGCTTTCAAAAGTAACAGAACATGTGCAAGGTTAAAGTGATTCTTGTGTTCATCTTATAATTCTTTAATCACTACGTGTCTGGATTCCGCACAAACACACAGTTCGTTGATATCATTGAAAAATCCACGGATTTTAGGACTTAGAATTGGTATTAGAGCCTGTAAAGTTGTTAAAGGCTCATTCAATATCAACGATTCAAGACAAAAAGGTATTGTTTACAGTTTTGAGATTTGTTGTTACTAACATATTTGTTTTGGTGAAGAACGTATTTGATTGGTGTTTGATAGTTGTTGAAAATTAATATCGTCATGTCGAATATCTTAGACCATAAGGTGTGGGAGGGCATGACGAATTGGCGTCAAACGTCACGTGGCAACCAAATCAGCATTGTGGCGTGGAGAAAAAAACATGGGGTGGGACATGCCGTGGAAGAGGAAAAAAAAATTAAATAAACATCAACCAATCAAGAGTAAACTGCCATTTTGGTCCCTGTGGTTTGGGCACTTTTGCCATTTTAGTCCAAATCTCAAACTTTTTACATCTGGGTCCCTGTGGTTTGCATTTTGTTCCCATTTTAGTCCAAAATCCAAAAACCCCTTTTTTGACTGTTGAAAGCTGCCTATTTTGTCCTTTAGTGCAGGGGCATTTTGGTCATTTTTTAAATTTATTAAAACATATCTCCTTAATTCATCATCCGTCGTCATCATCATAAAGACATCATCTTCATCATCTTGCAAACCACAAACCCATCATCATTATCTTCATCATCCCTCCCAAACCACAAACCCTCATCACCGACGTCATCATCTTCATCATCGCCACTACCACCACCACCAACGGCCACCCAACCACGTCAAACAGCCGCCGTCACCACCTTCACCAAACCCAAACCCAAACTCGAGCCACACCCTCATAATCATAATCACCGTCCATCATCATCATCATCAGTCATCATCAACATCTCGTTGCTATAACCTGCCGGAAATAACGTCGATCTTTACAGATCTGAAAAGAAAGAAGGATGGAGGAGAGATACAGTCGCTTACCGGAGACGGCGGCGCTGCTGCCGCCTTCGGAGAGAGAGGGTTAGGGAGAGAGGGAGTTATTGAGAGAGAGATGAGGAATTCCGGCGACTGGATCTTGGTAGTGACGGCCGACGGCGGCGGATGGTGGAGAAGATGGCGGTGGTGGATCTTAATGGTGGAGATGGTGGAGAGCTAACTCTTAGTAATGGGTTTAAGTTGAAGGTGGTGGTGGATTTGACTCAGTTGCAGTAACTTGGTGAGGGTATTAAGAATATCAGGGGTTTCAAGTTTTGTTGCTAATTGATTTGATTTCTTTGATTGAGTAATCGATGTGTTGATTTACGTAATCGATATGTTGATTTGCGTGTTCAGTTTTACAATTTGACTGTGAATTAATGAGTGTTTTGTTGCTAATTGATTATGATTTGTTTGATTATTCGCCAAATTTTGAAGTTTTTCTTATTGATTGTTGATTCCATATGTTGATAAATCAGAGTGATGATATTTCATTAGTTGGGGAAGATGCTAGTATGATGAACAAAGAGGAGTGGTCAATGATGCATGTGATCAACAGGAATTGACGGTGGTAAATTAGACTAACAGTAATGCAAACAATGAGATGATGAAATATCCAACATTGGAGCGTTAACAATTGGGGAAGATGCTATGGATAATGACCAGAGAGGGGTAGTCAGCGGTGAACATGATCAACCGGAATCAACAGTGGTAAATCAGGGGGTAGGGTGCGTAGAGAGAGAGAGGGAGGAGGGGGCGGTGGTGGTGGTGCTATAGAGAGAGAGAGAGAGAAGAGATAGAGAGAGAGCTGATTATTTTAATCTTGGTTTTATTGCTAAAAAAATGAAATTTAAAAAATGACCAAAATGTCCCTGCACTAAAGGAGAAAATAGGTAGCTTTCAACAGTAAAAAAAGGGGGATTTTGGATTTTGGACTAAAATGGCAACAAAATGCAAACCACAGGGACCCAGATGTAAAAAGTTTGAGATTTTGACTAAAATGGCAAAAGTGTCCAAACCACAGGGACCAAAATGGCAGTTTACTCACCAATCAAAATATACCTAAACTATACCCATGATACGGGTCACCTACCCTAAACCCACCTCTAGCCCAAGCAACCCGACCCAGACCCAAATTACTTGCATCACATGCCCACGTTTACATGTTTAGTAGTTAATTCTCATGCATTTTAGGATAAGCCAATCATTTCACGTTTCCATGTTTATGCATTATCCCATGTTTACTACAATTAGTTTTCCATTTTTCTTGTATTTAAGAATGGTTTGAGTTTAATGAAAAAAAGCAGAATATTATTGAATGAAAATTTAGTTTCATGTCTCTCTCCTTCTCTTGTGTTCTTGGGAGTTTGTAGGTTTTCTCCGTAAACCTATCAATTGGTGCTTTCATTGAGCCTTAGCCTCCATGGCTTTGGAAGAACTCGAGGACTCCACATATCTATCTCGCTTCACCGGTTCCAATCCTGCCCGGTGGATTTGTGATGCTGAACGGTTCTTTTCCTTTTATGCAATTTATGAGGAAGAACGGTTTCCTTACGTTGTTGAGTCGTTCGATGATGAACCTTTTTCTTGGTTCAATTCATGGTATCGAGGACCGGAACGCCTTACATGGAAGTCTTTCACTATTGCAATGCTTCATCGTTTCCGACCACCACCGCTTAGCCCCGTACCACCACCGTTACTTCCATGCCAAGAACCGCCAATACTACCGACATCGTCTCTTGGAAGGGTAGCTTCACCACCGATTCCGACATCATCGCCACAACAGTCACCATTAGATTCCATCTACCCTCAAGCTGCCATTCTCACCAACAAGACCTCCATACCGGTGCTATATACATTCGTCTTGCTCGATGGCCATGTCTCATTCAAAAACCGGTGCTCCAAGTTCAATGTTGCAGACCCGAATGCCATCGGCAGAAGGGAATGGAGACCACCGTGGTTGCCACCGTGCCGTTATATTGATACCGATCCTAATGCCATGGTACGACTCGAATGGCGACCACCGTGGACATGCATTCCGTCCTTGAGGACAAGGACTTTTTTCAGGGTGGGAGTATTGATACGGGTCACCTACCCTAAACCCACCTCTGGCCCAAGCAACCCGACCCAGACCCAAATTACTTGCATCACATGCCCACGTTTACATGTTTAGTAGTTAATTCTCATGCATTTTAGGATAAGCCAATCATTTCACGTTTCCATGTTTATGCATTATCCCATGTTTACTACAATTAGTTTTCTATTTTTCTTGTATTTAAGAATGGTTTGAGTTTAATGAAAAAAAGCAGAATATTATTGAATGAAAATTTAGTTTCATGTCTCTCTCCTTCTCTTGTGTTCTTGGGAGTTTGTAGGTTTTCTCCGTAAACCTATCAACCCACCAATCAAGAGCCTTCACCTCACCCACACATTTGCCCCCATGCCAGTGGAAATCCTCAAGCTCAATCCCCACTCTCAATGCCGCCCTCCACGCCATACGCGGGGTGGTGTTCTCGGCATGGAGGGCCTTCGACGCCCACATCGTATTATCGTATGGAATTGAAAACATAGATCAATTGAAAGAAAGAAGTCAGCGACAAATGAAAAAGGAATTTGAGGTTTCCGGGATTTTGGTAATTGTTAGCGGAATTTTTTTCTTGTTTTGTTGATTTAACATCACCAACACACAAGCACTTAGGTGAATTACACTACTAAAAAACACGCCTATTTCCGACAAAGTTTTTTGTCGGAAATTGGTCGGAAAACGGTGTTACCGACCAATTTCCGACTAACTGGCTTTTCTCGGAAAAATCTAGTCGGTAAAGTTTTCCGACAACATTCCGATGATTATTTCCTACATATTTCCGACAAAAAAAGATGTTAGAATTTCCGACGAAATTCCGAGTAAATTCTGACTACATTTTTCCGACAACATTCCGATGATTATTTCCTACATATTTCCGACAAAAAAAGATGTTAGAAGTTCCGACGAAATTCCGAGTAAATTCTGACTACATTTTTCTGACAACATTCCGATGACTATTTCCTACATGTTTCCGACAAAAAACGATGTTCAGAGTTCCGACAAAATTCCGAGTAATTTTAATAATTTGTTTTTTATTTATTTTCTACTTTTCCAACCATTTCCCGAGTTACGTTTCCTACTATTTTCCGACCAAACAGTTTTAATTATAAAAAAATTACAAAAATAATCTGCTAAAAATGCAGAAAAAAAACTATAAAAATCATGTTTAAAACATAAATCTACAAACTAAGATACGATTATCACATTCCGTTCAAAAGTTTCAATACAAAATACAACATTGTTATCAAATTACGAGCTTACCAACAAAATATGATACCGTTGTCAAATTACAAGTTTCCCACAAAAATACGACACGGTTATCAAACTACAAGTTCAACCACAAAAGATAATAAACTTAAACTAGACTACAACGGATTGCCTGGATTATTTCTCCCTTTCACAGGCTTCTTTTTCCATGCCTCTGTGTTCCAGCCCTATACAAAAGTAGAAATAAATGTATGATAATATAAAATGCAATAAAATATTACCAAAAAAAAGAATGTATTAACTGGCTTACCATGCACAACTCTTCCCATATGTCACTATGCACGAAGCATCTGTGACTCTTTTGCACCAAACATCTCACTGTGACTCTTTTGCACCAAACATCTCATTGCCAAAAACGTTAGGAGTTCCGAAGGATAGAAAATAAGCAACAAGGTTTGTAACAATCGAACATGATAACTATGAGGATAGGGGTAAACATCCGTTTCAAAAGAAAAGGAATACACAAACAATCGATCAAGATAACAATAAAAGTTGGGTAAGAATCCGTACCTCGAAAGATGATTAACAATTATATCAGACTAGTTCTTTAAGGGGGTCGTGACAACCTACAAATTAAGACATAAGTTTCAAATTTTATTTATTATTACTATTATTATTAATGTATAAAAAGGTTAGATGAATATGATTACGAACTGAGTTAATCATATATTATAAGCAAGGCCGGCTCAAGGGTAATCCAACCCAAGCGGCTGCTTTAGGCCACCACATTAATAAGGCCCCATATTTTGAAATAAATTATAGGTATATATTCTGGTTTGGCTTATGTCTAGGCTTGAGTAAATCCAGTTTCCATTTACCTATTTAATGCTTTGAGCGGTGGTCAGATTGGAAAATCGAAGCGTCAAAGTCAAGTTTCAAAAAAATGGAGTGGCATAAATGGCGGTGGTCCTAGTCTCAGCCTTTTCAGTTGTGCCATTCGCCTCCAAATCGAATCAACGCGTTGAAGTCGTTTTGTGTTTATTACCTATTTTTCCGGCCGATTCATCAGTTCGTTTAAATCCGTTCGTCGGATTCTGTTCAATCCAAATTTTGTTCAGGTAAAACCCTTTGAATACTTGTAAGCTTGTTATATGCGTTGATACGATTATGTGTGATTTGTATGATTTTATCATTAGCATGTTTGACTTTGAATTTATTAACGATTATGCGTTGATACGATTATGTGTGATTTATATGATTTTTCAGGCCGATTCATCAGTTCGTTCCATCGTCTTCCTCCATTAGTTCATTCGCTTATTTTCAATCAATTCACAATAGTTATTCGATGGTAATCATTTATGCTTTAGAATTTTATGCCATTTTGCTTTTGGAAAAAGGGCCCCGGAAACTCATGTCGCTTTAGGCCACCAAAATCATTGAGCCGGCCCTGATTATAAGAGAAAACATTTGTTTATAAAATGTCATTTAGTGATACGACGTTTTCATAAAAAACTGTGTCTAATATATGTGTATATATGGTTTCGTTAACTTCCGTATGTTAAAGCACAAATCTAACATCAGTTTATAAATACTTTGTGGCTAGTCTTTGAAATCATTATTGTTATTGTTTAATACGAATATAGACTTAATACATGTATGTATCTAAACAATTGTTATGACACGTAAGTTATCTTGTTGGGTTGATTAAATAAAATAGTTAGGGGTTAGTAAAACCAATCTAAATTAAGTGCTGGTGAGTAACAAATATAGCTAATAATCAAATGATGTTCATTTTTGTACCACTTTTATACAGTTCCGTAGGTGTCTTAAGTCCATTTCATACAAAAGTTTTTTTTGAATTAATATCCTTTAAGTTTAAATACAACAGGCATGCATTCTTATTGAATTACGACAATATATATGAATAATCCTTTTTAGCTAAATAATTAAGTAGGTGGTTATTTTTCAATTTTTTTTTAAAAAAACGCCCCACTACGGGGGGTCTTATGGTTAATTTAAACAATACCCATTCATACTACTGGGTATTATTACTAGTACTGTATGCCATATGGAACATATACCACTAAAACCAATTTAAAAGTGACTGAAGGAAATTATCATTTATGTAATGTTCTTTGTTAAACTTCAAACACAATATAGAACGAAGAACAGCTTGTCTCCTCTTTGCGTTAATCATACATTACATATATACACTTTTGATTTAGCCGATTAACACACTGTAAACGAACATGACCCAAGCCGAAACAAAACATCCAAAGCAATCTGAGTTTGAGCTGGACCAAACTAACCTGACCTGTCATAACACCACCATTGTCGCCGCACCGCTGTCGCAACTCCGGTGGCCGTTGCCGCCGTTGGCCACCACCACTTTTCCCTGAAACAACGAGACCCGAAACCCGAGACTGAGTCGAGTGAACCGTACCAGATCTCCAGCCAAACATCACCACTACCCCTGCTACCGTAGCCAACCAGAACCTCGGCGGCTGAAACAACCACACCGCCGAACTACATTGAGACACACGCATACCTATACACACACGCACATACACATAGATACAAGTGCACATATTCACACAATATATATACGTAGGTATATCTATGATATCACGATCATCATTATAAAAAAACCAAAAATTAAGAATAATATAAATGTTTGGTCGGAAAATGGTCGGAAGTTTCCGACTAGTTTCCGACCATTATTTTTTCTAATTTTCATTTTCGATTTTTAAACGTTATTTTTTCGGTTCCCCCTTTTGCGCACTATAACTATACATCAAATATTTTTTATTTTACCAACTTATATGTATTATACATATACAAACGTATGTGTATGCTATCGGGATCAGTTACTTAAACTTGCCTGTTTCACTATACACGTATGTATACATTGAGACACATGCATACCTATACACACACGCACATACACATAGATACAAGTGCACATATTCACACACAATATATATACGTAGGTATATGTATGATATCACGATCAATCATTATAAAAAAACCAAAAATTAAGAATAATATAAATGTTTGGTCGGAAAATGGTCGGAAGTTTCCGACTAGTTTCCGACCATTGTTTGTTTAATTTTTGTTTTCGAGTTTTAAACTTTATTTTTTCGGTTCCCCCTTTTGCGCACCATAACTATACATCAAATATTTTTTATTTTACCAACTTATATGTATTATACATATACAAACGTATGTATATACTATCGGGATTAGTTACTTAAACTTGCCTGTTTCACTATACACGTATGTATACATTGAGACACATGCATACCTATACACACACGCACATACACATAGATACAAGTGCACAGTGGCGGACCCAGGATTTTATTTCAATGGGGTCCATTTTCGGGTCGGTCCTCGTTCGGGTCGAGTTAAAGTGAGGTTTGAACTAGATTTAAAAAAAAAATAAGAAAAATGGCTTATCAAGGATTGAACCCATGACCTCTTGGTGGAAAAGAGAGAGATTTACCACTACACCAACTTTCTTTTTATTTTTATGGTGTCCACCTAATTGTATTTATGGGGTCCATATACAATTTAATATACCGAATCTACTATTTTTTTTTAAAAGATTGGGGTCCGGGGACCCCGGTGGCACCAATGTGGGTCCGCCCCTGCAAGTGCACATATTCACACACAATATATATATATATATATATATATATATATATATATATATATATATATATATATATATACGTAGGTATATGTATGATATCACGATCAATCATTATAAAAAAAACAAAAATTAAGAATAATATAAATGTTTGGTCGGAAAATGGTCGGAAGTTTCCGACTAGTTTCCGACCATTATTTTTTCTAATTTTCATTTTCGAGTTTTAAACGTTATTTTTTCGGTTCCCCCTTTTGCGCACTATAACTATACATCAAATATTTTTTATTTTACCAACTTATATGTATTATACATATACAAACGTATGTGTATACTATCGGGATCAGTTACTTAAACTTGCCTGTTTCACTATACACGTATGTATACATTGAGACACATGCATACCTATACACACACGCACATACACATAGATACAAGTGCACATATTCACACACAATATATATACGTAGGTATATGTATGATATCACGATCAATCATTATAAAAAAAACCAAAAATTAAGAATAATATAAATGTTTGGTCGGAAGTTTCCGACTAGTTTCCGACCATTGTTTGTTTAATTTTTGTTTTCGAGTTTTAAACTTTATTTTTTCGGTTCCCCCTTTTGCGCACCATAACTATACATCAAATATTTTTTTATTTTACCAACTTATATGTATTATACATATACAAACGTATGTATATACTATCGGGATCAGTTACTTAAACTTGCCTGTTTCACTATACACGTATGTATACATTGAGACACATGCATACCTATACACACACGCACATACACATAGATACAAGTGCACAGTGGCGGACCCATGATTTTATTTCAATGGGGTCCATTTTCGGGTCGGTCCTCGTTCGGGTCGAGTTAAAGTGAGGTTTGAACTAGATTTAAAAAAAAAATAAGAAAAATGGCTTATCAAGGATTGAACCCATGACCTCTTGGTGGAAAAGAGGGAGATTTACCACTACACCAACTTTCTTTTTATTTTTATGGTGTCCACCTAATTGTATTTATGGGGTCCATATACAATTTAATATACCGAATCTACTATTTTTTTTTAAAAGATTGGGGTCCGGGAACCCCGGTGGCACCAATGTGGGTCCGCCCCTGCAAGTGCACATATTCACACACAATATATATATATATATATATATATATATATATATATATATATATATATACGTAGGTATATGTATGATATCACGATCAATCATTATAAAAAAACAAAAATTAAGAATAATATAAATGTTTGGTCGGAAAATGGTCGGAAGTTTCCGACTAGTTTCCGACCATTATTTTTTCTAATTTTCATTTTCGAGTTTTAAACGTTATTTTTTCGGTTCCCCCTTTTGCGCACTATAACTATACATCAAATATTTTTTATTTTACCAACTTATATGTATTATACATATACAAACGTATGTGTATACTATCGGGATCAGTTACTTAAACTTGCCTGTTTGACTATACACGTATGTATACATTGAGACACATGCATACCTATACACACACGCACATACACATAGATACAAGTGCACATATTCACACACAATATATATACGTAGATATATATATATGATATCACGATCAATCATTATAAAAAAACCAAAAATTAAGAATAATATAAATGTTTGGTCGGAAAATGGTCGGAAGTTTCCGACGAGTTTCCGACCATTATTTTTTTTAATTTTCATTTTCGAGTTTTAAACGTTATTTTTTCGGTTCCCCCTTTTGCGCACTATAACTATACATCAAATATTTTTTTATTTTACCAACTTATATGTATTATACATATACAAACGTATGTGTATACTATCGGGATCAGTTACTTAAATTTGCCTGTTTCACTATACACGTATGTATACATTGAGACACATGCATACCTATACACACACGCACATACACATAGATACAAGTGCACATATTCACACACAATATATATACGTAGGTATATGTATGATATCACGATGAATCATTATAAAAAAACCAAAAATTAAGAATAATATAAATGTTTGGTAGGAAAATGGTCGGAAGTTTCCGACTAGTTTCCGACCATTCTTTTTTAATTTTCATTTTCGAGTTTTAAACGTTATTTTTTTGGTTCCCCCTTTGCGCACCATAACTATACATGAAATATTTTTTTTTTATTTTACCAACTTATATGTATTATACATATACGGACGTATGTGTATACTATTAGGATCGGTAGTATAACAAACGTTTTTCTATTTTTTATTTATTTAAGTTTTCCGACCATTTTCCGACCACTTATTTTTTGCTTTTATTGTTTTTTTTTGTCGGAACATCGTCCGAACTTTCCTACAAATTTCCGACCATATTTTTGTTGGTCGGTAAATTGTCGGAAAGCAGTCGCTAAAATTTATTTATTCTTTTTGTTGGCATTCTGTTGGAAAATGGTCGGAATTTTCCGACCAAATTTGTTTTGTCGGAAATTTTGGTCAGAAATTGCCAGATTTCTAGTAGTGTTAATTGTTAAAGCATCCAAGCAAGCTACACCTCAATTAGTTTAAGGTTGATAGTTCTCGGCAAAATAAATAGGAGAAAAAGAATCAAAACAACCAAGTTAGCACCTCAGGCACACCAACTAGTATGTCACAAAGTCAAATCATATTTCGTAAATTTGTTAAGCATGCACTCAAGCACATGAATTAATTAAACAAGCTAACATGTAGGTGAAACTTAACACGTCAAGATTTAGAAGAAGTTTTTGCTGATTTTTGGTGCTTTCGGATCCAGCCTATTCGAAGGGTTTTTTTTTTTTTTTTTTTTTCGTGTTGGTGTTAAATTTTTGCAGGATTTCAAGCATTATTTGGTGTTTTTGGATGGTATTTTGCTGAAAAATTAAAGATTTCGAAGAAGATCTTCAAAGTGTTATTCGAGTTCTTGGATTGGTGTTCAACAAGTATCCTGAAAAACGCTATAATTAGCTTCGTGATGTTGTAATAAGGTGTTCAGATATAATCTTAACATAGCAATTGAAAAGATTTGGGAGAATCCCACATTAGGGAAATTGGTTTACTGCTACCAAGGAAAAAAGGAGTTAATGAGTTCTTAGGAGAACTTGTTTTTAAGAGATCTTGCTCAAGGAGTTTAAGAGATCTCGTTCTTAAGAGAACAAATTTAATGTGTTTTGTTTTGTTTTGTTTTGTTTTGTTTTGTTTTGTTTTGTTTTGTTTTGTTTTGGGAGAACAAAATTTATAAGGATAAGTTTCAAAGAGATCTATTGTTAAGAGTTTTTCCCAGAATTGGTGGCTTGGTGATTTGGGTATGCATCCAACTCTGACCATTATGAAGGACGGGATGCATTTGCTCGATTAAGGGCATCCTAAGATGCTTGCTTATCTGGTGATTTATTTGTTCGTTAAAAAAGAGAACAAATCTTTGAGTAAATAAAACTTTGAGAGAACCACATTTTGAGACCAAATTTTTTTTAAGATTACAAGTTTTAAGTGAACCATTTTTCTAAAGAACTAGTGTTTGAGAGAACTAATTTTTGGGAGAAAAAGGCTTTTAGAGAATCATTTTCTGGAACAAGGTTATAAGAGAACAAAGCTTCTAGGAGAACCGGTGTTTGGGAGAACAAGACTTTAAAAGAACCAAGTTTTTGGGAGAACACGATTTTTTTTTTTTTCTGAAAACCACTTTTCAGAAAACTCGAGTTCACGAGTTCAGTTTTTGGCGATCTTAGCAAGTTCTTGGGATTTGGTGTTCTCGGTCTTTCGTAGTTCACAACTGAAAAAAAAACTGAATTCACTTATTTGTCATATATTCTCGAACACGTGAATGTTTTTTAACCATTCTGTTAAGTTGTACAGGATTGGACAGTCATATTAGATAATGATAAGTCATTTTGTGTTAGAGACATGCCAAAGATGACTAAACCAATTTTGCGCCTTAATGGGCATATATTGTCATGTGTTAGTAGGTTAGTTTAGGTTACACAAAGCCACAATACGTTATATCAACTCATATTGTGGGTAGTACATGTGTTTTATTAATGGTACACATTTGGATCTTAACAACCGTTGTAATGTGTTAATGGGTTGGTTTTGGTTGCATAGAGTCACGTTAGGTCATGACAAGTAATTTTGGAATTAAAGATGTGTGTGATGACTAGACCAGTTATGGATCTTCTTGAGCATTACCATTAAAGAAGATATCAGACTACTATTCAATTCTCATTAATCATAATGTTCAATACAATCAACTATATATAGAGAAGAGAGTTTATGAGCTAACTAACTAACCAATCTCAACCACCTAACTAACTCTCAACAAACTCTATATAACAGAAAATACATACAACACTGTAGCTACTCTAATACGCCCCCTCAAGCTAAACGGGGAGCATCCACGTGAAGCTTGGACCTCAGACTGTCAAATCGAACACCAGACAATCCTTTGGTCAAAATATCCGCAATCTGCAAAATAGTAGAAACATATCGAACATGTAGAGTACCAGTCAAAACCATATCACGAATGAAATGCAAGTCAATCTCTAGGTGTTTAGTGCGCTGATGAAACACCGGGTTGACTGCAAGATATGTAGCTCCAATATTGTCACACCAAAGAGATGGTGGACAAGTCAACGTAATATGCAACTCATGTAAGACAGAAGTAATCCATCGTAACTCAGCAGCTGTATGAGCAAGAGCTCGGTACTCGGCCTCCGTACTCGACCTAGCAACTGTATGCTGTTTCTTGGAACTCCAACTAATGAGATTGGGCCCAAGAAAAACACAATAACCTGTGGTAGAACGTCGATCATCGGGACAACCAGCCCAATCCGCATCACTATAAGCATGTAAATCAAAACAAGTAGACCGACGTATGCATAACCCATGAGAAACAGTACCCTTAAGATACCGCAAAATACGCTTGACAGCGACCCAATGTCGGTCGGTAGGTGTCTGAAGAAACTGTGACACCTTACTAACCGCATAAGCTATATCTGGTCGTGTCAGCACAAGATACTGTAACACACCAACCGTACTCCGGTAAGTAGTAGGATCAGATAAAGGATCACCAGTATGTCGAGAGAGCTGTCTACCAGAAGAAACAGGTGTAGATAACGGTCGACAATCAGCAAGACCAGTACGCTGTAACAAATCAAGCAAGTAGCGCTGCTGTGATAAATGTAACACATCCTCAGAAAAAGTAGCCTGAACACCCAGAAAATATGACAACTGACCCAAGTCCTTAAGTGCAAACTGGGAGTGTAAGCGCCCAATCAATCCAGAAACAAAATCAGGAGAACTCCCAGTAAAAATGATGTCATCAACATAGATCAAGACATAACAAAGCATCGAATCCTGACTATAAACGAAGAGAGATACATCTGAAATACACTGAGTAAAACCATCAGCAAGAAGAGCTGTGGAAAGCTTGGAAAACCAAGCTCTGGGAGCCTACTTCAGGCCATAAAGAGCCTTATGCAGACGGCAAACATAATGTGGTCTAGATGTGTCAACAAACCCCGAGGGCTGTATCATATAAACAGTCTCAGAAAGATCCCCATGTAAAAAGGCATTGTTGACATCAACCTGACGAATAAACCATCCTCTAGAGAAGGCGACTGAAAGAACAAGACGAATAGTAGTAGGTTTGACCACAGGACTAAAAGCCTCAGTGTAGTCAATGCCCTCAGTCCGATGAAAGCCCTTGGCAACAAGCCGGGCTTTATAGCGACTCACCGATCCATCAGGATTATGCTTAATCCTGTAGACCCACTTACAACCAACAATGTTGGCGTCTGTGGGAGCCAGAACCAGACGCCAAGTCTGGTTGGCATGTAGCGCATCAATCTCAGCGCGCATCGCATCCCACCAAACAGAGTACTGCTGAGCCTGTCGAAATGTGGAAGGCTCAATAGTGGGAGTAGTAGAGACATGAAGAAGAACATGATCTGGAAACTGTCGCGACTGCCGTGTATGATCACGAGAGCGTGTAACCATCGGATGAGTCGAAACAGGTGGTGGTGGAGGAGGAGGAGGAGGAGGAGGAGGAGAAGAGGAAGGAGGAGGAGGAGGAGGAGGAGGAGGAGAAGGAGGAGAAGAAGAAACAGTAGGTGAAGAAACACCAGGAGGAGATGATGAAGGAATAGAAGACGGAAACGAAGGAGGAGAAATATCAAAAGGAATAGAGACAGAGGAACATGTGGAAGTAGGCAAACTGCCCGGAATATCAAAAATCGTCTCATGAAATCGAACATGTCGAGATGTATACGTACGAGATGTATGAGGATCGTAACAAAGATATCCAAGATGAGAGGGTGCATAGCCAACAAAAATGCACGGAGTAGACTTGGGTGAAAGTTTATCCGCTCGTGTATCACCAAGAAACGGATAACACAAACACCCAAAAGTACGAAGAATAGAATAATCCGGTCGAGAACCAAACAATGTCTCAAAGGGAGAGGAGTAATGAAGAACCGGTGAAGGTAACCGGTTAATGAGATAAGCTGCAGTGGCATATGCATCATACCAAAATTTCTTTGGTAAATGCGCATGAAACAAAAGAGCACGAGCAATCTCAGAAAGATGACGGTTTTTTCGCTCAGCAACCCCATTTTGTTGGGGTGTATATGGACACAAAATACGATAAGCAATTCCCGACTCAGAAAGATATCGGGCCATCGGTCCATGAATAAGCTCGGGATCACCATCACAATGAAGATGTTTGATAGTGCATGAGAAGAGATTCTCAACAAGAGGTTTAAAATGGTGAAATGAATCAACCGCCTGAGAGCGATGTGTCAACGGATAAATCCACGTAAATCTGCTAAAATCATCGATAAACGTAATAAAGTATCTGTAACCATCACGAGACACAATAGGGGATGGACCCCAAATATCACAATGAATCACATGTAAAGGCACTATGGAATGAGAAACAACAGAATCAAATGATAATCGTGTTGATTTCGAGATACTACAAGCAGTGCAATGTGTATACATGGATTTATTCGCAAAATGTAAAAATGGAAATCTAGCCATCACAGCATCAGATGGATGTCCAAGTCGAGAGTGCCATGTGTATACATGGATTTACCGTTCATGTTTAAGCTCCATCAAAATATATTATTGTACATTCATCGTATCATTAAGTCAATAAGTACAAATAGTTTCATGATATCGTTAAATCAATAAGTGTGAATTGTCATTCGCCGGCCCATTTTGACTCACTTTAATCTAGGTTGAACTGTTCCAACCCGACTAGATTTGAGTCGACCCATTTTTGTGCACCCCCTCACAAAAAGCTCTGGATCCGCCACTGAATCATAATGTTCAATACAATCAACTATATATAGAGAAGAGAGTTTATGAGCTAACTAACTAACCAATCTCAACCACCTAACTAACTCTCAACAAACTCTATATAACAGAAAATACATACAACACTGTAGCTACTCTAATAACCATAGTTAGTGGGTTAGTTTAGGTTACATGATGCCATAATATATACGTGATGATGTATTTGGTTACACAAGTCTTTTTTGTGTTAAATATATGAGTATGAATAATGATACACTTTTAGACCTTAAGAGGCCTAGTAATGTGTTAATGGGTTGGTTTTGGTTACAATGAAGTCATGATAGGTCATTTTAGTGTTATAGACATGTGTATGATGAATTATATTCTCTTAGATCTTAAGGGGCCTTATCTTGTGTGTGTTGGTTAGTTTAATGTACACATTCGGTCATCACAATTCTAAATCTTACTGACAAACCACATTACATTGACATGTGCACACAAGGGATTACTAACTACTTAGATCGACAAACCCAGCCATTACTATCTGTACTATTATGTATTTTCACCATAGATATACGACATATATTATCATACATTACAGATCAAGACAAATCGCGTTAAATAAATAAATATCTTTACATGTGTGCCCATGGAGAACATGCACGTATGAAAAACCAACTCTTGGTACAAATATATTCCAAGATTGAGGAATCCTATTTTGCATAGAGCTAGAGTCATATGTATGCCAGTTGTGAAATATTAAAATTCCAACTCTAGTTCTAACAAACTCGCTAGCACCAACTGTAAACTTTTTTCATGGGAAAATTACCAAAATATTGGTTGATCATGTGGCTTTGCAATTTTATCACCTTCATGCGTCTTTGGAAGGTCCTCACAGCCTCGGAAGCGTCTCACTATCATGTTGAAGCGTCCGTTTTCCCACGAGCTGACACGTGTCCGACATGTTCAAGCGTCGGTGGCTGACGCATCCTAACCAAAAAGTTTTTTGATGCGTCCCTGAAACCTGTGTACGTGTCCCCGCTGACGCTTCCGAACGGCTTGGCCGACGCTTCCGAGGCTTTGCTCGACGCATCCGAACGGCTTGGCCTATGCTTCGATGGCCTCCACGACGCTTAAATAATTAACGAAAAAAAAGGAAACTCAAAAGCCTTTTAACTTTTTAACCGTTGCACACGTCGTTTCAACACCCCAATTTACCCACTATATAAACCCCTCACCCCGTTCACTTATCACCACGCCGTCCCTGTTAACTTTTTAACTTTCTCAGCCTTTTCACTATAAACCTTCTCCGACGCCGTTAACGACCCACCTGAAAATGGCCAATTCCTAGACAGATGTTGAAGATATTACTCTGTGCGAAGCATGGGAGGAGGCCATGACCGATCCTCCACGACGAGGACGTGGTGGGCTCTGGGTTCGTGTTCAACAGATTTTCGCCCAACTACGTGGTCCGGACCACAACCGGACCGTTGACGCGATATCATCCAGGTTCCGTGTCCTACTTTTGGAATGTGAGAGGTTTGATCGATATTTCAAGAAAGTGGAGACAGAAATGCCTGACCTTGGTGAGGACGATCAGAAGGACGTGACCCTCATCAACTACCGTCATGAAGAGGGACATGAATTCAAACATGTCTCGGAGTGGGAGGCTATTAGGATATGGTTTTAGAATATTATGTGTTGTTTAATATTTTGGTTTTTATTTTTATTATCTTATGTTTTAATAGTGTTTAATATTAACAACTTTTTGACTCCGTTAACATGTTTATAACTTAAAAAATAACTTAAAATTAAAAAAAAACAAAAATCTTACAAAATAAAGCCTACAAACGGTTTGGGCCCAAGTATTTACAAAATAAAACGGGCCGTTCATTTGTACCGTGTGGGCTATTTGGGCCCAAACATTAGAAATTTAATCTGTTTAATTTGTTTGGTGTTTATGTTTATTTTCTTTTGTTTAAATATGTTTTTATAAAAATTAATGTTTATAATAAGTTAAACATAAAATAAAACGGTTTGGGCCCAAATATTATAAAATAAAACGTTGTGGGTTGTTTGGACCCAAACAATAGAAAATAAATTTGTTTGGGCCGTCCAAGCCGTTCGGAAGCGTCGGCGGAGCCACGTACACAGTTTCAGGGACGCGTTAGCAAAACTCAGCCACTGACGCATCAACATAATACAAGGACGCTTCCGAAGAATATGTTAATCGGACACGTGTCAGCTTGTGGGAAAACGGACGCTTCAACATGATAGTCGGACGCTTCCGAGGCTGTGAGGACCTTCCAAAGACGCAGGAAGGTGACAAAATTGCAAAGCCACTTGGTCAACCAACATTTTGGTAATTTCCACTTTTTTTCATAGACAAAGCCCAAATAATGAGATGTCGTATTTGAAATAATAGGTGGTTTACATTCTTAGGCTTGAAAGACCCGACTGTTACCATTGAGCTTATGTTGCTATTAATAGATGTTACATAGACATACAATTCGTCGCGACTACTCCTTACATCGACAAACGACAAAACAACATGAACAAAGATTTTAAAATAAAATTATATACTAACATTCAATGGCGTCTCTGAGAATTCACGTACCCTATTCTAGCTCGAAAAATGTGCCAATATGCTTTAACAAACGAACCTGATGTTATGTTCTGACTTATGATTGAATTATAAATATGATGATGATGTTCGATTGTTCACCGGGCCTTCAGTGTTCGTTCAATACTTCAATCATCTTCTTTCCAGGGGATACGACATCTGATGTTTGTTTAATACTTCAATCGCCCTTTCAATTTCCAGCGTTTCAGTGTTTTTTTATTTTTATTTTTTAAAATCATATTAGTATTGGGTTGAGCCCAATAAACCTAATGTTAAGTTGGGTAAATTATAAAGCATAAAAATGTATTTAACAATGGTCCTCTATATTAGATTGGCATGTGTTTACAAATTTTCTTTTAAATAACATATATATATCGATTTTTTTTTAAATCTCGTGCCCCTCGAAATCACAGGCCTTGTGCAGAAATCCTCCCCACACACCATAAGAGCCGCCCCTGCTAACATTCTCGACAGGTTACCGACGATGGTTCCGTCAGCAACAGAGACTCATGAAATGTGACCAGATTCTTGGATGGTATTCTTTCAGTCATTGTCGGTCTTCCCGGGTTAGGGTGTCAATTGACATTCTGTTTGTAATTAGTGATGACCCTTTCTATTACCTTTTTTATTTTGTTTACCTTCTTGCTTTGTTTTGTCGGTTATCACAAACATATTCAGGCAGTCTGTGATCGTTCACTAGTGGATTGTGTGAACTAATCCTAGCCCTTAATCAAAGACATATTAAGAACAGGTTTAATTACTAAAACCAACCAACATGTCTTAATATATTGCCATTATATATGATAACACTAGGTTAGGTTAGTTAGCCATGTAAAAGACGGGCTGAACTAATATCTTTTATAAATATAGGTTTTAAGCGAAACTACATAGAACATTGACTAAATATAATACAACATTGTAATTAGAATTAATAGTTATAAATCTAATAATGAAAAGTAATTTATAAATCTCTAAATATATTTTTTGTATACAACATTGGTTATTTTATTCGTCAAACTATCATCTCTATTTAATACACAGGTTGTAAATTTTAAATATATAACTAATAAATTTATAAATAAATGGTATAAATAAAATAACCTATAAAATTAAATAAATGAAAATTAATAATGATTATAGTTGCAATTACGTTTAAAATTCATAAATCTATAAATATATAAATAATTCATAAATTTGTAGCATTTCTTTGTATACAATGTTTGCTGAAAATGTCAATAAAACATTGCATTAAACTTTGATACCCCGAAACAAGTATAAACATGTCTAATGTATTAACTAGTACAATTCCTCGGCGCTTCGCGCCGGAAATCCAGTGGGTATCAATTCATTTCTTTACGATATCGGATACAGTACCGACACTTGGTACTGCAACCGAAAACAAACTACCCCATACAAACAAATGTTCGTAGATCCAAACACATATAGGTGTGCGAGATTTTAATCAATTAATATCATTTTATATAAGCTTTTTTTTTGTACATTGCGGTGGGCAATCTAGGTACAAACGAAAACGATAAAGAGCAGTTTGCATCAAAATAGTGCAGGAACCTGTTTAACTACAACAAAATAACATTCTATAGCAAAGATTGATGAATCTAATAACTCTATATGTCACTCTTTGCTGTAAGATAACCTATTCGGTGTAGTTCAGAACTGCATTACCGTGTGGTATCATATTTAAATAATTCTAATAATGTTCTATTATTCTAGATATAAGTAATGTTTAAACATCTTACGGTTAAGTTCTGGTATAAATGAGTCTTAACATACAAATTGGGCTTAACATATGAGAAGTGAGGATAAATAAATTTTTTTTTTTTTGAATTTTTTTCCCATCTTATCAAACTTGTTTTTTAGTCTCTGAATCTAAAAAATAAAAAAATGTTTTTTTTTTACAACAGTAGAGTAATTATGTAATTACTCTACTAGGGTAAATACACGATATAGATGAAAAAAAAAAATCTTCGTCACTTATATTAAGTGTCGTTTCATATGTTAAAAGTCATTTGTATTTGAAACTTACACAAGATTCTTAAACTATTACTAATCAAAACGTTAAAAATTATTTGAACTTTCTTAGTAAACTCGGCTTTTCAAATGTGACTATAAATGAATTAATGATAAATAAGTTGTGGATCATATTAATTTATTAGTTTTTTATTCTTTAACAAAAAAGATATGGGTAAATTACTGTTTCCTTTTATGTAATAGGGATAAATTATTATTTCCTTTTATTTACTTCAATAATAATAACAATTAACTCTATTAATTCTTGCCATTTAATTTTTAGATATCAAACTGGAACCTTTCTTTCTCACAATTCAACCCTCCTCTCCTGCAATTGTTTTCCTTGCTTAATTTCTTTTTAATGGAGCTAAATTCTGACTCCTCTTGTTTGAAAAAAGTTTAATTTCTCATTTAACACATTATCCCTATTGTTTCAAATACTAAATCATGTGTTTTCTCTCTCTCTCTCTCTCTCTATCTCTCTCTCTCTCTCTTTTCACCGACTACCATCACCATCACCATCACCATCACCATAACAATCACCATCTTATGGTTCTCCAATTGTGGCAAGGGGCTGCTTTGTTAGTTGCTTCGGAACTACAACCACCACTTGATGACCCGAGAGATCGACGTCGAATGTACCAGATCTAGCCGAAAACGGGGCATGCAGGACAAATCGGACAATTGCCGCCGTCGCCGGAGGTATGCTGGCAGTTACTTTCCCTCTCGTTGCCAGCAAACAACCAATTGCCATGCGATTTCACTATCTGGCTTGAAGTCGATGGATTTGGCTGGAGAAGAAAAGAGATGAGGTGTCGGTGGTCTCGCGAGTCATAGACAGGAGGTGAGAAAAGGTTTTCGTCACCATTACCGGAATGCCAACCGGGGCCTCTCGGCGTACAAACCTAGAACCCGCTTAATTACTCCTTTTCACTCATATATAAAGCCTTGTGGCAGTATTGTAATTTATATTTTATGTTTGTCTAGTTTGTGTACTGTTCACAAGATGATACCCTAAATGTTATTATAGATAATAAGTATAAATAACGAACAAAATTAAAGATTCATCTTCATTCATAGTCTAAAGATCCTTTAACAAAGTTAGTTTTGCTCATCCATTTTAATATTCCTGTAATGAACAATTCAATTAACAAAATTAAAGATTCATCTTCATTCATAGTCTAAAGATCCTTTAACAAAGTTAGTTTTGCTCATCCATTTTAATATTCCTGTAATGAACAATTCAATTAATTAATACTATTTTGCATCAATAAGTAAATAACCATGTAAAAACGTATCAAAATAATAATAATAATAAGATTATTATTATTATTATTATTATTATTATTATTATGTGTATATAAAAAGAAGAATAACACATAGTTTAATACAATAAGTTTTGAATTTTAATTACACTAGCGGTAAGACCCGTGTGCAAACACGAGTCGTTTCTTAGAAAATCATGCATAACAAATATAAATGATGAATATAGTTATATTTATATAGACTTATAAATAAAATAAATAAATAAATAAGTCAGTCATTAAATACTTAAAGTTTAGAGTATAAAAAATACAAAAATATATAATTTATTAATCTTTTGTAAACGAAATAACATTTGCATTCAAACATGATATTTCAACCTCCACAAAACACTATTTTAACCTAACAACAGTTTCAACCATAGTTTTCTCCACAACAAATACATTTAACCCAACTGTGGTTTCAAACATCTGTTTTCCTCCATCTGTTGGCCAAAGTCAACAGATGTATCAACTACTGTTTTATTTTCAAACATCTGTTCACAACAACAGAGCTTTCATCATTTAAACTCTCAAACCTAAATATTCATTTAATTAATTTAAATAACAAACATCGTTAATAATTTTAAGACAACTAATTATATAAAATATGAAAGTCTCAAACAGAGGTAACTATATAACAAACAAACTTCAAAACAGCACACAACATTCAATAAAATACAACATAATAATTTCTAATCAATGGGTGAAACAGTATTTCCGATAAATAAAGTTTCTTTAGGATCACTATAGTTGTCAACATGTTGGAGGTATTTCAAAACTTCATTGCTCAAATCAAATTCAACCATATCTCCCCAACTTCAACCTTAAACACTTAAAGTTTATAGTATAAAAAATACAAAAATATACAATTTATTAATCTTTTGTAAACAAAATAACATTTGCATTCAAGCATGTTCCTTCTCCAAAAAAAAAAAAACAATATTTTAACCCAACAGTCGTTTCAATCCCCTTCAACCTCCACAAAACACTATTTTAACCCAACAGTGGTTTTAAACCACCATTTTAACCAAACAGCGGTTTCAACCACAGTTTTCTCCACAACACTCTGCTTTATCTCAACAGTAGTTCCAAACATCTGTTGACCAAAGTCAACAGATGTATCAACTACTGGTTTATTTTCAAACATCTGCTCACAATAACAGAGCTTTGATAATTTAAACAGACCTTTGCCAATATTACAAGCTTTTACACTCTCAAACCTAAATATTTATTTAGTTAATTTAAATAACAAACATGGTTAATAATTTTAACACAACTAATTATATAAAAACTACAATTGTTAAATAGAGGTAACTATATAATAAACAAAGTTCAAAACAGCAAACAACATTCAATAAAATAGAGCATACTAATTCCTAATCAATGGGCGAAACATCATACAAAGTTAATCCATCTGTTGACCAAAGTCAACAGATGTATCAAACACTGTTTTATTTTCAAACATCTGTTCCCAATAACAGAGCTTTGATAATTTAAACAGACCTTTGCCAATATTACAAGCTTTTACACTCTCAAACCTAAATATTTATTTAGTTAATTTAAATAACAAACATGGTTAATAATTTTAACACAACTAATTATATAAAAACTACAAGTGTCAAACAGAGGTAACTATATAATAAACATAGTTCAAAACAGCAAACAACAATCAATAGAATAGAGCATACTAATTCCTAATCAATAGGCGAAACAACATTCATTTAGTCATCCATCTGTTGACCAAAGTCAACAGATGTATCAACCACTGTTTTATTTTCAAACATCTGTTCACAATAACAAAGCTTTGATCATTTAAACAGACCTTTGTCAATATTACAAGCTTTTTCACTCTCAAACATAAATATTCATTTACTTAATTTAAATAACAAACATGGTTCATAATCAACTTCAACCATATCCCCCAGGTGATTGTTATCTGCCACTTGTTGTCTTCAATTATATTAGTCCTTCGACGCCTATCTACATAATCAACTACACGAGGATTATTGAAAACAAACACCTTCATCCAGCCTTCTTCTTCATATCTGAGCAAATCAGCAGTTAGCTCAGCAGACTTTCCAATAACAATCAAATGCAGCCTCTTTGCGATGGTCAAAAAATGCCCTTGGCAAGGATTGACTACAATACTCTCTGGAAAACGAAGCATTCTGAAAGTCTCACTCAGAACATCAAAAGCAACGATATTCCTCTCACTTAGTGGATACCAATAATTTGAAACCATAAAATATATGGTTTTATCAGCATAAACCCTGTAGACCATGAATAACCACTTGAACCATAATTGTTTACGCTACCGAAATTTACTGTTCTCCATGACTCACGACGTCGTGAGTAAACACGAGCAACAGCTACATTACGGTAACATCTGATGTTCAGCACTTTCAGATCATTGAATTGATCAAAATAAATTCCACTGGTATCAGAGTTTCGATCATGATTGTAATTGAAGTAGTCACCAGACAAAACCTTATAGCGCCTGGTAGTTGGATTCCAAAGAATCAGCTCACAGCAAATCCCTTCATTGCAAACTAACAATAAACCATTAAATGACGATAGAATACGTAAGAAGCTAGGGTTGACATTGTTAGGAAAACTTAAGGTTTTGCTTCTAACAACATCCAAATTACCAGCAACTACGTCGTCAACGAAAATTGACGTATCTTTAAAGGAGAGTAGTTTCTTTTGTAGTGAATCTCCACTTCAGAGAGCATGCATCATCTGAAATCCATGACTTGACAATTCCCTATAAAAATTCTCGGAAAGAAATTTGAAACGACCAATATCTTCTGCAGAGAGCCTTGTGAAAATTTCGTCAACAATCACTTGAAACCCAATGTTTTCCATTTTGCAGTGAACCAATGCTTCTTTGAAAGTAAAAGAAATTATAATGATATTGATAAACAAAAAACTTTTGAAGATAATTGAGTAGATGGATGAAAACGGTAATGATCAAAACCTCTGCCCAATGTATTTTATATACCCAATGAAGGCGGTTATGACTAAATACATCGTCAGACGAAAGAATATGATGCCACACTCGTTAGGCTTTTAATGCATTTCCATGGGAAAATTAATATAAAATTAAACATGTTATTATAATTACAATTAACCTCTTCATTTACCATAAGACGCCTTTACCATAAGACAGAACTGAGTGAGTGACGTGCATTAATTGCAAAGTACATATCCCCAGGCATTTTGAATTTGAAATTACCAGCAATTTCAAAACCACTGCTAAGGTATATGTTTGCCAAAGGAAACATCTGCTAAGTTATACTTTCTTGGCGATGGGCAGTAGTTTTCCCTCTTGAATGTGGGCCAGACCTTTGACATTTAAATATAGAGCAGTGGTTTGAAATTAAATGTATTTTGCCCTTTTGAATGGGCAGTAGTTTGCCCTCTTGAATGTGGGCCAGATCTTCGAAAATCTCTATTATGCAACAACAGATATTGGCAACAGTAGCAAGTCAAACAACCGTTAGATCAGCAAATGATGATTTAAAGCAGATGTTCTCTTTTGGCAAACTTTAACTTTGACAGATCTATACACTATACAGAAATTGATACAACATCAACATAATCTAATTAAACTCAGAGACAATTTCACTTCTACATCAAAAGTACCGATCTGCAATAATCAGATGATATTAAAAATTACATAATAATACTTACTCAGCTTAAAATTAGTAAAAATAAAATGCTTCACAAACATTATGAAGATTAAAAGATCAACAATTACATCGAGTACTGAACAACGAAACTTTAAAATCTAACAACAACACCAAGAAATTTACGAATCTAACAACAAAAATTTAGTGCTTTTAGCTTAAACTCCATTGAGTACCGAACTTCTCAATGTATATCTTCGACAATCGCCATGAACTCCACGAAAGTACTGAATGCATCAACATCAGGTATAACACCCTTAAAATTTTACTTGAATTTAATACTAATTTAATGCATTTTTTTATACCCAAAAGATATTAAAATAACATAAGATCATAAGTAGCATAAACCTTAGTCAGCTAAAGACTAAGTTGGAACATCCAAAAGTTGTTTAAGAAATTGTTTACAACCCATGAACAAAGTCTAAATAAAATTTAAAACTTTGCGGAAGCTTCAAAATCGTGTTCGGTTCTTCTACATTTGCTTGACCGCCATCCGTAAGATCCACCTCGTCACCTAGAGTCAAAACCATTAAAAACATTAGTTTTGACATTTTTTTACATTGTACATAAACATGAGACCCAACCTCAAAATGAATAAAACACTATTTTTATTTATGGTTCTACCGTAACTTACGGTGTCACCGTAAGTTACGGTAAGTCCTGAGAGCTTATGGTCCACCGTAAAACAGTAGTGAACCGCCGTAAACTCTTGACCTCTACCGTAAGTTACGGTACTACCGTAACTTACGGTAGTCCCTGGAAATCCATGTTTTATTTGATTTACTTATTACACTCAAACCCAAATCTCGGATTTCACTTTTCTAGCATACCAATACATTAAATTCTCGTAATTCTAATATGTTATATATTAACCAATATCAAAGATCAATCCAACATATTCCGGAGCATCAACCATGCCTTACTTGATTATTCGACCCGTTTGGCTCGTCTAAGGAATCCTCCTTTGTGACGACTACCAACGAGTTACAACCAACTTTGACCTATTATTCCATGTAGCGATATCACCGCTTTAATTCAAAACAACGCTTATTCTAAAATTCAATTACGCAAGTTATAATCATCAAAATCTACTTAATGTAACAAATCAAGTTACATACCTTTAAAGCAAGCCCTTCAAACGTGCGTCCACACCGGTTTGCCCGCTAGATGCCCCAGCTTCCTTTCCTATAGAGTTCAATCACCATATGTTTAGAACTCTTTTTGTTTCACATACATAACGCACATTTTTTCATACATCATAATTATGCGTTTTAACTTAACAATTCAGTTTCAAGCCTTCATTGAGGCATTTCAACAAACACTATAAGTGCAGAATTTTTATATCTTTCATATTCAAGTTCATAGCTTGCTAATTAGCTAACTTAACATCAATAAAGCCTTTATATAATATTTAAACATCATATTTTTCTGAAATCACTTTCTATGATCAAATTAGACTAGAATAATCATTCTAAACCCTAGTGTTCATCTTCATCTTGTAAAACCCACAACCCACCTTCAAGGTGTTCATGGAATTTCCTGAAATTGGACATGATTTCACATGTAGTTGTCTAGGTTTTACTTCTAGACACCATATCATCCCTAATCTAACCAAATAACACACATGCAACATCTAATTTCAGAATTTTCCAAAATCAAGAGAAATTCAAGTTGAGAGATTTCATCAGATTTTACATACCTTAGAATCCTCTTGCGATGAGGATCACAATTCTAAGCTCTAATTTCGATTTCGACTTGGATTGAGCCTTCAACTGATTGATTTAATGAAGTTTTAGGTTTTTGAAGATGGGGTGTCGCCCCCTGCTCCTTCTTGATCGACCAGACACCTCTAAATGGGGTGTTTGTTTGTTTTTTTTTTATCTAATTTAGTTTCAAATTTAACAACTAAGGCCCCTCTACTTTGTTCAACATATCATTTAGTAGCTTTTAACCCTATTATAGGCTATTTCTAGTCTTGTAACTAACTAGGTTAAAAATTCCTAGTTAGTAAATTCTCGTCTATTTATACTTTATAGTTCCAATATAAAGTTTTATATTTTCGGGGTGTTACAAGTTCACCCCCCTTAAAAAGGGTTTCGTCCCCGAAACCGAAGTACGTACCAAATAATGTAGGGTGACGACGTCGCATCTCCTCTTCGGACTCCCATGTAGTGTCCGAACCTTTCCTATGCTCCCATTTGACTTTGACTTGGTCAATTTGTTTATTTCGTAAATGTTTGACTTTTCGGTCTAAAATCTCCACCGGTCTCACCGCATAATTCAGACTATTATCCACTTCGATATCATCGTAATGGATATAGGCCGTTTCGTCTGCTAGGCACTTTCTTAATTGTGACACGTGGAACGTGCCATGGATTCCACTCAGTTCCTCCGGTAGCTCAAGGCGGTAAGCTACCTTGCCAACTCTCCCGATAATTTTAAATGGCCCAATAAACCTCGGGCTTAGCTTCCCCTTTTTTCTGAATCTAATAACGCCCTTCCATGGGGAAACTTTTAGCATGACCATGTCACCAACCTAGAATTCGATTGGCCTATTCCTTTTATCAGCATATGACTTCTGCCTGTCTTGAGCTGCTTTCAAGTGTGCCCGAAATATTTCAATCTTTTCATTCGTGGCTCGTACTATATCTTGGTGGGCGAGTTCTCGTGGACCCACTTCACCCTAACATACCGGGGTTCGACACTTTCTACCATAAAGCATTTCGTACGGTGCCATCTTAATACTAGATTGGTAGCTGTTATTATACGAAAACTCAACTAACGTTAGGTGAACATCCCAACTTCCTCCAAAGTCGATTATACACGCCCGTAGCATATCCCCCAATGTTTGTATCGTTCTTTCACTCTGTCCATCCGTCTGAGGATGGTACGCAGTGCTAATGAACAATTTGGTTCCCATTTGCTCTTGGAAATCTCGCCAGAAATTCGAAGTAAACCGGGTATCCCTATCAGACACGATGGATACCGGCACCCCATGACGTGCTATTATTTCATTAGTGTAAACTTCTGACATCTTTTATGACGTATAAGTCTCACGAATCGGAATGAAGTGAGCACTTTTCGTCAATCTATCCACCACTACCCATATGGCATCGAAACCACGATTCGTCTTAGGCAACTTGGTTAATAGGTCCATTGTAATATGTTCCCATTTCCAAACCGGAATTTCTAACGGTTGGAGTTTGCCGTATGGTTTCTGGTGCTCCGCCTTGACTTGTAAACATGTCAAGCATTTTTCCACATGCTTCGCCACATCCCTCTTCATTCCGGGCCACCAATAATTTTGTTTCAAATCATTGTACATCTTGGTCGCACCCGGATGAATTGAATAACGGGATTTATGAGCTTCATTAAGTAGAAGCGCCTTCACTCCACAAGTATGTGGGACCCATATCCTTCCGGATCGAGTCTTCAACCCGTTATTCCCATCTGACAAATCTTTCAATTGACCGATTATTCTTTCTTTCTTCCAATTCTCTTCTTTCATTGCTTCTGATTGCGCCTCTCGGATACGTTCAAGTATACCCGAGGTCACCACTAGTTGCATCGATCTTACTCGTATTGGGACATAGTCCGCTTTTGTGCTCAGCGCATCCGTCACCACATTAGCCTTTCCGGGGTGATAATGTATTTCACAATCGTAGTCTTTAACCGTTTCCAGCCATCGCCTTTGTCGCATATTTAACTCCTTCTGATCGAAAAAGTATTTCAAGCTCTTGTGGTCGGTGAATATGGTGCACTTTACCCTATACAAGTAGTGCCTCCATATTTTTAATGCAAATACCACCGCAGCCAACTCGAGATCGTGCGTGGGATATTTCTTCTCGTGTATCTTCAATTGTCTCGAGGCATAGGCTATTACCTTGCCCCGTTGCATTAACACGCAACCGAGCCCCGATAGTGAAGCATCCGAATAAACCACCATATCTTCGACTCCGTCCGGCAATGTCAATACCGGAGCTTGAGTTAACTTTTCTATTAGCGTTTGAAACGCTTTTTCTTGATCGACACCCTAAATGAACTTTTCTTTCTTTCGTGTTAGCTTTGTTAGCGGTGACGCAATCTTGGAGAAATCTTGAATGAATCTCCTATAATATCCCGCAAGCCCCAAAAAGCTTCTAATTTCCGAAGGGTTCTTCGGGGGATTCCATTTTAACACAACTTCAATCTTGGACGGATCCACTAATACTCCGTCGGCACTTATGACGTGGCCAAGAAATTGTACCTCTCGTAGCCAAAAGGCACACTTAGAGAATTTCGCATACAGCCTTTCTCGTCTAAGTGTCTCTAACACTTCTTGTAAGTGGTGTGTGTGTTCAGCTTCACTTTTGAATACACCAAAATATCATCGATAAACACGATGACCGACTTATCCAACATTGGCTTGCAAACCCAGTTCATGAGGTCCATGAAAGCCGCGGGTGCATTTGTTAGCCCAAATGACATCACGAGGAATTCGTAATGTCCGTATCTCGTGCGGAAAGCCGTCTTCGGCACATCTTCTTCTTTGACCTTTAGTTGGTGATACCCAGATCTAAGGTCAATTTTTGAAAACCAGTTCGCACCTTGTAATTGGTCAAATAAATCATCTATCCTCGGAAGCGGGTATCGGTTCTTTACCGTGAGTTTGTTTAACTCCCGGTAATCGATACACATGCGCATGCTCCCGTCTTTCTTTCTCACGAACAATACCGGTGCGCCCCAATGAGACACACTCGTCCTTATGAATCCCTTGTCAAGCAGGTCTTGAATTTTGGACATCAACTCTTGTAATTCCGACGGTGCGAGTCGGTACGGGGCTTTTGCTACGGGTTTCGCGCCCGGAATCAATTCGATCCCGAACTCTATTTCCCGTTCAGGCGGTATCCCCGGTAAATCTTCCGGAAACACATCTTCATAATCTCGTACTACCGGTACATCTCCAATCTTTCGTGATTCTTTTTCGGGCTCATTAGCGTATATCATGAATGCCTTGCATCCTCGCTTCATAAGCTTGTGAGCTTTCAACATTGAGCATACTATGGGGTTGCCTCCTTTTTCGCCATAAATGGTGACGTGTTTCCCGCTCGGAGATGTTAGTTTTATCTCCTTACGAAACACACGACCTTTGCATGGTGTTGAGATAGCCAATCCATCCCAACGACTACTTGAAATTCTCCCATTGACATCGGGATTAGGTTTATCAAATATTCTTCGCCATCAATGCTCAGTTTACAGTTTTTACATACATCACAAACCATAAAGCTCTTGTTATTACCTATCTCTACTTCTAAGGGCACAGGTAATTTTGTTAGAACAAATGAAGGATGTCGAATAAATCCATATGAAACAAAGGATTTATTCGCACCCGTATCAAATAACATGCGTGCAGGAATCGATTTTACAATAAATATACCTGAGACCACGTCAGGTTCAACCTTTGCTTCTGCGGCGGTTAGTTGAAAAGATCTTGCCTTTGCTTTTGGGGCTTCACCTTTCGGGTCCTGCCCATCTTTCTTTCCAACCAGTTCCGGGCATTCCGACTTTTTGTGACCCGTTCGATAACAATTGTAACAAACCGTCACTTTCTCCGGGCACGATATAGCCATATGTCCCGTTTTCTTGCATATGGGACAAGGCTTATCCTTGTAACGACATTCGCCTTTATGACCCTTTCCGCATATTCTGCAACTTGGCGACCCACCTTTCGTATCAAATTTCTTTGCGGTTTCGTTTGTTCGTGCCTTCTTAGCAGGGCTTGGGTTTACATCTTGTGCTTTCCGTTCACCCCTTTCAATGCTCTTTTTCAGTTCGATCTCCCTTTTCCCGAGCGACATTTATGATCTCGGTAAGGGTCTCGTATTTGGAAGGGGTGATAAATTCCGTTCGTCGGATTCTGTTCAATCCAAATTTTGTTCAGGTAAAACCCTTTGAATACTTGTAAGCTTGTTATATGCGTTGATACGATTATGTGTGATTTGTATGATTTTATCATTAGCATGTTTGACTTTGAATTTATTAACGATTATGCGTTGATACGATTATGTGTGATTTATATGATTTTTCAGGCCGATTCATCAGTTCGTTCCATCGTCTTCCTCCATTAGTTCATTCGCTTATTTTCAATCAATTCACAATAGTTATTCGATGGTAATCATTTATGCTTTAGAATTTTATGCCATTTTGCTTTTGGAAAAAGGGCCCCGGAAACTCATGTCGCTTTAGGCCACCAAAATCATTGAACCGGCCCTGATTATAAGAGAAAACATTTGTTTATAAAATGTCATTTAGTGATACGACGTTTTCATAAAAACTGTGTCTAATATATGTGTATATATGGTTTCGTTAACTTCCGTATGTTAAAGCACAAATCTAACATCAGTTTATAAATACTTTGTGGCTAGTCTTTGAAATCATTATTGTTATTGTTTAATACGAATATAGACTTAATACATGTATGTATCTAAACAATTGTTATGACACGTAAGTTATCTTGTTGGGTTGATTAAATAAAATAGTTAGGGGTTAGTAAAACCAATCTAAATTAAGTGCTGGTGAGTAACAAATATAGCTAATAATCAAATGATGTTCATTTTTGTACCACTTTTATACAGTTCCGTAGGTGTCTTAAGTCCATTTCATACAAAAGTTTTTTTTGAATTAATATCCTTTAAGTTTAAATACAACAGGCATGCATTCTTATTGAATTACGACAATATATATGAATAATCCTTTTTAGCTAAATAATTAAGTAGGTGGTTATTTTTCAATTTTTTTTTAAAAAAACGCCCCACTACGGGGGGTCTTATGGTTAATTTAAACAATACCCATTCATACTACTGGGTATTATTACTAGTACTGTATGCCATATGGAACATATACCACTAAAACCAATTTAAAAGTGACTGAAGGAAATTATCATTTATGTAATGTTCTTTGTTAAACTTCAAACACAATATAGAACGAAGAACAGCTTGTCTCCTCTTTGCGTTAATCATACATTACATATATACACTTTTGATTTAGCCGATTAACACACTGTAAACGAACATGACCCAAGCCGAAACAAAACATCCAAAGCAATCTGAGTTTGAGCTGGACCAAACTAACCTGACCTGTCATAACACCACCATTGTCGCCGCACCGCTGTCGCAACTCCGGTGGCCGTTGCCGCCGTTGGCCACCACCACTTTTCCCTGAAACAACGAGACCCGAAACCCGAGACTGAGTCGAGTGAACCGTACCAGATCTCCAGCCAAACATCACCACTACCCCTGCTACCGTAGCCAACCAGAACCTCGGCGGCTGAAACAACCACACCGCCGAACTACATTGAGACACACGCATACCTATACACACACGCACATACACATAGATACAAGTGCACATATTCACACAATATATATACGTAGGTATATCTATGATATCACGATCATCATTATAAAAAAACCAAAAATTAAGAATAATATAAATGTTTGGTCGGAAAATGGTCGGAAGTTTCCGACTAGTTTCCGACCATTATTTTTTCTAATTTTCATTTTCGATTTTTAAACGTTATTTTTTCGGTTCCCCCTTTTGCGCACTATAACTATACATCAAATATTTTTTATTTTACCAACTTATATGTATTATACATATACAAACGTATGTGTATACTATCGGGATCAGTTACTTAAACTTGCCTGTTTCACTATACACGTATGTATACATTGAGACACATGCATACCTATACACACACGCACATACACATAGATACAAGTGCACATATTCACACACAATATATATACGTAGGTATATGTATGATATCACGATCAATCATTATAAAAAAACCAAAAATTAAGAATAATATAAATGTTTGGTCGGAAAATGGTCGGAAGTTTCCGACTAGTTTCCGACCATTGTTTGTTTAATTTTTGTTTTCGAGTTTTAAACTTTATTTTTTCGGTTCCCCCTTTTGCGCACCATAACTATACATCAAATATTTTTTATTTTACCAACTTATATGTATTATACATATACAAACGTATGTATATACTATCGGGATCAGTTACTTAAACTTGCCTGTTTCACTATACACGTATGTATACATTGAGACACATGCATACCTATACACACACGCACATACACATAGATACAAGTGCACAGTGGCGGACCCAGGATTTTATTTCAATGGGGTCCATTTTCGGGTCGGTCCTCGTTCGGGTCGAGTTAAAGTGAGGTTTAAACTAGATTTAAAAAAAAAAATAAGAAAAATGGCTTATCAAGGATTGAACCCATGACCTCTTGGTGGAAAAGAGAGAGATTTACCACTACACCAACTTTCTTTTTATTTTTATGGTGTCCACCTAATTGTATTTATGGGGTCCATATACAATTTAATATACCGAATCTACTATTTTTTTTTTAAAGATTGGGGTCCGGGGACCCCGGTGGCACCAATGTGGGTCCGCCCATGCAAGTGCACATATTCACACACAATATATATATATATACGTAGGTATATGTATGATATCACGATCAATCATTATAAAAAAAACAAAAATTAAGAATAATATAAATGTTTGGTCGGAAAATGGTCGGAAGTTTCCGACTAGTTTCCGACCATTATTTTTTCTAATTTTCATTTTCGAGTTTTAAACGTTATTTTTTCGGTTCCCCCTTTTGCGCACTATAACTATACATCAAATATTTTTTATTTTACCAACTTATATGTATTATACATATACAAACGTATGTGTATACTATCGGGATCAGTTACTTAAACTTGCCTGTTTCACTATACACGTATGTATACATTGAGACACATGCATACCTATAGACACACGCACATACACATAGATACAAGTGCACATATTCACACACAATATATATACGTAGGTATATGTATGATATCACGATCAATCATTATAAAAAAAACCAAAAATTAAGAATAATATAAATGTTTGGTCGGAAAATGGTCGGAAGTTTCCGACTAGTTTCCGACCATTGTTTGTTTAATTTTTGTTTTCGAGTTTTAAACTTTATTTTTTCGGTTCCCCCTTTTGCGCACCATAACTATACATCAAATATTTTTTATTTTACCAACTTATATGTATTATACATATACAAACGTATGTATATACTATCGGGATCAGTTACTTAAACTTGCCTGTTTCACTATACACGTATGTATACATTGAGACACATGCATACCTATACACACACGCACATACACATAGATACAAGTGCACAGTGGCGGACCCATGATTTTATTTCAATGGGGTCCATTTTCGGGTCGGTCCTCGTTCGGGTCGAGTTAAAGTGAGGTTTGAACTAGATTTTAAAAAAAAATAAGAAAAATGGCTTATCAAGGATTGAACCCATGACCTCTTGGTGGAAAAGAGGGAGATTTACCACTACACCAACTTTCTTTTTATTTTGATGGTGTCCACCTAATTGTATTTATGGGGTCCATATACAATTTAATATACCGAATCTACTATTTTTTTTTAAAAGATTGGGGTCCGGGGACCCCGGTGGCACCAATGTGGGTCCGCCCCTGCAAGTGCACATATTCACACACAATATATATATATATATACGTAGGTATATGTATGATATCACGATCAATCATTATAAAAAAAACAAAAATTAAGAATAATATAAATGTTTGGTCGGAAAATGGTCGGAAGTTTCCGACTAGTTTCCGACCATTATTTTTTCTAATTTTCATTTTCGAGTTTTAAACGTTATTTTTTCGGTTCCCTCTTTTGCGCACTATAACTATACATCAAATATTTTTTATTTTACCAACTTATATGTATTATACATATACAAACGTATGTGTATACTATCGGGATCAGTTACTTAAACTTGCCTGTTTGACTATACACGTATGTATACATTGAGACACATGCATACCTATACACACACGCACATACACATAGATACAAGTGCACATATTCACACACAATATATATACGTAGATATATATATATGATATCACGATCAATCATTATAAAAAACCAAAAATTAAGAATAATATAAATGTTTGGTCGGAAAATGGTCGGAAGTTTCCGACGAGTTTCCGACCATTATTTTTTTTAATTTTCATTTTCGAGTTTTAAACGTTATTTTTTCGGTTCCCCCTTTTGCGCACTATAACTATACATCAAATATTTTTTTATTTTACCAACTTATATGTATTATACATATACAAACGTATGTGTATACTATCGGGATCAGTTACTTAAATTTGCCTGTTTCACTATACACGTATGTATACATTGAGACACATGCATACCTATACACACACGCACATACACATAGATACAAGTGCACATATTCACACACAATATATATACGTAGGTATATGTATGATATCACGATGAATCATTATAAAAAAACCAAAAATTAAGAATAATATAAATGTTTGGTAGGAAAATGGTCGGAAGTTTCCGACTAGTTTCCGACCATTCTTTTTTAATTTTGCATTTTCGAGTTTTAAACGTTATTTTTTTGGTTCCCCCTTTGCGCACCATAACTATACATGAAATATTTTTATTTTTTTTTACCAACTTATATGTATTATACATATACGGACGTATGTGTATACTATTAGGATCGGTAGTATAACAAACGTTTTTCTATTTTTTATTTATTTAAGTTTTCCGACCACTTATTTTTTGCTTTTATTGTTTTTTTTTGTCGGAACATCGTCCGAACTTTCCTACAAATTTCCGACCATATTTTTGTTGGTCGGTAAATTGTCGGAAAGCAGTCGCTAAAATTTATTTATTCTTTTTGTTGGCATTCTGTTGGAAAATGGTCGGAATTTTCCGACCAAATTTGTTTTGTCGGAAATTTTGGTCAGAAATTGCCAGATTTCTAGTAGTGTTAATTGTTAAAGCATCCAAGCAAGCTACACCTCAATTAGTTTAAGGTTGATAGTTCTCGGCAAAATAAATAGGAGAAAAAGAATCAAAACAACCAAGTTAGCACCTCAGGCACACCAACTAGTATGTCACAAAGTCAAATCATATTTCGTAAATTTGTTAAGCATGCACTCAAGCACATGAATTAATTAAACAAGCTAACATGTAGGTGAAACTTAACACGTCAAGATTTAGAAGAAGTTTTTGCTGATTTTTGGTGCTTTCGGATCCAGCCTATTCGAAGGGTTTTTTTTTTTTTTTTTTTCGTGTTGGTGTTAAATTTTTGCAGGATTTCAAGCATTATTTGGTGTTTTTGGATGGTATTTTGCTGAAAAATTAAAGATTTCGAAGAAGATCTTCAAAGTGTTATTCGAGTTCTTGGATTGGTGTTCAACAAGTATCCTGAAAAACGCTATAATTAGCTTCGTGATGTTGTAATAAGGTGTTCAGATATAATCTTAACATAGCAATTGAAAAGATTTGGGAGAATCCCACATTAGGGAAATTGGTTTACTGCTACCAAGGAAAAAAGGAGTTAATGAGTTCTTAGGAGAACTTGTTTTTAAGAGATCTTGCTCAAGGAGTTTAAGAGATCTCGTTCTTAAGAGAACAAATTTAATGTGTTTTGTTTTGTTTTGTTTTGTTTTGTTTTGTTTTGTTTTGTTTTGGGAGAACAAAATTTATAAGGATAAGTTTCAAAGAGATCTATTGTTAAGAGTTTTTCCCAGAATTGGTGGCTTGGTGATTTGGGTATGCATCCAACTCTGACCATTATGAAGGACGGGATGCATTTGCTCGATTAAGGGCATCCTAAGATGCTTGCTTATCTGGTGATTTATTTGTTCGTTAAAAAAGAGAACAAATCTTTGAGTAAATAAAACTTTGAGAGAACCACATTTTGAGACCAAATTTTTTTTAAGATTACAAGTTTTAAGTGAACCATTTTTCTAAAGAACTAGTGTTTGAGAGAACTAATTTTTGGGAGAAAAAGGCTTTTAGAGAATCATTTTCTGGAACAAGGTTATAAGAGAACAAAGCTTCTAGGAGAACCGGTGTTTGGGAGAACAAGACTTTAAAAGAACCAAGTTTTTGGGAGAACACGATTTTTTTTTTTTTCTGAAAACCACTTTTCAGAAAACTCGAGTTCACGAGTTCAGTTTTTGGCGATCTTAGCAAGTTCTTGGGATTTGGTGTTCTCGGTCTTTCGTAGTTCACAACTGAAAAAAAAACTGAATTCACTTATTTGTCATATATTCTCGAACACGTGAATGTTTTTTAACCATTCTGTTAAGTTGTACAGGATTGGACAGTCATATTAGATAATGATAAGTCATTTTGTGTTAGAGACATGCCAAAGATGACTAAACCAATTTTGCGCCTTAATGGGCATATATTGTCATGTGTTAGTAGGTTAGTTTAGGTTACACAAAGCCACAATACGTTATATCAACTCATATTGTGGGTAGTACATGTGTTTTATTAATGGTACACATTTGGATCTTAACAACCGTTGTAATGTGTTAATGGGTTGGTTTTGGTTGCATAGAGTCACGTTAGGTCATGACAAGTAATTTTGGAATTAAAGATGTGTGTGATGACTAGACCAGTTATGGATCTTCTTGAGCATTACCATTAAAGAAGATATCAGACTACTATTCAATTCTCATTAATCATAATGTTCAATACAATCAACTATATATAGAGAAGAGAGTTTATGAGCTAACTAACTAACCAATCTCAACCACCTAACTAACTCTCAACAAACTCTATATAACAGAAAATACATACAACACTGTAGCTACTCTAATACGCCCCCTCAAGCTAAACGGGGAGCATCCACGTGAAGCTTGGACCTCAGACTGTCAAATCGAACACCAGACAATCCTTTGGTCAAAATATCCGCAATCTGCAAAATAGTAGAAACATATCGAACATGTAGAGTACCAGTCAAAACCATATCACGAATGAAATGCAAGTCAATCTCTAGGTGTTTAGTGCGCTGATGAAACACCGGGTTGACTGCAAGATATGTAGCTCCAATATTGTCACACCAAAGAGATGGTGGACAAGTCAACGTAATATGCAACTCATGTAAGACAGAAGTAATCCATCGTAACTCAGCAGCTGTATGAGCAAGAGCTCGGTACTCGGCCTCCGTACTCGACCTAGCAACTGTATGCTGTTTCTTGGAACTCCAACTAATGAGATTGGGCCCAAGAAAAACACAATAACCTGTGGTAGAACGTCGATCATCGGGACAACCAGCCCAATCCGCATCACTATAAGCATGTAAATCAAAACAAGTAGACCGACGTATGCATAACCCATGAGAAACAGTACCCTTAAGATACCGCAAAATACGCTTGACAGCGACCCAATGTCGGTCGGTAGGTGTCTGAAGAAACTGTGACACCTTACTAACCGCATAAGCTATATCTGGTCGTGTCAGCACAAGATACTGTAACACACCAACCGTACTCCGGTAAGTAGTAGGATCAGATAAAGGATCACCAGTATGTCGAGAGAGCTGTCTACCAGAAGAAACAGGTGTAGATAACGGTCGACAATCAGCAAGACCAGTACGCTGTAACAAATCAAGCAAGTAGCGCTGCTGTGATAAATGTAACACATCCTCAGAAAAAGTAGCCTGAACACCCAGAAAATATGACAACTGACCCAAGTCCTTAAGTGCAAACTGGGAGTGTAAGCGCCCAATCAATCCAGAAACAAAATCAGGAGAACTCCCAGTAAAAATGATGTCATCAACATAGATCAAGACATAACAAAGCATCGAATCCTGACTATAAACGAAGAGAGATACATCTGAAATACACTGAGTAAAACCATCAGCAAGAAGAGCTGTGGAAAGCTTGGAAAACCAAGCTCTGGGAGCCTACTTCAGGCCATAAAGAGCCTTATGCAGACGGCAAACATAATGTGGTCTAGATGTGTCAACAAACCCCGAGGGCTGTATCATATAAACAGTCTCAGAAAGATCCCCATGTAAAAAGGCATTGTTGACATCAACCTGACGAATAAACCATCCTCTAGAGAAGGCGACTGAAAGAACAAGACGAATAGTAGTAGGTTTGACCACAGGACTAAAAGCCTCAGTGTAGTCAATGCCCTCAGTCCGATGAAAGCCCTTGGCAACAAGCCGGGCTTTATAGCGACTCACCGATCCATCAGGATTATGCTTAATCCTGTAGACCCACTTACAACCAACAATGTTGGCGTCTGTGGGAGCCAGAACCAGACGCCAAGTCTGGTTGGCATGTAGCGCATCAATCTCAGCGCGCATCGCATCCCACCAAACAGAGTACTGCTGAGCCTGTCGAAATGTGGAAGGCTCAATAGTGGGAGTAGTAGAGACATGAAGAAGAACATGATCTGGAAACTGTCGCGACTGCCGTGTATGATCACGAGAGCGTGTAACCATCGGATGAGTCGAAACAGGTGGTGGTGGAGGAGGAGGAGGAGAAGAGGAAGGAGGAGGAGGAGGAGGAGGAGGAGGAGGAGGAGAAGGAGGAGAAGAAGAAACAGTAGGTGAAGAAACACCAGGAGGAGATGATGAAGGAATAGAAGACGGAAACGAAGGAGGAGAAATATCAAAAGGAATAGAGACAGAGGAACATGTGGAAGTAGGCAAACTGCCCGGAATATCAAAAATCGTCTCATGAAATCGAACATGTCGAGATGTATACGTACGAGATGTATGAGGATCGTAACAAAGATATCCAAGATGAGAGGGTGCATAGCCAACAAAAATGCACGGAGTAGACTTGGGTGAAAGTTTATCCGCTCGTGTATCACCAAGAAACGGATAACACAAACACCCAAAAGTACGAAGAATAGAATAATCCGGTCGAGAACCAAACAATGTCTCAAAGGGAGAGGAGTAATGAAGAACCGGTGAAGGTAACCGGTTAATGAGATAAGCTGCAGTGGCATATGCATCATACCAAAATTTCTTTGGTAAATGCGCATGAAACAAAAGAGCACGAGCAATCTCAGAAAGATGACGGTTTTTTCGCTCAGCAACCCCATTTTGTTGGGGTGTATATGGACACAAAATACGATAAGCAATTCCCGACTCAGAAAGATATCGGGCCATCGGTCCATGAATAAGCTCGGGATCACCATCACAATGAAGATGTTTGATAGTGCATGAGAAGAGATTCTCAACAAGAGGTTTAAAATGGTGAAATGAATCAACCGCCTGAGAGCGATGTGTCAACGGATAAATCCACGTAAATCTGCTAAAATCATCGATAAACGTAATAAAGTATCTGTAACCATCACGAGACACAATAGGGGATGGACCCCAAATATCACAATGAATCACATGTAAAGGCACTATGGAATGAGAAACAACAGAATCAAATGATAATCGTGTTGATTTCGAGATACTACAAGCAGTGCAATGTGTATACATGGATTTATTCGCAAAATGTAAAAATGGAAATCTAGCCATCACAGCATCAGATGGATGTCCAAGTCGAGAGTGCCATGTGTATACATGGATTTACCGTTCATGTTTAAGCTCCATCAAAATATATTATTGTACATTCATCGTATCATTAAGTCAATAAGTACAAATAGTTTCATGATATCGTTAAATCAATAAGTGTGAATTGTCATTCGCCGGCCCATTTTGACTCACTTTAATCTAGGTTGAACTGTTCCAACCCGACTAGATTTGAGTCGACCCATTTTTGTGCACCCCCTCACAAAAAGCTCTGGATCCACCACTGAATCATAATGTTCAATACAATCAACTATATATAGAGAAGAGAGTTTATGAGCTAACTAACTAACCAATCTCAACCACCTAACTAACTCTCAACAAACTCTATATAACAGAAAATACATACAACACTGTAGCTACTCTAATAACCATAGTTAGTGGGTTAGTTTAGGTTACATGATGCCATAATATATACGTGATGATGTATTTGGTTACACAAGTCTTTTTTGTGTTAAATATATGAGTATGAATAATGATACACTTTTAGACCTTAAGAGGCCTAGTAATGTGTTAATGGGTTGGTTTTGGTTACAATGAAGTCATGATAGGTCATTTTAGTGTTATAGACATGTGTATGATGAATTATATTCTCTTAGATCTTAAGGGGCCTTATCTTGTGTGTGTTGGTTAGTTTAATGTACACATTCGGTCATCACAATTCTAAATCTTACTGACAAACCACATTACATTGACATGTGCACACAAGGGATTACTAACTACTTAGATCGACAAACCCAGCCATTACTATCTGTACTATTATGTATTTTCACCATAGATATACGACATATATTATCATACATTACAGATCAAGACAAATCGCGTTAAATAAATAAATATCTTTACATGTGTGCCCATGGAGAACATGCACGTATGAAAAACCAACTCTTGGTACAAATATATTCCAAGATTGAGGAATCCTATTTTGCATAGAGCTAGAGTCATATGTATGCCAGTTGTGAAATATTAAAATTCCAACTCTAGTTCTAACAAACTCGCTAGCACCAACTGTAAACTTTTTTCATGGGAAAATTACCAAAATATTGGTTGATCAAGTGGCTTTGCAATTTTGTCACCTTCATGCGTCTTTGGAAGGTCCTCACAGCCTCGGAAGCGTCTCACTATCATGTTGAAGCGTCCGTTTTCCCACGAGCTGACACGTGTCCGACATGTTCAAGCGTCGGTGGCTGACGCATCCTAACCAAAAAGTTTTTTGATGCGTCCCTGAAACCTGTGTACGTGTCCCCGCTGACGCTTCCGAACGGCTTGGCCGACGCTTCCGAGGCTTTGCTCGACGCTTCCGAACGGCTTGGCCTATGCTTCGATGGCCTCCACGACGCTTAAATAATTAACGAAAAAAAAGGAAACTCAAAAGCCTTTTAACTTTTTAACCGTTGCACACGTCGTTTCAACACCCCAATTTACCCACTATATAAACCCCTTACCCCGTTCACTTATCACCACGCCGTCCCTGTTAACTTTTTAACTTTCTCAGCCTTTTCACTATAAACCTTCTCCGACGCCGTTAACGACCCACCTGAAAATGGCCAATTCCTAGACAGATGTTGAAGATATTACTCTGTGCGAAGCATGGGAGGAGGCCATGACCGATCCTCCACGACGAGGACGTGGTGGGCTCTGGGTTCGTGTTCAACAGATTTTCGCCCAACTACGTGGTCCGGACCACAACCGGACCGTTGACGCGATATCATCCAGGTTCCGTGTCCTACTTTTGGAATGTGAGAGGTTTGATCGATATTTCAAGAAAGTGGAGACAGAAATGCCTGACCTTGGTGAGGACGATCAGAAGGACGTGACCCTCATCAACTACCGTCATGAAGAGGGACATGAATTCAAACATGTCTCGGAGTGGGAGGCTATTAGGATATGGTTTTAGAATATTATGTGTTGTTTAATATTTTGGTTTTTATTTTTATTATCTTATGTTTAATAGTGTTTAATATTAACAACTTTTTGACTCCGTTAACATGTTTATAACTTAAAAAATAACTTAAAATTAAAAAAAAAACAAAAATCTTACAAAATAAAGCCTACAAACGGTTTGGGCCCAAGTATTTACAAAATAAAACGGGCCGTTCATTTGTACCGTGTGGGCTATTTGGGCCCAAACATTAGAAATTTAATCTGTTTAATTTGTTTGGTGTTTATGTTTATTTTCTTTTGTTTAAATATGTTTTTATAAAAATTAATGTTTATAATAAGTTAAACATAAAATAAAACGGTTTGGGCCCAAATATTATAAAATAAAACGTTGTGGGTTGTTTGGACCCAAACAATAGAAAATAAATTTGTTTGGGCCGTCCAAGCCGTTCGGAAGCGTCGGCGGAGCCACGTACACAGTTTCAGGGACGCGTTAGCAAAACTCAGCCACTGACGCATCAACATAATACAAGGACGCTTCCGAAGAATATGTTAATCGGACACGTGTCAGCTTGTGGGAAAACGGACGCTTCAACATGATAGTCGGACGCTTCCGAGGCTGTGAGGACCTTCCAAAGACGCAGGAAGGTGACAAAATTGCAAAGCCACTTGGTCAACCAACATTTTGGTAATTTCCACTTTTTTTCATAGACAAAGCCCAAATAATGAGATGTCGTATTTGAAATAATAGGTGGTTTACATTCTTAGGCTTGAAAGACCCGACTGTTACCATTGAGCTTATGTTGCTATTAATAGATGTTACATAGACAGACAATTCGTCGCGACTACTCCTTACATCGACAAACGACAAAACAACATGAACAAAGATTTTAAAATAAAATTATATACTAACATTCAATGGCGTCTCTGAGAATTCACGTACCCTATTCTAGCTCGAAAAATGTGCCAATATGCTTTAACAAACGAACCTGATGTTATGTTCTGACTTATGATTGAATTATAAATATGATGATGATGTTCGATTGTTCGCCGGGCCTTCAGTGTTCGTTCAATACTTCAATCATCTTCTTTCCAGGGGATACGACATCTGATGTTTGTTTAATACTTCAATCGCCCTTTCAATTTCCAGCGTTTCAGTGTTTTTTTATTTTTATTTTTTAAAATCATATTAGTATTGGGTTGAGCCCAATAAACCTAATGTTAAGTTGGGTAAATTATAAAGCATAAAAATGTATTTAACAATGGTCCTCTATATTAGATTGGCATGTGTTTACAAATTTTCTTTTAAATAACATATATATATCGATTTTTTTTTAAATCTCGTGCCCCTCGAAATCACAGGCCTTGTGCAGAAATCCTCCCCACACACCATAAGAGCCGCCCCTGCTAACATTCTCGACAGGTTACCGACGATGGTTCCGTCAGCAACAGAGACTCATGAAATGTGACCAGATCCTTGGATGGTATTCTTTCAGTCATTGTCGGTCTTCCCGGGTTAGGGTGTCAATTGACATTCTGTTTGTAATTAGTGATGACCCTTTCTATTACCTTTTTTATTTTGTTTACCTTCTTGCTTTGTTTTGTCGGTTATCACAAACATATTCAGGCAGTCTGTGATCGTTCACTAGTGGATTGTGTGAACTAATCCTAGCCCTTAATCAAAGACATATTAAGAACAGGTTTAATTACTAAAACCAACCAACATGTCTTAATATATTGCCATTATATATGATAACACTAGGTTAGGTTAGTTAGCCATGTAAAAGACGGGCTGAACTAATATCTTTTATAAATATAGGTTTTAAGCGAAACTACATAGAACATTGACTAAATATAATACAACATTGTAATTAGAATTAATAGTTATAAATCTAATAATGAAAAGTAATTTATAAATCTCTAAATATATTTTTTGTATACAACATTGGTTATTTTATTCGTCAAACTATCATCTCTATTTAATACACAGGTTGTAAATTTTAAATATATAACTAATAAATTTATAAATAAATGGTATAAATAAAATAACCTATAAAATTAAATAAATGAAAATTAATAATGATTATAGTTGCAATTACGTTTAAAATTCATAAATCTATAAATATATAAATAATTCATAAATTTGTAGCATTTCTTTGTATACAATGTTTGCTGAAAATGTCAATAAAACATTGCATTAAACTTTGATACCCCGAAACAAGTATAAACATGTCTAATGTATTAACTAGTACAATTCCTCGGCGCTTCGCGCCGGAAATCCAGTGGGTATCAATTCATTTCTTTACGATATCGGATACAGTACCGACACTTGGTACTGCAACCGAAAACAAACTACCCCATACAAACAAATGTTCGTAGATCCAAACACATATAGGTGTGCGAGATTTTAATCAATTAATATCATTTTATATAAGCTTTTTTTTGTACGTTGCGGTGGGCAATCTAGGTACAAACGAAAACGATAAAGAGCAGTTTGCATCAAAATAGTGCAGGAACCTGTTTAACTACAACAAAATAACATCTATAGCAAAGATTGATGAATCTAATAACTCTATATGTCACTCTTTGCTGTAAGATAACCTATTCGGTGTAGTTCAGAACTGCATTACCGTGTGGTATCATATTTAAATAATTCTAATAATGTTCTATTATTCTAGATATAAGTAATGTTTAAACATCTTACGGTTAAGTTCTGGTATAAATGAGTCTTAACATACAAATTGGGCTTAACATATGAGAAGTGAGGATAAATAATTTTTTTTTTTTTTTTTGAATTTTTTTCCCATCTTATCAAACTTGTTTTTTAGTCTCTGAATCTAAAAAATAAAAAAAATGTTTTTTTTTACAACAGTAGAGTAATTATGTAATTACTCTACTAGGGTAAATACACGATATAGATGAAAAAAAAAATCTTCGTCACTTATATTAAGTGTCGTTTCATATGTTAAAAGTCATTTGTATTTGAAACTTACACAAGATTCTTAAACTATTACTAATCAAAACGTTAAAAATTATTTGAACTTTCTTAGTAAACTCGGCTTTTCAAATGTGACTATAAATGAATTAATGATAAATAAGTTGTGGATCATATTAATTTATTAGTTTTTTATTCTTTAACAAAAAAGATATGGGTAAATTACTGTTTCCTTTTATGTAATAGGGATAAATTATTATTTCCTTTTATTTACTTCAATAATAATAACAATTAACTCTATTAATTCTTGCCATTTAATTTTTAGATATCAAACTGGAACCTTTCTTTCTCACAATTCAACCCTCCTCTCCTGCAATTGTTTTCCTTGCTTAATTTCTTTTTAATGGAGCTAAATTCTGACTCCTCTTGTTTGAAAAAAGTTTAATTTCTCATTTAACACATTATCCCTATTGTTTCAAATACTAAATCATGTGTTTTCTCTCTCTCTCTCTCTATCTCTCTCTCTCTTTTTTCACCGACTACCATCACCATCACCATCACCATAACAATCACCATCTTATGGTTCTCCAATTGTGGCAAGGGGCTGCTTTGTTAGTTGCTTCGGAACTACAACCACCACTTGATGACCCGAGAGATCGACGTCGAATGTACCAGATCTAGCCGAAAACGGGGCATGCAGGACAAATCGGACAATTGCCGCCGTCGCCGGAGGTATGCCGGCAGTTACTTTCCCTCTCGTTGCCAGCAAACAACCAATTGCCATGCGATTTCACTATCTGGCTTGAAGTCGATGGATTTGGCTGGAGAAGAAAAGAGATGAGGTGTCGGTGGTCTCGCGAGTCATAGACAGGAGGTGAGAAAAGGTTTTCGTCACCATTACCGGAATGCCAACCGGGGCCTCTCGGCGTACAAACCTAGAAACCGCTTAATTACTCCTTTTCACTCATATATAAAGCCTTGTGGCAGTATTGTAATTTATATTTTATGTTTGTCTAGTTTGTGTACTGTTCACAAGATGATACCCTAAATGTTATTATAGATAATAAGTATAAATAACGAACAAAATTAAAGATTCATCTTCATTCATAGTCTAAAGATCCTTTAACAAAGTTAGTTTTGCTCATCCATTTTAATATTCCTGAAATGAACAATTCAATTAACAAAATTAAAGATTCATCTTCATTCATAGTCTAAAGATCCTTTAACAAAGTTAGTTTTGCTCATCCATTTTAATATTCCTGTAATGAACAATTCAATTAATTAATACTATTTTGCATCAATAAGTAAATAACCATGTAAAAACGTATCAAAATAATAATAATAATAAGATTATTATTATTATTATTATTATTATTATTATTATGTGTATATAAAAAGAAGAATAACACATAGTTTAATACAATAAGTTTTGAATTTTAATTACACTAGCGGTAAGACCCGTGTGCAAACACGAGTCGTTTCTTAGAAAATCATGCATAACAAATATAAATGATGAATATAGTTATATTTATATAGACTTATAAATAAAATAAATAAATAAGTCAGTCATTAAATACTTAAAGTTTAGAGTATAAAAAATACAAAAATATATAATTTATTAATCTTTTGTAAACGAAATAACATTTGCATTCAAACATGATATTTCAACCTCCACAAAACACTATTTTAACCTAACAACAGTTTCAACCATAGTTTTCTCCACAACAAATACATTTAACCCAACTGTGGTTTCAAACATCTGTTTTCCTCCATCTGTTGGCCAAAGTCAACAGATGTATCAACTACTGTTTTATTTTCAAACATCTGTTCACAACAACAGAGCTTTCATCATTTAAACTCTCAAACCTAAATATTCATTTAATTAATTTAAATAACAAACATCGTTAATAATTTTAAGACAACTAATTATATAAAATATGAAAGTCTCAAACAGAGGTAACTATATAACAAACAAACTTCAAAACAGCACACAACATTCAATAAAATACAACATAATAATTTCTAATCAATGGGTGAAACAGTATTTCCGATAAATAAAGTTTCTTTAGGATCACTATAGTTGTCAACATGTTGGAGGTATTTCAAAACTTCATTGCTCAAATCAAATTCAACCATATCTCCCCAACTTCAACCTTAAACACTTAAAGTTTATAGTATAAAAAATACAAAAATATACAATTTATTAATCTTTTGTAAACAAAATAACATTTGCATTCAAGCATGTTCCTTCTCCAAAAAAAAAAAACAATATTTTAACCCAACAGTCGTTTCAATCCCCTTCAACCTCCACAAAACACTATTTTAACCCAACAGTGGTTTTAAACCACCATTTTAACCAAACAGCGGTTTCAACCACAGTTTTCTCCACAACACTCTGCTTTATCTCAACAGTAGTTCCAAACATCTGTTGACCAAAGTCAACAGATGTATCAACTACTGGTTTATTTTCAAACATCTGCTCACAATAACAGAGCTTTGATAATTTAAACAGACCTTTGCCAATATTACAAGCTTTTACACTCTCAAACCTAAATATTTATTTAGTTAATTTAAATAACAAACATGGTTAATAATTTTAACACAACTAATTATATAAAAACTACAATTGTTAAATAGAGGTAACTATATAATAAACAAAGTTCAAAACAGCAAACAACATTCAATAAAATAGAGCATACTAATTCCTAATCAATGGGCGAAACATCATACAAAGTTAATCCATCTGTTGACCAAAGTCAACAGATGTATCAAACACTGTTTTATTTTCAAACATCTGTTCCCAATAACAGAGCTTTGATAATTTAAACAGACCTTTGCCAATATTACAAGCTTTTACACTCTCAAACCTAAATATTTATTTAGTTAATTTAAATAACAAACATGGTTAATAATTTTAACACAACTAATTATATAAAAACTACAAGTGTCAAACAGAGGTAACTATATAATAAACATAGTTCAAAACAGCAAACAACAATCAATAGAATAGAGCATACTAATTCCTAATCAATAGGCGAAACAACATTCATTTAGTCATCCATCTGTTGACCAAAGTCAACAGATGTATCAACCACTGTTTTATTTTCAAACATCTGTTCACAATAACAAAGCTTTGATCATTTAAACAGACCTTTGTCAATATTACAAGCTTTTTCACTCTCAAACATAAATATTCATTTACTTAATTTAAATAACAAACATGGTTCATAATCAACTTCAACCATATCCCCCAGGTGATTGTTATCTGCCACTTGTTGTCTTCAATTATATTAGTCCTTCGACGCCTATCTACATAATCAACTACACGAGGATTATTGAAAACAAACACCTTCATCCAGCCTTCTTCTTCATATCTGAGCAAATCAGCAGTTAGCTCAGCAGACTTTCCAATAACAATCAAATGCAGCCTCTTTGCGATGGTCAAAAAATGCCCTTGGCAAGGATTGACTACAATACTCTCTGGAAAACGAAGCATTCTGAAAGTCTCACTCAGAACATCAAAAGCAACGATATTCCTCTCACTTAGTGGATACCAATAATTTGAAACCATAAAATATATGGTTTTATCAGCATAAACCCTGTAGACCATGAATAACCACTTGAACCATAATTGTATACGCTACCGAAATTTACTGTTCTCCATGACTCACGACGTCGTGAGTAAACACGAGCAACAGCTACATTACGGTAACATCTGATGTTCAGCACTTTCAGATCATTGAATTGATCAAAATAAATTCCACTGGTATCAGAGTTTCGATCATGATTGTAATTGAAGTAGTCATCAGACAAAACCTTATAGCGCCTGGTAGTTGGATTCCAAAGAATCAGCTCACAGCAAATCCCTTCATTGCAAACTAACAATAAACCATTAAATGACGATAGAATACGTAAGAAGCTAGGGTTGACATTGTTAGGAAAACTTAAGGTTTTGCTTCTAACAACATCCAAATTACCAGCAACTACGTCGTCAACGAAAATTGACGTATCTTTAAAGGAGAGTAGTTTCTTTTGTAGTGAATCTCCACTTCAGAGAGCATGCATCATCTGAAATCCATGACTTGACAATTCCCTATAAAAATTCTCGGAAAGACATTTGAAACGACCAATATCTTCTGCAGAGAGCCTTGTGAAAATTTCGTCAACAATCACTTGAAACCCAATGTTTTCCATTTTGCAGTGAACCAATGCTTCTTTGAAAGTAAAAGAAATTATAATGATATTGATAAACAAAAAACTTTTGAAGATAATTGAGTAGATGGATGAAAACGGTAATGATCAAAACCTCTGCCCAATGTATTTTATATACCCAATGAAGGCGGTTATGACTAAATACATCGTCAGACGAAAGAATATGATGCCACACTCGTTAGGCTTTTAATGCATTTCCATGGGAAAATTAATATAAAATTAAACATGTTATTATAATTACAATTAACCTCTTCATTTACCATAAGACGCCTTTACCATAAGACAGAACTGAGTGAGTGACGTGCATTAATTGCAAAGTACATATCCCCAGGCATTTTGAATTTGAAATTACCAGCAATTTCAAAACCACTGCTAAGGTATATGTTTGCCAAAGGAAACATCTGCTAAGTTATACTTTCTTGGCGATGGGCAGTAGTTTTCCCTCTTGAATGTGGGCCAGACCTTTGACATTTAAATATAGAGCAGTGGTTTGAAATTAAATGTATTTTGCCCTTTTGAATGGGCAGTAGTTTGCCCTCTTGAATGTGGGCCAGATCTTCGAAAATCTCTATTATGCAACAACAGATATTGGCAACAGTAGCAAGTCAAACAACCGTTAGATCAGCAGATGATGATTTAAAGCAGATGTTCTCTTTTGCCAAACTTTAACTTTGACAGATCTATACACTATACAGAAATTGATACAACATCAACATAATCTAATTAAACTCAGAGACAATTTCACTTCTACATCAAAAGTACCGATCTGCAATAATCAGATGATATTAAAAATTACATAATAATACTTACTCAGCTTAAAATTAGTAAAAATAAAATGCTTCACAAACATTATGAAGATTAAAAGATCAACAATTACATCGAGTACTGAACAACGAAACTTTAAAATCTAACAACAACACCAAGAAATTTACGAATCTAACAACAAAAATTTAGTGCTTTTAGCTTAAACTCCATTGAGTACCGAACTTCTCAATGTATATCTTCGACAATCGCCATGAACTCCACGAAAGTACTGAATGCATCAACATCAGGTATAACACCCTTAAAATTTTACTTGAATTTAATACTAATTTAATGCATTTTTTTATACCCAAAAGATATTAAAATAACATAAGATCATAAGTAGCATAAACCTTAGTCAGCTAAAGACTAAGTTGGAACATCCAAAAGTTGTTTAAGAAATTGTTTACAACCCATGAACAAAGTCTAAATAAAATTTAAAACATTGCGGAAGCTTCAAAATCGTGTTCGGTTCTTCTACATTTGCTTGACCGCCATCTGTAAGATCCACCTCGTCACCTAGAGTCAAAACCATTAAAAACATTAGTTTTGACATTTTTTTACATTGTACATAAACATGAGACCCAACCTCAAAATGAATAAAACACTATTTTTATTTATGGTTCTACCGTAACTTACGGTGTCACCGTAAGTTACGGTAAGTCCTGAGAGCTTATGGTCCACCGTAAAACAGTAGTGAACCGCCGTAAACTCTTGACCTCTACCGTAAGTTACGGTACTACCGTAACTTACGGTAGTCCCTGGAAATCCATGTTTTATTTGATTTACTTATTACACTCAAACCCAAATCTCGGATTTCACTTTTCTAGCATACCAATACATTAAATTCTCGTAATTCTAATATGTTATATATTAACCAATATCAAAGATCAATCCAACATATTCCGGAGCATCAACCATGCCTTACTTGATTATTCGACCCGTTTGGCTCGTCTAAGGAATCCTCCTTTGTGACGACTACCAACGAGTTACAACCAACTTTGACCTATTATTCCATGTAGCGATATCACCGCTTTAATTCAAAACAACGCTTATTCTAAAATTCAATTACGCAAGTTATAATCATCAAAATCTACTTAATGTAACAAATCAAGTTACATACCTTTAAAGCAAGCCCTTCAAACGTGCGTCCACACCGGTTTGCCCGCTAGATGCCCCAGCTTCCTTTCCTATAGAGTTCAATCACCATATGTTTAGAACTCTTTTTGTTTCACATACATAACGCACATTTTTTCATACATCATAATTATGCGTTTTAACTTAACAATTCAGTTTCAAGCCTTCATTGAGGCATTTCAACAAACACTATAAGTGCAGAATTTTTATATCTTTCATATTCAAGTTCATAGCTTGCTAATTAGCTAACTTAACATCAATAAAGCCTTTATATAATATTTAAACATCATATTTTTCTGAAATCACTTTCTATGATCAAATTAGACTAGAATAATCATTCTAAACCCTAGTGTTCATCTTCATCTTGTAAAACCCACAACCCACCTTCAAGGTGTTCATGGAATTTCCTGAAATTGGACATGATTTCACATGTAGTTGTCTAGGTTTTACTTCTAGACACCATATCATCCCTAATCTAACCAAATAACACACATGCAACATCTAATTTCAGAATTTTCCAAAATCAAGAGAAATTCAAGTTGAGAGATTTCATCAGATTTTACATACCTTAGAATCCTCTTGCGATGAGGATCACAATTCTAAGCTCTAATTTCGATTTCGACTTGGATTGAGCCTTCAACTGATTGATTTAATGAAGTTTTAGGTTTTTGAAGATGGGGTGTCGCCCCCTGCTCCTTCTTGATCGACCAGACACCTCTAAATGGGGTGTTTGTTTGTTTTTTTTTTTTTATCTAATTTAGTTTCAAATTTAACAACTAAGGCCCCTCTACTTTGTTCAACATATCATTTAGTAGCTTTTAACCCTATTATAGGCTATTTCTAGTCTTGTAACTAACTAGGTTAAAAATTCCTAGTTAGTAAATTCTCGTCTATTTATACTTTATAGTTCCAATATAAAGTTTTATATTTTCGGGGTGTTACAAGTTCACCCCCCTTAAAAAGGGTTTCGTCCCCGAAACCGAAGTACGTACCAAATAATGTAGGGTGACGACGTCGCATCTCCTCTTCGGACTCCCATGTAGTGTCCGAACCTTTCCTATGCTCCCATTTGACTTTGACTTGGTCAATTTGTTTATTTCATAAATGTTTGACTTTTCGGTCTAAAATCTCCACCGGTCTCACCGCATAATTCAGACTATTATCCACTTCGATATCATCGTAATGGATATAGGCCGTTTCGTCTGCTAGGCACTTTCTTAATTGTGACACGTGGAACGTGCCATGGATTCCACTCAGTTCCTCCGGTAGCTCAAGGCGGTAAGCTACCTTGCCAACTCTCCCGATAATTTTAAATGGCCCAATAAACCTCGGGCTTAGCTTCCCCTTTTTTCTGAATCTAATAACGCCCTTCCATGGGGAAACTTTTAGCATGACCATGTCACCAACCTAGAATTCGATTGGCCTATTCCTTTTATCAGCATATGACTTCTGCCTGTCTTGAGCTGCTTTCAAGTGTGCCCGAAATATTTCAATCTTTTCATTCGTGGCTCGTACTATATCTTGGTGGGCGAGTTCTCGTGGACCCACTTCACCCTAACATACCGGGGTTCGACACTTTCTACCATAAAGCATTTCGTACGGTGCCATCTTAATACTAGATTGGTAGCTGTTATTATACGAAAACTCAACTAACGTTAGGTGAACATCCCAACTTCCTCCAAAGTCGATTATACACGCCCGTAGCATATCCCCCAATGTTTGTATCGTTCTTTCACTCTGTCCATCCGTCTGAGGATGGTACGCAGTGCTAATGAACAATTTGGTTCCCATTTGCTCTTGGAAATCTCGCCAGAAATTCGAAGTAAACCGGGTATCCCTATCAGACACGATGGATACCGGCACCCCATGACGTGCTATTATTTCATTAGTGTAAACTTCTGACATCTTTTATGACGTATAAGTCTCACGAATCGGAATGAAGTGAGCACTTTTCGTCAATCTATCCACCACTACCCATATGGCATCGAAACCACGATTCGTCTTAGGCAACTTGGTTAATAGGTCCATTGTAATATGTTCCCATTTCCAAACCGGAATTTCTAACGGTTGGAGTTTGCCGTATGGTTTCTGGTGCTCCGCCTTGACTTGTAAACATGTCAAGCATTTTTCCACATGCTTCGCCACATCCCTCTTCATTCCGGGCCACCAATAATTTTGTTTCAAATCATTGTACATCTTGGTCGCACCCGGATGAATTAAATAACGGGATTTATGAGCTTCATTAAGTAGAAGCGCCTTCACTCCACAAGTATGTGGGACCCATATCCTTCCGGATCGAGTCTTCAACCAGTTATTCCCATCTGACAAATCTTTCAATTGACCGATTATTCTTTCTTTCTTCCAATTCTCTTCTTTCATTGCTTCTGATTGCGCCTCTCGGATACGTTCAAGTATACCCGAGGTCACCACTAGTTGCATCGATCTTACTCGTATTGGGACATAGTCCGCTTTTGTGCTCAGCGCATCCGTCACCACATTAGCCTTTCCGGGGTGATAATGTATTTCACAATCGTAGTCTTTAACCGTTTCCAGCCATCGCCTTTGTCGCATATTTAACTCCTTCTGATCGAAAAAGTATTTCAAGCTCTTGTGGTCGGTGAATATGGTGCACTTTACCCTATACAAGTAGTGCCTCCATATTTTTAATGCAAATACCACCGCAGCCAACTCGAGATCGTGCGTGGGATATTTCTTCTCGTGTATCTTCAATTGTCTCGAGGCATAGGCTATTACCTTGCCCCGTTGCATTAACACGCAACCGAGCCCCGATAGTGAAGCATCCGAATAAACCACCATATCTTCGACTCCGTCCGGCAATGTCAATACCGGAGCTTGAGTTAACTTTTCTATTAGCGTTTGAAACGCTTTTTCTTGATCGACACCCTAAATGAACTTTTCTTTCTTTCGTGTTAGCTTTGTTAGCGGTGACGCAATCTTGGAGAAATCTTGAATGAATCTCCTATAATATCCCGCAAGCCCCAAAAAGCTTCTAATTTCCGAAGGGTTCTTCGGGGGATTCCATTTTAACACAATTTCAATCTTGGACGGATCCACTAATACTCCGTCGGCACTTATGACGTGGCCAAGAAATTGTACCTCTCGTAGCCAAAAGGCACACTTAGAGAATTTCGCATACAGCCTTTCTCGTCTAAGTGTCTCTAACACTTCTTGTAAGTGGTGTGCGTGTTCAGCTTCACTTTTGAATACACCAAAATATCATCGATAAACACGATGACCGACTTATCCAACATTGGCTTGCAAACCCAGTTCATGAGGTCCATGAAAGCCGCGGGTGCATTTGTTAGCCCAAATGACATCACGAGGAATTCGTAATGTCCGTATCTCGTGCGGAAAGCCGTCTTCGGCACATCTTCTTCTTTGACCTTTAGTTGGTGATACCCAGATCTAAGGTCAATTTTTGAAAACCAGTTCGCACCTTGTAATTGGTCAAATAAATCATCTATCCTCGGAAGCGGGTATCGGTTCTTTACCGTGAGTTTGTTTAACTCCCGGTAATCGATACACATGCGCATGCTCCCGTCTTTCTTTCTCACGAACAATACCGGTGCGCCCCAATGAGACACACTCGTCCTTATGAATCCCTTGTCAAGCAGGTCTTGAATTTTGGACATCAACTCTTGTAATTCCGACGGTGCGAGTCGGTACGGGGCTTTTGCTACGGGTTTCGCGCCCGGAATCAATTCGATCCCGAACTCTATTTCCCGTTCAGGCGGTATCCCCGGTAAATCTTCCGGAAACACATCTTCATAATCTCGTACTACCGGTACATCTCCAATCTTTCGTGATTCTTTTTCGGGCTCATTAGCGTATATCATGAATGCCTTGCATCCTCGCTTCATAAGCTTGTGAGCTTTCAACATTGAGCATACTATGGGGTTGCCTCCTTTTTCGCCATAAATGGTGACGTGTTTCCCGCTCGGAGATGTTAGTTTTATCTCCTTACGAAAACACACGACCTTTGCATGGTGTTGAGATAGCCAATCCATCCCAATGATTACTTGAAATTCTCCCATTGACATCGGGATTATGTTTATCAAATATTCTTCGCCATCAATGCTCAGTTTACAGTTTTTACATACATCACAAACCATAAAGCTCTTGTTATTACCTATCTCTACTTCTAAGGGCACAGGTAATTTTGTTAGAACAAATGAAGGATGTCGAATAAATCCATATGAAACAAAGGATTTATTCGCACCCGTATCAAATAACATGCGTGCAGGAATCGATTTTACAACAAATATACCTGAGACCACGTCAGGTTCAACCTTTGCTTCTGCGGCGGTTAGTTGAAAAGATCTTGCCTTTGCTTTTGGGGCTTCACCTTTCGGGTCCTGCCCATCTTTCTTTCCAACCAGTTCCGGGCATTCCGACTTTTTGTGACCCGTTCGATAACAATTGTAACAAACCGTCACTTTCTCCGGGCACGATATAGCCATATGTCTCGTTTTCTTGCATATGGGACAAGGCTTATCCTTGTAACGACATTCGCCTTTATGACCCTTTCCGCATATTCTGCAACTTGGCGACCCACCTTTCGTATCAAATTTCTTTGCGGTTTCGTTTGTTCGTGCCTTCTTAGCAGGGCTTGGGTTTACATCTTGTGCTTTCCGTTCACCCCTTTCAATGCTCTTTTTCAGTTCGATCTCCCTTTTCCCGAGCGACATTTATGATCTCGGTAAGGGTCTCGTATTTGGAAGGGGTGATAAATTCCCTATACTCAGCACTCAACATGTTGTGGTAGTAGTATATCTTTTGTTCTTCATTCGTCACTAGATCATCGCAAAACTTCATCTTATCCATAAACGTTGCCGTAATCTTGTCTATGGTCTCATTCTTGTGCCTAAGTTGCATGAACTCCTCCTTGATTTTATTCATAACCACCTTGGGGCTACGATGCTTAAGAAATGGCGTCTTGAATTCTTCCCAAGTCATGACCTTAGCAGCTTCAATACCGATCTCTCTCTTTTTGTTATCCCACCAATCTTTCGCTTGACTCCTTAGTTGACCCGTACCATAGGCTACGTAGTCATCTTCGTCACAATGGGTCCTCTCGAATACCCCTTCGATATCACTTAGCCATCGTTGGCACACTATTGGGTCAACCTCCCCATTATATATTGGTGGTTTACAAGCCATGAATTCCTTGTATGAACAAGGCTTTCGTCCTCCATGCTTTTCCTTTGCTAAATTTGAATCATCTTCCAATTTCTTGATTCTCTCTTCTACTATTGATAAAACTGTGTTTTGAATTTTATCAATAAAGCTCGACAAACTGTTTTCGATCGCCTTTCCAACCTCTTCGGCAATCACTTCCCTCATTTGTTCGGTGACTCTTGGCACCGCATTATCATTACCTCCATCAGCCATCTCTATTTCTGAAATGTTTACATAGGTTGTTAAACATTCCATTTATAACACATGCTTTACTTGTTTTGATTCAATCAAGTTCATAACTTGATTTAATCGTTCTTGTTTCAATTCAATCAAGTTCATAACTTGATTTAATCATTCTTGTTTCATGCATTTCTTGTATTTGAGTGAGCTTACACACTCTTTTCATGCATATTTGTTCATTTCTCATTCTTTACATAATACATAATTTATTAACAAAATAAGTTAATTCTTACCGGACGATCGATCAAGCTTGAACCGAACACTTCTTGACAACCTTGAGCTCTGATTACCAACTTATAACACCCTTAAAATTTTACTTGAATTTTTCTTAAAATAACATAAGATCATAAGTAGCATAAACCTTAGTCAGCTAAAGACTAAGTTGGAACATCCAAAAGTTGTTTAAGAAATTGTTTACAACCCATGAACAAAGTCTAAGTAAAATTTAAAACATTGCGAAAGCTTCAAAATCGTGTTCGGTTCTTCTACATTTGCTTGACCGCCATCCGTAAGATCCACCTCGTCACCTAGAGTCAAAACCATTAAAAACATTAGTTTTGACATTTTTTTACATTGTACATAAACATGAGACCCAACCTCAAAATGAATAAAACACTATTTTTATTTCTGGTTCTACCGTAACTTACGGTGTCACCGTAAGTTACGGTAAGTCCTGAGAGCTTATGGTCCACCGTAAAACAGTAGTGAACCGCCGTAAACTCTTGACCTCTACCGTAAGTTACGGTACTACCGTAACTTACGGTAGTCCCTGGAAATCCATGTTTTATTTGATTTACTTATTACACTCAAACCCAAATCTCGGAATTCACTTTTCTAGCATACCAATACATTAAATTCTCGTAATTCTAATATGTTATATATTAACCAATATCAAAGATCAATCCAACATATTCCGGAGGATCAACCATGCCTTACTTGATTATTCGACCCGTTTGGCTCGTCTAAGGAATCCTCCTTTGTGACGACTACCAACGAGTTACAACCAACTTTGACCTATTATTCCATGTAGCGATATCACCGCTTTAATTCAAAACAACGCTTATTCTAAAATTCAATTACGCAAGTTATAATCATCAAAATCTACTTAATGTAACAAATCAAGTTACATACCTTTAAAGCAAGCCCTTCTAACGTGCGTCCACACCGGTTTGCCCGCTAGATGCCCCGACTTCCTTTCCTATAGAGTTCAATCACCATATGTTTAGAACTCTTTTTGTTTCACATACATAACGCACATTTTTTCATACATCATAATTATGCGTTTTAACTTAACAATTCAGTTTCAAGCCTTCATTGAGGCATTTCAACAAACACTATAAGTGCAGAATTTTTATATCTTTCATATTCAAGTTCATAGCTTGCTAATTAGCTAACTTAACATCAATAAAGCCTTTATATAATATTTAAACATCATATTTTTCTGAAATCACTTTCTATGATCAAATTAGACTAGAATAATCATTCTAAACCCTAGTGTTCATCTTCATCTTGTAAAACCCACAACCCACCTTCAAGGTGTTCATGGAATTTCCTGAAATTGGACATGATTTCACATGTAGTTGTCTAGGTTTCACTTCTAGACACCATATCATCCCTAATCTAACCAAATAACACACATGCAACATCTAATTTCAGAATTTTCCAAAATCAAGAGAAATTCAAGTTGAGAGATTTCATCAGATTTTACATACCTTAGAATCCTCTTGCGATGAGGATCACAATTCTAAGCTCTAATTTCGATTTTGACTTGGATTGAGCCTTCAATTGATTGATTTAATGAAGTTTTAGGTTTTTGAAGATGGGGTGTCGCCCCCTGCTCCTTCTTGATCGACCAGACACCTCTAAATGGGTTGTTTGGTTTATTTTTTTTTTTTGTTTTATCTAATTTAGTTTCAAATTTAACAACTAAGGCCCCTCTACTTTGTTCAACATATCATTTAGTAGCTTTTAACCCTATTATAGGCTATTTCTAGTCTTGTAACTAACTAGGTTAAAAATTCCTAGTTAGTAAATTCTCGTCTATTTATACTTTATAGTTCCAATATAAAGTTTTATATTTTCGGGGTGTTACATCAGGTTTCTGGAAACCTGGTCTCTCATGAACAGATCAAGATGCAGTACAAGAAAACACTTCTTCAGCTGTTGAAGAGTAGCCCTATCCTTATATACTTAATCCTTAACTTGCTTCATAAAGAGCTGCTTTAAACCAAACTTTATTCTTCTTTTAATACAAAAAAGGCAGGAAAGACCATTGCTCTAGTAAGGTAAAATCTTATCTTACAGCAGTAGCAGATCCTTTCTTGCGTTTAGTAGGAACTACTGTGGGTTCTACATCATCATCTTCTACCCAAAGTCATATATAATCATCATTTAGTCATAAGCAAAAATTATTTTAAATGTATGTACATTTAATAATCTTTCTTTATGTTTAATTTAACTTTATGCTTCTTTTAATACAAACCTATAATAATCCGCAGCAGATTGTATGAATTTCAAACAACTGTGATTAGACTGAAATACAAAACGAGAATCAAAGTATATCACTTCAAAATTAAAATTTCAAAATTAGAGTAGCAAAAAAAACATACTTTAAACGATGTTGGAACAATGATGCTGGAAACAACTGTAGAACAATCATCATCTGCTCAGATCATTCACAATCATCATTTAGTCATAACTCAGATAAAAAAACTTTAGTAAAAATAAAAAACAAACATAATCATATATATCACATTACCATCATCAAGGCAAACCACAGATCCCCAAAATTTGTTCTGAAAGTGGATCAGAGAGAGCTTCCGTTTTCTCTTATCCTTTATGAACAAATGTTGAGTATTGAGAAGAAGGGATTTGAGGGAGAGATACATTAGAAATGTGGTTTGAAAATACAAAAGAAGAGAACACAAGAATGTAAATATGAATAGTGAAATGAGAATATAAATCAGTTTATATAAGAAGATGATTGACAAAAGTGAGCGAGTGACATTCATTAATTGAAAATTACATATCCCCATGCATTTTGAATTTCAAATTACCCGCAATTTGAAAACATCTGCTAACATGTACGTTTGCCAAAGGAACCATCTGCTACTTTCTTGTAGATGGGCAGTGGTTTACCCTTTGGAATGTGGGCTAGACCTTTAACATTTGAATACACAAGGCAGTGCTTTGAAATTAAATTAAATGTATTTTAAAGTGATTTATATATTAGGCTTTATGATGTAATAACGACATAAGAAAAGCATTGTTGGACAACCTCTCCTGCTAACACATCAGCTTTTCTTATGTCATTGGAATTTCTCCTTTTATTGGTTAAACAATTGTGAAGATATCTTCATATGTTCCTATTTATATAGTACTAGCCTAAGACCCCGCGAGCTTCGCGGGTGGCTAAACACCAACTAAACACATAAAATAATTTAAACATAGAAGCGTTAAAGTGTGATTTGTTAAGCCTAATATTTTGAGACAGTTGAGCACGTCCCAATAGTACATCTACATAATGTTCGTTACAAATTAAGTTTTTGTCAACTAAACCTTCATGATGTTTTCATGATGTCTTCTTTAACTCCATTATCGCATTCATCATCTGACATTATCAATTCCAATCAGGACGACTTAGAATTTAAACCTCTATTGCTAGATTATTAAAAATATACATGAAATTAATTTGAAAAAAAAATAGATTCTTACTTAAGTGTAAGAACAACTCAAACGGGTTCTTAGAGATATCAACTGGTTGGCTACCCTCCAACACTTGATTTGCTATAAATCCCTTTTACTGTTATAAAAAAAAATAAGGTTAATAAATTAAAATACCCAAGATACCAATAACCAAAAAAACTACTATCCTACATCATCTTGAATTGCAAAACTTTATAGATTACATGTAGGTCTTATCCTCAAATGCATAGCATGAATTAGATGATAGAGAGCTGCACAATTCATTATAACTTGAAAAATTTATGAAGAAATAGGTTATCTCCCGTGAATACTCACGGGTTGTGAATCTTTTTATTTAAAAACAACAGATGTACATATCTATATAGTCAATTTTTAAAATATCCATATGTGTATATTATAAAAAATATATATCCTTAACTTAAGAAGTGTAGGAAATCATGTCAAACGAACTCCGATTGAGCTCATTCCAGCAGCATTGGAATCGGCTCGTCGAACACTAACCAAAAACTCTAAACCCTAAACACTAAAGCTAACCCCTAAATTTAAACCCTAAGGCTAAACCCTATTAATATTTTATATTTTATGTAATGGTTAATAATGTCTTGTCTCTTCTAGTGCAATTGGACAATAACGCAACATGATTGTTATTTAACTTATTAGATGTTGTTGCCAATAAAGCTTCTAATGGGCATGCAAATATGCAATGGTTTTTGCTTCCATTTGTTTCCAATAATGGCTTTCATCCCATTAAATTATCACTCGGGTAGAAACCCGGGTTGGAAAAATTTAGTTTTCAATAATAAAAGGTAAACAAACAACATTGGAGATCACGAACAACGGGTATAATAACCGGGTATGTATGTCAAATCCCAAAATTCAAACCCGTCACATGATTCCAAACCACAACCATTCTAAACCCACTTTTCTCTCTAACATTAAATCATTCCAAACCTCCACATGATACCTCACTTTTACACTAAAAAAATGCATGTGTGTATGTGTTCCCACTTAAACAAATCGGACTGGTTTGCGAAACCAAACCGGACCACCATAGTCAACCTCCTACAACGTAGGGTGATCCGGAATTGGTTGGTTTGTGTTGTTGCATAAGAACATTTATTCTCCAAAAAAAATTACATGCCAGTTTTAGTATTATTCTTATTGTGTAAGTTAAGAATTAAATTCATAATTTTCAAACCTTTTATTATTATTAAATAGTTTATCATGACATGAGGCTGTTATTGTGCAGTTTTAACCAATAATTATATAAACATTACGCTACATTGTTACTTAATATTAAGAAACCAAATATGAGATTACATTTGTATTTAATTAATTATATGCATTTTGATCTGGACTTACTGGTTAACTAACTAAAATTTGAATATATTTAAAAAAAGTAACTATTTAAACTAACGTAATGAAAGTGGGTATTTTTATATTTTTTTTAACAACATAGACTTCTATTACCACCACAAACAACTTGTCACACCCCTTTCTGCGGCGGAAGCACGAGGTGTGATCATGAAAGGTTCTCATTGCATACGAAGAGTAAACATACTACATGCTCAAAAATAACTTCGAATATTACATTACCAAAAACATATGTCAAGTGTTTACAACACTAGATAACACATTGTCTTAAGAGTCACGACTTTATTTAAAGATAAACAAAGCGACATCCACGAGCATGAGTAAGACCACGCGCACATCCATCCTAGTTACCTGAAATACATGTGAGTTTTGGAAAAACGTCAACATAAAGTTGGTGTGAATTCATGCAATTTTTGTATTTCACGTTTGTATACTTTGTATGAAAACATAATTTGTCTTTTGTATAAATCAAGTCTTTTTTGTACACCACGTACTCATGTATAAGTCAAATATTTCTGTATGTATCATGTGTTAATGGGTTGCAAAGCCATTAACATGTGACACGACATAGGAAGTCACTAAACCATAGGCATTTTTCTGTAGTCGATTTACGACTGAGACACAAAAACACTGCTTGGTAAAAGAGTGGCCAACAGTGGGGCTGCCCGGAACCCATTAGATCTAACCTTTTGTTCTGCGGTCTAAGTATGTACACGATTAATGGTGCTTATGGTACCCTATTCGTGACACGATTTCTCGTATCATTCTTGTATCCATCATACCATTTGTAAACATTGTAATATTTGTAACATGTATTTCACCCCCGAAGGTATAAAACTGAAAACAGTTAAAAGAAAAGGGGGAGCATGAACTCACAACTTTGCGTTCCTGTGCGTCGTAAACTTCACCGGATTTGCTTATTTAACGTCGTAACCTATACGCGTTTTCTTAACGTTAGTCACTAGACTTGTATCGCACAAGTACAGTCACTCTCTTTTGTATTTGTATTGTTGTGTTAAAAATATTTCATATTTTTAACTACGTATCTTACTTATATTATTTCCTCTAAAATAAATATAAGTCTTTTGTGTTTTGCACTTCGCACCCGAATTATGTATCTTGTATTTTGTATGTGTATTTTTATGTTTATACTCCTCACGAGTATTTAGTGTATTTTTATGTTTATACTCCTCACGAGTATTTAGTGTATTTTTAAGTCTTAATACACTAGTACGTATAACACCTACTATATACACTTAGCACATAAGTTGGTGATCAAATAATATATATTTTTCCTTCAAAAATATACATACTTATGTCCATTTTTATTCTTGAAGAAATCCTCATTTCTTATCACCAAAAATTAGGGAAACCTTGGTAATACTTTTAAACACATTTTGGGGGAATAAGTTTCTCAAAAACTTATATTTTTCTAAGTGTCAAAATTTATAAAAATTTTGGCAGAGTTTCCCCTAAAAATGGAGGTTTCCCATGTTTTCAAAACATGTGTTTATTTTCTTTTAAATCGTCAACAATTTCCTCATTCAACAATAAACAATATGCAACTAGTTTAAAATAGACATAATCGCAGAAATACATGAACTTGTGGTTTTTCCAAAATAGGTAGTATCCTTCCATTATTTTTAGTGGATCTTTGTATAGATCAACTTTGTTTCTTGAAAGTCTCGCTTTTAAAGAAGTTACATCTTTACAACTTCCGGTAAGCATTTACAAAAATAGTTATTTTGTCGAAACTTTAAGTTACACATGTGTTTACATACTCGTGTGTTTGCTAAAATCATTCTTTTTCATGTACGATTCGGCTTTAGAAAATATGATTTCTTGGACACTTGGTCTTTTGAAAATACCGCTTGTAGATACGTAGATCTACTAGTTTTAAACACTATTTCACAAGTTAAATCGCTTTTACACAAGTTCATGATGTGTGTGGTAGAGTTTCATCATTTAACCTTTGTTACTCTTAAACAAGCTTTATGTCATAATCCAAGATCATGACTAGACCGGGTTAAATGATGATCCGAGCTACCACAACATAGATCGGGTCCAAATAATCACACAAGTCAAATACTACATGATTTACACAACATATGTGCTTTTAACCACCATTTTTAGTGTTTTTAGTAGACTTTTGTGTGTCATCTTGTATGTTAACGAGTTTTAACCGTTACGAATCATTTTAACCACTTCAATATAGTTCAAGAGAGTGATTTAAGCAACATACCACTAGCTCGAGGCTAGGGAAGAATCTAAGCACAAATCGAGTGGATAAAAGCAAGGTAGAGAGGTCCTTCGTCTTCCGTTTGCTCCAAGGTTCCTTATACGCGATCCTTAACACTCGTATGAGCTTGGAAAGGCAAGATCAAAACTCGAAAATGATGGATGGATCTAGGGATGTTTGGCCGTGAGCTTTTAGAGGGAGAGAGAGGAGTGTTGTTGTTGATTTGTGAGTAAGAATGATATGGTGGGTTAATGTGGTAACTTATAGATAATTAGCTTGGTCATTAACCGAAGGTCATTATGCATTCTAGATACTAGACAATGGTGATTATAATAATCACAAAGGTACAAGGTATGTCTCCTCTAGTTGGGGCCGGTTAGAGGGGGGGGGGGGTCTTGGTCCGATTCCAACTAGTTAGTTAGGTATTAGTTAGGTTAAACCAAGTTAGTTAAGTGTTTAACCCAGTTATTAGTGTATTGTGTTTTATGACGGGTGTTAGGGTATTCAGGGACCCTAACTGGCTCAGAAAAAGATAAATAATGTTATCAACAATATTTTCATGTTCCGGGTATAGTCCGGTTGTTCGGTTGCATACCGATTCGTTAAAGTGCTAAATTGCACCTTTTAGTGTTTAATAAGTATCTTTGTATAACACTATCGATTCCCAACACTTAGGGAAATATTCTGGATAATAAAACGACATTTCTGCATAATATTTATATGTCTAAATGCTGATTTATTGCTGAATTTTATAATTCTTGCACTTAAAGTGCGTTTCGGGTGCTTTTTAGTGCTTATTTTTGCTTTCGTATTGCATATATATTAAACCCTTGTATGTACTCTTGGGTTTTAATGCATTCTTGCTGTCGGACCTACACCTAGGCTCCAATTTTTATTGTCTGGCTGCTTTCTGTAGTTCCGTTTACCCATAGTGTCTTACCGGTGAGTTTACTAGTATTTTTGACGCAACGCTCTCGTTTATGCATAAAGCAATATTTTGTAGTATACAACGTGCATGAATTCACTTGTTTAGTACGAAATCAGACATGGCTGACAATTAAGCACATAATTGCAGTTATTAAGCAATAATTAATGTGTACGGAAATTACCGGTTTGGGCCAGTTGTCACACAACTTAGCACGAAGCTAAGCAAACAAAACATATAGAGCAAACACTAAAAGAACAAATACAAAAAAAGCCACATCCAAACAACCAGCTGCCACCAACCTAAGCCAATACACCATGCCTCTAACCAAAGTCAATATCCCGAAATTTGTTCCAATTTGAGATAGTTTGAACGCCCGATGTCAATCCTGCATACTTAGAACGTTTGATCGCCCAACGTACTCCTTTATACCGCCAATCATTTAATAAGAGGCTAAATTAATCTTGCGAAACACCTTGTCCTTTCTAATGACCTATAACTTTCAAAACATCACAGAAAGATCGCAGGCTGTCTCCTTTCGACCCTTAGGCAGGTCCAACTCCAAACAAAAATCCAAAAGCTAAGTCACCGAACTGAACGAAGCTGGAACCAGGATTTTGAACCAAACACAGACTTGGCCCCACACACTTTTAGCAATTATACAGCTGACTAATAGATGGTTTGTCGACTCCACATGAATCCCACAAGCCGCGCACCTCCCTCCCCAGTCAAAAAGCACAGACTTGTCACCATACTTTTGTATGTCAAAATTCTTGTGGTTGAAGGTGTAGTTGGTGGTCAAGTATGTTGCTTCTCATCAACTCACGAACAACTTCTTTATTTATAACAACCTTTATTAGTCTAACTTAGATAGTGAGATTTTCAACCAAAACAAAGTAAAACATATCTGTATAAAATTGGGTACAAAAACTTGGTCCTTATCACATCTGCAAATTAGTCCTAAACATAACAAGTACACAAAAGCTGGCTGAAAATATAAAAATCAAACATAGAAAACTTGGAATTTGACCTACCTACACACCCAGACACACACACATACACACATACACCAATACTCACACACACATGCTATAAATAGTACATTGGCACTCTAGCATTTATAGATAAAAATGTAAAGGTTAACCTAATTTGACTTGATATTTAATGCATTAGGAGTAAAAAAGGATGACCTCTTTAATTTCGCAAATATCATGTGTATCTTTGTATCACATAGTTTATAACTCTTGAAACAGAATATGTAATTTCCAAAAATGCCACTATATATAACTATAAATGTAGCTTTCTCTAGTGTTGAACAAAATAAGGCAACCCAAAATAGTAACAACACAAAATGAACAACTTGATACAATCACAAATGTTAAATGGGCCCAAGTGAATAAAAACACTAACCTTTACGGCTTTACCAGTCATATAGAAAGGAAATGCCAACAAAACTCTTGTAAGAATCAACCAAATAAGTATGAAAGCCAGCCTAATTGTTCGTCAATCTGATCAATTTCAACAATGTCACATTGCTGAACCAAAAAATAAAGAAACTTTGGGAAAGATAAAGAAACAAATTAGAAGAAAACCTACGCAAACATTTTTGGTAGAAACATATCTTGCCATTTTCACCCTCGTTATAACCAACATATCAAACATATAAAGGAATTTTCACCTTTCATTTTCTCATGAAAATCCAGTGAATATATTTCTAAATTTCTATAAATTTATATAGAAACTTTGAGTTTAAACTTATTCATAAAAATCTGTTTTATTTTTAACATTTAAAGCAAGTTCCATTGAATTACACCAAACTACATGATTCTTAGGTACGTTAGAGTTGATGATGACTACAAACAAAACAGGTAGTACACTTAAATGCAAGTATAAAGGATGCTGATCCACATACAAAATCAAGTAAACAAACAGGTAAAAAGAGATTGAGTAACTGAAAAGCTGAATAATATCAAAGATACCTGATCACTTTGAAGAGATTGTTTTAGTCATTGGGGTAAAGTCTTTTTATGGTTTTGATATAATTTGAAGAGGTTCACTTATACTACCGTCACAACAGTCGATCACCACTACCCCTGTCATTAACCAAGGACAATCTATTGCCATACACATTATCTACACGGCCTGTCGCAAAAAACCAACCAAAACCCGTTTTTAATAACGCCAAAATACAAAAAGAAAATAAACTTTTTTTCTCAAAAAGATAACAGAGTGAGGAACAGATGTGGTTGGCCAGAACTTAGCGGTACGAAGCCATGAAGCAGGGTAGACTGCATATTCCCGAGAGTACGGCTTCGTCCACTTATCAGCCATGAGCACTTGAAGACGATGATGTGTTTTTTTGTAAATTCCATTTCAGGTACAAAAGGTTAAAATCGTAATATTCTGTCATATAAACAGTTATTAAACCGTCATTTGTCATTATATGCAGAACATCTTGACAAAATCATCACAAAAAGAGAATAAAACTTGACAACAAATCGTTTTTTTTTTTGGGCTCAGATCTTCATGTTCAGAAATATTATATTCAGAAAACATAATTTTACCTCGAAACCGGAAGTAGCGCCACAGTAAAGAGTTGCCAGTTGGCGATGATTTGTGGCCCCAACATCTTTCAACTCGTCAAATACAGTTACATCGCCTACTTCAAATATCTGGAGTTCGAATGAAAAAGTAAGTAAAAATAACATTGGAGCTAAATTTTAAGCAAATCAATGACAAAGCCCAATTTACCTTGATAGGTTTCGGATGATCTTTATTGTGGGCGGCTGTTTTCAGTATTCCAGCCATGAGACTGCTTCTTACAACCTATAAGACTCAAAATAATTAAACTATTGGTATATAATTTTTTTAAACACAAGAAATGTGGAAGTGGAAGCAAACCTCAAAATCTGCGGAGCGGGGTTTCCAATGACAACTGCAGTAGATTTGTCATCTTTACGCTTCAGCATGGCGAAATTCTCTTTGTAAGAACATAAGATCCATGTTAACACTTCCGTGTAACCACACACTGCGATCTAAAGAGAAAAACAAAATATTTTTATACGTACCTTTGTTGCCAAAGATAATTACTTATTATCTCAATAGTAATCTACCTGTTGAATATAATGATAATCCATTAAGAAGTAAAACGGTCAAATTGATAAACTGAGATGATCCTTATGTAAGTGCAGTTCCTGCCGGGTAACTGTCGCTTATCAGTTCTGGTCAACCAAAACACAAGTCCAAGTTAAAGTCAACGATAATGAAGAATTCAAGACCACATGAAGACCAAAGGGAGTTTGTTAGTGCACTTTGGATGATAAGTGCATGCTTTCCAATTGTGAGGGTCTTTATTGTACAAGTCTTGAAACTTAGTCCCAACTTTATCCTAGGGACACTTTGTCCAAGTTTTGTGGCTAGGAAAACTGTCTGAGGTTTATGTTAGGGACAAGAGTCAGGGTTTTGTGTAGATTTGTTTGTCTGAGTTTTTGTCCCTATTCTATATATATGTGTTGTATAGGATTAGGGCATCCATCCATCCATGGATGAGGGATCGATCAAGAAGCTTTGTGCACCGCTCTCACTTGTTGTTCCTCCTGGCGTGCACATCTTAGAGAGAGAGAGACTATGTGTTAGTGAGAGAAAGCTAGGGTTTAGATCTTTGTGATCTAAATCCAGCTTGTAGATGATGTATACTCCTTTGGTTTGTGTAATCTGTGATGACTGATTCATAATAAAGGATTCATCTTCTACATATTTCTATCTTGTTCATCTTATGTTTGTTCTTCATGTCTTGAATCAAGTGCAATGTTTGATGTTCGTCATCGATCCGGTGCTTTAACACCTTATAGGGAACAATAGAAGTTTCGCATGTTAACGCAAAATATGTACCTCTCTTCTAATAAGGTCACTGAACTGATTCAGCGGCAAGGGCTTCAAAGATGCAGGCAAGACCATCAGGCTTGGATCCAGTCCTATCAATCCGGAATTTTTCACCCTAGTGTAGGGCCAATTCTCGAAATAATCAAAGGCCTATACCCATTTGTGCATGGGGTCAGATATATTATTGACATATAAACTTGTGAATAGGATAAAAGATAGAACATGTGCAGCATGATGGCGAGCGACAGAGCCGGCCCAACGTTTTTGGAGGCCCTAAGCGAACCAAAAAAGTCGGGGGCCTTTGAGAAAAATATAAACTCTCATCCTTTACACGGTCTTGGGACAAACAATAAACTAAGAACTTCATAATTGGTGTAGTTATTTTTTTTCCTTTTAAGTTATATCTGGTGTATAAGATTCCAAAAGTAAATCTAATCTCAGTATGAAAAAAAATCTAAGTATCAACAAACTGAAAACAAATTCACATATTCACAAATTGCAAACACATTCACAATATGGATCACAGATTCACAAACTGCAAACAAATTCACAATAGGAAGAACAACTAAAAAAAATTACTTAGAAAATATTAAGGCTCCAGTAGAAAGAACAAAAGAATAGCAAGAGCAGAATGTCAGAAATAAGCCTCCCAAGTTCTACCTTTGACCTCTGATTAATCGATTCTGAAATCAGAAGGGATTTTTAAATCAAAACTCAGTTCCAAGCCAGCCAAATCGAGAAATCGAAACTGGGTTCCAACCCAATCCAGCCAAATCGACAAATCAAAACTCAGTTACAAGCCAACCAAATCGAAGATATCAAAACCGATTTAATGTTTGAGGAACTGAGGGATTGGTTTGTTTGTAATCGAAGAACTGATTTAATGTTTATCAAAATTGAATTGGTTTGTAGGATCGGCCGATAAATCGAAGAACTGAAGAAGATATTATGTAAAAAAGAAAAAAGAGTCGTTAATAAATTACTTACCGTCACCGACGATTCATGTTGCGCCTGTCCGGATGCTCTCATTCTGAATCAGCATCCGCTTTTTGACCTTTCGTTCTTCAATGTTCAATTTCATCTGCGTGCATAGTTTGTGTTTGGATACATAGTTTGGACGGGCCTTCATCTTATGGGTTGTTTACTATAAAACTCAAAATGGGCCTAGAACAAAAAAAAACCTACAACAAATTTGGAGGCCTTTTTAATTTGGGTGGCCCTAGGCCTGTGCCTAGAGTCGGAAGCCCATTGGGCCGGCCCTGGCGAGCGACTTGTGTTAAAACTTAAAAGACTTCGCCATTCTCCTTCCTTAAGTCATTTTATCCGATATACACAGAGTCTAGTCACTTGTCATATTCACTTCTTATGATTGATATTACGTAAGAAATAATATGAATGATGATGTAATCATTTTGTCCTCAAACAAAGAGGTTAATACCAAAAACAACTGATGAAAGATGCTTTTCTCACTTATTCCCAACTTAAGATACTTGAGGAAATTGGAACAAAGAGGTTAACCAGAATATTGAAATACATAGAATTAATCATAATATCAAATAGTTTCTAAGTTTAAAAAAATTATCATCCAAAAAGGATATATAACATAAGTAAAGGGTAAACGTCATACCTCCTCATATTCTATTTTTTTTTATGATCACCAGCCAATGAATCTTCACTCTATCAAATAAACTGCCGATGTACCACATTTAAATGAAGCATCATCCTGAACCACAACATAAACAATTCTTGATCAATTAATTGTTTATTTTGTTAGGATTGACCGTTTAAGAAGTCAAATTTTCATAACCTTAATTTATCAATGAATGAACCTTATACTTGCAAAAATCATTGCAACTTTCAAAGCATAGCCAATTTCATGAGAAAAGGCCAAAAGAGTCTCAACTTGAAAAATGAAATAATGGAGTTCAAGCTGCTGTCAAGAAGATTAAGATGAGTAAAACACAAATCGAAACAAACCAAAAATAAGAAATCACAATATTGATTCAAACCAACTAAAATCTAGAGCTCAATAGCTCAATAACTTAAGCAAAGACCTAAATTAAACTTTTCGAATTTATTAAGTTGAAGAAAAACAAACCTGACGGGGTTCATTGTGGGGTTGAAGAGGGATAATGGATTTGAACTGTTTATGTGTTCATCTTCGCATCCGACCAACATTATTCGGTGCGAATTTGTTTCAGGGTTTGATTTTAGATGAAAAGAATTTTAAGGAAGCACCATCGTAATATCATCGCTTATCCTCACCGTAACCAGTTTGCCACCAAGGACCGTCACTGTGGAATACCACCGTACCGCCGCTACCTCTTAAAACTTCATATCTGTAATTCTTCGTAAAAGAAGCGGTGGAGAAGAAGACGATTTCAAGAAATAAAAGATCTGTATACAGATTTGAAACCCTAAATCTGGATTACAGAGATATATGAAACATGAATCATAAAATAAAAACTTACCAAGTTGAGATTAGAGATGTAAGGAAAGGGTTTAGTAATTTAGGAAACTCCAATTTCATGAAAGAATAGGAGCGCATAATTGATACCGGGCGAGTGAAAGACTGTAGAACAAATTGGCGCTCAAAGAGAAAATTGGGGAAACAATCAAATGCCACGTGTCAGCCACATGGTTAAGAACATGACATGTGGACAAAGATTGTTTTGTTTTATTAGAAGTTATAGATGAGTTTATTTTTATTTTTTTTATTTTTATTTAAATGAAATACTTTTTTATATTGATGTGACTCGTCTACGTTTCTATTTTATTTTTGTTAAAAATCAGCAATTTAACTTTTTTAACCGATTTAACATATCTAACACTTTGTCACCACTTTGGAATAAAAATATAAGAACATCCATAGTAGTATGAATTTGAGCGTTTTTTTTACAAAAACGCCCCTCCACGCCTGATTAGTCGCCTCCGTGGGTGTTTTTTTGCAAAAAAAAAAAAATTGAAGGAGCGTTCTATATTCAACGCCGGATCCATTTTTGAAGTGGCCAATCACCTGTTTCCATGCCTTTTCTGTCCAATAACATTTTTATGGTTTTTTTTAATTTAATTCTATTACACCACAATGCCAACATCCCCACTATACCTATTTTAGAAAACGCCCCATAATGCCCAATTGCTGAATGGGCTGCCACGTGACGTAAAACCCCAAAGGGTGAGGAAATTACCACTACACATGGTCTACTACAAAACGGATATCCATGATTACCAAACTGAAAGCAAAAAGATCATCATCACTACCGAATTAGACGGTTCACATATGCTTAAATAGCCTCCTAGAACAATACCCAAACATAAATAAAATAAAAATCCCCCTTAGAAATATAAATAATTCAATAAACAATATATAACCGGCAGGTTTTGCTTTGAAGTTTTGTATTTTCCGGTTTATCTGTCTCTTCTTACATTTATTGAATTTTCACTTTCTCTTGATCTTGGGCAACGCTGCTTCTTTCATCTCGAGCATTGCGTCTTCCAAACATTTGGCTAAAACTTCAGGGTCATGAACAAGATCCTTTGCCACCAGGATCTGCATGTAGGCTGTTCCTGCATAGCTCACCATGTGCATTGTAATCGCCTACACAGAAAATTAAAAGAAAAGGTTTACACAATTTATAGAAGGTTCATCCATTTGGGTAGGGGGTGTAAACATGCCTAATCGAGCCCGAGCTCACCTAAGCTCGAGCTCAGATCGTTTCTATATCTTATATCGAGCTCATCATCGTGACTACTTTTTCAAGCTCATTCTCATCCTATTTTCAATATCTATAACTATTTATATATATAATAGTTTAGAACCCCGTGTATTACACGGGTTGAATAAATATAATTTTATATATTAAATGATAAAAAAAGTTATATATTTGAGAACCCCGTGTATTGTACCGGTTGAGTTAATTTAATTCTATATATTAAATAATGAAAAAGTTACATTTTTAATTCTATATATTAAATAATGAAAAAGTTACATTTTTAAGAACATCATGTGTTATACGGGTTGAGCACATGTAATTTTATATACCAAACAATAAAAAGTTATATCTTTATAAACCCTATGTATTATATGGATTGAATAAATCTAATTTTATATACTACATAATAAAATTTTATATTTTTTAAAAACCCCGTGTATTACACGAGTTGCATAAATGTAATTTTGTGTAGTTATATCTTTAAAAAAAACTAACGGATATACTTGATATATGATAAATGGGGTGATTGTGGTAATGGTTCTTATAAATGTCACGTAAACATAGTGATTACCGTATTTGAGTTGAGAATTGAACACGGAAATAAAAGTATAGAACCAATAAACATTGATTAATATTTTTGTTTACCCCTTATAAACATTTTTGAAATAGGTTCTATTCTTAACTACTTTAGTTTAATAAAATAAATAAAATTTTGTCCCCCCCCCCCCCCCCCGCCCGGCTAGAAATTACGATTTTACATCAGTTTATTATTTTATACCCACTTTAAAATTACGGTTTTGCCCCCATTTTAAAATTACGTCTTTGCCCCCCGTTTAAAATAAAATTATGCTTTTGCCACCAGCTAAAAGTTACGATTTTCCCCTCGGTTCAAAATTAAGATATCACCGTCAATTCAAAATTACGTTTTTGCCTCAAGTACAAAATAAAAATATGGTTTTCCCCTAGCTAAAAGTTAGGATTTTACCCTCGGGAAATTTTTTTTATTTTTCCCCCAAGTAAAAATAAAAATATGACTTTGCCCACAGCTAAAAATCGTGTTAAGTAGTTGCATAACACTCTTTTTACTTTTTCTTTCTAGCAAAACTATAGTACTATTTTTTTAGTTGGTTGAGAATTATTCGGCCATTGGCCCGCAACGCGAGCGGGGCATCACCTAGTTGTATATAACATTTGTAATTGTTAACAGTGTTTTATATTATATTGTATTGTATGGCCTATAATTAAATTTGGAATTTTGTATAACTTAATTAATATTTTATTATTTTTCAGTTTTGAGAAGATAAAAGCAAATACGCAATTCCTCACCCATAATTGTGTATTATAATGCCATGTATATAGTAACTTTTTTTTTATTATATTATATTAATTATCTATAAGAGATGATGTGACAACTCGAATTTCCGACATTCTTTATTCGCATTAAATGCACGTTGACTTTGACTAAATAGTTGTGATATGATAAATGCATTGTGTTTGCTTGATTATGTGTTTGATTGTATAACATGTCGTGAAACATAAACTGCTTAACATAAGATAGAACCCGACGAAACACAAGTGTGTTTCGCCATAACCATTCCCGACGAAACAGGATATGTTTCGCCGTATACGACTCGACGAAACAAGCTGTTTCGCCGAGCCCAGATCTGCCGAAGCCCAGCTTGGGCCCAGAACGTTATTCTGCGTATTTTTACGTAAAACATCATCATTTTACACTTTCTATCAACACAACCGAAACCCTAGAGCTCTCTCACTGTGACGGCGAACTAGAAACCACCGGAAACCTTTGTGCGATCAAACCCTCATCTCGGTTAGTAAACCTATGTGTCTTGATTGATCTTTCATCCGTGAAAGTGTTCCTGTGTCATGTGATTCTGCTATGTTGATGTATAATTGCAATCGATACATGTTAGATATTAGGGTTCTTGTTATGATGATGATGATATGGATTTCGATATGAATATTGTAGTCGGATATAAATGGTTTTATGCGAAACTTAATATGATTGAATACTCGGTACTGGATGTTGTTATTATGATATGATTCTGAATGCAAGTTAGCATCTTGATAGGGTTGATGATGTGATGTTGTAATCGATATGTTGTATATGTAAGCTAGGGTTCATGCTAGACGCTAAAGTGGTCCGATGATTATGTTATGATGATGTTACAATGATTCTGTGTTGAATGATTTCTGCATGATCGATGTTATTGATGTCGGCTGCTAACATGATTAGGGTTTCTGTGTATTTTCGTAACTGCTGTAACTGTGTCTACGAATCCGACATTCGACGAAACAGGAATCTCGGCGAAACAGAATGTGTTTCGCCATGAGTCGTCGACGAATCAGAATCCTGTTTCGCCGAACAAGGCCACGACGAAACTGAAGGTGTTTCGTCAATAATGTGTTTCGCCAATATTGTGATTCGCCGGAAGTGTGTTTCGCCATAATGTGTGTTTCGCCGAACAGTAATCTGCACAGTAACATGGGTTAATTCTGTTAAGTGTTAACTGGAATATTTAACTGCTGTTAAGTGTAACCATCTTGTATATGATTGTGATTACGTGCTACATGTTTATACGTGCACAACTTGAACACAAACTGATTTCACATACGTGCATACTTTAGGACGTGATTGATTACTTGCGAGCATACACTTAGCATACCGAGCAAACCAAGGTGAGTTCACACAGCCAAGGCATGGGATTCCCAGGATGGGAATGGGTTGGATTATTTATTCGTTCAGTTTATGGAACTTAGATATATGATTCCCGGTAGAGGAAGGATTATGGATAAGAACAGACTAGACTGGTTATACTAATTTAAACGATCTTCGCACACACGCCAAGGGTCGGCCGCGATATTATGACAATCTTCGCACACATGCCTAGAAAAGGCCGCGAACTATATACTCTAATCTTCGCAAACATGCCAGGGAGGGCCGCGATACTACTATACCTAGTCTAGCAAACATGGGAAATCCCCACTATACTTCGCAAACATGCCTAGAGGGCCGCGATACGATACATACGATACATGATTACTAAATGAACATACGAACTACATTATGAACACTATAACTAAACAAACTCACTGTGAACTCGCTCAACTAGTTGTTGACTCTCTGTTACATGCCTTGCAGGACCTTAGGTACTTATGGAGCTTGCACGGGAGGCACGGTCGTTGTGGACAAGGATCGTGAATACTTGATTAGACATTATGACATTTCATACTTTATTATGATGGGTTTAATTATACGCTTCCGCTATACAGTGATAACATATTTATGTTTTGGAACACCTTTCATATAGATTGGTTGGGTTAAATTGCATTTACTTTTACTTTATACATTGTTCTATATGATTGGTGGCTTGATCCTGGTCATGTCACGCCTCCAAGCGGTGGTACTCCGCGTGTGGATTTTGGGGGTGTGACAGATTGGTATCAGAGCTATTGGTTATAGAGAACTCGGTTTTAATAAGGGAAAAACGTTTTTATTGAAACCAGACTATAACCAGTACAGTGCTCAACGATCCACAACGACACCTCGCTCCACGTGCAAGACTCAACATCCTAGGTAATAAGGTTTATGTTTATTGCCTACTTGCTAGAATTACATAGAACTTTGCTCGTGGTATGCTTAGATTACATTGTTTACTATTCGTTACTGCTTGAGAACGCTTATATGCTCACACTCTTCTGTCATCGCACGATTCGCGATCCTCTCTGACTTATGCTATCTTTACTATGAAGATCATGTCTGGACGTATCAACATGACACAAGCCCAATTGACGGCTCTCATCGCTGAACAAGTTACTGCGGCAGTTGCAGCCGCACAAGCAGGAGGTATACCCTGCAGTTGAAACTCACACTAGGGTCCTTAGATCCTACATTCCTAAACCAACTCTTGTGCTAAAATTTTTGTTTACTCTTACGCACACAACAGGTCAAGCACCTGTTTGCACTTTCAAAACGTTCATGGACTGTCGTCCCAGTACTTTCAGCGGCACGGAGGGAGCAGTCGGACTCCTCCACTGGTTTGAAAAGATCGAGACTGTATTCGAAATGTGTGAATGCCCTGAGGCACGCAGGGTGAAGTATGCCACCGGTACCCTAGAGGGTTTAGCTCTCACATGGTGGAAAGCTCAGGTGCAAATGCTGGGGTTGGTTGCTGCTAACGCTACCCCATGGAACAACTTTAAGGAAATGATCAAAGAGGAATATTGCAGCAGGGATGATATTCATAAGCTGGAGGTCGAGTTTTTCAATCTCAAGATGAAGGGGTCAGAGATTGAGGCATACACCAAAAGATCTAATGAACTTGCTCTATTGTGTCCTACGATGGTGGACCCTCCAATCAAGCGAATCAAACTGTTCCTCAAGGGTCTAGTGCCAGAGATCCAGAGTCACGTCACTTCAGCAAATCTCGCCACTTATCAGCAGGTTGTACAGCTGGCTCACCGTCTCACGGATCAGGCGGTGGAGCAGAACAAGTTGCCTGAACGCATCAGCACTACTACTACCGCTACTACTCCGGTCACTCCTGCTACTCCCAGTGACAACAAGCGGAAATGGGATGGAGATTCCAGCAAAGGTTCAGCCATAGTTCAGTCCCAGGCTCAGCAACGCAAGACTAATGACTACCAGAGCCCAAGTCAGCAAACTTCTGGTGGGCAGAGACAGAGTGGTTATCGGGGAAATCATCCACTGTGTAACAGGTGCTACAAACATCACAGTGGGCAGTGTCGCAAGGCCTACTGTCAGAGATGTCTCAAAAACGGGCACGAAGCTAAAGATTGCAGGAGTTCACGACCTGCGAATCAGAACCAGCAACAACAGCCACCTGTTCCACGAAACCAGCCACAGCAGCAGCAGCATGGAAATAGGGGATGCTACCAGTGTGGGGCTGAAGGTCATTACAAGCGGGATTGCCCTCAGTTAAACCAGAACCAGAACAATAATAACAACAACAATCAGGGTAATGGGAACAACAACAACGGTGGGAACAATAACAACAATGGTGCTAGAGGCCGTATGTTTGTGATCGGGCAGGGTGATGCCAGGAATGATCCCAACGTGGTTATGGGTAAGTTTCTCCTTGACGACTTTTATGTTACTGTACTATTTGATTCGGGTGCGGATACAAGTTACATGTCCCTAAAAGCTAGTGAAATGTTAAAACGTGCACCAACTCCCTTAAACACCAAACATGTTGTAGAGTTAGCTAACGGTAAAAGCCTAGAGGCCACACACATAGTTAAAGGGTGTAATCTTATCCTCGCTGGTCAGACTTTCTCCATTGATCTCATTCCTATAACCTTGGGTAGCTTTGACGTCGTCATTGGTATGGATTGGTTATCTCAACAACAGGCGGAGATTTTATGCAAAGAAAAAGTTATTCGTATTCCTCGGTCGGGCAAGGAACCTCTCGAAGTTCAAGGCGACAAGAGTGGTGTCGTGAGTGGCATCATTTCCTTTTTGAAGGCTCAGAAGTGTCTGCGCAAGGGTCACACAGCTGTTCTAGCTCTCGTCACTGATACCTCGAAGAAAGGGAAAAAGATTGAAGATATTCCTGTAGTACGTGACTTTCCTCAAGTGTTTCCTGAGGAATTACCTGGGTTACCGCCTCATCGTCAAGTCGAATTCCAGATCGAGCTCGCTCCAGGAGCAGCACCCATAGCTCGAGCACCTTATCGTCTAGCTCCAACTGAATTAGAAGAACTGTCAAAGCAACTACAAGAACTCTTGGAAAAGGGTTTTATACGTCCTAGCTCTTCGCCTTGGGGAGCTCCAGTGTTATTCGTAAAGAAGAAAGACGGTACGTTCAGGATGTGTATAGACTACCGTGAACTCAACAAGGTGACGATCAAGAATCGTTATCCTCTTCCGCGCATAGATGATCTATTCGACCAGCTGCAAGGGTCGAGCTACTACTCCAAGATAGACTTAAGGTCAGGATACCACCAGCTGAGAGTCCGGGATGAAGACGTCTCCAAAACAGCGTTCAGAACACGCTACGGCCACTACGAGTTTATGGTCATGCCATTCGGGCTAACGAACGCGCCTGCCGTATTTATGGATCTTATGAACAGGGTGTGCAAACCCTATCTCGACAAGTTCGTCATTGTTTTCATCGACGACATACTGATTTATTCGAAGAGTCAGGAGGAGCACGAGCATCATCTACGACTTATACTGGAACTTCTACGAACGGAACAGCTATACGCTAAGTTTTCTAAATGTGACTTCTGGCTTCGTGAAGTCCACTTTTTAGGCCACGTGGTAAACAAGGATGGGATTCATGTCGATCCATCCAAGGTAGATTCGATCAAGAACTGGCCTGCGCCTCGTACACCAACAGAAATACGCCAATTCTTAGGTTTGGCGGGTTATTACAGAAGGTTCATCAAAGATTTCTCAAAGATTGCTCAACCGCTTACGCTACTGACACAGAAGGGTATTGTTTATCGTTGGGGTAATGCACAGGAAACAGCGTTTCAACACTTAAAGGATAGACTCTGTAGCGCACCTATCCTCTCATTGCCTGAAGGCACGGACGATTTCGTAGTCTACTGCGACGCATCTATCCAAGGTCTTGGATGTGTATTGATGCAGAGGGATAAAGTTATAGCTTATGCTTCGCGCCAGCTTAAGATCCACGAACGAAACTACACTACACACGACTTAGAGCTGGGAGCAGTCGTCTTTGCATTTAAGATATGGCGACACTATTTGTACGGTACCAAGTGCGCAATCTACACTGACCACAGAAGCCTCGAGCATATCTTCAAACAGAAAGAGCTGAATATGCGACAGCGACGATGGGTTGAACTGCTAAACGACTACGAATGCTCAATCAGGTACCACCCAGGCAAGGCCAATGTTGTGGCTGACGCCCTCAGTCGAAAAGACACCGCGCCTAAGCGCGTGCGAGCTTTACAACTCACCATACAGTCTAGCCTTCCTTCCCAGATACGAGATGCTCAGATAGAAGCATTGAAACCAGACAACGTCAGGGCTGAAGCCCTACGCGGCTCAAGGCAACGATTAGAACAAAGGGCAGACGGCGCTTATTACGTAACAGGACGCATTTGGGTTCCACTGTACGGCAACTTACGCGAGCTAGTAATGGATGAAGCTCACAAGTCTCGCTACTCGGTACATCCTGGTTCGGATAAAATGTACCACGACATCAAAACTACATATTGGTGGCCTAGCATGAAGGCCCACATAGCCACATACGTTAGTAAATGCTTGACTTGTGCGAGAGTCAAGGCAGAATATCAGAAACCGTCAGGACCACTACAACAACCTGAGATACCACAATGGAAATGGGAGCAAATTTCCATGGATTTTGTTACTGGCCTACCTAAATCTCAGCGCGGAAATGATACTATTTGGGTGATCGTGGATCGACTCACAAAGTCTGCTCACTTCTTGGCCATCAAAGAAACAGACAAGTTCTCTACCTTGGCAGACATTTACTTAAAAGAAGTGGTCTCGAGGCACGGAGTGCCAACCTCTATCATCTCTGATCGTGACGCACGTTTCACTTCAGAACTGTGGCAAGCAATGCATAAATCGTTTGGCTCTCGTTTAGACATGAGCACGGCGTATCATCCTCAGACCGATGGGCAGTCTGAGCGCACTATTCAAACTCTAGAAGACATGCTTCGGGCGTGCGTCATAGACTTTGGCAATGGTTGGGAAAAACATCTACCACTTGTGGAATTTTCGTACAATAACAGCTACCACACAAGCATTAAAGCTGCACCATTCGAGGCATTGTACGGCCGTAAGTGCCGGTCACCTCTCTGTTGGGCAGAGGTGGGGGAAAGTCAAATCACGGGTCCAGAAATGGTAGTTGATACTACTGAAAAGATTGCACAAATACGACAACGCATGGCGGCAGCTCGCGACCGTCAGAAAGCATACGCTGATTTAGATAGAAAACTACTCGAATTCCAGGTTGGGGATCGAGCGCTACTTAAAGTTTCACCCTGGAAGGGTGTGGTTCGTTTTGGCAAACGCGGCAAACTAAATCCACGATATGTTGGACCTTTCGAAGTTATTGAGAAAATAGGCAAAGTGGCCTACAGACTGAACTTACCACCTGAACTCAGTGCAGTTCACAACGTCTTTCACGTATCGAATCTGAAGAAGTGTACGTCAGATGAGACCCACATAGTTCCTTTGAAGGAACTCACTATCGACGAGCGGTTGCACTTCGTCGAGGAACCTGTTGAAATCACGGACCGGGATGTTAAGGTCCTCAAGAACACGAGAATCCCTCTTGTACGAGTTCGTTGGAACTCCCGCCGCGGCCCAGAGTTCACCTGGGAGCGCGAAGATCAAATGGAACTCAAATATCCCCAGTTGTTCGGAACCAATGCAACTACTACTGAGGCTGAAGCTACCAATGCAGAATTTCGGGACGAAATTCCAAATCAACGGGGGGATAATGTGACACCCCAAGAAAACCAGTAATCTTCGCAAACATGCTCAGGGGAGCCGCGATACAATTCAGGTAAACAACGTCACACCATTAGCTTTCCTCAGTAACTGCATGCTAAATTTCGGGACGAAATTTCTTTCAAGTTGGGGATAATGTGACAACTCGAATTTCCGACATTCTTTATTCGCATTAAATGCACGTTGACTTTGACTAAATAGTTGTGATATGATAAATGCATTGTGTTTGCTTGATTATGTGTTTGATTGTATAACATGTCGTGAAACATAAACTGCTTAACATAAGATAGAACCCGACGAAACACAAGTGTGTTTCGCCATAACCATTCCCGACGAAACAGGATATGTTTCGCCGTATACGACTCGACGAAACAAGCTGTTTCGCCGAGCCCAGATCTGCCGAAGCCCAGCTTGGGCCCAGAACGTTATTCTGCGTATTTTTACGTAAAACATCATCATTTTACACTTTCTATCAACACAACCGAAACCCTAGAGCTCTCTCACTGTGACGGCGAACTAGAAACCACCGGAAACCTTTGTGCGATCAAACCCTCATCTCGGTTAGTAAACCTATGTGTCTTGATTGATCTTTCATCCGTGAAAGTGTTCCTGTGTCATGTGATTCTGCTATGTTGATGTATAATTGCAATCGATACATGTTAGATATTAGGGTTCTTGTTATGATGATGATGATATGGATTTCGATATGAATATTGTAGTCGGATATAAATGGTTTTATGCGAAACTTAATATGATTGAATACTCGGTACTGGATGTTGTTATTATGATATGATTCTGAATGCAAGTTAGCATCTTGATAGGGTTGATGATGTGATGTTGTAATCGATATGTTGTATATGTAAGCTAGGGTTCATGCTAGACGCTAAAGTGGTCCGATGATTATGTTATGATGATGTTACAATGATTCTGTGTTGAATGATTTCTGCATGATCGATGTTATTGATGTCGGCTGCTAACATGATTAGGGTTTCTGTGTATTTTCGTAACTGCTGTAACTGTGTCTACGAATCCGACATTCGACGAAACAGGAATCTCGGCGAAACAGAATGTGTTTCGCCATGAGTCGTCGACGAATCAGAATCCTGTTTCGCCGAACAAGGCCACGACGAAACTGAAGGTGTTTCGTCAATAATGTGTTTCGCCAATATTGTGATTCGCCGGAAGTGTGTTTCGCCATAATGTGTGTTTCGCCGAACAGTAATCTGCACAGTAACATGGGTTAATTCTGTTAAGTGTTAACTGGAATATTTAACTGCTGTTAAGTGTAACCATCTTGTATATGATTGTGATTACGTGCTACATGTTTATACGTGCACAACTTGAACACAAACTGATTTCACATACGTGCATACTTTAGGACGTGATTGATTACTTGCGAGCATACACTTAGCATACCGAGCAAACCAAGGTGAGTTCACACAGCCAAGGCATGGGATTCCCAGGATGGGAATGGGTTGGATTATTTATTCGTTCAGTTTATGGAACTTAGATATATGATTCCCGGTAGAGGAAGGATTATGGATAAGAACAGACTAGACTGGTTATACTAATTTAAACGATCTTCGCACACACGCCAAGGGTCGGCCGCGATATTATGACAATCTTCGCACACATGCCTAGAAAAGGCCGCGAACTATATACTCTAATCTTCGCAAACATGCCAGGGAGGGCCGCGATACTACTATACCTAGTCTAGCAAACATGGGAAATCCCCACTATACTTCGCAAACATGCCTAGAGGGCCGCGATACGATACATACGATACATGATTACTAAATGAACATACGAACTACATTATGAACACTATAACTAAACAAACTCACTGTGAACTCGCTCAACTAGTTGTTGACTCTCTGTTACATGCCTTGCAGGACCTTAGGTACTTATGGAGCTTGCACGGGAGGCACGGTCGTTGTGGACAAGGATCGTGAATACTTGATTAGACATTATGACATTTCATACTTTATTATGATGGGTTTAATTATACGCTTCCGCTATACAGTGATAACATATTTATGTTTTGGAACACCTTTCATATAGATTGGTTGGGTTAAATTGCATTTACTTTTACTTTATACATTGTTCTATATGATTGGTGGCTTGATCCTGGTCATGTCACGCCTCCAAGCGGTGGTACTCCGCGTGTGGATTTTGGGGGTGTGACAGATGACCTAATATAATGACAATTGTCTCTAAAATGGTTTCTTTTATTATATAGTATAGATATATTTATAATTTTATTATATCACAATAAATGTTATTTAGTTATTTTTATCATATTTTATTATTTTATGTAATAGCATATATTTAATGTATTAAATAAAAATTATATAAATAATACCCTTGTGAGTCTAGTCAAACTAGCTTAATATGTGAAACACAGGATTGAGCACATATCTTAAATGACCTTTATTAAGCTCGGGCTCAGGCTCAGACTTGAGCTTGAATAAGCTCGTATTGATTCTAGCTTTTATCGATACGATGTTACGAGTAGCTCGGCTTGTTCAGATTCTTAGTGTGATGATATATTAGCCTCAACTTCTAAGAATAGTACGTACATGTGGTAAGCTTGATGAGGTTGTTTTGATGTAGTCCACGGGATGGCCTGCGAACGTAAGTTTTTCTTTTGGACCAACAACGTTTGAAATTGTAAACGTTGTGTTGCATAGAATTCTGTAATTTAATAGGCTTGCATACTGAAATTAAGTAAAATAGTTAGTATTACTGATAAATCTCATATTCAAATATAGATAAAGATGCTCAACACAAAGTAATAAACAATAATTGTGAAGTTTTATCACATTCACAGTTAGAGAAAAAAACCGAAATCAAAATGAAATAAAAAGGTATTGGTATGGTCCGGTCGATATTTTAGTAGTTGTATGATTTGGTTTTAGATGTGAAACTTATATTTCACGACTCACAATAATCATCATCATACTCAGTAAATTCCACCAATAACAAAGCTAAGGTAGGGTCTGAGGAGGGTAAGATGTAGACAGCCTTACCTTTACCCCGTAGGAATAGAGAGGCTGCTTCCAGTGAGACCCCCGGCTCGATAGTAGTTTTGCATCAAGTCTTGGACATAAGGCACATAACACTCAGCAATCGGGACAAAGACCGATTAGTGCATGTTCTCTTTTGTCTTTCAGCTATCAATGCCACCACAGGATGCATGATTAACCGTCCGCCACTTTTAACGCTATTTTCACGAACTTAGTAAATAACGTTAAATTAGTACAATTTCACTTTTGCCCTCTGAGCGCCCCACACATATATACATTATATGCGCATACCGCAAGCGGGGTGTGACTCACAGTAATAATAATAATTATTATACAACGGTTATAGCAAGGCTGGCAATAATGAAACTTATATATAATAAAGTTACAACCATTAATGATTTCTTCAATGCTTGGGTTTGTGTTATAGCAAGGCTTGCAATAATGACGCTAATATTTGTTTTGTTTTGATATAGGATCATGAAGAGCTTTTACAGTTTTACTCATTCTACCAGTGGCGAACTCAGGAATTATTTTCTGAGGGTGCGAACGAAGGGTTTAACCAAATTTTCAAGGGGTGCAGTCGGGATTTTTACTTCGAAAATACACTAAAATTTTTTTTTCAAGGGGGGCACCCGCCCACCCAAGCCAAGGCTTGGGTCCGCCAATGCATTCTACATACCACGGGTTACGAAAATTTCGAGATTTGAACTCCGGCAAACCCAAAACATTCTTGACAAGTAAAGGGAAAAGTATTCCACTATTAGACCGTGTATGAGATTAGTTTTAAAATTTTCACAAGTATGCTAGTAGGTGACACCTGTGCAATTACTCATTTTACTTGTAAACAGTTTATTTTAGCTTTATTTTCTTTTGTCTTTGGGATTGAATATGTGACATGGTTTTACTATCGGGTGTAAGATTGAGATTACCAACACGCGTCTCATTTTTATTCCTAATAAATATGGTTAAAATGACTTATAGAAAGTTTCTCGTTTTGAAGAAGTCTGTTTGAACTTTGATACTGAGATAGAACCATAGGCGGAACCACAATATAATTAGCCGTAGCACGGGCTACGACTCAACCCCGTATTCGCAGTGTTATTTTTTTCGTTTTTATACAAGGAATACCCCTAAAAAATACGTGGATAACCCTAACCATAAAAATAAGATAACATAACTGTGTAAATCTAATTCTTTTTACAAGCCCAAACATAATTGTTAATAGCCTATTAAGCTAGTTCATTAGCCCAAAACCCAAAATAATAATAAAACAAGCCCATTTCATAAAGTAAAAGTGGACGATGTGATGGAACAATTTAAGCTATGAAAAAAGAAGAGAAAAAATCTATTAGATATTTGTTTTACTTTATTTATTTATTGTCGTTTTTTAATATTATATGATTGCACGGTAAAAAAAATTTAGGATACCCCTGATTTAATAGGCTGGTCCCGGAACTAGCAAATTTGCCATCATGTATAGGATAAATTACACTTTTCGTCCTTTATGTTTGTACCTAGTTGCAATGGTTGCCCTTTAACTTCAATAATTACAGTCACAGTCCTTTATTTGCTAAAACCATTACACATTAGATCCTTTAGCACTAACCTGGTTTGTTTTAGATGTTAAGTCCTGACACATGCAACTCATGTGAGGGCAATTTAGTCATTTTGCCTATATATTAAAAAAGAATATTGAAAACAAAACATAAAACAATAGATATTAACATCTGTTCTTCTTTAAACACATATCTAGAGCTCTCTCTCTCTATAAACCTCAATCCTTCAATCTTTCAAAAGCACCACCACCATCAGCTCCTAAACCACCAGTCACCACCGCCTACTCTCTCTCTAAACACAAACATCACCTCCGTTTGTTGCTATTGTTAACACCATCGGATCTGTGTTCACCACTGCACCCCCGCCACACTACCGTTGGGTACTACACCCACCACCACCACCACCACAAAGCCGCTGCTGCCATTCTTTCAGATTTGTTCAACCACCACCACCACCTCTCCGGTCAGTTTTTCAAATCTTTCCGATCTATTCAACACCACCACCACAACTCCGGCGACCTACCTAGGGTTCCGATGATGTATAAGAAGATGGTGCTCAGGCGCTTGATGTATAAGAAGATGGTGCTCAGGTGCTGGTGGAGATGATCGAAGATCGTGCGTCGGTTAAAGGGAAGGATTCTGCGTTGGTGAACCTGTTACAGTTGGTGTGAAAGGGTTCATAGGGTGAAAAATTGTGGGTCATTTGGCAGTTAGTTGCTCTTTCTCATACCGGTAACTACTAGAACCAAACATAAGGATTAATGTTTTCATCAATTTGGGACGAGTGCACCATTGAAATTATGAAGATTGCCTGAATTTGCTCAAAATTCAAAGTAACAATTGATATTTGAAACACCAAATTTGGGATTTTTGGAACAGATTGCTCAATTTTTAATGGATTAGAACAATCTTTGATTCAGTTTTCTTGCCAAAATTTACTTCGATTAGGGCTTCAACCCCCAAATCGTCTCATCTGGCGGTGGGTTTGGAACTCCATAATCAACGAACATGTAATTGGAGGGGTATTTATGTTTTAGGGTTTAGGTCTAATTTCCTAGATCTACAAGGCTTTCAGATCTGAGGTAGGTTACATGGGTTGAAGTGGTGGTGATGGTGATTCCGGCGTCGACAGTCGAAGTGGTGGTAGTGAGGCGTTTAAGTGGCGGCCGGAATGGTGGTGGTGACTTGTGAGGTGTTTTGGTGGCCGTCATGGCAGTGGCTGAGTGGTTGATGGCGGCTGGAGTGGCGGTGGTGTGACTTTAGATTACATGGTGCTGGCCGGACTGTGGCTGGAGTGACGCCGTGACGGTGGTGACTGGTGAGACTTAGGTTACAGAGGAGAGGATGTTGAGAGAGATAAGAGTTTAGGTTTATGTTTTGTGTATATATATATTGTTAATATATAATAATAAGTAAAATGACTAACCTACCCTCATGTGCAAGGCACATGATATAACTTAACTAAAAAAATTAACAAGGTTAGTGCAAAAGGACGTAAGACGTAATGGGTTTCCAAATAAAGGACTGTGACTGTAATTATTAAAGGTAAAGGTCATCCATTGCAACTAGGTACAAACATAAAGGACGAAAAGTGTAATTTTTCCTCATGTATAACATGTCTTGTATATTTTTTGAACGACAAATGTCCTATATATGAGACTCAATGATTATTTCTATATGCATAATTGGCGGTGATGGATAGTACCATAAATTTGCAAATTAAATATCACGTGATCAGGTCAAAGTAACAAGTACCAGATAATAAATTTTGAAATAATAATGTAAATACCAAGAGAATTCACCTTTGCACCTAGGATGGACATGACCAAGTAACCAAATTTGTAGGAAAAAAAGCTCTCTAAAGAGGACTTTTTCTGGTCAATCATGGCCTTTGCCCTCCTCAAATATTCCAATGGATCCGACCCACTTTTGTGATAGTATGTGGGCAACACCAACATACCAAATTTGTTTCCCCACCCTGCTTTTGGATCCCTCATCAACTCTTCTAGATCCTGAAAAAATAAATATTTTTAAGTTTATAGTAATCAGGGGCAGACCTAGCTTGTTAGACCACCCGTAGTGGTAAACAAGAATAATGCCCCCAACATGGGGCGTTTTGCGACACGTGTCATCCCAGTCAGCATGGGGCATTATAGCATAAAGTGGTGTAGTGGGGCATTATTCCAATAACGCCCATGCAATCTCTTCTTCATTAAAAAAAAAAAAAAAAAAAAAAAACAATCTATTCTCTCATTGGCCAGTCAAACCAAAGTCAAACCATCATAAACCCATTTTGGCGTTTTAATAAACACGCCGGGAGCAATTTTTTTCAAAAATAACGCCGGAAAACGCCGGCCGTAGTGGGGCTCGGGGCGTTTCCGGGCGTTTTTTTTGATTTTTTTTTTACAAACAACGCCCACTACGGGCAGACTTAATAGGATTAGCCCTTGCTACCTCTTGACACTCCGGTGATTGTGTAAATTTTGAAAAAAGTTGAGATTTTTTCGATTTCGTTACCCCTTTTTCTTAAACGTTGTTCCTACAAAGATTTTCTAAATTCGCCATTAATTATAACTTTAATTTTAGTGATTTTAACAACTGCCTTAGGATCAAGGTCACAAAGCCTTTCTGACCCATCCTATAAAGATTTGTTTCTATTCAAACTCATTTAACATTTAGTCACCCATTACCACCTATAAGAGGACCCACAACATGTGCGATGTGGTGTCCTTCGAAATTCTCAAACCCCCCATTCCAAATCTTCCTAATTTACATACTCTAAATTTACATTATTTACTTCCATAGAGAGTTGTATCTTATGCTTTGAGAGTTTGAGAAAATATCAAATAGGAAGTTTAATTTGGCTAGAAATAATAGGAAGCAATAATAGAGTGACACATGGCAAAGATAAAAATCATAAGGAGGGGTATTTTAGTCAATCACAAATTAGTCTTATGAAACCTAGATCTGGAAAAAAAAAACCTATTGCGTTCTTTTTTACATTTCATCTCACCACCACCACCACCACCACCTCCACCTCCCACCCCCACCACTCCATCGCCCAACGCCTCCACAACCCTCCCCATCGTTCTCTCCACTCTGTCTTGCAACACCGTTGGTTCGAAGACGTCACCACCACCACACCACACCACACCTATCACCTCATTCTAGCGTACATCTACAATGATCTAGCAATTCTCTGGTACTCTTCCCTCTTCTCTCTATATGTCTATCTCAATTTCATTATCAACAGCAACAAAAAAGAACACAAAACTGGAAATTTTAAGGGTTTACATGGTTCATTACGTTTTATATCTTTGGATGAATATTTTGTTTTTTGCTGGCAAGCTTCATTTGGGTTTTGTATCTAGGGATGAAGGAAGTTGAAAAAGCCAAAAACCAAAAAGTATTATTGTTGTTCTTTTGCCAACAAGCTTCATTGCGTTTTAATCAATATTTTATACTCTTCCATGTTTTAATGCTTCAAAACACCGACCCTAGTTTTTATGCATTAAGGTTCTTAACTTTCTCTGACGTGTTTGGCATCTTTTGCATGTTATGTAGAATTTGTGAAATTGTTTTTTTAACTGTTGCGTTATATGTTTTGAATAGTAAACACAGATTCCTTTTGTTCCTTTCTTTGTTCCTTTCTGCATTACTACCTTGACTATGTTAATACTTTATAGTGATGATTATTTTGTTTTTTAGGCCACCAAACTTCATTGCGTTTTATATTTAGGGATGAATATTTTGTTTTCTTTGCCAGCAAGCTCCATTGCCTTTTAATCCATGGATGAAAAACCAATTTTTTTAGTTTTTATTTTATTGCGTTTTATAATATAATAAAGAAAATATTATTTTTGTTTTTTTTTTCTACTGTGTTTTAGGAATATTCATATTTTTTATATTTTTTGTCCATTGCGTTTTAGAGAGAACACTTTCTTTTGTGTTTTTAGGTCATTGCGTTTTATAAATAAGACATTTTTATGTGTTTTCTGGCCATGGCGTTTTAGAAAAACACATTTTTGAAATGTTTTTAATCCATTGCGTTTTAGATAAAACACATTTTTATGTGTTTTCAGTCCATTGCGTTTTAGAAAAAAGACATTTTTAAGTGTTTTCTGGCCATTGCGTTTTAGAAATAAGATATTTCTTTGTGTTTTTTGTGCATTGCGTTTTAGGTAAAACACATTTTTATGTGTTTTCAGTCCATTGCGTTTTAGAAACTACACTTTCTTTTGAGTTTTTAGGCTATTGCGTTTTAGAAACTACACTTTCTTTTGAGTTTTTAGGCTATTGCGTTTTAGAAATAACACATTTCTTTGTGTTTTCTGGCCATTGCGTTTTACAAATAAGACATTTCTTTGTGTTTTTTGTGCATTGCGTTTTAGAAAAATGTCATTTTTTTGGGTTTTTTTCCATTGCGTTTTACGCAACTGGGTTTTTTCCATTGCGTTTTACGCAACTGGGTTTTCAAATTTTTTTTTCGAAAATATAGCAATAGTATACTCGTTTTAAAGATAAAAAAACGCTCGTTTTTTTGTGCAATTTTTATAAAAAAATAATGTCGTATGAAAGAGTTATTAACGTTTAAAAAATGGGGGAGAATTGGAGGAGATAGAAACTATTGCATTGGATTGACTAGAATACCTCTAAACAAACTCACGCGCCTCTTTTTTTCCCTTTAATTTCCATCATTTAATCTTAGCCCTTGATTAACTAAATGGATGCTCAAGATCACTTCCTAGTCTTATTAGCCAAATAAACTTCCTATTGTATCTCCACCCTTGAGAGTTTTTCAAAAAAAAAAAATCACTTTTAACCTAAAATTATTTGTTTTTTTACTTATAATACCAACTTTGATCTCATATACTTTTCATCTTACATAAATTTTTCGTTTTATGTTCCGTTTAAATTTTGCGAGTTACACGGCGCAATGTGTGTATGGTTCAACGTTTTTACGTCGTCTAATTCCCATTTGATAGGTTTATCGCAATGCGTGGGTCCTAGAACAACTTAGTTATTCTTTTCTATGTTTTACGTTTCAATCTAAATTATTTGCATTAACACGTCACAAGTTCAGTATTGGTGGCGGGTGCTTAATACTAGTTAATTTCAAAAAAAAAAAAAAACATTTAACATTTAATTCCGCTTGTTTGACATATTCAGATGGACCAAAGGGAGACTATGTAAGAAATCATAATTGACCTGGTATCCTCGTTGCGGTCGCAGATTGACCATGGCTACTCCAGTCATTCGCAAACCTTCACGTAAAGCTAGAATGGACGGTTTAAAACTGATTATTAGCAATTTTTTTGGCAACTATGTCTTCTCCGACACAATAAAAGAAATAAGTTGAAGATGCTTACGTTTTGAAGATCGATTGTCCAGATATTTTGATAACCCATATGAAATTATGCCAAAGAGAACGTCATTTATTGTCTGCATGAACATATTATATGTATCAACAACAATACTAAAGATCATTAACTTTGTTTTAAAGAGAACGTGTATCAACAACAATACTAAAGATCATTAACTTTGTTTTAAAGAGAACGTCATTTATTGTCTCATGAACATATTATATGTATCAACATAAAAAAGAGGGTTTTTTTGGTATTGTGATCTATACAAGTGTTGGTACCATCAGGGGCGGACTCACATAGAGTGGGTCGGGGTCCACGGACCCAATGTTTTTGAAAAAAATAGTAGATTCGGTATATTAAATTGTATAAGGACCCCATAAATACAATTAGTTGGACACCATAGATAGAAAAGGAAAACTAATGTATTGGTAAATTCTCCCTTCTACCAACAATAGGTCATGAGTTCAATCCTTGTAAAGCTTGTTTTCCTCTCTTTTTTTAAATCTAGTTCAAACCTCGCCCTAACCCGGCCCGAATGAGGACCGACCCGAAAATTTTAACGTTTTGTTATGAAAATTTTGAACACTGAAAAAAATGGACCCTATTGGATAAAAATCCTGGGTCCGCCACTAGGTACCGTACCAATAACTCAGTGAACTAAATCGAACGGAACCGATACTGACCAAACAATATTTGGTATCGGTATTACCGGTATTATAGTTGTATTCAAATTTAAGTATTTTTTTGTATTGTAAGATATATGTGTGTTAGTACTGAATCGGTACTATGACGAACCGAACTGACTTCAATTGAACAACGTCGGTGCCATTATTAATATTATCAGATTTCGATATACCATTACTTTATTTATTTAGTTATTTTATTATTATTATTATTTTTCTAGTAAATATAAGTACCATAATAAATCGAATCAATACCGACTGAATTCACATCATGTACGAATTCCACTAATTAAAAGTACAGAATAACATGTGCTTTTGGAATTGAAGTATAATACGTAACAATGCTATAAAAGTCATACTTTTTTACTTTAGAAACAATATATTTAAAGTATAATATTAACATAATTTAAAGTATAATATTAACATACCATAAAAATATTCATTTTCTTCATTTTTCTAGTATCACTTTTATATAGCTGTACTGTGTCTCTCTTATTATAAGACGGACAAAAATCCAAAGTACATTGGTAGTTAAACTAAAAAACAAAATCTTGATAAAAACCATAGTACCTTAGATTAAATATCTTGATTAGTTGAAATGATCTAAGTTTAAAATGACAAACTTACTGTATTAGGGATGTATTTCTTGACAATCTTCATGTCGTCAATCAAAAACCTTGCGGTCACCAACTTCCTTGGCCAAAGCTCCACCCCAGCTCCGCCACTAACCACCGTCGTCTCATCCCGAACCCACAAAACCCTAGCTATAAAATCCACCACAAACACCACCGTTAACCACACCAACTTCAACAACCTCCACAATATCCCTCCAATGGCCTCCCCACCACCGTTGCTTCTAGTGACAACAACCGGATTCATGCTCGGCATTTTCTCCGGATCGTCGGCTTTTCGACACATCGCCAAGAAAAAAGATAGCAAGGACACGCCGTCACCAAGCGCATGATGCGCTCGAATGACAGCGCATTTGTGAGAAATCAACAAATGAAGTTCCCACAAAGGCTTGTCGGTTTCAAATGGAACCGACACAGCAAGATCAGCCATGAGAATATTGGCTGCTTCTTGGTCATCTTTGGCCCCTTCAATGGGATCATTGTGGAAGATGATATGTCGGTTCATGTCGATCTCGGTTTTTCGCCAGTATTCGTGGCCGTTTTTATCGACGACCAGAATGCTGGATAACCGAGGGTGCTTTGCTAGCATTGAATCCGCGATAACGGATTTTATGGCATCGATTCGGAGAGGTTCATGAGTGCCTAAACAACAAATGACGGAGATGTTTGTCTCCGGTTGGATAAACAACCGGCCGGCCGGTGTTAGAGGTTCTTCTTTGTACTCCTGGAACATTTTAGTAGCGTAGCTTGCACTAGCTATGTTGTGTGTTGCGGTTTTGTAATGTTGTATGGTGTTTTTGAAGACGTTAATAATTACAACCACCAACCCTCTTGATTCAATTTATTACAGTCAGATCCTGCGAGTTCAGAAAATGTACAAAAGCTTGCACTTTAGGTTTAGCTTTAATCTAGGTTTCTTCTTTTTTGCTAAATATGAAGAGGAACAATCATAGAAACCCTCTTCATCAATTTGACAAGCTATTGAGCAAACACGTACTTATGAAGAAAAAAATAAATAACTAAAGTAAACATTATTTTAGGTTCCGTAGCACCTAGCTATGTCAAATCAATTTTATTGTGTATTAGACCACCCGTAGTAGACCATCCGTAGTGGGCATCGTGATCCCCCCTAAACACGCCCAAACACGCCGCCGCCCCACTCCCGCCGGCGTGATCCGGCAAAAAAACCCTACAAGCGTGTTTTAAATCACGCTTGGAACATATTTGTTTGGCCAATAGCATTTAAACTTCCTTTTTTTAGTCCAATAACTTTTTTTGTTGGTTTTTTTTTATTTTTATTTAATTCTTTACACCTTTTAACATAATGCCTACATCCCCACTACACCCATTTTAGAAAAACGTCCAATAATATCCCTTGCTGATTGTACTGTCACATGACGGAAAACGCCCAAGGTGGGGGCATTATTCACCCTTACCACTACGCATGATCTTAGTATTAGATTCAATTTCATTTGGTATAATTTAGTAGTTAGCAGGAGTAATACACCATTAGCCGTTTAAAAGAAATGCAAAAAAATATAATACTCCACTTAAAGTGTACCTTGTATGTAAATTCGGTGATATTTTTAAAAATGTTTATGCGTTATATTGGATCTTTTATTATATATATTGTATTAAGTTCATGTTTTATTATATATTTTGTATATAGTTCATGAACCGTTATTATGTGCATATAAACAACTATATTAACGATTTCAAATAGTGAGTAGTGACTCATTAAACCGGACAACGGGATTAGGCCTATTGCCGTGGGCGCAATTTGGAGGAGGTTAGTCTCCAAGGCGGCTATGAGGGGGGTCGGGAAGGAGATGGCTAAATATCTTGGTGATTTTCAATTTGGGGTGGGTATTCCTAGTGGGGCTGAGGCTGTGCTCCATAGTGCGAACAGGTTTTTAAACGTGTTCCACTCGGATGGGTCGTTGGCCATGATTACTGTTGATTTCTCTAATGCTTTTAACCTGGTGGATAGAATCACTCTTTTGTCAGAAGTTCGGACTCGATGCCCATCCATTTCCTTATGGGTGGATTTTCTATATGGACAACCGGCTAGATTATATGTCGGAGATGATCATATTTGGTCCACCACCGGGGTTCAGCAGGGAGACCCCTTGGGGCCTCTTCTCTTTGCCTTAGTTTTGCATCCCCTTATTCATCAGATACGAGATAGATGCAAGTTACTCTTTCATGCTTGGTACTTGGATGATGGTACAATTATAGGAGATGCTAAAGAGGTGGCTAAAGCTTTAGAAATCATCAAGACTAAGGGGCCTTGTTTGGGGCTTCAACTTAACGTCAAGAAAACAGAAGTTTTTTGGCCATCGTGCAATGGAGTTAAGTCGCAAAAGTGATTGGAAGGCCGGTGTCGGGTGTCAAACTCCTCGGGGGGGGCCGTTAGTCGGGATGCAGGTTTTATCAGTAGGTTGGCCGTGAAAAGGGCATCTTGTGCAGTGGATCTGATGACCTATCTTCCACATCTGCGGGACCCTCAATGCGAGCTCCTCTTGCTGCGCTCTTGCATGGGTGTTGCTAAGTTGTTGTTCGGCCTCAGAACGTGCCAACCCACGTTTGTTGGGGAGGCTGTTTCGGTTTTTGACAAAGGCCTTCGGAGAGCTATCGAGGATATTGTGGTTTGCGGGGGTCCGTTTTTTGGGGATCTTCAATGGAGGCTTGCATCCCTTCCGACCCGTTTTGGGGGTTTGGGTTTATGTTCGGCTGCGGATGTATCTACGTATGCTTTCGTGGCCTCGAGGGCGCAATCTTGGGGTTTGCAGGACCACATTCTTCGGGACTGTGGTATTGTCGGGTTAGATTCTGATTATGTGTGTGCGTTGGATTGCATGCACATGTCCCTTCCGGATTTCGATCTTGGCGGTTTCTCTAATAAGGACACCGCCCCCCCTAAAGCCCAGAATGCTTTGGCGAGTGCCCTATTTAGTAGAACTGCCCAGAGTTTGGGAGAGAAGTTTAGTCTATCCCCTCGTCAGAAAGCCGTGTTCGATTGTCTCCGGGCTCCTCATGCTCAGGATTTCCTGACAGTTATCCCCATTGAAGGACTTGGCCAACACATGTCGGCAGTGGAATACCGGGCAATTCTTAAGTACCGGCTAATGATCCCTCTGTTTCCGGTTGATGAGCCCTGCCCAGTTTGCCGCAAGGTTTGTTTAGATACTTTTGGCGAGCATGCGGTTCACTGTAAGGAGTTGCCTGGTTTTAAATACAGACATGATTTGGTAAGGGATATTTTGTTTGATGTTCTAAAGCGGGCAAGGATTTCGGCCAAAAAAGAGGCTCCGGTGAACTTCCTGACGGATCCGCTCGAAGGGAGGTCTACTCTTCGACCAGCTGATATTCTTGTGTTTGGGTGGGCCAGGGGAAAACACGCTTGTGTGGACCTTACAGGAGTGTCCCCGCTTGTTGGGCTCAGAGATAATGGGTTTGTTGCTGGTCAGGCTGCGTTGAAGGCGGAATCAAGCAAGGTCGCTAAACACGAGAAGGCTTGTTTAGAGAATCAGCATGTGTTTATCCCATTCGCTTTTGATACATTTGGTTCCCTAGCCCCAGAGGCCGTGGAATTCCTAAACAGGGTCCAACGAGTTGTGAATAGTAATCTCTCAACCTTTAAGGGTCGTTTCGTATTTAGTAGGATTGGTTTTGCAATTCAAAAGGGGGTTGCGGCGCAGCTTGTTGCCCGTTTACCTGCCACTTGTTTGTAATTTATTACTTTGCCATTTGGATGGATAAAAAAAAAAAAATTAAAGAAGGGGGCATACGTAGTCTTATCTTTCTGAACTGTTATTTATCTTTGTTGTAAGTCATGTGTTATTTATCTTTGTTCTAAGTCATGTTTTGAAAAGCATATAGGACTAGCCATTTTAGGAACCAAAGGGTCATATGGTTCATTTAGGAACATGTTAACCGGGTCACAACAGAGTGGACGACTTTTTCAACAATCAGACTTAACCGAATCTTTTCAGGAACCAAAGGGTCATATGGTTCAATTAGAAACATGTGAACTGAGACACAACAGTTTAAACGATTTTTCAAGAATCGGTTCAAGCCAAATCATCTTTAAGAGATTTTGAACTAGGTAGGCATTTCTTATAACTTTTGTTGCTTACATACACTTAAGCTATGTAATGTAAATTATTTATTACGACTGGGATTCTCTCACGCTATGCTACGGAAATCTATTTGGTTCGTTTCAGTACCGAAACATTATAGCAACCTAATGAGAAAACACTAAAATTAAAGTCGTGATATGCACAAAAAGGTATCGTCAAGAGTTTACATCGATCAAAAAAACTTAAAAAAAACGAATACTCGTTTCGATAATACCAATATCGATGTTGTTTTGTCATAATCAGATGGTTTCGTCACGGTACCGATACAGTACCAACACTTGTATACCCTAAATACCAAAATAATACTCTATTTTAAATGTAACTCCATTTGCAATAAAAATTATATCGGAATGTTTCGAAAAAAAGTCAAACAGAACTGCATCTTCAACTTTTAAAAACTTAACATAAATAACTAGAGAAAAAGAAAAACCAAACTAAATGAATAATAAATGGGTCCTAATAATAACACATGGAAAAAAATTTATTTTCACATGGTGTATACGGGCCGTATAAAGTTATACAGCCCGTATAGAATTAAATAAACTGACAAAAGTTGTGTCAGCAGACTTTGTCAGTTTATTTAATTCTATACGGGCTGTATAAGTTTATACGGCCCGTATACACCATATGAAAATAAGTTATCTGGTCGTATACAATGTATGCGAACGTAGTATACGGGCCGTATAATCTTATACGGCCCGTATTCCTCGAAAATTGGATTTTTCTCAAAGTATATAACGGGTTTAAGGTGTCAATCACACGAGACAGTTCATAATTCAAGGAGACATAACTGGACAGGTTCTCAAACTTGGACAGATGAAGTCACACCTTTCAGTATTGTCATAATGCAATGAGACATAACTGAGGACTAGCTAGGACTAGACCCCTGAAGTTGTCATGTGATAATCACACGTGCCAATCACACGTGACAGTTCATTTGATAAAATACGTGGGAGAAAAGACCAACACCGTTGTCGTTCCGTATTTTCTCCTTTTCTAATTCTCGAAGAATCTCGTAACGTATTCTCTGTTTCTCTAAATCGTCTGTAAAATTATAAAAAAAAAAATCTATGCGGGCTTTCTATCCATATATTCCGTCCAACAAATGACACATGATAAAAGCGCTTCTTTAGACAATCTGGGGTTATGTTCCGCTTTATTACAGTCGTGAGGTGGTCAAACATTTCTAAAAGTAGAAAAAAATAAAACATTAACAAGTAACAAAGATTGAAGAACAAAAGTCGGGTCGTATGACTGTAATAAAACGGAAGCTATCAACGCGGGGATGGGTACAGAAGCCGACATGTCTTCCTGAATCTGAAAGTTAACTTTGACTTATAAAACCCACTAGCAAAATAAGCGGTTTTATCATGTTAGGGAGAATGTTCTCGAAATTGAAGGAAAAGGAAAAATGGTTGCTGATGTTTTTCAGTATTCGGATTTTGTTGGTTTGTTTCCAGCTAGGGTTTAGAATGGTTGAAGGAATGTCGGTTTTTCAGTATTCGGATTTTGTTGGTTCAATACCAACTCATCTTTAGTAGTGTTTGTTTGAGAACCTGATTCAAATACACAACGGTTCTCCAATTCCAGATAATTAAACAAATACACAACGGTTCTCCAATTTCAGATCAGTAATGTAAGGAGACGCGTTGAGATAACGGACATCCATCAAGCTCAAAAAAAACTTTTGTTTCCCATAGTCACAAACGATTGCGGTTTGTATTTCCCATAGCCACCGTTTCCGTAGTAAAAAACGCTTACGGTTTGCAGATTCAATCTTCGTTGCTTCATTAAAATTAACAAGGCGGTCTCTTTGCACCATGATCTTCATATTCTTGGTTCAATACCAACTCATCTTTAGTAGTGTTTGTTTGAGAACCTGATTCAGATACATAAATCTTGAAGCAAATATGTGGTTCCCAATTGGTTACAGAAACCACTAGCAGAAGAACCCGACACGTCTTCATGTTACGGAGAATGTTCTTGAAATTGAAGGAAAAGGAAAAATGGTTGCTGAAGTTTCGTCTTCTATTGTCACACCCCGAATTTCCACGTGTCACCGGTGGGCCCGGTAGGGGAGTATCGTGACGTGGTTGGCAACATAATAGTCAAACAACACAATATTTAAATGCATAGCGGAAGCAAGGTATAGATTCATTTCAACCAAACGATATTGTAATATTAAGTATCACAAGTAGTTGAATATAAATCCACAGGTAGAACAAAATAAAAGGAAACAGTGTTCAACAGTCTATGACATCCAAGCTGGCGAGACTTATTGTGGATGCTAGGAGACAAGCCAGCCTATTACGCGTAGTACCTGCACTTAACCTTTTTAAGAAAAATACGTCAGTTTACACTGGTAAATACAATCAACCGACTCATTTTGAAAAGAGTTTAAGAAAATGCATTTAAGGCACAAGGCACAAATAATATTTTATAACTTGGGATGCTTATTTAAATATATAAACTTGTAAAGGATTTACATGTTCCTTATGCGTTCAGTAGCCCGGATCGAGCCGGGTTAAAGATCAATGGACACACCACTTTGTTTAAATGAGACACTGACAGGTGTACGCCTACACCTGAGTGCTAAGGTCGTGGCCATTTCGTAAAATGATGCTAGGGATATCCGGGACACTGTCATTAACCCCCAAAGGCTTTAAGCAAACAAAACAATTTAAACGAAACATCTCAATACTTTAACCATCATACAATTAAAGATTCAATGTCCGACCAAGCGGTATTTTATATACCGTACCCCAAGCCCGTATAGGGAAATAAGTTAAAAGTATTTACCTGAGCAAGTATAATTCAAAATCAGCGAGTGCAAGTATCTTTTACCGGTTCTCCTAATCTGGAACGAAGGTTTATAATAACCTATTAGAATCCTAACGGGTCTTTAGTTAAGCTTACGCTTAGACCGGTTAGTTTTAAAGATACGGTTCGTACGCACGATTAAGCGAAGACCGGATAGAATGTGATTTAGACCCGACAAGTTTGAAGACTTTCTTAATATGGGTATATGATACACATTCTGGATTTTGAGATAAAACCGATAAGGTTTGACCCGTTTCGGCTAATTTATGTAAACTAGTTACATAAACCGAACCGAACGCGTATGAAGCGTAACGGGTAACCATAAGAGTCCTAAACAGGTTTCCTAAGTTAACATGCCTTAAATATGTCATGATATCAGTAGGATACCTTCCGTATTGCCCAAAACGAGTTTAATCGCCTATTAAGCCCCGTAGGGGTATTTTGGTCATTTTAAAGATTATAAAAGGGATTAATTACATTTCTGTGAACCGGGTCTGAATACTTCAGTAAATTAGTTTATTTTAACAGGTTATAACATTTGGTTATAAGTCTTATATGTCAAAATAGTTTTAAACCCTAACTATGCGTATAATACGCGTATAAAGCCGTTTTAAGCGACGTACGGGTTAAAATAGGATTCTGAGTTTCCTGATCAGTTAAACAGGTTCAAAACACTCTATTTAATATTTAAAATCAGTAGCAATTGGATTGGTGTCAAAAGGATTTGTAAAACTCATTTTATGGCCGAAAAGGGTATATTCGGTATTAGCCGAATTAAGGCACTAATCCTAGCTTATGATCAGTTTAAAAATAATTAAAAATCTTCAAAAATCCCAAAATATTATATTACATCAGTGGGTAAAAGGTTTGGTGTCAAAAATGGGTTTTAGATAGGCTTTACGCTAATGACGCCGTTTAATTACTAATAAACGTTATAATTACGTCATTAAGCATAACTCCTAATCTAGACTTCCGATTGACGTGAAATTTTTCAGACATGTTTAATAATTAGTAACTAAGATTTTTGTACTTTCACATTTCCAAAATTCTTGTTTTATGGTCATAAGGGCATTACGGTCAATATTTAGGCGATTAACGGAAACGTCGGACAATTAGAGATTTATGTGGTATAAACGCAGAGGGTTATACACACATGTAACTAGGTCCTAATGGAACTTTAAGGCATGTCTAAACCTATCAAAGCCGGGTCAGAACTGAGGTCAAAGCAAAAGTCAAACTTTTGCGTCTTTCGGTTCCGAATCGGTTCAAAACAGAAAGTTGTCGAATCAAACAAGCGTAGACAATTTTTTATACTTATTATCAGTTTATAAGAATGATAAAATAGGTGATACGCCTTTTACATCGTTAATCATGCGTTAAATCGAAAATACCATTTCTGTTGACTTTTTCGGACAACGTTTGACTCGACAAACGACCTAGTTAGGATTGGAATCAGTGGGTGCCCTGTTAAGGGTTTAAAGTCCACATGATTACCAACTCATAACAACTTTCGATTCGACAAAACCCTGGACCATTTTTGTTTTATCGTGAAGTCAAACCGTAGTTACGACGGTTTGATTTCTAGGCTATAAACTAAGCATAACTGAAATAGAGAAGGTCAAGGGTACTTACACTTGTCAAATGGATGATATGGAAGGCTTGTATCAGGTCTTGAGCTCCTCTAAATGTCCAGAAGTTGTAATGAGGTTGTATGTTGCAACATGATAATTTTATAAGAACTTTGATCTTTATCAAATGATGCCAAATGGGTCTAGGGTTGTAATCAGATGTCCAACATGTGTCCCTAAGGCTATAAACCACCTTAGACAAGCCCATAGAATCGAAACTTGCCATTTAAGTCGGTTAAAAACACAACAGGCAGCTGCCTGTCATTTTTCGCATCTGCAGGTCTCAGGCGGCCCGCTTGGGATCTTCACATATAGGAGGCGGGCCGCGTGGCCCATCTGATCAGGTTAAACATGTTTTTCGTTATTGCGTTTTGGTCCTTGGTCCCCCGAAAGGTCGTTTTCACTTGTTTTCCAGCATTCTTATCCTTTAATATTGACATATGGGGGCTTTAAGACTTATACCCACTTTGTAAAGTCCTCGGGTAACTTTGTGATCACCCGAAAAGCCCTAAATTTCAATGTTAACGATTCTAACCCTCACACACGAATTTTATCACAACTTTCTCATACGGTAACGAAACTTGGTGAAATTTTCATTGTAGATTCTAGTGAGCATATTTAATCCTTGCAAGGCTTCGGTTTTGCTAAAAGGTCACTCAGAGGTATATCTTAACACGTTGACGCATTTAACCCCTGTAGTTTGTAATCTCTCACTTTCTTTCACGATTCGCTTCGTATGATCCATGATCCATTCGATTAAAGTTATAAACATCATGTAGGGTTATTGTAAAGTATATTTATTCATTGTTGACCCTTTAAACCCTTATATTTACACAATTTCACTGTTTGTCAACTTTAGTCCTTCTAGAACATTCTTACACACGTTCAAAGGTTATGACACATGTCAAGACATTATAGGACGTAAATTTTCGAGGTGTTACATCTATGATGATCCGAAACATTCCGAATAACTACACAAAGATTTGTTGCATACTGATTATTGAAAAGATTTGTTGAAAACCCAACTCTCTCTATAGATATGACTGAGAGTGAGGGTTACTCTGTTATATATATCAACAAATCTTTCAACATCATTCACCTCTTTCAACCTACCAAAACACCTTAAACCCTTTCTTTTTTTTTACAAAACCAACCCGTTGGTATTTAAATACGATGGGTTTAGTTAGATACAACTCATCTTTGTTGATCTGTATATTTTTGGTTCAATACCAATTCATCTTTATTGATCTTCATATTCTTGGTTCAATACCAACTCATCGTTATAGGAGAGTATGTTGATATAGGAGAGGAGATGCAATTTTCTAACTAAACCCTTGAATCCCAATGCTTTTCTAAAAATATTTGTTTCTTTCCTTTTAATGAGGTAAAATCGGTTTCAAGTTAAATACACAATCAAACTTGGACATCAAACATAAATCTTGAAGCAAATATGTGGTTCCCAATTGGTTGAATGATAAAAGCTGACCCTTGAATCCCAATGCTTTTCTAAAAATATTTGTTTCTTTCCTTTTCATGAGGTAAAATCGGTTTCAAGTTAAATACACAATCAAACTTGGACATCAAACATAAGTCTTGAAGCAAATATATGGTTCCCAATTGGTTGAATGATAAAAGCTGTGCCAGCAGACTTTTGTCAGTTTATTTAATTCTATACAGGCCGTATATACACCATGTGAAAATAATTTACCAGATCGTATACAATGTATTACGATGATTGTATACGAGCCGTATAATAGTATACGACCCGTATTCCTCGAAAATGGGATTTGTCTATTAGAACGATCCTTGTTTTGTCTAGTAGTGTTTGTTTGAGAACCTGATTCAGATTTAAACAATGCACGACTTGTCTTCCTGAATCTGAAAGTTAACTTTGACTCATAAAACCCACTAGCAAAATAAGCGCTTTTATCATGTTAGGGAGAATGTTCTCGAAATTGAAGGAAAAGGAGAACTATGTTTAAGAAACAAATCTGTAAAAATACAACTGATTACTCGGTCGAATAATGGCCAATAAGAAACAAAAATGTAAAAATACAACTGATTACTCGCCATTCTCTTGTACCTTTTGCAGACATGCACCTTCAAATATGTTGGTTCGGTTTAGTTTTTTTTCGATTGTTTCAGTTATGTTTCAATAAATAATATCTGATTGAGAAGCACTAAAATAACAACGGTTCGCTAATCCCAGATCAGTAATGTAAGGAGAAGCGTTGAGATAACGAACATCCATCAAGCTCAATCCTTTCTACATTATTGAAAATTACTATATCACCCCCACCAGATACATCTTCCAACTTTCAAAATTCAAATCAAACTAACACGAAGTATCTCGAAGGTATCTTATTCATATATTACAAATTAATCATTGAAGGAAAAGGAGAACTAGAATATCGATATGGTTGCTGTAAAAGCTCACATTTTACTACATTGACTATGTGTTATACCTGCAAGAAGTAGATGCATTCGGGACAAGCAAGAGAGAAACGTGGAATTTCTAATGATGTTTGGGAATTAAACGCATCTACGTGACAAAACAAGGATCGTTCTAATAGATTAAAGATATTAAACCACGTACAAGACTGTTTGTCGGGCTTCCACTAGCAGAAGAACCCGACATGTCTTCTACCAACTGCTCGAAATCCCTTTCGACAAATCATAACCTGACATAACCTGCACCTGTCAGTCTACCATGTCTTTTGACAAATCATCTGCTTCTTGAATCTGAATCTGAAAGTTAACTTTGACTCATAAAACCCACTAGCAAAAGAAGCGCTTTTATCATGTTAGGGAGAATGTTCACGAAATTGAAGGAAAAGGAATGGTTGAAGGAATGTCGGGTTATGTATCTGGACGCTTTCATTGCGGGGCTCTGTACCCATCCCCGCGTTGATAGCTTCCATTTTATTACAGTCATACGACACATGATAAAATCGCTTCTTTAGACAATCTAGGATTATGTTCTAACTAAACCCTTGAATCCCAATGCTTCTCTAAAAATCTTTGTTTCTTTCCTTTTCCGAATAACTAGCAGAAGAACCCGACACATCTTCTGCTAGTTATTCGGAATGACAATCAGATGACACATGATAAAAGCGCTTCTCTAGACAATCATATCATCTTTTTACTCTTTTCTTCGATTTCAACAAATCTTTCAAGATCATTCACCTCTTTCAACATACGTCTTATGTCCAAGTTTGATCACATTTGACTTCAATGAAGATTGAATGTGCAAACCGCAACTGTTTTTTTACTATGGAAACGGTGGCTATGGGAAATACAAACCCGACACGTCTTCTATGATGATTCGAAACATTCATGAACCACAATGGACTCAGACTCATACTACTCACCCTCCCCTGAGGAAAAGTTTTCCCGACGACTCAAGATAAAGCAATTGGTATGTGTTCATATCAGCGTTGTTTATCACCCAGTGTGAGCATTGGAAACCCGACAACTAGCAGAAGAACCCGACACGTGGAAATAATTCTATATGGTATACACCTCTTCTGCTAGTTATTCGGAATGACAATCAGATGATAACAACTAGCTAGGACTAGACCCCTCAAGTTGTCATTTGATAACAATTAAGCAGCGTTTTCCGATCAACGTTTATCAGCGTTTTCATTGTTGCGAATTTGGTTTCTTCGGTACAGGCTGATCAACCGTCTGGAGAAGAGTATGTTGATATAGGAGAGTTGATGCAATTTTCCAACTCATCTTTAGTGTTGTTTGTTTGAGAACCTGATTCAGATACACAACGGTTCTCCAATTCCATATCAGTAAGCCAATACACAACGGAAATGGTGAGTTTCCATAGCCACCATTCTTTAGTCAAAGACGGTTGCGGTTTGCACATTCAATCTTCATTGCTTCATTAAAATTAACAAGGCGGTCTCGGTTGCATATTTTAGAGAGATCTTTAAGTACGGATCCTACAGTTGCATTTGGAACAAGAAGTCCAACAATCCGTTCATTATCTATTGTTGTCTAAACAATATGAATGCACACAACGAATTTGAAAACTGTGAGAGCTTATTAAAAGTATAAATCACCTCCAATCATTTCCTGGTCAAATCACACACTATAAAGTTTAAACTTATCGTGTGTTGTAGTTTGGAAAGATGACCGAATAGAGATCTGAATAACAAACTGTGGAGAACTTGTTTGTGTCGGGTTCTTGCTAGTTATTCGGAATGTTTCAGATCATCATAGAAGACGTGTCCGCTTCTTCTGTTAGTGGTTTCTGTAACAAATCCATTACCACCCTTCCTGGTTTATGTACCCATCCCTTCGGAATATACCCATCACATTTGACAGTTTATTATCTCAATAACGTTGTGTATTTGCTTACTGATTCTTGAAAAGATTTGTTGAAATCGAAGAAATGAGTAAAAAAGATTAAATGAGGCGTGCATTGTTTAAATCTGAATCAGGTTGTCAAACAAACACTACTAAAGATGATCCGAAACATTCCGAATAACTAGTAGAAGAAAACGTGGTATTTGTAATGATGTTTGGGAATTAAACGCATGTACGTGACAAAACAAGGATCGTTCTAATAGATTAAAGATATTAAACAACGTCTAAGACTGTTTGTCGGGCTTCCAATGCTCACACAGGGTGATAAACAACGCTGATATAAACACATACCGTTGTGTATTTGCTTACTGATCTAGAATTGGAGAACCGTTGTGTATCTGAATCAGGTTCTCAGACTTGGACACATGAAGTCAAATGTGATCAAACTGTGGAGAACTTGTTTGTGTCAGGTTCTTCTGCTAGTTATTCGGAATGTTTCAGATCATCATAGAAGGCGTGTCGGGTTCTTCTGCTAGTGGTTTCTGTAACCAATCCATTATCATCCTTGGTGGTTTCTGTACCCATCCTCGCTGATAACTAGCAGAATCGATAAGTAACCAACATGAAGATCTCTGCGATCGCTAATGTTGCCATCAACGGACTGGTCGGTAACGTTACTCTAATTGTGCTCCGATTTAAGCGGCGTGTTCCGATCAACGTTTATCGACATTGTTAAAGGTGATGAAGAGTTTAGAAACCCTAGAATGATTGTGTTTTTATTGGAAAAACGGGATACTGGAAAAAACAACCTTATATACGGCCCGTATACATTTGGTAACATCAAAAAGTTTGAAAAACCTCACAAAATAAATCCATTGAACCGCATATGTTTTACTGATCGTATACACATGTATACGGCCCGTATAACTATATACGGGCCGTATATAGTAAAATCAAAAAAACATTCCCTGCGCATTTTCCTATTTAAAAACATTCTATACGGGCCGTATAATGTCATACTGGCCGTAGGCGTATACAATAGGGGGTGTGAAAATAAGATATAGGGTATGTGTAAATAAGAGGGGCCTAATAAATACATATAATTTTGAAAGTGATTATATTATACGTACTCTATATTAAACCAAAAAAGATTTAATAGTGTCATTGTGTAAAAAAGCATCTGACCAATGAGTGGGTGTCAAGTGTCATTCACATTCTTTTTTTTTTTCTTGTGTTGTCAGATTTAAGATATATGCATTCGGGTTTAGAACAATAAAACCTTTGTGGTTTGCTGGAAAGTGGTTTGGTTTACAAGTACAAGGTTATGGGTTTGAGTCCGGTAGTGCTTCGTTTCTCTTTTATTTGGGCGCATAACAAGATTTTATTTTAACGATGAGGATTGGGTTACTTTGTTTTAAAACCACATCTATAACCATGGAAGCTTTATTAGGGTCGGGGTGTCCCGTCCTACACCAATTTTATTGTAAAATATTGAATCTTTAAGAGTCTGCTCTACCAATTTGAATTTTGATAGTCCAGTCCCTTTCAAGTCTTCGTTTAAGTTCTGTCAATGGCTATAACCTAATGATGAAGCGCTTATTTGGTGTTATAAATGATATCTGTTTTAGTTAATCGGTATATTTTTTTTGTCCTTTTTGTTGATATATTTTTTTCCTAATTCAAACTAAATGTTTCATGTTTTTCGGCTATTTTACTTTTTCTTAGGTTTTTATAATTTATTTTATGTTTCAAAATGAAAAATTGTGATTATTTTTATTAACGTTTCGATGTAAATTGTTTTGCGCAGTTGATATTGGTGTACGATCATGAAAATTTTAAATTACTATGTAAATTTTCATCGTTACATTTCGATGTTCAGAGCCGAGCTGCAACCACGACAAACCGAACACCTGTAGATTTCATTTTGGTTGATATTACGACAACTTTATTTGAATGAACTGAACACATGTATATATCATTTTGGTTAATACTACAACTTTATTTTTAGAGTTTTCTTTATTGATTATCATATTGGTAATAATTTGATGCTTGTACAAAACTAGTTTTTGCCCCGCCCGCGTTGCGGGGCTATAAGCCGAATATTTCTCTCTCATAACATGTATGTCTGTACAGAGGGCAAAATCGTAAATTATATTTTGAACTGGAGGCGAAATCATAATTTTAAACTGAGAACAAAATCTTAATTTTGAGCTAGAGGGAAAAACATAATTTTATTTTGAACTGTGGACAAAAACGTAATTTTGAGCTGAGGGCAAAATCGTAATTTTGAGCTAGAGGAAAAAAACAAAATTTTATTTTGAACTGGGTGAAAAAACGAAATTTTAAACGGAGGGCGAAACCGTAATTTGAAACTGGGAACAAAATTAAAAGTGAGTTTTTGAATCGAGGGCAAAAGCGTAATTTTGAGCTAGGGTCAAAATTATAATTTTATTTTAAGCTAGGGGCAAAAACGTAATTTTAAACAAAGGACGAAAACGTAATTTTAAACTGGAAATAAAATTAACTTAAAAAAAGTTGATCCAATAGGGAAGTGCCAGACAAGGTGCCGTGGCACTATTCCCCCAACTTACAAATGTACATGTAGGAAATGGTTTAAAGACTTGTAACCTTTAAAAATGTGTAAAATGATCAAACCTGGCCTTCGAATATTCATATTATATATAGTATAGATATTGATATTACAAAGCAGTGTTGTAAGAATCACTAAACGATAGTCGGTTGGTGGGGGTACCAACTAACTATTAATCAGGATTAATAGGGAATAATCGGATAGGGATTTTTATATGTAATTTGTAGTTATACATATTCACACACATTTTATATGTAGCTTTTTAAAATAGACATGTTTTAACTCCTCCTTGCCCCATTTTTAAGTAATTAGTGGGAATTTATAAGGTTTGTTCAAAAATTTGGCCGGGGATCTAGCCAAAATTTGGCCAGAATAGAACCGCCATTGACCTCCTAGCGATTAATCGGCTATTAGTCAGTGAACCGACAACTAGTGTGTAACAACCCGCACTTTTGTGCGTTGTTACTACTCGATATACTCGTTACGCCTAGCACCAGAGATTCGGATCATAATGTAACTATATCGCATGCATCGCTATTCGAAGGATAAACGCTATTTTCGCAATACATTATCACTACATCACACCACAAACACTAACACTCACGACGACATTGAGTGAGGACCTATTCTACCCTCCTCGGTGACCGTGATGTGTCGAAACGCAGTCAATTAACTCTAACAAAGACTCTCGGGTGAGTGCTATAGCTCCAGTCGTCGTGACGATGATGACAATACGAGTGAATGGTACCCTGTCAGTCTTTGTGGCACAACACACCATAACGTTCACGATGATATCGAGAAAGGACCTATACTACCCTCCTTGATGGCCGTGAAACGTCACTAATAATCGCATACTCGAATCGAAAACCGATTGTTAATTATCAAAACTTTGAAATATGGATACGTAAATACGACCCCTAGTGATATATATGCATATATAATAATAATATAAAAAGCGCGTACTCCAAAAACTATCGCAACGCTCAAAAACGGAGAAATCCCCCGCGCCGGAGTGGCCATCCGGATGGACAACCTCATCCGAACGGATGGGCCATACGACCCAGTAGCCCTCCAGCTCCACTTTTGCCTATAAATAGCATGTCACATCATTGTTCAAGTGATGTGACAGCTCCCACTCGACCAAGCACGCTCTAGGACCCTTTTCTCTCGATTCCTCGCGATTCCGGTAAGATTTCAACCTAAAAACTTGTACTTCTATGATCTACACTCAATTCTACATCATTCTGTCTTTTAAAACTCAATTTCTAACCGTGAAATCTACTGATTTGAGGTGTTTTAAGGTGATGTCACCAAGAGTTCATATGAACTTCAAGTTGTGACCTCATCCCACCATAAACGACTCAGATCTGGGTGATTTCCACGTGTTTTGATAACAAATCTCACCTAAATCTAAGTATTTAACCAAAGAACTGTGCGATTTCGAGTTAACCATGAGAAACCATCAAGAACGGCCAGATCTGCTGGAACGGGGTGATTCCCGGCTGTTAGAACGGGTCGAAACTGATGGAATTTCATTTGTTGACACGAAATCACACCGTCCCAGTAAAACCGCACGTATTTCTACCAAAAACACTCAAAAACGACTGACCGGGACGATAAAGCAGACGTGTCATCTGACTGGATAACATGTCATCCGAACGGACCACATATCATCCGACCGGATCACATGTCATCCGATCGGATAGCATGTCATCCGATCGGATAGCATGTCACCCGATCAGATAGCATGTCATCCGATCGGATAGCATGTCATCCGACCGGATGACTGTCATCTGAACGGACCAGCTCATTCGACCAAGAATGGTCATCCGATCCGGACCAAGTGTCATCTGATCCAAACTCTAGTCATCCGATCGAATGTCAGACTGAACCAACAGTCATCCGACCGGATGAGCATCATCCGACTGGACAATTGTCATTTTGATACTATTCCCGCTTAACCGTACATCGTTTACTATATCATTCGATGATTAACGCAGACGTACTTGCAACTGATCCAATCAAGTTGTATTCTCGCTAAAAACGCACTGTGAGTATACTTGAACCCTTTTTAATCGCATTTTGGGTGTAACATACGTTTCTAACAAATTGAACTTATCAAACGAATTATTCAATCAATCGAATTATCACTGGCGAATAACTGTTATGCATAAATATACGTGATGCTAGTTGCATATGTGCTAGGGCTTATACTCGCGACGTCCCACCACGACTAGTATAGTACTATTGCGCCCGACGGGGTCTAGTTTGCCATCGCGTATTCGAGCATCGAGGACTTAGTTGGTAGTATCAGCTTTGTGAGTATATATGTCGTGTGTTACGTTTATGCATGTGGAAATTCGCTACACTTTTTTATCTATTACGCTATACACATCAAACCTGTATACTCGCCAATACTTTTGTATTGACAAATATTTTAACGTATGTTGCAGGTTTGATCGCAGACTATTTCAAATCAAGCTAGGAAGTCTAGAAACTCAAGTAAAATCTAGGTTGTCGGATTTGTATTGTTCAAGAGGACAAGAAATCTGTGATAACTTATGTGATTGTATTATTTGTTAGTATGGGATAACGAATGTATTAAATATTATCGCAACATACTTGTTATGGATTCTCTTAAGCAATCTGATTCGCCTAATGCCGCGCCCCGATGATTCCACTATCGGTTGGGGTGTGACATAGTGATTAAAGAACAACTAATCAGAGATTAGTCGGGATTTTTACAACCATGTTACAAAGAACACAAATGGACATTCACAAACATAAACTAATAGAGCATGCATTCATGCTCATTCGGTTAATTAATTGATGTTCGTTCATTTGTTTAATAAAAATGAACATAAAAAAACTTTTCACATAAAAGTACACTTAACACCTATCTAGGTTCCGACGTTGGAATCCTCTAACTTGTACCTCATTAGAATTATCGGTTTCATACTAACTAGTATTTTGCCAATCGTCCGTTGTGGCGGCACGTGACGGGTCGAAATGTGCAGTAAGACATGAAGCGTAAAACACAATACGTATGACACAAAGCGCTACGCACAATTCATAAAACACAATACGTAAAAAAATAAAAATATAAATGTAAAACACAATATGTAAAAAACAATTATAAAAAAGTGTAAAACACAATGGTAACACACCAAAAATATCATAAATATCTATGCAAAGCACTCACTGAAAAAACACAATGCGTAAAAAACAATTAAAAAAAGTGTAAAACACAATAGTAACACACCAAAAATATCATAAACATGTACGCGAAGCACTCAGTGAAAGTTTATAGACTTGGTGGATTTGGTATTATATGAAAGTTTAAGGGTTAGACTTGGTAGGTGGCCAAAGTGGATGGTAGATTGTTTAATTATAATTAGCATTTGCAAAAGTGGAAGGAGAGTTGGTGATAAGAAAAGATAGATGTATAATGGACAACGAGGCCTCAATGAAACAAGATACAGACTTCGCAATAAACGTGAAAAATATTGTAATGAATATTATTTGGTTTGTTGCATGCATTATTTAATAGTATACAATTTGTGTAAATTCTAAAAAGAAGAAGGACTATCTATGTAAAAGTCACCAACTTTTACTTTTAAGGTAGTATAAATATAAATAAATATTTAGGAAAGAGATGTGGGGCACAGATTAAAACTACAATTTCTAATGCGGTTTGAACATATACAAACGAAATGGACATGTAACAAAAACAACCAAGAATATTTTCTTTTCACCAACAGAATATTTTCCATTTATGTGTAGTTGATCATGTACCTAAAAGGCTAAAAGCCTTTTGTAATCAAGGACTTAACTCTCTCTGCTTGTTATTGGAGTTGCTCATTTTGAAGTAAGAATAAAACCATCAACTTAGCTGTTGTTAATTCAATATTGAATAATATACACGAATAATCTATGTGGTTTATCTAAATTTTATTTAATTTATTATATGTTCTAAGTTATGAGAAAGTACACAACTAGTCCATACTTCATAATCGTAAAACATATGATTACCGACATAGATGAAAGTTAAATTTTTATGTTTAATATTTTAAATGACTAAAGTATCCTTTCTCATAGAAAACTGAAAACCTTTATATATTAATAGATAAAAAAATATAATAAATTAAATAGAAGCCTCATGGCCCAATCAAGTTCCCCATCTCAACTAACCCTAAACCAAAGCGATTTTCTCCACCTTCTCCGATTGTCTCTGACACTCTCTCCGACTTCTTATCCGATTTATCACCTGAAAAAAAAAACTTGATATCAAACCATCACCGCCGGAAAAACCGAGGACTCCGATACACGCCTTGCCACCATCAACGAGCATCACCCCCACACCCTTGAACCACATATCTTAGCATTCCACTCGCCATACCAGGCTCTATATATATATATATATATATATATGGGACCGCTAAAATGAAAACCACATCTAGTTGTAAGAACCATAGGAACCACTTTCTAGCCCTTTGATCAACTAAATGGATGGATGAGATTAAAAGTAGTTAATATTAATATTAAAAGTTTTTTGTCTTATTATATTTTTAATATTTTATTGTTAAAGGGTATTAAGGTAAAATTGTTTTTTTTTGTCTTTTTATATATATTATTTTTAAATGTCTTTTTTGTCCCATTCATTTATTACTTTTTATTAAAAAACAGATTTTTATATTAAAACAATATTTTAAATTCAGATTTTAATGATAATTTTTTTATTTTAATGATTAAAAAACAAATTTTTATATTACGTTTTTTACGCCCCGTTTTTTTATGAGCGTTTTTACGCCAGACTTTTTCACGCGCCGTTTTTTTCAACGCGCCGTTTTTACGTTTTACGCGCCGGTTCATTACGTTAACGTTTTTCTACGTTTTACGCGTCGGTTTTTTACGTTTTACGTTAAAATTTTTACGTTTTACGTAAAACTTTTTACGATTTACGTAAAACATTTTACGTTTTACGTAAAACTTTTTACGTTTTACGTTAAAATTTTTACGTTTTACGTAAAAAGTTTTACGTTTTACGTTTGACGTAAAACTTTTTACGTTTGACGTAAAACTTTTTACGTTTTACGTAAAAAAGTTTACGGTTTACTTTAAAAAGTTTACGGTTTAAGTTTTTTTTTCTTTTACAAAAACTTTTTTACACAAAAACGAACGCACCCAGAAAATCGTTACTCGGTAGGTGTCTCAGATAGTTTGCTATCATCATCGACGCCTCAAAAAAAATATAAAAAACCCAACAAACAAAAATTAAAAAGAACGAGTGGATTATGGGAAAAAAACGAAGTTTCGGCTCAGATTTTCCGAACATCAGAGGCTGCAAAGTGGGGTTGCGGGTTCAAAAGCCTACCCTCCACCATCCTTGCCGCGCCATCGTCCTTTTTTTTTTTGCATCATCACCGCGGATTCAAAAAAGCCACCAGATTCAACCGGTTTAAACATTCAAAAGGAACATGAGAAGGAACATGAACATCATTCAAACCCAGATTCAACAGAATCAAAAAGGTCCCAAAAACGGAACATCATTCAAACCCAGATTCAACTTGAACATCATTCAAACCCAGATTCAACATGAACATTATTCAAAAAAAGAATATCATTCAAACCCAGATTCAACAGGATCAAAAAAAGGTCCCAATAACATCATTCAAACCCAGATTCAACATGAACAACATTCAAACCCAGATTCAACATAATCAAACCCAGAAAGTCAAAAATCACTGCTCGAATCTTCCAAAAATCACTGTTCGAAACATTCAAAACCATTCAAAAAGTTCACAGATTATAACATTCAAACAATCAAAAAATCGCCAAGCAAAAAAACGTTAATAAAGCATACCAAAATATCTAAACCAGACACCACCACCGTCGCCGGGAAAACCCCACCACTGCCACCACCGTCTCCGACAGTCCTCACCACCACCACCGTCTCCGACAGTCCTCACCGCCACACCCGTTCAGATCTGAGCAAACCCCCCTAAATTTTGACGGTGGAACGATGAGAGAGAGGTATTCCATCAAAGGTTTAGCACCGGCGAAACGCCGGCGAATAACTTCATCTTTGTGATGATTGCGGCGGCGGAGGGGGGATGAAGGAGAACCGGGGTGGTTTCTTTTGAAGGAGAACCAGGGATGAAGGAGAACCGGAGGGGGGGGGGAGGGTTTTTCTTTTGATTTGCAAGAGAGAGGGTGGGAAGAAGTAATCACAAACTCACAAACAGGAAGGAGAACAGGGATGAAAGTATGTTGAGGAGAGAGAGAGACTGACATGTATAAATGAGGGGAGAGAAACTGACATTTTATAAATGAGGAGAGAGGGTGACATTTGGGGTAAATGACCATAATACCCTTTGAGTTGTCATATTCTGATTGGTTGAGAGTGGTTCTCGCGGTTCTTATAACTGGAGGTGGTTCTTATTTTAGCAGCTCCCTATATATATATATATATATATATATATATATATATATATATATATAGGTGAGGGTTATCTTGAGGACATGGAATTTTGTGAGAACAATGAGAACTATTTTCATCCATTGATCAATTTCAATCAAAGACTAAGATTAAAGAGGGGTATAATTGTAAAATCGGTAATAAAATCTTATTAACACAACTTAAAAAGGGCAGCCTTGTAAAATCACATATCATCACCTTCCTACACCCCCTTTGCTCAAACCCCAGCTAATCATTCACCGATTTCCTGCCAGTAATCAAACAATCGTTGTTAACTGATTTCGGGCATAGAAACAATACAGCCAATTCAATCTTTTAAACACGTGTTGGGTGACTATTTTCTAGCAAGCAACACAATCAATTTCGATCGCGCGATCTTTGATGGAACCACCAACATCTCCGATACTGTTAATATTGGCTACCGTATTTGAATGGATGAATATAATTGCGTCGATTTCATGTGTACGATGTCTATATAAAAACAATTACGTCAATTTCAGATTCATCGTTTATCATATATAAATCAGATCTATTCTTATAGTCCCCTTAGCTCAATCAGACAATCAATGTTCACTGATTTTCGGCCATAACAGCAACACAACCAATTCCGTTGCTTAAACACTTGTGGGGTGACTATTTTCAACAAGCAACACAACCAATTCTGATTGCGATCCTTTGTGGAACCACCAACATCTCCGCTGCTGTTAATATCGGCTATCCAAGGGATGAACACAATTGCGTCGATTTCATATTCATCATTTATCATATATAAATCAAATCTATCCCAGAGGGATGAAACTAAAGCAAATCTAACAGTAGATAATAATTTCAAAATGAGAATTTGTATGGAATCAGTGTGAGAATAGATAACAATTTCGATCAGCAAGACAATAAATTATGTTTCTTAGACGCATCAGGACTGACTATTTCTAGCCAGTAACATTAGGGGAAGAAGTTGTAATGTTGTCGGGTTTTGTTTTGGCTAATTCGGTGGTCAAATACATTTTCTGGGAACTACTTGCAGAAACCAATAACTAGACGTCCTTTATCACCAATGTTTACCATTTCATATTCCTAGTAGCAAAATGACCATTTAAGTCACTCTTTTGCCTTGTGGATCCATTATTTTCCATAAGGAATGTTGGGAAAAAAGGTGTAATGAAACCAAAGCAAATTTTTATACGTTTTTACACATGTGTAAAATCACACGTATGAAGTTTTACACATGTGTAAATCATAATAGTTAAAAAAAATAAGCATTACACATGTGTAAATTATAATAGTTAAACAAATAAGTTTATATATGAAGGTTTACACATGTGTAATTCATAGCAATTAGAAAAAATAAGCATAGATATCAAGGTTTACACATGTGTAAATTATAATAGTAAAAAAATGCATAAACATAGATAGGAAGGTTTACACATATGTAAATCATAATAGTTAAAAAAGAAGCATAGATATGAAGTATTACATATGTGTAAATCATAAAAGTTAACAAATAAGCATAGATATTAAGGTTTGAAAATTATTAATAGTTTAACAATATAAGCACATATTTGAAGGTTTACACATGTGTAATTCAAATAAATTAAAAAATAAGCACATATATCAAGGTTTACACATGTGTAATTCATAATAGTAAAAAAAAAAAGATAACATAGATAGGAATGTTTACATATATGTAAATCATAGTAGTAAAAAAATAAAGCATAGATATCAAGGTTTACACATGTGTAAATGATAATAGTAAAAACATAATCATATATATGAACGTTTACACATGTGTAAATCATACATTTAAAAAGAAAAACATATATATATATATATATATGAAGGTATACACATGTGTAAATCATAATAAAAAAAGTATATCAAGGTTTACACAGGTGTAATCCAAACCAAATAAAAAATAAACATAGATACCATAGTTTACACATGTGTAAATCATAATATTAAAAGAAGATAAGCATAGATAGAAAGGTTGACATATGTGTAAATCATAGTAGTTTAAAAAAGAAGCATAGATATGAAGGTTTACACATGTGTAAATCATAATAATAAAAATAAAATAAGCATATATATGAACGTTTACACATGTGTAAATCATCATAGATAAAATAAACAAGTATAGATATCAAGGTTTCCACATGTCTAAATCATAATAGTTAAGAAAAATAAGTTAGATATAAAGTTGTACACATGTGCCAATCATAATAGATAAAAACTTGAAGACAATGTTAACATGGTTCGAACATCTAGTGGATATTAAGACATTTTACACATATATAAAATACACACTTACACAATGTAATTAGTGATACGAGGTAACTTATAAACTAACTTCATATACATTGAATAAAGATTTTGACAACTGAGTTTGCATGTTATAATACAAATCATATACCAATATGTAATAAATACAATTTTTTTTCTTGGTTATACCCCTTCTCAACATAAGTTTGCCACTCAGCAAGTGTTTAAACCATTGTCAACATTTTTCAGCAAAGTTTAAACATTTTTTACTGATTGACATGGCGTGCTCTGATTGGTCGGTTTTTTAGTTTGCCACTCCAAAGTGTTTAACCACTCCCTACACCCTTAGGCTAAAACGGGATATGTGGTGTTATTTAAAAAAAAATGGCGTAAAGTAGTATAGGAGTAAGTTTTTCCGTTAAAGAAAAAACATATCCTAAAAATATTTTGTGGGTTGCTATATTATTTAAATAAATGGCCTACAGGAGTGTGAAGTAAGCTTTGCATAAAAAAAGAGTTAAATGCCATTTTAGTCCTTGTGGTTTGGGCTATTTGTCAGTTTAGTGCAAATGTTTCATTTTTCGCATATGGGTCCAAAAAGGTTTCATCATTGCCATTTAGTCCACTGGGTTAACGTAATCTATTTTTTCTGTTAACGAGAAGGGCAATTCAGTCATTTTATATGTAACTCTGTTAACTAGAAGGGCAATTCAGCCATATGAAATGCCTGAATTGCCCTTCTCGTTAACAGAAAAAAAATGGATGAAATTAACCCAGTGGACTAAAATAGCAACGGTGAAACCTTTTTGGACCCATAGGTAAAAAATAAAATCTTTGAACTAAATTGTCAAAATAACCAGTGGCGGATTTAGCATGGTGGCAGGGGTTGCCCGTGCTACCCCTCAACTTTACCTTCGAAGTATATTTTTTTTTCCGGCTTCATGTGTTTTTGTATGGGATACCCCTAAATAAATACTAGGATACTCCTGAATTTCGGTGTTGAACCGGATGAAGAAAGAAACAATTGGGGAGCTGAATTAAAAGAGGATAGTGAGATGTAGCGATCTTTGTTTTTTTTTTTTTGGCATGTAGACGGAGATGATGTTTGCAGAAAAGTATATGACTGTGAGAAAGAAGAAGATGTACTATAATATTTAAAATTAATATCTTTGAGAAGAGTAACTTCTTTAATACCTTATATCGAGAAAAGCAACTACTTTTAATAGTTAATATTTTCTATAATTTTATCATATATTTCTTTTTGGTTTTAAGTATTCTATTAATTTGGAGGTTTCATAAACGTATATGTGAATTTTATTTTGTATTGGTTTTATATCATTAAATTGTTTAAGTTGCAATTTTTTTTAAAAGACATTTAGTAAATCAAATATTTTGTTTACTTTCAAAATTGGTTATTGTATAACATTTTTTTTTCTTTTCTAAGCTACCTCCTGTTCTATTGTAAGTAGGTTATGGTCCCAGTCCATTCAAGTAAACTTTTTTTCAATGTTTTAATTTTATTGATTGCGAATTTTAGTTTAGTTAACATATACAAAGTATAGTTTTAATTTTGTTTTTTGAGAATATTTAACTATGCTATTATTATTATTATTTTTTTTTTTTTTTTTTTTTTTTTTTTTTTTTTTTTTGCTTATGCTATAGAGTGTGGTCATGACCTTTGTGACCACCATGACCCTCCATGTGAGCATGTCAGTGCCATGTAACACACCTCTAATCCATCACTCAAAACCACTACCCTAGGGTGTGGTCATGACCCAAACCACTAGTCCCTTATTTATTTTAATTTATCTTTGCCTAAAGAAAAAGAAAATGATTTCTTAAAAATGAAAAGGAGGACCATGGTTGTCATGGTTTAATCCATGCAAACCATGGTGGATCAAACAAGGGGGCGGTGTAGCTAGGGCTGTTCATTTTCATCCAAAACCCGAAACCCGACCCGAATTCAAAGCCACCCGAACCCGAATTAGCCAATACCCGAAAAACCCGAACCCGAGAAACCCGAACCCGACCAACCCGAGCATTAAATGGTTCGGTTATCGGGTCACTTTTTCCATACCAAAAACCCGAACAACCCGACCCGAAAAACCCGAAACACGAAACCCGAAAAAAAACCCGAACATTTATTATTTTTTTCTTATAAAAGTGTTTAGATTTTGAGTCTTTAATAGATGGAACACTAAGTTTTGGGTTTTTTAAATATTTTAATAGCATATTGTCAATTAATCTTTGAACTTTGATGATATTTATAAAGTAACAATATGAATTTTGATGATATTTTGTAAAAAAAAATATTTATTTTCATTTTACATCTAAACCCGAAAACCGAATAACCCGACCCGAACTAACCCGAACCCAAATAACCCAAACCCGACTAACCCGAACTTTAAGTGGGTTGGTTATCGGGTCAATTTTTCCCAAAGAAAAACCCGAACAACCCGACCCGAAAAACCCGAAACCCGAAGAAAAAACCCGATGAACACCCCTAGGTGTAGCCTTCTATTCATGTTCCTAGTTGACGAATCATGTCCTCAAATTAGCATAATTAAAGATTACTAAATTATTAATGTATCATATCTCAACGTATATTAAAAACCTTAAATGTTTACAACAGTTCAAATAAATAAAAGAGCCTACAAAATTCTATTTATTAATGTTTATGGTGAATTAGAGTGAGTTCTCCCTCACTAAACTTAGGTTATGAACTCATTTAGGGGTGAGTTTGGTACCGAGAAAACAAGAATTAAAAACAAGTGGAAGTATAAATTGAATGTTGTTTCCATTTTGTTGGTTCAATACCGATTTCATTGATAGTGGTTCGATCTCTGGGTCCTTGTTCTCATGGAATAACTGGGTTCCAAAAAAAAGGTTTATATGGTGGCATGGCGTGCGTTGTATGATTGTCTTTGTTAAAGGGAAAGGATTGTCAAAGGCAAATTCTGGTCATCATTTACCAATCAAAGATTTGCCAGCCATTCTCCAGCCTGTTTTCCAGCACCAACCAGTAAATGTGTTTCCTTGTATAGATCATTGGTTCTCGTATAAATAGGCCTCTTGTTTTCTTTGTAAAACACAACAATCAATAAAATATTTCTCCAATAAAGTCAAGATGGTATCAGAGCAGTGTTCTTGGTTCTAGGACCAAACCTGCTCATCATCTACCTCTCGATCCGTTTTTTTTTTCAGCCTTTCTTTTCAAAACCAATAAACCCAGATTCAGATTCAAGACCAATAAACCCAGATTCAAAACCGAGATTCAACTTTTTTTTTCAAAACCTTTCGTCGTCTATCCCGTTCCTCTTTCTCCCTTTCTTTGACCCCGGCAGCTCATAATCAACAACCGTATACAATCTCGCAACATCCAAATCAACAAACAATCATCATAACCGCAGTAGATCATGTCTATCAAACTCAAATTCAGAAGCTCTGTCAACTTTGATTCAATCGAAATCGACGGTAGTAAACCCTACATCTCAGTTTTCGACCTCAGATCTAAAATCCTACAACAAAAGAAGATCAACGGCGTGTGCCACAAAGACTTCGATCTCGTTTTCTTTGATCACGTCACTGGTCAAGAGTATAATGATGATGGATTCAAGATACCTAGTGGTTCCAGCGTAATCATAAAGCGAGTTCCAGCACCTGAAGACCGTGAACACATAAAATTGGAAAAAGTGGCTGATGCAAAGAGGGGAGAGGATGATGGATCGTGGTCAGGTAACAGGGTTAAAGGGTGCTCCTCAAATCCCAAATTTAAAAACCCTGGTTCCATCCCTTATTTTGATACATTTACAGAAATAGCCCATGAAGGAATTAAAAATGAAAAAGAAGGTAAAAAAAAATTCTTGGATGTGTGAGAAGTTCTGAAAATTACACTCATGAACATAAAGGGGAGGCAAATATTGTCCAAACTCGTCATGGGCTACATGATAAACCTTGGATTTTTTATAGTGGTGCTACTAACACCATGACTTACGAAGTGTCTGATATTAAATCAGTCTCTAAACGGAGGAGAACCCACATCCAAACGGAAAAAGGAGGTGTAATGGATGTAAAAACAAGAGGAACCATCGAAATCTCACCAACACTAAAACTATCAAATTGCCTTTATGTACCTTCACTGTAACATAAATTACTATCAATCAGTCACGTGACAAAAGAACTGAATTGCATAGTGCTAATGCATCCCATTTTTTGTATCTTACAGGACATCGGGACAGGGACGATTATTGGACGTGGCACTGAGCGTCAGGGGTTGTACTATGTAGATGAAGTGGCTCAACAAGGTACTGTGATGCTTGCTCATGGAACTACAAACCGGGAAGCATGGTTATGGCATAGGCGTCTCGGACATCCATCTGCTGGTTATTTACATCTTTTATTTCCTAAACTTTTTTCTTCTGGTGATAAAATAAATTGTGAAACCTGTCTACTTGCTAAAAGCCATCGACAACCTTTCAAACCAAATAATACAAGAGTTAATGTGCCTTTCTTATTAATTCATTCTGATGGGTCCGTCCCCTATTACAGGGGGACAGGGCTTTCGTTATTTCTTGCTATTCATAGATGATTGTACCCGTATGACGTGGGTCTATTTCTTGAAACACAAGTCTGAAGTTTTTGAAAAATTTACTATATTCCATGCTATGATTCATACTCAATTTCAAAAAGAAATTCAAATTTTTCGGTCCGACAATGGGGGGATTCGTTAATGCATCCATGAAACTGTGACAACTGTCAAATTTGCAGGCATTCGTACGATTAATTAATATTTAATTTGTGCTTAATGACTGTGCTTGATTACAACTGTGATTAAACTGCTTTCTGATTTCTTTTACACACATACATATGCATCACCTTTCATACTGTCACTCCATTTATTTCACACAAACTTTAGTGACAAACTTGATGCACAAAGCACAGTTAGCACACTGAGCGGATAACCCAGAAAACATGCTGACAATGCCAGCACCTAGACAGACAATGTTTTGAGGCCAGTATGATCCAGAGAAAGAATACTACACTAGTAGGGAGTGTAGGGAAGTGAGGACCATAAAACCGCGTCACTAGGTGATAGTTATAGTGCCGGGAAGTGCCTAAAACATAATTCAAGTGCAGAATTCTGCACTAAATAACTAAAATTCAGCATTTAATAATGCTAGTAAAGTGCAAAAACTTGACAAAATAGTCCTAGATATTTTTCAAAGTATTGGGAATTTAATGTGTCACTAAAAGCATTATAAAAGACACTTTAAAGATTAATTTAGCACTTTAACGGATCGGCACCCAACCGAACAACCGGAATTTACCCGGAACACAAAAATATTGTTAAACACATTGTTTATATTTTTCTGAGCTAGTTAGGGTTCCCGAACACCCTAACACACTATATAATTAATACCACACCATAAACCACTAACTTAACACTTGGTTCCTAACTAAACTTGTAACTAAACAATTGAATCCCAACCCCATACCCCCCCCCCTTTGACGGTTGTAAGATGGTGGGACACCCCCACCATTCTTTTCATTATTTTATTAGCAAATGTTGGTGGATATTGAACATAATACTCAAGGGTTAATGGTAAAACTTGGTTTATATAAGTGCACTTGGGATCTTAGATCTTTCATTCTCACCTTCAACATTTAGCAAACAACTCTTTCCTCTCGTCTTCTTGGTTTCGGCCCACCCCAAGCACAACCACCATCACCAACATTCAAGCTCTTTCATGCAATCTTTGGTGATCCAAAGGTGCTAGGGATCATACAACTAAGCCCGGTGTGTTCGAAAGCTCAAGGACCTCTCTAGTTTTCTTTTATCCATCACTTATACGCCTTGTTGCTTCCCTAGCCTTGTGCTAGTAGTAAGTGCTTCAAATCTTCATCTTGTTCCTATTTTTGGTGGTTAATAATTGATTGAATGGTAAAATATTAAGAAACACTAAAGAACTTAAACTAATCTTGAACATAAAGAATGAAGAGTGGATAAAGAGAAGATATATGGTTAAATGATGTTGTAATCATGTTGATCTTGTGTTGTTATGCTTAATACATGTTGTTTGTTAGTAGAAGTAAGATGGTTCATCACCTAGACTTGCTAGATCATGTTTAGGAACATGAACTAGTAAGATGTTAAGGTTAAAGATATGAAGGATGATGAAACCATCCACACATGAACTTGAACTTGAATAACTATAAGTTTTCTTGAAAAATAAAGTTATAAACTTGTAGATCTAGAGATCAATGAGTGGGTTTTCGGAAGAACCAAGTGGAAAATACTAGTTTTGTTAAAACTTGGATATTACATGAAATAAACACATTTTTAGTGGGTAAACAAGTGTAGGAACACTTGTGTAGAAAGAAAATTTAACAAAGAAATATTTTTAGAAAATATGACTAGAAGTTGTGAAAATACACATTCTTTAAAAATAAAGTTTTTAAGAAACTAATCATATTTTTAAAGATGACAAGACTTACTAATTATGCTAGTAAGTTACTACTTGTTTTTATAAACTTTCAAGTTCATGAGTTTATGGTTTATGCTTGTTTATGACAAGATTGGTAATTAGAGATTGTATATTGTTGGTTGTTAATTGATTGAATGATTTTACAAAAGAAAATGATATGCTAAAAATCATGGACACCTCCATTTACAGAGGAAAGTATGGCGAAATTTTTCTAGAATTACAACACTTAGAAATATTTTTCTAACAAGCGTTTACAAATATATTTTTAACTTGGTTTTCAAAATAAACTTCCCCATGATTTTTATTACAAAAATACCAAGTACCGGAGGTGGATTTTCATAGATAAAATTTATTAAATATATATTTAGAATATATATTTTATAATAAAACGCTTGTGTGATTGTTTGTTATTTTGTGTACTAGATATATTATTTTTAGGGTAAAAATAATATAACTTGAAAATACCATGAAAGTACGATTCCAAAATAATACCAACGCTCTCACAAAATGATTATTTAAGTTACACAAGTAATGTTATATTACGAAACGCTGGAACGTAACTTACGTAGTATTTCGGAAGAATACTCTTATACGTATATTTTTGGTAGAATATTATTTTGGGAATGAAAGAAGTGAAAATACGATTTCGTAAATATTACCAAGTATATCATATTTTTGACAACAAGAAAATATATTATTTTTGGGAGTTAAAAATATATTTTCCTAGTATATTTAGAAGATATATAATTTTTGAGAAAAATGTATATTTTCTGGGACGATGCATGATTGAACAAAATAAGTTTGTATATATTTAAGTGAGACTAGAAATATATGGTTTTGGAAATGTATATTGGGAATATATTAACATATTTTTAGTTGGAACAATACACCGAAATACGACGCCATTACTTGGCAAACTATACAAATACAAATACGAAAATACATGTATGAGATACCCCCATCCTTGGGAAGGAAAAATACGAATTAAAATGCTTGGGAAGTAGGAATATGAAATATTGTTTAGCAATTCATCCAAACGTTAACCAGTGATTATAACTTGGAATAATGTCAAGAAATCGTAACTCAAAAACATAAATACTAAGACAAGGCACGACCCGTTCGTCTAATAAACGTTAGACCATTGTAGGTAGTCGTGTTTGCCGCAGAGAATTGGGTTACAAGTACGAAGACGCAATATAGTGAGTTCATGTCCCCCTTTTCTTTTAACTGTTTTCAGTATTGTACTTCGGGGGTGAAATACATGTTACATTTATTACAAACGTTTTATACATGGTATGATTAGCTAAGGAATTTACTTCTAGATCACGTGAATGGATAGGCTATTATCGTAAGACCACTAATCCTTGTATAAGGACCGAGAGGCATGAGTGATAGATCTATTGGGTGTTGCGAGCCCCACCCATGGGCCTGTGTGTGGCTGCATGTGGTGACTATGTCGTTCCGCCGGAGGGGCCGGTACGAAATACGCATACAAGTTTGAGTGCTTCCTAGGCCATGTCACTTATTAATGTATTAGCTACACATTAATTGATCTGTTTTTCCTTATTGCTTCATACCAGGTACATACATTTATACAGACATACTTTAAAGGTTTATACATACTCACTTACACATGAACTCACTCAACTTTATGTTGACTTTTCAAACTACATGTATTTCAGGGAATTAACGGATCTGGCGAAGTATGCATAAGTCAAGCTGCATTAAATAAAGATGTCATCCAGGGCAATAGGTTCAGGAGGTGTAACCCTTACCTGGACGGGTTGCATGTCCTAAACCTCGTTTTATTAAACGTCTTTTGTTGTGTCTTATGAACACGTTTTAGACAAGTATGGGTTGTAAATTATTTTAAGTAGCGACTTTTCCAAACACTGATGTTGTAGCATTTTAAAACTTAATGAATGGATGAACGTCTTGTATTTTTATCATATAGCATTGTTATGATGGTTGCTATGGTATTAAGAAGTCACACCAAAATAAACCCACGCTTCCGCAAAAGCCAGTGTGTGACAGAAACAATTTTGCCAAACCAAGGGAATAATTCACCAAACCACCTGTCCACACACTCCTGAACAAAATGGAGTCATCGAACACAAAAACCGTATAATTCTTGAGATGACTCGGGCCTTCCTAATCAAAACCAAAGTTCCAGTCATCGAACACAAAAACCGTATAATTCTTGAGATGACTCGGGCCTTCCTAATCAAAACCAAAGTTCCTAAATCTTTTTGGCCTGAAGCAATTGCTTCTTCTGTATACCTCATAAATCAACTCCCTACAAAAATTCTTGAACTAAAAACCCCCATACAAACCTTAGAAAAATTTGCCAAGATCCCTCCTCCTCTTACTCTTGAACCACGAATTTTTGGCTGCTCAGCCTTTGTTCACATACCCAAAACCAAACGAACAAAACCTGGCCCATGTGCCGAGAAATGTGTGTTTGTGGGCTATGGAGTTAATCAGAAAGGTTATCGTTGTTATAACCCAAAAACACGTCACACACACAAACACTACTATGAACCTTGACTTTCTCGAAACATAATACTTCTATAATACCCAACCAATTGGTCAAGGACAGAACGAACAAATAGACACACTGAGTTGGCTGACTCGATTCCCATCATCTGAGGAAGTCATAACCGGAGAAGATCACAGTTCCAAAGGAAAATCACTGCCTGACACAAACACACAACCAACCGAGCACAGTGTTACTGAAGAAAATCCCTCCAATCTGATGCCTGAGGTAAGTAATCATGAGATTCCTGAAAATTATGATGTTTCCCCTAATCATTATGAATGTGAGCACAGTGAACAGGAGCACGCTGAACAAAGTTCTCATGCTTCCCCTAATCATAGTGATGGTGAGCACACAGAACCGGTGACAACAGCAGAACACATTGAACCAAGGGAGACACCAGAATGATATGTGTTGCCACCAAGGGCAAATAGGGGAGTTCCTCGCAAACGGTATTCCCCAGAGAAGGAATCTCGAAACTCAAATAATCCGGTAGCCAACATAGCCAGGGGGAGCATGTCTCATGAAGCTAAGGCATTTGTTTCCTCACTATATTTTGAACATACTCCAACCATTGTAAAACAAGCCTTAGAAGCTGAGAATTGGAAAAAGGCAATAGAAACAGAGATGGAGGCCCTGATAAAAAACGATACATGGGAAAAGTGTACTCTTCCACCAGGAAAGATACCCGTGGGGTGTCGTTGGGTGATTTCACTAAAGCACAAGTCAGATGGAACCATTGAGAGGTACAAAGCCCGACTGGTAGCTAAAGGATATACTCAAACATACGGGATCTGCTACTTGGAAACCTTCTCACCAGTGGCCAAAATTGACACTATCAGAGTTCTCTTCTCAATGGCTGCAAACGAAAATTGGCCACTTCATCAATTTGACGTAAAGAACGCTTTCCTACATGGGGAATTAACAAAAAAAAGTTTACATGGAAGCACCTCCTGGTTTTACAACAGATTTCAAGACAGGTGAAGTATGTCGGTTAAAAAAAATCTCTTTATGGTCTAAAGCAATCCCCTCAAGCTTTGTTTGGTAGATTCACACTCGCAATGAAAGGATATGGATTCAAACAGAGTAACTCGGACCACACTTTGTTCATCAAACAAAGGGGAAGACTTGTAACATGTCTAATTGTATATGTTGATGATATGATCATTACAGGAAATGACAGGGAAGAAATGACAAAATTAAAGGAGAATCCGTTCTAAGAATTCGAAATGAAAGACTTGGAAAGACTTAAGTGTTTTCTTGGAATTGAAGTACTAAGGTCCAAACAAGGAATCTTTATCTGCCAGAAAAAATACATCCTAGACATGTTAGCCGAAATGGGAATGATCGATTGCAAACCAGCAGATACACCAATGATGGTGAATCATAAACTTCAAATGGAAAAGGAGCAAAACTAGTCGAAAAAGAGATGTATCAACGGCTAGTAGGGAAGCTGATATATTTGTCACACACGCGACCTGACATAGCCTATGCGGTAAGTGTCGTTAGCCAGTTTATACACCTGCATCAAATAGCACACATGGAAGCCGTATGCAGATGAGATATCTCAAAGGAACAATTGGCCATGGAGTCCTCTTCAGACCAAACGGACATCTTAAAATCCAAGGGTACACTGATGCAGACTGGGTTGGAGATAGAGAAGATCGGAGATCAACATCAGGGTACTTCACTCTAGTTGGGGGAAATCTAGTTACCTGGAGAAACAAGAAGCAAAAGGTGGTTGCTCTATCCAATGCAGAAGCCGAGTTTCGAGGAATAGCATGGGGTCTAACAGAAATACTATGGATACGGAAACTTCTAACTGAAGTTGGGTTTCCTCCGACAGAACCAACTAAAATCATGTGTGATAACAAAGCAGCTATTTAGATCTCAGAAAATCCGGTGCAACATAATCGTACGAATCATGTAGAAGTAGATAGACACTTCACTAAAGAGAAGCTAGAATCAGGGATACTTGAACTACCAATTATGCGGTCTGAAGATCAATTAGCAGATATCCTAACGAGGGCAGTTAATGAAAGAATATTCAGCAAGTGTCTAAACAAGTTGAGTATCGGAGATCCCATTACTCAACTTGAGGGGGAGTGTTAAATGGAAAGGATTGTCAAAGGCAAATTCTGGTCATCATTTACCAATCAAAGATTTGCCAGCCATTCTCCAGCCTGTTTTCCAGCACCAACTAGTAAATGTGTTTCCTTGTATAGATCATTGTTTCGCGTATAAATAGGCCTCTTGTTTTCTTTGTAAAACACAACAATCAATACAATATTTCTCCAATAAAGTCAAGAGTCTTCCTACAATTGCAGCGTTGAGAAGGAGAAATATCTCTTGTTCAAAGCCTGGTGTGTCATCTTTGTAGTGACCTCGATGAATCGCTGGACCATTTATTTACTTCTTGTCACTTCTTGAATGGCAATATGATTTTCCAAAAAATGCAAGTGTTCTACTTTTAGTTTACATATTTTGAATGAAGCTTGTTGTTCGGGTTAGTTATGTTTAGATGGTAGCGGGTTAAGATTTAATAATATGTTGAGCTTCTTACGCTATACATATGTATCTCACTTTGTTTACTTGTTATTTTAGATTTGGAACGACACAAAACATGTCACAGAAGCGGAAATCGACGAGTTGGTTAAACACATCATGTTTCGGTTTTTTAGAGAAGTGTTTAATGATGCGACCAGGAAATGGAATAGCTAAGTATTGTGTTTGAACAATTTTTGTGAACTATGTTCGATATCAAACATGTTTGGGATATTTGTTTGAGTTTGTTGATGAAACACGTTTGTGATGTTTGTTTTGATGTTCAATGTAATTCTAGTTCAATTTATATGCATTTGTGTTTTTATTTTATATATTGTTGGATGGCTGCATTTAAATGGAAATTATGGGCATTATAGGGATTTATTTGAGCATTGTAAAGAGATTTTTTAGGCATTTTTAAAGGGTTTTTTGGGCGTTTATGGTTCAGGTCTTTCTGGGCAAATTTTGGGTTTTTTTTTTGGCGATTTTGGAGAAGTCTTTCTGGGCGAATCTGGGTTTTTTTGGGCGATATAACAGTTTTTTTTTTGGCGTTTTCATGTTATTTAGGGCAGTGTTGAGCATGTATCGGGGGTATTTTGAGCGTTTTCATGTTATTTTGGGCGGGTTAATCAATGCCAATGAATCACTTATTTTTTCCAGAAGCATTTGTTTGGGCGATCCAAAAAATCATTGTTTTGAAAGCCCAAACAAATAACTTTTGTAGTAGTGTGCTAAGCTGCTTTTCAAAAATAATAATAATAAATAAATAGAAAAAAAAAATCAGTCACACAGTAAACACGAGGGAGGTAACGACATGGGAACTCTTTGTATTAATATCATCAACTCATAGATATCATTTTGTGAATCATTTATGTCTATTATTCAAATTTTATATGTTTTGTTAAAACTTAAAACATATGTAAATTTATAATCTCGAACCAAGAAATTAAACATGAAATACTCAATAATATTTGTTATGTTTCTCCATTTATTCAATTTTCTTGTAATGTCGAATCACTCCGTCCATACGTGATCTTTAAGTATGTCGACTTACCTTTTCTCAGCGACACGAAGGTCCGCGATTAGGTTCTCCTTAACCAATGCGAGGGTTAATCAACCCTTTCCCAACTTGTGTTTTTGTAATTCTAGATGCGATTTGATGACACCACAAAATAAAATAAAAATATGTAGATTTATATGGTGGAATAGTAAAAGAGAAGTGGTGAAACTTCATAATTATAATTATCTCCATCTGTTTTTACGTTGTGAATAGAGGTGCACAAAATAACCTATTAAACAATTATAATTATCTCCACCTGTTTTTACGTTGTGAATAGAGGTGCACAAAATAACCTGTTAAATATGTTAAATAACTGAAACCGATTATTCATTGTAACTGGTTAATAACCAATCGAGGAGTAACCGCTAGTGGTTTTTTTCTAAATGTAGATTCATAACCGTTTAGAGATTTTTTATAAGGAACCGGTTTTTACCCGATTTACTGGTTAAACCCCCGGAAAAAGAAGGAAAAATGGTTATTAACCGGAAAAAAGGTTAAAAATGAATAACTAAAAAGAACGAGAAAAAAAAACTGGTTATTAACCAAACTCGTTAAAGCAGTAACCGGTTTAAAAAAATATAAGATTCAACCACCAATTCGATTAATCGAACCGGTTCCTCAAATAACCGATTTAATGCACCTCTAGTTGTAAATGTTGTTGGCTCAATGGCTTTGCTTTGAATGGAATGATTATATATATATATATATATATATATATATATATATATATTATAGAGTAAACTTCCGTTTTGCTCCCTGTGGTTTGCTCACTTTAACGGTTTTGCCCCAAACCTTTCAAAATAGCCAGTTTGCTCCCTGATCTATGACGTCATTCTCCAGTTTGCTCCCCGGCCCTTAACCTCATCCATTTATCCAGTTAACCCATGTCACGTGCAAATCACCTGAGGGGCATTTATGTCTTTTCCCAACCATCTCTTTAATAAAACCCTAACTACTCCTTATTATAATCTTTATCACCCTTTTCCCAGACATTTCACCCTAATCGATGTTCATCTCCCAAAGCGAAATCACTCTCAAACCCTAAACATTCTCCGAAAACGAAATCATTCAGGATCATCGACGATTGAAGTGCAATGTCAATGTGGTTCATTCGTCCTAGGGGACAAGAGGTTGATGTAGAGACACTGTATGGTGAGTTTTTTAAACCCTAACATTGATCATGTAACACTGATCATCTATTGAACCCTAACATTGATCATTTTGTTATGTTTTTTCAGATAATCCTACATTTTTCTCACTGAAGATTCATCATGGGGGATCTTTCACAAAGTTTCCTAACAGGATTTACTTAAAAGGTCAGGTAGACTATGTTGACTTCGTAGACAAGGATGAATTTTCAGTGCATGAAGTAAGTTATATGTTGTTAGAACTAGGCTACTCTGAAGAAGAGTTGATGTTTTACCATTTCAAAATGTTTGTTGAAGATTTGAACTTTGGATTGAGGGCTTTAGGAAATGACTCTGATGTGCTCAGCTTTTTGTCTTGTGTGGGAGATCATAAGTTGATGGAAGTAACTGAGCATGGTGAAACTGTAGTTGAAACTTATTTTATGTCTCCTAATTGTAAAGTTAGGATTCATGAAATAAATGATGATGATGATGATCTACCTGTTAGGAATACACAAGAAATATTGTCAAGGGCTTCCAGGAGACTAGCATTAGAGTATAATGTAGGTGATGCTGGGACTAGACAAACTGATGTGCTGGTTAATCAAAATGTTGTTGAAGATAGCCTGCATGCATTAGATCAGAGTCAGGTATTGAATACTGGAAGTAGTCAAACTGAGGTTAATCAAAAAGATGTGGAAGTTAGGGAAGTTGAATTAGATCAGAGTCAGGTATTGAATGCTGGAAGTAGTCAAGTGTTGAATGATGTTGAATTTAGCCAAGTTGATGATGAGGGTAGTGAGGCTGATGATGAGGGAGATGATGGTGAGGGCAGTGAGGCTAGTGATAGTGACGATAGTGATTATAAGCAAAGCAAAGATGATGTTGAGGCTAGTGAAGATGAAGATGTGGACCTAGTTGAGGAGCCTGCAAATAATGTTGAAGAGGAAGATGATTCTGATGATTCAGATTACATAGAAGATGAAGATAATAGGATTGCTGATGTAGTTGTTGATATGCAGAATTTTAGTAGTTATGTGGATCATGACATAGAGGAAGAGCCTTTAGAGTACAATCATTTAAGTGACTCAGAGGGTATGGGACTGAATGCACATTTAGATGACTTTGACAGCTTAACTGATGAGGAAAAAGACCCACCCCTTAAGATACAACTGAGGAGGGAGAGAAGGAAACAAAGAAGAATGAATGATCCTGTGGCTGACCCATTCTATCTTGGTCAAGTTTTTGCAGAAAGGAAGGAGATAAGGGCCCTAGTTAAGAAGTTGGCTGTGTCTAGCAAAAGGCAACTGAAGATTATAAGGAATGATCCAGTTAGGTTTAGGGTGATTTGTGAAGGCTTTAAACAAGATGGTGGTAAGGGTAAAGTGGGGAATTCAGATGCAAGTAAGGGTAAAAAGGGGAATACAGCTGCAAAAAATAAGGGTAAAAATGTGAAATCTGCAACAAGTGGTGGTGATAAAGGGGAATCTTCATCCAAAAAAGGTGGTCCAAAGGGTGTGGGTCCCAAGGGTAAAGCTTTAATGCATAAACCAACCACAAGGTCAGAAACTAGATCTGTGAAGCTGTGTACTGTTACTTGGTTAGCAAAGGAGATAGAGCCTACAGTTGCAGTAAATCCTTCTATTCCACTAAAAGCACTGCAAGATACTTTCCAAAGGAAGCATCAGATCGCAGTTACTTTGCAAAAGATGTTCAAGGCAAAAATGCTTGCAAACAGAAGATAGAGGGGGACTACAGGGCTCGGTATGCAATTCTGAGAGACTACAGTGAAGAACTCATGAGGTCTAACCCAGGAACAACAGTAACAATTGATGTAGAGCCTGAAGCTAATCCTAGTAGCCCAACAAGACAGTTTAGAAGGATCTACATATGTTTAGGTGGTTTGAAGGCAGGCTTTAAGCTTTGTGGGAGGCCACTATTGGGTTTGGATGGAGCCTTCATGAAAGGTCCTTTCCCAGGACAAGTGTTAACAGCAGTTGGCCTAGACTCCAACAATGGAATATATCCTGTGGCCTATGCCTTGGTTGAAGCTGAAACCAAAAATTCTTGGGTTTGGTTCTTGAATTGTCTGGGACATGACTTAGATCTTCAGAGAGATTCATACTTCACATTTATCACTGATAGGCAGAAGGTAACTTTATTTGTCATTCTGCAACACTAATTCATTCTAACATTAACTGTCATTCTTAACATTAACTGCCATTGTTCATTTTAGGGCCTCATTCCAGCCATACAACAGGTGTTTCCATATGCAGAACACAGGTTCTGTTTGAGGCATGTGCATGAAAACATGAAGCCTAGGTGGAAGGGTGAGCTATATAAGAATTTGTTATGGAAATGTGCATCTTCAACTACTGTAGCTTACTTTGAACAAGCAATGAAGGAGGTTCTAGCCACTGATGAGGGTTTATATCAATGGTTAAGGGAGATTCCACCTGTTCACTGGACCAGAGCCTATTTTAGTGGTATGTCAATATTGTAACTTCATTTAGTAATGTATTGTAAATATTGTAGGTGAATTGTAACTTTATTTAGTAATGTTTATCATTTGTAACTTGTGTTATGCAGGTAGGGCTATCAGTGATGTGCTTTTAAACAACTTGTGTGAAGTTTTCAACAGACAGTTGGTTGAAGGAAGGGACAAGCCTGTTATAACATGTCTAGAGTATATTAGAGAGTATTTGATGAGGAGGAATGTTGCTGTGCACATACTGATTTCAAAGAGTGAAGGTCACTTGACACCAACTGTTACTGAGATTTTTGACAAGATAAAAGAGAAGGCTGCAGATATGAGTGTCCAGTGGAATGCTGTGGACAAGTATCAGGTTAAAGGGAGTTCATTGGAACAGTATGTTGTTAACATGGATGATAAAACCTGCTCTTGCAGATATGGCTGCACATGGAATAGAAGTGGATGTTCCAGAGAAATGGGTTTCACAAGTCTATTGGTTACAAACTTGGAAGCAGGTCTATGCACAGACAGTGGATCCAATCAATGGTAGGAACATGTGGCTACCATCTGCTTGTCCAACAACCCTTGTTCCACCAAAGCACCACAAGCAAGTTGGCAGGCCAAGAAAGAAGAGGAAGAAAAGTGCAGAAGAGTTGACTGAACAGGCATCGAAGCAAGGGAAGCTGTCTAGGGTTGGTCAAACTGTGAAATGCACAAAGTGTGGTGGGAAGGGGCATAATCAAAGGTCTTGCAAGGGAACTGCAGATGGGTCTCAGTCCAATGTTTAAGTTTTAGCTGTTTGTGGTTAGGTTTATAATGGTTTAAGTATGTATGTGATAACAAACAATGACCCTCTTTTGCTGACATTATGACTGTACTACCCTATGGCCTGATTTTTGGTGTTTGTTATGGGTTAAGGCCTGCTTATTATATGAATGACAATGTTATGGTATTTAATGTCTTTATTGTATGTTGTTTTGGTGTTCTTTAATGCATGCAGGTATGATTTGGTCTTGGTCAGTTATAGCAGGTTTGATTTGGTCTTGTTTTGGTGTTCTTTATCATATGCAGGTAATGATTTGGTCTTGTTTTGGTCTTGTTTTGGCTGCAAACTGTACAAAGTGGTCGAAATTTTTCCGTTGTCCAGTCTTGTTTTGCTTTGTTAAGGTTTGGGTTTGATTTGGCTGCAAACCAAACATACCAAACAGATTGATTTGGCTGCAAACCAAACATACCAAACAGATTTGCAAAATTGTACAAAGTGGTCGAAATTTTGCCGTTGTCCAGTCTTGTTTTGCTTTGTTAAAACCAACATTGTCAAAACCAAACATATCAACAAAAAAACTCAACTGTGCCAAACAAGTAAACTGCTTTCATTACAGTTCCAAAATACATCAGTTCCAAAATACATCACTTCCAACAAAGATTCTTCAATAACAAACCTACAACACTGATTGTTCCTAATTACAAAATACCTAGGTCATTTTTTTAGCAACAAGAAGATGCAAAACATCCATGTCAACACTAACAAAACTTTAAGCTTCCTGTTTTCTTTCGTAGCAGCTCTTGCAATGGATTCGTTCCTGTTACACCTCTCCAATAAACCAGGTATGATTTCAGCAGATCGTCGACACATGGGTGGATCTGACCACTTCACAAAGCCATGTTGAGCACATAGATAGAACCCCCTTCCTGGATTAGCTCGAGTCCAAGATGTCACGTTCGAGGTTGGAGATCCACAAGCACAGTGTACGTCTGCCATGGATTTAGGGTTTTTCTTTGTTGATGGGGAAGAAGATGAATGGGGGGCGATAATGGTTCTTGGGGTTTTAAATATCATTCATTAAAGATGGTTGGGAAAAGACATAAATGCCCCTCAGGTGATTTGCACGTGACATGGGTTAACTGGATAAATGGATGAGGTTAAGGGCCGGGGAGCAAACTGGAGAATGACGTCATAGATCAGGGAGCAAACTGGCTATTTTGAAAGGTTTGGGGCAAAACCGTTAAAGTGAGCAAACCACAGGGAGCAAAACGGAAGTTTACTCTATATTATATATATATATATATATTGTTAACGAAGTGCCATAAATAGCAACTTTATTTTTTATAATAATATATAGTTTTTTATTATTATTTTTTAATATTATAACAATTTATTATTATATTTACTTTTAATAACATATTTTTATTTTTTTTCTTTTTTTTAAACAACGTATTTCCTTTACCAATTTCTTTAATAAATTAGTTTATTACTTTTTTTTTCTAAAAACTTAAGTACGTAGTTGTGCTTATTTTTTTCCATCGACATTTCGTTATAAGTTTTGTTAAAAACGAAGTTGTACTCAAAATAAAGTACGATGATAAACTAAACCGTTCTATTGGTTTGGCTTTCTAAACAACATATTTTATATTTAAATCACATACGTTTTACATTATTATTTGCTCAGTTTCGCCGCAACACGCGGCGTAAAAAAAAACTAGTTGATTTTAAGATGGTATAGAATGGGCTTATCATCTTTGAAGATGTCCATAATTGACCAATTAGTATATATGATCTATAAATATGTAGATGAAAGAAAATCTGATCGACGTACCATTGTCAAAAATAAAGTGCCATTTATAGTTATGGATACGCCTATAATCGTGGTTACTATTAATTAAGTTGTCTTTATTGTTGATCTCTTAAATAAATTAAAAACTAATAGGCCTATTGCCCATAGAACAACAAGATAACACTAGATTTATTACGGCCGTGCTATATAAACAACTTAAATACTCTACATGTGAGATCGTACGGGTAGCATGGTCTCATCGAAGTCAATTTATCAATTTATACAGAATAACATATCGGAAAAAAACTCATACGTGTCGTATGACTTTGTTAGTGGTCATATTATTCGTTATTTTGTTGGTTAAACACATTATACGGGCCATATAATTTGGCCCTCTAACGATCTGTATAACCATTTTCGCCATATAATCCAGCTCATGTGACTTAAAAAACTGGCCCATTTGACCTTTTATTGCGCCACCGTATGGCCCTTATGACATATCAATGGTCTTTGAATAGTATGCTAATGGTGTTTCTATAACGGCAGACTTTATTGATTATAATTTCACAAGTAATGAAACCTGGCCCCACCTCCACAAATTCTTGTATAAATAGACAGATGTAAACCTTCATCCTTAATCAACAAATCTCCTTTCATTTAACCAAGTAAAAAAATGGTTTCAAAGAGATTCCTTTTTATGAAAGTGAGTAGTTGCTTCTACATATTCATCTTTTTTATTTACATGCATTGTTATCAATAACATTTAACTTCATAACTAAAATGATGAAGGTGAAGTAAAAGATGCTAAGCATGGAGGGTATTACAATGGCGGTCGACATGGCGGTCACCATCATCATCACCACCAAGGTCATCATGGAGGATATTGCAAGTATGGTTGTTGTGGTGGCAATAGAGGTTACAACAGTGGAGGATGCAGGTGTTGTGACACTCTTGCAGAGGCAACTGCATACAAACAAGCTCATCAGGCACAAACTCATAATTGATCTAATCATCTTGATCGAGCCATGCATCATATTACTTACAAACTTTTAAAACATACATAATTATAAAACACTTGTGTTGGTATGCTATATATAAGTATACTAGACTACTACTATGTCTCTGTTCAATAAAAGAAACTTTGCTTCTGTATAGTATGTGTGTATTCTCACGTGTTTACACTTTTGTATATTTATAAATACGAAAAGCCACATACTGTGAAGCACTCGATACCAACACAACCTTCTTTCATTTGTTAAATTCACAAGAAAAAACGTTTGTGAACATCTATGTTTGTAATGAAAAAACTATGTGTAACACCTCGTAAAATCAGTGTCAAATTATATAAAGACACATGGCCGATAACTCTCATTTTATGTCTAATATTTTGGACAAGAGGGACTATTATTGTAAAAATGTGGAAGTTTGAATGTGGAGGGACTAAAAGTGCCAACATGCATGGCCTCTGAGTGACCCCTTGTGGACCGTAAAGCCTAAGTGCTTACGGACTGCAACCATGTACTATTTTTGTTCCTGAGCATCGTATACGGACCGCAAAGCTTCATCCTTACGGTCCGCAGGGATTTGAACACCAAGGGCGCGTTATGGGCTTACGGACCGTAAGCCGTCCGTAAGCATTGCAGCTGGCAGTTTTGTTTGGGAGCCAAGGCATTCTACCCTTGTGCCACCTATCTCACGAAGTTGAGCTCTTGTGCAGCTCATGCCACGTCCATAGACACCTTCTATGATCTTAGAACAAGTCGTTACACCTGGATTGATCTCAAACATCATCCACAAGTATAAATTGGACCCTTGGTGCAACACTTTTCCTTGCATCTTTCTTCATTCTATTCTTATCTACTACATTGGAAGTTCTTGATCACTAAGGGAGCATCCTCTGAGTTCTAAACATTCTAAGGATCACAAGTAAGTGTTTCTTTCCTGCTCTTTCCTTTTGTAGGCTAAGAATTTAGCCAAAAGTCAAGCAAATTAACTTTTGCTTTGACTTTCGGTTTAGACCATTATGGTCCAGCCACTATTCGAATCTAGCATGGCTACGTGATTATAATAAGGTAGGTGTTAATCCCTCAAAAGGGCAACTCCTGGAAATCACGTTAAGTTGGTTAAATGACGGGTCAAAGTTATGTTTAATAAAAAGTCAAACGACATATTTTCGGAAAACTTATAAAATGAACTTGTAATTGTTTTAACTCATGTTTTTGACACTAAATTAGTTGGTAACTAATAATAGAACATGTATAAACATGTCCAGCCTGTTATTTCCAGTTCATGTCTCGGTTCGCAACCGAAAGTCAAACAGTTTGACTTCTGCTTTGACTTTCGATTCTGACCCGATTTAGCAACTTTAGCTATTGATTCTAAGTTGCATTATGATCATATTATAATGTAGAATAACCCTCTGTGGTTATACTATCTTATCATAATCAGTTCTTGAGTTTTTATGCAAGTTCTTATAATATGCCTAATAATGACCAAAATGCCTTTTTTGTGCATAACTTGGTTTTAACCAATGATGAACTTATAAAATGAATAACCTACTGATATGGTAATATAATTAACATGTTTTGGTATAAAAAAACTTGTTTATAACTTGAGTTTTTATACAAGTTCACGAACTATGCCATATTATGACTAAAATGCCCTTATGGTGCATAGTTTGGTTTTAAACCATAATGATCATACAAAGTTGATAACCTACTGATGTTACAACATAATTAAAATGATTTGACATATTGAACTTGTTTGTAGCTCATCAGATCACCTGATACCACCTATGCGCGTACGGTTAGCTTATGTAACTAGTTTCAATTATAATACAAGTTTTTGTTTATAATGAATGATATAAGTTGAAAATGACAACCACAATATAAGGTCGGGGGTGTAATATAAGGTCAGGGGTGTGGTATACCGTCCCTGGTCACCTCAGCTTCGTTAGTGTCCCATAGCGCACCCACCCCATCCCCTGCGTGCCAAAGGGGGGGCATCATCGAAGCTCCGCCAGCCCAGTAATAAGCGTTAAAGGGGGTGTGCAGGTGGGGCCCATTCTTTTCAACCAATCAAATCTTTTGCTTTTTAATTTTTTTCTATTGTGTTTAATAGGGGGTTTTAAACCATTACATACAAGTTAAAGGGAGATTTTTTTCCAAACATGGTGTTATTGAGAAAATTATTTACCAAAATGGTGTTGTGTCAAAAGTATTTTCATAAATAGTGCTTTGGTTGTTAATTTAAGTATCTAACTCCTAATTTCATTGGGTAACTTCAATTTATTAAATAATTATCAACTTATTTTATTTTTTAATACAAGTAAATTTATTAAGATATAGTTACATTAATTTTTTCCATATCAATTATCATACTCAACACCAATGGGTGGTGGTCCATTAGCAAAGACAAAGCATTTAAACACATTGGGAGGTGAAGGTCTTGGGTTCAAATCTCACAGACAGCAGGGAATAAAAGAAATTTACCGTTCAAAAAAAAAATATCATACTCAACATTTCACCTAAAATATTTTCTGTTAACCGTGACCTCAAAATTGTAAAAAAAAAACTATGTTATTTTTACTACGTATATATATTTATAAAAAACAGGGGCAATATATATATATAAATAAATTTATTCATGTGTATTGATGTGTGTAAAATGCAACATATAAATTACATCAAATGAGGCATAAAACTAACCCTTTTTTAGTACTAATATTGGAAAAAGAGTGTTTTTGTCTTCCTTTTGTATTTTCAGGATTAAATGAGCTCAAAAACGCAAAAGAAGCAAAAAGACAGCTAAATCCAACATAAATACAAGAAAAGGAACATTAGTGGACTGCCTGAACCCTCAACGGCACCTTTCAAAGCAAAATAGAGAAAACAGAAGGCTGAACACGCCCCGTGCTCAGCCAGCACGGGGCCGTGCCCAAGAAGCAGCAGAAAAGACAAATCTATAGAAGCTTCTATTGCCCACCACGGGGCCGTGCTCAGCGGACACGGGGGCGTGTCGAAAGTACAGCAGGCGCATTTATTGTAATTGCGAATTACAATTAATGAGGAGAGAGAGTGTCAGACGGACACGGGGCCGTGTCCAGCGGACACGGGGCCGTGTCCAGCTCTCTGTTCAGCCTATAAATAGGAGTGCTTGGATTCATTTCATCTCATCCCTTGGCACACCACCTCTCTCACACTTCATCCACCACCCACCACCATCACAACACCATCATCCACCACCATCATCCATTGTCCATCATAGAGTGTGTGAGTCGTCTCGGGATCCAAGATTGATCGTAAGAGTTCTTGACAATCAAGGCCATGTTTGCCTAAGTCTCTTACATCACTTGGTGAAGACAAAGTGTCTAGTATAATACTTTTTATTTCTAATCTTTTGCACTTTTTATTTGGTTTTGTATTAATGACTTTAATAACTAGTTACTTATGTTGAAGGTGATCTTTCCTTATCGTTTGTCCGTGGTGTCTTGGCATTATTTTACTGTCTATATAAAATAAAGGATTTTCACCATTCATATCTCCACGGTCTATATGGAGGTATGCTGGCTACCTGGTAGGGGGTTAAGGGAATGGTTTGGTAAAGGTCTTGCCATTGTTCAGCGTTTAGAGGTCCTGCAATGGACCTGGGTCAAATTTAGTAGGACCTCCTTCAATACTTCACGGTATTGGATGGCGGGGGTCCAAACTCTTTGATCCCCTCATAAGTTAACTACTATTAATACTATAACCCGGCTATTTAGGACTGTATCCCTGCTGACTCAGACTACTTAGCCGAGGGTAACGTCACCGCCAAAAGCGGGGCCTACCACAATACTGCATTAATAACTTAATTCATTATCTTCCAATAATCCACCCCTTTAGGATTGTATCCCTGCTGACTCAAACTACTGGGGTGAGGGTAACGTCACCTTCAAAAGAGGGGCCTACTACAATAACTAAGATAATCTCTTAATTATGTGCAAAAGTGCGGAAATAATCAAAGGTTATACTAGATACGAGTCGGAACCAAGTGATTCATCTTGTCTATCTGTTTTTACTTTTATTTTTATTTTCAGCATTTTAGTTAGTTTTATTTTTCTTAGTTTAAAACATTTTTCTAAACTTTTGTTTTGATTAGACGTTGAGGATAAACCGGTACTAAAAGCTCTTGTGTCCTTGGACGACCTCGGTATCTTACCAACGCTATACTACACTCAACGATGGGTGCACTTGCCCATATGTGTGTTTAGTGTTAGTAAAATATCGTGTTTTATAAATTTAAAACTTGGCTAAAATAAGTGTTAAAAAGGGCTTAAAATATACACCTAAAATATACGACACTTCGCACGCATCAAGTTTTTGGCGCCGTTGCCGGGGACACAAGGATTTTAAGAAAGTTAGGAATCAACGGGCTAATCATCTTTTATTTTTTCTTTTTATTTTTTTAGGATTTTCTTAGTTTTTCAGCTTCTGCAGCGCTCAGCACGGGCCGTGCCCGGTCAGACACGGGCCGTGCCCAGCAATCATCACTGGCAGTTTTTATTTTCTGAGTTACAGAGAGCTGAACACGGGGCCGTGTCGGTGCAACACGGGGTCGTGTCCAACTCCCAGTAACAGGGATCCAGAAATCAATTACTGCGCCTCTAAACACGGGCCGTGTTCATCGAGCACGGGGCCGTGGTGAACATTCTGACCAGCGTTCTTTTCTGTTTTTGTTGCAGGACTTGGAACCCAGGCGCCACATTTGAACCTCCTACGTAGTGCATGAGCTCCAGTTCTATTAGAGACATAAAAGAACCCCTAGAAGAACCCGAGCGCTTTCTCAGAAAAAGACTAAAAGCTAAAAATCAAGAGAAAGCTTCGGGGGACCCACTTCCAATGGCGGACCAACGTACCCTCATGGATTACCTACGGCCTACCGTAGGCAATCTTGGCGCCGCTATCAATGCCCCGAATGTCGAGGCCAACAACTTCGAACTTCGGCCGCATTTGATACAAATGCTCCAAAACTCCGCAACCTTCCACGGGCTTACGGACGAGGATCCCCATCTACATATTACTAACTTCTTAGAAATATGTGATACCTTTCGGATCAATGGAGCATCAAATGACGCCATCCGCCTTCGTATGTTTCCTTTTTCACTAAAAGATCGAGCTAAGGCTTGGCTTAACACCCTCCCAGCTGGATCGGTAAACACCTGGGATGAACTCGCCCAAAAGTTTTTGTATAAGTATTTCCCTCCTGCTAAAACGGCTAAATTAATGACTGAAATTAATACATACTCACAAGAGGATGGGGAATCCTTATATGAAACTTGGGAAAGGTTCAAGGAGCTTCTAAGAAAGTGTCCTCACCATGGTCTAGCGGTATGGCAACAAGTATCCACTTTCTACAATGGATTGTTGCCACACACAAGACAAACACTTGATTCAAGCTCCGGGGGACTCTTAGGTAATCGTCGCCCAAATGAAATATATAACCAAATTGAGGAAATTGCTCAAACCAATTTTCAATGGCACACCCCCCGGGGTAATAAATCTATTGCCCCGGGCGCCCATAAGGTTGATGAAAGCACCTCTTTACAAGCCCAAATCGAGGCCCTCTCTTCAAAAATCAAAAGGCTAGAAATGACAAAAACGGCCTCGGTTATGGCTTGTGAAGGGTGTGGTGGGTCACATGAAAATTGGAGTTGTATGAAAGAATTAGATGAACAAACTGAAACGGTAAACTACTTGGATAATAGACCTAGGCCGTCGGGTCCTCCAACGGGTACCTACAACCAAGGATGGCGTAACCACCCAAATCTTGGTTGGAGAGATCCCGGCAATAGTAGTAACCAACAAAACCAACGAACTAATTTTCAACAACCGCAAAATTTTTCTCAACAACAAGGTGGGAGAGAAAGGCTTGAAGATACGGTATCTCGCCTCATTTCTGACACTGAAAAGAAAAACTCGGATCGATTTCAACAATTGGAATCAAATTTTAGAAATCAACAAGCTAGCATTCAGAACGTTGAAAAACAATTAAATCAACTAGCTCAAAATTTCTCCGAGAGACCACAAGGCGCGTTACCTAGTAATACCGAAACGAACCCAAAGGCACAAGTACATCTCATCACATTAAGAAATCGAACCGTGGGTCCCGAGGATGCTCCATTGCCACCAAATGAAAGAAGCCATTCTAGCCAGCCTATAACTCCTCCTGCGCCAGAAAAGGCTTCTATACCAAATCAAGAGCCCACCAAGACTCCTCCAATTCCGTACCCCGGTAGGTTAAATCGTCAAAAGACCGATGAGCAAATCGCAAAGTTCGAAAGTTTACTAAAACAATTGCATGTTAATATTCCTTTTATGGAGGTCCTTACCCAAATGCCTAAATATGCAAAATTCATGAGGGATTTCCTCACTCACAAAAGGAAAATTGAATCATTGCAATTAGTTAATTTAGGCGAAGAATGCTCAGCTCTAGTACTCAACAAACTTCCACAAAAGAAAATCGACCCCGGGAGCTTCACAATCCCTTGTTCGATTGGGAAGTCCCCCGTCCGAAATGCTTTAGCTGATCTTGGGGCTAGCATCAACCTCATGCCCACCTCAATGTTCAAGCGACTCGGCCTATGAACAACAAGCCCTACAAAGATGAGCATACAACTCGCCGACAGGTCCGTCAAATTCCCACATGGTGTCGCCGAAAATTTGTTAGTCAAGGTCGACAAATTCGTCTTTCCAACCGACTTTGTCATCCTAGACATGGAAGAAGACACCGAGGTCCCTCTCATCCTCGGGAGGCCATTTCTAGCCACCGCTCAAGCAGTGGTGGATATGAATGACGGAACTCTAACATTGAAATTTGGGGATGAGGAAGTGAAATTTGAATGTGGAAAGCGAGTGGAGGAAGAAGATCCGGTCAACTACATGAAGGTCATAGACTCAAGCTTGGATGACGCTCTCCGACGGTGTAACATGGGATGCAACACATCCCACTTGGGTAACATATGACCAGGCTTTGGGTCTAGCCAAGGACCCTTATAAACGTGGCGCACCATGGAGGCATTCCACGGAACTATCCTTAGTTTAGATTAGTTTTTATGTTTTCTAGTTAGTTTAATTTTCAGGAATAAAACACACTCATGACGGTAAAGGATGAAAAGGGGAACGAGAAAAATGATCCCATGCACAAGAACGAGGCAACCCGACAATTTTCTCCAGTTCAGAAGGTTCAACACGGGCCGTGCCCAACCAACACGGCCCCGTGTCGAACCACCTGCAGAAAACGCCCAGTACAGGTAACTGGACACGGGCCGTGTTCACTCAACACGCCCCCGTGTCCAGACTTCTGTTTCTCTTATTTCAATTTTGTTACTGGCACTTGAACACGGGGCCGTGCCCGGATAACACGGGGCCGTGTTCAGTGCCCAGTAACACAAATTTTTGCTTTTAAACACTATTTTACACATCTAATCAACCTAAAAATTTATTTTTGGGACACATTGAGGACAATGTGTAATTTAAGTGTGGGGGGATGCTAAAACCTTGAATTTTGCAAGTCCTAAATACAAGCCTTACACAAAACTCTATTGGAACCGCTAATCACCCCAAAATTTTTTCAAAAATTTCATTTTTTTTACTTGTCTAGGTTTAACTCGGGAAATTCAAGTTCTCAAAAAGGTTATATTTTTACAAATTTACAACCGATAGCGTAGTGATAAAAAGAACCAACATAAGAAAATTATGAAAAGGCATGACAAACTTATTTAAAATTTGATTATATATACTTGATCACATAAAAACCCATTCCCACAAAAGTGAGTTTTGAGCCTTTATTGAGCACACAATTACATATCATTTGACTAAATGCTCATTTTTCGTTTCTTGTGTGAATAGCCGCTTGGTTCTTACGACTCTAGAACTTGCCATGACAATACATTCCCGGTCCTTATCAACTTAAACCCGAGTAAGTACATGATGGAGGCATTAGGACTAACCTTTTTCATTTTTACACCATTATTTTTCTTTTTCTTTTACCACCTACCCAAAAATCCCCCTAGTTAGCCCCTTTGAGCCTAAACCTTTTCGTTTCATCACCCAAACAAAAACCCTTTTACCCACCAAAACCTTTTTCATTTTTTACCCTTTAGTAACAAGTTCGGTTCTTCGCGAAAAAAAAAAATTGATAATAATGAAGCAAAAAGAAAATAAACAAACAAAGTAATCAAAAATAACTTTGTTTGAATAAAAGCTTCATTAAAAATAAAAAGTTGCAAAAATACGAAAACCGACACTTGTTACGCTTTTTAGCCCTTTTTTCTACTAACCACTAACCCAACCACCCACCTTTAACCCTAGCCAACCCTTAACCCACAAAGTCCTCTTGATATCTACAAAGGTATAAAAGTTAAAAAGGAGGAGGATTGATTTCTTGGCAAGCCTATGGTAGGAATAAGTTCCGTGCCGCTCTCGAGTGATTCACTAAAAATACACTTTCGGCCGAGTGTGAGTGATTTCCCCGCGAGGTATGTGAACTTGTATATAAATAGAATTTTTAAAAAGACATGTTATGCCCAAATAAGTAATTTCTTTTATGAACAGTTCTAAATAAATCATTACGAATAGGAGTGTAAATAAATAAAAATAAAACCCAAAAAGATCTTGGAAATCCCGACACTCTACGACAAGCCCAAAACCTTCTCTTCTACCTATTCCATTTGGGAGTGTAAGCCACATATTAAAGAGTTTTGCTTGAGGACAAGCAAAAGTTCAAGTGTGGGGGTATTTGATGTGTGTAAAATGCAACATATAAATTACATCAAATGAGGCATAAAACTAACCCTTTTTAGTACTAATATTGGAAAAAGAGTGTTTTTGTCTTCCTTTTGTATTTTCAGGATTAAATGAGCTCAAAAACGCAAAAGAAGCAAAAAGACAGCTAAATCCAACATAAATACAAGAAAAGGAACATTAGTGGACTGCCCGAACCCTCAACGGCACCTTTCAAAGCAAAATAGAGAAAACAGAAGGCTGAACACGCCCCGTGCTCAGCCAGCACGGGGCCGTGCCCAAGAAGCAGCAGAAAAGACAAATCTATAGAAGCTTCTATTGCCCACCACGGGGCCGTGCTCAGCGGACACGGGGGCGTGTCGAAAGTACAGCAGGCGCATTTATTGTAATTGCGAATTACAATTAATGAGGAGAGAGAGTGTCAGACGGACACGGGGCCGTGTCCAGCGGACACGGGGCCGTGTCCAGCTCTCTGTTCAGCCTATAAATAGGAGTGCTTGGATTCATTTCATCTCATCCCTTGGCACACCACCTCTCTCACACTTCATCCACCACCCACCACCATCACAACACCATCATCCACCACCATCATCCATTGTCCATCATAGAGTGTGTGAGTCGTCTCGGGATCCAAGATTGATCGTAAGAGTTCTTGACAATCAAGGCCATGTTTGCCTAAGTCTCTTACATCACTTGGTGAAGACAAAGTGTCTAGTATAATACTTTTTATTTCTAATCTTTTGCACTTTTTATTTGGTTTTGTATTAATGACTTTAATAACTAGTTACTTATGTTGAAGGTGATCTTTCCTTATCGTTTGTCCGTGGTGTCTTGGCATTATTTTACTGTCTATATAAAATAAAGGATTTTCACCATTCATATCTCCACGGTCTATATGGAGGTATGCTGGCTACCTGGTAGGGGGTTAAGGGAATGGTTTGGTAAAGGTCTTGCCATTGTTCAGCGTTTAGAGGTCCTACAATGGACCTGGGTCAAATTTAGTAGGACCTCCTTCAATACTTCACGGTATTGGATGGCGGGGGTCCAAACTCTTTGATCCCCTCATAAGTTAACTACTATTAATACTATAACCCGGCTATTTAGGACTGTATCCCTGCTGACTCAGACTACTTAGCCGAGGGTAACGTCACCGCCAAAAGCGGGGCCTACCACAATACTGCATTAATAACTTAATTCATTATCTTCCAATAATCCACCCCTTTAGGATTGTATCCCTGCTGACTCAAACTACTGGGGTGAGGGTAACGTCACCTTCAAAAGAGGGGCCTACTACAATAACTAAGATAATCTCTTAATTATGTGCAAAAGTGCGGAAATAATCAAAGGTTATACTAGATACGAGTCGGAACCAAGTGATTCATCTTGTCTATCTGTTTTTACTTTTATTTTTATTTTCAGCATTTTAGTTAGTTTTATTTTTCTTAGTTTAAAACATTTTTCTAAACTTTTGTTTTGATTAGACGTTGAGGATAAACCGGTACTAAAAGCTCTTGTGTCCTTGGACGACCTCGGTATCTTACCAACGCTATACTACACTCAACGATGGGTGCACTTGCCCATATGTGTGTTTAGTGTTAGTAAAATATCGTGTTTTATAAATTTAAAACTTGGCTAAAATAAGTGTTAAAAAGGGCTTAAAATATACACCTAAAATATACGACACTTCGCACGCATCATGTATATATATAATAAAATAAAAATTATAATTAGATTTTAAATAATCGTGTCAATTCAACATTCACAGGTTAGGATGAATTCGAAAACTGAATTCACAACTCAGACTTCGGTTCGGATTATCAACCTATATATTTTTTCCAACCAACGTATTATATTTTTTGTTTTTTATTTTCCTCGAACAATTCTTTAGATTTTTTTTATTTTCAAATGTAAACAAAAATTATCTACGTAGTCAATTAGAGGTGGTTCATTCTTGAATTAGACTCGAAATGTTGAAAACTAAACTGAACTAAATTCGGATTACACGGAGCCCAGTATTAAACCTTTCTTTTGCAAGGCTAACATAATTTTTATGTTATAACATATATCTTTTTCGTGATAATGAAATATACAAAGTCAGTAGATGTAAAACTTGCAATATATCAATTGTATGCTGTAAACTAATTTCAAAACAAGTAGCAAAAAGGAAACACATGGAGTAGGAGGTGGGCGCCTCAAAAATATTCCTGTATCAATTATATGAAATTTTAAATATATAATTTTGATATGTTGTTCGTCATTATTTTTATACACATAATACAAAATAACATTGTTAAGTCCAAATTAAAGTACAATACTTTGTGGTCACGGTGATCCTAATATTTGAATTCTATGGGAAAATGACTAGAGTAAAAATAACGTCTGTATATAACAATTTTCTTCTATTAAAAAACTAATTAAATCAACAAGAGGAAAAATAACGTTTGTATATAACAATTTTCTTATATTAAAAAAACTAATTAAATCAATGATAATTTTAGCGAGTTAAATTTATCCAATAATATTAGGAGTGAGAAGCTATTAAGTGAGACTTTCCTTGAATTTTACGACTAAAACACCAACTTGGTAAATATTTTTGAAACAACACTATTTTGGTAAATATTATTTCCACCAACACCTTTTTGGAAAAAAAAAAAAAAAAAAAACTCAGTTAAAGGGAGAGCCTTTAAAGCTTCTATACGACATGACGCTGATGTAAATCTAACGTGACACTATAAAACCCCTAGTGACTTTAAACCACACACTCACACCACTTACTAATTCATTTTGTAATATATTTGACCGAAAACACAACCACACACTCACACCACTTAATTCATTTTGTAATATATTTGACTAAAAACACAATAATAAAGAAATTGAAGAATAAAACATATGCTTTCTTTATATTTGGCCCACCCACAACATATATGATATATCCCACTAAGTTTGGTGGCCCATTATAACATCATAAGTATTCAGTTGATCCGACGACATAGGGTAATTCCATCACCAACAGGAAGCATGCATATTTCTATCCTTGGATCTGCGGCTAACGCTTTGTTAAGCTCTAACACGAAATCTCTGTAATATCGGACATACTTTCTCATCGGTGCATCTGCTGGTGCCACAACAGATCCATTCCATAGGGTGTTATCGTAACCAATCAACCCACCTATCTTAACTAAATCAATCAACCGTTTATGGTAGTTAATGTAGTTGTCCTTATCAGCATCCACAAATATGAAATCAAATGTCCCATGATATTTTCCCTGAATATTAATGACCGATATCAAATACAAGAAAACATCTAAAATACAACAAGGGGCTGTTTGGTAGCCTCTTAATGACCATTCAGATGCTACCTCTTAATGGTTTAAAACTTCTGAATGAATAAGAGGTAACCTCAAGTCTGAATGGTTAAGAGGTAACCTCTGAATGGTAAATCATCACATGTCACATTCTTCTACCTTTTTATTGGTAAAATTTTTAATGGTTCCATTAAGAGGAAGCCTCTTAATGACCATTCAGAAGCTACCAAACAGCCCCCAAATGTGCTACTTTTATTTTATCTTACATCGGCGATCATCTGATCAAGGATGGGCAAGGCTGGGCCTTCTTTGAAGTCGATTTTGTGGGCAACTCCGGCCTTTTCTATAATTGGAAGTCCCACTTCGTAATTTTCTCTATTTATATCCATCGCCAAAATCTATAATAAACGTAAAAATTAATTACATTTTTGCCGGTTGTAGTTAAGGTTAAATGAACACAGTTATTATACCTTGCCATCATCGGGAAGAGCAAGGGCGGTGGCGAGAAGAGAGTAACCCGTGAAAACCCCGATCTCCATGGTGTTCTTAGCATTCACTAATTTCAGTAACATGTTTATAAATTGTCCTTCATCGGCTGATGTTGTCATGATATTCCTAAAAACATACAATATACAATAGAGTTAATTGCCAGTTTAGTCCCTGTGGTTTGGGCCATTTTGGCAGTTTAGTCCAAAGATTTCATTTTTAACATCTGGATCCAAAAAGGTTTCATCGTTGCCATTTTGGTCCAACTGACTTAACTCCATCTATGCTCCTCAGTTAGTCAAGGGGTATTTTTGTCATTTTGTCTATTAAATGTATTGAAACTCAAACATATCTGCAACACCCTGCAACCGTACTTAAATCAAACATATATCTGCATAAAATGTATTTAACTCAAACAAAATGTATTGAAACACACACCTACTTCACCCTTTGTCTTCACCATAGCCTCACAAAACAATCTCTAAATTCAGTCAATACAAAACAATCTCTAAACACAGTCTCTCTCTCTCTCTCTGAACTTTCTCTTTCTATGAACCACCACCGCCACTACCACCAATCCACCACCGGCGTTGCCATATCTACCGACAACCACCAAGCTCCACTGATAACAACCATCTCTGAATGGTTCCTCATATACGTCAGTCACCAAGCTCCACCGATAACCACCATCTCCGGAACCCCGTCGGCCACCAAGGTCCATCGATAACCACCATCTCCGCTCCACCGCTGACCACCATCTCTAGATGGTTCCTTTGATCTGTCGGCCACCAAACTCCACCAATAACCACCATCGCAGATCTGAATCATCATAACCGATCTGAATCATCTCTCTCTAACCCCTCCCCCCCCCCCCCCAACACCATCGTAGATCTAAGTTACCTTTCTCTCTCTCTGTCTCTAAACCTCGTGGGTAGCCGATTTATGCCCTAACGAAACTTGGAGAGGTAAATTAAGCCACTTGACTTTCGCCGGAGCTCGCAGGATGACGGTGGGTCACCGGATCTAACCACCATCGTCGCTTGATCTTTGTTAAAATCCCCTACATAAAGAAGCAGGTGTGGTCACGAGCCACCACAGTCCCTGACAGGCGGTTGTCACCGTGGTAACTAGAATGGTGGTGGTTGTGGTGTGGTGGTGGGTGGTGGTGAATGGTGGTGTGGCTGGAGGTGTGTGAGAAAGAGGAAGAAAGACGATTTTTTTTTATGAAAATAACATATATAAATATATATATAACTGCTTAAATGGGGGAGGTTAATAAATGATCTATTATAAAATTAGGAAAAGACCAAATTGCCCCTGACTTAACCGAGGTGAATGGATGGAGTTAAGTCAGTTGGACCAAAATGGCAATGATGAAACCTTTTTGGATCCAGATGTTAAAAATGAAACCTTTGAACTAAACTGGCAAAATGACCCAAACCACAGGGACTAAAATTGCAATTAACTCTATACAATATAACAAATATATATAATATGCAACAAATCATGATCATGACAGTATATGGAAAAAGAAGATATAGAAACGAATAAAAAACAAACCTACCCACTAATATTCAACTCGTATAATAGGGTGAGATGAATACAAATCTTAGCTCTATCCTATGGGATAGAAAGGTTACTCTAATAACACCCTCTATCAACATATCTTCTTTTATTTTTATATTTTTATAAAAAGTAAGTTTTGGTGAAATTTTAAGAAAATAACAGTAAAGAAAACATAGTTCTAGAATTCACAATTATGATATTTTTATAAAAAGTAAATTTTGGTGATTTTTTAAGAAGAAAACAATAAAGAAAACATAGTTCTAGAATTCACAATTATGAGGTGTAAATACCGGTTTAGGCCAAAAACTTTATACAACATATTATTTAAAATAATAAATATAATCAACATTTAAGATATAACGGTTTAGGCCAAAAACTTTATACAACATATTATTTAAAATAGCCGTTCAAAAAAAAACATATTATTTAAAATTAATAAATACAATCAACATTTAATACATAGAATGTTCCTAACTAATTTTTAGTTTATTAAGATTTGTACTAATTATAATCAACATTTAATATATACCGGTTTAGGCCAAAAACTTTATACTACATATTATTTAAAAATAATAAATACAATCAACATTTAATACATAGAATGTTCCTAATTAATTTGTAGTTTATTAAGATTTGTACTAATTTGAGTTTGATCGATGACAACGAGGCTTACCATGGATGTTTTGCCGTTACCTCTCTAAGCTCCTTCATGGGTTCAGGCTCTCTTGGATACACACTTGTTTCAAGAATATACTGCAAAACGTGACCAAAAACTTAAACCGGCCGGTTCTTTCTTATTATTAGTGTTTATTACCATAAAATCGCGATATGCGATCAAGTCGATCGCTAAAAGACTTGAGACGTACCTGATATAGAGCATCACTTTGCAAAAGACTCTTGTGGCCAACCTCTTGGTGCCGGCTCACTTGATCTCCATTAGTTGACTCGGTTTTCGTCTCAACGTTGGTCGACTCGGTTTTCGTCTCTCCGATGGGTGCCATTTTTTGCTCCTTTTTCCGGTCTTTTTTTTTCTTGTAACAGAAGGGAAAGTATTGTGTTTCTTGGATGGGTGGGAAAGCTGAGTTTTCAAGGCAATATAGAGGGGTATATATGGATGTGAAAATCCGGTTCAGACCGGTGACATAAAATGTAGACCGGCCATTAACCCGGTCGGGGGTTGGTGAGTTCTTGTTAGACCCCACTGAGTGGTTCCCCATCAATTCGTTAGTGTTAAGTCACTTCTATGTTTTTCTTGCATGTTAATAAAATTTCTTTTATTGATTTTCTTTATTTGACAAGTGTCAAATACAGGATTGATAATATAATTCAAATAATTTATAATTTTTTTTAAGGGTGACTTTCAATATGTACATGGACCATTGGTCACCGGGTCCCCGTCAATGACGGTTACCCGTCAGCCCAGCATTCTCAGACGCGATGTTCTATCGGGCCCCGGCTGCCGCTTTGACTGACCTTCGCCCGGAAACCATACTGCCCCCACACGAGAGACTCGCTGGGGTAACAACTGGGTAAAACCGGGTTGCCCTCCGGATCGAACCATGCCTCGTAGTTCTTCAATTTTTTGAAACTTTTGTATTTCAAGTAAAAATATTCTTTCCGGTTTTATAACCTCTTGAACAATATTAGTTCCAGGAATCTGTTTTATCTTTGAATCTTTTCTCATGGATTCAAGAAAATTTGGTTTTCCTGTTTGAAAAGCTTTTGTACCCTTTTTAATCAAAATCATTTCTTGATTAAGATGTAAAGATACTTTGTCTAACCATTGAGTGAAAGGTCCATAAAGTCATAAAGTTGACAGAAATTATTTCCAAGAAGTAAATCCATACCTGAGTCATGTTGATAGATAGTAGGAATGGTAAATGGTTCTCCAGAAAAATAGATTATAAGATTTCTACAAACCTTATCTAATTTAATGACTTCTTTGTTAGCAATAATTGCCTTAATATCTTTGGGAGTATTTTCCCATAGATCATCAGGAATTACATGTTTACTGCCGATGACCCTGTGGTCCAGCGGTGGAAAGAGTTTGGTTTCTCCTTGGAGAGCCAGGTTCGATCCCCGTGGTCTGCAGGTGAGGTGTGAGGGTTTACTCCTTAGGGAGGTTCCCGCACGAGGGGTTCCGAGTTCGAGCCTCTGTTGTGGCACCGCTGGAATACATGTGCTCCAGAGGGCGGCCTGGCTCTGCTTCGGTAAGGTGCCCGTCTCGAACCCGGGTGGCTTGCCGTCTCGGTTGCAAGTCGGTAGTAGGTTTCCATCTGATCTGCACTCTTCAAAAAAAGGAATTACATGTTTACTTGCTAAACAAAGACTTGCCCCTGTATATACATAACAATGTAGAGCAATTATTTTATATCCTTTGAAAAAGATTTTCCTTTGATATAAATTGAATTTAGATTAGTTATATTTGAATATGCTAATTCAAAACTGTCACAGCCCTTGACCCCACCCTGGGAGCGGGAGCCGTGAACCAGTCAGATAATATCGGTGTTTATTAATTATGCAGCGAAAAAAATTTCATCAGGATCGTAGTTAGGAAATGATTACAGAGTTTGTAAAACACCGAACTTTTAATATTAAATAAATGGGCTAAAACCCATATTCCATTCAATTGTTTTTATAGGGATAAACCCAAATAATTAAAACATAAATTTCTTCTTTTATTCAGGTATTTATACCCACTTTATTTAAGCCTTCAGTGCTCTATAGCTGGCTTCTACTATCTTTACATCAAGTTACCTGAAACGTGTTTTGAAAACATTTTATTAGTAATAAATACTGGCGAGTTCATTCCATTTTTATAAAATATATTGTTATACTTTACAGCATTAAGGGTTTTTATATTTGTTTATATTTACCCAACTCAATCATTATTGGTCACATGGTGGCAGATCCGATGTGACGGTGATCATATCACCCATTAGCTCACTTTCGTCCAATAGTGAATTTATCAAGTAATCATATTTTACTATTATTCAAATTATCTGTCACTAGGCGATTCCTGTGACGGTGGTCAAATCACTGTTGATCATTCTTTCAACTAGTGACTCTAGTCATATCACTGTTGATTATTCTTTCAACTAGTGACTCTGGTCATAACACTGTTGATCATTCTCTCAACTAGTGACTCTGGTCATAACACTGTTGATCATTCTCTCAACTAGTGCCTTTGGTCATGTCACTATTGATCATTCTCTCAACTAGTGACTCTGAACTTAGTAGTGTCCCATGACATTACTGTTTTGGTCAAAAATCAAGCAATGACAATGTAACCAAACTTTCTGTTGTGAGGTATGATGCTTGAATTGATGAACAACAATAAGGATCACTATGAAATGAAATGAACAAGTGACACAAAGATTTATACGAGGAAAAAACCCTTGATCAATGAATGATCTCCGGCATAAAAAACCTCGGGTGATGGAAACTACCGATCACCAACTCAAATTAAACAGGAAAATGTGTTACAACTTCGGATGATAGCGAGCTAAGTACAAGGATCACTATAGTGTATCGTGTAGAAATGTATGAAAAATGCTAAGTCTTTTGCCGAGAGCTGGTGAGTGCAGTTGTACGAGTGTGTGTGGCCAAAAATAGCCAAGTGTTTTTCTAACTAGCTCGCTACCCCCTTTAAAAATAGAAAATATCTACTCTAACTAACACTCCGCAAATGGTGCAAGTCCTCCACGACTCCATAACGTCCATTTCTGGCCAAGCACGTGCGGAATAGACTTAGAATATTCTCCAGGAATATCGCCAAGACCAAGTCCAAGTTGATACTCCTGCAAAACAATTACGAATTCAAAGTAGACAATCGTTAGTACAAGGATCCTTATAGTGATCCATGATCCTGATCCTGCAACACTTTTGAGGATCACTACTTCAGACAGAATTGAGGATCACTAAACCCAACAGTAAATAAGGATCACTGATCATTTAGAAATCCACCCCTAACAATTGCCCCCAAAATATAAGGAGTAATTATATAAATAAATGAGTTATATTTTGTTCTTATCCGTAACGAATTAATCAGATAACTAGCCGTTGGATTCGGACTAGCCGTTACGATCATGACGTCACTGAGGTGATTATCCTGTAGAATCATCATTATAAAGAGGAGTTAGAGATAGGGATCAATCAGCATTCAAATTTAAGAGAACTCCCTTTAAATTCTCATCTGACGATCAAGTAGGTAACTCTTTTCCTTTTCTTCTTTTACGTTTTCTTCCTCTGTTCATCTTTCTTCACCTTCTTCAAATTAAGATGATGCTGAGATCCTCACCAGCCAAGGATCATAAGAAGGAAAGTCCTCTCAAGAGCCAGGGGATCATTGAAGATTCGGTGAAAGAAATATGTTGTTTCTCTGATCCACAAATAGACAGAATTCGCCACTGTTTCCCGGCGAACACCATTTTCAAACCATTTGATCCCTCCGTTTTAAGCGATTATGTCTCTGAAACTTGGGTAGCCTTCCCAGTCACACCTTTCACAATAGGATACACCTATCCTTTTCCAGCCTTTACCCAATCCTTTTTCTCCCTTACCGGCATCTCCTACATCCAGGCTATGCCGATGATCTGGAGGGTCTTATATACCCTTGAAAGGATCATCGAGCAGGAAGGGATTGACCTAGGAATGTCAGAGTTGGCTGAGATGTATGATCTCACAACGTTTGGATCCCACCGATATTTATTCAAGCGTAAACCCGGAGAAGAACATCCCATCTTTAAAGCTACTAAAAATGATACCAACTGGAAATGGCGGTTCTTCTTCGTCAGAAGGGATTCTATCCCGGATGAAAAGGATCTGCCAAGGAAATGGAGCACTCATGGTAGGATAGGAGGATCCTTAGAAGGATCACTAAGTAAGCTCATTTCTGATAATGATTACTAATATGCTTTTGTTTCTTTTGTACAGCTATCACATTCTCGCATATTATTCCTTCAGCTGCCACCAAGGGGAGACTAGCTGCTTTTAGAAAACTTGATCCTGCCACGAGATCATTCAAAACAAACACCCAGGATTCTCAAGAGGTATCCTCAGGCTCTGTCACCATGTCAAGTAAGTATCCTATTCTTTTTGTATTCAAATGTTTAAATAAATAGTTATATATGAATAGAATAAGGACACTTATCTGTTTTGGGTGTGTAGGCGCTGGAAAGTCATCAAGATCTGCTTCCAAATTTAGTGTCACTGAGCTTGACACCGTCCGAACCAAGAAAAAATCTGCTGCTAGCCCCTCCGTTGTAATCCCCAAAGCTACCACTTCAAAGGAAAGAGGTGGAAAGAAGAGAAAGACTTCCGAAGCTGACAACCTACAAGGCCTGCCTCTAATCCGCCATCAATTCCTCGAGTACTTCAATGATGTAAGGATCACTGACTCAGCTTAGTTACCCTATCCACTTGAGGATCACTTAATTCTAATCTTTGCATTGTCTTCTTTGTAGAAATTTGCTGAGATAGAGGACTATGTTGGGAATGTTGAGGAGCTTGAGGAGAAGCATTCTGACCTCCAAAAGGTTGCGGTGCTCAAGGATCACAAAATTGCTTCCCTTGAAAAGGATCTCCTTGATGCCAAAGCTCAGACAGCTGCTATTCCGATCAACTTCGATTATGAAAAGCACGAGATCACAGAGGATGCCAAGGTCTCCGCTGCCATTGCCAGTACAAGACCAAACTACAGATGGCTCAAGAAGCTCAGGATCCTGCCTTTGATAGGAGCAGCTGGGATGTGGAAGGCTGGAAGGCTAGGCTGGCTGAATTGGAGGATGAGGATGAGGCTGATGAGGTTCTGGCAATTGAGGCTAGTGGTAGTGGCAAGGATCATGTAAAGGATACTGGAGCTGGAGGGGATGATGATGATGCAGCGAAGGTGTAGGCTGCTTGAATGGGCGATGAAGGACATTTCTAGACGTAGCCGGAGCCCATTTTTTAGTTTGGTTATGGTTTTTTGTTTTGATGATGTTTTGATAAACAATGGTTGGTCTGTACTTGAACAATAGTAATTAGGGTTGAGGATCATGGATGATCCTTTGAACAATAGGTAGGATTACAAATGGTGGAAGGATCCTTTGTTTGGGGGATGAAGCCATTGTGATCCTGCCGTCTTTAATTTCCTGCACTTGTTAGACCTATGAACAATGGACACCCTTTGCCAACCCATGTGGACGGGCCATGTTTTGCTGGTAGAAACGTGGGTTGGCAATTTTGACAACCTTAAAAGGGTTTAAGCTTTTGTGAATAAAATGACTTTAACTTTTTGGCTATATCCTGTGTTGATATCCTTATGGTTATTTTATTTTTCAATCTATTGTGACGTTCATGTTGTTTAAACTTATCAAGTAAAAAATTTAAAAAATATCCCTTAAGAGTTAAGGATATGATCAAGGATCACATAAAAAATAGCTTAAGGATCATAAGTTCAGTTGTCAAAGGATAAGTGTCACTTAAATACATAATGAATAAAATCAAAACAATTAAGGATTATACCTGAGAATCCAAGTTAGGATCCTATCCTTTAACACTTAAAATTAGGATAACCCAAGATACTAACCTTAATTCAAATTAAGGATCAAGAATCCTTGGTCATTTATCTTCACAAACCTGAAATAAGATATTACTTGGGACTGAGCCAATATAAGATGAATGTTAGTAACTGGGGACAAGCCCAACAATTCTGGGGACAAGCCCAAAGGATAACTAGGGACAAGCCCAAAGGATAACTGGGGACAAGCCCAAAGGATCGTATGTAAACTGGAGTATGGCCCTCACTGGCGACTATCCAAACTTAGTGACATGAAAATGCCAAAACCTTAGCTAACGTGAAAACATTAGAAACCTTAGGAATGGATGTATGGTACGTCTACCATTATACGTAGGATCCTGAATATAGCCAGTACAATGAAATTGTCAGCCCCTAAAGCGGGTACTGGTCCCATTGCCATGAACTATACCAGGATCATCGTGCGCTACTGGCGAAACTGGGGACATGCCCAAACTGGGGACTAGCCCAAATAACTGGATACTTCTGTGGATACTCAATCCTTAGTTAAGGATACATGAACCTTCAAAACTCAGAATCAAGTAAAAGGAGGATAAAGGACGCAGGATCCTTATCCTTGTAAGGGAATAAAAAGAATGAAATAGTTTGAGATTGGAATGTTACCAGAAAGAGGATCATCTGTCAGTGGGGATCCTTCAAGGATACTTGTCTGGTAAGGATCACGGATCATGATCACATGAAATATTTCTTCAAATGGACAGCATTCCAAGCTCTTGGTAGCAAATCACCTTCCATTGTTAGCAATCGATATGCCCCCTTTCCTGCTTCAGCTTCAATCAATTAGGGGCCTTCCCACTTTGGTGCTAGCTTTCCATCAGCAGGATTGGTGGTGTTTTGAAATGCTTTCCTTAATACCATATCCCCAACTTGGAATTTCCTGAGCCTGGCATTTTTGTTGTAAGCTCCAGACATCCTTTGTTGATAACTGGCCATTCTTATCCTTGCTAAATCCCTTATTTCTTCTATAGTATCCAAGTCTTGAATCAAGTTTTCAGCATTTTCTTCAGGATCACGAATGCTTGTTCTTGCAGTTGGAACCACCATCTCTGTAGGGATCACTGATTCTGCCCCAAATACCAAAGAAAATGGAGTTTGGCCTTTAGCATTCTTGGGAGTTGTCCTATCAGCCCAAAGCACATAAGGTAGTTCTTCTGCCCATTTTCCTTTCTTGGATCCAAGCTTCTTCTTCAAATTGTTGATGATGATCTTGTTGGATGACTCTGCCTGACCATTAGCTTGTGGATGGACTGGTGTTGATGTTATCATCTTAATCCCCCAATTGTCACAAAAGTTAGTGGTTCTATTCCCAATAAATTGGGATCCATTATCACAAATAATCTCAGAAGGGATACCAAATCTAGTAATAATGTTTCTTTTAATAAAGGATATAACTTCCTTTTCTCTGACTTGAGCAAAGGCTTCAGCCTCTATCCACTTAGAGAAGTAATCAGTCATAGCAAGCATGAATACTTTTCCACCAGGTGCCTTAGGAAGCTTTCCAACTATATCCATTCCCCATCTCATGAATGGCCAAGAAGAGGATATAGGATGCAAGAGCTCTGCTGGTTGGTGAAGGATATTACTATGCCTCTGACAAGGATCACACTTCTTGGCATACTCCACAGCATCCTTCTTCATAGTGGGCCAATAGTATCCTGTCCTCAGGATCCTTGAGAATAATGCCCTGCCCCCAGTGTGGTTTCCACAATCTCCTTCATGGAAATCCTTTAGGACTTCTTGAATTTCAGGATCCTCAATGCATCTTAAATATGGTCCTGCAAGAGATCGTTTATACAACATATTATTTAATATTGTAAATTGAGATACCTTAATTTTGAAAGCCCTTGGGTTTTCTCCTGTAGGAATTTTTCCATGTTGTATGTATCTCATGATTGGGAGTATCCATGATCCTGAATGAGATTGGGTATCATCACTAGGGATGATTGTAGAATCTTCTCCTATCTCCATAGCTACATGATCCTTGATAGCAGGGGTCAGGATATGGATAATAGGGATCTTGATATCCTCAGGAATCTTCAAAGATGATCCTAGATTGGCTAATGCATCAGCTTCTGCATTCTCTTCCCTTGGTACCTGTGTCAAACTAAAGGATACAAAAGAGAGTGCCAATTCTTTGAATATCTCCAAATATTTGATTAGCTTTTCACCTTTAACAGCATAGGATCCATTAAAGTGATTAGTGATCAATAAAGAATCTACATGTACCTCAAGATACCTGATCCTCATGTGCTTTGCAATTTGCAAACCAGCTATCAAGGCTTCATATTCAGCCTCATTGTTGGTAGTTTGAAATTCACAAGCTATGGAGTGGGGTATTATGTCCTCCTGTGGCGATTTTAGTAGTATTCCAAGCCCTGTTCCATTTACATTGGAGGATCCATCAGTGAACAGTATCCAAGGATCCTTGGTTTCTTCAAGCTGTTGGACTTCTAGTTCAGCCTCCTTTTGCAAATCACTACTAAAATCTGCCACAAAGTCAGCTAAGGCTTGGGATTTGATGGCAGTCCTTGGTTCATATCTTATATCATATGCACTCAACTTCACTGCCCACTTAGCCATCCTTCCTGACATTTCAGGTTTCCTGAGAACATTCTTAATTGGGAAATTAGTTTTAACAATAATGGCATGAGTCTCAAAATAATGTCTTAATTTAGTAGATGCCATAATTAATGCAAGGATAAGTTTTTCTAAATGTGAATACCTGGATTCAGCATCAAGTAAGCTCTTACTTACATAATAAATAGGATGTTGTGTACCTTGGTGATCCTTAACAAGGACCGCACTTACTGCTTTTGAGGATACCGCCAAGTATAAGGATAACACATCTCCCTTTTCTGGTTTCATCAAGGCTGGGGCTGAGGATAGGTAATCCTTAAGAGCTTTAAGGGCACTTTCATGCTTCTCAATCCATTCAAATTTCTTGTTCTTCCTCAGGATGTCATAGAACTCCTTGCACTTTTCTGAGGATTTGGATATGAATCTGTTCAAGGCTGCGATCCTGCCAGTCAACCTTTGCACATCCTTAGCATTGGCAGGAGATTTGATATTCACAATAGCCTTAATTTGCTCTGGACTTGCTTCAATGCCCCTCTTTGTCACCATATATCCTAAGAATTTACCTGCCTTTACACCAAAATGACACTTAGAAGGTGTTTTGGTCAAAAAATCTGATGAGGATAATGCAACCAAACTCTCTGTTACGGGGTATGATGCTTGAATTACTTTGTAGCAATAAGGATCACTATGAAAAATAAATAACAAGTGACACAAGGTTTATACGGGGAAAAAGCCCTTGATCAAGAGTTGATCTCCGGCACAAAAAACCCCGGGTGATGGAAACTACCGATCACCAAGCTTAAATAAATCAGTAAATGTTTACAACTTCGGATAGTAACGAGCTAGGTACAAGGATCACTAGTGTGAAATGTGTAAAAGTGAGCGAAAACTGTTAAGTGTTTGCCGAAAGCTTTAAGAGTGCGATTGTATGAGAGTGTGTGTAGCTGAAAATGGCTAAGTCCTCTAATTACTAGCTCGTCACCCCTTTAAAAATAGAAGTTCACTACGCTAACAAACTATCCGACTTTTGTGCCAAGCTCCCACGTTCTCCACAACGTCCATTTTCAGTCAAACGTGTGCGAAATACCCGTGGAATATTCCATAGTAACGTTGCCAAGACCAAGTCAAGCTTGTTACTCCTGCAAAATAATACGAAACACAAACAAACAATCGTTAGTATGAGGATCCTTAAGGTGATCCATGATCCTGATCCTGAAGCTCTTCTGAGGATCACTATCTGTCACAGAAGTAAGGATCATTAATTAGGATAACAAGTAAGGATCACTAATTGTTAGAAAATCCTCCCCTAACAATTGCCCCCAAAATATAAGGAGTGATATGTAAAATGAACGAATTATATTTTCTTGATCTTATCCGCAACTAACTATCGTAAATATAGCCGTTGATGTAGAACTATCCGTTGCAACTATGACGTCACAGAAGTGACAACCCTGCACAATCATGATTATAAATAGGAGATATAGATAGGATCGTTTGCATTTAAATTTCAGAAATACTCCCTTTATAACTGCATCCGAAGATAAACAGGTATTCTCTCTTCATCTTCTTCCTTCTTTTGCTCTGTTTTCCGTCTCTTTCCCTCATTCTGTCAAAGATGTTGCTCCGGAACTCCCCAGCTAAGGATCACCCGAAAAACAGCCCACTGAAGAGCCAGGGGATCATCGAAGATTCCATAAAAGAACGCTGCTGTTTCACCGATCCCCAGATTGATAGGATCCGCCACTGTTTCCCGGCGAACACCGTGTTTAAATCTTTTGATCCCAATGCCCTGAGTGATCATATTTCCGACAACTGGGTTGCTTTTCCTGTCACTCCGTTCACCATAGGCTATAGATATCCTTTTCCAGCCTTCACCCAATCTTTCTTTTCCCTAACCGTCATCTCTTATATCCAAGCCATGCCGATGATATGGAGGGTTTTGTATACCCTGGAAAGGATCATCGAGCAGGAAGGGATAGACCTAGGAATGTCAGAGCTGGGAGAGCTGTATGATCTTACTACCTTTGGTTCCCATCGTTATTTGTTCAAACGTAAACCTGGTGAGGAACACCCGATCTTCAAAGCTACCAAGAATGATGCTAACTGGAAGCGGCGTTTCTTTTTCGTCAAGAGAGATTATATCTCTGACGGGAAGGATTTACCCAGGAAATGGGCTACCCATGGTAGGATGGAGGATCCTGAGAAGGATCACCAGAGAACTTTCTTTTGATATAAGGATCACTTATATACTTTTGCTTTCTTGTTATGCAGCTATCACCGTTTCACACCTCAGACTATCTCCTGCTGCCAAAGAGAGACTCGACACTTTCAAAAGACTTGATCCAGAAACAAGAACTTTCAAGACAACCACCCAGGATTCTCAGGAGGTATCCTCAAGATCTGTCACGATGTCAAGTAAGTATCTTTGTTTAAAAATTTAAATAAATAGTGAAATATAAGTGAAGTAAAGATACTTATCTTGTTTTGGTTGTGTAGGTGCTGGAAAATCCACCAAGTCTGCTTCAAAGTTCAATGTCACCGATCTCACCACCGTCAGATCCTCCAAAAGAAAGGCTCCTACCAGCCCGACAGCTTCAGTCCCCAAGCCACCCCTCAAAGGAAAGGGAATCAAGAAGAGAAAGGCCTCCGAGGCTGAGGATCTGCAGGGTCTGCCTCTGATTCGCCACCAACTCCTCGAGTACTTCAACGATGTAAGGATCACTGTCTCTGCTCGTATATCCTGCTGACATATCCTGCTGATTTGAGGATCACTTGGTCCTGACCTTATCTTTTATCCCTTTTGCAGAAATTCGCTGAGATTGAGGACTATGTTGGCCACGTTGAGGATCAAGATAGGAAGATTGCCGACCTCCAACAGGTTGCATTGCTAAAGGACCTCAAAAATGCTGATCTTCAGAAGGAACTCCAAGATGCCAAGACTAAGACGGCTAAAATTCTGATCGACCTTGACTATGAAAAGCATGATCTCATAGAAGGTGCAAAGGTCTCTGCTGCCATCACAATGTATCAGACAAAACTAAAGATGGCCCAGGAAGCTCAAGATCCTAACTTCGACAGAAGCAGCTGGGATGTTGAGGACTGGAAAGCAAGGTTGGCTGATCTTGAAGATGATGAAGAGGCTGAGGAGGTTTTGGCGATCGAGGCTGGAGGCAAGGGTGAAGGTGGTGAAGCAAGTGGAGCCGGAGGTGGTAATGCAGAGAAGGTTTAGGCTGCATGATTGGGCGATGATGGAAATTTCTAGACATAGCCGGAGCCCAATTTTTTTTAGTTTGATGGTTGTTTTGTTGAACAATTTGATGGTTTGTACCGAACAATAGTTTTTAGGATTAAGGATCATGTATGATCCTTTGGACAATAGGCAGGATTGCAAATGGTGGAGGGATCCTCTGTTTGGGGGATGAAGCCATTGTGATCATGCCGCCTTTATATTCCTGCACTACTTTGAACCTATTATCATGGACACCCTTTACCTACCCCAGCGGACGGGCCACGTATTGCTGGTAGATGCTCGGGGTAGGTAATTTTGACAACCTTTTAAGGGTTAAGCTTTTGTTAATAAATAAAACCTTAATCTTTTGTCGCTTATCTTGTATTGTTATCCTTTTTGTCTCTCTAATTCTCAATTGTTTTGATGTACACTTATTGAATAAACAATTTTGAATAAGTCAGATTGAAAATATTTAGGACATGATCCATGATCAAATATCCTATAGTTAAAGAATCCCAAAAAGTGATATATTTTAAGGATCACAAGTTTAGTTGTCAAATTTTAAGGGTTATTCAAATAAACAATGAATAGAATTAAAAATAGTTAAGGATCATACCTGAGGATCCAAGTTAGGATCCTAACCATAATCAGGATAACTATAAAATAAACCTTAGAGAGAAGTAAGGATCAAGGATCCCTAGTTGCTTATCTTCAAGGACCTGAAATAGAGCATAACTTGGGACTAAGCCAATATAAGATAAGAGTTAGCAACTGGGGACAAGCCCAAGGATAACTAGGGACAAGCCCAAGGATAACTGGGGACAAGCCCAAGGATAACTGGGGACAAGCCCAAGGATCGTATGTAAACTGGAGTATGGCCCTAACTGGCGACTATCCAAACTTAGTGACATGAAAATGCCAAAACCTTAGCTAACGTGAAAACGTTAGAAACCTTAGGAACAGATGTATGGTACGTCTACCATTATACGTAGGATCCTAGGTATAGCCAGTACAATGGAATTATCAGCCCCTAAAGCGAGTACTGGTCCCACTGCCTTGAACTATACCAGGATCATCATGCGCTACAGGCGGAACTGGGGTCAAGCCCAAATAACTGGGGTTAAACCCAAGGAACGGATTGCTTCTGCAGATAACCAATATTTTGCTAAGGATACCTGAACTTTCAAAACTTAAAATCACGTGAGAGATGGATAAAGGACACATGATCCTTATCCTTATATGAGAAAATAAAGAAATGTAATAGTTCAAGATTAGGATATTACCAAAGTAAGGATCACCGATACTTTAAGGATCCTTCAAGGATACCCCTAACGTAAGGATCATCTGTGCGATGAGGATCCTGCTCACATGAAATATTTCTTCAAGTGGACAGCATTCCAAGCTCTTGGTAGCAAATCACCTTCCATGGTTAGCAATCTATATGCCCCCTTTCCTGCTTCAGCTTCAATCAAATAAGGGCCTTCCCATTTTGGAGCCAATTTTCCATCAGCAGGATTGGTGGTATTCTGAAATGCTTTCCTTAATACCATATCTCCAACTTGAAACTTCCTGATCCTGACATTTTTGTTGTAAGCACCAGCCATTCTTTGCTGATAACTGGCCATCCTTATCCTAGGCAGATCCCTGATTTCTTCAATAGTATCCAGGTCTTGAGCCAAGTTCTCATCATTTTCCTCAGGATCACGGGTACTTGTTCTAGCAGTTGGAACCACCATTTCTGTTGGGATCACTGATTCTGCCCCAAATACCAAAGAGAATGGCGTTTGACCGGTAGCATTCTTAGGGGTTGTCCTATCAGCCCAAAGCACATAAGGTAGTTCTTCTGCCCATTTCCCTTTCTTGGATCCAAGCTTCTTCTTCAAATTGTTGATGATGATCTTGTTGGATGATTCTGCTTGACCATTAGCTTGTGGGTGGACTGGTGTTGATGTTATCATCTTAATCCCCCAGCTATCACAAAAGTTAGTGGTTCTGCCCCCAATGAATTGGGAACCATTATCACATATAATTTCAGAAGGAATACCGAATCTAGTTATAATATTTCTTTTAATGAAGGATATAACTTCCTTTTCTCTGATTTGGGCAAAAGCTTCAGCCTCTATCCACTTGGAGAAGTAATCAGTCATAGCAAGCATAAATACTTTTCCACCAGGTGCCTTAGGGAGCTTACCAACTATATCCATACCCCATCTCATAAATGGCCAAGAGGAGGATATCGGATGCAAAAATTTAGCTGGTTGATGAAGGATATTGCTGTGTCTCTGACAAGGATCACATCTCTTAGCATACTCCACAGCATCTCTCTTCATAGTTGGCCAGTAGTATCCTGTCCTCAGGATCCTTGAGAATAATGCCCTGCCCCCAGTGTGGTTTCCACAATCTCCTTCATGGAAGTCTTTTAAAACTTCTTGGATTTCAGGATCCTCAATGCATCTTAAGTATGGTCCTGCAAGAGATCGTCTATACAACATATTATTTAAAATTGTGAATTGAGATACCTTAATTTTGAAAGCCCTAGGGTTTTCTCCTGTAGGAATCTCTCCATGTTGTAAGTATCTCATGATTGGTGAGATCCATGATCCTGATCCTGAATGGGATTGAGTATCCTCACTAGGGATAATTGCAGAATTCTTTCCTATCTCCATAGCCACCTGATCCTTGATAGCCGGGGTCAGGATATGGATAATAGGGATCTTGATATCCTCCGGGATCTTCAAAGATGATCCTAAGTTAGCCAATGCATCAGCTTCTGTATTTTCTTCCCTTGGTACTTGTGTCAAACTAAAGGAAACAAAGGAGAGTGCCAATTCTTTGACTATCTCTGAATATTTGGTTAGCTTTTCACCTTTAACAGCATAGGATCCATTAAAGTGGTTTGTAATTAACAACGAATCTACATGTACCTCAAGATACCTGATCCCCATATGCTTAGCAATTTGCAAACCAGCAATTAAGGCTTCATATTCAGCCTCATTGTTAGTGGTTTGGAACTCACAAGCTATAGAGTGGGGTATTATATCCCCCCTGTGGCGATTTTAGTAGTATTCCAAGCCCTGTGCCTTTGACATTTGAGGATCCATCAGTATAGAGTATCCAAGGATCCTTGGTCTCCTCTAGCTGCTGGACTTCTAACTCAGCATCTTTTTGTAAATCACTACTGAAATCAGCCACAAAGTCAGCTAATGCTTGGGATTTGATGGCTGTCCTAGGCTCATATCTTATATCATAGGCACTAAGCTTCACTGCCCACTTAGCCATCCTTCCTGACATCTCTGGTTTCCTGAGGACGTTCTTAATTGGAAAATTAGTTTTAACAACAATAACATGAGTTTCAAAATAATGTCTCAACTTAGTAGATGCCATAATTAATGCAAGAATAAGCTTTTCAAGGTGTGAATACCTGGATTCGGCATCAAGTAAACTTTTACTTACATAATAGACAGGATGTTGTGTACCTTCATGATCCTTAACAAGGACTGCACTTACTGCTTTTGAGGATACTGCAAGATACAAGGATAGCACATCACCTTTTTCTGGTTTCATCAAGGCCGGGGCTGAGGATAGGTAATCTTTGAGAGCTCTTAAGGCATTTTCATGCTTCTCAGTCCACTCAAATTTTTGGTTCTTCCTTAGGATATCATAGAATTCTTTGCACTTCTCTGAGGATTTGGATATAAATCTGTTCAAAGCTGTTATCCTGCCTGTTAGCCTTTGGACATCCTTAGCATTGGCCGGAGATTTGATGTTCACTATTGCTTTGATTTGTTCTGGACTGGCTTCAATGCCTCTCTTGGTCACCATGTATCCTAAGAATTTGCCTGCTTTAACACCAAAGTGACATTTTGAAGGATTAAGTTTCATATTATATTTATCAAGGATATTGAATGCTTCCTCCAAGTCTCTTAGGTGATCCTCAGCCTTTATTGATTTTACCACCATATCGTCTATGTAAACCTCCATAGTTTGTCCAATCTGATCCTTGAACATCATATTCACTAGCCTTTGATAAGTTGCACCTGCATTTCTTAGTCCGAATGGCATAGCAATATAGCAGTATATACCAGTTGGAGTCATGAAGGTTGTATCCTCTTGATCGGATGGTTCCATTTGGATTTGTTGAATCCAGATGAAGCATCCATAAAAGTTAACAGTTCATGACCCGCAGTTGCATCCACCATGGAGTCAATGTGGGGTAATGGGAAAGGATCCTTGGAACATGCCTTATTTAAATCTGTGAAATCGACACATACCCTCCACTTTCCATTTTTCTTTTGAACAACAACCACATTGGCCAACCATCTTGGATACTTGACCTCTCTAATCATACATGCCCGGAGTAATTTCTCTACCTCTTCCTGGATAATGGCATTTCTTTCTGGTGCAAACTTTCTTCTCCTTTGATGGATTGGTTTGAAGGACCTATCAATGCCAAGTTTTTGAGTGATTACATCTTTAGATATACCTGTCATGTCTTCGTGTTTCCATGCAAAGGTAGTCTTTCTCCTTTTGAGGAAGGATACGAGGTCTTCTTTCATTTTGCCAAGGATCCCTGATCCGATATAGACTTTGGATTCAGGATCATGAGGATCCATGAGGATTTCTAGCACATCCTGCTCTCTTGCCTCCAAGACATCCCTTGGAGGATACTTTGATTGCTATTGCTCCCTTGACTTCGAGGCTGGTTTCATCGATGAAGTATAGCAATTCTTAGCCTCCTGCTGATCACTATCAATCTTGACTATTCCCCAAGGACTAGGGAGCTTCACACATTGATGGTAAGTAGATGGGACCGCCTTCATATCGTGTATCCAGGGCCTGCCAAGGATAACATTACAACAAGATAAACAGTCAATAACACAAAATTTTTGATAAGAGTGTAGGCCTTCGATGTATATTGGGAGCTTAATGTCCCCCAGGGTATTCTTAGTTTCACCACTAAATCCCACGAGCACGGAGGATCTTGGTATGATATCTGATTCAGGGATACCCATCTTCTTTAGAACATCAAGCTGGATAATGTTTACTGAGCTTCCTCCGTCTATAAGGATCCTGCGGACAAAATGGTTAGAAATGAAAAGAGTAATAACTAAACCATCGTGATGAGGATCCTGGATATCAACACGATCATCCTCATCAAAGGTTATGACTTTTCCTTCGGAGACACTTGATGTTCGAACGGGTCTTTCTCCATTATCCATTTTAGTTTCCTTTGCATGCCTTTTAGCTGCTGAGAAGGATGTGCCACAAATGTCTGATCCTCCAGAAATAAAGTTTATTACTTGTGCATCTGCTGGAGGGGCCGGAGCTTTCTCAGGGATCCTTTCAGGATCCTGAGTCCTTGACTTTTTTCTACCCAACAATTCTTTTAGATGTCCCTTGCTCAACAAGTATCCAATTTCCTTTCTTAGTGCAATGCATTCTTCTGTAAGATGCCCAAAATCTTCATGGTATGCACACCACTTTGATTTATCTTTGGTTGCAGCTGGTCTGTCATTTTTTCTGGGCCATCTGGCTTTATCACCTAGATTCTGCATCGCAAGGATTAGTTCATTGTTATCAACAGAAAAACAATATTCAGAAATTGGAGGATAATCCTCATCATCCTCTTCTTGATCAACAGCATGCACGTTCTGGTTATCAGATCTGTTATAGGATCTGAACTTGTTGTTCCTGAATGAGCATCCTTGCTTATCTTGCTTTGAGGATCCTGCTAACCTCTCCTGGATCCTTTTGTCATCCTCTAGCCGGATGAACCTAAGTGCCCGGGTTCTTACCTCATCTAGGTTCCTGCATGGTGTCATAACGAGATCATCATAGAACAATGAATCCCTAAGCAATCCCATTTTGAAGGCCTCAACAGCCGTGGCTATATCCAAGTTGGGAATGTCTAATGATTCATTACTGAATTTGGTGATATAATCCCTTAATGATTCATTATGACCCTGGGTTATCCTATATAGATCACTAGTTAATCGTTCAAATTTTCTACTATAAGAAAACTAATTATTAAATAGGTTAACTAGATTAGCAAATGAGGTAATAGAGTAGGGGGAAGACTTAGCAGCCATTTGAGAGCTGATCCAGTAAGAGTGGATCTGAATCCCTTGCACAGGCATGCTTCCTTCAACCTTTCTGGGATTGGATTGATCTCCATCCTCTCCCTGTATTGTGCTATGTGTTCTTCAGGATCCGTCGAACCATCATACAGCTTCATGGTTGGCACATGGAACCTCTTGGGTATCTCAGCATCACAGATTGGTGGTGCAAAACGAGATATCTTGTGGCTCCCATCTGCAATCTCTGGGATAGGTTTGACCACTCCTGGAACACTTGATATCATATCCTTCAACTTTTGCAACTCTTTGGCCATGGCGTGGTTGATACCTGGACCCTGCATAAGGCCATGATTAGTAGTATAAGAATTATTAAAAGTGTTACCTCCCATTGGATTCAAATTAGGAAGAATGGATGTTAATCCATATTGTTGGGGCTCTGGAATGATTGAAGGACCAGTAGAAGCAATTGTCTGCATCGGAATAAAATCTCCCTGGTGGACATCTGAACTTCCTGTTTGCAAACTCCTCAAGGATCCTGGCATCTGGAAGGATCCTTGAAACTGGGACGATCCTGGAACAAAGGAGGATCCTTGAACCTGGGATGATCCTGGAATAAAGGAGGATCCTTGAACCTGGGACGATCCTGGAACAAAGGAGGATCCTTGAACCTGGGATGATCCTAGAACGAAGGAGGATCCTTGAACCTGGGATGATCCTGGAACAAAGGAGGATCCTTGAACCTGGAATGATCCTGGAACAAAGGAAGATCCTTGAATCTGCTGCGCTCCTGAGTATCCTCCTGAATTCATGAAGGATCCCATATGCTGAGGATAGGATCCTGCTGGCTGGAAATATAAACCTGATGCCTGGGTCACTGTTGTTGTTCCGTAGTGCACTCCTTTTGGTCCACCCATATATTGAACATCTGGAACCACTGATGGCTGAGAAGTAATCACCGGAGTATCAAAATTCAAAGATCTGGGCACCAGTGGGGAATGATCCTCTGCCGTTTTCTTTTGTTTCTTGAGATCTCTGATTTCTTTGAGAATCCTTTCATTGGTCTTATCCTGTTGCTGTATATGATCCTTCATCTGCAAAATCAAAGTAAACATGTCACTAGTAGTGGGAGTGTAAGAAGCAGAAGAAGTTGGAGGTTTGGAGAAAATGGGAGTTGGTTTCTTCTCGGCATTTTTCTGAGGTCCAGAAGGTGGTGGAGGCAAAGGTGGAATGCCCTGAGATGAATTGACCGCAGACATTGCAGTAGAGGTATTCTTCAATGATGAAGCCATGTATTTGTATGCAATGAACCGGAATGATCACCAACAGAAAAACTTCTTAGGAATGAAGCACCAATTGCCCCACGGTGGGCGCCAAACTGTTTTGGTCAAAAAATCTGATGAGGATAATGCAACCAAACTCTCTGTTATGGGGTATGATGCTTGAATTACTTTGTAGCAATAAGGATCACTATGAAAAATAAATAACAAGTGACACAAGGTTTATACGGGGAAAAAACCCTTGATCAAGAGTTGATCTCCGGCACAAAAAACCCCGGGTGATGGAAACTACCGATCACCAAGCTTAAATAAATCAGTAAATGTTTACAACTTCGGATAGTAACGAGCTAGGTACAAGGATCACTAGTGTGAAATGTGTAAAAGTGAGCGAAAACTGTTAAGTGTTTGCCGAAAGCTTTAAGAGTGCGATTGTATGAGAGTGTGTGTAGCTGAAAATGGCTAAGTCCTCTAATTACTAGCTCGTCACCCCTTTAAAAATAGAAGTTCACTACGCTAACAAACTATCCGACTTTTGTGCCAAGCTCCCACGTTCTCCACAACGTCCATTTTCAGTCAAACGTGTGCGAAATACCCGTGGAATATTCCATAGTAACGTTGCCAAGACCAAGTCAAGCTTGTTACTCCTGCAAAATAATACGAAACACAAACAAACAATCGTTAGTATGAGGATCCTTAAGGTGATCCATGATCCTGATCCTGAAGCTCTTCTGAGGATCGCTATCTGCCACAAAAGTAAGGATCATTAATTAGGATAACAAGTAAGGATCACTAATTGTTAGAAAATCCTCCCCTAACAGAAGGATTAAGTTTCATATTATATTTATCAAGGATATTGAATGCTTCCTCCAAGTGTTTAAGATGATCCTCAGCTTTCTTGGACTTAACCACCATGTCATCAATATAGACTTCCATAGTGTGTCCAATTTGCTCCTTGAACATCATATTGACTAGCCTTTGATAAGTAGCACCTGCATTCCTTAATCCAAATGGCATAGCAATATAACAGTATATACCAGTTGGGGTCAAAAAGGTTGTATCCTCTTGATCGGATGGTTCCATCTGAATTTGTTGAAATCCAGATGAAGCATCCATAAAAGTTAACAACTCATGACCCGCGGTAGCATCCACCATGGAGTCAATGTGGGGTAATGGGAAAGGATCCTTGGGACACGCCTTGTTTAAATCTGTAAAATCGACACATACCCTCCACTTTCCATTTTTCTTTTGAACAACAACCACATTGGCTAACCATCTTGGATACTTAACCTCTCTAATCATACCTGCTCGAAGTAGCTTATCTACCTCTTCCTAGATAATAGCATTTCTTTCAGGTGCAAACTTCCTCCTCTTTTGATGAATTGGCTTGAATGACCTCTCAATGCCAAGTTTGTGAGTAATTATATCTTTAGATATACCTGTCATGTCTTCATGTTTCCAGGCAAAGGTGGTTTTCCTTCTTTTGAGAAAGGATACTAGCTCCCGTTCAATATCGCTAAGGATCCCTGACCCTATGAAGATCTTGGATTCAGGATCATCAGGATCCATGAGGATTTCTTTCAAATCCTGTTCTCTTGCCTCCAAGACATCTCTTGAAGGATACTTTAATTGCTATTGCTCCCTTGGTCTTGAGGCTGGTTTCATTGATGAGGTATAGCAATTCTTAGCCTCCTGTTGATCACTCTCAATTTTCACCATTCCCCATGGACTTGGAAGCTTTACACACTGATGATAAGTGGATGGGACTGCCTTCATATCATGTATCCATGGCCTGCCAAGGATAACATTACAACATGATAAGCAATCAATAACACAAAACTTTTGATAAGAATGCAATCCTTCAATATAGATGGGGAGTTTGATGTCCCCCAATGTATTCTTTGTTTCCCCACTGAATCCCACAAGTACTGAGGATCTTGGGATAATATCAGACTCTGGGATATTCATTTTCTTGAGAACATCCAGCTGAATGATGTTCACAGAGCTTCCTCCATCTATAAGGATCCTGCGAACAAAGTGGTTAGAAATAAACAATGTAATTACAAGACCGTCATGATGAGGATCCTGGATGTCAACACGATCATCCTCATCAAAAGTAATGACTTTATCCTGGGTGACAACGGAGGTCCGGACGGGTCTGTCTCCATTATCCATCTTGGTTTCCTTAGCGTGTCTTTTCGCTGCTGAGAAGGATGTACCACAGATGTCTGATCCACCGGATATGAAATTTATGACTTGTGCATCTGCTGGAGGGGCAGGAGCCCTTTCAGGGATCCTTTCAGGATCTTGGGTCCTTGACTTCTTTCGTCCCAAGAGTTCCTTTAAATGCCCCTTGCTCAACAAGTAACCAATTTCCTTTCTAAGTGCAATACACTTTTCAGTGAGATACCCAAAATCCTCATGATATGCACACCACTTGGATTTATCCTTTGTAGCAGCTGGTTTATCACTTTTCCTTGGCCACCTAGCTTTCTCACCTAGATTCTGCATTGCAAGGATTAGTTCATTGTTATCAACAGAAAAACAATATTCAGAAATAGGAGGATAATCCTCATTATCCTCTTCTTGTTCCACTGCGTGCACATTCTGGTTATCAGATCTGTTGTAGGACTTGGATTTGTTGTTCCTGAAGTAGGATCCTTGTTTATCCTGTTTTGAGGATCCTGTCAATCTGTCCTGGATCCTTTTGTCATCCTCTAGGCGGATGAACCTAAGGGCCCTAGTCCTTACTTCATCAAGATTCCTGCAAGGTGTCATAACAAGATCATCATAGAATAATGAATCCCTAAGCAATCCCATTTTAAAGGCTTCTACAGCCGTAGCAATATCCAAATTAGGAATATCTAAGGATTCTTTACTAAACTTAGTGATATAATCTCTAAGTGATTCATTTTGACCTTGTGTTACCCTATATAAATCACTAGTTAATCGTTCAAACTTTCTACTACAAGAGAATTGACTATTGAACAAGTTAACTAAATTAGCAAATGAAGTAATAGAGTAAGGGGGAAGACTTAGCAGCCATTTAAGAGCAGATCCTGTAAGTGTGGATCCAAATCCCTTGCTTAGACATGCTTCTTTCAACCTTTCAGGAATTGGACTGATCTCCATCCTCTCCCTGTACTGAGCTACATGCTCTTCTGGATCCGTTGAACCATCATATAGCTTCATTGATGGTATCTGGAATCTTTTAGGTATCTCAGCATCACATAAAGGTGGTGCAAAACGAGATATCCTATGGCTACCATCCGCAATCTCAGGAATGGGTTTAACCACTCCTGGTACACTGGATAACATATCCTTAAGCTTCTGTAGCTCCCTAGCCATGGCCTGATTGATACCTGTATCCTGCATAAAGCCATGGTTAGTGTTTTATAAATTATTAAAAGTGTTACCTCCCACAGGATTCGAGTTTGGAATTGCGGATGTGAATCCATCTTGTCGAGACTCTGGCATGATTGAAGGACCAGAGGAGGCAATGGTCTGCATTGGTATGAAGTCTCCTTGATGAACGTCCGAGTTCTGAGGCTGCATACTTCTCAAGGATCCTTGATTTTGAAGGAGGTTGGATCCTTAGAATTGAGATGATCCTTGAACCTGAAAGGATCCTGGGACCAGGGAGGATCCTTGAACAAGGGAGAATCCTGGGACCAGAGAGGATCCTAGGACCAAAGAGGATCCTGGGACCTGGGAGGATCCTTGGATCTGGGAGGATCCTTGGACCTGGGAGGATCCTTGGACCTGGGAGGATCCTTGTACTTGGGAGGATCCTTGGACTGCATGCATTCCCACATATCCTCCTGAAGTGAAGTATCCCTGATGCTGAGAGGAGGATCCTGATGGTTGAGTAGAGGATTCCTGAGGCTGAAAGTAAGAGCCAAATGCCTGACTCATTGTTGTTGTTCCATAACGCCTTCCTGGTAGTTCACCCAAGTATTGCACGTCCGGAACTGCTGAGTGTTGGGAAGTTATGACCGGAGTGTCGAAGTTCAGCGACCTTGGAATCAGAGGGGAGTGATCCTCCACTGATTTCTTATGTTTCTTGATTTCATCGATCTCCCGGAGGATCCTTTCGTTGGTTTTATCCTGCTCTTGTGCATGATTCCTCATCTGCAAAATCAGGGCATAAAGATCATTAGCAGTAGGATTAGTTGAAACAGAAGAAGTAGGTGGTTTTTGGAAAATAGGAGTTGGTTTCTTCGCAGCATTCTCAGCATTCTTCTGGGATCCAGAAGGTGGTGGAGGCAAAGGAGGAACGCCTTGTGAAGAACTGAATGAGGGCATCAAACTTGAAGTATTCTTCACTGAGGAAGCCATCTGTTTGGTTGTAGCGAACCGAAATGACCATGAAAATACGAATCTTTCTAGGAATGAAGCACCAATTGCCCCACGGTGGGCGCCAAACTGTTTTGGTCAAAAATCAAGCAATGACAATGTAACCAAACTTTCTGTTGTGATGTATGATGCTTGAATTGATGAACAACAATAAGGATCACTATGAAATGAAATGAACAAGTGACACAAAGATTTATACGAGGAAAAAGCCCTTGATCAATGAATGATCTCCGGCATAAAAAACCTCGGGTGATGGAAACTACCGATCACCAACTCAAATTAAACAGGAAAATGTGTTACAACTTCGGATGATAGCGAGCTAAGTACAAGGATCACTATAGTGTATCGTGTAGAAATGTATGAAAAATGCTAAGTCTTTTGCCGAGAGCTGGTGAGTGCAGTTGTACTAGTGTGTGTGGACAAAAATAGCCAAGTGTTTTTCTAACTAGCTCGCTACCCCCTTTAAAAATAGAAAATATATACTCTAACTAACACTCCGCAAATGGTGCAAGTCATCCACGACTCTATAACGTCCATTTCTGGCCAAGCACGTGCGGAATAGACTTAGAATATTCTCCAGGAATATCGCCAAGACCAAGTCCAAGTTGATACTCCTGCAAAACAATTACGAATTCAAAGTAGACAATCGTTAGTACAAGGATCCTTATAGTGATCCATGATCCTGATCCTACAACACTTCTGAGGATCACTACTTCAGACAGAATTGAGGATCACTAAACCCAACAGTAAATAAGGATCACTGATCATTTAGAAATCCACCCCTAACAATTGCTTTGTCAAGTATATTTTCTATTGCACAAAACCAATTAGCCCGGAAAATGAAATATATCATTTTCTGTCAAATTAATAGCTATAACTTTATCAAATATAATATATTAATAAATAAATTTTAAATTATTTTTTATTATATTAACGTGACTAAGAGTAAAAATATAATCTTAGTATAGTATAATATATTATACTTGACTATTTTATTATGGTATACATTTATGGACTAAACATTATTTTATAATGTTAATTTTGGACACAGAGGCGAAAAATGAAATCTTTGGACTACACTGGCAAAATAACACAACCCACAGGGACTAAAATGGCCTTTAACTATTAAATTAAAGTGGGTTTAACTTAGAAAATTATAAAGCAAAAGGTTGAAGTGTTTTGAGACTAAATAAAGCAGGGTGATTCATTTCCAATTACCTATATATTACCTATATATTAAATTTAGAAGTGAATGAACATTATCTATATATATAATAAAGCAAACCATTGGGGGACACATGTCACCCTATGGTTGATGCCAAATAAGCATCCACCTAAGCATACATGTGGCATATCTCTAAGGCCAGGATTAGAGAGGCTTCTATTGTACGCTTCTGTTACTCTCTCTCTCTCTCTCTCTCTCAATCTTTCAATCATCGTTCCTTTCCTCATTCAAAACCCTAATCTTCGAATCGGCTACTCAGGAGTTCAATCGACCCTGCGCGACAACGTTTAATCAATCTTCAATACTCAATAGTGAACATCGACGGTAATGATTCCTTGATTTGTCTCTTTCAATACCATCACCGAACCTTCAATCGGATCCTTCCTTCATCATTCAAGTTATTTGAAGAGTCTAAACTCGAAGGTAATCGCTATTTTGTTGTTCGATTCTATTATTTTTTCGTTCGATCGGTCTAATATCGATGATGTTTATTGATTTGATATTTAGGTTTTTAATCTGTCTGATATAATGTTCTGTTGGTACCTTTTTAGACAAAGATTTTCATCTTTACGTTTTTTTCGCTACTTGAATGTTATTTAGGGTTTATAATCCACGCTGATGGTTTTTTGGTTCATCATGTGGGCATGCCGATGGTTTTTTGGTTCATCAAGTTGCTGATGGTTTTTTGGTTCAACAATATATTCGGTTTTAAAGTTGATGAGAATATCGCCTTGGCATGGTAGGGTTGCAGGATGACAGTTCATTACCTGCAACCTTCCCTGCAGCCATTGATGGTATCCTTCTTTTCTAGAATCTGAGCCTGTAGGTAGCATATTTACCATAACGAATCTATTTGTTCATGCCATAGATATGTGGACAGCGGCGGAGATAAGTTAGATTTGATGAACCGTTTCTTGATTCTACCGAGTTTTGCACGGTATGTTCTTTGTTTCTTTGTTTCATTTTGCATATTGTTACTAATATGGATCTTGATTCTGGTAGGTTGGAATTTTGAAACTCAAAATGCCGTAGTTAGTTATTCGATCATTGTCGCATTAAACCAAGGCGTTTGTTATCATTGTCGCATTCAAGTCTCCTCTTTTGTTTATCCTCATTGAAATTCAGGTAAGACTTTATTGAAATTCAGGTAAGTCTTTTGTGTAATTGTCAGAATATGAGCGGATCAAGTGGGTCAGATAGTGAGCTAAAATGGATACTTTCTGCAAGGGTAATGAAGATTCAGATTGAATTAACTTGAAACACGTCATTGGTGTAAATAATTTACATTTTACCAAATAATTCGTGTGAAATTTGATTTTAAAAAATGTATTATTTCAATTATAATCTAACATGTTTTTAAATAACATGATTCTGAGCCATTTTAACATGTTTAATAATAGAACAGTTTTCTTATCTTACATATAACCCAAATGACTTATTTATAAGTAAACAGGCCAAATGCGCTACCTCTGTTTTGTACAAAAATTGAAGTGTTTAACAAATCCAGGATACATTAAAATCGAGTCCACCTGAGAATAAACAAATGAAGAAGGCTACAGCCATCGGAATCTCAACATCGATTGTGTTTTATATGATGTGTGGGATGTTGGGATATGCGGCTTTTGGAAACAAAGCACCGGGAAATTTCTTGACTAGGTTCGGGTTTTATGACCCATTTTGGCTGGTCGATCTCGCTAATATTTGCATCGTTGTTCATCTTCTTGGTGCATATCAGGTAACGTAATACCATCAAGAAACCATGTCACCAATTGTAACTAGGGGTATCAATCATGTCGGTTAAAATTTTCAACCAAAACCCATACACCCTTAAAATCGTGTAACCGGAACAAGAGTCATTTAACTCATGTATCTAAACGTATCATTTAACTCGATTTTAGCGTTTAATAATCAATTTATTTGAGAGCTTTTTATTGTGGCTATAGGTGAAGGCATTGGGAAGACGACTCTAACGGGTATACCGATCGAGAAGGACTTTACGGCGATGGAGAAAATGTGGAAAACACACTCTGCTTTAGGGGATTTTGGTTTTTCCTATTCGTTTTGTTCGTCCTCATTGAAATTCAGGTAAGACTTTATCGAAATTCAGCTAAGTATTTTGTGTAATTGTCAGAATATGAGCGGATCAAGCGGGTCAGATAGTGAGCTAAAATGGATACTTTCTGCAAGGGTAATGAAGATTCAGATTGAATTAACTTGAAACACTAATTGGTGTAAATAATTTACATTTTACCAAATAATTCATGTGAATTTGATTTTAAAAAGTGTATTATTTCAATTATAATCTAACATGTTTTTAAATAACATGATTCTGAGCCATTTTAACATGTTTAATAATAGAACAATTTTCTTTATTTTACATATAACCCAAATGACTTATTTATAAGTAAATGGGTCAAATGCGCTACCTCTGTTTTGAACAAAAATTGAAGTGTTTAACAAATGCAGGATACATTAAAATCGAGTCCACCTGAGAACAAACAAATGAAGAAGGCTACATTTGTGTTTTATATGATGTGTGGGTTGTTGGGATGTTCGTGGAACCAAGATTTAACAAGTTGTGCGGCTTTATGTGGGATCAGATTCGAACTTGAGAGCCACTTGAGTTTTAGCTTATTTCAGCATGTTATTAGTGGGAAAACCAATAATGGAAATAATGGCATGTTTCTGTGCACTCAAGGTGATGATCACATTCATGTTCATGTGGCTTCTTAATGTATAACATCTTTTATTCTAATATTATTAAGATTTTAGCTGTACCTAACTTGCTCTGATGTTGTGAAGCTAAGGGACGATATTCAAGAGTAAGTACGTATATTGGTGGTGGGTGTCGGACTGCCAGTGGGTTAGGCTGTGAACTTCTCAAAGAGTAGCCCTCTCCGGTTTCGCTAGATTGATGATGTTGGAGAACTAAAAGCACAAGTGGCTGCTAAACGGGTCATAGAAAGAGTTACTCGTGTAAACAGTTGAGTATTCATTTATGATCAATCGTCATGGGTCAGATTTTGTTTCTAGATGAGAGCATGTTTCTGAAATCTGTGATTGCAGGAACCCCAGTTGCAAGGATGAAGGTGGCAAGTGATGTAGTGAAGAAACAGAGTCGTGAATTGACGACATTGCCACTGATCAAATTCACATGGTATGTTTTATCTATACTATAGGGTTAATTAAAAGAATAACTTCAACCCATTTTGTGAAAAAAAAACATTAGAGACTTATAGTGAATTATGACATAAAAAATGCATAAACATACATTTTCAAAAATCGAAGCTCTCACATGTGTAGTTTATTGTTATGTTGAACTAAAAAATCTTTTTTATTTTTTTTAGCAAAAGAATCAATAAAGTTTAGCTTTCATACTGTTGTCATCCTTTTTCATAAGAAAAAAAATTGCTTGAAATGTAGTAACGTCAATTACTTATGCTGCTTCTTTGATTATTTTCCATGCAGATGATAGTCAACATCTCATACTCCGTCTATTAAACATGAAGTGCATATTGTGCCATTATGGTATGCAAAGCACACAACTCATGGGAATCCTAAGGTTGTAGATTATTTTATCCTGTGCTAATAATCAAATTGTAATTGCTATGTATGTTATGTTTAAATGGTTACCACGTCTATAATAATATTTTTTAGATTGATAATCAAGTATTTTATATTAATAAAAAGAATATAAAGTAAGTGAACAAAGTACTGATAAGTTGGTCGACCCAACCCAATCGAGTCCATTTTAATTATTTGATATCATATAATAATTCTATAAACTCATTCAAACACACTCTTAGTATGTTTCTTTGGTCACTTGACTGATTTTTGGCATATTTTTTGCTTTATATTTTCTTGGTCTAAAAAAATGTGAAAACTTATTACAAACATGGTTGTTTCTGGAAAATGGCTTAAAGTGCTCATTGGCTTGAAGAAACAAGAAAAGCCACAAAGTCCAACTGAAGATGGACATGTTAGTATTTATGTCACTTTGTCTTTTCCCAATGTAACCAAGTTATATCATTTGCATCTTAGTGAATGGAATATAATGTTACATTATAATACTTAAGGGTTTGTTCATCATTTTCATCTATACTTCTTTTTAAATTCTCTATGTAGTTGATTGATTATCTATATTAGTTTATGCACAAACGGTCGGATCCCGAGTGTAGGTCCCCTATTCGTATGGATCTTCACAGAATTGTCTTTCCAATCAAGAGTGCGGAATCCTCTTGAGCAGAATAACCAGAAAACGTGTAGAAGAACAGAAACAACAATTCACTTTCAAACTAGATTTACAATTGATTATCAAACAAACGTATTACAATCAATCTAAACCCTAACCACACTCAAATTCGTCCAAGTCTAGCTCTCACGAATTTCAATGCCTCTCAAATTTTGTTTTGGTTGATTAACCTAAACCCTAAAGCCTAACCTTGTTTATATAACATAAGGTTGCAACATTAGGCTGGGTTTGCTACATGGGCTAGGCCCAAATCGTCCCCCATCACCTAATGTGGGTTTTGTTTAGCCCAGACTCTATTATCTCACTAATACAAAGCTAAACCCGCTAACCGTTTATCGTTTAACTAATTACAAGATATCCAAAGACCAAATCTAAGCTGTTGTCACAAACATGCACCAACAAACTCCCCCTTGACAATAGCTTCATAAAATAACTTTGTCTTCAGTCATCTTGTAATCTTCATGTGGTCTTGCACTGTCTTTGGTCTTTGGATAGCTTCAGCTTCAATAGCTTCTGTCAGCAACAGACTCCCCCTAAGTTGATGCATCCAATCACCAAATCTTCAAAAACTTTAGTGTTTGAGTAAACTCCAGTTCAGCATTTGTAAAGCAATCTTCAAACTCTTCAACTTTGTCTGCAATGTAGAAAGGAGGTTCTACCATGCATCCAATCAAACTCTCATCTATTCACAGCAACTCATCACTTTAACTTCTCAGCAACACACTGCTTGAATCTGTATACTATAAAACAAACATCTCGAGAAACCATAAGAATTTTTCAACAAAGTTAAATAAATTATTATTATTCAAGAGATTGTATCACAGATTAAACATTTTCAATTTCTTCACCAACAAGCAAAACTTTTTAATCACACACCCTATAACCCGCATGATTTAAAATTTTGAACTCACTTTCTAACACCGTCTCCCCCTATCAGTAACAATTCCTCCAAGAATAACAGTTTTTCGTACGTTAAGAATTTTAACAGAAAAAGACACTATTTTTGGATTTTTTTTATATTTTCTGAAAGCAGGTAAATACTAAAAGCAATAAACACTCTATTTTTGTGAGAATCACCGGTAAGAAGATCATATCAGCACAATCAAACTGTTTTCACACTATTAGATAATTCTTTATTTAATTTTTCGTGAAAAGCAGTCCAAGACGATTACCAGTATGTTTGTCCACTTAAACAAAATGCATGACCATTTCAAGTACCATTACCATATGATACGTTAAGGTAATATTATTATACTGAAATATTAGTGTGTCCCACTTCAGGATATACCCCCGCGATCAAGGTATGCACAAAGATTCATCGTAGTAGGTGAGTATACTGATGTCATCCTTTAAGATATCCTGACAATGTCTAGGTCTGCATATAATCTGTTTTATCATGTTTTGATTGCTTAACAATGAACACCCAAATAAATACTAATCAAATCCTGGAAATATAAACAACACACTCTATCATGCAAGTATCTTCCCTACCACATATTTCACAAGTCCAATCCAGATTTCTGAAATCTTAACTGGGAATAGGTTGAGAAGAGAACAGAATAGATCTTTAGCAGAGATGGTATAATATACAGATCAAATTAGTTTTTCTCAGTTTGATATAGGTTTCTTGGGTTTCTTTTGGGCACTTGAGGGCCTCTTTCGGGTGTATTAGATCTATAGCGCGACAACGTACAGCTAGGTCAGCATGTATTTGGATGCAGCAGAAGCTGTCGTTGCCTAGCACCTCCAGGTCAGCATATATCTGGATGCAGCAAAGGAGGTACACGACTTTTTTCAGAGAAGATTTCAGAATCAGATCAAAATTGTGTGTATCGGGACAACATACAGACATTCAAATAGAAATGAGCTAATTCCAAGTGACTTTCTTTCCTGGGGTCATGTACAATTTTAGTTCTGAACAAAAGGACAGCCAAGATATCCCCAGATGAAATAAAAGTATAAAGACCCAAAACTTCAGATCTTGGCAATCAATCAACGCAAGATTTAAGGTCATTAAACCATACACCACTGATGTATTCCCCACTCATATTCAGTTCATTTAGGTTTATATCACATTGGTAAGTTGATTATTTCATGCTTTTTGCCTACTGGTACATCATATAATGAAGCTGCTATCACACTTAAGCAATTTAATTTCATTTCAGTGTGACAGTCTAACTTGCCGATGTACTATCATTTCTTCTTTTTCACATAGTGATAACTCATTTTTAATTTTCTATATTTTTTTTATGTTTTTGATTTTTCAATTTTTTTTTTATTTTTGATTTTTAAGAAAAGCAGTAAACTATTTACAAAATTCTTATGAAAAACCAGTTATTCAGGATTCCTCATCCTGTTGAGTTCAACTAAATGTTCAAAGCGAGCCCTGTCAAATGCTTTAGTATAAAGATCTGCCAGGTTATCTAGTGTGTCGACTCAGCACTTTGAATTTCAATTTAAATCAATCAATATAAATATATCAACAATCTCACATCCCCCTTCATATGCCTAGAGCAGCCACTATCAACATAAGTTGATAATCCTCCTTAGCAGCTCCTGCACACACCAACTAAGAAATTAGTTAGATTGGGGGACCCAAGCCTTAATGGTCTTGGGTCGTCCAAATTCACCAACTACTGGAACATCCATCCAATATCCATTACTCCTAACTGGAGTCTTGGATCTCGGACCTGTTGATGGAATTTGATTTTGATTTCCACTAGGTCTTTGGTCCTGAGGGTTCCTAAACATGTTTGGACTATTTGACCTTTGAAAATTATGATTTTGATACCTTGAATTTTGATTCCAAGAAGCATGATTGTTATAATTTCTAAAGCCATAGTTATAAAAAGTTCGACCACCATTATTTTGGTATCGATTTTGATATTGAGCTTGACTTCTGAAATTATTAGCATTATAATTGTTCATTCTTGGTGAACTGCTTCTAGGTCTCTCAAATCTGCCTGGTGGAGATCTAGGCTGAAATCTTGGTTGATTTCTTTGAAAACGAGGAACTTGTGGAGTTCCTTTTTCAGCCTTATCTTCACCAACAACAACATTTTCTGGTTGCTTAGGAGCAGATTTCTTTGGAGAATTTGCAACTTTCTCCTGTTTATCACCACTATTCTCTGGTGACTTCTCCCTCTTTCTCTCACTAACTTGTGCTTCAGTCTTTTTGTTAGGACAACAGCTAGCTACATGTCCCTTGGTGTGACATTTGAAGCACGATCTCTTTTTCGAAGACTTCTTTTCTGAAGCCTTTGAACTAGATTCGGGTTTTTCCGATGATGCTTTAGAAGGATTTGGTTCAGTTTGCTTAGTTTCAGAATTTTCTTTATTCTTGTTTTTAGCAAACTCTACATTAGATTCGTTTTCAATAACAGTTGTTTCATTTTTCATATCACTGCCTTGAACAAAATTAATCTTTTTAACAAAAGCTTGATTTTTATTCTTAGGCGGTGAATTTTTCCTTTTCAAATCATCACTCTCAGATCCATTACCTTGACTTGATGTGGATGCGAAACTACTTGGTGCAGATGCCATAAAGTCTGCTAGCTCATCTTCACTAGGCAGGAATGAATAGTTATGACTAAGAGGAGGTGGAACTTCATTAAAGCCCTGGAAGCCCACACTGGTCTTGTCATTACTCTTCTTTAACCCACCCATCATGTGTTTCATTACAAAAGACGAATCTCTTAATTGACTCAATTTCTTTTCAACTTCAACAATTTTAAGTTGTGCATCTGACAACTCATTGCATTTTTCAGAAATCTCTTTTGTTTTCTCAGCCATCATGTCATGAGCTAAGTCTATGACTTGAAGTTTTTCATTCAATTTGCAAGTTAAAGCTTCAATTTCAGCTTCATAACCTCTTATCTTCTTCAAGTATGTAGATTCATTTCTTTTAGCAAAAAAATTGCTTCTTTTATGTTAGACATCTCATTTACCAAACTTTGGTTTTGTGTTGACAACCTGTCAACCTCACCCTGTAGTTCACGACATCTCAAACATACAGAATTAGATTGTACCTCTTTCTCGTGAACTTCTGTATTTTCATCAGCAACAACCTGTTCAGCTTCACTTTCTTTCTCTACTTCAGCATCCACTTTTGCTTCAACATTTTTCACTTCAGATTCAGCATCACTCACAGTAGTTTCAGCCTCATCAACTGGCACTATCTCTGCCATGAATGCCTGAGTGGCACTCTCATTTCCCTGATATCGCTTTTGTAATGCATCCCACATATCCTTTGAATTAGTGTACTTTGTGAAGGTATGCTTGATGCTATCAGGTAAGGACATTTTTATCGCAGCCAATGCTCTTTTTTCAGCCTCATACATCTTTTTATCATCCTCTTTCATGTTCGCATAGTCTGTTCTACGTGGTCTGCCCTCATAATCGTGTGTTGGGTTTGTGTACCCATCTTCTATACAGATCCACATGTGTGCATCCTGAGATTCAATGAAGGATTTGAAGTTGTCCTTCCATGTAAGATAATTCTCCACCTTCATCATCTTAGGTGCATTCAGATTCAACATGTTCGACATATTAAACGTTGCAGACTGAGAAAACTGTACAAAATATCTCCGAAAACAGTGGTTACCAAATTACACCTTTAGAATCATCTTAGGTGCATTTTTTTACCCTAAAAACCCGAGGAATTCAACGGTCCAAACGCTTCTGTCTAACGAGCTACGGATCAATTTCTATTTGCAAAACACTGAAATTTTACCGACGCTTGCCAACTGAAATTCCACCCTGTTAAATTCGCTGGTTTTTAAATTTGCTGATAATTTCGCTGGTAAATCAGATAATTTCGCTGGTAAATCAGTCAAATTCGCTGGTCAAGTATGCTACTTAATTTCGCTGGGAATGCAATTAATTTCGCTATTCAATGTAACTTAATTTCGCTACACTAGTTCGCTGAACAGATCAATTTCGCAGGTTATTTTCGCTGGTCTAATTTCGCTGTTACTACGACCAGTAAATTCCCCGTGAACCGTAATAATTTCGCTGAGGAAAATTATACGGTTACCAAAGTCGCCTTTGGATTTAACTTCGCCGATAAATATGCTGGTCTCAGTTAATTTCGCAGGTCTAACAAATTCGCTGGTTCTGAAAATTGGAAACTTAATCTTTTCGAAAATTTTATGATTTTCCGGATTCTCTTATCACAAATCTGCAAAATCAAACCACCAAATCAGCCAACTTTTGACAAAATTTTGATGAACTTAATGAAGAACACGAAGAACAGTCTTCGAATCTTCAAGTTTCTCAGCCAACATTCTTCAAAACAATCAACCAAAAGCTATTCTGAAAACCCTAAAACCTGCAAAACAACACTCAAACAAAACAGAAGATCAAAAACAGCCAACAATTTCGAAAATTTTATCAAACCAACAAAAAATTTTGAAAACCCTAGTTTTTCAGGTTTCAAAATTTTCGAAAAAAACTTCCTGATTTCTGCAGCCAACAATTCTGAACCGAGCCTTCAAGAGCTTGGCTCTGATACCAATTGTAGGTCCCCTATTCGTATGGATCTTCACAGAATTGTCGCGGAATCCTCTTGATCAGAATTAGCAGAAAACGTGTAGAAGAACAGAAACAACAATTCACTTTCAAACTGGATTTACGATTGATTATCTAACAAACGTATTACAATCAATCTAAACCCTAACCACACTCAAATTCGTCCAAGTCTAGCTCTGACGAATTTCAATGCCTCTCAAATTCTGTTTTGGCTGATTAACCTAAACCCTAAAGCCTAACCTTGTTTATATAACACAAGGTTGCAACATTAGGCTGGGTTTGCTACATGGGCTAGGCCCAAATCGTCCCCCACCACCTAATGTGGGTTTTGTTTAGCCCAAACTCTATTATCTCACTAATACAAAGCTAAACCCGCTAACCGTTTATCGTTTAACTAATTACAAGATATCCAAAGACCAAATCTAAGCTGTTGTCACAAACATGCACCAACACCGAGTTGTGGGTTTTTCAGATTGGATAATGTGTGGTGATGGCATCATTTTTCTGTGTGTTTGCTTGCTCCTCAAGTGTGCCCTTAAAACTATGACCCGAGAGTTGAGTTACATGTAGGACGAAATCATTCAACCTTCGTCGTACTAAGAGGAATGTAACAAACAATTGGCTTCTACCTTATGTAAAACCGAATGCCAGGCATTCTTCTATCAAGTTTCAACGACGACAATTCCCCTTAAATGTATGTTTCGCAACGACTATAAACAAAAGTTAAGGACAATCTCTATCAAGGGTTGGATTGTATTTGAAATATCCAGTTTTCAAATGTAACGAGTAAAACAACAAATGTAGTCTACAAGGAAGTTTTTTCCGGCATTTGAATAGTTTTTTGTTTTTTCTTCCAATGTATGCGTTTGTACAAAATATTATATTTCAAAGTAAATAATATGGTTTTGGATGAAGTCGCGCATCGCGCGGGCATTAACCTAGTATATATAATATATTAAATTTAGAAGTGAACACATCACTAAGGAATGAAGAAATATTATCGGGTACCCGTACCGGTACCCGCTTTTTACCAAATCGGGTGTATTTTCAGTACCGGTTCGGCACCAGTATTCAACGATTTTTACCCTCAAATACCGGTGTCGTACCAGTACTGACCGGTACCGAACCGTACCGTACCATTACTTATATATTAAATTTATTTTCTTTAATATATATTTTAATAATGATTAATAAAACTCTATTTTATATACACACCATTTAGATATATTTCAATCATACATTAAATTTATTAATGATTTAATGTAAAAATAATATTAGTTATAGGCTATGGCTACTGGGGTACAATTTCCCTCGTTCTTGTGGTCATGTTATTATTGGCTAACTTTTTGGCCAATAGTAACGAGGGTCAAGTAATGTATAAAACATTTCATACCGGCAGTTATTACAGAATACAAAAATTTAATCACTGTAAGTATAACTGATAAACATTTAGTATTTTGGAAAACATTTTTAAATATAATTGTATCACAAAAAGGTGATAAAACTGTGAGAAAAGAGAGTGGACTCACTTTGTAACTTTAGGGTTCAGCTAGAAAGCCTCCAGGTATAATCTTGGGTATAACTCCTGAGCTATTTAATAAATATATAATGCACTCGTGTTAAGTATAGTAATCCAAATTCAAACTTATCCATACGTCACGAGACAGAACCCAACGAACTTAGTCAGGCAGAGCCTTGACATGCGTTATGGGGCTCCAGATCAATCGGAAAGGGTATCGGTGATCGGGATTTAAAACACTTAAAACGGGGCAGGGCATTATTATTATTATTATTATTATTATTATTATTATTATTATTATTATGGGGAGATTTTACTAAATATATACATATGTATATGTATGTATAAAAGACAGAAAGGGCGAAAGTTTGAAGAATAGAGGTACTGAGCAATTGTTAGAATGATCCCACTGTCTTATTTATACTTGAACTTAGGAGCATATTCCTTCTTATCCATACAAGACACGTACAAGATTATAAATTCACAATTTCTATATTTTTTATTTTTTATTCCTTTGACAGGACACGCATACAATTATGCACACACGTAAACATCATAATTTATGTTAGTTTAAATTATTTTGTTATTTTATTTTTATAATTAATTCAGCTGCTTCACTTATTTGGCGTTTATAACTTCTAAAATATAACGTTGTATAAAACAATGAATATGTCATTAGAAAGAGAATAATCTCATCTACATTTTGAACCAAGTTTCATTAAAAAATGAATATGTTCAAATATAACGTATCTTTATAATTAAATTATTAAACGGTTCCTAGGCCCGTCTAGGTACTTTATATTTCTAACATTCAACTTACCCGTAATCTACCCGTTTAATAATATAAGTTTTATATACTTTATTTTAATATAGAAAATAGAAATGTCACACATATATAATCCAATTAATTAGTATAACATTCCAACCAAATACATATAAAATAGTTTTTAAAACTATATGGGTCGAATAATTATATTAAAAATAAAATTAGTTACTAGCGTTTTATAAATTTAAACAACCTATAATTCTTATATATATAAAAAAATTGATATGTTACAAAAACCATGAGTTTGTTTATGATTCTCATCCCCCCAACTAAACGAGTGGTTAGAACTCATTCCGAGTCTTCTGTTGAAGAATCTGAGGATGACAAGTTATCTAGTATTTCTAATGTATATACTTGCGTATAGCCATCAAAAATATTTTCAGAAGGGAAATATCCTTCAGTTTCAGCTTCCGAGATAAATTTTAATTTTTCCGGAAATTTTTGTCTGTTGGGACATTCGTTGGCATAATGTCCTTCTTCAGAACATATCCAGCAACGACATTTTTTCTTCCCTTGAGGACAAACCTTAGGTTTTTCTTTAGAAAAATATTTTCCGGGTGAAAATTTGCTTTTCTTGGTTTTCCAAAAACGTTTTTTAGTTTTTGTTTTATATTTATTTTTATATTTCTTTTTGAAATAACCTTTATCTCTTGTTGGTTCACAGCCAAAAGATAATTGTGGTAACTCAGTGAGTTTTTTACAACAGTTTTTATTAAAACGTTTTAACAGTTTTTGTTTATTAGAAAAATCACAATAGGCTGCAATTTCCTCTTTAACAATTCTTGTAGCAAACCCAAGGGAGTACATTGTAAACTGATTTTTTTCTTTATTCCATCGTTCTTTTGCCTTATCTCTGACGATCAGAATTTTCATTAAGTAGGCATCAATCCAAGAATGGAATTCACCTGTACCTAATTTATATAAATTTGTTTCATAGAGACAAGTGAAGTCGTCTAAATGACATATATCACAAAGTTGTGCTTTAGCAAGATTTTGTCTTGCTTTTTCTAGCAACTTTTGATTTTCTCGGTCTTTATCTGTCATGAAGTCAAGACCTAAAAACATCATGTATATTGCATTTACTATTTGATCAAAAAGATCCTCACCATGCAAATCTTCACTCCAAGTTGTTCCTTTGATGAAGTTTTGGACAATTCCTTCAGACTTATGTTCAACTAATAATAACAAAGCCTTAGCATGGGATGTCACACCCCGATATTTCCACGTATTACCGGTAGGCCCGATGGGGAGTATCGTGACGTAGTTGATATCATCATAGTCAAACAACACAATATATAAATGCACAGCGGAAGTCAAAGATAAATATATTACAATCCGAATATAAAGTAATGTCAAAGAATTACAACGGAAAGTAAAGGACCCACAGGCGGATCAAATAAAAGAAAAAACTGTTCAACAGACTTTAGGCATCTAGAACTTGCAAGATTCCCTATTGACGCCCTGAGCTCCCAGCCAATTACGTTCAGTACCTGTCACTTAACCTTTTTGGAAAATACGTCAGTTTACACTGGTAAATACAATTAACTGACTCATTTTGGAAAAGAGTTTGAAAATTGATTTGAATGCACGAGGAACAAAATATCTTTTATAACCTGGGAAAATTTTATTAATAAAAATCTTGTATCCGATTTACATGTTTGTCCAACATTTAGGGCCGGTGATTATACAATACAAGCCGGTCAAGATTAATCGACACACCATAAATATAACTCACAAGAAGACACCTTACGAGTGAGTATATCTTTTACATAAGCAAGAGGAGGTGTTATGCCTACACCTTGTGCTTAAGTTATGGCCATTCACTTTTTAAATGAGCCAAGGATATCCAGGACACGGTCATTAACCCCTAATGTTATTTGTTATCAATCAATACAGATTAAAACGGGATTATGCAATTTAATCATCTCTGATTAAAAGGTTTCTACACCCGACCAAGCGGTATTTTTATAATACCGTATCCCTAGCCCGTATAAGGGAAAATAAGTTAAAAGTATTTACCTGGGCTAGCAATGCAATTTATACTCAGCCGTATTTCCAAATCAGCAAGCACAAGTACTTCTACTGGGGCTCTCAATCTGGAATGAAGGTTTTATTAACCTATTAGATTCCTAACGGGTCTTATTTAAGTCGTAACTTAGACCGGTTAGTTTTAAGGAAAAGTTTACGGTTCAAAACGCACGATTAAGCGAAGACCGGAATAGAATGTGATTTAGACCCGACAATTTTGAAGACTTGTATAATATGGGTAATCTAAACACATTCTAGATTTCGAGATAAAAACGGTAAGGTTTGACCCGTTTTGGCTAATTTATGCAAACTAGATACATAAACCGAACCGAACGCGCAAGAGGCGTAACGGTTAACCATATGGGTCATATACAGGTTTCCTAAGTTAATATGCCTTAAATATGTTGTGATATCAGTAGGATACCTTCCATTATGCCCAAAACGAGTTTAATCTTAATATAAGCCCCGTAGGGGTATTTTGGTCATTAAAAAGATTATAAAAGAGATCAATTTTAATTCTGAGACTCGGGTCTGAAATAATCAGTAAAACAATTTAATTTAATAGGTTATATCAGTTGGTGATAAGTCTTATATGCCAAAATGGTTTTAAACCCATACTAGGTGTTTAAAACGGCTTTTTACGCGTATTAAACACCTAGTATGGGTTTAAAACCATTTTGGCATATAAGACTTATCACCAACTGATATAACCTATTAAATTAAGTTGTTTTACTGATTATTTCAGACCCGAGTCTCAGAATTTTATTTAATCTCTTTTATAATCTTTAAAATGACCAAAATACCCCTACGGGACTTAAATTGATATTAAACTCGTTTTGGGCATAATGGAAGGTATCCTACTGATATCACAACATATTTAAGGCATATTAACTTAGGAAACCTGTGTATGATTCTTTTGGTTACTCGTTACGCACTTTCCGCGTTCGGATCGGCTTATATAATTAGTTTGCATATATTAGCCGAAACGGGTCAAACCATATCATTTTGTCTCAAAATCCAGAATGTGTTTAAGTTACCCATATTAAACAAGCATAAAAGCTTGTCGGGTCAAAACCACATTCTAATCCGGTCTTCGCTTTATCATGCGTTTGAACCGTATCTTCATTTGAAAACCAACCGGTCTAAGTCAAGGCTTAATTAAAGACCCGTTAGGATTCTAATAGGTTATTAAAAAAAACCTTTGTTCCAGATTTAGGAGCCCAGTAAAAGCTATCTGTACTTGCTGATTTGATACGGCTGGGATTGAATTTATATTTAGCTCAGGTAAATACTTTTAACTTATTTTCCCTATACGGGCTTGGGGTATGGTATATAAAATACCGATTGGTCGGGCATTAAATCTTTAATCGTATGGCGGTTAATTGATATTAATTGGCCCGTTTAAATTGTTTTGTTTGCTTAAAGCCTTTGGGAGGTTAATGACCATGTCCCGGATATCCTTGGCATCATTTTACGAAATGGCCACGACCTTAGCACGCGCGTGTAGGCGTACACCCGCTAGTGCATTTATGAATAACAAGGTATAACCGTTGGTATCAGGAACAACCCGCCGCGGGACTATATCATGTGGTGTGTCTATTAAGCTTTAACCCGGCACGAACCGGGCTACTGAACGCATAAGAAACATGTAATTCTTTTATGAGATTATATATTTAAATAATTATCCCAAGTTATAAAGAGTTTGTGCCACGTGCATTCAAATCAATTTTATAAAACTTTTCAAAATGAGTCAGTTGATAGTATTTACCAGTGTAAACTGACGTATTTTCCAAAAAGGCTAAATGCAGGTACTATACGTAATAGGCTGGCTACTCTAGGCATCAATAATAAAGTCTCGCAAGCTTTAGATGTTAAAGTCTGTTGAACAGTGTTATCTTTCTATTTTAGATCCGCCTGTGGATCCTTTACATTCTGTTTGTAATACTTGATATTACTTTATATCGGTTTGTAATATATTTATCTTGTGCTTCCGCTGTGCATTTAAATATTGTGTTGTTTGACTATGATGATATCAACTACGTCACGATACTCCCCACCGGGCCCACCGGTGATACGTGGAAATATCGGGGTGTGACAGGTTGGTATCAGAGCCAACACTGAGTGAATTAAACGCTAGCCTTTTTGTGTTTAATCTCAGTTACACAGTTGCACATTCTTGAGTCTAGACAAGAACATAGGACTAATCCTAATTCGTTTTATTTTGCCCTTATTTGGTTCCTTTGTTATTTTTCCGATTAGCCCTTACATAGGCAAGTCATTTTCTGTAGAAGTCCCGTTTAGGGCAACCATATACTTGTTTAAATTTTTATGGAACGATTATATTTAAAATATCATTCCTATATTATAAGATCTACCATTATAATAAAATGGCAATATCTAAAAAGGACAAGACCTAGCTCATGTGTCATTTTAAGACAGGGCCAAGACGGTAGTTCCACAATTAGATTCAGATCCTTGTTTACATCTCAATTTGGGATTGTTCTGCGTTAAATATTAAAAGAATCTTAAAGGTAAAACCTAGCCTAATTGTCATTTTAGACATGGCCAAGACAGTAAAATCTATCCAAGAGATTCCAATCCCTGTTAACATCTGTAAGTATGTTAACATTTTTGGCAAACTGTGAATCGTTAAAGTCACACAGGCCATCTTTAAAAAGGGGGTTAATCTAAATTCCCATATTTGAAATAATCATCCCTTATGGATGAAGTGTCTACGGGCTATAATTAACGTCCTCTAAGACTAAAGACAGTAGTAGTCTTTGACTCTCTGTCCAGAAAAGGTAATGAAATATGTTCAAACCTTAATGCATCGATTCTCTGAAATCATGGCTTGTAAATTTAAAACTGTCCTTGTGACTAGGCCCTTTTGCGCCACCTTAATATCCTTAATGTTTCATAACTAGGATAGATTATAATGAAAATGCTAATTAAATATAACTAACAAATTAACCAATATGGTTTATATTACCATGGTTGATAAATCGTCAAAAGTGATGGATCCATAATAACCTCTGAATGAATCATCATCAATATTTATGTAGCAATCAAGCTGCATGGCTGGATCGGATGAGGTCAACAGCCACCCGGGGGAAAATAATGATACTCCCAGAATTAATATAACTGGTGCGGAACTGCAGGCATTAATAGATAATGCCGTTACACGAGCTCTCGACAGACAGTATGATGAATCAAATGATACCCACTCTAAGACTCTATCTGTGGCACGTAGTAAGCCCCCTTCTAAATCACATGAGTCAAAGGAAGACGATGTTCATAACTCGTCAAATCAAAGGAGTGTTCCGTCTAGACAGGTTGTACTTCTTCAAGAGGCACCAGTTAAGACCTGTTCATATAAATATTTCGTCTCCTGCAAGCCCAGAGACTTTACAGGAGAGGAAGGGGCCATCGACTGCATAACATGGCTCGATGAGATGGACACTGTTGTTGACATCAGCAGTTGTGCGGAGCAAGATGTTGTGAAATTTGTTTCACAATCATTCAAAGGAGAAGCGTTGGCATGGTGGAGATCATTGCTCCAAGCCACGGGAAAGGTCCTACTCTACAACTTATCTTGGGATCAATTTGCTGCATTAGTCAAGGAAAACTATTGCCCTCAGCATGAGGTAGAAAGGATAGAATCAGACTTCTTGACTCTGGTCATGAAAAATTTGGATTGTCAGGCATATGTGACAAGTTTCAACACTATGTCCCGCCTAGTTCCTTATTTAGTCACCCCTGAACCTAAACACATAGCGCGTTTTATTGGAGGCCTAGCACCTGAGATAAAGGGAAATGTTAAAGCATCTAGGCCTACCACATATAGGTCCGCCGTGGACTTATCCTTATCTCTCACTTTAGATGCTATCATGAATAAATCTGTTAAAACTTCCGGCGAGGGAAAAAGGAAAGAAGGCGAGGAAAACTCCCATCAATCTAACAAGAAGAAAAAGGGAAGCTCTGAGCACGGGAAGGATTTCGAGTTTAGGAAAAGCTCGAGTCAGTTCAATAATAAGCCCAAATGCAGTATCTGCAGAAAACAACATTCTGGAAAATGTACGATTGACCCAAGTGCTAAATTGTGTGGAATTTGCAAGACCAAAGGTCACAAAACTTTTGATTTCAAGGAGTTGAAGAACGCGACATGTTACAATTGTAACGAGGAAGGACACATCAAAACCAACTGCCCAAAACTCATAAGGAAGCCTGGAGAGGCCAAAGGAACAAATGCATGAGACTTCCAGAGGAACACCCAGGAGATGATGCAGAATGATGACGATATAGCAGGTACCTTCCTTTATCAAGAAGTTTATGCATAAATTTATTTGATGCTGGCACATATGATTCTATAATGAACGATAAATGTTGAGAACTGTTGTCTCCGCCTGATTGGGACTCCGGTCATTTAAACGCGAGATAGAAATTGGCCGATGATACTTTAGAGAATGCTCCAACAAACCTAAGATCAATATTTTATATCTATTAGGAATCACTCTTTTCTGATATCCTTATGGCAAGCTTTCAAGCTATCCAAATTCATCAATATAATAAAGACAGATGTGACATTTTGATCCCCTGTCAAAAAGGTGATGGACTAGGTCCAACCCTTAAATGCCATTGATGGTCTTTTGTGACCTAGGCTAAGTAATATTGTTATATTTTTAAAATAACGTTCATTAAGAATGTTAGTGCCATATTGGCCTGTATAGTTAATGAAGCCATGGTTAGTATATGTTAAGGCCATCAGGGTGATGAATAGCAGTTGTTGGATTGAAACTAAGTAAATGATTCATTTGGTGATAGGAACCAAATCTTGAGTATGACAAACTCGGATAAGACAACAGTCAATCGTGCCATTGATGATGCGACGCATGCTAATGACGCTACAATTGTAAACCTTAGAATTTCCAAAGGTGTTCTTCAAACTATGATAAGACGCAGCTGTTGGAAAAGGCCGTGAAGGAGATCGTGAAAAAAAAAGTTCAAAGAGCCGAATGCTACTTGCTCCAAATCCTTCATAAACTATAAGTATAGCAAACTTTTAAAATCTTTCATAAGAACCATAGTTATTAAGTGAAGGGTAGAAACTTACAGGCGAAATCATAAGAACCATTTATTCTGTTTCTGTCAGAAGCCTTCAGGCATAGAATTTTAGAGGTATCCTCTCTCTAGAGGAAGTGCATCAGCATACATAGTTGATATCTCTTTGATCACTATCGATTGCGAATACCAGACGGTATGATAAAAGCGTCATATGAGGATTGGTGTATCTTAATATGTTCCATAGATTGCTTCCATGCCTGATCAGTATGGAGGTTTAATGCATGGAACCCCAAAGATATTCCAACGGTCATATGGTACTAAGGTCAACTAATGGTATTCAAAGAAGATATCCAGAATGGAATTATCCCAGTAAATGTTCCCGATTAAAGAATTCGTGGACTTGTAACATAATTGTGTCACTCATTTGACACAAGCAATGATGGATGAACTGGAGCCTGAGATATGGGAAATCTATGTAACCTCCTTGTATCTGAATTATCTTCTCCTAAGATTACCCTGCTTACCTCCTGAGAGGCAAGTAAAGTTAAGAATTATATCCCATTTAGGGCTGTATCATTATGAAATTACCTAAACGGCTGGTACCATCATTGGAGGAATCGAAACCCTGATTAAGTAAGTTTTAAAATAGAGGATTCATATAGCCTAACCCAATATTATGAGAGTTTGATATTGTTAAATAAGGAAGACGGTTCATTTGCTTATGCATTGATTACCGCAACCCTATTTAGGCAATAATTAAGAATCGTCATTAGCTGCCCAGGATCGTCGATTTGTTCGACTAGCTGTAAGGATTAGCTATTCTTTGGGATTAGTTTTAAGCAGTGGGTGGAATAACCATCTCACCATAAAATAATTTTTATATAGCAATTATTATGTAAGTATCAAGGCTACTCCTTTAGAGACCTTGTATAGATGGAATGTTAAACATCTATTATTAGAACAATAGATTGGTAAGTCCAATTACCATGATCTGAAAGTGGCATTGGAAACAACAAGTAAGATCCTTCGAATTCGTAATCACCTTAAATTTGCCAATAAACGACAGAAAATTAAGGATTGAGAAAAGTCGCAACCTTCTTAAGTCCTTAATAAGGAATGAGGTTTAATCGAAAGTATCGCTCTAAGAAGGGTGTGCTAAATTCCAATTTCTCCGGGGAAGTTAAGCCCTGGATATATAGGAACATTCGGAAATCGAATACAACAAAGGTCAATAGCCTATAAGCTAAAACCTATATAAGGAGCTTAGTGGAGCTCGCAATGCGACCCACACTGATGATTTAAAGGATAAGTTTCGCCAATAAGTCGAAACACACTATCGGGTAATGATAAGCAGATTAATGAGACTTTATGATTGGACGAGAAACCGTATCGATTAAGGATCGGCAGATTAAGAAGCTCCAAAAGGATACATGACCTATCGTAGCAGGGCCGGCTCAACCATTTTGGTGGCCTAAGGCAAAGTAAAATATTGTGGCCTTTTTCCCAAAAAAATGTATGTAATTGAAAGTTAAACTTGAAGGGCCCAAGTGTAATTATTTGAAAGATTGTGTTAAAATTTAAAAACAAGAAAAAAAATGGTGAACAAGGGATTCGAACCTGAGTCTCACCAACATCCATACATACACAAAACCACTACACTACCAACCATCAATTTTTTGATAACCCACACCCTAAATCTTTTATAAATGGACTGTGGGTTCATCAAATAATGGAGGCCCTATAGTTTTGGTGGCCCAAGGCCCAAGCCTAATTTGGCTTACCCTTGGGCCGGCCCTGTATCGTAGAGGTTAACTGGGGTGCCTTAGAGGCCCAAATGTACTGGGGAAGATTAAGTTCAATATAAGACAGAAAGTACTTCCTTTACTTTAGCAAATCTCGAGGTCGAGATTTCTTTTAAGGGGGTGAGGATGTAACACCTCGTAAAATCACGTTCATCGAAGTATTGACACGTGTAATAAACCCTAGTAAAGTCAAACCTTGAATATAATGGACTAATTTTTCGAAAAATCGAAAAAACATTAATTATGAAAGAACTGGAAGTATTAACATACCTAAAATAAGTTTCTAAATAACCTTTTACGGTTTTATATTCACAAATGAGCCATTTGTTAATCAAGTGTAGCCGTTTGTGTAATTATTTGAAAGTTTGCGCAATAAAGGGGTTAAAAGCATCAACATGTTAATTCTTACCTCTGAGTGACCTTTTAACAAACCGAGAGCCTCATGATATTTGATTATACTCTCAGGATTGCTAATCATTGGCCACCCAAGGCTTTTATGCCTAAAAGTGAAGCTACGCGCAACCTTACAAGTATAAGGGACTAAAAGTGTCAATATATTTAATTATACCTCTGAATGACCTTTTATCGAACCCGAAGCATTATGATGTTTAATAATACTTTCAAGAATGCCTAATACGGATTAGATGAGGCTTCAATGCTATTAAATGATGATTTACGCAAGTTTGCGCATTAGAGGGACCTAAAGCGTCAAACTGATAAAGTATACCGATTCGTATGTTATCGGACCTTCCGGAATATGACCATGAGATAAACATACCCCATTTATCCTTAATATAGCTTAGATATAGGCTTAGAGGTGTTTGGTGCGCGAAAATAAGCTTTTAAGTCATGAAGGGACTAAAAGTGTCAAAAAGCGCACAAGTTTGCGTTTACGCGCATATCTTACATTCTGAATATCCCCGGACACCCAAAAATTTATGTAAGCACTAAAATATTTTATTTTAGTGTTTGGCTTGATAAAATTCCATTCGTCGTGTCGCTTGGATCGTTTTTTGCGTCTGTCCCTGTTTCGTCGTAATTAACCGAACAACGTGACTGTACGACCAAACAAACCGACATCCGGCATATTTTTGAGCATGTTTCATGTTCCCCATACTTAGGCATCATTGTAGAGCCTTAAAAATGGTTTAACGGCCCTTGGATGTGTCGGAAATGGCATTTGGAAGTGCAGGGGCTAAATCTGTCAACAAGTGAAAGTTTCAGATTGCTGACCAGGTCCTTACGGACCGTAAGGCTGGACCCTTACGGTCCGTAAGCCAAGCCCAGATGCAGAAACTCGTTTAAATGGTTGTTCAGCCCATGTAACGACTTATCTTGCCCTTTAACACCACCAGGGGTTGCCTAAACTGATTCTTAGGCCTTAGGGACACATGTTTAACATCAGGGAACACCTCATAGGCTTGTTTGTCATAATCTTGATGGATCAAACTCACTATATAAGGCCCTCATGTTGCAACTTTGATCATTCATTCACAACTTCATTTCTGGAACTTCCTGGAGCTCAAGGGCTGTCCCTAAGCATCTCTGGTCATAATTAGAACCTTGGTAAGTACTCTTGACCATTCCTTGATTAAGTTTTGCTTAGTTATTAGGCTAAAAGTCAAACCGTCGTAATTAGCGTTTGACTTAGCGATTAATCATAAGTGGTCCAGTGATTAGTCGAATTGAAGGTAGTTATAAGTTGATAATTATGTGGGCAATAAACCCTTAAAAGGGCACCCTCTGATTCCCACTCTAACTAGACCATTTGTCGGGTCAAAGTTGATTAGAAAAAGTCAACAGAAACTTAATTTGCGAATTAACACATAATTAGCAATGTAGAAGGTATGCAACCCATTTTATCACTCATATAACTTGGTAATAAGTATAAGAACTGGTCTAAGCTTGTTTGATCCGACAATTTTCTGTTTAGGCTCGGTTCGGAACCGAAAGTCGCAAAACTTTGACTTTTGCTTTGACTTTAGTTCTGACCTGATTTAGATGGGTTTGGAGATGCCTTAGGGTTTCCTTAGGACCAGGTTACATGATAGTATAACCCTCTGTGGTTGGATCGTTGATTGTCCGATTCGTTTATACGTTTCCGTTAAATGCCTAATGTTGACCAATATGCCCTTTTGACCATAAAACAAGAATTTTGGAAATGTGAGAGGACAATAATCTTTGTTACTGATTGATAAACATGTCCCTAAAATTTCATATCAGTAGGAGGTCTAGATTAGGAGTTATGCTTAATAGTGTAATTAGAACGCTTCTTATGAATTAAACGGCATAGTTAGCGTAAAGCCTATCTAAACCCAATTTTTGACACCAAACCTTTTACCCACTGATGTAATATAATATTTTGAGATTTTTGAAGATTTTTAATTATTTTTAACCTGATCATAACCTAAGGTTATGGCCTTGATTTGGTAAATACCAATTATACCCTTTTTTGTTATAAAATGAGTTTTACATAGTATTTTGACACCAATAAAATTGCTACTGATTTTATATAATAAATGAAGTATTTTGAACTTTATACCCAGATCAGAAAACTCAGATTTGCTGTATAACCCGGAAATCGCTTAAAACGGCTTTTTACGCGTATTAAACACCTAGTATGGGTTTAAAACCACTTTGGCATATAAGACTTATCACCAACTGATATAACCTATTAAATTAAGTTGTTTTACTGATTATTTCAGACCCGAGTCTCAGAATTTTATTTAATCTCTTTTATAATCTTTAAAATGACCAAAATACCCCTACGGGACTTAGATTGAGATTAAACTCGTTTTGGGCATAATGGAAGGTATCCTACTGATATCACAACATATTTAAGGCATATTAACTTAGGAAACCTGTGTATGATTCTTTTGGTTACTCGTTACGCACTTTCCGCGTTCGGATCGGCTTATATAATTAGTTTGCATATATTAGCCGAAACGGGTCAAACCATATCATTTTGTCTCAAAATCCAGAATGTGTTTAAGTTACCCATATTAAACAAGCATAAAAGCTTGTCGGGTCAAAACCACATTCTAATCCGGTCTTCGCTTTATCATGCGTTTGAACCGTATCTTCATTTGAAAACCAACCGGTCTAAGTCAAGGCTTAATTAAAGACCCGTTAGGATTCTAATAGGTTATTAAAAAAACCTTTGTTCCAGATTTAGGAGCCCAGTAAAAGCTATCTGTACTTGCTGATTTGATACGGCTGGGATTGAATTTATATTTAGCTCAGGTAAATACTTTTAACTTATTTTCCCTATACGGGCTTGGGGTATGGTATATAAAATACCGATTGGTCGGGCATTAAATCTTTAATCGTATGGCGGTTAATTGATATTAATTGGTCCGTTTAAATTGTTTTGTTTGCTTAAAGCCTTTGGGAGGTTAATGACCATGTCCCGGATATCCTTGGCATCATTTTACGAAATGGCCACGACCTTAGCACGCGCGTGTAGGCGTACACCCGCTAGTGCATTTATGAATAACAAGGTATAACCGCTGGTATCGGGAACAACCCGCCGCGGGACTATATCATGTGGTGTGTCTATTAAGCTTTAACCCGGCACGAATCGGGTTACTGAACGCATAAGAAACATGTAATTCTTTTATGAGATTATATATTTAAATAATTATCCCAACTTATAAAGAGTTTGTGCCACGTGCATTCAAATCAATTTTATAAAACTTTTCAAAATGAGTCAGTTGATAGTATTTACCAGTGTAAACTGACGTATTTTCCAAAAAGGCTAAATGCAGGTACTATACGTAATAGGCTGGCTACTCCAGGCATCAATAATCAAGTCTCGCAAGCTTTAGATGTTAAAGTCTGTTGAACAGTGTTATCTTTCTATTTTAGATCCGCCTGTGGATCCTTTACATTCTGTTTGTAATACTTGATATTACTTTATATCGGTTTGTAATATATTTATCTTGTGCTTCCGCTGTGCATTTAAATATTGTGTTGTTTGACTATGATGATATCAACTACGTCACGATACTCCCCACCGGGCCCACCGGTGATACGTGGAAATATCGGGGTGTGACATGGGAGAACTCTTCTGGATTAGTCTGAATAATTAGACTGATCTCAGTGTTCCATTTGTTAATTACCTCTTTTCTTTTGTCAAGGTTAAAGATACAATCAATTTTAATAGTATTAATAGTAGTTGAACTACCTTTGTTATTACTATTAGAATCAGGTATACCTTTCTAATACGGCATGTAAATTCCGTATTCTTTTTTCTACTAGAACGTTTGTTACTACTGCTAGTAGAGGCATTATTTACTTTATGTTTTGAATGCCTTGGAGACATTTCAATATCTGAAGAACTTTCTTCAGTTTCAGGTTCTTCTTCCTTCAAAGGAAAGATCTTTGGTTCTTCATTTTTTAAAGTAAAGATCCGTTCTTTATTTTCAGAAAAATATCTTTCATTTAAGATTTTATCTTCAGAAAACTTTTGTTCACATTCTTTGTCATCTAATGAAATGAGATTAACAAGTTCATTTATCTGTTCAACTGGAAGGGTATCCAATTGTCCATCTAAAATTTGCTGCAATCTTTGAGTGATAGAGCTCATTTTACCCGTAAGATAAAATAATCTTTTTATCTTTAAGATTTTTAATTCTTTGTTCAAATCTTTTTATTTGACTTTTATTAAAAAAAATATATCGTTCATTTTGTCTTTTGGATGTATGTTTCAAAAAGGCAAATTGCATTTTGAGATATTTCCATATTGGTTTTTTTGACAAAACTAGTCATGTGGGTGGTCTGAAAGGCCATGTTAATGCATTTGGACTTTTAGAGTTTCCTAATGATGGATTTACAACGTTGAAATTTGGAAATGAATATTTTTGAAAGCTTTTTTCATTAACCATTTTTTCTTTTTGCTTTTCGGGCAAAAGAGTTTCTGAATTTATTTTTTCATCAACTTTATCCGAAATATCCTTGATGATTTTTGCAACAATTGCTTCAAAGATTTTCGTTGGTAGACAAACTTTCCACCTTTATAATTAAATCTCTAAACAGTTCTTCTATTTTACCAAGAGAACTCATGCTATAGATATTGTTGCTTTTTTAGCTTTAAGCTCAAAAATTCTTTGTTTAGAGGCAACAATGTTTCTTTTAATAATTTCTATGTTGAGAGACTTTATTTTATGACTCATCATAAAATCTTCTTTTAATTGTTGTATTCGAATTAAAGAAGTATATATGTCTTCTTCTTCATAAGCGATTTGCTCATCAAGAATATGTGAATAATTTAAAATAGGTTTTAAAGACATTATGTCCCAATAACCTCTTTTAAAATTTCTCCATATTTGTCTATTCTTTCCGACATGGATCGTATTAGATGTTCAGTGTTACTAGATTCTCTTGTTTGTGAAGAGGTTCCAGCAAAACTGTGTCTAGGTTTTATTCCTAGAATTTGTTTATTTCGTGCAATATCAATTGCCCAATTTTCTTGTAATTGTGAAGGTTCAGAAAATTTACTACCTTCAACAACTCCAATATCTGAGAAAATATCTTCAATTGTTATATTTTCTTTATACTCAATTGAATGAGTACTATTAGTTAAAGCATACGAAATTAAATAATTAATCGTAAAAACTTTATTTCCTAGTTCCATAAGATCAGTTCTTTCACACGGATGTATAAAACTTAGAGTTTTATCAAAATCTTTTGAATCTCGATGTAAAGCAAATTTAGGATATATAGTAAACATAAATTTACCATAAGCTATATTTCCTTGAATCGCTCCTAGAAGAGCGTCTTGCCTATTGATAATTCTATTATCAACAAGGGTCATTTTTATAGGAAAATTAATTGCATCTCTAAATTGTGCTTTTAGAAGAATTTTGACTGCTCCTATATGTACCATATTGAGAGATTTTCTCAATTCTGGTTTAATATGTAAAAGCTTTTTTGCTATTTCTCCCTTTGTTAGGAGTGGCAAATAAACTTCTTCTGATGTATTTTTTATGTCAACTGAAAGTTCTTCGGTATTAAAACAATAAAGTATTTTATTTTTTCTTGAAAAGGCTCTAGAAACTAAACTTTGTTAAGTTTTTGGTTGATTAAAAACTTGTTTTGTGTCAAGCTTGAATTTAAGCTTGCTAATTTTTGTTAGTTGATCAGAGTTAATCATATAATCTGTTACAAAACCTTTTTCGCTTTCACTAAAGTTTATTACTTCAGTTGTTTGTTCCGACTCTTCTGAATCGTTTTTAAATAGATCTTTATTTTTCATTTAAAATTTAAGAAATATCTTTTTTTTTTTAAAAGAGCAACAAGACTCTGATACCAGACGTGGAATGGTTCTAGTAAATTTTTGGTTACTACACAAAATAGTAGATTGAACGACAAAAAATATATCGTTAGATAATTGCCGGGAGTCGAACCGGTGACCTCCAAGGAGGAACCGGCCCAACCAACCACTTGGGAACCAACTGGGCTGGAAGGGGGTTCAAATTTATACTTTAAGTATCATAATATTTTACATAAAGTTATTTTATATGAAGTAAAATAGAGTTATTTTATAAAGGAATTAAAATAGAATGAAGACTTTGTTCTAATATTTAATCAAATTGGTCACGTGTTAATTAAATTATGCATTTAATATTTATACTCATATCTAATTTTATGTTTTTTAAGTAGTTATCATCTGTTATATATATTATGTTAATTAATGTTAACTAGTTTTTTTTACGCCACGCGTTGTGGCGAAACCAAGTAAATGATAATGTAAAACAAACGCGACTTGAAAATAAAACATGTTATTAAGAAAGTCAAATATTAGAATGGTTCAATTTATCATTGTACCGTGTTATGAAACCAAATAAATATTTTATTTTGAGTACAACTTCGTTTTTAACAAAACTTATAACGGAATGTCGAGGGGAAACAATTAAGCACTACGTACTTAGGTTTTTAGAAAGAAAATTTATAAACGTAAATTATTAAGGGGAATTGGCCTGTAATAATCCCATCTAGGCCTTATTGGCCATTAATAATCCCACCTCAGAATATCCCCCCCCCCCCCCCACCAGTCACACCTTTCACCTATTTTTCCTACAATGGTCCCCTGTTAAAAAAAAACTTAACGGAGTTAAGTTTTTTTTCCAAATTACAAACAATTTTTAGGCCTTTGGATCAGAACGATGATACAAGTCCATTGATGTAAAACTTACTTCAAAATGGCGCTCCAAGTGACTTGATTTTGGTTAATTAGAAATTTAAACACCCGAATTGAAGCACCGTTTTCATCGTTTGGAGCACCGTTTCGAGGCAAGTTTTACATCAATTGACTCGTATCGTCGTTCTAATCAAAAGCCCTAAAAATCTGTTTGTAATTTGGAAAAATGCTTAACTCCGTTAAGTTTTTTTAACGGGGGACCATTGGAGGAAAAATAGATGAAAGATGGGACTGGTGGGGGGAATATTCTGAGGTGTGATTATTAATGACCAATAAAGTCTAGGTTAGATTATTATAGACCAATTTCCCAATTATTAAAGAAGTATCAAATCATTTGATAAATTAATATATGTTCTGAAAAGAGAAAAAAGAATTATTAAAAAAATGGTAAAAGAAATATATTGTTTTAAAAAAGGGAAAAATCAAAATATGTTATTAAAAGTAAATATAATAATAAATTATTATAATATATTAAATAAAATAAAAACGAAAAGCTATATATCTTCTATATATAATAAATAAAACTGTTTGTGGGACACGTGTAAGATGTTGAGGGTATCAAAATTTTTATTTCCCCCCCCCCATAGTTGTGGATCACCGTTCTGCTCATTCGCGGATATTACCTGGCCCATGTCATTTAACCCACGTTATAAGTTTACAAACCCTAAAATTTCCTACTTCTCAAGTTCTCATCATCGCCGCTTCATAATCAAACCCCATACAGGAGTTCGATTCTTTGCTTCAAATTACTAAATCTTGGTATGTTTCTTTAATCCCTACAATTGATTCTTCAAAGTTGTTTAGGATTTTGTTGTTTTATCTTTCCGTTTTTATGTCTCCTTCTAATTCTTGGGTTAGTTTTCGAGCACTGGATGATCACATTGAAATTAAACTTCTTCTGGTTCTTCATGTCGACCACCCGATTGTATCGAGTTTCGATTTCGAACACCGTGTCGATGGTGCATTGGAAGATGACGACTTTTAGCCTCTACAATTGAATTCTGGTAGTTTTGTTTTTTGTTGTTAAGTTATGTTTACACTTACTTTTAGGGTTATAGTATCAAGCTATAGTTTCAATACATCATTGCTGCATAGAAAGTGAAGTTTTATTTATAACTTACTTGTAGGGTTTCAGTAACCGTAGGTTGTAGTTGGTCACTAATTTGAAGCCAAAACTTTTAGTTATGTGGAATTAGGCTATACAAGGTTTAATGACTAATGTGAAATGTTGTCACAGGGGCCTCTTTTATTTATACCAAGTACAAATGCTATCAGACCAGTTCAATTTACATCCATTGATTCAACCATTATGTGCGCGTGCAATGTTATGATTACAAAAAGTGCCCATGATTTTTATGTTTTTATGTGGTTACCCATTGCCTAACACCTATGTGAAATATACATCATCACCTTTTGGTCCTTTTAATGGATTTTGTAAATAATTAATTAATGTATTAGTTATGATTAAGAAAACTTTCTAATTAGTTTCATAAAGTAATAAGCTTTAAATGAAATGATATAACGACGTAGAGGATGCAAGCATTTGGGTACATGCTAGACGACACTTGACCCTTCTAACCCATATGACACGATTTTATTTTAGTCGCGTATCACATATTTTTAACTACTCGACTACCCCGGTTATGTTAAATTTGTTTTCTTCAGATTAATGGGTTGCATTGTAAGCTGATGAGGCTTCATTTACTGATGACAAGACGTATGTTCTCAGTTTATGTGTCAAGTGGTAGAAAGCAGGTAGGAATCTAAACCCACTAATGGTATTTTGGTCCATGGTTATGTTGACTTATTCAGGTAATAATCATTCAAAAACATGCTGGAATGTTTTGTATATTATTTGTTGTAAAGAAAGTGGATTAATGGATATGGTTTATCAAAATATAGTCATGTTAAAATTACGGATGCTGGCCAAATAGTCTTGACAAAAATGTAGAGACATTGATGTTTTTATCTACCAAAGATGGAAAGTTATATGTGTTTGATTGTAATAATCGCATGATCAACTCTAAATCAATGAAATTGAATCTTTATAGCAGCTACTGTATTTATGCATATTATAGCAAGTATGACTCTGTTATTTTGTATTGTGCTCTAAAGATTAAAGTTAGATAATTGTTTAAATAAAACGGGTCAAATGGGTTGAAGGTCTCTTTTATTAAATTTTGTCTTATACAATTTAAATTGTTCAACCCGTGTATCACACGGGTAGATAACCTAGTTATTATAAAAATAAAATTACTATTCATCGTATTTCGTCAACAATATTTATATATAATATAATTATATAATGTTAATGTGTGAAATACATAACATATAAAAGTATTAGTGGAGGGTCCAAATGAGAAGAATTTTTTTTAAGAAGAACTTTCAACCAATAAGAATGTTTCATTTTAGTTCTTTTAATATTTGCATTTAATTTTAATATAAGGGTGTATTTGTAAACTTACATAGATCATTAATTTCCAGTCTTCCTCTTTAATAGCTAACTACATTAAATTTGTAACTTATTTTCAAAATATATATTTTTTCAAAAGATAGTAATAAATGAGATTAAAGAAAAACTACTTAACATTTTACAATTATACTTTTTTTTCTCAATTAAATTTTTCTTCGGATAAATTACACTTTTCGTCCTTTATGTTTGTAGCGAGTTGCAATGGATAGCCTTTAACTTCAATAATTACAGACACAGTCCTTTATTTGCAAAACTTGTTACACCTTAGGTCCTTTGTCCCTAACCTTGTTAAAACTTTCAGTTAAGTGAAGTCATGTGCAACCCATATGAGGGCAAAATAGTCATTTAATAAAAAAAAGAATGTTAAAATCTAAAAATTTATATAAAAATTATAAATCTAAATCATCTTCATCATCATCAGGCCACACCACCGCCCACCAGATCTAAAAAAACCCAGTCCCACATACATTCTTTAACCCAGTCCCACATACATTCTTTAACACTAACATTCAAATCAACGTTCATAAAAATAGGAGAAACAACAATGCCGTAGCGGTGAATGCAGGCGACGTCGGAGAATTGGATACGGCGGTCGTGGAGAGGGAGAAACCGCCACCGTCGCCGCGCCGCTTTCAGGTTCTGTGAGGTAATCCGAGACGCCGTTTGGTGCTACGGTGCATCAGGATGGTGTCAATTTCGCCATTTATTCGTATAATGCGACTTCTGCGACTCTGTGCTTGATGACTCCGTCTGATTTGCCTCGGGTATAACCGTTGTGTTAAAGTTTTATACTGTGAGTGTTCTAAATAAATGTGATTACTAGTATTCTCTCTTCATCATCAATTGAAGAAGCTCATTGGAACATCAGAAATAGTAAACAAATTACTTAAGAATTTCCTTGGGAAATATCTTAAAAGCTCTTTTGTAAACTGATACAATTGCTCACCATTTGTGTAGACTTGAAGAATTGATTCCACGCTTGTTAATTTAGACATGATAGTGATAATGAGTGGTGGTAGAGGTTGATCGGAGAAAGATGAAGGGAAGAGATTTTAGGGTTAGGGTTAGGGGTGGGGAATTGGGGAAGATGTTGTTTATTTATTAATTAATATTTTAAATAAAAACATAAAATGACAATAATACCCTTAAGTGGATATACATAACTGAAAATTTTAACTTGGTTAGTGTTAAAGGACGAAAAGTGTAGTGCGTTTTCAAAATAAAGGATTGCGACTGTAATTATTAAAGTTAAAGGCTATCCATTGCAACCCGCTACAAACATAAAGGACGAAAAATGTAATTTACCCTTTTTCTTCTCAAATGAACCTCCCTCATAAGTATTATACTTTCAAAGATTTGCATCACTAAACTATCTGTTTTTTGAATTTGAATTTAACATGTTCAAAAATTGTGTTAACGGTATTTAAGTTATTAAATACATAACATATAATAAGTATTATACTTTCAAAGATTTGCATCACTAAACTATCTGTTTTTAGAATTTGAATCTTACACGTTAATAAATTGTGTTAATGGTATTTAAGTTATTTCTAATTTAATCACAATTCAAAATGTAATATTTTTCGTATATTTATATATATTATTATTATTATTATTAATATTAAAACCTATATAAATTAGCAAACTTTTTGTGCATAAGGATTTGTAAGTTGTGCTTTGAGTGTTTTTCAAATAAAAAATTGATTTTTTACTTTTAACCCAAAAGTTTGTACATTTTTCAATTTTAACCCTACATAATTTATTTTTTTAAGAGTAAAATGCACGAATAGTCCCTGTGGTTTGTCAAAATAACATCTTTAGTCCTCAACTTTTGAAAATTACACTAATGTTCCCTATGGTTTGTCCACTTGTTACTCGGGTGGTCCCTAGAGTGGATAAATGTTAGTTTTCTCTGTTAAGTGAAAGTAAAATTACTAAAATACCCTTGTATATTATAAAAAAAACTAAAAGAATATAATTAAGTATTAAAAACTCAAGTGGGCCCCATCATTTTTATTTAAATATAAAACTTAACCCCACCCCACACCCACCACATCCTGTCTTCCTACCAAAGCAGTTCACCATCTCCAGGTGAATTCCGGCAGTTCACCGGCCACTATCTTCAGTGAATTCCGGCAGTTCTCCGCCAACCTTTCACCAACCTAATCCTACAAATCCCCTTAACCAAAACCTTAACTTTAATAGCCGGAGACAACATAAGTTCCCCTACACCTTCTTCGTGCCGGTGACAAGTTAAAACCACCTACGCCATCGATCGAAGTCGTTTCTCTTTCTTTCTTGCCCTCATGTATATGACTTCACTTCTCGTTTAGATATGTGGTATAAATAAGTGGTTTTTGAATCGTTTGATTTGGATCTAGTGATTATGTGTGTTATTTGGTTGAACTTGCAGAGTCAAAGATGAATCGATGGATTATTTAATCGACAGTTTGATTTTCTTCCATTTCAGAGCAAAAATGGATAATACATATAAATAACAACAGATGCATTTTTTAGGCATCTTCAAAGAAATGAGTAAAAATGATTCTGTGAATAGACAATTTGATTTTTAGGCATCTTAAAAAAGGCTGCAAAATCATCTTCTCATTGAGAAAAATATAACCCAAATTACTGTAACCTCATGCTTCCTCTAACCTTCATCTTTCTAGGTTCCGATCGCAGGTGGTGGGTGATGGCGGTTAGAGGTGATGGAGTGTTTCTTGTGGGCGATGGAGGTTAGAGGTGGTGGTGGATGTTATCCGGTGAAGGGTGACATTGATGGCGGTTCATAGGTGGTGGTGGGTGTTTGTTATCCAGTGAAGGGTAACAGTGATGGTGATTCATAAGGATGCCACAAATTCAACTCAAAACACGAAACCCTAAGAGGAGAATTGAATGTTCCCTGAACCTTCATAAGGTGCCCGTTTTTCCGGCGAGCGGATCTTGGCCGGCCGGAGGATAATGTTTGGTGTTGCCAGAGAAACAGAACAGGTGGAGATGGAAATCAAAGAGGTGGGCCCACATGAATTTTTTAAAGATTAATTAAGTTTTTTATTGCTTAAAATGTTTTGTTTTTATTAGTAAGGGCATATATGTAATTTCACAGACACTTAACTGAATAATTTAACGTCCATCCAGTGTAGGGACTATCCGAGTAACAAGTAAATAAACCACAGGGAGTACTGGTGTAATTTCCAAAAGTTGGGGACTATAGGTGTTATTTTACAAAACCACAGGGACTATCCGGACATTTTACTCTTTTTTTAACTTTAACCCAAAACTTTTCATTATTTGCAATTTAACTTCACAACTTTTGTCATTTATACTTTTCATCTTTCGCAAATTTTCGTTTTACGTATAGTTCTAAAATTTTCGAGTTAATACGACGCAACGTGCATGTGTGGTTCAACGTTTTTACCTCTATTTTTCCATGTTTGACAGGTTCGTCGCAATACGCATACTATAGGTCGAGTCAGTGTTGGTTGTCGATGACGGTTGTGTGACATTAGTACTATTTGACACCGTTTTACGCCTTGCCGCAACGCGGGGTGTGCTTTGCGGATTTTTCAAAGAAAAAATTGTTATGCATATGGTTGTCGTAACGTTGGCTTTGGGGGTTTTCCAAAAAAAATTGATTTTTTTTACTTTTCACCCAAAAGTATTTCATAAATTACTTTTACCCCAAAACTATTTGTTTTTTACTTTTAACCCAAAACTTTTTATCTTTTACAATCTATCCTCATAACTTTTTTACTTTCAACTTTGGTCCTTTATAGTTTTCATTTTCCGCAAATTTTGCGCTCTATGCTTGGTTCTAAATTTTGTGACTTAACACATCACAGCGTGCGTCTTTGGCTTAACGTTTTTACGTTTCGTTCTAAATTTTGCGAGTTAACACGACGCAACGTGCGTGTGGGGGTGAACGTTTTTACATCGTCTATTTTTACCCCGTTTGACAGGTTTAACATAACGTGTGGGTCGTAGATCGACTTAGTTATAAATAAAGAATCCCCGCCACATTGCGGCGGGTCGTAATCTTAGTTATTATTAATTTCTAACATTATGAAGAATAGTATATTTTTGGAGTTTTAGATTTTTGCCACTAAAGTTTTCATTTTTCCTTTTTAATTTTTCTGCTTGTCATACCAACATGATTCATCATTTGACTTTTAAGAAGTTTTTATTATTCAAATATATATGGAGTTTTAGATTTTTGCCACTAAAGTTTTCATTTTTCCTTTTTAAATTTTCAGCTTGTCATATCAAACATGATTCATCATTTGACTTTTAAGAAGTTTTTATTATTAAAATATATAAGATGGACATTTTAGTAAATACTTTTCTCGATAGTAAATAACATAAAAACAAATAAAGAATGAATTGTTAATATTGTCTTAAGGGTTTAGAGTTTGTTAAACAAAATTTTTAACTGTATATATTTATAACAAATTAGTTTAAAAACACAAGTGGTTCTTGGCTTTGCAAATTCGTTTATTAATGTGAGGGTAAACTTCTTCGGATATTTGTAAAACTAATCTCACGTTTCTTTTCATAATTTGAGATTTACTTGAGTGATAACCTTTTGTTGCATTTTAATTTGTAGTTTGGTTAGGTTTCCATATCTACATTAATATATAGATTTTGCTTAAGATTTTGATGTGTTGAATCTTTAGTAGTTGTATATATACAGTTGACGCAACGCGCAGACGGCCTTGTTGACGAAGGCTCATGAATAGTAACTTCATTTTTATAATAATATATAGCTTTTTATTATTCTATTATTTGATATTCTAATAGTATATTCACTTTTAATTTAACATATTTTTATATTATTATTTTACTTTTATAAAATCATATTTACTTTTTCATTTATTATTTATTTTATTTTTTCTTAAATAGTAACTTTATTTTTATAATAATATATAGTTTTTTAATACTCTATTATTTAATATTATAATAATATATTCACTTTTAAGTTTAACATATTTTTGTATTATTATTTTACTTTTGTAAACCCATATTTCCTTTATTTTTTTTAATTTATTTTTTTTAATTTATTTTTATCCTTAAATCATATTTTCGTTTTCGATTAGTTTGATATTTCTTTAATAATTTATGTTCGTTAATTTTTTCTAAGACCATAAACAATGATTTTATTTTTATAATAATATATTGTTTTTTTAATATTTAATTATTTAATATTATAATAGATTATTATTATATTTACTTTTATGTTTTACAATACCTTTGGTTTTATTTTACTTTTTTAAAACTATATTTTTTATCATTTATTTTTTGCTTTTAGTAATTCTTTTCTTTTTTTAATCATATTTCCAATTATAAGTTAATTTTAAATTTCTCTAACAATTTACGTTTGTTAATTTTTTTCTAAAAACTTTGGTACCAGTTGTGTTTAATTATTTTTCTCTACATTCCGGTATAAGTTTTGTTAAAATGAAATTGTATTCAAAATAAAGCATTTATTTGGTGTCGTAAAACGGTATGATGATAAACTAAACCGATTCTGACGGTTTGCCTTTCTAAACAACATGCTTCAATTTCAAATAACGTTTGTTTTACATTGTTATTTGTTTCGTTTCGCCGCAACGCGCGACGTTAACGAATCTAGTATTAATGGTATTACAATATTGTGTGTGAGTGTGTGTATATATATAATGTTCTTAGTGGGGACGAGGTGCCCTCATGGGTAGAGGATTCAGGTTCGAACCCGGGCGGTAACACCGCCGCCACCCCCACGGGTAGCCCAAATGGGTTACTTCTCCGAGTAAAGGAAGCCACGCAAGGAATAGAAAGGTGACGTTGGAACAACGTTCAGATTTTTTTACCGTTGGGACTTCTAAGAAAAGTTTATTATTTAAACCTTATATATGTTACCTTCCGCTCCCATTTTAAACCACACACAATCTTATTTTCACTCCCAATTTAAACCAAACTCACTTCTCTACTCGCTCTAATTTTAGTCATGGTTTCACAAAAAAATTCCTGAGGAGTCGGTTCTAGCAAACGAGGCGCCGGTTCAAACAAACGAGGGGCCGATACGAGGGGATGGGGGCAATTCGAGGAGGTGACATTTTTTTGTGGTGACGTTTGTACACCACACCAACCCACGCAACCTCTTGCAACGCCACAACACCAACCTTATTATTTTTATAACCAACCACCAAATAATTTTTTTTCATAACCTATGGTTCCACCCGTTCGGCTCGATTTCTCTCAAGAAGCTATGAATAACTTCGAGCCGTTTGCAACATATAAGGACCCGTCTCATCATTATTGTCACACCCCAACCGATGGCGGAATCATCGGGGCGTGACACTAGGCGAATCATATTGCTCAAGAGAATCCATAACAACTATTTAGAGACAATATTTAAAGCGTTCATTATCCCATACTAATAAACAATACATCAATAAGCAGTCATACAGATTTTCATGTTCTCTCAAACAATACAAATCCGACAACCTAGATTTATTGTGAGTTTCTAGATTTCCTAGCTTGATTTCGAGATAGCCTGCGATTATCCTGCAACATAGGTTAAAGCGACGTCAATACAAAAAGTATTAGCGAGTATACATGTTTGACATGGTAAATAAAAGTGCTGCGAATTTCCACATACATAAACGAGATACACAACATATATACTACAAGCAAATACTACCAGCTAAGTCACTCGATGCTAGCTAAGGTGGGACGTCGCGAGTAAAAGTCCTAGCACATATGTATCAAGCATCACGTGTAAATATATGACAGTAATCCGCATGTGATAATAGTTTTGATAAGTGCGTTTTAGATATGAACGTATGTTACACCCCAAAGTGTGTTTAAAGCGTTAAAAGGGGGTCAAGTATACTCACAGTAGGTGTTTAACAAGTAAACCCAACTTGGTTAGATTGATTAAGAGCGCGTCTGAGTTAGCCTGATCACAGAACGATAGCGTAAGCATTGAACAGTGTGTAACAGTGCGTCGAGTGTGATGTTGGATCGGATGGTGGTTCGATCGGATGGTCATTCGATTGGAGAAGTGTGTTTGTGAAATGTTGAACTTTTGAGGTTTTCATTGTAGTATAAGTAAAGTCATTCGATCGGACGGTCATCCGGACGGATGACCGCTCGATCGGATGGCAATTCGTTTAAATGGAAAGTTATAAGGAATCAAGTCCCCCGTCCGGATAGTCATTCGATCGGATGGTCATCCGATCGGATGACTATTCGGGTGAAAACTGATATTCTTTGAAGTTTTGCAAAAAAATGTTTAAGTATTGAAATTATTAGTCACCTGGTCGAATAGCCGTTCGATTGGATGGTCGTCCGATCGGATGGCTATTCGATCGAGCAACTGTTCATTTTGAGAACTTGCAAAAATAGCTAAGTTAGAAAGTTTATGGTTTGACCGAGACGGTGTGATACATGTTAAACAACAGAAACCACATCAATTTCGGGTCATCCGATCGGACGTGAATCACCCCGTTCGATCAGAACCAACTGTTCTTGACAGAGCTTCATATTCAACCCGTGAATCGATCGTCTCTTCGTTAGAAATCTATGCTCATGTCGGTTCTCCACTAGAGAACGAGTGAAGAGCCCGAACGAGCCCAGATTCTAACGGTTTTGAGTGAAAAAGTGTAGAAATCCTTTAGATCTGAACCGTTATTGATGAGATGAGGTCACACTTCAATGTTCATAAGAACTCCATGATGACGTCACCTTAGAACGGCCCAATCAGAAGATTTCATGGTGGAAATATGAGATTTGTTGGTGAAGATGATGAGATAGTGCGTGATGATGATAGAAGTACAAGATTTAGAATGAAATACTTACGAATCGCGAGAAATCGAGAGAAAAGTGCTTGGGAACGTGCTGGTCGGATGAGGCTGTCTCACCAACTGTTGTTGATGTGACAAGTGGGGTATTTATAGGTGAAAGAGGAGAAAGGCACTACAAGGGCGATGGGTCGGATGGCCATTCGATCGGATGGTCAACCGGACGGATGGCCATTCGATCGAAGAGTCATTCGATCGGGCGGCTTGTGCGAGTTGGTTTTCCGACTTTCGTTTCGCTCGACGTATTTTGTTGCGTTAGGCATTGTGGACACATCAAGCGTTTTAGCGACATAAGTAGTGTCGTGTTAAGTGCGATAGATTGAGTTGCGCGTGCCTGCGAGTGCGCGTTTAAATAGTTTCAACACCTTTTATTATTATTATATACTAGGATTTTGACCCGCCGCGCGTTACGGCGGCGTCGAAAGTTAAAGTAACTCGTATTTATACTGTATATTTGACCTGACTCATTACTTCAAAAAATTACATCGCCATCGAATGAAAACGTAGTATATTTGACCTGACTTGCTTTCAAATACAGTTTAAGAACGTACACAAAATAAGTAGAACATAGATAAAAAAAGTATAATAATTTGTCCACATTGCGGTGTAAAGTCGTAAAAGTCATTTAAACCAAAGGAGGTGTGAAATTATTAAGCAGAAAAGGTTAAGAAGGTTAAAGTTGTCAATTACTGAAAGTTAGAAGTGAATGTGCAATTTACTTTAAAAAAAGGTAGATGCATGGTACCCCCTACTGCGGAAGGGATCCCCCTTCCCAAGCTAGCAACCCGACAATGCTGCCTGGCGGTGAATTCCCTGCGCCGAGGGGAACGAAGAATCGAACCCCCGACCTCCACATAGTTGAGCCGGCTTATGCAAGGAGTCGGCGGCCACTGAGCCAAGACCCAGTGGTTTGCAACTTAATTAAAGATAAGGGTTAATAGTGTTTCATGTCAAAAAATTAAGGGTGTAAAGTGGAAAAACTTGAAAAAAAAACAATTGCCGTGATATTAGGGTTTTGGTGTTAGAGTGATATCATTTTAATAATAAAAAATACTATATTAAAAGTGACGTTTTAAACAAACTATATTACATAAGAAATGAAAAAGTCAATAACTTGGTAAAAGAGAAAGGTCACACCACCGACCTTTCTCTTTAATACTATATAAATATATATAACAGGTCGTAGCATAAGTAATTGCGTTCGAGTCTGCGTTAGCGTTGCGACGCTTTACGACGATCGATGGGAACCACTTAAGTACTCACGCGATGTCGTCGTTAGCGTGATTGTGTTGCATCACGACGATCGATGGGAGCAACTTAACTATTCACGCGATGTCATCGTTAGCGTTAGTGTATGCGTTGTGATGTCCGATATGGCGTGTGAAAGTATGCGAGTATATGAGAAATAACGTTGTAAGCGATATAGTTACACTATGATCTGAATCTCTGGTGCTAGCCGTAACGAGTGTAGCGAGAGTAACAAGCACGAAGGTGCGGGTTGTTACAATTATGAAGACGAAAATGTGGATTGAGAACCGCCACTTCATTATCAAGACCATTGATGATGATGAAGAATACGTCTAAGAAACGCAATTCGAGGCTAACTTGAATGAAATGAACAAGACAAGTGATGACTATGTAGAAGATGATGTGGTAGAAGTTAATGAGAAGAAAAGTGAAATTCGCTAACCAGGCTAACTGGGTGGATTGGACTACCGAAGAAGAAATATTGTTAGCTTAATCATACGTCCACGTTACATACGACCAGTTAATAAAAAGAAATCGAAAAAAAAAGATAGTTTATGGAAGTCGTTCTAAAACACTAAATAGGGTTTGGTGGTAGTAGCGAGCGATCGAACGATCAACTAAACTCAATATGGTCGTCGATGTTGACTAAAATGAATTGGTTCAGCGGGTTTTTTAATTTAAGCGGTACAATTTATCTATAATACTATAAAAAGGAGAAGTGATGTCCAATATTGTAATTTGACCAGGGGTACACATTTTTAAGAAGTATGTACAAGCGACTCCAAGCTGGTAGAAGTGGAAGTTCATCAGCCTTTTAAGAGGCTAGGGATTTCACCCATGAACCCTAATATCCAATTATAAATGAATCGTCTTGCAATTGAGACGTGAAGATAGAAAGGCAGATTGAATGCGAATAATGATGGGAGTCTCCAGGTTGCAAGATGAAGCATCGTGTGTTTCAATTTCATCTTAACTTCATCATGGTTGAAACACACAAAACACATCTCACTAATTTTGAATGCCGGAGCGACACAAAGTTTCAACAACAACACTGATTTAGAGAAAAAGTTTGCAGGGTTTATATCCAGATTCGTTGATATACTGTCACCGATGACGGTTGGAGTCGCTATTTCATTGGAAATCGGCGGAGGTGCGATGCAGTTTCAGACTATCACTCCGATGTCTTTAATACCACAATGGTATCGATAATAACTGCAATAGTCATCCAAGCAGCAACCCTAGGGTAAGAAACACTTCAACATGACTACAATTTCAACAATTGTATGTTATAATTTTCTTTCTACAATTATCTTAACTTGAATCTTGAATTGGAATCTGAGTTTGATTCTTTATGAGTTTTTTTCACATATCTTTACTAATCATGATGTGTTGTTCTTGTTGTGTTATCATATGGGTTTGAGTTGATGATTCATATCTTTAGTTGGGTTGGATGAAAGTTATTGTTTTGATCGGAATATTGGGGTGTTTGGTTTGCAAATCTTGAAAAGGGGGAGTGCCAATCTGGTAGTGATTATTGGTTTTTATTGCCGTCTTCAGGCGGCGGCGATGATGGTATGATGAACACCTGTTACTACCATCGCCTAAATAAATCTTTTCACCCACTTTACATCTTCATCTAGAGTAAACCGGACACTTTCATCGCAGACCTGTTGACCAGGCCGGAAAAATCCCCCTACTGATTCGGGCTGCTGCTTGCTCTGCTGCTCGGTCTCACAAGGTATGCACAAATTAGGGCAAAATTTGTGGGTGTTTCAATCTTTTTATCATTCTTGTGGGTGTTTAAATGCTTACTGTTTATGATTTATGTATATAGAGGCTCATATGTTTTGGTGGCACTACAAAAGTCCTTACAGAACTCAAGATCCCAACAATCCTTGGCCTGTAATTCTTTGGTTGCAAGGTGGACCTGTAAGTACCAACATGTTTTTTTTTTTTGAGATACTTGTAATGTGTGTGATCCCTCATCACTGTGTGTTTTTCACACAAATGCAGGGTGCTTCAGGGGTTGGAACTCTTTCTTGAAGAAGTGGGCCCATTGGACTCTTTCTTGAAGCCAAGAAACTCTACATGGTTGACAAAAGCAGATCTATTGTTGTGGTATGCAAGTTCAACTTTTTATAGTAAAAAGTAGATTTTTTTAAATTTTTTATAATTTTTTTTTTGTTGAATTCTGTTCATATGATTTGGTAATTTTGGTGGGAATTTAGGATAATCCAGTTGGGACTGGATACAGTTTCGTAGAAGACGAAAAGTTGTTGGTGAAAACTGATGAAGAGGCTGCAACTGATTTGACGACATTGTTGATTGAAATCTTTAATAGAAATGAAACTCTTCAAAAGAGTCCTCTTTATATAGTGGCAGAGTGTTATGGTGGCAAATTTGCAGTCACTCTTGGACTATCTGCTCTTAAAGCCATTAAATATAAAAAGTTAAAGCTCATTTTTGGAGGTATGGACATCATATCAATTCGAAAGTTCCCGAAAAAGATTACTTTGTAGCAAAAAGCTAAGCACATTGATTCGAAAAAATCAGCACTCGATTTTGATTTGGTTTTATGGTTTATGTTCAGGAATTTCTTTAGGAGATACCTGGATCTCGCCCGAAGACTTTGTGGTAATTTTACTTGATCTCTTAGCTTTAGAAAGGTTTTATTTTATCTCAAACAATTTATAAAAGTTGAAAGTTATCATAAGTCTATTTTTTAGTCCATGCAAAAGGGTGAGCAAAGTGCCAAAACCGACTGACCTGCTTAAGGACCAAACCGACCCGGACCCAAGATCATATAAAATCACTAACCTAAAACCGGACACTAAGGAGAACTTTGGTTATTGGTTCATTATGAAATCGGGTCGTCGGTTTTGTGTGATTACCCGGGACCAATCATCAAAGCTTAAAATCCGATGTGTAATACTTCAGTTTTGTTCTAAAATTGGTAAAATTAGTCACACTCTTATTTTTTAATGTGTCTTTTTGATAGAATAATGGAGGTTAAAGAATCTCCAAAATGAAAAGTGTGGCAATTTTTTAACGTCAATACATCATGAGTATTAGACACATGTATATCTCTCATGTTCGTTACATTACAATCTCCAAAATTTTGACTTATGGTCATAAAGTACTTAACTTCATGTTGCTAATTTGCTATTTTATTTTTAAAGACAATTTATAATGACTGGTAATATAGACATTGATGCTATTAATAAACCTTACAGTCCAATTCTTGTGGAGCCGTATCTAAAAATGAGGTTAGTATTGTTATTTTGTATTGTAAATTTGAGTGTTTTCTTTGGTATATTAAGTGTCTCGATTGGATATGTTATTAATCGTCAGGTCATTACTCAAATTTGGGTGCTCTTTTGAGAGGTTTTGGATTTGCTGGCATATTGGATGTTTAGGTATGTCTTGTCATTTGACTTTGTGCTTTTCTAAACTTTAGCCTTACTTTGTAAGGACCATTTTGTTTCAGGCAGAACATGACTTCTCTGCAATAACAAAACAAGTTGTAGATAGTATTAGGAATTAGGATGTGCATTTGTTGTTTAAAGTTGTAATAGTCTCATAATCAACTCATTTCGCATTTCACAAACTCTAATTTATTGAGAAACTAATACATAAAACGACCAAAAAGGACATTCTCAAGTAAAATTGTTGAAAATACGGTAAAATCCAGAAGGGTAATATGGTAATTTACTTGATAACCTGCATCGAAAACACCATTTTTGATGCATTTGGAAAAAAAGACAATGACACACCTATAATAATATTTCTTGTGTGGTTGCAGCTCAAACAACGTGGATGGATGGCAATTTTGCACTAGGCGCAAGCTATATTAGCTTATCATGGTTCTTTTAACCGGAGTTCCATTCGGAGATTACAATTTTGTCCAAGATTCGACACCGCCATCTTGTTTCTTTATTTGGTTACTGCGAAGAACAGTCGGAAATGATCCTTGTATACGAGTATATGGAAAAGGGACCGTTAAGGAATCACTTATACGGGTCGAATCTACCTCCATTATCATGGAAACAGAGGCTTGAAATATGCACTGGAGCCGCACGTGGGCTTCATTATCTTCACACGGGTTCAGCATAAGGTATAATCCATAGAGACGTAAAGTCCACAAATATATTACTTGACGAAAGTAACCTCGCGAAGGTGGCGGACTTCGGACTCTCGAGGTCGGGCCCGTGTTTAAGTGAGACTCATGTTAGCACAGGCTTGAAGGGTAGTTTTGGATACTTAGATCCTTAGTACTTTCGGAGGCAACAATTTACTGATAAATCAGACGTTTATTCGTTTGGGGTTGTGCTCTTTGAAGTACTCTGTGCTAGGCCTGCTGTTGACCCGATACTGGGCCGAGAAGAGGTCAACTTAGGCGAGTGGGCAATTCATTGGAAGAGGAAAGGGTTGCTTAAAAAGATTGTGGACCCGCGTATTGCTGACCAGATAAAACTGACGTCTTTGAAAAAGTATGCGGACACGGCTGAGAAATGTTTGGCGGATTACGGTGTCGATAGACCGACTATGGGCGATGTATTATGGAACTTGGAATATGCACTTCAGATTCAAGAAACCGAAAAGTATGGATTCAACGAGAACGGGTCACACAGGTGCACCAGAAATTTGTATCCGGTGATGGATCGAGCAATGTTGATGGTTCACTTTCGGGCTCAAAAACAAATCTTGTTAACGGGACTTCACATAGTAAACCGATAAATTGTAGATAGGAGATTTGGATAGTGGGCATATTATTTAAGGTCTAACCAGCTATCCTCTTTGATTTATATGTAGTTTTTTTTAAACAACATTAATAGCATGAGTCGTTAATGTCGGTTATGTTTTTATCAAATGTAACTTGTTTTGTACATTATCACACTGTATTGCAACCTGTTTTTTGGGTCCCGCAGCAACGCGCGGGCGTTCCCACTAGTGATGTAAAAATGACATAATAAAAGCCTTGTTGGACAGCCTCTCCAGTTGACACATCAGTTTTTCTTAAGTCATTTAAGTTTCTTCTTTTATAGAAAGTATAGATAGATAATAGATTATGCCTAGTGGAGATGGATATGATCGGGTGGTTTCGCTGGTGACACGATGATACTCCAGTGGTCCGTCAGTGATCCAAATTTGCCGTTAAAAAAAAGATAATAGATAATTGAGAATCATTCCTTCATAACCCCTCTCAATATCGAGTGAATGACAAAATAGGCCCATCATTTCTTACCTTTAATCGACCTTTCAAATTCAAACTCGCGCGTCATTTACTCCTTCACCAAAAACCAGTGGAGCTTCATTTACTCCTTCACCAATATCGAGTGAATGACAAAATAGGCCCATCATTTCTTACCTTTAATCGACCTTTCAAATTCAAACTCGCGCTTCATTTACTCCTTCACCAAAAACCAGTGGAGCTTCATTTACTCCTTCACCAATATCGAGTGAATGACAAAATAGGCCCATCATTTCTTACCTTTAATCGACCTTTCAAATTCAAACTCGCGCTTCATTTACTCCTTCACCAAAAACCAGTGGAGCTTCATTTACTCCTTCACCAATATCGAGTGAATGACAAAATAGGCCCATCATTTCTTACCTTTAATCGACCTTTCAAATTCAAACTCGCGCTTCATTTACTCCTTCACCAAAAACCAGTGGAGCTTCATTTACTCCTTCACCAATATCGAGTGAATGACAAAATAGGCCCATCATTTCTTACCTTTAATCGACCTTTCAAATTCAAACTCGCGCTTCATTTACTCCTTCACCAAAAACCAGTGGAGCTTCATTTACTCCTTCACCAATATCGAGTGAATGACAAAATAGGCCCATCATTTCTTACCTTTAATCGACCTTTCAAATTCAAACTCGCGCTTCATTTACTCCACCAAAAACCAGTGGAGCTTCCATAGATCCAGTTAACCGCCGGTTAACATGACGACATTAGAGAAGTTGTTCATCCAAATCTTCGAGCGAAAGGACTCAATCATCGAACAACTACAGCAGCAAGCCGATTTATACACACAACAACTCGCATCGAGACTTGTAATCGACGGAATTACTCCTCCTCCGTGGCTTCTGAGCCCTAATTCTTCGAATCCTAATGGTATGCATCTAGGTTTAGTAGTTATTGTTTGTTAATTTTAGGTTAAACTGGATGATTTCAACACATTGTTACGGAATTAGGTTGTAGTTGTATATACTTATACAGTTGTATTCGTCAGATTTGGAATCCGAATGGTACGCATCTAGATTTCGGAGTTTTAGTAGATATTGTTTGTTAGTTTTAGGTTAAACTGGATGATTTCAATGAGTTGCAACGGAATTAGGTTTTGTTTTACACGTTTTTCTTTTCAGTTAGGTTATGTAATTGGTGTTCATTTTGTTGTTTTTTTGGCGAATATTGTAGAAGGAGACAGTTAGGTTTATACTTATTTTTGTCCTGTGAAGTGTGAAGGAATAAAATCTCTGATGGTGTTATTTGAAGTGTTTGTGTGATATAGATATGTGAACTTGTGATTTATCATGTGATCATTGCTGAAGGAGACAATAATCACTGACACACCAGGTTGTTAAAAGCTTTAGGAGCACTCAAGGCACATAGGCTGACCATGGAGAGCCTAGGCGCTTAAAAAGCAAGGTTATTTTTAAGCTAGGCACATAGTATAAACTACCAGTTATAGGGGTTTGGTACCGAATGGGTACCGTGCTCATCCCGGCGCCTAGGGGGCTTTTGTCAACGTAGGTCACAAATTCACTGATGTGGACTTTAAGATGGTGTTCCAAACGCTTTTAGGGTCTGTTTGGGGTCAAAGGGGGTTAATGGAAGATTTGCTGGCTGTGGGAGTTCAGTTAGATATAATGTTGTCTATTTGACATGTTTGATTTACTAGTTATGGTGTTGTTTGGATATTTCTAAATAGCAAGATATAATGTGAAAGTAGACATCAAACTGACCAGTCACTAGTACTATAATATATATATTAAATTGCATCACAAACTACACTACACAAAAGTTCCCTCTTTTTAGCCTTATTTACAAAATTGTCATCATACTGTTTTTTATAATTTTATAACATTAACGGTGAACCTTCTCAAAAGTTTCTCCTCACCTTAAATTCCTTTCTTTCTTTTTAAATTTTGTTTTGCTTTTCTGTTTGAGTTTTGTTGGTTTTATTGTTGAGTTTTCATGATTTATAAATGAGAAAATTACTTTTTGATGCCTTATGTTTTAGGGGTATTAACCACTTGAATTCAAAATTTAAATTTTTAATAGCCTAAGTCTTTAAACCTTTTTTAACCCTTTGAGTCCAAATTTTTAACACCGTTAGAATTTCTTAGTTATTTTCTTAAATGACCGAAATACCCTTTTATATTAAAAAGGAAAATTAAAAAACCTAATATATACTTAGATGCGCCTTAAAAAAAGTAGTTTTCTGTAAAACAATTTTATATAATAACATTTTTAATTGTGAATAGTAGTGATTCATTATATGTCTATCTTGGTTGTAAGGCTATAGGGTGTGAGGGGTATGGTTGGGTTTTCAATCGTCACGTAGGACTATTAATGAATTGCTACACCACCTCCTTGTCTCATCCACCATGATCTGTATGGATTAAACCATGACAACCTCCTTTCCTTATTTAATATTTCATTTCCTTTTTATAAAAATAAATTAAAATAAGATAATAGTTGTTTGAGTCATGACCACACCCTTAGAGTAGTGGTTCTTGATAATGAGTTAGAAGTAGGTGACATGGCGCTGATGTGATGTGGAGGGTCATGGTGATCATGAGGATCATGACCATATCCTATAGCGTAAGACTACAATATTATAATTATAATTCATTACTCGTCTATGTTGGTTGTACAGCTACAATATTATTACTTTTTTTTAATCAATTAACATTTCTAAACCCAAACTTTAACAGAGTTATTATACGACTCCTAAACTCTTTTTTTTGAACGACAAATTCGGATCACTGACGGACTACTAGAGTATCATTGTGCCACCAGCAGAACCATCCGATTATATCCATCTCCACTAGGCATAATAGTGTCTATACACCAATTCAGGGGGAAACCCAATAATTTGAGAAAAAATCCCTCTTGTGGGAATCAAACCCAAAACCTATTGGTCCCAAAGTCTTATCACACCACAAAATGCCATTAGGCTATAAAGCCATGGACGACTCATAAACTCTAGTAATTCATTTTTATAAAACGATTTACTTTAATACCCATTAACTTTAATAGATTTATATTATGGAAATTTAATAATACTTTTTTTCTGAAAATGATTTACGTTACAACCCCGAACGTATATACGACACTTGAAGTTTAATAAAAGTTATTTTTTTTATAAATATTTGTTCTTTTATTTTTTTTATAAGTTTAATTCTTTTGTATTTTACTTATTATTTATTTATTTTTTTATAATTAAAACTAATTTTAACTCAAGACATGTTTTTTAATTGTGTTGTTTGCTCATTTTTATTATCGTTTAGATTAAAGTCTACATGGTCTAAATTAACTATTCAATATACCAGATAACAAATTAATTATTTTTTTATTTACCTTATTATATATATAATCTATACTTTCTATTAAATTTCTATTAAAGGACAAATGAGCATTGTATCACAATGTTGAGGTGGCAATCATATAGACTGTCCAACAATGCATGTTTTATGTCATTATTGCATCATTAATCATTACTTTTAAAATATTTTAAAATCAACTTAAAATACAAAAATAAGATTTTACGCACTTCATTTGAATTTCAAATTAAAGAATGAGCTCCATTATTACATCCCTCCAAAAATTCAAAAATCTGCCTCATTTATGTCCTCTTTCTCCCCCCCCCCCCCTCCATTCTCTATTATTAAAAAAAGCCGAGAAAAGGTTTACAGTCCTTCGCATTCTGTCACTGCTCCGTCGAGGATCTTCGATTAGATCACGTTGTATGTATTCCTGTAAGGACTCTCAAAATTGTCCAAAAAATACCCGTAAGTATAATCCCGAACCCCTAAAACCATACTGTGCATAAAAAACCAAGAAAAACAAGAAATATGCTTCTCAGGCGGGCCGCGTAAGAGTAAGCATGGTCTTACGCGGGCCGCGCCAAACATAGGTTGACCGGATAAGTGTTCCGGATCCACGTAGTGACCACCTGGCTAGCCTACTTGTGACCATGCAAACCTATACGTAGACTGGGCGGCCACGCGGGCCACGTAAGATATAAAGGATAGGTTACGCGGGCCGCGTAAGGCCCTAAATTCAGCTATAAATAGCCCGTCACTTGCACAGTCCACTGGTGTCGATCAAAACTTTCAAAAACGAAAGAATAGTACTCTGAAGTCGAAAATTCATATATAATTAGCGAGGCGTTGCTCCGATACCGGGTATTAACTCGATCGCTGCTACGATTCAATGTCCGATTGATTAAACTATCCAATGGATGTTTAAGTGCTGCCCACATTAGGGTTTATGCTTTGTCATACGTCGTTAAATTGATGGATGTTTAAGTATCGCACTTTGTCATTCGTTGTGAAGGTTTTTATCTCGTGAGTTATTGTAAATGTTGTATTAGTTACTAACCGAGTTCGTGTGCATATTATTAATTTAGGTTAAAAGGCTAATCAGTAGGCTAAGCTCTGCTCATATAAATCTGCAATGTGAGTCATTCTCTTTTTATCAAATTGCTTTACAAAACCCTAAATGTTTTCCAGTTATACTTTGCAGTGATTAAGTCTGTGCTAATCTTAAGTTACTGGCAGTAAGTGGGGTATTGTGCACATTACTACTGTTTTTATCACTTTAGGTGGGCGAGCCTAATTAGTGATATACGTCACTATTGGGTAACAGGACCCAATAGTGGTATGACCACAGTCATAGATCCGGTCGAGTGACAACTGAACCAGCTAAGTATAAGATACGGGGCAAATATAAAAACTCTTAATACTGTAACTTATAACAAACGAGTCGTTTTCATAAAAAGAATGATTCACCAGTATTTCCCGCTGACAAAACCTTTCTCAAACATGTTTCAGGTGATCTGTTGTGATCAAGGAAAAGTGCCGTGAAGCACTACAAGCTTAAGGAAATGGCTCAATATAAAATAAAGAAACATGTTTTGTAAAATAAAAGATTTCTCCGTGAAATCTTATGATTGTAAATTACCGGGATTTTATTCCGAGTTGTGAAATAAAATTATTGGGAAAATTGCAGTTTTAAAAAGATCCTGAAGAAAACTTCCGCTGTTAAATAAATACCACGGGATTTTCTGTCCCGCGGCTCCTGAAACGGGTCAAACCCGGATGGGGGCCGTGACAGAAAAAGGTGGTATCAGAGCCACTGATTTAAGCCAATTAAGTATTTAGAAAATACTTAATTTTATTACTTGTCATTTTGTGATTATGTGTTTTATTATTTGAATATTTGTGTACAGTATGGGTAAGCAAAGGCTTTCAAACATCTATCTTTAGATATGTCATCAAACAAGAAGGGAAGTTCATCCCAAACAAATTCCTCAAAACCCTATGTAAATCCCGAAGAAGGAATATTTGTCCGTAAGGCACAATATGAGGAGCCACTTTCTCCTAATAAAAGAAGTTTGATTATTAGGAAAAGTCAAGAGAAACAAAAGAAATCCAAAGGAGGGAGAGTTAATCAGAAAACCCAAGAATTAGGCAGTAACCCTCCATGGGAGGACAAGTTAGATGAGAAATGGGCAGATCTTTATATGCTAGCCACTGTAGCAGTTAATGCAAATCTTTAAATAATCTGACTCAAGTTTTAGCACCCTTATTACCTACAGTCCAGAAACCTTACCCAGTAAATAAATAAGTTTACAGTAAACCCTAGTGTGTTTTAATTTTCAGTTGTTTTTGTATTTAATTAGTCCCACGGTATGCAATAATAATTAAAGGATATTTATGAATTTTTGTATAAAAATTTTAACTTAGTAATTTTTGTATTTTGCATATGTGCTAAACAGCATGAGTGACTTGTCTGAAGCCCTTCAGAATTTAAATCTCTATCCGGTAAAAATAGAGGTTTCCAGAGATTTCAATAGATATATACCAGATATAGAAGAACCTATGGAATTCAATGCTCCACCTCCGGAGAAACCCAAGCCCAAGAAAAGGAGAAGATTCGTGGGATGGAGGCGTATGCGCAGGAGGGAAGGGGATTGAAGTTGGGGAAGATTCTAGGCAGATGGAAATACAGTTTGAGGAATATTCTAAGCAAATAGAAATGGAGATTGGAAAAGGTTCTAGACAAACCAAGGTAGAAATTGGAGAAAGCTCTAAGCAAACCCAGGAAATGACATTGCAGGAGGAGCTAGATTTTATATTGGCAAGCTGTGATACTATTAAGCCTGTCAATGAAAATGTTTTTACTCATTCTATTGAAACTCAACTTCCAATGAATTTGGAACCAGCAATTCCAGAACCTATAATCCACACCCAACTTCTAGGAATGGACGAGTGGTGGACTAATGATTGGCAGTTCCAAAACCTGCTTAACAGTCCTTATTCCTTTCTCCCTCAGTTTGACCCGGAACCTATACCAAACCCACCTATGAGTAATGAGAATTTAGCTGAACTCCGTCACTTTGGCGAGGAGTTGGTGGATGCAGGAAATAGGATCAGGGAAGTAGGAGAACAGATCTCCTGGAAATATGACGAGAGGGAACGTCGTTACTGAAATACCAACTGACGAAAGATAGTAGGGTTATGAAAATTTGGTTGTATTATAAAATACTAAAATATAATCTTGTGAAATAACTACAAATAAAACTTTGTAAGATATGGTGTGTAATGATGCATAATATATATAAAAATGGGAATCGAGAAATCGATAGTTTTGGCTATATGTGTTGTGAAATTTGTATGATTATTTTGTGTATAATTATTATTTATTCAGTACTAATAAATTATATGTATTAAATATCAGATGGAAAACGCTAATAATGAACCAGTTAACGAGGTTAATCAATCTGAGCAACATCCGGAGGATCAATTTATGACTAGGCAGGATATAGAAAATATCGTTGCTCAAGGGATAGCTAATGCTATTCCAGCAATAATTGTCACACCCCCAAAATCCACCATGCGGAGTACCACGGCTTGGAGGCGTGACGTGACCAGGATCAAGCCACCAATCATATTGAACAAGCATGTAAGTAGTTTGTAAAATCCAACACAATACAATTGGTGTCTAAACAAAACATAGTTTAAGTTACAAGCGGAAGCATAAAGTTTGAAACCAAATCATAAGTTTAAACGTTTCAAATGTTTAGCATGGCACACAGTTGTCCATGTCCCACAACGACTCTTCCCACTCCGATGCAAGCTCCATAGATACCTAACGACCTGCAAGGCATGTAACAACGAGTCAACAACAAAGTTGAGTGAATTCACAGTTGGTTGTTTAGTTATAGTGTTCGTGAATCATTTGTTTATTTCGTAAACCAAGTATCTTAGTTATCTGTATCGCGGTTTCCCAAACATGTTTGCGATGATTAGTGGCCGGATCGCGGTTTCCAAAACATGTGTGCGATGATTAGTGGCCGTATCGCGGTTTCCCAAACATGTGTGCGAAGATTAGTGGGGGCTTCCCATGTGTCGACTAGTCGTGTTTGTACGTGCCCTTCTTGATCCAAGGACCGTAGCGAGTGTGAGTGTACGTAGGCTTTACGTACGTGCCCTTCGATCCGAGGACGGTGAAAAGTAGTTTAATAGTAATGATAGTACGAGTAGTTATTCAATCCCATTCCCAACCCACCGGGAATCCCATGCCTTAAGAGTGTGAACTCACCTCGGTTGCTCGGTTTGACTCTCAAAAGTAGCTAACAGTCAAGGTCGGTCAATCACGTCCTAGTACGATTACCACTTAGTTTATTAGTGACTTCAAATAGAACACAAAGTTCCTACACGTATCTATCACATAACATGCATCACTTTAATGGTTTATGCCCATATATACTTCCCATCCATTCCTCACTCAAAATCAAACATACGATAATGCACATAACATATATATAACATGTTAGATCATTCACAGATAGCATACTCGACATTTAGACACACGAGTCACAACTTATGTCTTTTCAGCATTTATATTCAAAACCGGCTGTTTTTGGACATTTTAATAAAATAGTTAAATTATTCCAAAAATTCCCAAATTTTTACAGGATGTCTTAAACATTCCATATTTTATTGTGTAAAAATATCGGGGTCCGATTCATTACCAATATTTTATAAAAAATTCATATTCCGGACTGAACTCAGATTTATATATTTCTGACCACAGTCCACGGAACAATTTATTAAAAATTCATCGAGTGTCCGATTTACGAAATTCCAGTGGGGTAATTACAAATGCATCGGTTATCATCTACTGTACAAATTTCATGGTCCGATTCATCACAAAACTCAGGTTATGACTGAAAGCATGCCACCCATTTATTGCTGTCAAAATTCAGCTTAAGCTGCTGTTACAAATTAACACTTTAAAAATAGTAAACGGAGTCCAAATATTACGATTCCGGTGCCATTAGAACCGTATTTTATAATAACATATTTTAGATTCAAAATATCGGTTTTTCGTTGAATTTACGACCTGTTTACAGCCTGATGAAGTCGGCTGGAAATCATTACTCAGCTTGCTGTTTTGTGGTTTAAATGTTACTAAAACGTATTAACAAGTGTCCGAACAACGGGTTTATCAAAAGTTTGACGATCAAACATCATATATGCATTAACTAACCTTAAACCAACAAGTTTTCATCTTTATGTATCAATCATAAGTAAACTTTTTATATTTATCTATTTGTTCTTGACACTTTAGTGATTTTAAACATACTACACCCTTTGATCATAGAAACGAGATGAAACAAAATTAACAAGTGGGTAACAAAGGACTTACTACTAGCTTATAGATAGGGATGAATCTAGTGCAAAGTTGGTAAGAAAAAGTCTTGGAATGCACTTGTTAATGGAAGAGATGGATGAATGAAGTGGTGGTGATGGGTTTCGGTCATAGGGGAACCGAATAGAGAGAGAGAGAGAGAGAGAGAGTGGTGAGATGGAGTGTGTAGATGAGTGAATCAAACATATATGGAAATCTCACAAATCATTTCATATCTTATATCTTGCCCACTAGATCAAGCAACAATCAAATAACATCTTATACAAAATATATGAGGAGATTTTACAAGCAAGGTGGTGGGGTCCCCCACATGGGGACGGTTACTAAGAGGGGGGGGGGGGGTAAAATGAAACTTTGAATGGTAAGTTGGAAATTATAAGTTCGATTCTAAGTATATGATTCTATGTGTTAGTTAGGGGATATTTTAGTGGGTGTTATGGTATACTGGGACCATGACTAGCTCAAAATAATTAAATAATGTGTTTGACAAATATTTGGTGTCCCGGGTAATGTCCGGTTGTTCGGTCGGATACTGTTTCGTTAAGTTGTTTAATTGTTCCGTAAGGTGTCTTATACCTATATTTTGTAACACAATTAATTCCTAATACATAGGAAAATATTCAGGACCATTTAGTCAAGTTTTCTGCATACTACTAGTATGCTAACACGCACATGTAAGTATAACACAGTAATCAGCGAGCAGTTGAATAATTTAGCATAATCATCAAGCACTTTAATTATTATTTATAAATTGTACGGATACATGGAATTACGAGGGTTGTCACATTCTCCCCCTGTTAAGAGAATTTCGTCCCGAAATTTAGCGCGTGGTTACTGAGGAAGCTAGTTAAGTTGCGTTGTTTTCCTGATTTTCCTGGGGTGTCACATCATCCCCCCGTTGATTTGGAATTTCGTCCCGAAATTCTGCAGTAGCTTCAGCCTCAGTAGTGGTTGCGTTTTTCTTAAACAGTTGGGGATACCTGAGTTTCATTTGGTCTTCTCGTTCCCTGGTATACTCTGGGCCACGACGAGCATTCCAACGAACTCGAACCAGAGGTATCCTGGTACGCTTGAGGATCTTAACATCTCGATCCATAATCTCTACTGGTTCCTCGACGAATCGCAGCTGGTCGTCGATTGTGAGTTCCTTGAGAGGAACTCTGAGGGTCTCATCTGACAGACACTTCTATAGATTCGACACATGGAAAACATTGTGAACTCCGCTGAGTTCTTCAGGTAGATTCAACCTGTAGGCGACTTTGCCAATTTTCTCAATGATTTCGAACGGTCCGACATAACGCGGATTGAGCTTGCCTCGATTGCCAAAACGAACTACACCTTTCCAAGGTGAGACTTTGAGTAGCACTCGGTCCCCAACCTGGAACTCGAGTGGTTTTCTTCCCTTATCAGCATAGCTTTTCTGACGGTCACGAGCTGCCGCCATTCGCTGTCGTATCTGAGTAATTTTCTCGGTGGTATCTACCACAAGTTCAGGGCCAGTGATTTGGCTGTAACCAACTTCTGCCCAACAGAGAGGTGATCGGAATTTGCGTCCGTACAATGCCTCAAACGGAGCGGCTTGGATGCTGGTGTGGTAGCTGTTGTTGTACGAAAACTCCACCAGCGGGAGGTGCCTTTCCGAGCCATTACCAAAATCGATTACACATGCCCTAAGCATGTCTTCAAGGGTTTGGATGGTGCGTTCAGATTGCCCATCCGTCTGCGGGTGATAAGCGGTGCTCATATCTAAACGTGAGCCAAAGGACTTATGCATTGCTTGCCACAGTTCAGAAGTAAAACATGCGTCACGATCAGATATAATAGAGGTTGGCACTCCGTGCCTTGATGCCACTTCCTTTAGGTAAATGTCTGCAAGAGTACAAAACTTATCCGTTTCTTTGATAGCCAGAAAATGTGCAGACTTGGTCAGTCGATCTACGATCACCGAAATGGTATCGTTTTCGCGTTGAGATCTGGGCAGGCCGGTCACGAAATCCATTGAAATTTGCTCCCATTTCCATTTCGGGATCTCTGGTTGTTGAAGTAGGCCTGATGGTTTCTGATATTCGGTCTTGACTCTCGCACAAGTCAAACATTTGCTAACGTAGGTTGCTATGTGGGCTTTCATACCAGGCCACCAATACGTAGTCTTGAGATCGTGGTACATCTTATCCGAACCAGGGTGTACCGAATAACGAGACTTGTGCGCTTCGTCCATCACAAGCTCGCGTAAGTTTCCATAAAGTGGAACCCAGATGCGCCCTGTTACATAGTAAGCGCCGTCTTCCTTTTGTTCTAGTCGCTGCCTCGATCCTCGTAGGGATTCAACCCTGATGTTCTCTGCTTTCAATGCTTCGACCTGAGCATCGTGAATCTGTGCGGGAAGGTTAGACTGGATGGTAAGCTGTAAAGCACGTACACGCTTAGGTAGGGTATCCTTTCGACTGAGGGCGTCGGCCACAACATTGGCTTTGCCCGGATGATACTTGATTGCGCATTCATAATCGTTCAAGAGCTCAACCCATCGGCGTTGACGCATGTTCAACTCCTTTTGCTTGAAGATATGCTCGAGACTCCTGTGATCGGTGTAAATGGTGCGCTTGGTACCGTACAGGTAATGTCTCCATATCTTAAGCGCGAATACAACTGATCCCAGCTCCAGGTTGTGAGTAGTGTAATTTCTTTCGTGAACCTTAAGTTGGCGCGATGCGTAGGCAATGACCTTGTCACGTTGCATCAATACGCAACCCAGTCCTTGTATGGATGTGTCGCAATAAACCACCAAATCATCTGTGCCTTCAGGCAATGAGAGAATAGGCGCGCTACAAAGTCTATCTTCCGAGTGCTGAAATGCAGACTCCTGTGCATCACCCCAACGATAGGTGACACCCTTCTGAGTCAGTGAAGTGAGAGGTTGCGCAATCTTGGAGAAGTCTTTGATAAACCTTCTGTAATATCCTACCAAACCCAAGAATTGGCGGATTTCTTTTGGTGTGCGGGGTGCAGGCCAGTTCTTGATTGAGTCAACCTTGGATGGATCAACATGAACCCCATCCTTGTTTACCACATGGCCTAGAAAGTGGACTTCGCGAAGCCAGAAGTCACATTTTGAAAACTTGGCATACAATTGCTCTTTTCGAAGAAGTTCCAACATAAGTCGTAGATGCTGCTCGTGTTCCTCCTGACTCTTAGAATAGATCAGGATATCGTCGATGAACACAATAACGAACTTATCCAGGTAAGGCTTGCACACTCGGTTCATGAGATCCATGAAGACCGCTGGTGCATTCGTCAGCCCGAATGGCATAACCAGAAACTCGTAATGGCCGTAACGAGTTCTGAATGTTGTTTTGGAGACGTCCTCATCTCGGACACTCAGCTGATGGTATCCCGATCTCAAGTCAATCTTGGAGTAATAACTCGACCCTTGCAACTGGTCGAACAAGTCGTCAATACGTGGAAGAGGATAACGATTCTTCACAGTCACCTTGTTAAGCTCGCGATAGTCAATACACATTCTGAAAGTACCATCTTTCTTCTTTACGAACAAGACTGGAGCTCCCCAGGGCGAAGAGCTAGGACGTATAAAACCCTTTTCCAAGAGCTCTTGTAGTTGTGTAGACAGTTCTTCGAGTTCAGATGGAGCTAGACGATAAGGTGCTCGAGCTATGGGCGCTGCTCCAGGAGCTAGCTCGATTTGAAATTCAACTTGGCGATGAGGCAGAAGACCAGGTAATTCCTCAGGAAAATCGCGCACTATAGGAATGCCTTCAATTCTCTTCTCTTCCGTGGATGTGTCAGTAACGAGTGCCATAATGGCAGTGTGGCCCTTTCGCAAACACTTCTGGGCCTTAAGGAAAGAGATGATGCCTTCGACAGCACCACTCTTGTCGCCACGAATCACGAGGGGTTCCTCACCAGAACGAGGAATGCGGACGATTTTCTCCTTGCAAACAATCTCCGCTTGATGATGAGATAGCCAATCCATCCCAATAACGACGTCGAAACTACCAAGTGTGATAGGAATAAGATCAATAGAGAATGTCTGACCAGCTAAGACGAGGTTACACCCTTTAACTACGTGTGTGGCTTCAAGACCTTTACCGTTAGTTAGTTCTACCGTGTGTTTGGTGTTCAAAAGTGTTGGGGTGCGCTTAAGCATTTGACTAACTTTTAAGGACACATAACTAGTATCGGCACCCAAATCGAATAAAACAGTAACAAAGAAATCATCTAGAAGAAACTTACCCATCACAACGTTGGGATCGTTCCTTGCGTCAGCCTGACCAATCACGAAGGTGCGACCTTTGCCGTTATTGTTACCCTCATTTTTGCCTCCATTGTTGTTCTCATTTCCTTGGTTGTTGTTCTGATTCTGATTCAGCTGAGGACAGTGCCTCTTGAAGTGACCCTCAGCACCGCACTGGAAGCATCCCTTATTACCTTGCTGGTGTTGCTGTTGGTTTTGGGGAGTTTGTGGCCGCTGTTGTCGGTTCTGCTTCGCAGGACGTAAGCTTTGGCAATCTTTGGCTTCATGTACCAACTTGCTACATCTCTGACAACGACCCTTGCTGCACGGCCTGATGTGGTGCAAACTACATCGATTGCACTTGGGGTGATTTCCCCTGTATCTACCCTGACCTTGATTTCCAAAAGGCTGCTGACTGGGGTTCCTGTGTTCATCTGTCTTTCGCTGCTGGGACTGAGACTGAACTGCAGTAGAACCCTCGCCCGAATTTCCATCCCACTTGCGCTTGTTGTTACTGGGAGCATCAGTAGTAGTAGCGTTAATACGCTTGTGCAGCTTGCCCTCTTCCACCGCCTGATCAGTGAGCTGGTGTGCCAAACGAATGGCTTGCTAGATTGTGGGAAGGTTGGCCGCACTTACAGACCCTTGGATTTCCGGGACTAAGCCTCTGAGGTATAGCTTGATTCGCCTAGATATGGGTTGTGACATGTTAGGACATAAGGAAGCCAAGTCGTTGGACCTCTTTGTGTATGCCTCGATCTCTGATCCTTCCATCTTCAAACCATAATACTCTATCTCAAGTTTCAGTATGTCGTCCAGGTGGCAGAACTCTTCCTTAATCCAATCCTTGAAGTCGCTCCAGAGGGTGGCATTCGCGTCTGCCAACCCGAGCATCTGAACCTGTGCGTTCCACCAAGAATACGCTTTCCCTTGCAACATGCCAGTAGCGTACTCCACTCGTTTGTTGGTAGGGCTTTCATTTTCTTCGAATGTAAATTCGATTCTTCGGATCCAGTGTAGAAGGCCGATTGTCCCTTCAGTGCCGTCAAAAGTGGGAGGTTTGCATTCCAGGAACGCCTTGAAGGTGCCCATGCGTGTTTGAAGGTGCATGTGTTGACTCCCTGTTTGGGTTGCTAAGGCTTCAGCAATCCGTTCGTTAATCAAGGTCGTCAGCTGACCCTGGGTCATGTCGAGACGTTCACTCATGATCTTCATATAGAAGGAACACACGTAAGCAGGTGTTGCAAGGTGCGTAAGTGTGGGATGACAGAAGAGAGTAAGCACACAAGGTTCAAATAGCAGTTATTACACTAGCTAATGCATACTATGATCAAATGTGCTACTAGCAGGTAGGTAATACAAACATAAACCATATTACCTATAATGTTGAGTCTTGCACGTGGAGCGAAGCGTCGTTGTGGATTGTTGAACACTGTACAGGTTATAGTCTGGTTTTAACAAAAAGTTTTTTCCCTTATTAAAACCAAGTTCACTATAACCAATGGCTCTGATACCAATCTGTCACACCCCCAAAATCCACCATGCGGAGTACCACCGCTTGGAGGCGTGACGTGACCAGGATCAAGCCACCAATCATATTGAACAAGCATGTAAGTAGTTTGTAAAATCCAACACAATACAATTGGTGTCTAAACAAAACATAGTTTAAGTTACAAGCGGAAGCATAAAGTTTGAAACCAAATCATAAGTTTAAACGTTTCAAATGTTTAGCATGGTACACAGTTGTCCATGTCCCACAACGACTCTTCCCACTCCGATGCAAGCTCCATAGATACCTAACGACCTGCAAGGCATGTAACAACGAGTCAACAACAAAGTTGAGTGAATTCACAGTTGGTTGTTTAGTTATAGTGTTCGTTAATCATTTTTTTATTTCGTAAACCAAGTATCTTAGTTATCTGTATCGCGGTTTCCCAAACATGTTTGCGATGATTAGTGGCCGGATCGCGGTTTCCAAAACATGTGTGCGATGATTAGTGGCCGTATCGCGGTTTCCCAAACATGTGTGCGAAGATTAGTGGGGGCTTCCCATGTGTCGACTAGTCGTGTTTGTACGTGCCCTTCTTGATCCAAGGACCGTAGCGAGTGTGAGTGTACGTAGGCTTTACGTACGTGCCCTTCAATCCGAGGACGGTGAAAAGTAGTTTAATAGTAATGATAGTACGAGTAGTTATTCAATCCCATTCCCAACCCACCGGGAATCCCATGCCTTAAGAGTGTGAACTCACCTCGGTTGCTCGGTTTGACTCTCAAAAGTAGCTAACAGTCAAGGTCGGTCAATCACGTCCTAGTACGATTACCACTTAGTTTATTAGTGACTTCAAATAGAACACAAAGTTCCTACACGTATCTATCACATAACATGCATCACTTTAATGGTTTATGCCCATATATACTTCCCATCCATTCCTCACTCAAAATCAAACATACGATAATGCACATAACATATATATAACATGTTAGATCATTCACAGATAGCATACTCGACATTTAGACACACGAGTCACAACTTATGTCTTTTCAGCATTTATATTCAAAACCGGCTGTTTTTGGACATTTTAATAAAATAGTTAAATTATTCCAAAAATTTCCAAATTTTTTCAGGATGTCTTAAACATTCCATATTTTATTGTGTAAAAATATCGGGGTCCGATTCATTACCAATATTTTATAAAAAATTCATATTCCGGACTGAACTCAGATTTATATATTTCTGACCACAGTCCACGGAACAATTTATTAAAAATTCATCGAGTGTCCGATTTACGAAATTCCAGTGGGGTAATTACAAATGCATTGGTTATCATCTACTGTACAAATTTCATGGTCCGATTCATCACAAAACTCAGGTTATGACTGAAAGCATGACACCCATTTATTGCTGTCAAAATTCAGCTTAAGCTGCTGTTACAAATTAACACTTTAAAAATAGTAAACGGAGTCCAAAAATTACGATTCCGGTGCCATTAGAACCGTATTTTATAATAACATATTTTAGATTCAAAATATCGGTTTTTCGTTGAATTTACGACCTGTTTACAGCCTGATGAAGTCGGCTGGAAATCATTACTCAGCTTGCTGTTTTGTGGTTTAAATGTTACTAAAACGTATTAACAAGTGTCCGAACAACGGGTTTATCAAAAGTTTGACGATCAAACATCATATATGCATTAACTAACCTTAAACCAACAAGTTTTCATCTTTATGTATCAATCATAAGTAAACTTTTTATATTTATCTATTTGTTCTTGACACTTTATTGATTTTAAACATACTACACCCTTTGATCATAGAAACGAGATGAAACAAAATTAACAAGTGGGTAACAAAGGACTTACTACTAGCTTATAGCTAGGGATGAATCTAGTGCAAAGTTGGTAAGAAAAAGTCTTGGAATGCACTTGTTAATGGAAGAGATGGATGAATGAAGTGGTGGTGATGGGTTTCGGTCATAGGGGAACCGAATAGAGAGAGAGAGAGAGAGTGGTGAGATGGAGTGTGTAGATGAGTGAATCAAACATATATGGAAATCTCACAAATCATTTCATATCTTATATCTTGCCCACTAGATCAAGCAACAATCAAATAACATCTTATACAAAATATATGAGGAGATTTTACAAGCAAGGTGGTGGGGTCCCCCACATGGGGACGGTTACTAAGAGGGGGGGGGGGGTAAAATGAAACTTTGAATGGTAAGTTGGAAATTATAAGTTCGATTCTAAGTATATGATTCTATGTGTTAGTTAGGGGATATTTTAGTGGGTGTTGAAAATTTGTTGAGAAACCTCTTCAAATAGAAGACAGAAAGGTGAAATTTCTCAAACACAAAAGATTGGTACTAGTTAAAGTCAAGTGGGATTCAAAAAGAGGACCTGGATACACTTGGGAGCTGGAATCAGAAATGAAGCGAAAGTATCCTCACCTATTCCAATAAATCTCAAGGACGAGATTTTAAATAAGGTGGGGAGGATGTAAGGACTCTCAAAATTGTCCTAAAAATACCCGTAAGTATAATCCCAAACCCCTAAAACCATACTGTGCATAAAAAACCAAGAAAAACAAGAAATATGCTTCTCAGGCGGGCCGCGTAAGAGTAAGCATGGTCTTACGCGGGCCGCGTCAAACATAGGTTGACCGGATAAGTGTTCCGGATCTATGTAGTGACCACCTGGCTAGCCTACTTGTGACCATGCAAACCTATACGTAGACTGGGCGGCCACGCGGGCCGCGTAAGATATAAAGGATAGGTTACGCGGGCCGCGTAAGGCCCTAAATTCAGGTATAAATAGCCCGTCACTTGCACAGTCCACTGGTGTCGATCAAAACTTTCAAAAACGAAAGAATAGTACTCTGAAGTCGAAAATTCATATATAATTAGCGAGGCGCTGCTCCGATACCGGGTATTAACTCGATCGCTGTTACGATTCAATGTCCGATTGATTAAACTATCCAATGGATGTTTAAGTGCTGCCCACATTAGGGTTTATGCTTTGTCATTCGTCGTTAAATCGATGGATGTTTAAGTATCGCATTTTGTCATTCGTTGTGAAGGTTTTTATCTCGTGAGTTATTGTAAATGCTGTATTAGTTACTAACCGAGTTCGTCTGCATATTATTAATTTAGGTTAAAAGGCTAATCAGTAGGCTAAGCTCTGCTCATATAAATCTGCAATGTGAGTCATTCTCTTTTTATCAAATTGCTTTACAAAACCCTAAATGTTTTCCAGTTATACTTTGCAGTGATTAAGTCTTTACTAATCTTAAGTTACTGGCAATAAGTGGGGTATTGTGCACATTACTACTGTTTTTATCACTTTAGGTGGGCGACCCTAATTAGTGATATACGTCACTATTGGGTGACATGACCCAATAGTGGTATGACCACAGTCATAGATCCGGTCGAGTGACAACTGAACCAGCTAAGTATAAGATACGGGGCAAATATAAAAACTCTTAATACTGTAAATTATAACAAACGAGTCGTTTTCATAAAAAGAATGATTCACCAGTATTTCCCGCTGACAAAACATTTTTTAAACATGTTTCAGGTGATCTGTTGTGATCAAGGAAAAGTGTCGTGAAGCACTACAAGCTTAAGGAAGTGGCTCAATATAAAATAAAGAAACATGTTTTGTAAAATAAAAGATTTCTCCGTGAAATCTTATGATTGTAAATTACTGGGATTTTATTCCGAGTTGTGAAATAAAATAATTGGGAAAATTGCAGTTTTAAAAAGATCCTGAAGAAAACTTCCGCTGTTAAATAAATACCACGGGATTTTCTGTCCCGCGGCTCCTGAAATGGGTCAAACCGGGACGGGGGCCGTGACAATTCCAATCAGATCATGCTGCTCCGTCGAAGATCCCATTCATCCTGTTCATCCTTCTCATCTGTCTCTTCAACTTTGTTTTTTATGTTTGTGATATATTTTCATCTGTAAATCACTTTCATCCCTGCTTCTTACATTGCTTGATCTCTCTACCGACCCTCCTCAACGATTTTAACTTTGATGTTTGGATATCTGAATCGATTGCAACTTTAAATGATTCGAAATCACCTTTGATGTTCATCTGAAATCCGAGATCTCGAATCGTTTTTTATATTTGTGATATATTTTCATGTGTTTAATGGTTGCACATTTCAGAATCCATGCAGTTGCACATTTCGACGCCGGAGAGGAACCGGAGGAAGGCGAAGAAGAAGAAGATGAGGTTAGCTTCTTTTCTAGATGTTGATGTGTTTTGGTTAGGTTAGATTAGCTTACTTTTGCTGTTGTAGGTTTAGGTTTTGTAGCAGTATGTGAATTTATGGTCTGATTTGTTTGATTTGTGGTTTTGAGTTGCTGGATTTGGTTTCGTTTGGTATGATTTTGTGTTGTGTTGTAGTGTGCGTGTTTTTCTAGGGTTTTTGTTCAGCAGACAAAATTATTTTCTCACTTCGCCAAAAGTGATCAATCTGCATCTCAGAAGAAGGTGAAGGGGAGGTAATAACTTTACAAACTTGGTGGGTTTTGTAACTTCATATTCGTGTTTTTTTTTATATCTGAAGTATTAAAGAACATATTTGAGATGTATGTAAAATTGTAAATGAGTTGTGGCTTTCCTCTTCATGGAGTCGAAGCAATAGTCCTTGCAGCCATGCTACACTTGGCAAACTCATTGCAAATTAGTCTTAAAGAGGTAATAAAGGAAGACTCAGACTGGCTACACCGTTTCATGCCTGTTGCTGAAATGGTACTACTTTGTATTTAATAATTTACAAGCTATTTCTTTTCTCTCAAATTTAATATGCTTGCTTGCTACTTACAGATCATGGATATGCTTGCCAGTCGCCCACTCGTAAAGTTCATACAGAAACTTGTAGATGAAGATGGCTCTGTAAAGATTCTGCCGTATGCCACTTTTGTCTCTCTATTAACAGAAGCATAGTGTTGATTAGGTTTTAATATGATGTGAGGATGTGACAGATTTATGGAGGTTTGATCTGTTTCTAATTTGTTGTTTTTATTGTTGAACTTATTAGAACCTAAGGAACATGTGACATTGATGATGAATTTATGAATGGAATTTGTTATGGAAAAGAGGTGATTAAATTGTAAATTGATACTATGCTTCTGTGATAGTCACGGTATTCTGTTATGCTTTATGTTGGGAGATGAACATTCAAGACTAAAAGACACAAGAAACGGTATGTTTATGCTTTATGTTGTTATTATTACACGCTACAGTTAACACTTCCTAGGATTTCTAAGACTCGCGCCTTCTTCCACGCAATTTCATTCTTTCTTTTGTTTTGTATATCAGCTAACATATCGCAGATCTTCTGATCCTGCTTTAGGAGTTGTGTGATAAATTCTTCTGCGTTATTCTAGAACTCTGATGGAGGAGAATTGAGGACTTCATCAAGCAATCCGATGCTGCTCCAGGTTTGCTTGTAATTATTTTCACTGATGATGCCGATTTTTCTGTTGAGTTCTTCATCTCATCTCTGTTCTTCGAGCGACCATATTAAGAATTGTGTTTTAACAGCGTTGGTGTCTGCCCAGTGGTAGAAGCTTCTGTTTGCCATTTAGAGTATTGTTGGTGTTTCTGGTTTGTTTTTTGACTAACAGTTTTTTAAAAGTGAATTGCTGATGTTTTAAATTAAACCACCAGCCTTTTATAGTGTTTAAAATGGGTGATATGGTAAATGAAGAGATTATTCGTAATTATGTTCACCTGTTTTAGAAGGTTTAAATGTGTTTCTTGGTATTTAATTTTATTAGCTTTCCTATGAAAACTCATTTTTGAAAGGTTTTGCATTAAATGCACACGGATTTTAAATATAAATGTACATGTTTATATTAAATGTATACGTTTTCCCTCCTAAATTATTAAATGTACAGGGAATTTAAATATAGATTTTTATTTAATGCTTGCATTTAAATCTGTCCTTTGCGCTGTTAGATATTTCACTATATAATACCATTGCCAATTCAGATGTTTTCCATCACGTTTTTGTAAGACCCTAATACATATTTGACAAAAGTCGCAGCGGAAATTCGTGCCGTAAAATTTCTTTCATTACAAACGTCTTGACTTACTTTAAAGTTCATTTTAAAAATATCTGTTTTATGAAACAAAAGCATAACTCCTGTTTGCCATAGTACATTCTCAATTAATCCCGTACAATCTATCTTGTGACTCGGTCTTCGATCTCTATTCCTCGTGATAATCGCCCAAGATTTGCACAACCTGCACTCACCACATACAATCATAACATTAGCACACAATACATAAACAAAATTTATTCCTGTACACTCCCCATTCGTTATCTTTCTAACTTTAAGCATTTCATCTGCGTATCCATATCCTGGTGAGGCTTCAATAATGTACCTGCATTACTTTTCATCCTCAAGGCACACCATTAATAACATATTACTCAACGTATCTAAATCATGCATACTTACATTCTTACATGCACACATCCACATCTACATACGTACATACCTTCCTATACCTCTACATTTGTGCATACACTCATACACACCTTCATGCATACATACGTACACATTTACATATGTACCACACTCCTACATCTCTACATACATGCATATACTCCTACGTATCTTAATATATACATAAATACACATCTACATACGTGCATACACTCCTACATACACGTTCAATATATTGCATACCTCTTACATACACATACATTAATCACATGGGACTTAGACTTAGATTTATAACCCAGATACATCAAAGGAACGATAAAAATCATTTTTGGGAGGCCCACCGTAGTCCACGGATAATATACCGAAGCCAACGATGCATAATTCACTTAAATAACAAAATTTCAGCTTTTAGGACATGAGGAGGGCGTCGGCGACGGCCCTTGCATTTACGCATAGCCAAAAACCTCCGTAGGCAGGAAAATAACGCGTCGGCAAAAACTGACTTTCCATGAGGTGTCGGCGACGGCCTCTCGAAAGTGGGTTTTCCTGCTGTGTTGTTTTCGTCATTCGTACGCACTAAAACTCGCATAACTTTCAACCCGTTTATCCGTTTAACCTCACGTTTCGTCCTACGTGATCGTAAATTGATCCTCTACCTTATGGACTCAAAATCCCACATCCGGATTAAGGAAATTCTTAACTTACGTGCTTTCGGCTTATTATTCATTTACGAATTATTAGACCCGTTCATGATTTCATCAAACTACTCATTTGTTTTAACCCAAAACTTACATGTACATTATAACTATAATACTTTTACTTTATCCGGAGTTTCCTACTTGGGGTTTACGCCCCCGATACCCAATATTCGTTAAACTCATTCATTTCATTTAAATTTACGAATCATGCATTGTTACTAAAACCTCCATTCACGCAATTATATATCTATTAAACCAAACTCACGTCTGAGTCTATTGACTATTAAAACGCCTCTCCTATCCTCGGATTGCGTACTTATGTGCAATTTTACCCATTAACCGGTTATTTTACCATAGCCATTTCTTATGCAACATTTCAATATAATCATATGACCTCATTTTGACCCGTTTGGTCTACTTAGCGAAATTCATCGATTTCATACAACTAAATCCATATTTGACCTTAAACATCATGTTTAATTAATTAGAACGCTACATTACTTAAGCAAACTAAGAAGTTATTTTGGAAATCACTTACCTCGTGCATCCGGGTTCGTATCTGTTTCCTTGCCTCCTCTTGACCCGTTAGCCTTTCATGCTTGAGTCCGTCTCGACATGATTCCTATACTTTCATGTCACCAAATCACGTTTTTCGTTAGCATACACCATTGTACATGTTAACGATCATATCAATCACACATTTCACATTTGACTTCCTTTAGTCACAACTAACAAGCATAAGACATATAATCAAATTCATATCCTTTCAAACTCATGTAATTGATCATGTTATCACAAATAACGCGTATTGACATAACATGTACCATACAACTTCCTATAATCCTACCTTTACGACAACAATCAAATCATGCTTCTTATGCGTAGTTGACCTTCAAAAGTCAACAGTTCATTATACAAACTCTCGGCTTATCCTCATGTATCTATGTCATCATAAAAGACCATACAATTGACATTATATACATTTCATATTCATGTTCTAGGACACACATATGGGCATATGATTTCTTACGCGCACACATATATGTGCTACATTTCATTCATACTAGCATTTTCATGTCTCTATAATTAACATTATAACACATATTAGCTAAACCAATATCATATCAATATTACCCCTTTTTTCAAATCTCATATGCTTCACATTTAGTGTACATGTAATTAAAACATATGGTGAACATTATACCACTCCAACACAGGGTACAACCTTCTAATGTACACTTTTTACCAAATCATATAACCAACCAAAAATCATACATGTATTCCATCTAAATTACATTTCTCATGTTCAATTACCGCTAAATACGTGACATCCACATATTATACATTTTCATCCGTTAGTTTCATTCAATCTCCTCTAATAATCTCACCTAGACATTTTATCAAACCCTTGGTGTGCGTACCACTATTTAAGCTTAATGTACAAGTATATCATGCTTCACTTCCTACTTCATGCTTTCATTCATCAACACCACTAAACATCAAGTAAACTCATATTATGCTCAATTTAGCTAACAAGAATTCTTCATATACCACATCATACATCAAAATTTCACAAGAATTGAAACATGGATAATTCATTCATATCACCATTCTCACCACTACAAGTGGATTTTATAACAAAACATCAAATTACTTAAAGTCTTGCATAATCCATGTCCCATATGATCATTCTAACACATATTCTTGCTTAAATTCATACAATTTCATGAATCGATTGTAAACCCACTTAATACAAAATCACCAAATAAAATTCTACAACTTACCATGTGAATGTTAAGGTTGGATGATGCTAATTCTTCATCCATGCATGATTTATCTTGAATTTTCACCATCAATTTCTTGAATTTAACCTTGCTTAAGAAACCCCTTTCCTTCTCTCATATGTGTGTCGACACACACACCAAAACACACACATATTCTCCTGCACATCTATTTAGTTGCAAACTTCAATCCAAATCTCCACCTTTAGTCCCTCTAGTTTTCCATTTTATCCCATTTCCACAAACCTTATTCTATACTATTGGTCTTGAAATTTTAACTAAGTAAAAATAACTTAGTTATTTTTTTTTATTTCATGCCATAAAACAAGAAAACATTCCATTATATTAAAATTCAGTTTTTGGGGCGTTACAGTTTTAGTACCAAGATACCTTTCTTTCACATTAGTTCAGTAATAACATAAATGGCAGCATATACTTCTGCACTATCTGATGATTTAAAGCAGCGCTTTATTAAACAAATTGAAGAGCAAGTCTATGCGGACAGGTCTACTCTTCAAGAGTTGAAGAGGTGTTTTTATGGACTACAACTTGGACTCCTCACGATAGACCAGGTTTCAAGAAACCTGATGGCGATGCCGACGACTTCCGTTCGTGACCTGTGTGTTGCCAGTAATATAGAGTGTCGTGATAGAGACCTAGAGTTCATGACGAAGCTCAAGGATATACATCGAGAGGTTCAGTACTCAATGGAGTTGAAGCTAAAATTTCTTAATTCTTGCTATTAGATTTTAAATTTTTGATTGTTACTGTTAGATTTGAAAATTTCTTAGTTCGCTATTCGATGTAATTGTTACTATTTTAATACCATAAAGTTGAATCGCATTAATCTTTCTTGTCACATTTTACTTTTACTTATTTTACCAAGCATAAGTATTATTATATTGATATCTAGAATCTGAGAATTGAGATAGTAACCACAAAGATGTATAGAATCTGAGAATCTGAGAATTTTGTGTACGTTTTTAAAACGAGCAACCATCGTGGATCAGATTGTTAGCATCACTCATGCAGAAAATTGTGTGCTGAAACTTGTGTTGCAGGTATAGTTATTACCGGCATAGAAATATATCTTGATTATTTATCCTTTAGTGTGTTTAAACTTATGTCGTCATGTCACTTGTTGCAAGAAGTTCGTGAAGTAGATAATGCTGTAAGCATGGCTCCAGAGTGGTTTTTAGAAAACACGAGTGGTTTTCTTTACTTTGGCTACAAGCTTAATTTGAGATAAAGCTTAGTCTTGATCTCTTATTATATTTGAATCAATACTCAGCATTCAAAGGCGTCTCTTGAACCTTTATACCAGGATAACAGGTACTACAGTATTTCAATCACATAATTAATTGGTTTGGTTGATAGTATATATGAAACAGGGGTCTTAAGGAAGTTATGTTTTATAACATTTGGTGGGATTGAACTTTGTTATTATTCTAAACCATGTTCTTCAGCAGAAGCACAGATGGCAGAACAAGGTGACGCAACAGGCTCGCGAGCTTAAACAAGCTTATTGTTTTTTAGTTTAGTTTATTAAACATATAATTTTTAGAGTAAAATGCCATTTCCGTCCCTGAGGTTTATTTTTTCCGCATATGAGTCATCGTGGTTTCAAAATCTTGTCATTTTCATCCGGCACGTTAACTCCATCCAAAAAGGGTATTTTGGTCTTTTAACAGAAATTTTGGATGGAGTTAACGAGTCGGATGAAAATGGCAAGATTTTGAAACCACGATGACTGAGAGGCGGAAAAACTAACCTTTGGACAAAGGTCGCAAAAGTGGCCAAACCTCAGAGACGAAAATGACATTTACTCATATTTTTATTACATTAGTTATTATGTATCAAATTATGATAAAAGTTATAATTATAAATGTTTTCTTGGAATAGCTATTGGGATAGAAGAATTTTGAAAATTGAAATGATGCTAAGCATGTATGCTTTGAAAATTGAAGGTAGGTGCGTGGATCTTGCATATTGTGTAGTAAATAATCAGTGTGTAAAAAGAAAGATGCACGCTAGTCAGGTCTAAAACTCAAAACATGTTATATTATTCTCTAGCCATGACCAGGTGATACGCTAATTCTGATAATGTTGTTTTTTCAAAAGAGAATAACGGGAAGCTACTGGGCAGGAAGAAAATAAGCAATACATGCGCTGCAAAAATCATCAAGATGGGCAAATCGTACTTATGCAGACCGGTTAAAAGAAAACAAGTACCGCCTATGGTCATTTGGCTTGAAGGTTAGCGATTAGTGAATCTCTTTTCTAGCCAGGTTGAATTGTCAAGTCTACTATTTGAGACGACATTAGCACGTAGTTAAGTTTTTTCTAATGTGCATATTATGATGAAATAGGTTGTGTTTAATAGGTATTTGAGTTTGCTTATTTGAATTTGATTATTACATTTTCTTTAGTGTAGAACAAAAGATAGAGGCTGCTACTTAAGAGCTTATTATTGGCGATTTACATAACATGGACATTCCATCATATATACAATAATCATGTTTTCCTTTCTTATTTTTGTGTTCTTTAGTTGGGATTCGGAAAGAAATGAATTATGGGTTGTAATTTGGTCGGATAAGTCGCATGTCCTTAAATGGATGTGAAGTGAAGGTATTATACTTACAACTTAGATATTAGATTACGCGCTTATTTATATAATGAATATGCGAAGATGAGAATACACTATTAGTTTTGTGAGGGTCTTGATATTTAGTGCGATGATTATGGTTACAATATCAGTATAATAGTTGTTGAGTTATTGTATATTTTAGAAGAAAAATGGGAAATAAATAAGTAGAGAAGTATGAGAAAAGGATGCGAGAGTTAACCAGTCAAGTCAACGTATGACTGATTATTTTTAGCAAGCTTGGATGTCTTTGACTACAATAAATGACCAGTTAGAGCAGGTCTGTATGAGACATGATAATAAGTTTTTCCATACATCCTTTCTTGGTAAGTTTTTGAAGTCAAAACATTACATTTATTTTTGGTCAAAGGGAACATTTTTGTGTTTTAAGTTTGTATGTTTATCTTACACCTTCCTGAATCTTTAATATAAAGCAAGCAATGGAAAAACTATCTGAAATGCTAATTGAAATGTCAGGTAGATATGAACATGACAAGGTCTAGGATGATTGTTGCAGCTAAGGAGTAATCTCATAGTTAAAGAGTTCTCCAAATAGAATTTTCCGGGTTACAGTGATCATGTGTTATGGAGTAATTAGTTGTAAAGGTGTAAAAGATAGTGTCGGATGTAATTTCTTATGTGAAGGTATAGCAATAACAAGACCATCGGTTTTTTTAGCATTTGACAAATTTGAAAAAGTAAATTATTTGCACTAATATTGTATAATAAATTTCAAGATTTAATTCATTCCAAAAATTTAACCCACCATTTCAGTGGATCGAATTGGGCTTATTATGTTTCCTATATAAGGCCTCATTTCCTTTTCTTATATAAATTACTTTACTAATCTATATACTATAATCAATTAAACTAGGTTTTAATGCTGCGCACCGCGTTGCGGCGCGACAAAACTAAGTCATTGTAAAACTATTTATTGCGACTAAATACTTGGTTGTTATTAAAGCTGTGCTATTTAGTGTCTTATTTTTAAGTTGACAAGTGGAGTTTTCATACAACAGAGCCGTTGGCAGCAAGCGAGTTAGTAACTCCTGGCGATGGCGACTATTGCGATGTCTAAGCATCCACTTACCCAACAAATAAGGAATAAGAATTGTATAAATACAATCAGAAAAACGTGTGAAAGAGGAGAAAAAGGAAGATGACGTGAAGTTATGTAAGCATAAAATGCGAAAAAAAAAGACCCCATGATTTGAACTTGAGTCTCTTTAAAACACATATAACCACAAAACCACTCCACCATGATGAATAATCTAACTAACTTTGAAGAAAATGGATATATATACACACTTAAAAAGGGTATAGGGAAAAAAGTCAACAAAAGATGACTTGAAGTTAAGACAACCAATAAGGAAAGTTTACTATTCATTATGATGTGACAGCTACTATTCATTAGCTTTGTTTTTTAATATATGTATAATGTTACGATTCGTTGTTTAATAAAATGTGGTATGTAAATTTTCTAAAGAATTTGCCATGAAAACTAAGGAAAACCGCACAAGCTTCGTATTACAGGAAAGAAAACCCAACGTTTTATAACCCTGTGTTTGTTATTTAAATGATGTTTCCTTTCTTTATAATCTGTTTAATTAAACCTTAAAAATGTATAATACTTATCGACTAATAAAATGTGGTATGCATGGTTTTCTAAAAACCACCCAAATTCTGTAACCGTAGAATTCATTCATTTTGACTTATTATGTTTAAATAAATTTACTTAGGTTGAAACGAAGCGCAATCTTTGTAGTAGGTCTATTGATTAAAGATTTATTCTAATAATTCAACAACTATTTCTTTATAATCCATTTTCGATTAAATCTTAAAAATGTATAGTGATTCGTTGTATAATAAAATGTGATATGCATGGTTTTCTAAAAATAACTTGTGTTTGCACATACTTTCAACCAGATATCACTATTTAAAATAGTAATTCTCACTTTTTACGGTGAAAGGTAGTGACTACTTTTGATTATTTGTTTAGCCTGATTATTTCTTTAGTTGTAAATCAAAGTTCAAATGCATCAACACACAAGATTTGTGAGAATAACTCATGACTATTTTAATATTAAAGAAACGAAAAACTAAACCAAAAATTACAATATCTATACACCTATCTATACTTTCTATTAAAATGTGGTATGCATGGTTTTCTAAAAATAACATGTGTTTGCACTCCAGTTTCACTACTAGTATATAATATAAAAGAAGAGAAGGTGAATAGTGTTGTACAACATCTAATGCATGTCTTATAGGTTTATCAATTTTTTTTTGTCATTTATTCTATTCGTCATTTTGTGTAAACTTTTTTCATTTACAACCCAAGTAATTTAACTATTGTATTTTTTTTCTTTTACTTTAACTAAATTACTTTTCTACCCCTAATAGTTTTTTAACGAACACGTTAATACCATTTTAGACATATTTTAAAATTTTTCGTTTTCTTTGCTATAATGAGTGTGGCAAAGGTTTTTTTAGTTTATTTTTTTAACGAACACGCCGATACTCTTTTTAACATATTTTTTTTAACTTTTTTTCTTTCCTATAACGAGCGCGCCGAAGCTGACCAAGTTTCTATCGTTTTCTTTTTCGCATACCTTATTTTTACCCTTGTTATTTACTATTTCGTTTTACCTTTTGTTATTATTTTGATGTTCATTTTACTTAATTTTACAAATTTATTTATCCGTTGTCATGGTGTGCTATACGTTCTGAATTCCAATCGCGTCCCTGCGTAATGCACGAGTAGTTCAAGCTTACTTTTAACTCTAGACATTTTTACTTAACAATGTTGATTGCGTAGTTCTATCGTCGTTTAGATTAAATCTTTCATGGTCTATAATAACTCATCCATACATCATGTAGCAAATACATCCTTGTCAGCACCCTCAGACGACCCCGCCGTGAAGCGCGTGCTCCAATCTCGTTTCACACATTTCACAAACTGCTCTCGCTCTCTTTCTCTCATTCGACATCCTACCACCCTCCACCATCGCACAACCACCACCCCACCACCACACCACAACTACACCACCATCATCCCCACCGCTGTAACAAGATCAACCAGAGGTCCATACGAGCCTCATTTTGATCTTCAGATCGATGATGTCCACCATCATCCCCACCACTGCAACAAGATCAATCGGCGCTGCAAATCCATTACTGGATCTTCTGATCTGGTACTTTTGAACTAGGATCTTCTGATATTCCGATCTCTTAGCGTCTTTTCAAATTCTGATCTTCATGTCTGAGCGTCTTTTGGAACTCCAATCTTTAGTTCTGAGCTTCTTTGTTTTGTTTTGACTATAGTTCAAGTTTTATACATGGTGTTAGTCGATAACGAGGTTGGAAAGTTTTGTAATGTTTACCGGAAACCGGTTTTCTGAAAATGAATTGATTAAATGGTTATAATGATGAAACATGTGGAAACGGTTATGGTAAGTTCACAATGATTTAAGGGGTGTTTGGGATTGCTTATTTTTGCCAACTTACAACTTATTGACTTTTTGAAAAATTAAATGGTGTTTGGGTTTAGGAGTGTATGTGAGGGGAAAAGTCAATAAGTCACTCTATTGTGACTTATTAACTTTTCCAAAAGTCATAAGCAGTTTGGAAAAGCTAAGCCAAACACCCCATTAATGTGACTTTTTATTGGAACGAATTGGACAGAAAACACGCAAATGATTGTGTCAACTTGAAATTTCAGTTTTACAAGATGGGTCAAATTAGTTTGTTTTGAGTCCAATAAAACTCGTGGTTATTAAGGTGGTGTAATGTTGATGGTGGAAGTGTGGTGGTGGGGGATGGAGGTGGTTTAGGGAGATAAATAAAAGATATAAGGATGAAAGGGGTGCTCCTCTCATGAGATTTTGTAAACTTTCCACCCACCCAATCATCTATTGCAATATCAATTTCCCTTTCTAACTCCCTTTTTGCCCAAAAAATATAAAGGGTGGTCACAACTCGTGGGGAGAGGTAAATTAATTTTTTTTTCCTTTTTTTATAGACTACTTAATTAATAATGAAACGAATTTGTTTAAAATGGGTTGGGTTTATATAGTTTTTAAATTATAAAAAAAAACCTTTTTAAGTATAAACGGGTATATAGCCGCTAATCATTTAAATCAAACCGTCATAATCAGCAACGGTTTTGGCATGCGTGGACTCCTCACCGCCTTTCACTCACCTCACGCGGCAAAGAGAGCGGTGGCGGTGTTCCCCATGCGGTGCACCGCCCTCTTTGCCGCGACCGCCCCGTTCACCCTAAGAGTGTTTTTGGTCATTGTAATCATTTTGGATATGTCACGCTTTAAATCCATTAATGTTTGAACCATTCGATTTTAAATAAAAGTTTGATCCAAATATAAATAATGATAAGCATGTTACCAAACATTATATTATATCAAAAAAAATAAAACTGATAAAGAGGGTTACTTTATATAATACAAAAGCTTGAGACATATTTAATTGACATGTATGTTTGTGCTTTGATCACTTGGTGTTTCTCCTCACGTTACGTTTGTGCTTTGGTCCTTTGGTGTTTCTCCTCACCTTGAATTTTTTTTCTTTTTTAATTATGTTTTGCTTTTTGTTTGAGTTTTGGTTGAGTTTTCATTATTTATAAAATCGAATAACATATGGACAATATAATTTGGAAATTAAACATATCTACATATAATCCTGATATATATTTTCTAAAATTATAATTATTAGAGTTGGATTTTTTTTGTTACATCAATAGTTAGAATTGATTTTTTTGTTATATCAATAGAATTGAATTTTTTTTATTACGTTTATTAAGTTACAAAATAATGTGTTTTATATTTACGTTTCGATGTTGATAATGTAGTCGTTGCAACGAACCGAAAAGATGTAGATATTGTTTTGGTCATAAACGACTTTATTTTTTGGTTTTTCTCTTTCGCATACCGATACCGACTGAACTTCTGTCATGTCTCCGCCGCAACGCGCGGATGGAAACTTACTAGTTTATTTTTAATTTCATTGATTATATTTTTTTATTTAATTTTAATAAAAAAATTATTTTTATTTTAACCCTATAGGCACTTCAAGATTATCACCGAGATAAAACAAAGAAGCTTTCAAGCACTTTCCGGCGTGGAAGGTTGTCAAAGAATTCGCAAAATGGAGTCTAATCTATTTGTTGAACAAAGATTCCGATGGAAGTTCAAACAAGAGAAAATCGTCGGATTTGGCTAACTTTGGTGCATCCGAAGATGTTATGACAACTGATAAGTCGGTGCCGAACTTGAATGAGGAAGTTAATCCCATGTAACAGAAAAGGAGGGTACACGTCAAGACACCCGGTTCATCAACCAAAGTGATGCAGGCCCAAGTTTCGGCCCAAAAACGCGTTCTAATGGTAGTTTTGGACACTTTTATGTTTTTTTCGGTGTTTTATGCATTTTGTTTTTGGGCTTGTGATTGGCCCATGGCCTTTATGTGGCCCATTTTGAATTTATGTCTTTATTTATATTTTTCTCTTGTAATTTGGATGGTCAGAATTCAATTTTGAGAAATAACCATTTTCACTTCAAATTCTTTGCCATTTGGGTTGGATTTTGGGAGTTTGCGGAAGATCATCACGGGTATTCATAGAATCAATGTGATTTGTTCTTCGTTATCATTTCACACGTTACATCACAAAGTGGAGGAGCAGGTGAGAAAATAGAAACATACGCGTTAATGAAGGAAGCGATGATTCCAGCTTTGATCGAAGCTAGACAACAAAATATCCTCGAAGCTAGAGCCTTGATTAATGTCACGGCCCCCGACCCGGTTTGACCCGTTTCAGGAGCCGCAGGACAGAAATCCCGTGGTATTTAATTAATTGAGTTTAACAGCGGAAGTTTATTATCAGGATCTTTTTAAAACTGAAATATTTCCCGATTATTTTATTTCACAACTCGGGATAAAACCCCGGTAATTTACAATCATTTGATTTCACGAAGAAATCTTTTATTTTACAAAACATGTTTCTTTATTTTATCCTGAGCCACTTCCTTAAGCTTGTAGTGCTTCACGGCACTTTTCCTGGATCATAACAGATCACCTGAAACATGTTTGAAAAAGGTTTTGTCAGCGGGAAATACTGAGTGAATCATTCTATTTACATAAAATGATGCATAGTTATTAATTACAGCATAAGAGCGATTACAATGGCTTCTATCTTATTTTTATCTGGCGCCGTGTCACAATGGTGACGATGGTCATACCACTATTAGGTCAATGAACCTAAATAGTGATGATTATCCCTAGTAGGTCAATGAACCTAACTTGGAGAAAATTAGTAATGTGCACAATACCCCACTAGCCAGTGATTCAAGATATCCACGACTTAGTCCCTGTAATTATAACTTTTGAAAATAATTTGAGGTATTGTAAAATAGTTGATAAAAAGAGAATGACTCACATTGCAGATTTAATTTTGAGCAGAGTCTAGCCTACTGATTAGCCTTTTAACCTAAATTAATAACAGGCACACAATTCGGTCAGTAACTTAATACAGCATTTACGATAACTCACGAGATCAAACCCTCACATCGAATGACAAAGTGTGATACTTAAACATCCATTGAATTAACGACGAATGACAAAGCATAAACCCTAATGTGGGCAGCACTTAAACATCCATTGGATAGTTTAATCGATCGGACATCGAATCGTAGCAGCGATCGAGTTATTACCCTGTATTGCGGCGTCGATTAGTGATCCGTGTGTGTTAATTGTGGTAAACAGAACGTAACTTAGTGCCTAAATCGAATTTCTTCGTCGAACGTACGCAGAATATAAAGTGCCAATGTCTGCTATTTATAGCCAAAATTTGACATTGCTTATGGACCGTAAGACTTATCCCTTACGGTCCGTAAGGGACACCTAATGGTCATAGTGTTGCCACGTGTTGGACTAGGCCTGCTGAGTTGATGAAATTGAAAAATTCGAATTTGACAGCACATAATTTAGATAATCGTAACTAGGGTTTACCCCCCCCCCCTGAGTTTTAGGGGCCCTGATCCTGATTCTAATTGTTCTGAAAATTTTAGGGTTTGTGCAGAATCACTTGGGTGTCTTAATTAGGGTTTCCTAGTGGTCAAATTAATTTAATAAATAGGACTTTTGATGAGAGTTGTTACATTCTCCCCACCTTAATAAAAATCTCGTCCTCGATATTTACTGGAATAATTGAGGATACTTTCGCTTCTTTTCTGATTCCAGTTCCCAAGTGTATTAGGGTCCTATCTTTGAATCCCACTTTACTTGAACTAACACTAATCGTTTGTGTTTTGAGAAATTTGATCTTTCTATCTTCTATCTTCTATCTGAAGAGGTTTCTCTACAAATTTTAATTTTTCGTTTACCTTTATATCTTGGAGAGGTACTACCAAAGATTCGTCTGATAGACATTTCTTGAGATTGGATACATGAAATACATCATGTACTCCAGCTAACTCTCCTGGTAGTTGTAAACGATAAGCAACTGGTCCTATACGTTGGGTCACTGGAAATGGTCCTACGTACCTTGGACTTAGCTTTCCTTTCTTACCGAATCTAACAACTCCTTTCCAAGGAGATACTTTTAATAGCATTTTGTCTCCAACTTGAAACTCCAACGGCTTTCGTCTATTATCTTTATAACTATTCTGGCGATCTCTAGCCGTCTTCAGCCTTTCCTTCGTGATACTGAATATCACAGTCGTAGTCACTTAGGATTTTCATCCATCTCCTTTGCCTCATGTTTAATTCTTTTTGCCCAAATATATATCTTAAATTCTTATGGTCCGTATAGACAGTAAACTTACTTCCATAGAGATAATGTCTCCAAATCTTAAGGGCAAAAATTATGGCTCCTAACTCTAAGTCATGAGTGGTATAGTTTTCTTCGTGCTTTTTCAATTGCCTTGATGCATACGCAATTACCTTTTTGTGTTGCATTAACACACATCCAAATCCTAGCTTTGAAGTATCACCATATACTTTAAAATCTTCTGTTCCTTCTGGTAAGGCTAGGATTGGGGCATTTGTTAATTTATGCTTTAAGATCCTAAAGGCTTCTTCTTGTTTAGGTCCCCATTCAAACTTAACTGTTTTACAGGTTAGCTTAGTTAATGGTATAGCTATCTTGGAAAAATCCTTAATAAACCGTCTATAGTATCCGGCTAAACCTACAAAACTCCTAATTTCCATTGCGGATTGCGGAACCTTCCATTTGGTAATTACTGCTATCTTATCAGGATCTACGTGAATATCTTCATGATTCACCATATGACCTAGAAATTGCACTTCTGGCAGCCAAAATTCACACTTCGAGAATTTGGCGTTAAGCCTCTCTTTTCTTAACAAAGTTAAGAGTGCATGCAAGTGCTGACAATGTTCTTCCTGACTTTTGGAATAAATAAGTATATCGTCGATGAAGACAATTACAAATTTATCCAAATATGGTTTACAGATCCTATTCATCATGTCCATGAATACTGCAGGTGCATTCGTTAATCCGAAGGGCATGACTGTAAACTCGTAATGACCATACCTAGTTCTGAAAGCAGTTTTAGGTATGTCTTCCTCTTGTACTTTCAATTGATGATATCCGGAACGTAAGTCGATCTTAGAAAGATATCTATCTCCCTGGAATTGATCGAATAGATCATCAATTCTAGGTAATGGGTATCGATTCTTAATTGTAACCTTATTCAATTCCCTATAATCAATACACATTCTCATCGAACCATCCTTTTTCTTAACAAACAACACTGGTGCCCCCCCCCCATGGGGATAAACTAGGTTGTATGAAACCTTTACTTAATAATTCATCTAATTGCTTTTTCAGTTTTAATATTTCTGTGGGTGCTAACCGATAAGGTGCCTTGGCTATCGGTATAGTTCCTGGAATTAGATGAATCCTAAATTCTACCTCCCTATCTGGTGGTAACCCTGGTAACTCTTCTGGGAATACATCTGGGTATTCTGAAACTACATAAATTCCCTTAAGTTCTTTATCTTTAGTATTAATGATTACTGAAATCATATATACTATTCCTTGCTTTCGTTCATAATTAGCAACTTTTATTACTGATATGAACTTTATGGGTTTACATGGCTTATCTCCTGTAATCATTATTACTTCTCTAGTGGGTGCACAAATTTCTATGGAATTCTTATCACAGATAATTCGAGCATGGTTGTTTACTAACCAATCCATTCCTAACACAACATCAAATTCAACTAATTTCATAGATAATGGGGTTGCAGAAAATTTATGACTTAAAAGTTCTATTTCTACGTTTTGCAGAACCTTATTTATTTTAACTGAATTCCCATCTGCCGTTTCTACTGTAGAAATTTTCCTAATGCTGGTTAAAGGTAAGTTAAGAGTTTGGCAGAATGAAATGTTTATAAAACTTTGGTTTGCACCAGAGTCAAATAATACTTATGTGTAAACGTTGTGAACTAAGAACGTAGCAGCTCTCACATCTGTAATGAGCTCTGCTTCCTGAGCAGTCAGTTGGAAGGCTCTTACATTCCTTTTTGCTCCTTCTGCAGGTTTGGCTTTATTGTCAGATGGTTTGTTCAGTTTTGGACAATCTGGCCTAAGATGTCCAGCTTCTCCATAGTTATAGCAGACTGAAAATTTCTTCCTCCTGCAGTCTTCTTCTTGATGCCCCGGAATTTTGCAAAAATTGCAATATCCTTTGCATCTTCCAAAATGCTTCCTTTTGCAAGAATTGCAAAATGGGCTAGTGGAAGATTGCCCATTCCCTCCTCTCTTGAAATTGTTATGGTTACCCGGACGGAATCCTTGGGTAATCTTTTGGGCTACTTCCTTCCTTCTATTTTCTTCTCTTGTCCGTACTAGTTCGTCAGTCAGAGTATTGGCTAAATCCACCGCATCATCAATCGTGCGAGGTTTCGCAGCCTTGACGATATTACGGATTTCGGCAATCAATCCCCAAATATAACGAGAAATAAGTACCGGCTCTGGCGAAGCCAGGGTTGGTACCACTCGAGCATACTCGAAGAATGTCGGAGTATACCCTCGACAATCTACATCCACCATCCGGTGGGTTAGAAACTTATTTGTCATTTGTTTCTTTTCATACTCGGGACAGAATTTTCTTTCTACAAAGCTCTTAAATTCTTCCCAGTTCATAGCATACGCCATCCTTCTTTCTTTTGCTTGTAACACCGTATTCCACCATTCTAGCGCCCCTTCTTTGAAAAGGTTTGACGCGTACATGACCTGATCATCCTGAGCACATTTACTTATGGCAATTACTGCCTCGGTTTTCTCTAACCAACGCAGTGTCGCGGTCGCTCCTTCATTGCCTGCAAACTCAGTGGGTTTACAAACAAGAAATTCTTTGTAAGTGCAACTAGGCGTTGCAGCTTTCATTTTCTTAGGGGGAGGAGCTTGCCGTGGTTCATTCTCATGATTAGTATGATTATTGCCTCCGTTTACGCTATTACTGAAGTTATCTTAAGAAATACGTTTGCTAGGAACGATTTGTTGCGGTTCGATTGGATTTTTAACAGCAGCAACGATTGCTGGAATTGCGTTGGCTATCCCTTGAGCAACTATCGCTGGAATAGCGTTGGCTATCCCTTGAGCAACGATATTTTCTATATCCTGCCTAGTCATATATTGATCCCCCGGTTGTTGCTCAGATTGATTAACCTCATTAACTGGTTCATTATTAGCGTTTTCCATCTGCTAATTAATATATATATATATATATATATATATATATATTTTATTAGTATTGATTAAATAATAATTATACACAAAACAATTATATAATTTCACATATAATTAAAACTATTGATTTCTTTATTTCCATTTTTATATTTAATAGTATGCATCAATACACACCATTACTGATTTTAAAATTTTATAACAAAATTTCATAGAAAACCTTTAAATATTATTTCATATTGGGTAACTACGAAACAACCGAATATGAAAACATACTAGGTTTTATTTGTAAATTGATTTATTTACTGAATCAGGTTTCTGGCTTATATTTAATAAGGGTGCTAAAACTTGAATCAAAATATTAAAAGATTTGTATTTACTGCTACAGTGGCTAGCATATAAAGATCTGCCCATACTGTACAAAATTAGTCAGATAATAAAACACATAATCACAAATAGCAATTAATAAAAATTAAGTATTTTCTAAATACTTAATTGGCTTAAATCAGTGGCTCGATCAGTGGCTGTGTTACCACCTTTTTCTGTCACGGCCCCCGACCCGGTTTGACCCGTTTCAGGAGCCGCGGGACAGAAATCCCGAGTTTATTATCAGGATCTTTTTAAAACTGAAATATTTCCCGATTATTTTATTTCACAACTCGGGATAAAACCCCGGTAATTTACAATCATTTGATTTCACGAAGAAATCTTTTATTTTACAAAACATGTTTCTTTATTTTATCCTGAGCCACTTCCTTAAGCTTGTAGTGCTTCACGACACTTTTCCTGGATCATAACAGATCACCTGAAACATGTTTGAAAAAGGTTTTGTAAGCGGGAAATACTGAGTGAATCATTCTATTTACATAAAATGATGCATAGTTATTAATTACAGCATAAGAGCGATTACAATGGCTTCTATCTTATTTTTATCTGGCGCCGTGTCACAATGGTGACGATGGTCATACCACTATTAGGTCAATGAACCTAAATAGTGATGATTATCCCTAGTAGGTCAATGAACCTAACTGGGAGAAAATTAGTAATGTGCACAATACCCCACTAGCCAGTGATTCAAGATATCCATGACTTAGTCCCTGTAATTATAACTTTTGAAAATAATTTGAGGTATTGTAAAATAGTTGATAAAAAGAGAATGACTCACATTGCAGATTTAATTTTGAGCAGAGTCTAGCCTACTGATTAGCCTTTTAACCTAAATTAATAACAGGCATACAATTCGGTCAGTAACTTAATACAGCATTTACGATAACTCACGAGATCAAACCCTCACATCGAATGACAAAGTGCGATACTTAAACATCCATCGAATTAACGACGAATGACAAAGCATAAACCCTAATGTGGGCAGCACTTAAACATCCATTGGATAGTTTAATCGATCGGACATTGAATCGTAGCAGCGATCGAGTTATTACCCTGTATTGCGGCGTCGATTAGTGATCCGTGTGTGTTAATTGTGGTAAACAGAACGTAACTCAGTGCCTAAAACGAATTTCTTCGTCGAACGTACGCAGAATATCAAGTGCCAATGTCTGCTATTTATAGCCAAAATTTGACATTGCTTACGGACCGTAAGACTTATCCCTTACGGTCCGTAAGGGACACCTAATGGTCATAGGGTTGCCACGTGTGGGACTAGGCCTGCTGAGTTGATGAAATTGAAAAATTCGAATTTGACAGCACATAATTTAGATAATCGTAACTAGGGTTTACCCCCCTGAGTTTTAGGGGCCCTGATCCTGATTCTGATTGTTCTGAAAATTTTAGGGTTTGTGCAGAATCACTTGGGTGTCTTAATTAGGGTTTCCTACTGGTCAAATTAATTTAATAAATAGGACTTTTGATGAGAGTTGTTACAATTAAGGAACAACACGAAAGTGTCGTCGAAGGGATAAGGGACAGAGACTTTGAGACGTATACTCGGTCACACAACCATCTAGAGTACGAAATGTAAAATATTGCTTGTTAGGGTATAGATTTTTACAATTATGGATCCAATATTCTGAGGTGTTTCTTGGATCAGTTATCCTTAGCGGGTAGTGCAGGGACTCAGAGGATCAAGGATCCTTATTATTATTTATGGTTTCTAACAATTGTTTTCAATTTTTTCTTATGATCATGTGCAGGAAATCAACGGAGTGGACAGAGTCTTAGCTGGAATTTCGGGGATAATTCATTTAAGATGCTGAACGTGCTATTTCCACAATGGTCATGGGGAGTGAACGTGGTCTTGCATGATTTTCGGACTTAGTTGTCAGTGTTATTTAAATGGGTTGATCAAGTGTTAGTTGACAAAATACACACTCTCGCATACAGACACTACGAACCGGAAAACACACAACACTCTTAGCGATCAGTTGTAATACGCTTGATCAACATCCAAAGTTGTAATCTATGTGTTTGATTATCTTATTCGTCTTACATTCATTTCATCATCGATTAATCACCTAAGCACTCTACCTCACTTATACAGATTTGGTTACATTGATCAGATTTTTGACCAAAACATTGCTATAGCTCGCAAATGAGAAATTGCGGAAAAATATGGTTGGCTGACAAATCATTTACTGAAAATGTAATTTTTTTAAATAAAAAAAAGTTATCGTATTTTATTATTTTCATTCTTTGTTTTTTAGTTTGAATTATGTATCCTTTTTTTATGTTACTGAAATTTAAACTTTAATTATATTTCAGTTTATCTAAATTAAAAAAATATAGGGTACTCAGGGTAGGCGCTGCCAGTGTTTCGTAGTGCTAAAGTTATTTGTAGTAAATTTGATATGGTATCACAGGATTGGTCGAGGCTAGAGTATTACCCTAGAGTGCCCCAACCCTCTTAAAGAAATTCGGTAAGTGAATTTTTTTTAGCATCTTCATTAATTAATTCTAAATATAACTAAATAAATATACCTATCAAAGGGGTTTTAGCCTAGTAGCAGGGGTGTGCAAAGTTGGTTAATCATGGGTTTGCTTAACCGATGGTTGGTTAACTGAGGATTTAGTTTATTTAAAAGTATTAACCATAATCATAACCGATGGTTGGTTAATCGTTGTTCGGTTAACCATTGGTTATGGATCGGTTTCGGTTAATTATCCGATGTGTAGAAAACTTGTAAAATATAAATTCATGAATATAAAACTAGCAAATTTATATAGATACCACATATATATTGAATTCATCAAAAATCAAAAGTACACATTGTCTAGTGGAAGCATACATACAAATCTTAATCATCCGGTCCCACTCAAAAGTACAAAGTTGCTAGAAAGACAACACTTTTTTTCCCATTCTTAGACCGTGGGGTATGGTGGGGCTTGGGTTGGGGCATGAGTTGACACGTGGAATGGGAGCCCACCACCGCCAAGTGACGTGTCCGCGGGGTATGGCGGGGTGTGGGTTGGGCTTGGGTTGGGTTGGGTGCACCGCGTGGCAGATTATTAAAAAAAATTACAAAAAAAATTATAAAATTCACACAACATTTATAAAAAAACCTACAACTTCATTAAAATTTTAAAAATTACATAATCCTAAAAACTACATAATTTCTAAAAATTACAAAATAACAAACCTAGAGCGTTAGGTACATTTCAAAGGATATCACCAATCGAGTATGTTAAACAAAAACCATTCTTCATAATATTTATTTTTATGGGTGAATATTTTGACCAATATTCCGAGCCAAGACTAATCATCCGGGATGTTTAATAGGTTTGATATCTTGAAAATATTCCTTATATATAACTAACCTATTTTCGCACATGTTATTAATGTGGTACAAGGACGATCGAATATGACTAAGCTAAAGACTCATTCTTTTTGTTGAAGAATATGACCGTTGGATCCGTAGACCAAGTTCCCAACGTTCGTAAAGAAATATTCTCTAGGATATCAAATAGTTAGTTGTTACTATAAATAAAGAGGCTGGGGGTTATTTTAGGGGTTACACTATGCTTGCATACACTCCCGCACACTTATTTCATTTTGCAGTTGTCACATTCGCAATCACACAATCACTCACTCTATAGTCTCTTGTACAACCAATTGATCTAGTTCACGAGCTGTATGTTTTATATTGTTTTAATAATTTTGACTGTGGTTGATGACTTTTATAGTCGTCTCTTTAGATTTTGTGCTAAATCGATTGTTCTATTTTGTTTAATTGTTATTTCGATCTCGATATCCTAAGCCATATTCCGATATTTTGAGCAGTATTTAGCATTTTAGACCATGTATTTGCGTCCACATTTAGCATTAATATTCACTAATTCAATTATAATAGTTTTTTTGCAATAAAGCACATCAATTAACGAGTAGCACTTTACCTCAGATGATAAATTTGATTCCTAAATTGCTTAGATAATTTTTTATAAAAGCATTTATTATAATACATAACTATTTAAATCTTTACTATCTATAATAAGAGATTATGAGCTGGTGTAAAACTGCCTATGTGTCAATTTCTAAGGTATGCCACATGTAATCGCTGATGTCATAATTCCTTTTTCAATATTTAGATATGTATAAATCTTTCTAAAATATATAATCAGATTTTATTATTAGTAAATAAGAGATTTCTTTAGGAGGGAAGTTTGAAATTGCATGGGGAGAAGAAATCAGCAATTAATGCACTGTAAGAAGTAATCATATCTATTAATTAATAATCTATCTAAAATATATAATCAGTATCTAAATGGGCAAAAGGGCAAACACTGATGATCATCCAAACCGCTGGCCAACTCCAAAAGTCACGAACTGATGATTCAAAATCAACCACTGATGATTCAAAATCAAAATTATGGCTCCAAATTCAAAATTCAAAATTATGGCTCCAGATATATAACCTATCATCTTCTTCAATCAATTACCCTCTCTAATCAATTTCTCTCTCAACTCTCTCTCTCTCTCTCTAAAATTCACAGTCTTTTGAAAGATAAATCATTCGGTTCACAGTAGCAGGCCCCTCTTTTGAAAGATAAATCTTTCTTCTTTGGCAAGAATCTAGAATTATTTCAATTTCTTCTACATATCGCAATCTTCTGCCCTAATTCTGTCTGCCGTCCTTCAGCCTTACGAAATCTTCATCACAAAGGTACAATTCCATCTCTTTGGTAACATTCAATCTTGGTTTTCTTGCCTTTTCTTTCAATTTCTTACTTTTTATTTACTGGAACCATATTAGGGTTTTTAGAGTCATTAGGGCACATGTAGTTGAATATTACACCGAATCTTGACCCTCATGTACTGTTTATTCATCATCTTTACCATCGATTTGAATATTATTGTATTTATATGACCTGTTGTTAATCGTTACCTGACCCTCGATGTGTAGATTATGAGCCCATAAAACAAACATATATCATTAATAACCTAGGGGATAAAAAGCATTTATGTTTGGCAGAGTATTATGAGCTAATTTCACTAGGTTAAAAAGCATTTATGTTTGGCAGAGTTTTATGAGCTGATATTTGTGCAGTATAATCTTATACAGAGTTAAAAAAATATGAATACCCCGATCTTACAAATGGTGATGAACGAGTTTTTTTATTGAAATTACTAATTACTATGGTTGTGAGTAACAAGTTGATTGTTAATTTAGGTAATGGGGATTTCCGTGTCTTCAGTATGTATCTGTGGTAGAAGAAGAAAGAGTTTCAGGTATGAGAACCAACTTAAGAGTTATTAGTTATTAGTTATTATAAAGGAAGATATGTTCTTGCTTATAAAGGTGAAGTTAGAATTGATGACAACGTTATCGGAGAAAGGTCTGGTGGCAAGAAGAAAGACTTTCAGGTATGAGTTTCAGTTTTATATATAGATATATAGATCATTATAGTGTCGGTGTATAACGTTTCAATATGCTAAGCGTAATGGTTATTAACGTTTTGGTTGAATTTTATAGGCGTAGAGCGGAAACTGCTGGAGAGGTGGAGGCTTGCAAGCGATGTAACTGTAAGAAATCCAAGTTTATGAGGCTGTATGTAACTTTGTTGAAGAAGCAACCAGTGAGAGTGTTTTGATGGAAAACTTGGAGGGGTCGGTGACGTTGTCGAGGTTGTCAGGAAATGCAAAGTGATAGCATTTTCTGACAACCCTCGACAATGTCACCGACCTCCTAATCTGAGCGTGACCCTCTGAAAATATAAACGTTTTGCAACTTCACCATGAATAGAGAAGAAAGAGACAGTTGGGTTTCTAGCTCCAGTTGTGTTGCAGCCGAATCAACAGCAAATTCAGCAGCAGTAGTTGTTGATGCATGAATATGAAGATTGAATTTGTGAGGTTCAGTTAATAATCGACTGATTGAAATTATATTATTTATTGTATTCACCATTGTTAAACCAAAATGATTGAATTTGTGAGGTTCAGTTAATAATCGAGAGGGTTTTTGAACTAAAGTATATGGATACAACAACACATCTCCTGGAAAGTATAAAGGCAGAATGAAATCATACCGGTGGATGGTTAAAAGGAGAAAAATTACGGATATCACCTTAGATAGCTGGAACAATTTTGTAAAACTTGGATTTTGTATAGGCTCCTCTGTAGTTTGTTTGTTGTTTTTGTTCTATTTGGGGTGTATTTGTTCTTATGTTATGGCTAATATAGCAGTTATCAGATAGAAGCATTAGCTCAGGCAATTAAGGAGAACACTATAGTGTTCTTGGAGACGGGATCAGGCAAGACGTTGATCGCGATTATGCTTTTATGTCACTACGCTTATCTGCTGAAAAAACCCTCCCCGTGTATTGTTGTGTTCTTGGTAGTTGGTACCCACTGTTGTATTGATCAAACAGGTATGTCGGTTGACTTAGTTGTTTCTTGAACATGTTTTCAACATGTGGTTAAAGCATACTAATGGAAGCTTCGTCTGTCTTATTAGCAAGCGGAGTATGTGAGAAAGCACCTTGATTTGAAAGTGGAGGAGTATTGGGGTGAAAAGTGTAACACCCCGAAAACGGGTTCGGTAATCAAACCATGTTAATACTAAAGGTCGGGTAAAATACGGTTAGTGGTAAAACTTACCCGGTAAATATTAGGATTTAAATAAATAAACCTAATGTTAAATAAAAGTTGGGCAAATCCTTTTGAGGAAAATGAAGTGAATAAAAGGCCCGAATTAACGGGACTTAAAACAGTCTGGGTCATAATTTTCCCCGAACCTATTATGTTAACTAGGAATGTCTAACCTAGTAAATAAGAGAGAATATGGTTTAAACTAAAGGAGTTGTGATCTACTTGATAACTAACCAAACACGAGGGGCCAAAGATGGATAAAATGAAAGCTTAATTATAAACAAAAAAAAATAAAACCCACACACAGGGGCGTGCGTATGATCGACCAGAAGAAAGCTCCATGGGAGCCCAACCCTAGTTCTTGCTAAATCTCTCAAATTGAAGGTCCAAATCAAAATCCGAGCACGTATTAGTGATCTCCGCTGAAAAAGGAGTCACAAGGTATGTAAATTTCATGAGTAAACCTAGAGAATTCAAAAATTGTTGATGCATGCTTGTTATATGGATGAAATAGGAACATTGTAGTGTTTAGGAGTAAACCCTAGACAAGTATATGTTGAAATCGTGCCTAATTCTAGTGAATCCATGAACACCATTGAAGGTGATTGTTGTTAGGGTTTTTGATTGCTAAAGATAGTGTTATAATGTCATAAACATGTTTTAGTTGAAAGCAGAATTCAAACAGCTTCTGATCAGAATTTACAGCCGACTTGTATTGGCTGTAACGTGGATAAAACGTGACAAAAACATGTGTTTCTTGAGTCTAAAATGTAATTCCAGGAAATATCTTTAAAACCCCACTGGAATCGCATTTTTTCGACGAAAATTGAGCGTTTTATGAATTTTTCCGTATCAAATGTTCAAGCTGCATTTTCTGGCAGAATTTGCAGCCCATTACGAATGTCATAACTCAATTTAGGAATTGAGTTATTATCTCAAATTCTTACTGTAGAAAGTATTAAGTAATTAAAAGAATCGCCAATTGGAATTTCGTTAATCGGATAAACGAGGAATTTTAAATGAATTTTTCCGTAAGCTGCAGTCAGAAGTGACGAATCTGATTGCAGATTAGTAAATGAATTTTTACGAGTTTTTGGTAAAGAGTTAGATCTTGAAATTTTAACACAAGGTCTAACCCTCCGAGTGGTACACCACATAAAAAATCATAATTTTTGAAGACTTGTAACAGGTTAAACAGGTCACCAAAAACAGCCTATTTTCAGTGATACGAAACTCGATTGTTGATGTTATAAATTATGCCCACAATGTTCATATGTTGAAACTATGAATGAAACGCGTAATTTCCTAATTAATTTAATTAGGGGTGATACGTGATAATACGGAATCTAATAATAATGTAGATTTTAGTTAATTTCACGTATCATATGATTAGAGGTAGTTAACTAGTAGAAAGTTAAAATTAACCAATGACGAAGTCGAATAATGATTTCGACATAGAAAATACGTAAGGTGAAATAGTCGTATTTGTTAATGACTAATCTAACCACCTTGTGAATGATGATGTTAGTTTGACGCTAAACGAGCTAGGTGGAAGCTTGAGGACGAAGCGGGTCAAACAAATCAATAAGGAAAAGTAAGGCATAGTTTGGATGCGAGGTAAGTTAAGCTTACACCACCTCTTTAGATTACAATACACTTATTTGTAAGTATAGATTTTGAATTATGATTAAATATTTGAGATACTATGTTTCGGCACATTACAATGTAAGTCGGAATAAAGAAAAATGGTAAGAAACCAAAAACTATGGTAAAAAGGGTAAAAATGGAAGACTAGTCGGGTGGAGACTAACTAATAAGAAATATTGAACATCACGTTATTGGGTGAACCGTAAGGGGTAGAAGTGGCTAATTAATAATTTGTACACCAGTCGACGAATAGATAAAAGAGTTGAAAAGACAACCCTTTTGGTGTAAGTCTTAACGGGTCAAATAATTTAAAGAATGTCTTTTAAGCAATAAGAACCCACGGTGTAAATTGGAATAGGTTTAAGGGGAAAGATGGTATTAAAATACCATTATATATTGATAAATGGTCATTTCGACTAAATGGGTCAAATGGTGTGTTAATACCATTTGGCAATAATATAACTTACGACCGCTTGTTGAGTTTTGTGATCACAGGAAATAACACATGTTTTCGTTGCTTTAACTAGAAAGATTTAAAGCAAAAGTTATGTAAACGGGTCAATGCTATGACCCGATCCAGGTACGCGTAATTAGAATTGTGGTTATAGAAAAATGGTATTTTGGTCAAATAATTGGTAGGAGTTCTTCGTCGTAAGAATGAGGAACTAAAATTGACCAAAAAGTCCTTCATGGGTAGATTGGGCAAACGACCCATATGGGTTGTTTAGGAATTAGTATTAAGATTTCAAAATAAAAGTAGATACTTTGATGTAGTAAAATGATGGATGAAGGGAGAGTGAAATTTAAAGTAAATGGTAAATCTCTCTAACGGGTCAAAAGTGTTAAAAAGGGATTTCAAGCCGAGAGCTTGAAATCTGAGTTTTTGAACTAGTTGAATGTCAGGTTTTAACTCCATAAGATGGAGAATTAAATTTCGAAAGCATAGGAAAAAGAATCGCCTAAAACGGACTAGTAGATAAAAAGTTATGGCCGTTTAAAGTTCGATTTTTGTTGAATAATTGAGCTGGGCAGAAAATACAGGATTCAGAAACGGACCTGCTGGAAATTAGTCTCCTCCGCGACACGCGACAGGGTCTCTCAATTGGGGCGCGACACGCGACAGGTGTCGCGACTCGCGACAGATTAAAGGTTGCCTTCCGCGACACGCGGGAGGCATGATTTTGGAAATTTTATTTTTGATTATCATTATTTGATATTGGAACTTATTTATACATGTTTATAAGCTGTCAAAACTAACTTTTAAGTTGGTTTTGATCATAGGTGAGTATAGCATGCATCCGGACGACGATCAAGCAATCAAGTGAACCGAACACATGTCAAATGAAGCTTCCGCAATGACTTTACTTAGTTTTTGTTTTAAGTGAACTATGTAAACACTTGGAACTATATTTTGTTTACTTTAAACACGTATGAACTTTGACTTGACAAAGTTTTTAGAAAGTCAATTTTTAGTATAAAATGCGTAATTAAGGTTATAATCATGTTTAATTGAGATGGATGTTACAAAAAGGTGTTGATTTTTGGAATGCTGCTAATTGGAAGAAACAACGATATCAGAATCAGGTATGACAAGTCAACGTTTGACTTTTTTGTTGACCGCATACAATCTCATCAGAATTTTGACTAATGATCAAATACGTAAAGTACCCCTGAGGCAGACAAATGCAGTCTTGAGTAATAAACTTTTATTGTGTTACTCTTTACCTTTGTTGTATCATGTAGTTTTTATTTTTCAATTTAAACTGAACACACGTATATGTTATACATCATTCTTACAGCTATTGGTCATGACCCCTGACATTTTAAGGAATGCATTGAGGCATAGATTCTTAACGTTGGATATTATCAAGGTGTTAATATTTGATGAATGCCACAACGCAAAGAAAAATCATGCGTATGCTATCATCATGAAGGTATATTAATGATCGTAATTTTTAATGTTATTAATTTGTTTTAGTTGAGTTTAAAAATTGAAATAATATTTGTTCAAACCACTGCTTGAAACTACTGTTCGGTTAAAACGGAGGTTTGAAACCATTGTTGGGTTAAAACAGTGGTTGAAACCACTGTTTGGATGTGTGTTGAAAGTGTTTGGATGTGTTGAAAGTGTGGAAGCGAAGGGTAATAAAGTGGTTTTGTGATTTGGTGGTTTCATATCAATGTAGTTCTTTCCATTTACGTTTTTTTCTATTTGTATGTAGTGAAATTGGCTGAATTTATGAAATGTTTTTAGAGCTTTATTGGAAGAACCGAGACGAGAGGGTTTTTGAACTAAAGTATATGGATACATCAACACATCTCCTGGAAAGTATAAAGGCAGAATGAAATCATACCGGTGGATGGTTAAAAGGAGAAAAATTGTGGATCTCACCTTAGATAGCTGGAACAATTTTGTAAAACTTGGATTTTGTATAGGCTTCTGTGTAGTTTGTTTGTTGCTTTTGTTCTATTTGGGGTGTATTTGCTCTTATGTTATGGCTAATATAGCAGTTTTATATTAATTATGCAAAAGAACAATTTCATCAGCATTTCAATATTAAAGTTTTCAAATTTGAAGAAGAGGTACCACCATCTTATTTTTCAATATCATAATATTTTTATTAACCATCGAGATAGTGTTGTTAATGATGTTTTTTATAGAATGTTAGATGTATTTTGATCTTATCCACTAAAGAAAATCCGTTTGTTACACTTAACTAAGAACAAGTTTTGTTTGGGCCAAATAAGACTGCTTTTAATGAAAGTTTGTGCGAATGTCAATTCATCAAATATTTGTTCACATGATAGTTTACATAGACAAAAACTTTTATCATTATGGTTATTATAATACTAATACATACTGTATTTAACATTATTTTATAAAGATATAGAACTAAAGACCACAATTTAAATGATATATTATAATCTGAATTTGATGCGCCTCTTTTGTACACGCCTCTTTTGTTGGGATTGAACCCTATCAGAGGAACAGATAATAAGAGCCAAAACTGGTTCACATAAGTGGATTCATCATAAGCAGCTGTTTGCATTAGACTATCCACTTGAAAGTGGTTATAACATCTGATGGCCCTCATCCATTGTTTGTATACTACAACTACTGTCAATTAAGTACTGCTTGTGTACAACAACTGCTGAAGACAAGGTGCTGCTACTTAATCTATTGTCCTAACTCAAGTGCTGCTAAAGAGCAAAGCCCTGCTTGGAATGAAGCAGTGGAATGTAAAAACTGCTGACAAATTAATACTATTAAAATATGAAGTATTAAGAAAGTAGCAATTACATACAAAAAGGAAAACTAATCAGACACGTCTAACTCTAATAACAAGAATCAAGAAACTTTAACTTCAACTCCATGGAGAGCTGAACCTCTCGATGTATCTCATTGATCTTTCTCATGAACTCCAGGTCTCTTTCTCCACATTCTATATTACTCGCAACACACAGGTCACGAACGGAAGTAGTCGGCATCGCCCTCAAGTCCATCGAAACCTGGTCTCTTGTCAGCAGACCAACTTCCAGACCGTTAAAACACCTCTTCAACTCTTGAAGAGTATACCTATCAGCCAAAACTTGGTCTTCGATTTGTTTAATAAAACGTTGCTTGAAATCGTCAGATTTTGCAGAAGTATATGACTCCATTTTAGTATATTTATAAGAATTAAGGCAAAATAATAATAGTTGCTCTTCTGTTTCACTGAATGAATATGTTTTGATGAAAAAACTTTTTATTAGCAATGCTATTATATAGAATATATCTAAACAGGCCAAAGGTCAGATTTAAATGCAATCATTAAATAAACATTTATACTTAAAAACCATGTACATTTAATGAATTAACAGTAAAAAACGTGTATATGGGAGATGCCTGTTCAGTCACCCTATCAAACATTTTAATGCAAAACCTTTGAAAAATGAGTTTTCATGGGAAAACAAGTAAAATTAAATATCTAGAAAACCAAAGAACAAAATTGAAACCTTCAAAAAAAGGTTATCATAATTAGGAGACGTCTCTTCAGTTATCCTATCAAACATTTTAAACACTATAAAGGATCATTATTAGTTTACTTGAAAACATCAACACTTCAATTTAAAGAAAAAAACGTTCATCCTAAAGCAAACCGTCCAAAAACACTCACATTCTTCCTAAATGGCAAGGAAAACCTTCTACCACTGGTCGGATACTACTGATCTTAAAATCGAATTTTCAACATGGTCACACCAAGAACAGAGAAACGCTGAAGAACTCAACAAAAAAGTTGGTATGGTTAGTGATAAGTATTATAAGCAAACCTGGAGTAGCATTGCACTGCTGGATGAAGTTGCCTCTTCTACTCCAACATAATTTAAAGAAAAAGCGGAAGAGTTTATCACAAATTTGCTGAAACAGGATCAGAAGACCTGTGATATGCTAGCTGATCTGCAAATTAAAACAAAAAATGAAATTGGATGGAAGAAGGCGAGAGAACGAGATATTCTAGGAAGTGTTAATTGTAATGTTTAATTTTTATTATTTTTCAAAATCATAATTTTGTAATACTATGGTTTATTATTGAATGAATGAAGAAAATTCAAACTTTGATAAGTTTTACAGTACTGAAAAATAATCTAAAGAATATTGGGATTGAACCCTATCAGAGGAACAGATAATTAAAGCCAAAACTGGTTCACAACAGTGGATTTATCATAAGCAGTAGTTTACACCAGGCTTTCCCCTTGAAAGTGTTTATAACATCTGATGTCTTCTATCCACTGTCTCTATACAACAGTTGTTGTCCTTCAAATTGCTGATGAAGTCCTGAAGACTGTTAAGGATTAAACAATGGTGGTTCAATCTACTGATGCTATCTAAGTACTGTTGTTGATTAAAGTACTGCCCACTTAAGGACTGATCAACTTTGAAGAAACCACTGGGTGTCAAACATCAGTGCTTGACATGTAACAATGGAAGGAAGAAGTAGTAGTTTAGTTTGTCACTTATATTGTATAGAATCAGTGGTTAAGGTTAGCAGTGTTTGAAACCACTGTTCGGTTAAAATAGTGTTGTTAATGATATTTTTTGGCACTGTCGTGGAAACCTTCTCAAGTGGATTTGATAACTTGTGCCTAAATTCAGTAACTGTATGGTGTATAGAGTTTTCTTATTACTATTAATCATTCATCATAAGCAGTAGTTTACACCAGACTTTCCCCTTGAAAGTGTTTATAACATCTGATGTCCTCTATCCACTGTCTCTATACAACAGTTGTTGTCCTTCAAACTGCTGATGAAGCTCTGAAGACTGTTAAGGATTAAACACTGCTGGTTCAATCTACTAATACTATCTAAGTACTGTTGTTGATTAAAGTAGTGCCCACTCAAGGACTGATCAACTTTGAGGAAACCACTGAATGTCAAACATCAGTGCTTGACATGCAACAATGGAAGGAAGAAGCAGTAGTTTAGTTTGTCACTGTTCGGTTAAAATAGTGTTGTTAATGATATGTTTTGAAACCATTTTTGGGTTAACACTGTTTGAAACTACTGTTGATTTAAGGACAGTGTTTGAAACCAATGTTTTAAGCCAAAAGTGTTTTCAAAACAGTTTTTTAACAACACTAAGTATAATTCACCAATCTATCATTGTTTGTATCTTCAATGGTCACACAACTTGAATCGTCAAATCATAACATTGAGAGCAGCCCATTAACAAATATTACAAACTGTATTCTCTATAGAGTTTTCTTATAGCTATTAATCATTCATTGAATGTTGATTTATCTATTGTAACTGATGAAAAGAGGACATCTTCCAGAAGAGTTGCTTATTACAGAAAAAGTTGATCAAATTTGTTCTCTCATATCATTCACATAACCTGATATTTAAGGAGAGTTGTTGATGAAAGTTGTATTGGCATTGTTAATATTTTTTTATAACAAATTATAACAAATTATTAAAGCCTAAATTGTATATTAAATGTAAAGTTTTAATACATACAATACAGAGACAAAACGTCATACCAACTTTGTTGACTTGACGGAACTTACAGACTAGATAACAAAAGACTGTAACATACAATACAGAGACAAAATGTCATACCACCACAAGCAATTGTGGATCTTTACTGACGGTGCACTTCGGAATGTAGCAGATATGAATGAATATAACCCCAGTGTAGCTAATTTCATATCTGCCACTTGGGTTATATTCATTCATATGAATGAATATAACGCCAGTGTAGCTCTTAGATTTTCCTTGAAATTCCAGAGCTCGCTAATTACATATCTACCACTGGGGTTGTATTCATTCATATGCAATTGATCGTTTTGATCAATCACTTCCTTATGTGCACCGTACTATCTTCTAGGAGGTTGTCAAGTGTTCTCGCCTTCGTAGTTGGTGTTTTGCGTATCTTTACATCCACAGCCATTCTGTACAAAATTTTCACAAAAAAAAATCACAAACAAACCTGAACAAAGCAAAACAAATCAACCCTATGTTTTTTCAAAGCAAAACAAACAAAACAAACAAACATAACAAAGCAGAACAAAAACAAAACAAACAAACAGAACAAAACAGAACAAAACAGAACCAAAACAGAACAAAAACAGAACAAACAAACCTGAAAAACTGAAAGCAAAATACCCAAATCAACCTATTCACAAATAAGTGATTATCATCATCATACGACATTCAGATTATCAAAGAACTGATTATCAAAAACTGATTATCAAAGAACTGATTATAAAAAACTGATTATCAAAAACTGATTCACAAATAACTGATTATCATCATCATCATGCGGCATTCAGATTATCATTATCAAAAACTGAAACCTAAATACCCAAATCAACCCTCTGTTTTTTCAACAAAAAAAAAACATTCACAAAAAACTGATTATCATCATCATCATCATGCGGCATTCAGATTATCATTATCAAAAACTGAAACAAAATACCCAAATCAACCCTCTATTTTTTACAAAAACATCACAAATATCAAAAATATATATATAGATAAGATGATGATTCAAACCTCTGTTTTCAAGATGAAGATGGATGAAGATGATGAAGCTGGATGAAGATCTGTGTTGACTGTTGAGAGTTGAGAGAGATATTTGGAGATTTTTGGAGAAGTGTGATGATGATAATGATCGGTGATGATGTTAGTCATTTCATACAACTTATAACAGTCAAGTTGCATTTTTGGAGAAGTGTGATGATTACAAGGAGATTAAACTAAAAAATAATTATCCATAAGAAATTAAACTAAATAATATTTAGTAGGAGGATTATATATAAATTAATTAGAAAAGATTAAACTAAAATAATACTTATCTATAAAACATGGTCTAATATAGTATAAATAGAACTAAAGACCAAAATTTAAATGATATATTATAATCTGATGTAAATATGCCTATGTTACGGGTATTAAGGGATAAGGGTATTAGGGAATATTAAGGGATATTAAGGGATAAGTGTATTAAGGACATTTCATACATGTCTTTAACAAATCTAATCCATATTTGATAGAAGGGTTTTAACGGGCCTACAAAATCTAATTCATTAGTAAGCTTAATTGGATCAAATATAAGGGGCTTTATTGAACTGTTTAATAACATTTGGTTATTTGAATTAGGTCAGGCTTTAATTATTAGACAATATAAAATTAGCTCATGCTTTCAGTTTAGACAAGAAATTTTGAGTTAGTTAGCTAATTTCTATATCAAACATGAACTAAATACAAACAATTTAAATGATGTATTATAATCTATTTCGATGGTTATTAAAACTACCCGTGTGGTCACACATACTTTCTTCAACATTACTTTATAAAGATATAGAAATAAAGACAAAAATTTAAATGATATATTATAATCTGTTTTTTAGTATTTGATTTTGATCATTACTAAACCTACCCGTGTGGTTACACGGGTACTACACCTAGTGTTCATATATAATTCTTTACATGATGTGATATAATAAAACACGAGATTTTTGTGAGAAGAAATAAAAATGGATATGTCCAATCAAGTATGTTAAGCAAAAAATGTTTATTACAACGTATAATTATTTAAATGTTATCTAATTCTGTATGGGAATGTAATGTAATAAATGTGAGAGTTAAATGCTTGGTTGGTCTCTGTGGTTTGCAAAAATTACAGACTTGGTCCCAATGGTTTACTAATTACACGCGTGGTCCCCAAACTTGTCAAAAATACACTCGGTTGGTCCCTAGCCCTAACATCAGTTAAATTTCTCAGTTAAGTCCATGTTAAATGACCAAAATACCCTTGCCTATTAATAAATTCAAGTCTAGTCTTCATCTTCATCATCATCACCAGTCTAGTCTCTCTCTCTCTCTCTCTCTGAAGACAACACCACCACCGTACAACACCAGCCACCACAACCACCTCACCTGTAGGCTACAACCATGCACCACCTGCTCTAATCGTTGATTTCGACGGCCAACGGAGGTGAACGAAGATGATTTCGAGAGTGAAGAACCTCTGGTAGATCCGGTGGTGGTTCAGGGCGTCGTGACGGTGGTGGTTCAGGGGTGACGCGACGGTGGTGGTTCAGGGGTGACGCGAGAGGTGTCTCACCCCCACTTCTTCTTCCCCAATCTCTCTCTCTCTCTTGTACCAGGTCCTCTCTCTCTCTCTTCAAATCTGAATCCAACCAAATTGCAGGAGTGGGTGGAGATTTTGTTTGAGGCCGATTACTCCGGAATCGACGGTGGTGGTTCAGGGCGTCGCAATCGACGGTGGTGGTTCAGGTCAGTTCGGATCAACTGGGGTGGGTGGAGATTTTGTTGTAAAATAGTTTAGAAATTGGGTATGGATTTTGCTATATGAAACCGAAGAGGATCTTTGGTTATGGTCGTCACAATCGTCGATGGTTGATAATGGTGGATTTGGTTTGAGGCCGATTACTGTTAACAAGTTCCAGAAACATGTTAACATGTTGATGGTGATTGGATGATTGGGTGGTTGATAATGGTGGATTTGGATGACTGAATTGTGAATTTAGTTTGTGTTTTTTGATAATGGTGGGTTGAAGGTGACAGTGGTGGTGGTGGGTTGATGGTGGTAGTGGTGGTGGGTGGGTGGTGAAAGCCTGAAAGGGGGAAGAAGATGAGGCGTTTTTGTTTTTTAGTTCAAGGGCAATCTAGTCATTTTACACCCACTTAACTGAGAAAATTAACATGGATTAGTGCTAGGGACCAACCGAGTGCATTTTTGACAAGTTTGGGGACCACGCGTGTAATTAGTAAACCATTGGGACCAAGTCTGCAATTTTTGCAAACCACAGGGACCAACCAAGCATTTAACTCTAAATGTGATACTATATAATATGATATAAAATACAAATATAAACATTTTAGAACACAGTGAACAAATTAAACCATTTTATACTTTAACTAATGGTTCATATATTTTATTTTAATTTTGTACTTTTTACATACACATGCATAACTTATGTACCTGAAATATCTTTAAACTTATTATTTATATATTTACTTTTGTCATAACATGCACGCGGTTTACACATGTATAGTTATGTAGGTAAAACAAACAATAAAACTAATTTTTCATATTTGGAAGAGGTGAGTATGAAACTATAAACATTACATTTATATTAATTTCTTTTATTTTTTTATAATTGAAAAAAAAAAAGGATAGTTAATTTTGTTTTTTTAAGCAAGCTACCTCGTGTGTTTTTTTATGATACCAGAAAAGAAGAAAAAAAAAGAATAAAATAGGAAGCTCGTAGTATTTGACTTTCTATAGTTGCCCGTTAACAGAACAAAATAAGTGGAGGCCCCGGCCCACACAACATGTGACAATATGGTACGGGGGCCAATGAGGAGTTGGTAAACCACATCAGGAACCACAAAATAATTTATTATTTTTTTTAAAGTTCAATAACTTTAATCGATTTGGGGAAATTGTTGGTGAGAACCAATCATACACCACACAATTGGATTAACGTTACTCTCTTATTCTTTAATCTAATAAATACAAATAACTTTGGTAGTTCTAGTACAAAATGAAGCATCGATAATTGAGTTTTTATCTTACTATTATTTTTATTATGGATTTTTTATTGTCTAATTCACACATCATATAATTTACTTTTAAATATATACCTTATGTGTCATGTGATTGGAATCCTAAATCATATGAGAAAAAAAAAAACAACTTAATACTGCTAAGATTATAAGCTCCTTCAAACTTTTTTTTTTATTGTAGTTATAATGGTAAATTAGAATCTTGAAAACATAATCCGTTACACCATCGAGAGTGGTTGGGTGGGTATGGAAAAAAGTGCAGCCTAGTAGGCAATACCTCAACACCACCTAATTAGAAGAAGTATCTAGGGGTGAGCAAAAGGCAAAACCCGACCCTACCATTACTCGACCTGACCCGAGAACCGATCAAACATAAAATACAGAACCGATTCACTACCCTAAATATAGGGTCGGTCCCGGTTTTTATGTAGTTGGGTTTGTCAGGTAATAAGTATAAGAACCGACCCGACATATTTCATTTCTGAGCATGTTTTGTTATGAACTTAGGAAGGCTATTGTACATTCACAAACCATCCAATGATGAAGAAACACAACATTCTCCTTGATTTCAGCCTTGTATACATTTCAATCTATGTTTCTATTTCAATCCATTAACGGTGGTGAGTTATTTCTTTGTTAATTTACATTTAAATGTTATTGATAGTCATGCCTAACTTGAACTAATTTGACCACGCAAGTATAATATGGTTATTGTATATTAAGTAGTTCTGTAATAGTGGATACGAATTTGCAAGTATTTCATGCTTGATGGGTTGTTTATGCTTCAATCTAATGTTTATTATCCATGATTAATCTATTTGCACACCAAGTGTTCGATAAAGTGTCCAAGTGAAAAAATTGACGAAACATATTAACAAAGGTTGTTGTTTTTGATGAATTGCACTACCAAACGTAGATAAAACCTTCTAACAAAAAGTTCATAACTTAAACATCCAAGAATTCAAAAAGTATTGAGTAATTCACATTAGCAGCCAAGAAATTGACTGCAAATTCAATGCAGATGGTTTCTTTCTCTATATGAATGTATCTGTGGGAGCATCATGCAGTCGTTGTATGTTATATATTTTAGGGATTCAAGCCCCAATCGCTACTGGGCTATGGCCTAGTCTTTTTTAAGTAGCACTTTAGTTCGGTCCATAGGTCCAAGTCGGGTTTCACAATGAAAAAAACCTAGAACCGACCCGACCCGATTTTATATGAAAAATTGGAACCGATCTAAATACCTAGGTACTTGGGTTCGGGTTGGGTATATTTTCAGTTCGGTTTTCGATTATTTTCGGTCCGGACCTAAACTTGCTCACCCCTAGAAGTATCCACACATCCAATGAAAGGGGTGTAATCGTGAATTGTGAGTGTGGGATCAAAAGTGTGTTAATGTGATGAGTTTTAATTGGTTGAAAGAGAAATAATATGTAACAACCCAAAACTCAAATTTTAAATTCGCTAGTATGTTTTCATATATTATGGCATAAAATAAAATGACTAGGTTATTTAACCTAGTTAAAAACATAAGGGTTAACTATGGATGGAAATGGATAAGTAGTTGTAAATAAACAAAAGCTCAAATTAGAGGGATCTAAAGTGACATGTGGGGGAAACCTTATAAAATTCTGCATTTTATGTGTGGGTATGGATGTGTGTCAACACACATGAAGGAGAGGGAGAGGAGACCTCAAACAAACCTTGAATCCAAGAAATTGATGGTGAAATTGAAGGCAAATTCATGCATGAATGAAGAATCCTCATCAGCTAACATTAACAAACATGTGGTAAGTTATAGATTTTGATTTAGTGATTTTACAAGTGATGAGTATGTGATTAACCCTTAAATTCGTATGAAATTAAACATGAAAATGTGCTAGAATCACCAAATAGAACTTGGTTTATGAAGGGTTGTGGGAAATTTGATGTTTGGGATGAAACCCACTTGTAATGGTGAGGGTGGCGACATGGGTGTCTCACCCTTTGTCCAATTCTTGTGCAAATTTGATGTATTATGTGGTATGTGATGGATGTTTGTTAGTTAGGTTGAGTATGGTATGGAATTATTTCGATGTATAGTTGTGTTAATGAATGAAAGCAAGAAATAGGAAGAAAAGCATGAAATATTTGTACGTTATGCTTAGAGAGTAGTATACACACCAAGTGTTTGATGGTTAGCGTGTGAAATTGTATGCTAACAATGGATGAACATATGTAGAATGTGATAATGACATGATTGATAGTAAACTAACATGAGGAAGGTGCTTTAAGTGGAATTATAGTTGATGGTATGATTCTGTAGGAGGTATGCATTAGTAGCTTGTGTATGCTTGAATGGCATGATTGCACATTATGTGTTTGATTGATTGTTATTTGAGATTAAGAAGTGAGTTAATGTTAACAGATGGAAGGTTAGTGGACGAGTGAGTATTTTGTTTGAAGGGAAAAATTTATTCAATAAATTGTACATATTGGGAGTTGTAGAAACGATGAGTGGTTGTGTCTAAGCATTTGTAGGCATGTTTGGACGGTGAATAATCAAGAAAAAGATACAGAGTGGATCGGGGTTGTAGTTTTGAGGTGTTGTAAGGATGTAACCAAGGGTAACAAAGGTAACTAAACAGCTTAAGTTTGAAATAATGAAGTTGAGAGGCATGAATCGATTGAATGGAGATTTTGAGTCGAGAATAGAAGTGGGAAGAGGATTGATAAGGTAGACGGCGGTTTGAAATTTATGAGACCATAACTGAATTAGTAGGCCGGCAAAGTGAAGCAATGAGAGACCGGTTTCGACAATATGCCGATGTCGTCTTTTGGCAATGCCATTTTGTTTTAGCGTATGTGATAGAGTGGTAAGATGAGAGATTCCATGTGAGCGAAGATAGGTTGCAAGACCAACATATTCCCCACCAGTGTTGGTGAAGAAAGATGTTAAAGGTGTTTTGTAGAATTTTTACACCAAAGTTTTGAATTGAGGAAACAAAATTGAAACATTCGACTTAGGTTTCATGCGGTACAACCGAACGTATTTAGAATACTAATCAACAAAAATAACATAGTACACATAACCATCCTTTGAAAGTTGTATGGATCCCTATACATCCGAGTAAACTAATTGTAAAGGTTTTGAAGCATAACGAATTTGAGCCAAAAGAAAGTTTGTGGCTTTTATTCACACAATATAAATCACAATGAAATAAAACATTAGACATTTTATTGGAATTAAACCCTAAGGTCTTGAAAAGAGCCTTGAAAACTTTGAGAGATGGATGTCCAAGCTCGTGATGCCAACAACGAAGTGACTCGGTGTTGGTGGAATTTATTTGCGGAGATATCGAAGAGAGCATGCACCAGCGTAGTAAACATCATTGACGTTAACTCCCTGCATTAGAGATGCCCCCGTGCTAAGGTCCTTAATCAAGAAATAAGATAGAAAAAAATCAATAGAAAGTTGAGTAGATTTGCACAATTTAGCAACCAAAATAAGATTATTACGCATTTTAGGAACAACGAGAACATTATTGAGATGTAAAGGACGAGGGGGTGTGTGAAGATTAGTGTGACCTGTGTGAGAAATAGATAGATGATTACCGTCTCCAAGAATGATTTTATCGGGCCCTCCGTACTCTGATAGGGTGTGTAACCCAACATGATTTGGAGTTACGTGATCAGAAGCAACAATGTCAAATATCCAAGGTGCGGTGGTGGTAGCAGGGCTGGCGGAAGTGGTGTTGACCGTTGGAGATGAAGACAATGACAGAGAAATGTTGTTATCTTGAAGAAACTATGCTAGCTTCCAACATTCCTTTGTATCATGACCAAGAATGTTACAGTAGTAGCAAACGGAAGAATTGCGAGACCCATGAGAACTACTGATGCGATTGGTCGAGTAACCTGCGAACCAAGAGCTCTTGGAACGATTGTTGTATGATCAATTGTTGAGTCTTAAATCCGAAGACGACCGGGAATAGGGCTTATGAGCAGTTGTCTAGAAGAACACTGAAAATAATCTGGTCTTGATATAACCAGAGACTGAATTCCGGATTCACTTTTGTTGTATCGTTGTTGACGAACATGGAGGGAGGATCTGAAGTGAGAAATTTTTCAAGGTCAATTCCAATAAGAGTGGACAAAGCTTGTTTCCTCCAAACAGTGTAATTCATGGAATTGAGTTTTACAGGAAATTGAGTGGGTGCAATTAGCTGGTATTGCTTTGAGAGCGTATAGCGAATCAAGGTTTTATTGATATGATTACATGTTGATTTACAAACCTTAACCGTTAACTAATAATCGATATTAACCGACAGTTATGGATAATGCTATTTGATTAATCGATAAGTCGGTTATGGATATAGTTAAAGGTGTCCCATAACCGAACATTAACCGAAATGAAATAAGACATGTTTTTAAAATATATCAATATTTAGAATATATCTATATTCAGACAATTTTAAGTAAGAAAATAATTGTCTAATATGTTCATTTAGTTTAAATTTTAGTTCAAAATTAGATCGGTTAATTAACCAAAACCGAACTATAACCGAGTTTCATGATCAATTAACCGAACCGTTATTCGGTTATGGCTATGGTTCAGGAAATTCGATAACCGAAGCTAGCGGTTACGGATATGGTTAAAGGTAAAAACCGAACTGAACCGCCATTTGCACACCCATAGGGATGCAAACGAGCCGAGTGGCTCGCGAGCTACCCGAGATCGGCTCGAGAAAAAGCTCGAACAAGCCGAGCCTTATCAAGCCTGAGTGGAACTTGAGCCTAAAATGAAGCTCGTTTTTTTTTATTGAGCTCGAGCCTAGCGTGTGAAGCTCGTCATGCTCGTCGAGCCTTAAGTGTAATATTAGTTTTTATTAATATTTAATAACATTTACCCCTTATTTATAGTTGTCTGATAAACGAGCCGATCCGAGCTAATTTAAACTTGTTCATGAGCCAAGCCAAGCCCGAACCTAAAAAATAAGTTTTTTAGTGAACGAGCCCGATCAATTATCGAGCTTGCGAGTCTACACGAGCTTCACTTATCGAACTCGCAAGCTTCACTTATCGAGATCGAGCTTGAGAAACTACTAACGAGCCGAGCTCGAGCTATGAAAACAAAGCTCGAACCAAACCAAACTGAGCCAAGCTCGAGCTTTCATAAATTAATCGAGCTCGAGCTAAAACCTGGTCGAGCTCAGGCTTAGCTCGGCTCGTTTGCACCCTTTCACACCCCTTATACAGTTTGACTAATAATTCGAAAATCAAATATTCCCGCTACTCTTAATAACTAATGTGGTATTTCTCAACAAAATATTTTTTTTCTATTTTTCTTATATTATATATTCTCTTGTTTTATTGTAAGTTTACTAGCTATTAGTTTGAAGCTTATAAGCCGTTTACGTGGCCCAAGGATTAAAGAGTTCTTTGAGCATACAAATGAGTTCTTCCGAAAGATATAGGGGTGTAAACGAGCCGGGCTAAGCCCGAGCTCGACCAGGCTCGAGCTCGGCTCGTTAGGTTTTTATGAAGCTCGAGCTCGAACTCGGCTCGGTTCGAGCCTACTTCTTTGAGCTCGAGCTCGGCTCGCGAGTAAAACCCAAAGCTCGAGCTCGGCTCGATTCGGCTCGAACTATTTTGAGAAACCTTGCTTGCTGTAGAAGGCTTCACATACATGTTCGATAATGATGTCATCATTCCTTTGGCTGAGGTCTCCTTCTGGATATTAAATGCAACATTCTCCCATAGAGAAAGTGTTATCAATGCTCTAGCTTTCTTATCCAACCTATCCCAATCTGCTTGTGACATCTTTTCTGGCTTTTCATCCTCGAGCACTACATCTAAGTCTTTCTGACAAAGTAGTGCTTTAACCTGCAATCTTCCAACAACCAAACTTTTTCCCGTCAAATTTCTCTATCATGATCTTACCGTTCCAACAACAAAATTTAGCGTTTTCTATAAAAAAAATTTGAACAAAAAGTACCGTTGCACATATGCGTCGGTGCTGTTGTTCAATTTTTTTTAGTGATGAAATTTATCGATTTTTGAGCATTACCAAAAATTCCCAAAAAAAAGTTAAAAATACACACATTTTTTTTAATAAAAAAACACCACATTTCGTCACTAAAAAAACTAAACAACAGTACCGATGCACATACGCATGCACATGTGCAACGGTACTCTTATTCTTTTTTTAGTGACGAAATTTAGCATTTTTTATTAAATAAAATTGAACAAAAAGTACCGTTGCGCATGCACATGTGCATCGGTGTTGTTGTTCAACTTTTTTTTTTTGTGATGAAATTTAGCGATTTTTAATAAAAATTAAAAAAAAACTTTTTTAGCATTTAGATGTGGGTTTTAGCTTTATTGTTTAATTTTTAGCATTTAGCTTGGGTGGGGGGTGGGGAAGGAGTTAGGTTTTTTTAGGTTTTTGGTGGGTGGAAGGTGGGGGGTTTAGTTTTTTTTTTTTTTTTTTTTTTGGTGAGGTGGTTTTTTTCCCCCGGGGGTGGGGTGGGTGGGGGGTGTTTAGGTTTTTGGGTTGTGGTGAGGTGGGGTAGGTGTTTGGGTTTTGGGTGGTGGTGGGTTGGTTTATTTATTATGTTCACATTGGTTCTCGTGGTTTTCGCAATAAAAGTGGTTCTCAAATGAACCCTACCATATATATAGGATTAGGTTTATTTGTGACCCTTGATAGTGAACTATGTGAACTAATCTTAGCCCTTGATTATCAATACACAAGTGTAAATCAATGGTCATGATTTGATGATGAAAATACACTAGTTATACACTACTGTATTTTACGATTTGATGATGTAAATCAATGGTCAGGATTTGTTCAATCAATTCACAAATACACTAGTGTTCACTTTAGAACCCTACCATATATACACACACAAGTTACTTTGCGGTTCAAAAAAAATATTCTTAAACTTCATTAAAAAAAAATCAATATAATTACAAACATTATCTTTTTGTAATTAAAGTCTATTATTACTCGGTCATTCCAATTTTTATCCCATTTATTATTATATATTTTTACTATAATATAATTATAACTAATAAATAAGTAATTTGTTGCGTCAAGTATGACAATTATATGAGTTTAAAATTCTAGTTCTCGCTTATTTTATTTCATTCATTCGTATTCTATCTATTATTTTTATAAATATCTCTTGTCTTAAGATATCGTTTTATAATTAATAAATCTTCATTACCAAGTATTTAATATTTTATTACTTTAACATGTGTAATACATGGTCTATAAAATTACTAATTAATAGATACGTTATTATTGAAACTGTTGTTGCTATATAAGAGTACTGATGGGCATATCGGGTTTTTTTATAACTGGAACCGGTTCCTAACCAGACCCGGTTATTGTATAAGTGTGGGTGGAACCGGTTCCTAACCAGACCCGGTTCTTGTAGAAACCGGTTGCAGTTCCTACCCGGTTTTAGATCATTAATACTGGAACCGATGCTAACCGATTCCGGGTAGGGTTGTAACCGAGGTAACTTATAGAAAAAGCTGCAACACATGTTGGAATCGATTCCAACAGCTATAATGCCGTTAGAAATTGATTTATGGCCATTAAAATCGGTTTCAAGTATATATATACATATCACCTTCAAACATAACTTGCTCCTACTCAAAAAATACACAAATCGGTTTCAAATTACACCTTCTAATCTATATCTTCAAAGCTCGTTATGGCGTGCAACGATGAAGTAGTCATGGTTTTGGAAACCAAAAGAAACCCCCAAGTTTGGAAGCACTTTGATTTGTGCTTAATGAGCGATAGCCATGAGATGACACGGTGCAAAAATTGCGGCAAGTTCATGAAAGCTACGGCCAACTCGACGCTAAAAAAACACACCGATCATCATTGTCCGGTTACAAAGGCGAAGAAAAATGAAGCCGGTGAAGCATCCACGACCGGTTCTTCAAATGCTTAGTGTTTTATGTAATGTTGAATTTGTAGGATTTAGTGTGTTTTATGTTAAATAAATGTTTTGTGTTATAATGTAATGTAACCGGTTTTAATAAAAACTTTGTGTTGTGTGAAAAGCTTGGTTGAAACGGCTAGGAATTGATTCCACCGTAACATCGTCTAGAATTTAATGCATCGGGTCTCAATTGGTTACGGTACGTATCAATTTTTTTATAAAAAGTGGAACCGGGTAAGAACCTACGGGTTTTTTTAACCCAGAACTTGTTCTTCAATAAGGCAGGTAGAAACTAAAACCGGTTCCAAATCAGGTCTATCGGATCGCGTTTAGAACTGGTTATTATGCACATCTCTATATAAGAGACATTCATTATGATTAAACAAACTAACAAGAGGCCCAAAGACGTAAACTATTATCCAATATCAAATTATTAAATTAAAGGAAACATGGCCGAATTAACTAATATTAAAACTTGGTTAAACAATTCGTTTTTACATGTAGTTCTTAATAAAGAATAATAGCTATTAGACAGCTGCCAGAACTTAATTGATAGTCTTGATTGTGTATTTTTTTAAACGGATGAATTGTTGCAAAAAGATAGATATTCTAATGTTTTGTTTTCATTAGCAGTTTGGAAACATATATAAGGTTTATCCATATCTTTTTAGTTATTATCTTATCCAAACTAAAAATAAAATTACGCCGGAGACCATCTTTATCAAATAAAATTAGTAAGGTATTTTAGTTGTTTTGATACATTTATCTGGACACACCATGTTATATCAAACACATTAACCATACATTACGAATCAGATGGATCAACTAATTGAGCTCATCTCGTCGATTGAGGGTGAAAGGACCATTTGTTGAGAAGTAGATGGATCTAAGTGTGGAGTGCGGTTGAGAAGTGAAAGGGCCGACGATTGAAAGCAGATGGGGTTGGATAGTCAATCAAAAGCAACATGATGAAAATAAGAAATTGAAAGTGGTCGTCTACTGAGACAGTAACTAGGCTAAATTAACAAAAGGCTGGGGTATCAACTTCATACACGTACATATACAATTGGGTTAGGCATTGAGTTTTGTATAATAAAAGATTAAAAGAGTACATAAATTTATAAAAAGCCCAATTACGTTTAAATTTATAAAAGGATTGTTTAGGCTCGCGAGCTTAAACGATCTCACTACATAAAGCTTGGGCCCAGGGCCGTTCAGTAAACACGTTTTATGTGAGCTTCGAGCTCTAGCTCATTTAAGTTCAGGTTGTTTTGAGTATTTATTAATTTGATTGCGTGTGGCTCATGAGCGGATTGACTTGTTTGCACATCTAGGCTAATCTTAGACTTGAGCTCAATTGATTCGATTTGATTTGAGGATTTAACGAGCCGATCTCAAGTTGTTCACGAGCAGGTTGACTCGTATAGATTGGTTAGCACTTTTATGGTTTTCCTATGTCTATCAAAAAAAGGATTCTTTTTTACCAACTTGGGTATTTATAGGTTAAGTTAAGATTCTTTTTTACCAACTTGGGTATTTCTAGGTTAAGTTGGGTCACCGAAATATTTCAGGGTTTCAAGTGTAAATATGCTTTTCGAAGGTGATTCCAATTCCAGCTTCGAATTTTTTTATTAAAAGAGATTTAGTTATGGTGATGGTAAAACTTTGGTTTACTTGACACAACTAATTGTTTGTTTGATATTAGTAGACATTAATTATGGGTGATGGTATATAGACATTCTTTAAAAAAAATTTACATCCCTCAAGATGAAGCGTATAGCCCAATACGCTTTTTATAGGGTTTAAACGCATTAAATGTGACACCAATAGAAATCGTATAGGGCAATACACTTCTTATTGGTACGATGTACCTTCTCTCTGACATGCAGTAGCTCAGAACTGAAATTATCTGAAAAGTGACCCCAATAGGAAGTGTATGGGGCAATATGATTCCCATAGGTCTGAAAAGGTATGAGAGTCGTATAGGAAGCGTATAGGACAATACGGTTCCCCTGTCAGTAAAGTAAAGGAAGCGTATAGGGCAATACGGTTCCCCTATCACTAAAGTATAGGAAGCGTATAGGACAATACGGTTCCCCTGGTCCCCTAATCCGTTACTGAACTTATCCCTATATATATACACCTATCCACAAGGATACATTGACAAAAATACAAGAATATATATCTGATGTGCACAAAGTGATCTAATTAAACTAACGAATTTTAACCCTAAACTAAATACTTTAAGTTTTAAATTTTTAACTAAGATTTTCTAAAACCTAGACCACACAACCGACAAGTGTACTGATCAATGTAGTACAGCCTAAGAAGTCCGAGTATCGAACCCACAAGACTCCTAAGAAGTCGTTGGTACATAACCCGCTTTTGGAGGCTGAGGAGGTTTAGATGACTCAGATGGATGAGTAGGAGGGTGGGAGGATGATGTTGAGGTCCCGCCTCAGCATGAACAGGGGATCATCAGCATCCATAGAGAGTTTATTGTGCGGTTAGGTTGCATTGGTCAAGCAATCGTCTTCTTGATAGAATTTTACGTAACCAGAATGAGCAGATGCGGCTTCTGACACTGTCGGATGCATAATGACATGGGGTGGCTGATGACTGGCATGAGTGAAATGTATAAGTATATGGGTATATCGGTTCCACCCCGTCCACCACCACAAGTTTATCCGGACAGGGGCCCGTTCTATACGCAACAGCCCGACCCGTCCATGCTATCATTTACCCAACCCATCCCGTCCATGCAGGTATATTATCTTAATTTTTATTTCATTTATCTACGAACAATTTAAAATACTTTATAGTCTTGCCAGTATTATTTGTTGTATAAGGCATATGTGCTATTTTACTATTTCACGACATTAATATGAATGTCCTTGTTGGTCGATTTTGTTACTATATCATGGTTTATCGCATCATAACGCACACGGGTTGTACAACCTAGTTGATATATTAATTATCAACTAGTGGGATTATCCCGCGCTACGCGGCGGAAATTCGGTTGGTATCGATATTGGTCTGTTATGGTACCGACACTCACTATAGCGACAGGAAAAAAAACCGAAAAAATAAAGTCTTTATATACCCAAAAAGATATCGACACGTCTTTTCATCGATTAAAAACATAAAAACAAATACCGGTACCAACTCCGAAATTTCGATATCGGTGTGAAAGTTGTTCTGTTGGAATAAGTCTGGTTCATCACAGTACCGATAATACATCGACACTCACTACCACTTACGATATGAAAAAGTATTTTATTGGTTTTGAACAAAATTTTAATTTGAACTTCGCAAATAAACTCAAGTTATGAACTTAAGCACTCTACAATGTAAGAGCATTCACATCCCATTCTCCTGCTATATAATTTAACTAAAAAACACACTTTTATATAAAATTTGATTATTTTTGAAAAATCTCACACATCCCATTCTCCATCTCTATCCATATCCTACTCACAAACACTTATTTTATGATTTTTTTTCTCTTTCTTATACATCGACAATAAATTATAGAGGCTTGGATTTGAGACTTTAAATATAGAGGTTTGCTTTTGTTTTCTCTAAAGTGTTCTCTATTATAGAGGATGGGATGAAGTGGTATTATGGATAGTTTCTTTGACTTACACTTTAAATTCTAGAGAATAAGATAATATAGCGGGTTGGATGTGAATGCTCTAAAAACATACAAATATGCAAAGTTGATACTCAAGTAAAGGCCTAGTGCACCTGATACTCGATGAGAGGTCTAACACACTTGGGGCTTGCTAGAATCTTCCAAGTACTTCTTTTGATCAACTGGTTCAACATCACCCCTTGAAAAAGGAACAAAACCAAACATCAAAAACACATATTATTTCACTACATGAACAATCAAGAACATTGAAACTATGCAAGTATAAACCTTGTGTAACTTGAACACAAAAATATCCATACTAAGAGTACGGGAATTCATTTTGAGAATTACATAATTTCCAAAACTTGTTATTGGGGATGAACATTTAGTAGCTGGTACTGGTACTGAACCGGGTATATTCGATACCGGTACCCACTTTCACTGTTTTTTGGTGCCGGTAAATTCCAGTACCGTACTGAACTGGTGTATTCGGTACCGGTATTGGTACCGGTACCAATTTTTCGGTACCGGTTGGGTACCTCATTTTTGAAATGTATCATAAAAATTCCCAACATTTGTTGGTGCACTACATCTGTTGATTACGTCTAGGTGTCTAGGATCAGGTCTTACATCGTATTGTATAGCATAGGGCACGAAATACGAGAAAACAGGAGTATGTATAGGTTTTATGAGTTAGGTTCGCTCATAGGGACATAGGGAGTCTGGTCCGCTTATTTGTCAGTCTGGTCCGCTTATATGGACATGTCTGGTCCGCTTATATGGACATGTCTGGTCCGCTTATATGGACGTGTGTCACATGAGCGAACCCAACAGCCTATATATAGGAGTTATTAGGGCGGACCTCATAACATGTATGTGAAATTCCACACCGAAGCTCTGCCGGTGTGAAGATCGAGCTGTAAATCGTTTCAAATCAATAAAACAAACAGTTAGGAAGAAGAACAAGCTACTTCTATTTGCATTTCTTATTATTCCGCATCTGAAACGCAAGAGACAACCTCTGAACGACTCATTCGGGTCAGCAAACGATCCTACAAGTGGTATCAGAGCTTGGGAGGAGGTTTTCTGCAGATTGTAGCTGTTTTTCATCATTTCTTCTCACTTCTACACCTTCTTTTACTGATTCGGAAAGATTTCACGGTCGGAATTTGCTCAAATTTTCACAGCTTGTGCGCATTTGTATCGAGATAAACCCTGGAAAGTTTGAAGCCAAAATTAGAAGTTTTAACGAGTCAAAACATGTTCGATATGTGGTTCGCGTTTCTGGTCCGCTTCAACGTACAAGTAATGCTGGTTCGCTCCTGTTTTAGTTTCTGGTCCGCTCATTTGAACAGTTCTAGTCCGCTCATTTGAACAGTTCTCGTCCGCTCATTTGAACAGTTCTGGTCCGCTCGAACGAATAATTTCTGGTCCGCTCGAACGAACAATTTCTGATCCGCTCGAACGAACAATTTCTGGTCCACTCGAACGAACAGTCTCTGGTCCACTCGAACGGACATTGTTGTTGGACCGCTCCAAAGGATATTTCTGATTCGCTGTTCTGCCATCTTTATTGAAAAACGTGTTAATTCAGTATGGATTCCGAGTTCTACAACGCATTTGCCTCATCTACTTCTCCAGCTTCAATTGCTCAAAACATGAATGCAGAAAATGAAACAGGAACAATGTAAAAACCTCCGAAGCTTATGGGAATTGAGGATTATCACGGGTGGAAGAAACGATTTGAGAATTGGGTTCAGGCGAATCATCTAAAAGCTTGGGAAAGCATCGAAACTGAATATGAGAGGCCAAAGAATACATTGGGAGCTAATAAAATCATTTCTGAATTTACTGAACAAGAGAGGGAAAGTTATAAAGGAGAGAAAATGATGGTCAATTTGTTACAACAAGCAATAAAGGAGGATATATTTGTGTTGCTTCAACATGATGACAATGCTTATTCTATTGGGAAGCTCTTGGAAAGAAATTTGAGGGAAGTACTGAAATGCTACAAAGTAAAGCAGCTTTGTTGAAAAAGGAATTTGAACTGTTTACGTGCATGCCTGGTGAAACAACAAAGAGTCTTATTGAAAGATATTGTCATCTTGTACGCACTATGTCACAGTTGAAGATTACAAAAACTCCAGCAGAATGGGTTGAAAAGCTTGCTGATGCGTTACCGCAACAGGAATGGGGTACATATCTGATGATATTGAAAAATTCCGGACAGTTTAAAAAGTTATCAATTGCACAGTTTATCGAGAAGTTGGAGGCACAGGATCTGGAGCAGCAGAAAATTGCTAGAATGAACAGTTCTACTCATCAACAAGATATTAAATTGTACTATAAAGGAAATGTTCAAACTGCTGAAGCAAGTCCAAAGATACAAACTGCATTTAGTGCTGGAAATCAATCTACACCTAGCAGTCAAGGATCAGTAAACACTAGTGGGTTCTCAACGGTGAATCCTCCAAGTGTTCAAAGTGCATCTGCTGGAAATGGGCATTCGATTCAGTGCAATGTAGCTCTACATCTTCAAAATGGTCAAAATTATTCTGAAGAAGTTGTAAAGCATCATATGGGATTATTGGTCACTGCATTAGAATCTTATGAAGGGTTGATTGCCGGAAAAATTGGCAATCCGATGCTCACAAAGGAAGATTATGACCAAATTGATGCAGAGGAGCTGGAACTGATGGATATTAAATGGGCATTGGCGAGTGTTTTGAGGAGAGCAGAAAATTTTAGATTAGTTACCGGAAGAAATGATTTATTGGATGCAAATCTTTCTAATCTTGGATTTGATAAATCTAAAGTTGTTTGTTTTCGTTGCAGGGAGAAAAGCCACTTTAAAAGGGAGTGCAAGAATCAGGAACCAAGAGGAGCAAAGGAGTCTGCTGGGAAAGATGATTATTATCGGAAGACCATTTATCAGCAAATTACTCACCAACCGCATCAACAAAAGGAACCTCAAACGGCACATGGAAGAATGATCGAGGATGCAAACAAGAAGGCTTACTATGGCATCATGGATCAAGATGACGAGAAAGTAGCTGATGGTTTTAGCTGGGACAAGTACATTCCAGCTGATCCCAATGTTAAAGTTTTTATTGCTCAGATTGTGCAAAAGCCAGAGTTGCTGAAGGAGTGGATGGATGTAATGTCGGATAATGAGGAGAGTCAAGATGGAAAATCTGTTTCTTCTGAAAGCAGTGATGATGATGAAGAAGTTGAACAGATAAACATTGGAAAATCTCATTTATCTTCTGACAGTTTTGAATTTTATTTTGCAGAGAAATTGAAGAAACTAAAAGAAAGGAAAGCTGCAAAAGAATTGAAAGAAGTCAAAGTGATTGAGAAGATTGTGGAAGTTCAAAAGATAGTTGAGGTCGAGAAAATAGTTGAAATCACAAAACCTTGTCTTACATGTTCAGAGTCTTGTAAACAATGTATAGAGAAAGATGAGAGGTTTAGTGAGTTAGAAAAGTTGAAAGAAAAGTTGTTGTTTGATGTAAAAAATTTGAAACAGTCATATGATGTATTGAACAGAACTGTGAATAGTCTGGAAAAGACTAACTCTGAAAGAGAGAAAGCTTTGAAGATGTTGAATGCTACTATGATGACAAAGCAGAAAGAGATTAACATGTACATAGAAGAATGTGCAAAGAGGAAGAAAGAGTTGGAGAATGAAGCAGCTGAGAATGAAAGAATCAGAAGATTGATGCAAAGTTACAAAGGTTGTGACTACGTAATGGATAGAATTTATCCAACAGTTGAAGGTTTCGAGGCATTTAAAGATGAAGATAAAACCAAAAAGCCAAAGGAAAAGGATACTGGTAAGAAACAGGGTGTATGTTATAATAAGTGTCCGCCTCCGATTTGGGAAGGGTACTCATCTAGGAAACCTAACGAGGAAGAACTAAAAAAGGCGGTCAATATTAAGTTAGAATCTGAGATAACCGATGTTTTACCGGACAATATTGATGTCACGTTCACAGCGTCCGACACAGATCATGAGTCAGAACTGATAAAAAGAGTGGTTGATCAGGTGTTGGATAAGGATGAGGAGTCAGAGTCAAAGTCCGAGTCCGAAAGTTCGTGTCAGTCAGTCGGGAGTTCAAATTCATCCGAAAAGAGTTCAAAATCGTCGGGAAAAAGGGTTTACAGTAAAGAGTTTTTGTTGTCAAAATCTAATTTGAATGACGAAACATTTGAAGTTGCATATACTTTGAATGGTTCTGACAAATTATATTTTGATAAAGAATTTCCAATAAGAAGTGTTCGTTTTGACATGATCAAAAAGGTTTTCAAAATGACAGAAATTAATATTTCTGAAATAAAAGATTTAAATCTTACTGGAAAACCTAAAAAATACACTTCAAGAGTTCAACAACATTTGAACAAGAAAAAGGGTTACAATTTTGGTTCAGGTTTTCAAAAGAAACCAAACCACAATCGTAGCTACAAAAAGAAAGGACTTGGTTTTATTCCACCTGAAAACTATAAAAATGAAAAATATGTTCGAGATTTTAAATCAAAAATGACATATGTTGCAGGAACTAGTCATGAAGAAGAAGCAAAGAGCTCATTCTGGAAACAGTCAAACAAGGAGTTTTTTGCTGAAAAGATGAAGAATGGAGCTTTTCAAAGGAAAGAGACAAGAACTTGTTACAGATGCAATGAAGTTGGTCATATTGCATGGAACTGTCTGAAAGCGACTAACACAAAACAGGGAGTTTCTGGAAAACTGAAAGAAGTTGTTGTTGATAAAACCGAACCACCAACTGAAAAATTTAAAGTTTTCAAAAATTCAACATTTGAAGTTGGTGAATGTTCGAAGAGATTTTACAAGCGAAGTGTGAAACTTGACAACCAAAAATGGGTTGTTAAGAAATCAAAAGTAAAATCTGGCGATGAATCTGATTCCACAAAATCAGAGGAGCCACAGTTTGATAAGAGTGATGAAAATTCAGTTCTTTCAATGGATGATGAGAACTTTCCACCATTGAGGACTGAAAATTTTAAAAGGAAAACTGGAAAATCTGAAATCTCAAATCAGGGTTATTCTGAGAAGGATAACTTTGATGTTGAGAAAGTGTTTAATGGGAAAGTTAAAAAGATTTTCGGAAAAATGGTCGATGGAAAAGTAAAAGGGGTAAAGGAGTTTTATGCTAAAAAGAAAGCAACTTACACTCCAACTGCTTCTGAACTGAAAACACCCAAGGCTGGTCAGGCTTGGGTAGACATTTTCTTTGCTTAAAACACCTGACTTGCCGGAGATCCTAAGTTTGTAATCGTGGATCAGGAATCGGCATCTTTCATGTTTAATAAAGTTGTTTTGAAAATTCTTAAAATTGTTAAAACTCTACAGGTTGAATGACTACGCCGGAGCTTCCAGGTTGGTAAGTGCGAAGCAGGAATCGACATCCTGATTGGTAAAATAGTAATGTAGACGTAACATTCCTACAAGTGGTATTGTGTGTTTTTACAAGTGATTTTTTTTTTTTACAATTGATTTAGAGGTTGCTTGAATGCAAATGGTAAATCAGGGACATTAATTTGTACTTGATTTACTATATATGACAAGAGACAATATGATGAACCACACCCCTAATCTACAAGTGGTAAACTTAACAAAACTTATTTTCCGGAAAAATCATTTTGGTTAAAACAAACTTAAGTGTTTTGAAATCATAATGAGAAAATAGTTTTGTGTAAGGGGGAGTTCTGATTGTTTATGCCAAGTGAATGGCGAATTGAGGCGATTCGATATTAGTTGTCACGTTATTGTACAGTTTGTTTTCAAATTTCCTAAAATGTGTTTGCATTTTAGGGGGAGTAGAAAATTTTTAGAAAATCCAAAAACATTTGAAAATTTGAAAAAGCCAAAAACATGATAAAATTCAAAATGAGTTTTTGTTGCATAAAAGAGGAAATGATAGTACATCAGTGGACGATCACAGCATGCTAAAGAATTGGAAAGTTTAAAATTGATAAACGGTCTCATTGATGATGTGCCAGTAGGTTTTTGCACATTTAGTAAATTGTGACGAGATATAAACATAAATTTCAAACTTGCTTGTTCTGTGGGTTAATACAAACTTGGATATATAGGTAACCCCTGAAATCTTGTTTGAAAGGTCCCTTATTCTGAGATACTAGGTCTTTATGCTCAGTGATATCTGGGGTATTATCCCGGGACTTCTGCTGAAAGAAATTTCTGACCTAGTCCCCGGATAATGCTTTCTGCAAATGCTTGAAACATAGCATCGCCCTCAGCAAGCTGATGAAACAATAAAATTGATAGTCGCTGCTGTTGTAATGCAAAAGATCCTCTAAAGGGGACACACCAAAAGTCGAAGCCGTCATCTCTCTGCGTATCGAAAGATCGACCTGAGCTCTCACAGCCCTCGTACTATAATTTATTCCCTTACAGATATTATCTGTGGTATACTCACCTGTAAGACTGAATATTGGGATCTGGATACGGGAGTATATTCAAGTAGTGGGACACACGGATAAGTTCAAGTGCTTAAAACATTAATATCGTATCTCGGATCAATTGAACTTTGTGTGAAAATTTAAGTGGATCAATATACTGACAATCTAGGTGAATCGTTTAGAACTTAAAATGAAATGAAGCTTAACGGTGTTGGTGATTTGTCTCAAAAACTGATATGATCCTTTTGCACAAACTCATAAAAATATTGTCTGTAAATATTTTATTTCTGCATTTTAGTCTCTCAGAAAATTCAAAAAGATTTTGTATGTGTTTTAGCATAATTTTTGAAAAAGTCAAAAAGATTTTCGACAACTGATGTTGGAAAACTGATTTTCAAAATTCCGAGTGCTAAACATGATGAGCAGCATTTGAGGGGGAGTGTTTGTGTAAATCTAATTGTTTTCGTTAAATCTAACCTTCTTCAAGTGGTTCATCATAGATATTTGAGAGAGAGTCTGAGATGTTGCAATTATATGTTTGTTTTAGTGATTATGAGAGTCGTGTGTTGGTGCACAGGTATTTGATATGTGATATGTGATAAAATTAGAAAATTTATGTCTGGGTTAAGATTGTGCAGGTAGCCAGGTTTCGATATTCTGAAAATCTCTGTTGGAAGAGAGCCAAGTTTCGATCCTGGAAATCAATTTTGAAATCCTGTGTAGATCAGACAACGATCCTGAAGATGTTACTGAAGAACAAAAGAATGCCAGTAAATCGAGAAGGGGAGTCTGAAGATTGAAAGAAGAAAAAGCCCAGAGACTGATCTAGATTGAAGATGTGAAGACATGGTTTTGCAGTCAGGGTGTATTGGCGACTCCATCAACATCTGAGGGGGAGTCTGTTGGTGCACTACATCTGTTGATTACGTCTAGGTGTCTAGGATCAGGTCTTACATCGTATTGTATAGCATAGGGCACGAAATACGAGAAAACAGGAGTCTGTATAGGTTTTATGAGTTAGGTTCGCTCATAGGGACATAGGGAGTCTGGTCCGCTTATTTGTCAGTCTGGTCCGCTTATATGGAGATGTCTGGTCCGCTTATATGGACATGTCTGGTCCGCTTATATGGACATGTCTGGTCCGCTTATATGGACGTGTGTCACATGAGCGAACCCAACAGCCTATATATAGGAGTTATTAGGGCGGACCTCATAACATGTATGTGAAATTCCACACCGAAGCTCTGCCGGTGTGAAGATCGAGCTGTAAATCGTTTCAAATCAATAAAACAAACAGTTAGGAAGAAGAACAAGCTACTTCTATTTGCATTTCTTATTATTCCGCATCTGAAACGCAAGAGACAACCTCTGAAAGACTCGTTCGGGTCAGCAAACGATCCTACAAAATTGCATCACTTCCAATTCTAGATGTTCAGCTGCATAACTAAACCATATGAATTACAATTATCCTAAATCCAAATTCTAGCTAGCATGCTAAAGGAACGGATCCAATTCGACAATTCTATCAACAAAACATAATTCATGAACACTTGACAAATATGGCTGTATTTGTATATGATTCTGTATATAATAAACCACAACCAATGGTACTTACATTTTCAAACAACCTCGTTTGCTGAAATAACCTGAACCAGCAACAACACTCGTTTAGGCGAGTCCAATATGACGGAAAAAACATAGCCAAAACTAAGCGGAGGAACCTAAGGTACTTACCTTACCGAAGGTATCAAGGGAGTAACTAATGGCAGTAATGACACATATGTTCAGATCTTAAACCAACAGTTTTGTCACAAGAACATCCTCAAATACTCTATCAGCATTCTTAAAATTAAACATGTGTAAGTGTACCCTTTTATTTCACCAATCAAAAATCACAAAGGATTCAAAACAACATATGCTACATCTATATCATATAAACAGTTCATACAAGAATAATCATATCATCATCATCAACGAACATCAGTTAACATAAACAACTTTCAAATCTTGAATATCTAAACAAACAGACATTTAACAATTACACAAGATCAGAAGCCACAAGGGTACGAACAATAGCCAAGTACTAACCGACGGGTTAAGCACAAAGATGAAGGTAGGGCAGAGTCGACGGTTCACCTCAAAGTCGGAGTTGACAGAGGAGATCAACCACCCTTAGAAACCTTCCCTTGTAATCGCCTCATTAGGTCACTTTGGCAATAAATCGAACACCTTGTGTGCAACCCACAAACACCGGAGACGCGTCGTAGCTCGGCCAATTGCCGGAGATGCGCCGACTCCGTTTAGTTCTCTCTGTCGGCTGTTTCTCTCTCTCCCGTGTCTCTCTCTAAGCTTTTTTGTGCTGCTGTTCCAAAGAAGCTATTGTAAATAAATGGATAGAGATGGTGATGACCGGTAGCTGTAGGTAGAAAGAAACAGAGAAACCGGAACTGTAGCACTGTTCATTGAGATGTTGTCAATTAATACATATATATGAATTAGGTATAACTAGTTTTAAGCCCCTCGCGTTGCGGGCGGGGGCGTAAAACCGTGCCACCATCGTTGCATTGGGCGAGGGGGAGGGGGTAAAATTATGTTAAGTAGCAACTGAACGACGATCAAAACACTAATTTCTAACACCAAGTGACTCACATAAAGCAAATTCTAGACAAAGTCGAATTTATATCGACACATATTAGAAAGTCCAGGAATAAAAACATGAGAGACCAAATATGAATACCATACACAGTGCTAAGTAGCAACAAACAACGACCAAATCTGGAAAAAACGTAAAAAACAAATAAAAGACTAAACTCATTTAACATTTGTGCCAAATCATATAAAAAAACAAAGTTCTATTACACGCTAAAGCATGTGCTGATAACCAACATTCATTTGTCCCCTTCGTCTTCGACACCTTTGGATCCCTGGCTCCAGAAGCTATCCGTTTGCTGACTAGGGTCCAACAGGTTGTCCACAGCAGTGACTCATCAACAGGGGGCAGGGGTTTGTTTTTAACAGGCTAGGGTTTGCTATCCAGAAAGGGGTAGCGGCGCAGCTTGTTGCTCGCTTACCTGCGATATTGATGTAAAGTGCATTTTGTCGTTAATATTAATAAAAAAAGGTTTATTGCTAAAAGAAATCCTATAAAAAAATCCACAAAAGACAAAAAATTAACTATTCATCCCTTTGTTATGAATTAATACATATATACAATTTTCAATGAAGACTAATAAAAAACTTTTTAAATTGTAGAAAAATATTAAGATTATTTATGATCAGTATATGAAGACTAATAAAAAACTTTTTAAATTGTAGAAAAATATTAAGATTATTTATGATCAGTATACATGTCAGTATGTCACAAACTTTAGGCTTTGTTGACTTAACCATGTCATGTATGTTCATTACAAAAGGCTCCTTTTGGCTTCAAGCATGCACCTCGAGCTTGGTTTTCCAAAGTGTCTTCTCCACTAATTATTTATGGATTCTCTCAATACATTTCTGATTTGACTTGGGATACATTCACAGTTTGTATTCAAGGAATTTGGTATTGTATCTTATTTTTTGGGAGTTCAAGCTACCTTCTATGATAGTGTTTGTATCTCCCACAACAGAGACAGTTACGAGTTTGTTACATTGCACTGCCCTTATGGGCGAAGCTTTTAAGGGGCGGGAGGCGGCGGCCGACCCCCCGAACTTTTCGCTCAGTAGTGGAGAGTATGTAGTTTTCGTATAATTTTTTTTGGGTATATACGTTTTCGACCAACCCGGTTTTATAGAAATTTTTAGGTCCGGTAACTCTTCCCTCCCCCCCCCCCCCCCCAAGTTGGAAATCTCAAGCTTCGTTCGCCACTTTACTAAGTTATCAACCGTTATCCACTCATATATCGCAACTGTTACATTGCGTAGTAGTATCGTGCCTTGTCTTGGCTTAACCTGAGATAAGTTATGTGGTTAGTAAGCAGTGGCGGACCCAGGATTTTTTTTAATGGGGTCCATTTTTTTTCGGTGTTCAAAATTTTCATAACAAAACGTTAAAATTTTTTGGTCGGTCCTTGTTCGGGTCGGGTCATAGCGAGGTTTGAACTAGATTTAAAAAAACAGGAAAAAACGAGCTATACAAGGATTTTACTCATGACCTCTTGTTGGTAAAGAGAGGGATTTACCACTACACCAGGTTTCCTTTTCTTTCTATAGTGTCCACCTAATTGTATTTATAGGGTCCTTATATAATTTTAATTAATATATCGAATCTACTAATTTTTTTAAAAACATTGGGGTACAAGGACCCCGACCCACTCTATGTGGGTCCGCCCCTATTAGTAAGGTTTCTTCGTTTTTGTAACATGTTGAATGTTAGTGAGTTGCATTTCAATTTTGTTGTACACATCTCTCATGGTTTGGCCATTCAATCATCCACTGACTTTGACTTGAATGCTTACTTTGATGTTGACTAGGCTGGATGCTATGACGATTTGTCGATCTACTACATGTTATTGTATCATCCAACCTTCTATTACAAAGGTTGAGTATTGTGCACTGGCTCAAGGGGTGTTGAATGGGTCATATTCACGGGTTGGCGGGTCCAACCCGACCCAAACACAAAAATTTTACACAAACTCAAATCCGGCCCGAATCCGAAAATTGTGTCAAACGCGTAAACCCGAACACGACTCGAATATTCATTGGTTGACCCGAACACGACCCATTAAAACCGATTTTTTCCCCATATTAATATTTTAAAAATAAAATTTATAACAAAAAATATAAATGTATATGAAATAATTACACTTTGATTATAAAACCTTATGTCAGGTTCTCTTTTAAGTTGTAAATATTGAATAAAATACCCAACCAAATTTAACTTATAACATAAAAACACATTTGAAAATTAATGAATAGTATAAAAACTACATTTGAAATTTAAAAATAATATAAATGGGTCAAGCCGCCAACCCGTAAGGTTGGACACGAACCCGGCGTGTTTCTCTAAACGGCTTCGCATGTTTAACCTGAAACTGGCCCGAACCCGATTAGACTAAACCCAAACCTACGAATTTCGAGTTAGGTTTGTATCTTGTTTTCAGGTTGTGTTAGAAATTCACACCCCTAACTGGCTCACATTGTCGTAGATTTTTGTTGATTTAATTATGTGTTAAGAGCTATGTATTCCTCTATCATGTCCACCTACACTTGGGTGCGCGGCAATATTGGTGCCACCTATTTAGCAACCAATCCGACGTTGCATCATCATACGAAACATCTTGAGATTGATTTGCACTTTACCAAAAATATCGTTCTGGCTCACTCTTTCAGTGTTTGATATTTGAGGAAGAAAAACAATAATTTATACAAAAAAAATAATGATTTCTAAACAAAGCCCGAAACTTGAAAAGACGTTGGCTCACCGGTTAAATGCACCACAAATGGTTCGAGTGTTTGACCCAAGTATCCGAGCGTCCGACCCACTGTCAACTAATGGACCAAGCCTCTATTATGTGGCCCAACTTTTTTAAAATGGCAATAAGCCAATATAACATCTAACCCAAATCAGTTTAATTGTTTTAAGGCCTTTCAGTTTTTTTTTTATATATAAGCGATTAATTTTGAATACTTATGTAACAGAATTCTTTTAATTTATATAAGCGATTAATTTTAAATACTTATGTAACATAATTCTTTTAATCGAACTGTTTTAAGGCCTTCGAGTTTTTATATAAGCGATTAATTATACTTATGTAATAGAATTCTTTTAATCGAACTATACTTGTATAATTTATGAAATATGACAGTGTATTTACTTAGTTATGATATAAATATAAATTAAATTACATGTCTTATTAGAATATCTATGTAAATGGTATCATGAGAAAGGATCTTCTACAACACAAAAATTATCTGCTAAACTGTATGTGGGAAAGAGGAAGTAACTATTGTCATTTGTATAAAGGGTAATTTTGTTTTTTTCTCAAGTAAACTAGTTTTCCTCTTGATTTTCAAAAGACTATTACTTTTTTATACGCTAATATTTAAAAAAAATACATCGTATTTACGAGCATTTTATTAACTTCATCAAAAAAGTCAGTTAAATGAGCGGCATTTTTGTCGTTTTACTTATTTATTTATTTTTTTTTAATCCAAATAAAACCGACCCTATTAATGTATATCACCGGTCAAATGTGAACTTAAGGAGCTATGTAAATATTTTATACAATAATGAGATTTAACTTCATCCTTGTTGGTATTAAATTACAAAAAAATAAATTAAAATATAACCTAAATTATATAAAATATAATTTAAATTTAAAACTATATACCATATTCGTTTCTATAGGTTTATCGACGTGGCAGTATAAAATTCGTTAAATACAAAGTTATATTCGCAATAAAGTATTATTATTTTTTTGTATTGGAGACCACATTTGTTATATATTAGCAATAAAAATTGGATATTAATCTAATAGATTATTAATAAAATAACAATATTGCTAAATTAAGAGATAACTACGTGTAGTTATTCACAAATAAATTATCAGGTTAGATTAGACAATCTAGGTCTACAAGTATATAACCTAATTTGGTTTGATCCGCAAAGATTAAAAAATAAAAACTTTATGTCACATATGAAAATAAAAATACTACAATAATATAAGATAAATATTTTTATTTATTACATATTTATCTATAGTTATGTATAGATTAATAAATTCTATAATAATAATAATAACAATAATAATACTAAAAATAAAGGAGAGAATGCCACATGGCATTAATATAAATTTAAAGAGATAATGTCACGTGACATTAGATTAGATGTTTTGTTTTTATGTAATCACTCTATGGGGTTTCACATAAATACTATAATGAAATCACATAATCACGAAATGGGCGTTCAAAATCACGTAATTGGTGTTCAAAATCAAGTAGTCATGTAATAATTCAGAGCCGACCTTGGGCCTGTGCAGGAAGGGCCACCGCACAGGGCCCATAATATTAGAGGGCCCAAAATTGTTTAAATATATATAGGGTTGGGTTCCATTTTAGAACTCTGAATATCAAAGAACTTTCAGAACCGGTATTAAACAATTATTTTATTTATATATTTAACATTATTTAAGAATATATTATATGCATTTTTATGATTACATATATGAAAAACCAAAGTATTTATGTGTAATAACTACTTTACATATGTGTAAATGAACCAATTTACGTACATGTAATTATAAAATTACATATGAAAAAAAATGATAAAAACTAATCTTAACACACATGGAATCATAATAAATGATAAAAAAAATACCCTTAAAGAATGTTAAATATAAAACTATATTAGTAGAATGATTGTTTATTAGGAGTTCTCTAAGTTCTGCAATTCTTTAGAGTTCTCAAATGATCCTTATCCTATATATATATATATATATATATATATATATATATATATATATATATATATATATATATATATATATATATATATATATATAAGAGATCATGTACAAGAGAGGAATTTTGTACGAAGTGTAGGAGAAAATCATAACCAAACATTTGTTTTTCTCAATTTAAGGAGGGAAATGTATGATGGTCTTTTCTCCCTTTAACTAGTTTCCTCCTTGATTTTCAAACGGCTATTACTTTTAATACGTTAATATTTAAAAAAAATATACCGTATTAACGAGCATTTCATTCTCATTAATTCAAGCAGCCTATTGCTATAGTGTTCTTAAAAATAATTTACTGGACTTTAAATACCTATTACGTGATTACGTGATTTTGAAAACCAGTACCCATTACGTGAATTTGAAAACCCAGTACATGACTACGTGATTTTTGAATACTCATTACGTGATCACACATTCAACATAAATCATTCCGCGTTCAATGTAAATTCATTACATGATTACACATTCAATATGATTTGTTATAACTAATGTTGATACAATTATGCTTATTACGTGCTTACACATTCATTAATAAGAACTTGATTATTTATGCTTTATTACGTGGTTAAATCTCTAATATACGACATTATGTTGTTATTATAGGTTGATTGGGCTAATGTTTTGTATATAATTTATCCTTAATACGTGATTATATCTGAAACATTAGGTATTCCATATGAAATGTTATGTATTACATGTTTTGTTTATACGTAATTACGTAATCACTCAGTAGGGTTTCACATAAATACTATAATGAAATCACGTAATCATAAAATGGGTATTTAAAATCATGTAGTCATGTAATAATACATAGTCAACTATTGTTATGTAATTATGTAATCACTTAGTATGGTTTCAATATATATCCATTAAAATACATATAAAGTAAAATATTAAGTGCTGATTAGGGTTTCTTCTTTTCTCATGGCGGCACGGGATCGGTATAGGGTTAATCAGTGGTATGAAGCTCCAGTTAGGAAGGGTAGAAGACATGTCGATAGGGATACAAACCATTATCAGGTTCAAGGAACCAAATACTTCGTATCAAACTTACCAACGGGCTGTTCGTCGGCAGATCTGGTTGAAGTCTTCAAGGGTTACGGAGACATCATGGGTACTTACATTGCACAGAAATATGATCGGTTAGGTAAGAGGTTTGGGTTTGTAACGTTTCGTAAGGTTAGAGATCCGTTGGAACTGGAAAATCGATTGAAAGATGTTTGGATAGGGAGTTATAAGCTGTTCATTGTATTAGCGAGATTTGTCGATGGGGAGAGGATACAGAGGAAGGATGAAAAACAATGGCAACCGATTAACAGGGAAGTTCCAAAGGTGCAGGAAGGTTTTGCAGAAAATGATAGGGTTAATGTGGAGGATTCTAACGTGGCTCAGGGGGTTGGTAATCGGTCGTTTAAGGGTACGTTGTTAAACAAGGAAGTTGTACAGGAGTTGACGGAGGTTTATGTTGAAGATAATGTTGCTACTTTTAATGATTTATATGAGAAGGGATTGGTGGCTAGAGTGAAGGAGTTCATGATGTTAACAGAGTTAAAGAGGATTTTGAAGGAGATGACGGATGTAAATATTGATATTAACTATATTGGAGGGTTTAATGTTTTGTTGGTGTTTCGTGGTGTGGTCGAGAAGGCTTTGTTTTTAGACGATAAGGAACTGTGGATGAGGTTTTTTGATCGCGTTGAAGATTGGAAATGGCAACTTATTGAGTTCGAACGGATTGCATGGCTCAAATTGCATGGTATTCCTTTGAACTTAGCTTGTAAACAGGTTATGGATAATATTGCTGCTTCGGTTGGTGTGGTGATTCAATCGACCGAGTTTGCCGAAGGAGGAAGTGATTTATCATATGGGTGTGTGGGAGTGCTCGTCAAATCGGTAGATCGGATTAATAAAAAAATCTCGTTGAAATGGAGGGATTCTAAATTTGAGGTGTTGGTGGAGGAGGTGGGAGAGTGGATCCCGGATTGTTTAGTCGATATGGAAGAGGATGAGTTATTATTGAATAAGGATGATGAGGTTATGGTGGGGGAGGTGGGAGTAGATTGTATGAATGGGTTGGAAGATGTAATTGTTCGTGAATGTGAGCAACTTGATAATGAGGTTCATGTCCAATGTAATAGTAGCATGGGTGTAGAAGATGGGTCTTTTCAGGTTGGTAAGGAGGACATTAACCATAAGAAGAAAAGTAGAAAGGTTTCAAGAAGACGGAGATCTAGTGGGAGTAGGAATGGTTCACCCGTGGGACAGGAAAGACCAAAGAAGAGATATCGAGAAGGGGAGGACACTTTTGATTTGGATCGGTTTATTTTCGGGGTTAACAATAGGGCGGAGGATAATGGGGTAGTGGTAGAGGATAATTCGGATGTCTTTATTACTCCTGATCTAAATAATGAGGTAAATATTGGTGATATTAATTTATGTAGTAATGAGGTTGGGTCGATATTGCATGGCAAGGAAGCGGGTCTTCGGAAGGAAATAAATGAAACCATAGTTTTGGCTAAGGTGTTGGGGGCGGAGAATATTGAGAATTTCTAGGAGTCCATTGTGAAGTCGGTGAGCGAAGAAGGTTTTCAGCCGGTCGTCCAATGAATTTATTGTCAGTTAATATTAGAGGGTTGGGGAGCGACAAGAAAAGTGATTGGGTCCGTAAATTGAGAGTTTGTAATGAGGTCGGGTTTGTGATGTTGCAAGAGTCATAATTTGCATTGTTGGAAGGAATTGATTTGGGTCGATTTTGGGGCCAAGGGGAGTTTTCGTCTGTGCATGTTGATGCTTCTGGGAGATCGGGGGGGGGGGGGGGGGCTCATATCTATGTGGGATTCAAGGTTGTTCAGCATGTCTTCTGTAGTAAAGCATAGAAGGTTTCTTTTGGTGCATGGGAAGATTAAAGGGTGTGGGAGAGGAGTTAACTTTATCAATGTCTATGCGCCTCAAAAAGCTCCGGATAAGAAAGCACTGTGGGTTGAATTGGAGCAGGTTATTCGGCAGGATGATAGTCTTTGGATTATAGGTGGCGACTTCAATTGTGTTAGAGACAGATGTGAACGGCGAAACTCGAGTTTCAATGTGGGTATGGCGAGGGATTTCAATGAATTCTTAGATAGTTGTGCTTTACAAGAATATGGGTTACACGGCCGTAAATTTACTTTTGTTTTCGGGAATAAGTGTAGTAGAATTGACAGGATTTTTGTATCGTGGAATTTTCTTAATGAATGGCCGAATGCAGAGTATAGGGCGCTTGCGCGGGAAAATTCGGATCATAGTCCGATCGTCTTGAAGGTGACTTATAAGAATTTTGGTACTAAGCCTTTTAAAATTTTCAATTCCTATCTGTCTAGGGAAGGTTTCGAAGAGGTGGTAAAAAAAAGCAATGTTGGATTATCAAGGTCAGGGGCCGGCCGATGTTCAGTTTATAGATAAGCTTAGAAAAGTGAAGCAGGCCATTGTTGAATGGAAAAAGAGCTTGGATATTAAGGAGGCTGAAGAAGAAGAGAATTTGCTTCAAGAGATTCTTGAGCTTGATAGTGCGATTGAAGATAGAGACCTTTCGGAACCGGAGCAGTGGGAGTATGAGGAAGCGAAGGCAAAGATTCGAGAGTTACAAGATTTTAAAATTAAAGATCTTCGTCAAAAGGCAAAAATCCGTTGGGCTAAAGATGCAGATGAGAATTCGAGTTTTTTTTCATGGGGTTCTTAATAAGCGAAGGGTCTCGAATAACATCCCGGGGTTGATGATTAATGGTTCATGGGAGACTAAGCCTCCGTTTATAAAGAAAGAGGTGTTCGGGTTTTTTAAGAAGAAGTTCGTCGAGGAATCGAAGGTTCGGCCGAATCTTAGATGTTATGGGTTGAAAGAATTATCGGAGGTTGCTGCTTCAAATTTAATTCGTTCATTTTCTGTGGAGGAAATTAAAACGACAGTGTCCGATTGTGGAAGTGATAAGAGTCCGGGGCCTGACGGTTTCAATTTTCGGTTTGTTAAAAAATTTTGGCCTCTTATCGTTGATGACTTCGTGAAGATCTTTGAAGAATTTTCAGAGTCGGGTAAGATTAATCAATGTGTTGGCTCGTCGTTTATTACTTTAGTTCCTAAGGTTAGTGATCCCGTGGAGCTAGGAGAATATCGGCCTATTAATCTTATTGGGGTGGTGAGCAAGGTTATCTCGAAAGCTTTGGCGAATAGGTTAGGGCTCGTTATGGGTGACATTACTCATGAGACGCAATCGACTTTTCTATCGGGTAGGTATATTCTTGATGGCCCGTTAATTATTAATGAAATTTTAGCATGGGCGAAGAGATGCGGGAAAAAAATATTTTACTTTAAGATCGATTTTGAAAAGGCTTTTGATAATGTGCATTGGGAGTTTATTTTATCTGTTATGCGGCAATTGAAATTTCCCGAAGTGTGGTGTAAATGGATTAAAGGGGTGTTGGTTTCGGCGCGTTCCTCGTTTTTGGTTAACGGCTCTCCTACTTTTGAGTTCAATTGTGGTAAAGGCCTTCGTCAAGGTGATCCATATCGCCTTTTTTAGTTGTGATTGTTATGGAGGCATTTTCTAGCATAATCAGGAGGGTGTGTGAAGTTGGCGCTTTTGATGGGGTTCGGCTTCCGAATGGTGGTCCAGTGGTGTCTCATCTGCTTTACGCGGATGACGCCATGGTTATGGGAGAATGGTCGCAGTTTAATTTAAAAAGCCTTAGGAGAATGCTAAGGATATTTCATATGTGTTCTGGGCTCCGGTTTAATATTCATAAGTCGACTATTTTTGGTGTTGGATTGAGCCATGAAGATGTCATTATGGAGGCAAATAACTTGGGGTGTAAATCGGGTGAGATGCCTTTCAAATATTTGGGTATTCTAGTGGGGGCGAATATGAACCGGATTAATAATTGGGATTCAGTGGTGAAGGTGTTTGATAGTCGATTGTCCAAATGGAAGGCGAGTATCCTTTCTATGGGTGGTCGAGTGGCGCTTATTAAGTCCGTTTTAGAAAGTATCCCTTTGTATTATTTTTCTTTGTATAAAGCTCCGGTGGGGGTGGTAATGCTCTTGAGTCTAGAATGAAGCGTTTTTTTATGGGGAGGAAGCGATGAAATTTATAAGGTTCATTGGGTTGCTTGGGATAAGGTGACTAAGTCTCAAAGTGAAGGTGGTTTGGGCATTAATAAGATTGAGATAAGTAATATAGCGTTATTATTAAAATGGTTATGGAGATATCGGGTGGAAGGTGATGCTCTATGGCGAAAGGTGATTGATGCGGTGCACGGGTCCGAAAGAAGATGGGATACTTACCCGTCTAATGGAGCGCTTTCTAGTGTTTGGACAAAGTTGGTTCGGCTTGGGTATAGAACTAATGTGCAAGGAGTTAATTTTACTAATATGATACGTGGTGTTACAGGTGATGGCTTGCGGATTCGGTTTTGGATTGACCCGTGGGTAGCTAGCGAGCCATTAAAGGTTGTGTTCCCAAACCTTTTTCGGCTTGAAGCAAATAAATGGTGCTGTGTTTCGGAGAGAATTGGGATGCAAGATGGTATTAGGTGTGTCACTTGGGATTGGAGTAGATATCCAGCATTAGAAGCCGAACAATTGGAGCTTGTGGAATGTTATAGGTTAATATCGGCCGTTCAATTATCGAGAAAGAAAGATTACTGGAGGTGGAACATCGGCCCGAGTGGGGATTATTCGGTTAAGGATGTTAGAGTTTGGCTGAAAGGACCGAGTGTGTCTATTAGTGACCATTGGTTTAATTGGTGCAAGTGGCTTCCGAACAAAGTTAATCTTTTCATGTGGCGGGCAAACATTGACAGGATCCCTACAATGAATGCGCTTAGTCGAAGAAATATGACGGTTGGGGATGGTTATTATGCGTTTTGTGGAGACGCGGAAGAAACTACAGACCACGTTTTTACGGCTTGTCGTATGACGTGCGGGGTGTGGTGTGGTATAGCTTTGTGGTGTAAATTGCCCCCGGTATTTTGGTTCTCAATTTCTGATATCCAGGTGTGGTACGAACAGAAAGAAGTAGCCGAGAAAAAGAAGGATATCATTTATGGGGTGTTCGTTTTGACCTGTTGGCGTATTTGGAAGGCTCGCAATGATAAAATATTTCGGAACCTAGATGTGAATGTTGCTCAAATAGTGTCTCATATTAAAGCTTTGGGTTTTTTTGTGGTTAAGGAGTAGGTCTAGAGTCGGTAAGGTGAGTTGGAAGTCTTGGTGTAATTTCAATTTTGATATGATGTAAGTTGGTTTTCGCGGTGTTCTCCGGCTTGGAGATCCCGCTTGTTAATGAAGTTTAAATTCCAAAAAAAAAAAAAAAACTTAGTAGGGTTTCACATAAAATACTATAATGAAATAAAATAATCACGTAATGGGTATTCAAAATCACATAGTCACTTACTAGGTATTCAAAATCACGTAATCACATAATGGTATTCAAAATTCTGCATTTTTTTAATATAGCAATAGGCTGCTCGAATTAAAGAGAATGAAATGCTCGTTAATACGGTGTAATTTTTATAAAAAAAATATTAACGTATGAAAATATTATAACTGTTTGAAAATCAAGGGAGTAGTGAATTTATGAGTCAACAATATTGGATTTTCCTATTTTACCATTTTCCCCACTTCTTCCCTTGTTTTTAATTATGTGAATTCTATATTTGGGGACCACTTAATCTCAATCATTGATCTTGTAAATCAAGAGCCAAACTTCTCTCCTACACTTCGTACACTTCTTTCATCTTGTACAATAACCCATATATATATATATATATATATTATAGAGTAGGAGTTGGCTACAAAGCCATTTTTTCCTACAAAGTGTAGGAAGCCTCCTACATGTGACATGTGGCAATTAGAGTTTTTAATCAAAAGGGTATTTAGGTAATTTGATTATTATTTTAATTATGGATTATATTAATAGATTAACTAACTAACCAGATAATTAAGGAAACTAAATATCTCATTAAAATCAAACCGACAGTATCGTTTAAATTATACAATCGATACAACATATTCCCAGAGCATTTGTATTGCATCTGGTTCTTCATAACATCTTTACTGATCAAATGTTATGGTTGATTGCGGTGGTGGTAAAGTTTTATGATATTGCATAAACTAGAATTTTTGTTTGATGTGTTGTAGCAATTGTATGATTTATCTAACAAGGATTACGATATTGAATTAATGCTCGAGGATTTCTTGACATTGTGTTTTAACAGCAAGCAGACTAATACCGTTGTATATTAGCAGCAAGCACACTAATATCGTTGTGTTTTATCAGTTTATCACTGCATTAATTAGAGGATTTTTTGTTGTGTTTTAAACATTCACGGTGTAACATGTGTTTTACCAGCTGCAATGCAATCCTTCATGAACAATTTCTTGACGATGTGTTTTACCAGCTGCAATCCTTCATAAATAATTTCTTGACAATGTGTTTTATCCGTTACAAGTTAATTCACAATGTGTTATAGCAGTTTATGTTTTAGGAAGGAGATGTAATTTGTAATTATTATTGGGTTTTCAGGAAGGAGATGTATTTGTAATTTCTTGACGATGTGTTTTACCAGTTACAAGTTAATTAACAACGTGGTATACCAGTTATGATTCACAAATGACATGTCTTTTATGGTTTCTTGACGTTGTGTTTTATAATTTTTTGGTTCTTCACGATGTGTGATATTGCATGATTCACGATGTATTTTCTTGACGTTGTGTTTCTTCACGAAGGAGAGAAGGAAGAGAGAGATATAGAGAGAGAATCGTGAGAAATGTGGAGTGGTTTATGGGATAACCGCTATTTCCATATTTAAAACAAGCTAAATGACACATCTACCACTAATTAATTAAATCATCCTATTTTTAAGACACACATATTACCAAAATGCCACCAAGATGATCTCAACCATCAAATACACTCATCCAATGGTCAAGATCACTTCCTACACTTTGTAGGATAAAAAACACACTTTGTAGAGGAACCTCACCCATATATTATATATATTATAAATTATAAATACATAAATATATTGTAGAAAACAATTATAAAAACTCGCTCTTTGGCTTGGTGCGCCTCTTGTCTATGGAACCAGCGTTTCCATGTCCGAATCCAGCAAGTATTCACTTATTTTTTTATACTTTTCTTGGGTTCTTCCATATTTTTCTTATGGGCCTAAAGGGAGCTGATTTTGATTTAATAATGGGGAACAGGGGGAAGGCCCCTCACAAATTTCAAGCAGATGTTTAGATGATGCTTGTTTTTCCGAAAAGCTATGCGCAGGTTCTTCTGTCTGCGTCGCGTAGACCACGCGCAGACATTGCCACGCGCAGACTGTTTGTTTTTCTAAAGACGTTTCATTAAAAAAACGTCTGCACGAGCTCTTCTTGGTGCAGACTTGACCCAACCACATCTAAGATCTTCTAAGGTCTACAGAAAGTTAAACACCACCACCCACCACCACCGTCCATCACCACCACCACCCACCACCCACCACCGTCCACCGTCCACCACCACTGTCCAACACCACCACCACCACCATCCACCACCCACTACCGTCCATCACCACCACCACCGTCTACCACCATCACCATCCAGCAGCACCACAACCTCCCACCACCACCGTCCGTATACCACCAGTTTATTTTAGAAGTTTGCATACGTTAAAAAACAAACAGCCTTCTTCTTGCATACTGCAGAGGTTTGGTTCACATTTTCTTCTACGGATGTCTGTAGATGTGGCCCACAAACTGCAGACATTTTACCTCTTAAAAACAAACAACACCTTAATCACTAATTTTCATTTTCCATGTATAAATTTGAGCGTCCATGGATTTGTAAATGTTTCTATCTCATTTAACCATTTACATAAAAAAAAACCTTTACATGCTTTCTTGTTAAATTCGTAGTCTTATTTACTTTTTATTTAACCATTTACAATATAAACCTAGTTGAGCTCAATTTCTAGTTCTATTTATTTTATTTGTATGAAAAGGTTTGGGTTGCAAAAACTAATTTATTTGTTGTTATGAATACATCATTATTAGTGACTATCCACATTTCTAATTCGCATGTCACATTTATGTTTATATTAATGTTATAGCCTATATATAGTGGCTCATGTATTTTGTATGACATACATCAATAAGAATAAGTTTCTTACATTCTCCATTTTCTCTTTGTCTCCATAATCTCTATATACTTTATATATTGTTGCTATTAGGTCGTTGTTTCACAACACGTTATCAGCACGACGCAACGTGTCCCCTATGGCGTTGTAGCCCTTGGTTTCACCCTCGTGCGACAGCCTCCGTATAAAACGTCATCTTTAATGAACCACTGATGGTGAAGGCCTCATGAGAAGTTATGGGTCTCTTTACCAAACCAGGTAAATAAACAATTCCTATAAACCTTTATGAATCATATGTTACTATTTCCAATATATTCGACTATGTCTCTTTTGTATTACTGGCGAATTCATTTTGAGCATCTGGGATGGTTTACGACAAAGTTAAAAATAAAAATCCTAACTTTGGGAAGATGACTTTGGTGGGTTGCGACGTTTCGTTCATGTACTCCCCATCAATATATTTTATTAAGTTACTTATTATGGATTTAATTCATTAAAAATGCCATTTAATATTAATTGAACTTAAAGCAATAAACCATCTTCCTGTTAACATTTTAAGTTATATATTAATAAAATTAAAAGTTTCGTAGAAATTCATGAGTTTTAGGATAAGTGATTGAAATGGTTAGTTTGAATATATTTTTTTATAAACCTCTTAGTTGGTACACCATTGGTTGATATAGGATTATAATTATTGTTTTATTATTTTTAAATTAAGTAAGAAAATTTTATTTAGTGCACTACTATATTATATTTGTTGAAATAAATATATAAATAGATGTATATAAATTTTGAAATATCTAGAGATATTATGAAATTAATCTTGATTATTGACAGTTTGATATTAAGGCGTTAATTACCACACATCAAGCTTTTATGTATGTTTAAAATTATTGTTGTAGTGGTTAAAGCGTAAAAGTGTGATATAGTATTAGAAACAATATGAAATTAGTGATTTATTACACTTAAATCATAAAAAGTATGTGAAATAAATTTATATGTTATATTGCTATGTAGTGAAAAGACTAAAAGTGATGCAGCAAAACGTTTTTCTTATGTTGATAGTCGCGTAATGTAAGTTTGATAAAAATTATATATAATAGATTATATATGTGCGGGTGTATTATAAATAGTATTATGTAGTACCTGTAAGTTATGTGAATTAAAATTAATGTTTATTTGAGTAAATCTAACTGTGTAGATTGTTTGTGAAATTATCAATAAAAGCATTATTATTGAATAATATTTTGTCATTTGTGTGTTGTAAAAGCTTAGATTGTTAAATTTGCATTGTGATGTTAATAATAAATATAATCTGAAGCAAGTGAAATGCATATTCTAGCAGAAAGTGAAATGTCATCTAGCATATATAATGATCTTTGAATATTAGTGTTATATGATTGAGTGTGAAAAAATACTTAAAAATGATATAAATTTATAAGCAGTTAAGTTGCATAGAAGCAGTATGCACGCCGTGTGTTGAAATACACTGTAACAGTACATTTGTAACTGCATGATTCTTGGGTTGAATAATTTATATTTGTATGTCAAATTTATTGTACACTAAAAATTGTCTTGTACATATGTGTATGTAAGTATATATGTCACAAATGAATAATAATTTAAATAGTATAGCATAAATGCTTATATAGGTAGTAATGCTCATGACTTAAAATACATGCCCATGACAACTTATATATCGCAAGTTACAAACAAACGTATTTGTTCTACATCAAAGTGACAAGGGTTGGTATATGATCACAAGCTATAAAAATGATTGAATTGTGGTCACAATTTATATAAAAAGACACCTGGAGTGTCTAACTTCTCAAAGCTTATTATGAGTTTATCGAAGCTTGTAAGATTTTAAACCGATAAGTATAAATGTCTCAGTTATATAACTACATCTCAATTTATATCATGTGATGAGAAAAATATATATTATAATTCATTGAGCAAAACAATTTCTATCGTCAAATATCATTGATTGTTAAAGAATATATATAAAGTTTGAAACGATAAGCATGAAAGTTCTGTGGGTCTAATCCATTCCCTGATGTGAATGTGATGATATAATGATCAATTCAAAGGTTATGATCAAATACATAACTAAGAAAATTGTAATGATGCCACCATGAATGTTGTATGGGTATAATCTATTCCTTGAATAGAATGTGATGATATAATAATTGGTGTAAAGTTCGCGATGATGGTAATTGAGGAAATTGTTATGATACTCATGTTAATAGTGAGATCAACCTTGTTAATAATGTGATAGTTATACGATGATCGTTATAAAATTCGTAAGATATAAGATTGATAAATCTTATACGACTCAACTACTTCTCAATTGATGGTAAGCAAAGAGAACATTATTTGCAAGGAAAAATCAATTAATTCTTTTTTCATTTGTCTCACTTGAGACATATGCTCCTAAAGTAGCAATATCATTATAAGAGTCATGAAAAACTGAAATGACTTTATACTCATGTGACCGAGTAAATAATGAAAAACTATGAAGCTTGTTTTGGTTCTACTCCATTCCTAAAAGTGAATGTGATTATATATTAATCATTGTATATGTAATGATGGACCTAATTGAGAAAATTGTAATGATGAGAATGACTATAATAATTGTACTGATGGTCATTTTAATAATGAGATGGACCACAAAAGTGGCAAACTAAGAAGTGATTGCATAACGTGATGGTTTCAACTTTGAAGTTGTAATATATTCTCTCGTATCATACATTTTGTATTACATACGAGCAAGTAATACACATACGATCATAAACTGGAAGTTTATGGATCATAATTATTAAATTAGTTGGCATGACCGGTTAGACCACACCGAGTCAATGATGATGTGAAACATAATGAAGAACTATAAGATTTCTTCAAGCTGATAATTAGCATGTATTGTTTTGCTCTCAAGGGAAATTTATTTTTGACAAATAAAGGGGGGGTGTATCCCTAAATATTTTGGAAGTGATTAAAGGATATGCATATCCTAACATGATACCATTTAGTGTTTTAAATCGATGCATCGTCTAAATGGTTATCAAATCCACAACCTGAAGTTTGTGTGATTGTGGCTTAGCTAATGTGATAGCAAGCATATTAATCCAGATTAGTATATTTATTTGATAATAGTGAATTTGATTCCCAATTTATTAACGATCATTGGAATAAGTATTATTGTTGAGATGATCACTAAACGTCTACTATTGGTTAAACCCAATGATCATGAGAGGAGCAAAAGTTCATTTAGGTACATGTAATTTTATATATAGTACCATCAATTCACATCAAGCCAATAAGTTATAGTTCACCCCATACAGTTGGTTTTTGGTCAGGAACCAAAGATGTCTCATCAAAGATTTTGGTTGTGCGACATATATTGAAACTTATCCACCACACCACACAAAAATGGGACTTCTAAAAAGTTTGAGAATATGTTGGGTATAAATAATCGTCTATGCTTGAATAATTAAAGCAATTAGTGAGAAATTTGTTTATGGCTCATTGGTTTTTCACTTTAGTGAATGAATGTTCCCAACATTAGGGGGAGATAACAAGCAGTTGGAAAGTGAAAAGTGAAATGAATTATCATGTCAACTTGATCCTCAGACTATAAACTATGAACTAGAAGTTTAAAGTATAATTCATTTACCAATATTAAAAAACAAATTACTAGACAAGTTCACATACCTAAATAGAGTGACTAAGTAAGTCACATAACCAACTGCTTATGCTCCAGTTATATTTGTGTCCTAAGAGGACAACCGCATATTTTTGTAATGAGTCTATTGGACGCCTAAAGCGTGGTAGACTAGTTGATTCCAATAATAAAATTCCTCGAAAATTGGAGCAAGCAATTAAGATGGTCAAGTCGAGGTTATAGTAATAAGATCTCCTAAAGAGATAATAGACATGATGGTTCAAGAAGAACCTCAGGTATCGAAAATAAAGAGATCTCGATAAGTTGTATCATGTCTAAGATATGTATGGAATCGAAATAAAAATTGATGTCGTTATACCTTTGTATATAATGTTGCACTTAAAATGATTAAATGATGAGGATCAAGATTTAAGATCTGCCTATGAATGAATATTAAGAAATGATTGCCCAAAATAGAAAGACGCAAATAAGGCAGTGTTTAGTTCTCTAATGAAATGGAAAGTTTCTGGATCAACAGTCCATACAACTGAAGTTGTAAAATATGTTGGATACAAATGTGTCTTTTACGCAAACATGTGAAAAATCAAATTATGTGAAATAAGTCAAAATTGGTGGCACAAGAATTTTCACAAAGACCTATGATTGATTATGAGGAAACCTATTCTCCAGTGGTGGATGCATTGACTTTCCAATATTTTATTAGTCTGGTAATATAAAGAGAGAATTGATATGCGTCTTATGAATGTTATGTATCACTTGATACTGAAAGTTTACATGAAAGTCCCGAAGGATTAAATTATGTAAGTCATGTAAAGTAAGTTCTCGAGAACAATTTGATCATTCTATACATATTACGATTTGAATAGGTTATGATTATTTTACATGTTTGATATAATTGGAACTCATGATGAGTTTCTAAAGTAATTGAGTGCTTAAAAGGTTAATTGACACATCTTAACGATATAATACTTGGGAACCAAGAATCATACATAGAAACTTGTGCCCAGTGATTGTGATATCTCAATAAATAGTGTACACGCATGGTACAATATGGATTTTGAAGATAAAAGCAAGTGTTCATGACATTTTTACATATGATATAGATATCTATGTGTTATATGGGTAAGTTTATGTAGAAAAACTCATGAAGAGTGGATGCACATGTATATTTGGATAAGATGGGATGGATTGATAATGCCAGAAGCATTGATATAAAAACCTCAAGAACGTACTATATGAAGTTGACAAAATACGTATGAGCTAAAATAGTTGGGTCGAGTGTTGTACAACTCGAGATATTCGTATAAAGAGGGATGTAAGTTTGATTAAATTAGCCATGTTTTATTGACGTTCTACTTTTAAAAGTTCACTATAATCGCAGTTTACAGTGATGATGTCTAGGCATCATCGAGAGAAATTGTCAAGCTTTTAGAGGGAGAATTTTTGAATGACCTTGGTGTCACACCCTGGCTTTGCGGAAGCGTGGTAAATTTTGGTGTGACTTCTTAATACCATAGCTTAATCATACCAAAGCTATATGAGTTAAAAACATGCAAGATCATCCATTAAGTTTTGAAAATCAAACACAATACCATTGTTTTAACATACCCTGACAACCATAATCTTGTTCATCAAACTTTACAAACTGAAACATAACATAGACATGGTTTAAGGACTGTGTCTTGTCCAGGAAAGAGACACATCCCCTAAACCCCGGATGACCTCGGAAACTAGTGCAGCGGAAAACATGCCATACCGTGCCAGATCTCGTTAATTTCCTGAAATACATGTAAGTTGAAAAATCAACAATAATGTTGAGCGAGTTCATGTGCAAGTGAGTAAGTAAAACTCTTGTAAGTATAAAAGTTTCCTGGTATGTAGCAGTGTAAGAGGACTTGTGATCACCAATGGTTTGCAAGGCCATTAGCATGTTGTGAAATGCAAGTAGGAAGACACAACCCTAGCCGATTTTTGCGTTGGGCAACCAAGTCACTCCAGGTCCGTTCTGTTGGTCCTCAGAGAGGTCCGTTCTGTTGGGCCTAGAGCTGGGCTCGCTACACCCAGATAGATCTACCGCTTAAGTCCCTCGGTGTTCTAACTACCCATTCACATGATCTAAACCTCCTTACGTTAATCATACCATGTATAAAGTACTTGTAAACAAAGTAACATGTATTTCACCCCCGCAGTTAAGAAAACTGAAAACAGTTAGAGAAAAGGGGGACATGAACTCACAGTCGGTGCGTCTCTACCAAGTGTCTCCGAATCTGAAAGCTGTGCGACGACCTACAAGTGCTAATTCTATTAGACGGATGGCCGTGCCTTAGCTTTATAGTTTAAGTTTTTGGGAAATAGTTAGACAACTATTTCGTGTGTTTGTTCTGTATATACTTGGTAGTTAATCTCCTTCCCAAGGATGGGGGATACAATACATGTGCGTAAGTTACGTTTTAACAATCGTGTGGTAATGTAATTACCGGTGTAACTTATATAATCATAGTGAAAGCGTTCGCAAAGTTTTGGAATCATTAACGCTTGTAAATATTATCTTTACTCTAAAATAATATTTACGTATTTTCACAAAATAATCATAAACAGTGTTGTGACAATATAATTTATCACGTAGCATTTTATGAAAATCCCACCTCCGAATATTTAATAAATAAAGTCGTGGTGAAATTTTATATTTCGAGAATGTGTCAAAAATAGTTCTAACACTTGTTGTGTAAATAATTCTAAGTGTTAGGTTTTTAGAAAATTTCGCCAGAGTTTCCTCTGTAACTGGAGGTGGCCACGCTTTCAAGCGTATCATTTTCTTTTAACAAATCAATTCAACAACTTCTTTATTCAATCAAACAATTTCCGACACATCAAACTAGTCGATAAGTATGTAAATCGCATAATCGCATGAACTTGTAGTTTTTCCGCATCTATAATGTAAATCCCATTATATTTTGTAGATCTTTATATAAAGTAACCTTAATCTCATAAAAACCTCGTGTTTAGAGAAATCCGACTTTACAACTTCTAGTAACAAGTGACAAAGCTAGTCCTTTGTCGGATCTTTTTGTTTCACAAGTGTTTACACACTTGTGGTTTATAAAATCATGTTTGTTAGTGTAAGATCCATCCTTTTAGAAAACATGATTTATTTAACGGGTGGTTCTTTGAAAATACCACTTGCAGATACGTAGATCCGCTAGTTTTAAACACTGTTGTACAAGTTAAATCACTTTTACACAAGTAAAATATTTTACACAAGTTCATGTCTCATGTGTGGTAGAGTTTCACCTTTTAACCCTTGTGGTAACCAAAAACGAGCTTATGTTAAGATCCATGATCTTACAAAGTCGGGTTAAACGGTGATCCGAGCTACCACAACATAGATCGGGTCTCAATAATCACAAATTCCAAATACTACAACTTTTACACAACACATATGTTATTAACCACCATTTTTATAGTCTTTACTAGACTTTAATGCTTCAAAACGTATGTTATAGATATTTAACCGACACGAACCCTTTTAACCACTTTAGATGAGTGTAAAAACGAGTTTTAAATGTTATACCTCTAGCTCAAGGCTAGGGAAGATTCTTGATGGAAAATGGGTGGATAAAAGCTAACGGAAGAGGTCCTTCGTGTTCCGCTTGCTCCAAAGCTCCTAATACGTGACCCGTGAAGCTTGAATGATGATGGAATGTCAAGAGCTAAAACCGAAAATATGATGGGTGGGTGTGGAGTGTTCGGCCGAGAGTGAAGGGAGGGCAAGAGAGAGTGAGTTTGTTGGAGTTGTGAAGTGAAGATTATGTGTAGGTTAAGGGTTAATTTATAGATAAAACTCATGGTCATTAACCCTTGGTAATTATGTCCTCATGATATTCAACACACTATAATATAATAATCCACTTAGTACTTGTGTGTCCCCCATAGTTTTGGGGCCGGTTATGAGAGGGGGGGGGGGGTTGGTTCGATTTCAAGTGCTAGTTAGGTTAATTAGTTGTGTTAGCTAGGTTAGATAAGTAGTTAACTCCGTTAGTTGTATGATGCGTGTTATGACGGGTGTTAGGGTAATCAGGGACCCTAACTGGCTCAGAAAAATATAAATAGTGAAAATAGTAATATTTTCATGTTCCGGGTAAAGTCCGGTTGTTCGGTTGGATAGTAATCCGTCAAAGCGTTACAAAAGCTTTAAAGTGTCGTTATTGTTATTTTTAGTGACACATTTTGTTTCCACACTTTAGAAAGTGTCTAGTAGTATTTTCCCCATGTTTTGGCACTTTACTAGTCAGCTAGAAGCTGGATTATTCATCAAAGTGCTGTGTTTTGTACTTAAAGTATGTTTTTGGCACATCCAATCAGTGTATCTTATCCCTAGAGACGCAGTTCCACAACCCTTATAACCCTACACTCACTACCAGTGTAGTCAGATATTTGAGGCTCTTAACAGGCCTTAGAGGCAGTGTCTGCCTGATGCTGGTTATATCAGCATGTTCACTGTGTATCCGTTTAGTGCTACTGTGCTTTTTGTGCATCATGTTTGTCACCAAGGTTCAGCATGTAAATAATGTAGTGACAGCAAATAAAGTATGATGCAAGTAAGTTCACGTATCAGTATTCAAGTAGCAGTTCATCAGCTAGTTCACATAAGCACAGTAATCAAGCAGTAATTAATCATTAATTAAGTTGTACGGATACCTGGTTTAGTGCGGGTTGTCACATTCTCCCCCCGTTAAATAAATTTCGTCCCGAAATTTAAGTTCTGCTTGTAGAAGCAGGGTCCTTAGGAAAAAGGTGGGGGTATTTCTCTTTCATCCGGTCCTCACGTTCCCAGGTGAATTCAGGACCATGTCTGGCATTCCAACGAACTTTGACGAGTTTGACACTGCTCCGGCGGGTCTTGTTAACTTTCCAATCCGTGACCTCAACAGGTTCTTCAACGAAGTGGAGTGTGTCGTCAATATGAATCTCGTCGATGGGAATGGCAACGTCAACTTGAGTTGGACTTTTCTTTAGATTGGATACATGAAATGTATCGTGAACACCATTCAGTTCAGCAGGTAGGTCCAACTTGTATGCTACAGTTCCAATTCTTTCCAGAATTTTGAAGGGACCAATGTAGCGCGGATTTAACTTCCCACGCTTTCCAAAGCGTGCCACCCCCTTCCAGGGTGAAACCTTTAATAACACCATTTCTCCAACTTGGAAATCCACATGCTTCCGGTTTGGATCCGCATAGGCCTTTTGTCTGTGGCGAGCTGCTTCGATGCGTTTAAGTATTTGCGCAATCTTGTCTGTCGTCTCTTGGACGATCTCGGGGCCAGCAAGCTGCCTATCACCTGCGTCAGACCAACATAGGGATGATCGGCACTTGCGTCCGTTTAGGGCTTCAAATGGCGCGACACCAATATTGGTGTGGTAGCTGTTGTTGTATGAGAATTCAACTAAAGGTAAGTGTTTATCCCAGCTACCGCCCAAATCCATAACACATGCCCTCAGCATGTCTTCCAAAGTTTGTATCGTTCGCTCGCTCTGGCCGTCAGTTTGCGGATGGAACGCAGTGCTCAGATTCAATTGTGAGCCAAAGGCTTCTTGGAAGGATTGCCATATCCTTGACACAAACCTTCCGTCTCTATCAGAGATGATTGAGAGAGGTACTCCATGGCGTGCGACGATCTCTCTCATGTATGTTTCCGCAAGTTTACTAGTACTGTCTTTCTCTCTGATTGGCAGAAAGTGTGCGGACTTTGTTAGGCGGTCAACTATCACCCAAATCATGTCATGGCCTCTTGGCGTTCTCGGCAATTTCGTAATAAAATCCATGGAGATTTGTTCCCATTTCCACTTGGGAATCTCAGGTTGTTGCAGTAGCCCTGAAGGCTTCTGGTATTCCGCCTTAACCTTAGCACACGTCAAACATTTGCTCACATAAATAGCAACATCGCCTTTCATCCTAGGCCACCAATAATAACTTTTGAGATCCTGGTACATCTTATCCGATCCAGGGTGGATAGAGTACCGTGACTTGTGCGCTTCGTCGAAAATAACTTCCCTTAATCCACCAAACAGAGGAACCCAAATCCTTTTCTCAAAACATAACGTTCCTTCCTCGTTTGGTACCAAAAGCTTCTCCATTCCACGGAGATATTCTTCCTCAAGGTTTCCCTCCTTGAGAGCTTCCTTTTGTGCAGCACGAATGCGCAAGGAAAGATCGGTTCGTATGATCATTTCCAGAGCCCTAACCCTTATGGGCTTGATTCTCTCTTTACGACTTAGGGCATCGGCGACTACATTCGCCTTCCCTGGATGATACTTTATCTCGCAGTCGTAGTCGTTTAGCAACTCAACCCATCGTCTTTGCCTCATATTCAACTCCTTCTGGTTGAATATATGCTGTAGGCTTTTGTGATCTGTGAAGATTGTGCACTTCGTACCATACAGGTAGTGTCTCCAGATCTTTAGTGCAAAAACCACTGCGCCAAGCTCCAAATCGTGGGTGGTATAGTTCTTTTCGTGCACTTTCAGTTGGCGTGATGCGTAAGCAATGACCTTTTGGCGTTGCATCAACACACAACCCAATCCTTGACGCGATGCGTAGCAGGATACCACAAAATCGTCGGTACCTTCCGGTAGAGCTAAGATTGGCGCGTTACAAAGCTTATCCTTCAGTATCTGGAATGCCTCTTCCTGTTTGATTCCCCAATCAAACGTCCTTTCCTTCTGCGTGAGGAGTGTCAATGGTTGAGCGATCTTTGAAAAATCCTCGATGAACCTCCGATAGTAGCCAGCCAAACCCAAGAATTGCCGAATCTCGGTTGGCGTCTTTGGCGTTTCCCAATCCTTGATTGCCTCGATCTTTGTTGGGTCTACGTGGATTCCATCTCCATTCACCACGTGCCCAAGGAATTGGACTTCTCGTAGCCAAAACTCGCACTTGGAGAATTTGGCGTACAGTTGTTCCTTCTTTAACAGCTCCAAAATGGCTCTAAGATGTTGTTCGTGTTCAGCCTTCGTCTTTGAGTAAATCAAAATGTCATCGATGAATACAATCACGAACTTGTCCAAGTATGGCTTGCAAACTCTATTCATTAGATCCATGAATACTGCAGGTGCGTTTGTCAGACCAAACGGCATAACAAGGAACTCGTAGTGTCCATAACGAGTTCTGAAGGCTGTCTTCGGGATACTTTCCTCCTGTATCCTTAACTGATGGTATCCAGATCGAAGATCGATCTTAGAGTAAAAGCTAGAGCCTTGCAGTTGATCAAACAGATCGTCGATTCTTGGCAGAGGGTACCTATTCTTGATCGTTAGCTTGTTCAATTCTCGGTAGTCGATACACATGCGGAAACTACCGTCCTTTTTCTTGACAAACAGGACCGGAGCTCCCCAAGGCGAGAAGCTTGGTCGGATAAAACCCTTGTCTAACAACTCTTGAAGTTGTGTCGACAATTCCTGCATCTCAGACGGCGCAAGTCTGTAAGGTGCCTTAGCTACAGGCGCGGCGCCTGGAACTAAGTCGATGTGAAACTCTACTTGCCTCTGAGGTGGCAGTCCGGGTAAGTCTTCCGGGAAGACTTCTGGGTATTCCCTCACGACAGGGATGTCTTTGATTCTTGGCTCACCAGCCTTCTTATCCACAATGTGTGCCAGAAAAGCAACACATCCTTTCTGTAAACACTTCCTTGCTTTCAAGCAGCTGATAAATCTTAGCGGTGTGTCACGCTTCTCTCCGTGAACCACAATTGTCTCACCATCATCGGTTGGGATACGAACAACTTTCTCGTGACATACTATCTCAGCCTTGTTGCCTGATAACCAATCCATTCCTACCACCACGTCGAAGCTTCCCAATTGGACTGGTAGTAGATCCAAAGTAAACTCACGTTCTCCCAATTCTATCACACAGCCTCTGATTACTTCGTTGGCTTCAACTAACTTTCCATTAGCTAATTCGATCGAGTAGGGAATATCTAACTTATTGGCGGCTAACCCAAGCATATTCTTAAATTCTAACGATACGAAGCTATAATCGGCACCAGTATCAAATAAAACGGATGCATAGCGTTGATTGATAGGGAACGTACCGGTAACAACATTGGGGTCCTGGCGTGCTTCCCTAGCTTCGAGTTGGAACACTCTACCACGGGCTTGGTTCAACGTTGGGCAGTTCTTCTTAAAATGCCCGATTTCCCCGCAGTTATAGCATCCGAGTCTCTGCCCGTTTCCACCCCCATTTCCGGCTGGGGTGTTGTTCTGGTTGGCATTGCCAGCCTGATTCACATTGTTGCCTCGATTTCTGTTTCCTCCAAAATTTCCTTGTGGGCGATTCCCATTTCCACCACGGTCATCATTCCTATTTCCATATCCTCCCTGGCCTCCTCGACCGGCAGGGGCCCAACAAGTGTCTTTCGAGTGACCACGTTTCCCACATACTTCACATACTTTTTGCCCACATTGGCCAGAATGGTGACGCTGGCAGGCATTACACTTGGGCTGGGTGCCCATATATCCCCTTCCTTTCCTTCCACTACCAGCTGTAACCTGAGCTGGTGCGTTTGGTTCCCCTTTCTTACCAACACTGCCAATGCCCTGTTTAAAGTTCGAGAACTTTCTTTTGTTGCCTCCTGATGACTCAACGTGAGTCTCTGCCTTCTTCGTCTTGATCTCATCAAACTTGTTCAAACGAATCGCCTCCTCGGTGAGAGCCACGCTCAAATCGATGGCTTCAGTGATAGTCGCTGGTTTGGAGGAGGTTACCATACTTATGATTTGGGGAGCCAAACCCCAAATGAAGCGCTCGATTCGCTTGTATTCAGGTGTAACCATGTAAGGAACCACTTGAGATAAGTCGTGGAATCTTTGGACGTATTCTGCAACCTTTGGTCCATCCATCTTTAAATGCCAAAATTCAGTCTCCAACTTCTGAATTTCCGCGCGAGAACAGTACTTTTTGCGCATAAGTTCTTTCAATCCGGTCCATGACAGCGCGTAGGCGGCAGCTTCGCCTAGGGTTTGTACTTGCAAATTCCACCAAGAGAGGGCTCCATCTAGAAACAGCCCTGAGATGTATGTGACTTGCTGATCCTCTGCGCATTTGCTCATGCGTAAAACAGAATCGGTTTTCTCAGCCCAGCGGGTAAAGGCAACTGCACCTCCTGTGCCATCGAAGTTGACCGGTTTGCAGTCTAAAAACTGCTTGTAGGTGCATCCGTGAGGTGGATTGTTGTTGCCCTGGTTAACACTTCCGCTCGCTCCTGGCTGAGATGCTGCGTATTGTGCTATGGCAGCTGCAATGACTTGCTGTAGCTCTGCCTCATTAGTAGGCATTGGAGTTGGGCGTTTCGGCGGCATCTTCTAAAAGATGTGTTCACATTGGTCAGGCCATAGCGAAGCGTACGTATATAGTAATAGTAATAGCACGTAATATCTCATGTCATCAATACATCACATATATCAATCATCCATATCTCATACCATAACAATGCAAATAAGTAATCAAGCGAAACAGATATGATGAGAATACTGCGATTGTCATACATCAAGACCACAGAGTAAGTGTATCAGTACATCATAGTGTCATACAATCATCCATCAACTAGGGGCTACATCACCCTCGTCCAAAAATCATAACAAATCAGTGTCAAATACAACATCAAGTACATGTCAACAAAAGTCAAAGTCATAAAGTGGTCTCCAAAATGCTGTGCAATCCAACAATCGTCGTCTTCTCATCCTCGTCTACCTAATCAGTAACTGGTGAGCTCTATGCAGATGGTGGTGGAGGAGGGGGAAAGTGGGTGTAAAACAAGCGGCGTAACTGGAGCCAGTCCTCCTCCTGGGCTCGCTGTGTACGGATGATGGAAGCAATCTGCTGCTCTAATGTAAAGAGACGGGCAGCAATATCTGGAGGTAATGGTCGAAACGGCTGTAGAGGGGAGGGTGCCTGACCATGGCACTGACATGGTGGTAGCCGAGCTCTCTCGAGCTCCTGGATACGCTGTGTGTGGGACTCGTGATGTGCGACAAAGGACATCAAGACGTCCTCGATAGTGTATCCCCTGTGAAAAGCATGGTAGGGGTCAGTAGGTGGCACACCGGAGCCAGGTGCCCAAAGAAGTGGCTCGCTAGTGGGGTCGAAAGGTGCCACGCGAAATGGAGCAACAGCGGGTGGAACGGATGACGTCTGAGGCATGAAAGGGATAGGCATCGGTACATGCCCATCAGGGTGAGCTGAAGAACCCTCTCCAGGCCCTGCTGGAGGTACAAACATAGGAACCTGAAATGAAAAGTCAATATGTGGTGCAACAGGAATCTGTGGAGGAAAAGGTGGAACATCCTCATCAGCCGGTATCCAACCGTGCTGTGCAGACTCATCCGGTGGATCCATATGTGCCGCGAACAGTGCATGTCCGGGCTCTAGTGGGACGGGATCAAGTAAGGGAGCAACAACAGGGTGAACGGGTGCAAGGTGCTCTATAGGATGGTCAGCAGGTATATCACCAACGGGTAAAGGAACAACGGGATCAACAGCAACATGATCGCCCTCAATCACAGGAACATCTACAGGGAGATCAGCAACAACAGGCTCAAAAGGGATATCAGCATGTACTGGGTCATGCTCGGGTATAGGGTCTAGAGCGGCTGCCTGCTCAGGAGCAACGGCAGTCTCGAAGTCATCAAAAGCCATCTCAAACTCAAAATCTGGGTCAATAGGATCCACTGGGTCAACAGGGTCGGCTGGATCCTCCATAAACTGATCCATGGGAACAAACTCTAAGTCACGATCTGGGTCGAACCCTGGGGGAAACATAGGATCGGAATCCTCCACATCATCGTGGTCGAAAGTGAAACTGGGGATAGGGGCAACAGAAGATGCCTGATCAGGATCTGATCCATGAGAGAAGTGCTGCGCACTCTGGGTGTGTAAGGGTACAGAGGCCACAGACTCAAAGGAGTCCGCGACTGGGGAGTGAGCAGGTGACTCCGCGGCGGGAGCGTCTGCGATCAACAAGGGATCGGCGGCAGGAAGGGCCTCGCCCTGAGCATCCTCCTCGAAAGGCTCCTCATCAAACATATCGACATCATCCTCCTCATCATCGATGGGTAAATCGTAAGCTGGATACGCAGCCAGCGGTATAGGAGCAGGGATCAATGCCAGTGGTAGATCCCCGGCGATAGGACCATCTGCGAGCTCGCCAGCACCGTCAGGTAGTGCAAAGGGCTGGAAATCGTCCTCATTTGTACTGGTGAAGTCGGACGTATAAACCTCGTGCTCCGATGACTCAATGTCGTCTGAAACGATAGGCCTCGGGCCTGTGGTGCCTGAACCACCAGTGTCTGCAGAATCCATGTGTCTGTAACATATACACAAACATGCACAAATAGTCAACCATAAATCAAGTAATCACATAAGTCACCAAGTAAGGTATCACGTAATTCTCCTAGTCTTACTAGCCAATTTCATCCAGTCTACAAGACTGCTCTATCCTCCACCTTGACCACTTAGATCGCTCCTCAGTCGTCATGACTGAGCCTACTCTTCCTAGCCTTGCTAGCCCACTACCTCGGTCACCTAGACCGAGCCTCGATCCTCCAGATCGAACCTATAACAAACCAACGTGCTCAACTACTTCGATCACCTCGATCCTCAGCCCTCCAAGCTGAGCCTATAAATAATAAAATGTGCTCAACTACTTCGATCACCTCGATCCTCCAGACCGATCCTCAGCCCTCCAAGCTGAGCCTATAAATAATAAAATGTGCTCAACTACTTCGATCACCTCGATCCTCCAGACCGATCCTCAGCCCTCCAAGCTGAGCCTATAAATAATAAAATGTGCTCAACATTCGTTTGTAAAAAGTTTTGGATCTGGACTTAAGTGGTATGCAGAAAAATGTTTTCGTGAGAGCCCTAGTGATCATAGTCTAGACTCGAGAAAGAATCCTAGTTCGCTATGATCAGAGCTCTGATACCAAGCTTTCACACCCTGGCTTTGCGGAAGCGTGGTAAATTTTGGTGTGACTTCTTAATACCATAGCTTAATCATACCAAAGCTATATGAGTTAAAAACATGCAAGATCATCCATTAAGTTTTGAAAATCAAACACAATACCATTGTTTTAACATACCCTGACAACCATAATCTTGTTCATCAAACTTTACAAACTGAAACATAACATAGACATGGTTTAAGGACTGTGTCTTGTCCAGGAAAGAGACACATCCCCTAAACCCCGGATGACCTCGGAAACTAGTGCAGCGGAAAACATGCCATACCGTGCCAGATCTCGTTAATTTCCTGAAATACATGTAAGTTGAAAAATCAACAATAATGTTGAGCGAGTTCATGTGCAAGTGAGTAAGTAAAACTCTTGTAAGTATAAAAGTTTCCTGGTATGTAGCAGTGTAAGAGGACTTGTGATCACCAATGGTTTGCAAGGCCATTAGCATGTTGTGAAATGCAAGTAGGAAGACACAACCCTAGCCGATTTTTGCGTTGGGCAACCAAGTCACTCCAGGTCCGTTCTGTTGGTCCTCAGAGAGGTCCGTTCTGTTGGGCCTAGAGCTGGGCTCGCTACACCCAGATAGATCTACCGCTTAAGTCCCTCGGTGTTCTAACTACCCATTCACATGATCTAAACCTCCTTACGTTAATCATACCATGTATAAAGTACTTGTAAACAAAGTAACATGTATTTCACCCCCGCAGTTAAGAAAACTGAAAACAGTTAGAGAAAAGGGGGACATGAACTCACAGTCGGTGCGTCTCTACCAAGTGTCTCCGAATCTGAAAGCTGTGCGACGACCTACAAGTGCTAATTCTATTAGACGGATGGCCGTGCCTTAGCTTTATAGTTTAAGTTTTTGGGAAATAGTTAGACAACTATTTCGTGTGTTTGTTCTGTATATACTTGGTAGTTAATCTCCTTCCCAAGGATGGGGGATACAATACATGTGCGTAAGTTACGTTTTAACAATCGTGTGGTAATGTAATTACCGGTGTAACTTATATAATCATAGTGAAAGCGTTCGCAAAGTTTTGGAATCATTAACGCTTGTAAATATTATCTTTACTCTAAAATAATATTTACGTATTTTCACAAAATAATCATAAACAGTGTTGTGACAATATAATTTATCACGTAGCATTTTATGAAAATCCCACCTCCGAATATTTAATAAATAAAGTCGTGGTGAAATTTTATATTTCGAGAATGTGTCAAAAATAGTTCTAACACTTGTTGTGTAAATAATTCTAAGTGTTAGGTTTTTAGAAAATTTCGCCAGAGTTTCCTCTGTAACTGGAGGTGGCCACGCTTTCAAGCGTATCATTTTCTTTTAACAAATCAATTCAACAACTTCTTTATTCAATCAAACAATTTCCGACACATCAAACTAGTCGATAAGTATGTAAATCGCATAATCGCATGAACTTGTAGTTTTTCCGCATCTATAATGTAAATCCCATTATATTTTGTAGATCTTTATATAAAGTAACCTTAATCTCATAAAAACCTCGTGTTTAGAGAAATCCGACTTTACAACTTCTAGTAACAAGTGACAAAGCTAGTCCTTTGTCGGATCTTTTTGTTTCACAAGTGTTTACACACTTGTGGTTTATAAAATCATGTTTGTTAGTGTAAGATCCATCCTTTTAGAAAACATGATTTATTTAACGGGTGGTTCTTTGAAAATACCACTTGCAGATACGTAGATCCGCTAGTTTTAAACACTGTTGTACAAGTTAAATCACTTTTACACAAGTAAAATATTTTACACAAGTTCATGTCTCATGTGTGGTAGAGTTTCACCTTTTAACCCTTGTGGTAACCAAAAACGAGCTTATGTTAAGATCCATGATCTTACAAAGTCGGGTTAAACGGTGATCCGAGCTACCACAACATAGATCGGGTCTCAATAATCACAAATTCCAAATACTACAACTTTTACACAACACATATGTTATTAACCACCATTTTTATAGTCTTTACTAGACTTTAATGCTTCAAAACGTATGTTATAGATATTTAACCGACACGAACCCTTTTAACCACTTTAGATGAGTGTAAAAACGAGTTTTAAATGTTATACCTCTAGCTCAAGGCTAGGGAAGATTCTTGATGGAAAATGGGTGGATAAAAGCTAACGGAAGAGGTCCTTCGTGTTCCGCTTGCTCCAAAGCTCCTAATACGTGACCCGTGAAGCTTGAATGATGATGGAATGTCAAGAGCTAAAACCGAAAATATGATGGGTGGGTGTGGAGTGTTCGGCCGAGAGTGAAGGGAGGGCAAGAGAGAGTGAGTTTGTTGGAGTTGTGAAGTGAAGATTATGTGTAGGTTAAGGGTTAATTTATAGATAAAACTCATGGTCATTAACCCTTGGTAATTATGTCCTCATGATATTCAACACACTATAATATAATAATCCACTTAGTACTTGTGTGTCCCCCATAGTTTTGGGGCCGGTTATGAGAGGGGGGGGGGGGGGTTGGTTCGATTTCAAGTGCTAGTTAGGTTAATTAGTTGTGTTAGCTAGGTTAGATAAGTAGTTAACTCCGTTAGTTGTATGATGCGTGTTATGACGGGTGTTAGGGTAATCAGGGACCCTAACTGGCTCAGAAAAATATAAATAGTGAAAATAGTAATATTTTCATGTTCCGGGTAAAGTCCGGTTGTTCGGTTGGATAGTAATCCGTCAAAGCGTTACAAAAGCTTTAAAGTGTCGTTATTGTTATTTTTAGTGACACATTTTGTTTCCACACTTTAGAAAGTGTCTAGTAGTATTTTCCCCATGTTTTGGCACTTTACTAGTCAGCTAGAAGCTGGATTATTCATCAAAGTGCTGTGTTTTGTACTTAAAGTATGTTTTTGGCACATCCAATCAGTGTATCTTATCCCTAGAGACGCAGTTCCACAACCCTTATAACCCTACACTCACTACCAGTGTAGTCAGATATTTGAGGCTCTTAACAGGCCTTAGAGGCAGTGTCTGCCTGATGCTGGTTATATCAGCATGTTCACTGTGTATCCGTTTAGTGCTACTGTGCTTTTTGTGCATCATGTTTGTCACCAAGGTTCAGCATGTAAATAATGTAGTGACAGCAAATAAAGTATGATGCAAGTAAGTTCACGTATCAGTATTCAAGTAGCAGTTCATCAGCTAGTTCACATAAGCACAGTAATCAAGCAGTAATTAATCATTAATTAAGTTGTACGGATACCTGGTTTAGTGCGGGTTGTCACACTTGGCACGGTCTAACTATTACTCGAACTGCAGTTCGAGTATATATGTAATTATATTTTACCAATTCCTCAAGTACATCTAGAAGATGATGTTTGGATATTTTAGTATGGATATAGTTGAACCTTGAAGGGGTAAGGTCCCAAAAACCTCATAATGAGTACTTGGGACCATACCACAACCTCGTCTTTCAGCCCCTTTTACCTTGCGCGACCGCGCACTGGTCTTACAAAAGGAAGGTTTAAGAGACAGATAGCAGACAACACTCGCGCGCCAAAAGGAAATCATAAATCCTTGCGCTTTCCTCCATAAATAAAGGATGAAAATCCTAAGTCAAGCACTTCTGCTTAATAATATCCAGACTTGGATATTATTTACTTAACCAATACCACACGATAAAGAGTCACACCAGATTACAGCAGTAATCTTCTAGAAGAATTCAATCGTGCACCACTAGGACGGTTATAACCACCTGGACACGTGTCATCACCTCAGGCATCCCTGAAATCATAATGATAGCATGTAATTGGAGAGAAACCTCCACTTGATCACTTTCCACGTGGCAAACCCCCAGCCATAGATCTAAATAGCGATCCGTGTGCACTCACGTCAGATCGAGAAGATTAACAGAAGGAAATGTAACCGCTTACGGGGTTAGCATCTTCCGTCAACATTTCACCAACGAGTTTTCCCGCCCAAAACTCTCGGTTATAAATATGAGAACAATTCAAGTATGAAATTCAAGTTACACACACTTCGTTAATACTTCTTCTTCTTCATAAACACATACTTATTCTCACGCCGAAGTTGGGTCAAGGAAAGAACCCCTCTTCTCCCCTTGACGAGGCTATCGGTGCTTTGTTTTGCAGAGTTTACCAGAGGAGAAGGTCAGTAGCATCGAATCAAACGAGAGAGAACAACCCCTTCTATGCAGATCCAAACCCCCTAGATAATTTGATTCCGGTCATATATCTAGTGTTTCTTCATTGGCGCCCACCGATTTCTCTGTCTTATCCAATTTTCTTTCGTTTTTTTGATCTACCCTGCTGATTCCATTTGCATATGGAAGAAACGTCGTCTCATCGGCAAACCGGCCCTTGGCCGAATGTCAGAAACAACTTTCAGGTTGAAGGAATTCCAGAGGATGCCTCGGATGACAACGAGGTGCAATCCAATCGTGTAAATGAATCGGTCACTCAGGGGATACAACCAGAAATCCATGTTCATTCAAATCTGCCTCCAGGCTAAACTCCAATCTCCTGGTACGTCAGGTCTCAAGGGGCACTAAATGCAGTATACACACAGCTGTGTGCACAGACTGCTCCCCAAACTCAGTCGCGAAGGCCAGGATCTCATGCTCATGCTTCTCAACGTGAGGGCCCATCTCACATCGAAGACACAGAGGTATACTCGAGATCTCCGTCGAGATATGAGTATACACAATCTGGGAGTCATCGATGAGAGCATCGAGATGAGTCACATTCCCACCGGAGAGCAACACTTCACACTAGGTTGGGTTCTCAACGAAATACCTACACTAGTGAAGATGACCCAACTTATCGCATAGGCGATAACGTCAGTGTGTTTAGCCGGTTGAACTATAACAAGTGTAAACCCCGTGTGGTTTACAACCCCGAGGCTGAACACAACTATGATTTGATTTACCGCCCTGCGGAAGTAGCGGAAAATTCAAAGTTCATCTTGGAAATAGCTTTGGCTCCGCTTGAGAAAGCTAAACTACCATCCAACGTGGGTAAATTTAATGGGCTGACAGACCCTGATGACCATTTGAGGGTTTTTACAAGCGCAGGGCTAGTAGGTGGTTGGACTCTTCCATTATGGTGCCATCTTTTTGTACAGACCCTTACTGGTGCTGCAAGAATTTGGTTCGATAATTTACCCATTGGGAACATCACATCATGGAAAGATTTGCGCAAGAAATTTCTGACTCATTTCAGTCAACAACGACGATCTATCCGAGACACATCAGATGTGATGAACATTTGGCGGCATGACAACGAAAGCCTGGAGGACTTTATCACCCGATATAACAAAGAAGTACTGGAAATCGGGGGAGTCCACGAGCAACTGATTCGTGCACAGTTCAAATATGCGGTCAAATGCGATGATATGATCAAGGTCCTGTCTGGGACAGAAGGCCTCCCGAAGAGCTGGGAGAAAGTGATGGCAGCAGCTAAGGTTTACGCACAAACAGAGAAGAACCTTACCACTAATAGGCCGCCACCACCACATAACCGGCCCTCTGAATTAGGCTCAAGTAGCGGGAGGAAGTTCAAGAAGGGATGGCGCGATTCTGGCTTGGGAAACCATTCATCTGAAGATGCTCGGTCAACAATCAATAAACTTGCCGCGCAGAGGGAACTCAAACAGGAGAACAGGGAGAGGCAATGGACTCCCTTAACTAAAACCCCCGCGGAAGTTTTGAGCACTGAAGATTACCAGTTCAAACCACCAATCCCCATGAAAAACAAGCCTGGACAAGACCCAGCCCAGTATTCCGAATATCACAAGGACAGTGGTCATACCACTAACAATTGCATTTCCTTGCTCACTGAGATTGAGAAAGCCCTTAAAAGCGGCGAGCTCACACATCTGCTACAAAACGTGCGCAAGGAAATAAAGCAAATAACTCGAGGCGAGGAAGGCCCGAGCAAAAGGGCGAAAAACTAAGAAGAAACTCTATGGACTCCGCGCAGAAAAACACGATTTATTAAGACAAAGCGAGAGAATAGAGTAAGTTAAGTCTCATATATTTATTAGAAAACTTTGTAATGGCCCCTGTGCCCTATCCCGAAATAAACAGCAAAGTTTCTATTATTCTTGTGTTTTTCTTACAAAGTGCATGCAATTTATTTTAGTAAGTGCAAAAACATTATGGTAAATATGAAATAAAGCCTCATGAATGGTCAGTGATTACGTCACAAACGACCATACGTTCACACATGAGCTTTATACCAACTTCATTCGCCTTACTCAATCAAAGTAATTGTACTCATGCAAAATATTGTAAATTAAAAAAAACATGATATACTATTCTCGGCGTACAAATACGTCTTAAAAACTATCAAACACGGCAGTGTTTTAGTTACTTACGCATCAGCACATCCACAAAGGGATACACATCCCGAGTATTACAGAAAAATTGTTCAATACAATTTCACAAAAAAACCTACGCTAAATCTTCACCCTCATCCGGAAAGATTTCCTTTAGTTGTGCTACGTGATCATCAGATTGCAGCGCAACATTTATAAGATCCATAACGGGAAGCTGCAAGTTGTTGAATTCTGTCTTCAAAGCTGTAAGCTCAGCACCAGTGTTAACGCCATAAGTCGCGGACTTGCTGATATCCCAATCAACCTTCAAAGCGCTATTCACATGATGAGAACACTCAGCGTATCCTTGGGCATACCCGTCCTTTCGCGCAGCAACAACTAAACGCGCAACGTTTTATCCAACTCCTCAGAATTCAACACTGATTCAGCAACCTATATAAAAAAAAGAGAGAGAGGATAAATAACAAGAAGGCACAAAAACATTCCCGCAACGAAAAATAAGAAGCAACTTACACAGGAAATTCCACGATCTTTCAGCCACGCCATATCACTCTTTAAAGGTTCAAGCTCGCTTTCCGCGGTGGCCCGCGCCGTTTCTGAATTTTCCAGTTTTTCCTCGGTCTCAGTCAAACGGCGAGAGGTTTCAGCCTTTTTGGAATGCGCAAGTTCCAGATCCTTTTTAAGTTGTTCCTGGTCAGAAAGCAAAGCAGTAAGTTCTTCTAACTCTCTATCTCTAAGAGCAAGAGTGGCGCAAGCTTGTACCTCTAGTTGCTCACTGCGCTCCCTATGAGAACGCGCTTCTTTTAGCGCAGCTTCTGTTTCAGCCTTCTCCGTTTTCAACTTTTCTACCTCCGCGTCCTATTTCTTTAGTTTTTCAATCTCAGCCTTGAGATTATTGATGACGTTGCGGAGATTTACCTTCTCAGCATTATCTTTTTCGCAAATTCTCTTCCGGTTTTTGCGTTCTTCGGAAAGGAGGGCAACTTCGGCTTCCGCCTTCCTCTTCCAACCTGCAACAGACCACTCCTCAGTTTTACGATCAGCCTCAAACTTGGCTTGATCAGCTTCCAATTTAGCTTTCAACTGGGCAATCCGGTTTTCATCCACAGCAAATCTCTTCTTCGAAACCTGAAAAGCATCCCACTCCTTATGCATACTGTGCCATTCGCTCACTATACGATGAGTGGTCGATGCATGAGAAGCAGCTTCCTCAAGGTAAGCATGATAAGTTTGCTCATGAGAACGACTTTCTTGAAATTTGATTTCCCCCGGCGGAAATATTCCCTGCAACCAGTCTCGGCACACGCGCCAATCCGAGAAAGTATCAGCCTTCTTCAAATTCCAAACAGGGGCATGAAGCTCGGAAACATCTTTCTCCGAATAAGTTCTGTAATAATAATCCCCCAGGGTTTCCTCTGGGCGAATTGGAGAATTTTTGCCTGCATCGGAAAATGAACCCTGATCTTCAGCAGAAACATTCTTAGGCATAGAACCGGAAACCTTGGAAGGAGAAGCTATAACAGGAATTTCATCCGCAATTTTTTCCTTATCACGGGCAGCAGGTTCAGGAGTTGAGGGGTTACCAGCATCGTCCATCACCACTAGGCTCACAACCTTTTCAACTTCCGCAGCAACTTCAATAGGCTTGTCAGCCTCAACAGCCTTCTCCGCGCCACCATCAGGAACCTCCATAGTCTTTAACTGATCAGCAACAGAAGCACACGGAGGAGATAGTAGGAGATCTTCATTAAACACAGGTTGCGGCTCTATAGGAACAGGAGAAACAGGGATTTCTGAAAAAACAACAAAGTCTGTAAATGTCTAATGCACATGAGGAAAAACAAGCAAAGGTAACACTTACCAGGAACAGACTCAGAAATAAAAGCATCCAGATTGCCTTTCCGGGTAATTTTCTTCCTCTGGATCTTCTTTGAGGGCTGACCCTTAGTTTCAGCATCAGTCTGTTTCCTCTTTTACCGCCTTCTTCCGCACCAAGTGTTCAGGACTGGACTCCAAGTCTATGGGATCATCTGGGTTGGATGGAGGGATATCGGCAGTATCTCTCGGCTCAGGTTTCGGCCTCCTAACAGTAACTGCAGGCGCAAGACCCTCCAAAGAGTCAGAAACCACCACATAATCACATCAGGAGTCAGAGGAACGGCGCATACCTTTCTTCTCTCCTCCAACATTTTTGACTTTGGAAGAATGAATGTTCTCCGCATCACTCTTTTTGAGCGCAACATTACCGGTTGTCGCGCGTTTCTTCTTCTCAGGGCCTATGCCCAAATTTGACAATTCACCTATAGAAGCGCATAATAAAGTTTGTTCAGGCGCATAACAGAAAGCAAACAACAAACAAAATGCACAAACTTACCAACACCAGCAGCAGGCTGGGCAGATAAATCAGCCTCTTGAGGAAGTACAAAATTTCTCACAATTCGATGGTACCAAAGCTCTTCATCAGGCTTCTTCTTAATGGTACCCATTTTTCCGCCTTCTCTCTTGTATGCTACAACATACAATGAAACAACTTCAGAAGAAGAAAAGCATATTCAAAAAAAAAAAAAAAAAAAGGAGAAAGTGGGAGAAAGGCAAAAAGGGGAAAACCCCAATCTTACCATGACCTTCCTCCGTATACACCGGTTTGTCTTCCCGGTCCATTTTCCAATTCAAACTCATACTAGCACCAATAAGGGCTTTCTCCGGTAAGGCAATGTTAGGAACTTCCTTCAAATCTTGATACCAATTCTCGTTAACAGGGGTCCGAATCGTTTCAATAGGGACGTCTTCTTTTCCCCTTAGAACCATCCTCATCGGAATCACCCCTGCCATGATGAAGAAGAATTTTTGTATCCATTCATGGAAAGATTTTGGAGGATGCTGCAAAATCTTCTTTGCAGACGATCTTTGGACAAACGAGTAAAACCCTTGGGTACAATGCATTTGATGAAAAACCCTAAATCGAAAGACTGTCGGCTCAATATGCATTGTCCGGCACACAAACTCGAAATGTCGAACCCTAACCATGCCAATAGGGTGCAGTTAGGAGATATGAAACTTATAATACTCAGGAATTTCTAGGAAAATTTTTGTTACAGGCAAGCGAAAGTTGCCTTCACAGAAAAAATCCCAAAAAAGGGTGATGTATCCAGCCGGAGCATCTGCTGCCGTCTGACCCTCCTCAGGGTACAAGGCACCCCAGTTCTCCGGGAATCTAAGGTTTCGAATCAAACCATCGAAAGTTGCTCTGGGCCACTTTAACGGTGGAAGTTCAGCAGACATTTCTTCGGATAAGTCTTCTTGGTGTTCTTCGGTTGACATAAGAGGAAGAAATGACAAATTTTTTCTTAACGGATAATGAAGAAAGGAAGGGGAAAGGTTTTCAACAAAGCAATGATCGCCAGAAGGGGCAACTCAAACAAACTTATATACTCACCGCAATAAATAGCATCGGTAACTGCCACAGCACCTTTTCCGGATATCACAGTTACCCAAGCGACAGGAGCAAGTGAAAATAAACACAAACGCGAGTTCACGCGCGCGTGCAGAGCACGGACAGTAAGGACAACTGACAGTGACGCAGGGCCCCGTAATGTATGTCAAGGCTCTGCCTAAATTCATTGGAGTTTTGTCTCATGACGTAGGGATAAAGTGGAATTGGGTTACTATATTTAAGTGTGAGTGCACTATATATTCTATTAAATAAATCCAGGAGTTGTACCAAGATATATCAACCCTCCAAAATATTTCTGACACCCCTAATATATTTAGAATACCTCTATATGTTTTTAAATACACCCCGTACGTGAAAGCCGAGCCCGAAATACCATATATTATTAAAAATAATTAAAAACAATAAATACTAAGTTGAGGCGGGCCGCGTAGGACTCCACCTCAACCTTACGCGGGCGGTATCAAGGCTGAAACTTGATTTCAGTAAACTTTAAGTTAAGACGGGCCGCATAAGAATTCCAGTTAGCTTACGCGGGCCGTGTGAGATCATTATACGCGGAGGCACCAGAAGCCAACACGTGTCGACATCGTGGCGAACCTACTAGCTGACCTAGCTAAGCTACTGAGTTGACTGGAGTCAACGCGGGCCGCGAAGGCCTTATGCTTCTCTTACGCGGGCCGCGTGAAAGTCTAGTTCAGCCACTATAAATAGAACGCATCGGATTTCATTTGGAATTCGCTCACAACGATTTCTTTCTCTCAAATTCTGATAGTAGGCTTATAATACGCGGGTATTATACCCCTAATTAGCGAGGTTCTGCTCCGTTGTTAGTATTATAACCCCGGTTTCATAATAGTTACGCTGCCCGATTGATTTAGGGTTCCGTAACAACTGTCGTGGTTCTGCCCGACGTAGTTGTTGGAATGCCGTCTCGGGAAGGGTATCATTAATATTTTCAAAGGGTTATGATATTAACCAATGTACATTTGTATAGATTATATCCAGGAAACCCTTACGCGAAGTCTAACATAGCAATGTGAGTTTATCCTCTTTTTGTTAACCTTTTTGGAATGTTTTACAAAACCTTAATTATTTTACAATGTGATTAAGCGGTGTTTGAGTCTTTGTAGTTCTTCAATTACTGCCGGTATGTTGGGGTTTTGTATACAAAATTTGTACTACTTGCGAGTAGTAAGTCGGGATGACAATACGTTACCATTGGACAATGAGTTAGCCAATGGGTAATATGACCCACAAGTCAGGATTGGTAGTACCAAATGGAGTAATTGTGTAGACATAAACAATGCGATCGCTCTCAATACTGTTCACTGTGACTTTTATTTAAACTTGATTAAACTGGGATTCACTCACCAGTATTTCCTGCTGATAAAATGTTTTAAACACGTGTTTCAGGTAACTTAGTGTGAAGCCAATAAAAGCCAGCTGGAGAGCACTGAAGGCTTGGAAAAGTGGCAATAAAGTTACATAAAATAAAATAGGTGTTTTTATTAAATAAAATAGGATTGATTCCTATGAAAATGTGTGTACTGCAAACTTGGGTTTTTCCCATGTATTTGTATTTATAAAATATGGTGGTTTACTCTGATAAAATATTTTTCCTAACTACGGTCCTGATGAAATTTTTCCGCTGCCAAATTAATAAACACCGATACCACCGAAACTGGCTCATGGTCGCCCGTTTCCGGGAACTAGGGATCGGGGGTTGTGACAGAAGGTGGTATCTGAGCCTAGCCACTGGTTCAAGCCAAAGAAGTGTTCTGCTGACACTTAAATTTTAATTCTGTGTTAGGAAATAACTTATGTGATTATGTGTTTTATATTATTTGACTATTTGTTAGTCTACAGTATGGGTAAGCAAAGAATTTCAGATATCTATCGTCAATTAGATAGTTCACCAAAAGATAAGGGAACCTCATTTCAACCAAATCACTCAGGATACTCGGCAGATATTGAGGAAGGAATATTTATTCGTAAGGCACAGTCTAAGAAACCATTTACCACTAAGAAAAGAAATTGGATTATTAGCAAAAGTCGAGAGAAAATAAAGAAGTCACAACCGAAGGAAGCGATAATCAATCAGGAAATAAATACACAAACTCAGGAAACAGAAAATAACTTACTAGGGGAAGATGAATTAGATGGACAATGGGTAAATCTCCATATGTTAGCCACTACAGCAGTAAATGCTAACTTATATTAAATAGTTGAATGGCCAAACCAGTACCCATGCCGCCTATGAGCTAGAAACTTTAAAAGGAACTTTGCCTATTAAATAACAACTTAGTAGAGACAGGAAATAGAATAAACTTTACATAGAGGCATGTTGAGCATAATACTCCTATAACATAAATAGACTAAAATAAGTTACGGATGCATAATCCCTAGTTTATTTTGAATTCCAGTTGTAGTTTGTAATAAATATATATATATATGAGTCGCAATGTTTGCCGTTTTTAATCAATCTATTTTATGATTGTACCCAAATGTTTGTACTAGAAATTGTTTGTTAATACCACCTACTCAAATAATATCATAATATACATCAAACTAAGTTGAGTATTAACAAAGCAGTCATATTTATGACTCTCTTTTTGGAACCAATCATTTACTTTGGTTTAAAATACATATTGAAATATATGGTATAAAGCTTTAAAACTTTGTGGTTTTAATAATATTGTTTCAAAATAATTTATATTTAAATAAATAAAACCAAAGCTATTAAATTAACCAAAAGGATTTTAAGAATTAATAAAATTTAAAATTTGCTTTTGTGGATCTAGCCAAAGCAAGTTTTGAAACCCAGGTGTACCAATTTACCACTATATTTTATCCTTCTGGTTTATAACTAGTTGACCATAAGACTTCATACTTTCATAGTTGTATGAAATAACTTATGTTGGGATTACTTGTAAAGGTTTCTATTAAAATACTTAGTAATAAAATAAATGATTAAATGAATATGATGGATATTCATGATTAATTTTAAAATTCTTTGAGATTTGGGTTGATTGGACTATGTAAAAAGGCCTAACTAAATGTTGAAAACATTTCTACAAATCTTTAAGGTATGTCCAAGATAGGTCTTATGCCCGAAAATAATTAATATAAGATTAACCAGCCATATTAGTTATATGATTGTGTATTCTAAATTATAAAGAAAAATATTCGAGTCAACTGACTGATGTATAATAGTTAAATAATACAATATTAGTAAATAAGTGGAGTTGATAAAATGAATGTTAAACTTACCCTAAGTAGTTGTGAAGTTTTTGATTTTGGTTTATCTATTAGCACATGGTTTGTTGGTTTGCCTAAAACCATAAATTAATTATTTTTATTAAGATGTTCTTTTTCAAAATAAGTTATTAGTTTAAACTTAAATTTATTTTGTAGTACATCTTTGGAGTATCTTTAACGAAATACTTGAAGGAAATATTCATTTTTCAAACAAGTGTTAAAGTTTGACCAAAAATAGAAATCCACTAGTACCTATGGATACCTATCCTACAAGGTTTTCGGTTAGAAAATAATTCGATATCTAAAATCTAATATAAATTTTTTTCAAATATTCAACTAGTACAGTAAGTCAAATACATTTTTGACTTATATATTACATTTATGAGTAAAATGCACGGATAGTCCCTGTGGTTTGGTGAAATTTCACCTTTAGTCCCCAACTTTTCAGAATTACACTCTTAGTCCCTGTGGTTTGACAAGTTGTTACTCGGATAGTCCCTAAAACAGATGAAGGTTACTCGGGTAGTCCCTGTGGTTTGACAAGTTGAACTCGGATAGTCCTTGTCATTTCACACCCACTTAACCAGAAAAACTAACCTCCAACCGCTTTGGGGACTATCCGAGTAACAACTTGTCAAACCACAGGGACTAATAGTGTAATTTTGAAAAGTTGGGGACTAAAGGTGAAATTTCACCAAACCACAGGGACTATCCGTGCATTTTACTCTACATTTATAATCTTATAACTCATAATATTTGAGTTCATCCGTACCTTTTATATTATTAGTATAATGATAAAACATTTTACAATGATATATGAATAGTACATTTTACTATAAGATAGTCCAGTAAGTAAAAGATATATTTTATATCTAAAATTTTAATAAAATATCATGGTGTAATAGATTCTAATAAGTGTAATATAGTATATAGAATAGTATATGCACTTTTGTTATAAGTCCGTCGCGGGTTTATTAAAATGTAACAAGGTTATTAGATCTTTTTACTAGAATATGTATACAAATCATATCTTCTCATAAGTATAAGTATATTATACTATACGAAAATAATATACTGTATATTTTTTATCCTTGCACGTTAAAATGTTCCTACTAGAATTTAAAATGAATGCCGCACATAAAAATAATTGAATCAAATGTGTGTTTAGTATGTTTGTCCTTTATAAAACTTTATTTAAAAATCAGATTACAATTTTAATATTGTAATATCTTTAAATTATTATTGTATGGGATATACATACATATTTCAATACATGTATATTACTCAAATATATTTTGAATCAATTTTAAAAACGTCAAACTTTGTATTACTTACTATGTTATGTGTTTTAAGTTTATCCTATATATTAATGTTTAATCTTATATATATATCTACTATATCGTTATGAATTACAGAAAGTAATTTATGTATAGTATATATATATATATATCTCTTGGTAACCCATAAATACAATGTCATGAGTCACATATGCACATATTTTTTCTAAAAATACCTCTCAATCTTAAAATTGATTCTTATAAAGGAAAATGTAGGAATGTGATAATTGGAATAGATATATAGATGGTTACTTGAGGAGAAATTATTAAGGTAATATAAATAATGAGTCTGGTATAGTTTAACCCATTAGTTAAAAATTTGTTCTTATGAGTTCAGAAAATTTATATTTTGAGTAATTTATTTCCTAAACTTTTAATTCCAAAATATTATATTGGATAGAAATTTATTTTCTACCTTTATAAAAAGGATAAAATAAAGTCATGGAAATAAGTGTGATGATTGGTACCATCGAATGTATAGTTATTTTATATATGTGTATATATTCCGTAAGTTTAATATTAACTAGAGATTTGAAATTTTATACACATATGCCTATACCCAATAGAATTTCTTGATGGTATACCCAATATAATATCTTCTGTGAGATAAACATAAGAGAAAATATCATTGGTAATTCATATGAAAATATGAAGTTATTATAAGAATAAACCATGAAATCTACTATGTTTTTTAAATGCTATTTGTCTCAATGAAATATTCCTTGTAATGGGATCTAAGATTTTATATGCATAAATAAAGTTAGCTGTAAGCATACTCTTCACATTTAACAAAACCATAGAGTCAATGGAGACAACGATATTTTTGTCAAAACTCCATTTTCTAAGCAAAAGAAAACCACAACCATAATAATATCTATGCTTAAATGAAAGAGTTGGAATATTGATATTCCCATTGGGTTTTCTTAGTAAGGTTTTTAATGAGGCAACATATATGATCCAGAAGTATAGGGGGGGGGGGGACAATACGCGCTGCACTTTTTTTCCCTTAGCTGAGGTTTGGTCCCACTGGGTTTTCCTAGCAAGGTTAAGAATAGTATATTATCATGTGGATAGTCAACAAGGGGGTGTTATGAATGCATCATTATTAGTGACTATCCACATTTCTAACTCCCATGTCACATTTATGTTTGTATTAATGTTATAGCCTATATATAGTGGCTCATGTATTTTGTATGACATACATCATAAGAATAAGTTTCTTACATTCTCCATTTTCTCTTTGTCTCCATAATCTCTATATACTTTATATATTGTTGCTATTAGGCGTTGTTTCACAACATTTGTAACATAAAGCTCGGATTTATTGTTTTTAATCGATGCTAAATTTGAGTTGTGTATCACTCTATGAACATAGATAATTGATACGTTTTCTTAACATTCTTGAAACTAATTGTGCTGATTTTCATACTAGTTTTTTAGATGATACTCGAACTCTATATTTCAATTGAAATATGTGATGTGAATATTAAAATTTTGGTTGCTGATTGTGGACTTTGAGATATAGAAAATGTAGCTAGATCCTGGAAACTTATGTCGCTAGATCCTGGACTTAGCATATGGGGAACCTCACGATTCTATCTAACATAGATCATTTTGTTACAATAACTTTTCTTGTTTATTCTTATTACAACTATCGTTCATTTATCGGTTATATACACATATAAGTTATATTTAGGGGCTAATTTTTTACTCGCATAGGGCCTAAGAATTCTTAAGGGTTCTCGGGGACGACCCTGTAATACATAGTCAACTATTGTTACGTAATCACGTAATGGGTATTCAAAATCACGTAGTCGCTTACTAGGTATTCAAAATCACTTAATCACGTAATGGGTATTCAAAATCCTGTAATTTTTTTAAGAAAACTAATGGAATTGATCATTACTATTCCATGGCTTGTTTGGTTAACATGTGAGAATGAAATAAATCATTACTTTTTGTTGTTTGGTATGCAAGAAAAGACGAAATAATAAAATCGGATGGCGATGGTCAGTGATGGGCGCTGATGGTGGGTGGTAATAGGTGGCAGTTGTAGCGTTGACGATGGGTGGCGGTGGTGGTGGGTGGTGATGACGACGGGTGGTGACAGCGGCGGTCGTAGGTGACGGCAGAGATGGGTGGCGATGGTGGTGATGGTGGTCGGAGGTGGTGGCGATGGCAATAGTGAGTGGTGGCGGTTGACAGTGGTGGCGGAGGTGGGTGGCGACGGCGGCAGTGATGGTTGACAACGGTGGCGGAGGTGGATGGCGGCGGTGATCGAAGGTGGCAGCATCGATGGTGGGTGGCGATGGCAGTGGCGGAGGTTATCGAAGATGGCAGCGGCGACGGTGGGTGACGGTGGTGATCGGAGGTGGGAACAGTGATGGTAGGTGGCGGTTGTAACAACCCGCTCATTCATGCGTTGTTACTACTCGTTACGCCTAGCACCGGAGATTCAGATCATAATGTAACTATAACGCTTACATCGCTACTTCGCAGTATACTCGCATATTAATCATACTTTATCGCTATAACACATCGTGCCGCATAAACTAACGTTCATGATGACGTGGAGTGAGGACCTATTCTACCCCCCTCGATGGTCGTGATGCGTCGCAATGTAACGCATATTCGAAACGAAACCCGATTATTGCATCGCAAACTTGGAAATGTAGATATTTATATACGACCCTTTTGTGACTAATTATAATATATATATATATATATATATATGTGTGTGTGTGTGTGTGTGGAAATGGGTGAACAAACCATCGCAACGCTCAAAGCACAAAACAAAACATCGAAACGCAACTCGCCGGAGACCACCGATTGAACGACCATTTGATCAAATGGTCATCCGATCGGATGACCATCCGATCGGATTGCGATCCGATCGGATTGCCAACTGATCCATTGCACTCCATCACCTTCTCTCCTCTTCACCTATAAATAGCACTTATCACATCACTGTTTAAGTGATGTGACAGCTCTCACTGAACCAGCACGCTTTTGGGCTATTTTCTCTCGATTCCTCGCGATTCTTGTAAGTTTTCAACCCAAATCTTGTATTTCTATGATCTACACACACTTCTTTATCATTTTCACCTTTGAATCTCAACTTTTAACCGTGAAATCAGCGGATTTGAGGTGTTCTAGAGTGATGTCAGCATGGAGTTCTTATGAACTTCAAGTTTTGACCTCATTCCACCAAGGATAACTCAGATCTGAAGGATTTCCACAAGACTAAACATGGTTTTCGCATAGATCTAAAACGTTTTCAAAGTTACGAGGATTGAAAGATACTTTTCCAACTTTCTTTCAACCCTTTTACACTCAATGCACTCCAAACCAATAGAATCGGAGCTCGTACAGGCCTTCTACTCATTCTCTAGTGAAGTGTCAGTTTGAGAACTGATTTCTATCGATGAGATGACCGGTAACGGGTTAAACATGAACAACCGTCACGAACCAGTCAACAGGTCGGATTTGGGTGATTCTTGTTCGATCGAACGACTTGGGACTTGACAAGGTTCCGTTGTTTAGTACGTTGATGTGCACAAAATGCAACATATAAATTACATCAATTATGGCATAAAACCAACCCTTTTTTAGTACTAATGTTGGAAAAAGTGTGTTTTTGTCTTCCTTTTGTATTTTCAGGATTAAATGAGCTCAAATTAACAAAAGAAGCAAAAAGGCAGCTAAATCTAACATAAATACAAGAAAAGGAACAAACGTGGCATGCCTGACCTCCTCGACAGCATTTTCCCAAGCAAAACAAGAGAACAGAAGGCTGAACACGCCTCGTGCTCAGTGAACACGGGGGCGTGCTCAAGTGTCAGAATAAAAGACAAAGCTGTAGAAGCTTCTATCACCCACCACGGGGCCGTGCTCAGCGGACACGGGGCCGTGGTCAACTACAAGATTCGCAGAATCCAGGAAAATCTTGATAGTACAGATATGCTTCTGTAGACGGGGGCGTGCCCAGCGGACATGGGGCCGTGGTTAACTAATGCAAACAAGAGCAATTAATGAAGACAGGGAAGGATGTTGGACACGGGGCCGTGCCCGAGCTACTGTTCAGCCTATAAACAAGGGTGCTTGGCTCATTTGCAAACCATCCCTTGGCACACCACCTCTCTCATATTTCATCCACCACCCACCACCATCATAACACCATCATCCACCACCATCATCCATTATCCATCATAGAGTGTGTGAGTCGTCTCGGGATCCAAGATTGATCGTAAGAGTTCTTGACAATCAAAGGCCATGTTTGCCTAAGTCTCTTACATCACTTGGTGAAGACAAGTGTCTAGTGTAATACTTTTTATTTTTAATCTTTTCGCACTTTTTACTTGGTTATGTATTAATGACTTTAATAACTAGTTTCTTATGTTGAAGGTGATTCTTCCTTATCGTTTGTCCGTGGTGTCTTGGCATTATTTTACTGTCTATATAAAATAAAAGATTTTCACCATTCATATCTCCACGGTCTATAAGGAGGTATGTTGGCTACCTGGTCGGGGGTTAAGGGAACGGTTTGGAAAGAGTCTTGCCTTGTTCAGTGTATAGATCCTGCAAGGACCTGGGTCAAAATTAGTAGGACCTCCTTCAATACTTACCGGTATTGGATGGCGGGGGTCCAAACTCTTTGACCCCCTCATATGTAAGCTACTATTAATACTTTAACCCGGCAATTTAGGACTGTATCCCTGCTGACTCAGACTACTTAGCCGAGGGTAACGTCACCTTCAAAAGAGGGGCCTACCATAATATGCATTAATAACTTAATTAATTATCTTTCAATAATCCGACCCTTTAGGATTGTATCCTTGCTGACTCAAACTACTGGGTTGAGGGTAACGTCACCTTCAAAAGAGGGGCTTACTACAATAACTAAGATAATCTCTTAAAAAGGGCAAAAGTGCGGAAATAATCAAAGGTTACACTATACACGAGTCGGAGCCAAGTGATTCATCTTGTCTATCTGTTTTTACTTTTATTTTATTTTTCAGCATTTTAGTTAGTTTTTATTTTTCTAGTTTAAAACCTTTTCAAAACTTTTAATTTGATTAGACGTTGAGGATAAATCGGTACTAAAATCTCTTGTGTCCTTGGATGACCTTGGTATCTTGCCAATACTATACTACGCTCACGATGGGTGCACTTGCCCATATGTGTGTTTGGTGTCAGTAAAATATCGTGTTTTATAAATTTAAAACTTGACCAACGTGTAAAAATGGGTTAAAATATACTTAAACTTGTATACACACTCGCACACATCAACGTTATCACACCGTCTCGAGCAAACCGCATGTAACGCCTCGCTTTTTTTTATAACTTTCCGTATTTAGAAAGCTCGCCTCGTATTTCACTTCTAGAAACTCGTATTCATTTATATCCGTATTTCGTTGCGATACATTATAATCTTACGCTTTAATTATTAAAAACTTGATTAATTATTTAAATTACACATCTATTATATGCCCATGTTCTACTTCTACTTTATCCGCACATTGGTGCTTATCCCTCGTACACGAAAACGCATACTTGTTTTACGAACCAAATATCAAATGCACGTGTTTTTATACACTTTAAAACATACAAACACTTACTTGCATATTCACAATACTTAGTCATAATTTCATATGTGTTATGTATCAAAATATTTATTTAGAATAAAAAAAAAAGATAAAAAAAAGATACCTTCAATTACACCATACATTAAACTTTAGGGGCCATTTTGTAACTTCATTTTATAAATTATCTTGCAAACCTTTTCCTCACAATAACCACCAGAGAACTATCATCTTCTCTCCTTAAAACCCAAGCCCCCCAACCCCCCTGTCTTCTCTCTGATCTCCGGCGATCGGAGCCGATTTCGGCGACTTCCGGCGTCGGTCGTTATTCCGGCCACACCCATCGCACCTCCTGCTCCTCCCTCTTTCACAACTCACACCCGTAAACCCCCACCCTCTTGCATCCCCGGTAACAAGAGAAGCTCCGGCCGGTACACACACTCTAACTCTCTGTCTCCCCCTCTCTCGTCTGATGAACCTAATAATGACGACGGTGGAGATTCGTTGGTGGAACAGGAGTCGCAGTAGCGAAGGCACCGGCAACGGCAACCGCACCGGCAATGATGGCGGGGTCGGAGGTGACTGGTTCGGGACTATTCAGGGTTAGACTCAGGTTGTGCTCCCTTTGGGTCAAGTTCGAGACTTCAGGTTTGGGATCTGGGTACTATACAGTGGTTTCAGTCGGTTTTGTTTTGGGTTCGGGTTACCAAACTCCGGCGACGACGTCGCTGGTAACGTTGGTAGTGACTGACGACTCAGGGATGGTTTTGGTCTCGGGTGACTAAGGGCTCGGTTCAGACTAATGTTCGGCTTGGGCTCGGGTCAACTGCGGTCAACAGTCAACACGCGTCACTCGTTTCAGTTCCGGTACGGTTCAGGTCTCGGTTCAGACTTTGGGTTTGGTTGTGTTCAGGTTTTCCGTTCACTCGGGTTAGTGGTTCGGGTTCGGGTTGCGGTGTTCGGGGCAATTCGGTCAAACCGAGTCAACTCGATCACAACGCTCAACTCGGTCACAGCGGTCAACACGGTCGACGCAAGACTCGGTAAACTTTAACGACAAGAATATTAATTATAGTTTTTTTCATTTTTATCTATTGTTTTACTCGCAGAACCGAACACTATAACTTGTATATAATTATACGTAGAATTATATATTCACATACTGTGTTGTTTATTGTTGCGTTTTTGAAAGTATATCAACACTATGGTTGTCGGGGTCATCCAAAAAACTGAGAAAATTATGCCCGTTTTTCGTAAACAAAACATATCGGATTCAATCAATTTTTATAAAAATAAACATAAATGTATATTTATTTCAACTATACTTCTATAACCTTTGTTTACCCATATGAGGTGACTTCGGTGCTTCTTCATCCAACCATCAACTATTCACGGGAATACCAACGAAAGCTTTGCAAAGTGTGAGCATACTCGACCCTTTTTACGCCTTAACGTATTTTTGGGTGCAACATGTATCAACTACAAAACTCGCTTTACACAATCGAATATAATCCAACACTCAATCTATCAAACACATTATTTATTATGCTTAGGTTGTTACGCTTGTTAGATTCAAATTGTATACCATGCTAATTGTTATGCTTAGCTTGTTTACGCGTGCTACTTTCTACTTGTATATCCATGCCATTTGTTATACTTAGATTGTTCAAATATGCTAGATTCAACACAATTATAAATTGCCACGTTGGATTGTGATAAACTTTTATACCTTAAATATATTTATTCAAACTTGTATGCTCGCCAATACCTTTGTATTGAACTACGTTTTTTATACATGTTGCAGGATTATGAGCATGCAAGGAATATAGTAGGACTGCCTAGAAACGCACCCAAATTTAACACTTGTTGCATTGTAATTCATTTGTTTCAAATTGTTGTATTCTCCCTTAAACGGTGTAATTTGATTCTTTTAGTAAACAAATGAAATTTCCATTAAATACATGTCACAATTTTAGCGTTATGTGTAATGAGCAATCTATTTCGTCTCACTCCGATGTTTCCGCCATCGGTTGGGGTGTGACAGATTGGTATCAGAGCCATAACTATAGAGAATTAGGTAGAATTGCCATGTTCGACCTAGTCTATAGTCTAAGTACCAAAACTTGACCATTCCTTATTCTTGCTTAATATGTAATTCTTCCTATTTGCTTCTACCTCTTCTTTTGTCTAAATAAACAATGTGTCTTTTCTAAAACATTTCACATAATACATACTTGAAGATACTCATATCCCACAATCGAAACGACTCACCAGAATAGGGGTGATTCCCGCCTTTGGTGACGACATTCAATCCACCTTACATGTTATTTTGCACGAAATTACACCATCAAGTCAGGAGTGATATCCGTATCTTGATGGGAATTTCCATTTCAAACTCTAGTGGTTCCTTATTGACGAGTCGAGATTTTATCTTTTTTCATTCAATAAACCACATTTTTGGGACGAAATTGTCAAGCTAGGATTGATATCCACACCTTGGTGACTGGTCCCGCCCTACGATTTTCAATCTCGCCAAAGTTTCGTATTTTCAATCAAATTAGGGACATGTACTAACTGGAAGGGTAAAATACCGTTAATCGCCTGGCGACAAGAGTATTATACCTATTAGGCCAAAGCATGTCTCCCTAATTCGGAAGGACTTGCGATTCACTTTGGAATAGTCGAAGTTTCTAAACCCGAAGCACTCCAATACTTATCAAGCCTCTCTTTTATATTAATACGATTTAATACTTGTTACCTAATCATCGTTTTTACACAATAAATTAATACACGCATACTGATACGTTATACTTGATTCGGGATTACTGGACATTCTTTATGTGATGAACTGGTCATTTGCTTCGTAAGAAGCCACACCTTAACGTATATAGTGCTTGTGAAGCACTATAGGAGTAGCGCACCGCCACATGGATTTGTGGTTACGTTCAGTTAAACTTTTACGGTCTTTATAGCAACGAAATGATGACATGTGCTATAGAGATGATACTAGCGGACACGTTGGTTCAATTTGTTCGAGCCTCACCTTAACATATATAGTGCTTGTGAAGCACTATAGGAGTAGCGCACCGCCTCATGGACTTGGGGTCATGTTAAGTTAAACTTTTACGGATCATTTCATAGCAACGAAATGATGACATGTGCTATGATTAGATGACGCTTGCGTTAAACGTTGGGTTGGCATTTTGTCATTACTTCGAATGAAGCCTCACCTTAACATATATAGCGCTTGTGTAGCGCTATAGGAGTAACGCCCGCCGCATGGACTTGCGGTCATGTTAAGACATTCATACATACTTGCGGACACGATGGTTTGACCAGTGAGATCACATGACAGTAATGCGTTAATCTAGTTAACTAAATATCTCGTGTGGACTATTCAAGACTTTAATCATACTCATACTTATAACCTTTCTCATATTTAAATACAATCATGCATGCATACTTAAAATTCTATACGCTATCATTATCACCCGTAATACGTTAATAAACCCTGACCCGTACACTACTAGTACAAACTATGCGGATCATGCACAAACCAAAATAATCACGGATGCATACATGATTATATTGGTAGGCGCATGAAAACCATAGTAGGTACTACTTTGTATCATAACACGGAACGTAACATGACATCGGATAGCGAAACAGACGTAACATGATACGAACATGGGGGATACGCCACTAGTACTTCCTATATATAAGTGTTCCTATCATATTACCAAACTTTCATGAAAACGTGCCATGAGAAATTCGATGTTTCCCCTATTACATGGAATACAAACTTGGACAACTCACAATCTATTTTTCGGTTATACCCAAACATACTTCAAAAATGCCATCTTTTCCCAAAAAGTCTTCCTCTTAAATAAATTTCGGGATGAAATTTCCTAAAGTAGGGGAGACTGTAACGCCTCGCTTTCTTATAACTTTCTGTATTTAGAAAGCTTTCCTCGTATTTCACTTCTGGAAACTCGTATTCATTTATAACCGTATTCCGTTGCGAAACATTATAATCTGACGCTTTAATTATTAAAAACTTGATTAATTATTTAAATTACACATCTATTATATGCCCATGTTCTATTTCTACCTTATTCGCACATTGGAGCTTATCCCTCGTACATGAAAACGCATACTTGTTTTACGAACCAAATATCAAATGCACATGTTTTTATACACTTTAAAACATACAAACACTTACTTGCATATTCACAATACTTAGTCATAATTTCATATGTGTTATGTATCAAAATATTTATTTAGAATAAAAAAAGAAGATAAAAAAAAGATACCTTCAATTACACCTTACATTAAACTTTAGGGGCCATTTTGTAACTTCATTTTATAAATTCTCTTGCAAACCTTTTCCTCACAATAACCACCAGAGAACTATCATCTTCTCTCCTTAAAACCCTAGCCCCCAAACCCCCTGTCTTCTCTCTGATCTCCGGCGATCGGAGCCGATTTCGGCGACCTCCGGCGTCGGTCGTTATTCTGGCCACACCCATCGCACCTCCTGCTCCTCCCTCTTTCACAACTCACACCCGTAAACCCCCACCCTCTTGCATCCCCGGTAACCAGAGAAGCTTCGGCCGATACACACACACTAACTCTCTGTCTCCCCCTCTCTCGTCTGATGAACCTAATAATGACGACGGTGGAGATTCGTTAGTGGAACAGGAGTCGCAGTAGTGACGGCACCGGCAACGGCAACCGCACCGGCAACGACGGCGGGGTCGGAGGTGACTGGTTCGGGACTGTTCAGGGTTAGACTCAGGTTGTGCTCCCTTTGGGTCAAGTTCGAGACTTCAGGTTTGGGATCTGGGTACTATACAGTGGTTTCAGTCGGTTTTGTTTTGGGTTCGGGTTACCAAACTCCGGCGACGACGTCGCTGGTAACGTTGGTGGTGACCGACGACTCAGGGATGGTTTTGGTCTCGGGTGACTCAGGGCTTGGTTCAGACTAATGTTCGGCTTGGGCTCGGGTCAACTGCGGTCAACAGTCAACACGGGTCACTCATTTCAGTTCCGGTATAGTTCAGGTCTCGGTTCAGACTTTGGGTTTGGATGTGTTCTGGTTTTCCATTCACTCGGGTTAGTGGTTTGGGTTCGGGTTGCGGTGTTCGGGGCAATTCGGTCAAACCGAGTCAACTCGGTCACAACGGTCAACTCGGTCACAGCAGTCAACACGGTCGACGCAAGACTCGGTAAACTTTAACGACAAGAATATTAATTATAGTGTTTTCATTTTTATCTATTGTTTTACTCGCAGAAACGAACACTATAACTTGTATATAATTATACGTAGAATTATATATTCACATACTGTGTTGTTTATTGTTGCCTTTTTGAAAGTATATCGACACTATGGTTGTTGGGGTCATCCAAAAACAGAGGAAACTCTGCCCGTTTTTCGTAAAAATCCGCAAAATGAAACATGTTAAATTATGAAAACAAAACATATCGGATTCAATCAATTTTTATAAAAATAAACATAAATGTATATTTATTTCAACTATACTTCTATAACCTTCGTTTACCCATACGAGGTGACTTCGGTGCTTCTTCATCCAACCATCAACTATTCACAGGAATACCAACGAAAGCTTTACAAAGTGTAAGCATACTCGACCCTTTTTACGCCTTAACGTATTTTTGGGTGCAACATGTATCAACTACAAAACTCGCTTTACACAATTGAATATAATCGAACACTCAATCTATCGAACACATTATTTGTTATGCTTAGGGTGTTACGCTTGTTAGATTCAACTTGTATACCATGCTAATTGTTATGCTTAGGTTGTTTACGCATGCTAGTTTCTACTTGTATATCCATGCCATTTGTTATGCTTAGATTGTTCATATATGCTAGATTCAACACAATTATAAATTGCCACGTTGGATTGTGATAAACTTTTATACCTTAAATAAATTTATTCAAACTTGTATGCTCGCCAATACCTTTGTATTGAACTATGTTTTTTTATACATGTTGCAGGATTATGAGCATGCAAGGAATATAGTAGGACTGCCTAGAAACGCACCCAAATTTAACACTTGTTGTATTGTAATTCAATTGTTTCAAATTGTTGTATTCTCCCTTAAACGATGTAATTTGATTCTTTTAGTAAACAAATGAAATTTCCATTAAATACATGTCACAATTTTAGCGTTATGTGTAATGAGCAATATATTTCGTCTCACTCTGATGTTTCTGCCATCGGTTGGGGTGTGACACCGCAAAACTTTCAAAATAATCAAGTCAAGACGATCGGATTCGTTGGGACGGATTGTCGTCCGATCGGATTACCATCCGATCGAACTGTTATCCGATCGGATTGCACTTGGTTCCACACTTAAACTTTTCTTCAAACTTGCAAAGCTCTGAACGTCGAACGGATAGCCATCCGATCGGATAGCCATCCGATCGAACGACCATCCGACCAGTGACATTTGGAACTTCGACACTTAATCATTTTCATAATTTTCAAGGACATCAGTTTCTAACGGATTGCTTTCCGAGTGACAATCCTGCTGTGAACTTGTTCTCACTAAGTGTTCTGCAAATCGGATCGCTATCCGATCGAACGACCGCCCGATCAACGACCTAAAGGGTAGTGATACTTCTTTGATTTTAAAATGCTACAACAAAAACTTCAAGCCATCACACACAAACACATCCTTCCCAAACGAATGTCAATCCAACCGAATGGCCATCCGAACGGATGACCATCCGAAGGGATTGACATCCGATCGAATGACCATCTGATCGGATTACCATTCGTCACATGGATTACTTCTCATCGTGTAACCCTCCGTTCATCGCTTATGCTACCATTCTGTGATCAGACTAATCTCATACGCGCTCCCTTCAATCCAAGATTATGTTTACTTGGTGAACACGAACTGTGAGTATACTCGAACCCTTTTTATCGCATTTTTGGGTGTAATATATGTTTCTATCAAATCAAACAAATCGAATGCTCAAACTATTTATCACTTGCGAATGACTGGATTACATATTAACACGTGATGCTAGTTACATATGTACTAGGACTTTTACTCGCAACGTCCCGCTTTAACTAGTATAGTACTATAGAACTCAACGGGGTCTAGTTAGGATGAATAGCAATCGCAATCGCAGCTCGAGTGACTTAGCCGGTAGTAACTGTCTTATGTTCACGTTGTGTATCTCGTTTATGTATGTGGTAATTCGCAGTACTTTTATCTACTACGCTTTTCCATTAAAACTTGTATGCTAGCCAATACTTTTGTATTGACGTTGTTTTAACGTATGTTGCAGGTTTAGTCGCAGTCTACATCAAATCAAGCTAGGAAGTCTAGAAACACACCTAAAATCTAGGTTGTCGGATTTGTATTGTTTGAGAGAACATGAAATTCGTGACAGCTTATGTGATTGTATTTGTTTATTAACATGAGATAATGAACGCATTAAATATTGTTGCAATTTAGTTATTATGGAATCTCTTGAGCAATCTGATTCGCCTAGTGCTGCGCCCCGATGATTCCGCCATCGGTTGGGGTGTGACAGATTGGTATCAGAGCCATAACTATAGGGAATTAGGTATGACATCAGACCTAGTCCGGGTCGAAGTCTTAGAATTGACCTAGTCTATAGTCTATGTACCTACTTCGACAGCGGGCCTGTGCTTCGTGCGGAACCAGTAGGGTTGTTGTGCTAGCCTGAGTGTTGTTACCCTCTTATTTGAATTCGCTAAAACTACATCTCTGTGCGAAAACCGCATACTACAGCTTCGTACGAGGAAGCCTTTCCAAAGGATTAATACTACTTAGCCATTCCTAAGGCTGATACAATACACACGTTTCCGAAAATACTCGCTTAACACAACCGAGTGGTCAAGTCGAGATTAGGTGTGAAAACCAAGAACTCACGATAAGATTGCTCACTCAGCGTATTATTCTAGCACGAGAACCTTTCGTTGAGCTAGGAGTGACATCCATATCTCAACGGAAATCTCCATTTCAAAATCTAGTGGAACTCTCGAAATTAATTGACGGGCACAACCACGGCTAGGAGCGAAGTTGTTGAGACAGGGGTGAAACCTGCATCTTAATAACCCGTTCCACTCCCTAAAATGGTTTTCAAAAGATCTCACTAAATACTCGACTATATCAATGACTCGGGTCGCGTGATGACTAGGAGGACGAATGCCATGAGCTGCATCCCAGTGGAAGCATAGTCTACTAGACGAAACGCGTACGCGAATTTGTTGAAGATAGCTGAGTTACTTTGGGTAGTCAACACCGAAAAAAAACAATCGAGGCACTCTGTCTATCTATTTTCTAGCCTTCGATCGCCGAATTTACATTTCATGGAATTTATTTAGGCATATTTAAACTTTACGCTTCATCGATTTCCCGATTTATCGATTTTCGCTCCCTACCTTATAAACGCACAACTCGCACAGCTATCGCAATCTAAAACAAAAGCCGAATGGTCGCAACAAAACTAAAAGCTAACGACTTGCTCGCTCCCTCGTCATCGCGTCCTCGCGCTAGCTGCCCAACTATATATATATACAAGTATACCCTACATATATATACTTACACAAAAAAATTGCTTATGTGAATACGTGAGAACTTAGGAATCTTGTGTCTCCTATGTGGCTCCTATGTGTATACGCATTACTATACTACCTGCATCAAGTTTTAAACCCGCTCAGTCGCATCGCAAAACTCACAATCATTATGATCGAATCTCACTCCAAATCTCTCTCTATCTAGATGTCTTCCAACGACTCTACCTCGAGACAAACATCTAGGAGAAGAGCCAAACGAAACGCCAAAAAGAGGATTGCCTCGCTTGTGGCCAAGGAGGTAGCCAAGGTCATTCCTCAAATTGTCGCTCAAGTGCACTCTCTCGGCAACTCTCGAACCCCGGAAGACTCTAAGACGGAAGCGCCGCAATCTGCCTTCCTCTACAAGCACTTTAAATCCTGTGACCCGATGATTTTCACGGGTGAAGGGGGTATACCTCAGTTGCTGCAGTGGTTTGATGCCACCGAGGTGACCCTTCGTTAGAGTGGGTGCCTCGAGCACTTTCGTACCACATGCGCTACCGGAGTTTTTCAATCGCAAGCACTCGACTGGTGGACAGCCGAAAGTAACAAACGTGGGATCTCCGTAGCTTACGCTCTCTCTTGGGATGAGATGAAAGAGCTCATGAAGAAAGAGTACTGCCCTCCCCACGAAGTCCAGAAGCTAGAAGACGAATTTTGCGAAATCAAGCAAGTCGAAGGTGACAATACTGGCTACACTGCAAGGTTCAAACAGCTTAGCATAATCTGCCTAAGTCAAGTCAACACTTCAGAAAAAACCATCGTGAAGTACATTCGCGGCTTGCCTGAATGTGTGGCCGACTTTGTCGAAGCTGCAAGACCTGCTACCATCGAAGAAACCTACCGCTTAGCCACAGAGATCAACGACAAACGAGTCATGGAAGAATTTTTCCCCAAGAATCCTGTCATACAGGCTCATCAAGCAATCGTCATCGACTCTTCTGGCGATTCTTCTAACGATTCCTCTTACAATTCTTCCAATGAATCCCCAGACGAATCCTCTGACGACACCGTACCGCCGCAAGACACTCAGCCCAGTCGCAAATGAAAGACCTCGAGCCCAAACTCCTCGACAACTGGACTGTCGCAACCAGAACCCCTCCAAGCAGTTCCGGTTCACTCGAAGCGCGCCTACAATGGAACCCAACCCCTGTGTCTCACATGTACGTATCACCACCCGCCAGAAGCTAACTGTCGCTATTGCGCAAATTGCAACTGGTATGGTCATCTTACCCAGCACTGCCGCACGGGGCCGCAGACTTGAGGAACTTCAGCAACAATCGCAGTCTCCGCAAAAGTCCTCTACAGCAACATCAATTATGCCTCTAATGTCGTTGTAATGATATGATTTCCGACATTAATTTCTTTTATGTGTTTGAACTTGTTCTATTACTCAACGTGATTCTATTTCTCTCTCTCTTTCTCTTGCACTCACGCACAATCTATATACTAGCACCATATACGATATAATGTGTTTTGCCCTCACTATGCATCCTTGATACGAGTTGCGATAAACGTGCAAGGGACAACTTAATCACGGGTGCACACGGGATTATTTTGCTCAGTGCATGAGGATTGTAGTAAGTTCCAATGATGCCATAACGTTCAAGGCATGGTCAATCGTGGTGGATACACCGCTGGTACTTCCTATATATAAGCGTCTTGACCATGTTGGACAAAGTGTGACACCTATTCACGGGGCAGAGGCGTGTGGTTAAAGCATGGTGAATAAGCCGCTGGTACTTCCTATATATAAGTGCTTCGCCATGCTAACCAAAGTCTTGTGAAGAAAGTGCCATGTGGAGTTGAACGTTATCTGACCTAGTATACTATTGAAGCTATTTTGACACACTAAACTACATCGCAAGGCGTAACAATCTCATCGCAGCTCAATCGTGTCACCGCTAGACTTTTCATAAGTCAACACGCTCGCAATCGCATGAATCTATCTCGCACTCACTATCGCTTTACGCTTAACGCTTAAACGCTTTATCACGCTATATCGCTTATCATGTATCGCTTATCGTGTATCGCTTGACGTGTATCGTACATCGCTCGTCGCCTTACGCTTCGATACTCTTAGCGCTTATCGTCTGACGCTCGTTGTTATCTGTGTTACATTAGCACACATGGCCTCGTTTCACGGGACGAAACTGGTCCGGCTGAAACATGGTGGATACGCCGCTGGTACTTCCTATATAAAAGTGTTTTAGCCATGTCAGCAGACTTTTGTGGAAAGATGCCATACGGGGCTTAAGGGTTTGTTAAATTTGTGGTGTAGTTTATCGCTCATCGTTATCCGCTTATCAGTTATCGCTCATCGCACTCGCTCGTGTCGCTAAACTGAGTTCGTAAACGACTTCATCGCTCAGTTTGCTCAGTTCTACTCTTAAAATTTGGCCCGACCATTTCTCGCTTGGACCAAGTTATCAGAATCTATCAGTACCATGTCGACACACATGACACTGCCTCACGATACGGAAGCCATACGGCTAAAACATGGTGGATACTCTGCTGGTACTTCCTATATATAAAAGTTTTAGCCATATTGTCGGACTTTCGTGGGAAGGTGCCATGCGGGGCCGACTTTGAAATTAAACTTTTGACATCATTAAAAACCTTGTGTAAACAAAGCCTTTTTCTTCTTTCTTACAAGGCTCTTTCTAAAACTTAATCAAAACTTTTATACAAAACGAGATTTTCTTGTAACGTTGGTGTGACAATCGACTCAAGTTAATGCCGCGTGACGAGAAAGTTTCATAAAACGAGTTTTAAGCACCCTAAAATCTTTTAGTAACCTAACAAAACTCTCCTCATAGCGCTGGTGTGAACATCGATACAGTTTAATGCCGCACCGTGGGAAGATTTTCATAAACAAGTTTTCTCCAAACCTTTCAAATTAATCAATTTTTCGGGAATTTAAAACACTTCTGGATCGCCTTTTGCCATCTTTTGCCATCCCCCAGTCCTCGCAAAGCCCTCGCTCATCGAATTTCAATTGATCGCTCGCTTATTTTTACATTTTTGTCGCTACTCTCACTCGCATCAACTCTCGCAACCCTTCTTGTGGATTAATTTCGGGACGAAATTTCCTAAAACATGGGAGACTGTAACAACCCACTCATTCAAGTGTTGTTACTACTCGTTACACTCGTTACGCCTAGCACCGGAGATTCAGATCATAATGTAACTATAACGCTTACATCGCTACTTCGTAGTATACTCGCATATTACGCATACTTTATCGCTATAACACATCATGCCGCATAAACTAACGCTCACGATGACGTGGAGTGAGGACATATTCTACCCTCCTCGATGGCCGTGATGCGTCGCAATGTAACGCATATTCGACACGAAACCCTATTATTGCATCGCAAACTTGGAAATGTGGATATTTATATACGACCCTTTTGTGTCTAATTATAATATATATATATAGAGTAGGGATCCTGCGGAAAGTGTGTTTTTCCTAGAAAGTGTAGGAAGCGATCTGGGCCATTAGATGAGTGTGTTTAATGGCTTAGATCAATTGGATGGCATTTTCATAATATCTGAGTTATATAATTAGAGACTTTTAATATAGTGAGGGTATTTTGGTAATTGGAAGTGTTTTAAATCAGTTAAGAAACTGCCATATCAATAACCAATCCCTAAAATCATGTGATTTCCCCTCTTTCTCTCTCTCTCTCTCTCTCTCTCTTCGTCTCTAAACCCACCTCCAAAAATATTGGTTGTTTGGAGCATGGATGCCAGAGATATACATCTTTTTTTTATCAATTCCGGCAACTACCGGTTGCGTCTGCTCCGTTCAAACAGGACCTTTCCGATTGGAAGGTGGTTTTCCGGTCATCGGTGAATATGGACGTCGATCGGATGATGGCCAGATTATGTTTTTCCGGTCGATCAGTTAAGGTTTCCGGCGAGCCCTTTTCGAATCCAGGTCAGTCTCTTTAAGGTTGATGATGACAGTGTGTTTTAAAATGACATCTGGATATGTTGATGATGACAGTGTGTTTTAAGGTTTATGTGTTTTACGATTTTAATGTTGATGATGACAGTGTGTTGAAGACGAAGACACTGGGTTGTGTTGAAGATGAAGACACTGACAGTGTGTCCAGCAATCTGCTTGCTGTTAAAACACAATGTCAAGAAATCTGCTTGCTGTTAAAACACAGCATCAAGAAATCTGCTTGCTGTTAAAACACAATGTCCAGCAATCTGCTTGCTGTTAAAACACAACGTCAAGGAAATCTGCTTGCTGTTAAAACACAATGTCAAGAAATCTGCTTGCTGTTAAAACACAATGTCAAGAATCCTCCAGCAATCTGTTTGCTGTTAAAACACAACGTCAAGAAATCTGTTTGCTTTTAAAAGACAATGTCCAGCAATCTGCTTGCTGTTAAAACACCGCGTCAAGAAATCTGCTTGCTGTTAAAACACAATGTCAAGAAATATGCTTGCTGTTAAAACACAATTTCAAGAATCCTCCAGCAAATTTGCTTGCTGTTAAAACACAGCGTCAAGAAATATGCTTGTTGTTAAAACATAACGTCAAGAATCCTCCAGCAATGTTGTAAAATCCTTTTTTTACGAATTCCTGTGAATATGCTGTATGGATTGTATGATTTAAATTGAAACTGTCAATTTGAATTAAATGGGATATTTAGTTTCCATAATTTTCTGGTTAGTTAGTTATCCTAATAAAATAATCCATAATTAAAATAATATTCAAATTACACAATTGCCCTTTTAGTTAAAATCCTTCAATGCCACATGTCGCGTTCTTATTGCTTCCTAGACTTTCTAGGAAAAACACACTTTCCACCCAACTCCTACTCTATATATATATATATATATATATATATATATATATGGAAATGGGTGAACAACCATCGCAACGCTCAACGCACAAAATGAAACATCGAAACGCTACTCGCCGGAGACCACCGATCGAACGACCATTCGATCGAATGGCCATCCGATCGGATTGCCATCCGATCGAATTCCCATCCGATCCATTGCACTCCATCACCTTCTCTCCTCTTCACCTATAAATAGCACTTGTCACATCACTGTTCAAGTGATGTGACATCTCTCACTCGACCAGCAAGCTTTTGGGCTATTTTCTCACGATTCCTCGCGATTCTTGAAAGTTTTCAACCAAAATCTTGTACTTCTATGATCTACACACACTTTTTCATCATTTTCACCTTTGAATCACAACTTTTAACGGTGAAATCAGCGGTTTTGAGGTGTTCTAGGGTGATGTCAGCATGGAGTTCTTATGAACTTCAAGTTTTGACCTCATTCCACCAAGAATAACTCAGATCTGAAGGATTTCCACAAGATTAAACATGGTTTTCGCATAGATTCAAAACGTTTTCAAAGTTACGTGGATTGAAAGATAATATTCCAACTTTCTTTCAACCCTTTTACACTCAATGCACTCCAAACCTGTAACACCCTTACTATTTTTAGGCGGGTTTCATATAGAATTACGAACATAATCATGTAATTATAATTACAAGTACATTGAAAAATACTAATTTATTAAAACTTTTACAATTTCCAAGTACACCACCTAATGTGACTAAATCCGTCGCTTAAAAATAACGATTAACAAAGTGCGGAAGCTTGTAACTTTTTCGTGTTCGGTTCTTCGTTGACCTTGATCGTCATCCGGTATTGTATGTTATACCTACAATTCATAAAACATGAATTGAATTAGTCATACGTAGTTTAGAACGTGTTTAAACGAGTTCGCGAGGCAAAATAATTGAAAAAAAACAAATTTTCAAAAACTGACTCCGTCATGCCACGCGAAAGAACCAACATGCTCCCTTGCGTGGCGCGAGGGAGACCATTTTCCAGCAGGTTCGTATCTGGGACCTGCATATTCCCAGCACATCCAGTTTTTACGGAAACGGCCATAACTTCTTCGTTATTGATCCATTTTACCCGATTCTTTTTCCTACACGTCCGTAATTTAATTCTCCATCTTATGGAGTTAAAATCCAACATCAAACATAATAAATTTTGAGACTTCTAGCCTTCGACTCATTACCTTTTTACCGAATTTTAACCCGTTTATGCATTTTATCAAACAAACATATTTGTTTGATCCTCATTTCACATGCACCTCTTCAATTTAATGTTATCTACCATGTTAGGTTCTAATCACAGGTTTCTTACACAATTTAAACCCGTTTTCGCTCGTATGCTTATTTTGACCCGTTACGGATATTTAGGTATATTTTAAACATGATTCGCTTTCATTTGTATCTAGCCCTATATTTCCACATTTCTTACCAAGTAATCTTCCACCACAACTATATTTGTGGTGGATTTAATGTGGAGATCTATATATTCCGAGTTTTATCCCTCGGACTATCATTTTATGGCAAAGACCCATATAAAGTCATTTGACCCAAAGATTCGCATATTTCACTTTTTATACTTATTCCAAGTATCTATTTGATCACAAAACTCATTTCTATACAACCCTTAAGGGTCGTTTGCCCGATATACCTATCAAGGGCATTTTTGTCAACTTCGCTCCATCCTTTACAACACGGACTTTATTGATCCTTTAACCAATCCACTCACTTAACTTCAATTCTAAACACACATACCTGACTTGGATCAATATATTGACCCGTTTCGATACCTTGCCTTAGTAGCCGCTAAGCAATAGCAATGTACATATCCATCTGATATTTATTCCTATAATCATATAGCTCAACAAACCATTAGTCGATATTCTCAAAGGGTGATAATTTCACCTTTTGACCCGTTTGGTCTAAAGGACATGAAACTCTATGAGTTGATATTTATTACCATCTTATCCATACGACTAACTCCGGTTTACACCGTATAGTCGTTTTACTTGTGAATCGTCAATTGATTTCCTTGACCCATTATAACCCACGCTATGACGTATCTTTCCCCAAACTAATGGTTATTGTCAACAAGTGACTAAAGTACCATTTTACCCTTATTGGTTATTATGATTTACCTTATATGGTAACCCTTAAAAGTACATGTTTCATTCGTCATAATATGATCGAATTACCGATTTAACTCATTTTTAGCTATCACTATGGTTTCTTAACATATTTGATTATCTTGTTCCGTACGACTACACGTCGGAACACCATATCTCAATTGGGTATTTGTCTTATTCATAATTAATACGACAAAGAATATTCCAACATATATGACTAGTGTAAGCTATACTTACCTTGCATCCAAATTACGCTTTTCCTTCATTCTTGATTCGTTTGACCCACTTCCTTCCCCAAGCTTTCACCTAGCTTGCCAAGCGTAAAACTATCATTGTAATTGTAAGATGGTTAGGTTAGTCATAATCATTTACGACTATTCCATCCTACGCTTCTTACGTCGAATCTACTATTTGACTTCAAGATTAGTTAACTTAGCTTATTAAAGTTAACTACTTTCAATCACATGATTTACAACATTAAGTCTAAATCAACATTATGATTAGAACTCTTCTTGTTTCATATTTCGTCTAATTTGCCTTATTATTCAAATGTGCTTTTCACTCAAAATTTCAACATCTTAGCTTTCATTGAGGCATTTTATCAAACACCTATTGGGCAGAATTTGTATACTTCATTTATCAAGTTCATGGTTATTGTTTTAACCAAGTTTTAACATCAAGTTCAAGCCTCTAGGTCTAGTGTTTATGAACAACATCTAGAACTTATATCGCAACAACAATTTTTCACATACTTATCATCACTTTTCTAGTATTCTTCATCATTCTACTAAACCCATTTAACACATAATTGGATGGTCATGAATTTCATAGTTTAAGCACTCATTCAACAAGATATTGACTAGGGTTTACTACTTGACATGTTTTCATTACTAATTTCATCTAAACATCACATAATCAAGTTCAGATTTCGATTTCTTATGTTCATCAAAATTCCAAGATGTAACGAAAAGATGAAATTTAACATACCTTGTGACCCCTTCACTTAGGTGATCACTAATACGAGCTTGGATTTCGATTTGGAATTGATTTGGCCTTTCAATTTGAGCAATTTGAGCAATTTGAGCAAGTTAGGGTTTGAATATGGGAGCTCCTGGCTTCTCTAGAAATTTCGACCAGAACACACACTCAAGGTGTGTGTTTTGGTGTTTTATGTTTTATTTTATTAAAACTTGTTTCAAGTTTATCACCTTTGGCCCTTATACTTTACCCAAGTTGCATATAGTATGTTTTAACCACTTTTCTTATTATTTTAAAACACTTAACTAACTAGGTTGATATTCCTAGTTACTTAGTGGGTCCCGGAAGTTATAACCCGTTTTATTCTAAGTCCCGTTAACTCGGGCTCTTATAAACTCAATCCCTTAAAACTTTGATTCGCTTGTATTTAATTATTAGGATTTATTATTTAAATCCAAATATTTACCGGGTTATTTTTACTGCTAACGGTACTTTACCCGTCTTTTAATATTAACGGAGCTTGATTACCAAACCCGTTTTCAGGGTGTTACAAGTCTACCCCCTTAAAGTGGTTTCGTCCTCGAAACCTTTTCTTACATAATTTATCGAGTTTAACTCCATGCATTTGCTCTCGATAATCAATTGAGCATTGCTCATATTTTAACCAATTGTTAGTATTACCCGAAAAGTATGGTAATATCTTTTTGGTTATTTATCACCTACGTATCTTATATGACATAATGCAACTTGAAATAGCGTAATCTTGTTATTTCCACTAGTTTAATTAACTTAGCAATATTCATCGCTCGGCTCTAATGTGATTATACTTCACATTACACTTCTCGACCGTGATCACGTCACGCCATGCCAAATTTCATATCAACTTTTTATTTTCGAAAATATTACTTTTCGAATATATCGCCTTGCACCAATCAGTGTCAAGACTTATATCTTTCATGCTTACTATTTAAATTCCTATCAGAATTTATATTTGTAAAAACGTTATTTCTTATCAAAACTGAAGTTTTGGTTTAGCATATTCTCTTTAACTTTTGTCAATTATCCATACCAGAATATTGACAGTCCAAAATTTATTCTTTTGCAGTCTTTGTTTTATGCGTGGATTCTCAACTGATTTCCTCGCTTTGTCTAATTAACCCGTAGGTTTTATCACTTAGCCTTATGGGCTATTTTATTAGACTTTCACCTCTTTAAGGCGTGGTCTTTATAATCTATTTCTTTCTAGTCATGACCCGTGGGTCATTTTAGTCTCGTAGACCTTTCCATTGTTTATGACCCCAAAGGTTAGGTTGTTCCCGTAGATCATTCCTTACTCATGTCATTCTTAAAATACATGTTTGGTGTCAAGGCATCCTGTTTTTGTTTAAAATCATTTATTTTCGCTTTGGTATTTTCTTTGACCTTGACCGTAGTCTAAGGCTACATTCGTTTCCTTTCGAACAAATTTTCCGACTTTATGACTTCTCACGTCATTTAAGCGTCGGTTTATCTTATGCTCACCATTATCCAGTTTACATACATTCGTATTTGATTATATCCCATTACCGAGCTCATTATTCTTTTGCTTTTAACGCTACCATTATCCCGCTTGCGTTTACTCATGCCGTCCGGCATGATATTATATTCGAACCGTTCAACTTTAAAATAGTTGAACATAATTTATTCAAAATTTCTATTTACATTATCTTGTCGTCTTCTAGTTATGACTCAAAACCCGAGTCTTTTAACTTTCCATCCGAGTTTCCGTTTCTCGGTCTACGCATGTGTTTAATTCTTACCCATCAACCGGATGTTTAACCGAAATCGTTATTATTGCAACCCTCCCGGTATGCATTAAGACCTCGCTTCATTTTTATATTCCGACTTTGCCTCAAGTTTGACGTTTTACAAAAATGGCCCGTTAAGAGGCATATTTGCATTTTCCGGGTTCGAGTGTAAGTACACCCCCTCCCAGTGCGTACTTTAATCATTTTACATTTTCTTTGTCCCTTCACTCGGGCTCATTATCCTTTTATAATACGCTTCCGTTACTCGGCTGTGAGTTTACAATATTATCAAATATTTTGCTTATCTGATTCATTTGGGTACTTTTTAATTTGTCCCACTCACCTCGTCCTTACTACATTGGATGTAAGCATGTCCATCATAAAAAGTTCATGGTACCACGTGTTCACTACTTACTTGGCCAGAGTAAGCAATCAACACCTGGTATACATGACCTTTTTATAATTTTCACATTACACCCCATGTAAGTAATGTCTCTATTTGTTTATCTTGGAAACAGTATCCCAGATAGGTTTTCTATTCAGGTTTTTCCAAGTTTCCAATCTACATATGCAACTTTCAATCTCTACTTATTTGTTGCATATTACTATTCATGCAATAATTTAAAACGTGCACCTGATAATGCTTGCTCTAACAGGCTCTCCTTGCCATTAACTTATTCGCGATCGTTGCGCGATTTAGGTCCTTGGTGAGCATGCTCTATTTGTCGTACTTTGGACCGTTCCTCTGTCAAATCCACGATTTGTTAGACTCTCGCTATCTTCGTATGCGAGTGTCCTTCAACTAAAACATTTACAATAGTTAGTAATTTCGACATTAATGGATGCCCGTATTATAATACAAGGCTTTTCTACTATATGCATCAACGCGTGTAATTTCGTTGACTATATCTACTCTATATCGATTTTATTAGTGTAACATGTATTACACGATAATCATATGTGTTGTTCTCAACACTTTAATCATACTAAACCATTGATATACATGTGCTTACCGGATTTACGATCAAGCCTCGAACCGAACACACCTTATTCTTTAACCATGAGCTCTGATTACCAACTTGTAACACCCTTACTATTTTTAGGCGGGTTTCGTATAGAATTACGAGCATAATCATGTAATTATAATTACAAGTACATTGAAAAATACTAATTTATTAAAACTGACTCCGTCATGCCACGCGAAAGAACCAACATGCTCCCTTGCGTGGCGCGAGGGAGACCATTTTCCAGCAGGCTCGTATCTGGGACCTGCATATTCCCAACACATCCAGTTTTTACAGAAACGGCCATAACTTCTTCGTTATTGATCCGTTTTACCCGATTCTTTTTCCTACGTGTCCGTAATTTAATTCTCCATCTTATGGAGTTAAAATCCAACATCCAACATAATAAATTTTGAGACTTCTAAGCCTTCGACTCATTACCTTTTTACCGAATTTTAACCCGTTTATGCATTTTATCAAACAAACATATTTGTTTGATCCTCATTTCACATGCACCTCTTCAATTTAATGTTATCTACCATGTTAGGTTCTAATCACAGGTTTCTTACACAATTTAAACCTGTTTTCTCACGTATGCTTATTTTGACCCATTACGGATATTTTAGTATATTTTAAACATGATTCGCTTTCATTTGTATCTAGCCCTATATTTCCACATTTCTTACCAAGTAATCTTCCACCACAACTTTATTTGTGGTGGATTTAATGTGGAGATCTATATATTCCGAGTTTTATCCCTCGGACTATCATTTTACGGCAAAGACCCATATAAAGTCATTTGACCCAAAGATTCGCATATTTCACTTTTTATACTTATTCCAAGTATCTATTTGATCATAAAACTCATTTCTATACAACCCTTAAGGGTCGTTAACCCGATATACCTATCAAGGGCATATTTGTCAACTTCACTCCATCCTTTACAACACGGACTTTATTGATCCTTTAACCAATCCACTCACTTAACTTCAATTCTAAACGCACATACCTGACTCGGATCAATATATTGACCCGTTTCGATACCTTGCCTTAGTAGCCGCTAAGCAATAGCAATGTACATATCCATCTGATGTTTATTCCTATAATCATATAGCTCAACAAACCATTAGTCGATATTCTCAAAGGGTGATAATTTCACCTTTTGACCCGTTTGGTCTAAAGGACATGAAACTCTATGAGTTGATATTTATTACCATCTTATCCATACGACTAACTCCGGTTTACACCGTATAGTCGTTTTACTTGTGAATCGTCAATTGATTTCCTTGACCCATTATAACCCACGCTATGACGTATCTTTCCCCAAACTAATGGTTATTGTCAACAAGTGACTAAAGTACCATTTTACCCTTATTGGTTATTATGATTTAATTTATATGGTAACCCTTAAAAGTACATGTTTCATTCGTCATAATATGATCGAATTACCGATTTAACTCATTTTTAGCCATCACTATGGTTTCTTAACATATTTGATTATCTTGTTCCGTACGACTACACGCCGGAACACCATATCTCAATTGGGTATTTGTCTTATTCATAATTAATACGACAAAGAATATTCCAACATATATGACTAGTGTAAGCTATACTTACCTTGCATCCAAATTACGTTTTTCCTTCATTTTTTATTCGTTTGACCCACTTCCTTCCCCAAGCTTTCACCTAGCTTGCCAAGCGTCAAACTATCATTGTAATTGTAAGATGGTTAGGTTAGTCATAATCATTTACGACTATTCCATCCTACGCTTCTTATGTCGAATCTACTATTCGACTTCAAGATTAGTGAACTTAGCTTATTAAAGTTAACTACTTTCAATCACATGATTTACAACATTAAGTCTAAATCAACATTATGATTAGAACTCTTCTTGTTTCATATTTCGTCTAATTTGCCTTATTATTCAAATGTGCTTTTCACTCGAAATTTCAACATCTTAGCTTTCATTGAGGCATTTTATCAAACACCTATTGGGCAGAATTTGTATACTTCATTTATCAAGTTCATGGTTATTGTTTTAACCAAGTTTTAACATCAAGTTCAAGCCTCTAGGTCTAGTGTTTATGAACAACATCTAGAACTTATATCGCAACAACAATTTTTCACATACTTATCATCACTTTTCTAGTATTCTTCATCATTCTACTAAACCCATTTAACACATAAATGGATGGTCATGAATTTCATAGTTTAAGCACTCATTCAACAAGATATTGACTAGGGTTTACTCCTAGACATGTTTTCATTACTAATTTCATCTAAACATCACATAATCAAGTTCAGATTTCGATTTCTTATGTTCATCAAAATTCCAAGATGTAACGAAAATATGAAATTTAACATACCGTGTAACCCCTTCACTTAGGTGATCACTAATACGAGCTTGGATTTCGATTTGGAACTGATTTGGCCTTTCAATTTGAGCAATTTGAGCAAGTTAGGGTTTGAATATGGGAACTCCTGGCTTCTCTAGAAATTTCGACCAGAACACACACTCAAGGTGTGTGTTTTGGTGTTTTATGTTTTATTTTATTAAAACTTGTTTCAAGTTTATCACCTTTGGCCCTTATACTTTACCCAAGTTGCATATAGTATGTTTTAACCACTTTTCTTATTATTTTAAAACACTTAATTAACTAGGTTGATATTCCTAGTTACTTAGTGGGTCCCGGGAGTTATAACCCGTTTTATTTTAAGTCCCGTTAACTCGGGCTCTTATAAACTCAATCCCTTAAAACTTTGATTCGCTTGTATTTAATTATTAGGATTTCTTATTTAAATCCAAATATTTACCAGGTTATTTTTACTACTAACGGTACTTTACCCGTCTTTTAATATTAACGGAGTTTGATTACCAAACCCGTTTTCGGGGTGTTACAAAACCGATAGAATCGGAGCTCGTACAGGCCTTCTACTCATTCTCTAGTGAAGTGTCGGTTTGAGAACTGATTTCTATCGACGAGATGACCGGTTAACGGGTTAAATATGAACAACCGTCACGAACCAGTCAACAGGTCGGATTTGGGTGATTCCTGTTCGATCGAACGACTTGGGACTTGACAAGGTTCCGTTGTTTAGTACGTTATTACAACATCTCGAGCAAACCGCAAAACTTTCAAAATAATCAAGTCAAGACGATCAGATTCGTTGGGACAGATTGTCGTCCGATCGGACTGCCATTCGATCGAACTGCTATCCGATCGGATTGCACTTGGTTCCACACTTAAACTTTTCTTCAAACTTGCAAAGCTCTGAACGTCGAACGGATAGTCATCCGATCGGATAGCCATCCGATTGAACGACCATCCGACCAGTGACATTTGGAACTTCGACACTTAATCATTTTCATAATTTTCAAGGACATCAGTTTCTAACGGATTGCTATCCGATCGAGTGACAATCCTGCTGTGAACTTGTTCTCACTAAGTGTCCTGCCAATCGGATCGCTATCCGATTGAACGACCGTCTGATCAACGACCTGAAGGGTAGAGATACTTCTTTGATTTTAAAATGCTACAACAAAAACTTCAAGCCATCACACACAAACACATCCTTCCCAAACGAATGTCAATCCGACCGAATGGCCATCCGATCGGATGACCATCCGATCGGATTACCATTCGTCACTTGGATTACTTCTCATCGTGTAATGCGTCGTTCATCGCTTATGCTACCATTCTATGATCAGGCTAATCTCATACGCGCTCCCTTCAATCCAAGATTGTGTTTACTTGGTGAACACGAATTGTGAGTATACTCGAACCCTTTTTATCGCATTTTTGGGTGTAACATACATTTCTATCATATCAAACTAATCGAATGCTCAAACTATTTATCACTTGCGAATGACTGGATTACATATTAACACGTGATGCTAGTTACATATGTGCTAGGACTTTTACTCGCGACGTCCCGCCTTAACTAGTATAGTACTATATAACCCGACGGGGTCTAGTTAGGATGAATAACAATCGCAATCGCATCTCGAGTGACTTAGCTGGTAGTAACTGTCTTGTGTTCATGTTGTGTATCTCGTTTATGTATGTGGTAATTCGCAGTACTTTTATCTACTACGCTTTTCCATTAAAACTTGTATACTCGCCAATACTTTTGTATTGACGTTGTTTTAACGTATGTTGCAGGTTTAGTTGCAGTCTACATCAAATCAAGCTAGGAAGTCTAGAAACACACCTAAAATCTAGGTTGTCGGATTTGTATTGTTTGAGAGAATATGAAATTCGTGACAGCTTATGTGATTGTATTTGTTTATTAACACGGGATAATGAACGCATTAAATATTGTCGCAATTTAGTTATTATGGAATCTCTTGAGCAATCTGATTCGCCTAGTGCCGCGCCCCGATAATTCCGCCATCGGTTGGGGTGTGACAGCGGCGACAATGATGATCGGAGGTGGTGGCGATGATGATCAGAGGTGGCAGCGACGACGATGGGTTGCGGCCACGACGGTGGTAGACGTGGGTGGAGGCGACGATGGGTGGAGGCGGAGGTAGGTGACGACGGCGGGTAGCGATGGTCTTGGGTGGTGGGTTGTGGTGTTGTTAATGAATGGTGAAGAGGGAATGAAATGGAAAAAAAAAACAGGGAGACGGATGAAATGATTTTGAGGGAATGAAATGCATTTTGGATTGGGCGATTCCATTCCATAGATCAACCAAACACTCATTTCTGCATTCCCTCACAATGGTCCATTGCATTCCACCTCTCATTTCTTCATACTATAGTCGTTTGAAAATCAGGAAGAGTTCAAGTGATAAAAGACCAAAATACTTTTTCTCTATTGGTTTTTCTTCAATTGTTTGAAACTTATATTTATCCAAATGTCACCACTCACCACCAAAATTTTGAGTTATTGATTTTGGAGATCATGGATGAGATTCTCCCATATAATTCGCACGCAAATTGTGTCTTATACCTTACCATGGTATCAGGGGCGAAGCTTAATGGGGGCGGGGGGACGTCCGCCCCCCGGGATTTTTCGCTCAGTAGTGTTATATATGTAGTTTTCATATAGAAATTTGTGGGTATATACGTTTTCACCCCTCGGTTCTATAGAAATTTTTGGGTATATATGTTTTCACCCCCCGGGCGAAAAATCCAAGCTTCGCCACTGCATGGTATCATTTAATCATTTATTTTGTTTTGGTATAATTCATATTATATACACATCTATACGCACACGTATGTGTGTGTTAAATTAACAATTAAATATAATAGAAAATCATTACGAAGTGTTGTTTTAGATTATAATTTATTAACTTCAATGACGTTTACTAACTCAAAATATGTTATGTTTTTTAAACAACTTTTCCAATTAAAACAATATCATTTTGTTAGAAATTTTGTAACACTTGTGTTTTAAATACTCAACAAGGCATTTTTTTCTTCTGAAAACATGTCCCAAACTATTTTCTAAATTCATTTTTCCTCTATGTGATTTGGTTAAAACGAGTTTTTAGGATTTATGTGTTGCAGCAAGACCGTTAAGCTGAACAAAATATTAGGCATTAAGACGTTTAACCATATATGCACGTTGCGATCTGTTACGTAAATGAAATGATAACATTTGTTCGTTAACCGACCTTTGGTCCGACCTAGTACACTTAAGCCTATTTTTAATTCCAACTCAATTTCTATCGAAATGTTGGTGTTGTGGGTTTTTCAAATATATCGTGATTTATGTCGGGGTTGTTATCACTCGCTTTTTGAATTTCTATCTAGTAAAATAAAGAAACAGGTAGAAAAATAGTTAATTAATTAAATTAAATTAAATTAAATTATTATTAAATACAACTACAAAATGTAACTTGAATGCAAATTTAAATTCTTATTATTTTACTTTAATATGTATCTCAAAAGAAAATTTAATGTATTGAAATGGAAACGTTTAAAAGTCGGTACGTATGTATTAGTTACTAGTTTTTTTAAAGGAGTATTAGTTACTAGTTACTACTTACTGTAATGTTAGCCAAATATTGCAAATCAAAAGGTCACTCATAGTTTCTTCTTTTATATTTTTTTAAATTTTTTTGTCTTTTTAAATCACATTATCAAGTTCCCATTTATCTATATTTTTATTTTATCTCATTTTTATTTTAATCTCACTGTTTCATATTATTTATAGCATCTCAATACCCAATGTTATTATATATTTAGGGTGAAAGGGGCACTCCCCTAAGAGGGGAGTCCCCTCTCTTAGACCATGTGTAGTGGTAGAAGGTTATAAAGCCCCCACCATGGGGCATTATACGACACGTGGCGTCCTAGTCAGCAAGGGGGCATTATAGCAAAAGTGGTGTAGTGGTATAATGCTCCATAATGCCCCATTCAATCATTTCACAATCATTTCACAATTATTTTTTTTAATTTAAAACATAAAAAAACTTCATTAATTTAAAAATAAAATTACATTACTTGAAATAAAAATAAAAAACAAACTGGAAAAAAAAACAGAAAATAAAAAAAATAAATAAATAAAAAAAACAGAAAAATAAAAAAACCGAAAAAAACAGAAAAAATAAAGTTAAAAAAAATAACATGATCTAGAGTCCATATTTTTGTCGAATTTTTTGTTGACGCATTTGCGCAAGGATCAACGCGTCGCCTTGGAGGTGGTCGATCGATTTGGACAAAAACTCAATGTCCTTTTCCATTTGCCTCGCCTCTTGCATCTCGTTAAACTTTTTGGTTTCGGCCACTCGTTCTTGCATAATCTCCCAACGTTTGTAGCCGAGGTCGCGAATGTCTTGGAGACGACGGTTTATCTCCTCGAAATCATCCTTTAACTCGAGATCGGAAGACGACTCGACCGTTTTTTTCCCGGTTCCCTTTCTTCTACCGGGGGGTCGGACCAACTCTTCTTGAATTCCCTCGTCAACGTCCACCGCGTCATTTAAATCAACATTGCGGGCATCCGATGTCGGAGTTGACGGGTCAACGGAGGATGATGTTTTTGACCTTTTAGCCCGACGTCTACTACTAGACGTCATTGGATTAACTACCGCCCACTTTGGACTTTTTCGTAGTAGCTCCCAACACTTATAGTACGTGAAAGGGCATTTTGTCCTCTCGAACTCCTCCAAAGACTTCGTTAAAACCCAAACGTCACCTTCACCGCTCGGGCGATTATCGTAGTTACGTTGGAAGACTTCTTGGAACGAATGACACTTGTTGTTGATGTTGGACCATTTGCTAGAAATGGAGTCTTTGTCCCGATGTTCGCCTTGACCCCACGTGCTAAAGAAGAGTGCACGAACCCAATCCCAAAAAACCGGGCCCGTTTGAAAGTTTGCTACAAAAAAAAAATAAGTTGTTTGTTAAAAAATAAAGTAACAAAATAAGTAAAATAATATTTATATAAAATAGTTACCGGTCTCTTCGTCCTCCGAAATGTCGACAAACGCCCGAGTCAACGTGTATTCCTCTTCCTTTGTCCATTTGATGATATTTTTTGTACGCCGCGGTGCGTCCTTATCCTTCTTCTTATGCGACCTTTTGCCGCGTTTCGATGTTTCTTGCACCGGTTCGGGTTGCGTCTCTGGTACGATTTCCACATCGGGTTCGGCTTCGGGTTGTAACGGTTGAGACCCGCCGGCTTGACCATAGCCGAAAGTGGGAGGAACAAACGGAGGGGCGCCACTCAAGTAAGCCGCGTAAGTTAAAAAGCTCGGGTCCATGTCTTGGAAATTGTACGGGGTTTGCGGTTGGGTTGTGTTCGGGTTTGCGGGTCTAGCGGGGACACCAAAAGGAGGGCGGTATGGATGCATGATTGTATAAAAATTAGAAGAAAGTGGGTTTTTTTTTATAAAAGTTAGAAGAAAGTGGGAGAGATGGTGAGTTTTTGTATAAAAAATGGTGTGAATGTGGGGTATATATTTATAGTTGGAATATTTTAAATTAAAAAAAAAAATAAATAAAGAAAGTTACCGTTTGAGAACGGTCAAAAATAGTGGGCCCCATGTCAATTTAAGCGTTATTTTAAAAACGCCGGGACGATTTTTTTTCGAAAATAACGCCCCAAAACGCCCCCTGTAATGGGGGGTGGGCGTTATAGGGCGTTTTCGGGCAAAAATTTTTACAAAAAACGCCCCACTACGGACGGTCTTACACACCACGAATCAGATAGTGCCACGTCAACTCCCCTCTTAAACTCCCCTAACACCCCATTTTGATGGCGGCACTCCCCTAATAGGGGACTTGGGTTTTTTTTTTATTTGTTGTAAAATTATGCATGTTTATAAATTAAAAAAATATTAATAAAAATAAAAATTAAATAAAAGACATTTCATTAAATTAAAAAAAACAACCTAGAAAAATAAAAATTACATTCAAACTAGAAAAATATAAAAACAAACTACTCGTCGTCGGAACTCACTTCAAGGTGAGGTAGATCTAAACGTCCGAGATGCTCAACGAGATCGTGTTTTAGTCTCCAATGCGTTTCTTCGTCAATGAGCTCGCTATAAGCTGTTTCAGCGAAGACGGGTTCGACCGGAGGATCTTGAATGTGTACCGGTGCTATCGCCCTTCCGTCGTCTTTTATAATCATGTTATGTAAAATAATGCACGTATACACGAGTAACCTTATCTTTTTCACCGTTTTCGAACGCATTGGACGATTTAGTATTCCCCACTTCGCCTTTAACACACCAAACGCCCGTTCCACATCTTTTCTTGCGGCCTCGTGTTGCCTCTTGAACTTTTTTTCATTCGGGATGTGAGGATATGGAAAAGACTTCACAAACACGGACCAGCCAGGGTAGATCCCATCAGTAAGATAATACCCGCGTTTGTATAAGTGGTCGTTCACCTGAAATGGACAATATGGCGCCCTTCCGTTTCGTTGAGCAAGAAATAACGGAGATTGTTGGAGCACGTTGATGTCGTTTTGTGAACCCGCCGGGCCACAAAAAGCATGCCAAATCCACAAATCTTGAGACGCCACCGCCTCTAACATAACCGTCGGGTATTGATGATCGCCTCTCATATATTGTCCACGCAATTCTGTGGGGCACATTCTCCAGACGAAGTGTGTACAATCCAGACTACCCAACATACCAGGTAGATGATGTCTCTCCTCATGAGCCTGATACAACAGCGCAACGTCGTGGCTCGTTGGTCTACGTAAGAATTCACCGGCATACATTGCACAGACCGTCTGGCAGAAATATTCAAGGCACTCACGAGAGGTCCTTTCAGACATCTATAAATGCTCGTCGTTTTCGTCTGGTGGGTTACCGGTTGCAAGTTGTTTAATCGCCGAAGTAACCTTTTGCAACGGCGTGAAACTTTTCTTCATTCTCCCGTCCAAGCCCTCTTGAAACCACTCGTCGTACGCTTCCACGTCACTAACAATTTTTAGGAACAAAGACTTGGACATACGAAATCTGTGACGAAAAGTATCGTCATTAAATTTTGGATTTTCAACCAAATAATCGGCCATGAGTGTCTCATGGCCACCCTCACGATCTCGAGGGACAACTTTTTTTTTACTAGACGATGCCGTGTCTAGTAGCTCCGCTTGTTGGATGAGATTTTGGAAGAAAATTAAGCTACTATCGTTTGACGGTTCACCTTCATCGTCGGGAAAGTCGGGTAGGGGAGGAAAAATCGGGAACCTGGGATCCATTTTGTATTTGAAAGATTTGAGTTTGAGAGTTTTGGTGTGAGTTTGAGAGTGGTGAGTGTGGTAAAAAAATTGATTTAGGTTGGTTAGATATATATTGTTTAAAAAAGTTGAATTTTTTTTTTTTTTTTATAAAAGTGACCGTTTGATAACGGTCTTATTCCGAAAATCGTGCCAAAGCAAGCGGTAAGTCCACACCGATCGACCCCCCCGATTCGGGTCCCCGCTTTGATGGCGGCGGTGTTCCCGATCGGGGACAAGGGTCACCGCAACCCCTCCCCGCGAACGCCCCGTACACCCTTATGTTTGTAATTTCTACTTTATTACATTTTTTAATATTGTTATACTTTCTATTTCTATTTATATTTAATCTTGTTATATATAAATATTATATTTTTAATATAACTATTAATATATATGTATGACAAAAAGTAATTTTGTTTTATTAATATCATTATTATCACTGCTATTTGTATTATTTATAATTGCTACCATTATTATTATTATTATTTGTGAATGAGATTTTAATCAAGTTACCTGAAAAGTCTACAGGCCGGTCTAGAAGTGTGCGTAAGCAGCGGCAATGACAATTAATATAAGTCAAGGTCAGTCACTATCCAAGGCTGGTTTATTTTTAACATTACTGGATTCACCCATGGTCAATCGTAATGGCATTATCAAGAATTAAAAGTAGAGACGGGGTAAAACTACTAATTCTAGATAGAGATGGTAAAGTTATGAATAAAAGATGTAATGTTGTGTACAAATAAATATCTAGATATTTATGAATTATGTGAATATTTTTTGGATTCAAATTATTTTCGGTAATGTGCGAATTATAATTAGTATTATATAATATATTTGTTTTTGTATTATTTTTAACAACAGTTTGGTTACATGCTTCTCTGATGAATTTTATAATATAACATACATCATATTTATATTAACTCATTTATGTCAATTTGATATATAAATGTCTCCGTCTTTGATTTGCATTTACAAGAAATATTTATTATATGGTTTAAATTGTTCAACTCGTATAACACACGGGGAACTAACTTAGTATAATATAAATATTAAATTAAATTTATATCCTTTTACCATATTTACCCCAAATCAATACAACTGTTTTTTTTTTTTTTTTTCTAAACATGGTTTTAAAAAACAATGTGCGGGTAGGCCTAAGCATAAAAAAAGCTAGGGCCGTGTACCTTCAAATATTTAGGGCCTCATTTAACAATATATATAGAGGTGGGGCTCAACAATTCCTTAGGGCGTGCGGAGTGGCTCGGTAAACCACTCGGCAAACCCAATTACCGAAGTGGCAAACCAATGCCAACCCCTTGCCGTATGAAGTGTTTGACGAAATGGGAGTGAAGTCGGTGAGGCTTCACCGATGCGGGGAAGGGAGGAAGGAGAGAGAGAGAGGGGGTGTGGGGTGGGGTTCATTTCAATCTCAACCAATCACATCTTTTTCCTTTTTTTATTTAAAAAGTTTACCAATTCACCAAATGTTTAAACCACTGCCAACACTTTTCAGCAAAGTTTAAACACTTTTGACTGATTAACATGGCGCGCTCTGATTGGTCGGTTTTTTGGTTTACCACTCCAAAGTGTTTAACCACTCCTTACACCCTTATGTCGTGTATTCTCGATTAATGCAGCCTTAAGAAAAATTCCCGTTGCTAAGTGAACACTGATGTATTTGTGACCTGAGTGAACAAATCGTGGCCATTGATTACATCATTAAATCGTAAAATACACTACTGTATTTTTATCATCAGATCTTGACCATTGATTTACACTAGTGTGTATTGATAATCAAGGTCTAGGATTAGTTCACTAGTGTTCACTATCAAGGGGGTTGTTCACTAATGAACCTAACCCTATATATATAGGGATGACTTAAAATGAGAACCACCTTGAGTTGTGAGAACCGTGAGAATTAGGCCATCCAAAAGGTTTTTCCGATTTTTTTTCTCAAAAGTTATAAAAAATCACTTGTTTCAGCAAAAAAAAAATTTAAATGTCGCATACCCACATTTACATGAGGCGTAAAAAAGAATATTTATTTTCGTACAAAATTTACACCAGCGCGTAAAAAAACTTGCATCAGTCAAAACTACCGACTCAACAATTTTTTTACAGATGTGTTTATAATATTTTCATCTACGTTTATGCAAAAAAAAAAAAAAAATTGGCCCAACTCGCGCGAGAAGATAAAGTTCTCACGGTTTTCACAACTCGTGGTGATTCCCATTTGAACCGAGCCCTATATATATATATATATATATGGGAAGGTTCATTGGGAAACACTAAAAAAGTGGGGAACAACGGGGAACCGACTCAAACGAACTCCGATTGGACTCATTCCAGCGGCGTTGGAATCGGCTCGTCGAACCCTAACTAAGATCTCTTAACCCTAAACCCTAAATCCTAAACTCTAAACCCTAAATCTAAAAAATAAGGCTAAAACCTAAGCTAAACCGTAAAATCTAAACTATAAACCCTAAAAGTTAAACCCTAAAAGTTAAACCCTAAATGCTAAACCTAAAGCTAAACCCTAAACCATAAACCCTAAGGCTAAACCCTAAGGCTAAACCCTAAGGCTAAACCCTAAAGCCAAACCCTAATATATTTAGGGTTTAGGGGTTATGATTTAGGGTTAAGAGATCCTAGTTAGGGTTCGACGAGCCGGTTCCAACTCCGCTGGAATGAGTCAAATCGGAGTTCGCTTGAGTCGGTTCCCCACTGTTCCCTACTTTTTTAGTGTTCCCCAATGAACCTCACACTATATATATATAATACACTAGGTTTTTACCCGGGATTGCTTCCCGGGCTCGGGAAAGTTATTTAGATTAATTAATTACTATTTGTTATTAATACGACTGCATTACATCAACCACCTCATTCAATTCAACAAAAATGTCTTGAAATCACCGCATTATATCATGAACTCATATTAGAGGACAAACAAAAGCACAACAGGACCATAAGAATAACATCATTTCCACTTTTACATCAATGCACTTACATGATAGGGGGATTTGAGATTTTGAAAAAATCTTTGTTTTTGTACCTCTTTTACAAAATAAGATGTTGACCAAATTTGAAACAGATGTTAACCAAAAGTCAATAAGATATTGACAAATAGTCAAACAGATGTTGAGCTTAAACAAATGTTTGGTTTAAGACCAAACATCTGTTTATGGCGAAACATCTGTTTAAGGTTAAACATCTGTTTAAGTCCAAATATCTGATATAGAAGAAGAACATCTGTTTAAGGCAAAACATCTGTTTAAGGTTCAAACATGTGTTTAAGGTCAAACAACTGTTTAAGTCCAGACATTTGATATAAAAGGCCAAACATCTGTTAAAGGGCAAACATCTGTTTAAGCCTTAACAGATGTTTAACTTGTTAAGATCTACTATTTTCTAACACAGTTTTCCTCTTCAAAACATTGTTGAACCTAACATAGGTTTCCATTAACTATTGACCAAAAGGCAAACAGATGTTCAAACCACTATTTGTTATTGAAGTTCTTTAAAAAAATTAGATAGAATTCAAGAAAATGGAACAATGACTTAAAGAACTATAATTTAACACATAATCTAATTGGTCAAATATAAAACATAAAGTGCTAATAACAGTGTTTTATCATCTTAGCCATACATAGCAACAAAAACATCAACTTAATAATTTAAGAAAAAAACCTTAGTATCTGATATCAGAACAGACTTAAAATGTGTTTGTTAAACTGATGTAACTTGATTTAATACTATCTTCTGTTGCGAAGACACGTATGTGAAATGCAACATATCACCAAACCTTAAGTTATTGTCAGTCATAAACTTTCGCCAACCTTCCAATGCATAACGTGGCTTCAATTCATTTAACTCCAACTTAACATCATAAACCTGCACAACTCCAACCATGTTTTGAACTTTCAAAGGATGAAGATCAAGAAAAAGACCTGCTCGTCTCGCAACTTCAGCAGGAAGACGCTACATGTATTATGTGGAAAAAAATAATAGTCAGACAAATAAACGTAAATCATTAGTTTATTATAAAAAATGGTATACCAGCCTATAGTCTCCTTTGCGATCAAAATGAAAGAACTCAGGGTCAAGAGGATGTCCAGAATGTTTTTTTGCAGTCTTTGCAATCTTATTTCTACGGTTAAGCTGTTTTTGAACGTTGGCAGCTCTCTTCCCCTTGATGAAAAAGTAAACATATACATGCGAATTAAAGGAATGATCAATATATGCACAAAAAAAAAGTTTATATAACATATACTAATTAACTGGCAAGTATAGATACCTTAACTTTATGAACAGACGAAGAACATCCAGTATGATCACTTGTGTCGACAGGTAAGGCAGCATTTCCCTTAGTCCTATTCTTGACGACCTCCTTTCTCTCAGAAGTAACTTTAGCTTTCTTCTTAACCTGTTGTCATAGAGTAAATTTAATAACAATAGTAATATAACAATCTTTAAGATGGTAAACTTACATCTTGGGTTTGGTTCAATCGTGAAGACATGCGTCTCTTGGACGTGCATTCGGCATTGGTTGGTAAGTTCTTGTAAATAATACATTATTGAATAAATATAACATCAGTAAACAGCATTACTAATAGTTGTAAAAACATTAAATTCTTATATGTGTTAAATTAAAAATAAATAATTTTAATAATTTAGCAAGTACCTGAGTAACGGTTGTACCTTCACCTACAGAAACAACTTCTTAATCCTCATAGATGTCCTGGTCAACATTAATAAAATAATTAATATAAAGCTAAAAAATTAAAACTTTTATTGCTAATGCTAAATACTTACGTACCTTGAATGCATTTTTAACATAATAAGCCTTCATTATCTCAACTACACTATCATCATCAGATTCAGGTTTCTTCAAAAAGCAAATCTCAATCTCATCTCTATAAACTACTACTTCAAAAACAAAATCATCAATCCTGCTAAACACAAGCAAATCATCCTCAAGTATCCCAACATCGTTGCACATTTCCGGCCATCCTCTAGAAAATACAAAGTGGGTATCAACTTTAGACACCTCAACATTCCAGTACGAACCTTTGTAACAGATTTGAAATTTCCCACTCGGTGGACTGTTTACGTAAAATTGTTCAATGAAGCAGTCTTCAATTACCTGCTTAAAATTAAAAATAATGAATACTAAACGTGAAGTATGTATCTTATGAGAATAAGTGTTAACACATTAAAGATGCAAAAGAATTGAAGTTAAGATCAATACTCATACCGTAAAACCAAATATTGCATAACGATTAAAGGTGAAATAAGATTCCCACACATGCCATTAACATAACATGAAAGTTCAAGTCCAAAATCACCTAACTGTTTGAAAACCAACAAAGCAAATTGAGATCTTTAACAACAATGTCCCAACAGTCAGTTATTATCGGCGTTGAATTTTCTGTTCTGACCCTAAGAACCCATTTTTTACCAGACTCATGATATACTTGCAACCTACTTTTTTGCCAACAATTTCCCCACTTTTGATTAGCAAAGAATATAGGTACATCTTGTATATAATTTTTAAATAGTGTAAGAAAATATAAACCATAAAAGAACTGTTAAATATATATCTCAATACAAATAAAGTATGTATGTAAAAACATGTCATACCAGTTTCAAAGATTCTGGGTTACGAAGAAACTTAACAAATGTAGTATACATCATAAAACCTGAATCAGTAAAGATGTTAAAAGACTGTAATTAAAAAGCTGGCTTCGAAAATGAACATTAACTTTTTGTATTAACAGAGTATATAGTGAAATTAATCATAGAAACAGAGTATGAGTTAAAATTATTCTGCAAATAATAATTATTTTAACATGTTCTCAACAAATGATTCAAACACATAAGTAAACCCTTCTTGAATCTTGAATGTATAGCAATAAACATTTAAAATCGTATTAGTAGCAACATAGGATTTAAATTAACATAGATTAAACAATATAAAGTTCATTACAATAGGAATGTACATACCAGTTGCTGAAGAAAAAATAATCAAACCTCAGGTGATTGAAGTGTAGAAGACGGAGGAAAAGAAAATTGAAACCCTAGAAAATGACTGGGGAGAAGAGATTTTTGAAAGAAGAGATGATAGATGTTTGATGTGTAATGATGATGAAGAAATAGTGACGGTTGTGTTTTTCTCTTCCCATATTTTCAACTGATGAAAAATATTTACACATACACCCCTTTTTAAATTTGTTATTTACATTTACATTGACATACAAGAGTAAAGTACATGATTAGTTGAATTGATTTGGTATTCAAATTAACAAAGACAAATAATTTTTCATATAGCAAAACCATTAACATAACATAAAATTTGAATACTTTGAATCATGTATTAATAGTAATTAGGTTTTAACATAAGTAAGTTTCATGACCTCAAGAAGCAATGCCGAGGGAAAATTTAGTTTTATCTATTATATGTACCTTTTAACATAAGTAGTTTGACTTTGGTCAAACAGGCTTTGGTCAAACAGTGTTTTATCAAATAGCTTTTAACAAAAGTAGTTTGACTTTGGTCAAACAGACTTTAGTTAAACAACGTTTTAACATTGCTCAAATAGGGTTTTATCTATTATAATTAGCTTTTAACATAAGTAGTTTGACTTTGATCAAATAGCGTTTTAACATTCCTCACAATGATTACAAGCTAGTAAAAACTTCTTTGTAAACAACATTAGAAGTCTTATTTGTTGGTTTTCCATCAGCATCGAATATTAGTATTTTAACGTCTTCTCTGGTCTTGACCCTTGATAATGCAACATACAACTGACCATGAGTGAAGACAGGATCTTTCAAATAAAGACCAACCTTTGATAACGATTGTCCTTGACTCTTGTTAATTGTCATAGCAAAACAAACTGATAACGGAAATTGTCTTCGTTGAAATTGAAAAAGTATTTTTTTTTTTACTCTTGTTAATTGTCATAGCAAAACAAACTGATAACGGAAATTGTCTTCGTTGAAATTGAAAAAGTATTTTTTTGTCAGACGGGATCATATTAATCCTTGGAATATAAACTCTTGTGCCAATGTTCCCACTAGATATAACCTCAGCTTCTATAACTCGTTTACCAAGAAAAGTAATTTGAAGCCTTGTACCATTACATAACCCTTTCTGTTGATCAATGTTTCGAAGAAGCATCACAGGAACACCAACTTTAAGAACTAATCTGTGATTAGGCAAGCCAGAAATCTTAAGAGCATTCAAATTTTCTGTTGAGTATAAGCTTTCTTGAAAAGAATCAAGAATTTGTTCGGTTTGACATATACTATCAGAACTCAGGTACTCTTTCGCATCACCAGGAAATAACGAAAGCAATCGATCATTAATTTCATGAACTACCTCATTTTTGGGTGCTAGAATTGCTCGCTCAGAAAAAAATCCAGCAATCCTAAATTGTTGAATAATTGAAGGATATACAAAGTCAATTAAACTTTGTATTGGGTCACAAATATTGGTGATCAGTAAATCATCTGGTATCTCTATAATGGCGTCACCATCATTATCATCTCCAACGTTTCCTTCACCAATATCAATAAGCCATTTTGCAAATTCTCTGATAGACTTCGTATTCGAACTTTCAGCTCCAATAGTTAGACGCATGTTTTTAGTCAGCCGTAAGAGTCTGCATTTTGGCCATATGTATGAAGAGCTTAAAGACGCACTAACAATTTCTTGTCTAGTGCCATTAGGAATAACAGGTAGTATTTGTCTAAAGTCACCACCAAATACAATAACTTTACCACCAAAAGGAATATCCGAACGAATACTCCTACCTTCCGAAAATACGTCGGTCATGGTCCTATCTAAAGCTTCAAAGGCATGTTTGTGTACCATCGGTGGTTCGTCCCATATGATTAATTGGGTTTCCTTTAATAATCTCGCAATATCACTATTTGGCTTAATATTGCACATTGAATCTTCTGTTAGATTAATGGGAATATGGAACCGAGAATGAGCTGTCCTTCCACGGGAAAGTAATAACGAAGCAATACCACTTGAGGCCACATTTAAAACTATTCCATTTCTGCATCGAACAGCTGAAGCCAAAGTCTTCCATAAAAAGGTTTTTCCAGTTCCACCATAACCATAGACAAAAAAGGCCTCCTTTACGCCCTACAACTGCTTCCATTATTTCGTCAAAAACCGCTCGTTGTTCATCTGTAAGAGATTGATGCAACCTGTTAAACTCAGCTTGTTCTTCATCTAGGTCATGTGACAGCTCTTCATTGATCAGACGATTAGAAGCATCACGTAAGGAATCGTCATCAGGGTACGGCATAGTGGCAAACCTTCGTAATGATGAACCATTGGAAATTAAATAGTTTTCAATTTTCAACAAAGTAAGGTTCTTAATCTGATGTTCAGGAAGCACTAAACCTAGCAAATAAAAAAATTAACATTATTAAATAAAAAATCAAAATGTAGTATGTAAAATAAAAGAAAATAGACTAGAACCTGAAATATTTGTTTCTTTTTGACGTCTATAAACAATATCATCAGCTAAGTATTTCCAAGTATTCTCCCAAACAAATTCTGGCCGAGATAGAGTATTTGTCAAAAGCAGGGTAGCAAATAACGCTCGAAGATACCCAGCATGTCCTTCAAAACTTGCTTCTTTAATGGCCTCAACGTATTCATTGTCATCATCTAAAAGTCCCATCGCATAGCAAGCATCTCTAAAAGTCGGGAATAATTGACCGTTAACTGTACGTATCTCCTCAAATGATCTAGGTCCTTTAACTTTATTCAGTAGTATCCTCAAAAAATAAGGTTCGCCCAAAGCAGGAGATACAGAATGAATCCGGCCAACACACTGGTACAACTTACGTACCTTCCAACATCTATCTTTAAGTATGCAAACAAATTTGGAAGGAAACTCAACATAAGTCAGCTTTCTAGCATCTTTATTTGACTCGTTCAACTTCATCCATTGCATAAATATTGAAGAAGCAACAGAAGGCTTGCTTAAAACATTATCAATATCGTCATCAGCACCATACACAACATTCTATTGGCCAGGCAAATGAAAGGGAAGCCTCATAACAGCAGGATACCTATAATGAACCTCATTAGAGAATATTCTCCAGGATGCCTCACAAGCTGAAATATATCTACAATCATAATACTCCTTGATCTCATCTTTTGGCTTTTCTTTGATGGTTGAACTTGTATCACCAGAAACTACCGAAGTAGCCATATCAGGACCTTTGTTGATGTACTTGAACAAATATTTCACCGAACCGGCTTGATTACACCATTCAACATTAATGTGTGCTTGATATCTTTTCAAAAGCCTTTTGTTATAAGGAACAACATTTCTGTTGTCTAATCTAACACCAGATTTTATAACTGTATGACCTGAATCTCTTCTTCTGTATACAGGAAAACCATTTGAATCAATACTTGTATGTGGTGTGAATTTCTTCGGAAAGTTTTTTGAACATCTTTTATCAACCATGCAAGGACAATTCAAATTAGCATTCCCACACGGACCATGAATCATATAATCAGTCACCAGAGAATAAAGTTCAGGATCTTCTTTTTTATCGGGAATCTCAGCAGAAATAAATGGATCTATGTGATCTATGGTTGGAAGTTTGTGATCGACCTTCATGAATAAGCATATATGTGCATGAGGAAGACCACGCTTTTGAAATTCTACTGTATAAACAACTAAATAAAAAGGAAAAATAAACAAAATTTATTAGTTAATAACCTTGATTAAAAAATATACATCAGAGGATAAGATGTGAAAAAAAAAATAACTCACCAGCGTTAATCTCACCAAAATACTTGGAATCCTTAAAATCTTTGATTAACGAATCAAGCTTCCTCTTAAACAATCGACACAATATGTCAGGCCTGTCTTCGGCTTTGATGGTTGAATCTTTTAGAAATCTTTTTACTTCAGGCCACTTAGGATTACATGTTATAGTTATGAAGAAATCAGGGTACCCATACCACTTACATAAGGCCATTGCATCGAGGTAATTTTGTTGCATGAATCTTGCACCACCAGTAAATGAAGAAGGAAGTATAACAGGCTTTCCAGTATCTGTTAAAACTTCCTTACCTTTCGATTTATACTTTTGAAGATTCTCAAATGTTTCAGAGCGAAGGTTCGCTTGTTGCCTACGAATGTACTTTAATCTTTCGCTCTCAATCATTGTGTACGCATCAACCAAAAACTGTTGTAACAACCTTCGCCCATTTAAAATTAAGGAAAAGCCATAAGTTCTATCTTGGATCCTATATGAAAAAAATTCTCTCATTGTGCACTTTGGTTTTATTTTCTTTTGTGTGGACATAAAATCTCTATGAGGAATATCAACTCTATAACCATCATCACCATATGGAAAAAGTAACGGATATTCCAGAGCAAGATACGATGGGTGTAATTCGCTAATACGCTGCAGCATTCCCGACTACGTCTGGACAACAATATCACGATGGTCTATAGCTTTATCTATGTCTCCGACAACCAAAGCAGCAACTTCAGATGTGGTGGGTAAGTTATATGTCCTTCCGTCTTTTTCTCTTTTATAAATTAGTCGCAGACTAAGGTTGGCATCTGGAGATTGGTGAAAATGGTTTCTGACCATCCTGTATGTCTTAACCAACATATTTTGTGAATCTAATAAAGCCCTCAAATACTTTATCATTTCAACATCAAGTTCTTTATCAGCAGGCGATGAAGGTTTGGTTCTTTTGCTGTTAAAAGAAAAAAAAACAACAAAACGTTAACATAACATAACTATTTTAATAAGCAGTGGATAGAGAATCAGTTATTAGTAATTAAGTGTTAAAGAAAAACAGATTAGTACTAAGTCAAACAGCTGATGTAAAACTTGTAAGCACTGATAGTAATTAAAACACTGATGATACTTAACAACTGATAGTGAACTACACAAGATTAACAACTGCTATTGTAATAAGCAGTGGATAGAGAATCAGTGATTAATAATTAACTTTTAAGGAAGAACGGTTGTAAACAACTGTTGATACAGCTCAAAACTTTTAGAATATGTTGAGAAAAGTAACATTTCAGTGGTTTGGTCTTAAACAGTGGTTTGGTAGGCATGAGTGGTTTGGTCTTGAACATTGGATGGGGTTAGTTTGACTTTGTGTACAAAGGTAATTATATCGAACAGTGTTTTGCCTTATTAAATTGTTATAATCAATGTCATTGTATGAAACTTAACTAGGCAGAGCTTATTGTAGGAAACTTCAGTTTACCTACAACAGCTGATGAATTTAGAATTAATAATGCAAACTACTGTTAAGTCAAACAGCTGATGAAAAAAACTTTTAAGCACTGCTGGTGATTAAAACACTGATGGTTAACAACTGCTGTTGTAGCAATCTCTGGATAGAGAATCAGTGATTAAGGATTAAGTGATGGTACTTAACAACTAATATTGAACTACAAATAGTTAAATTTCTAGATGTTCTTTAATAGAATAAAAATGGAACTTAGAAATCACTCGTACCTGAATAATGCCTGTCTGTTTGTTATTTCATTTTCAGTATCATGTATGTATAGCTGACAAAACTTAGCTTCATTTCCAGCTGGAGGTTTGAGACTCCCCATGCAATGATAATTTTGGCCACTCATACGATATATAAATGGAGCATTGCCCTTGTTGATATTAGAATCAAGCTTTCCACCCATAGATGTAAAAGAGAACATAGAGTTGTATCGCCTTATGTTCTTTAGGAAGAAGTTGCTTTTTGGATTTGAGGAAGAAAACAAATTTTGATAAGACGGATGTGCATCCTTTAAAGGCGGTAGCTGAACTTTACCATACCCACAACACATACCATAACATAGCTTATTTACAGTTAAACGACCTTTTCCACCTTCCGATGCCCATAACTTTGCACTACAAAGCTGACATGTAAGCACTTGGTCACCATGGTCCAAATAATCTGTTAACAAATGATTGAGAGTTATATTACAGGTAGAAGACAACAAATGTCCTAAAAGAATAAAATAGATTAAAACCTTTAGATATCCCTTTATAAGGATCTTCATCAGTGCACAAGAACACATTTTCTTGATCGGAATCCAAAGAGAGCATACGTACAGGAGTATTATCACGCTTCTTGCGCTCAAGGTTACGTTTACCAGAAGACAGTCGTGTAAGCGTAGAGTTACTACCCAATATCGGCTGATTGTTGCTGCTAATAATGCTAGAAGTAATGGAATATCGACGTTTGCTATCTGCTGGTGTACCTATGTTAATGCCATTATATGAACATCCAATATTAAAACATTGATGTTAAGACTGGTATGTGGTTTAGTAATGTGTTTATCAAAACAAATAATAAAGAAACAAAATACAAACCTGGTGTAGTTGAAATTAAAGAACCAGTAGCATTTCTAACTGCTCGACACGCAATGGAGTACATATGTTGATCCGTAGAATCAGAACATTCAACCATATTTGCATTCTCAGAAAAGATGCTACAAACATTCGTTGATGATGACGATGCATTTAACAATTTCTTATTATCAAGTATTAATTTTCGAAGCTTACGCCTTTCATTAGGTGGAGTAACTAAATAACAGAGAAAGTATAATATGTACGAAACACAACAATCAGTCACCTTAGAAACATAAAACGGAAAAAAGTATACTTATAATCAAATTCAAGAGGTATTACTATTTGTGATATCTGAAAGTGGAGATCTGTTAGAGATATCTGAAACAGGAGTTCTCGTAAGAGGACCTACAAAAAAAGCAAGTAGAATTATGATTTCAATCTGAAACCTGATTTTGATTTGGGTTCTTCTGAGTTAAGAAGTTATAATTACACTTACTACGTAAATTTCGTTGAGATGAATTAGCAGCTGATGATGACCACGCATTCTTTAATTTCTTATTATCAAGTATTAATTTTCGAAGCTTACGCCTTTCATTCGGTGAAATAACTAAAAAACATAGAAAGTATAATATGTTCAAAACACAAGAATCAGCCCACTTAGAAACATAAAACGGAAAAAAGAATACTTATAATCAAATTCAAGAGCTATTACCATTTGTGATATCTGAAAGAGGAGATCTGTTAGAGATATCTGAAACAGGAGTTCTCATAAGAGGACCTACAAAAAAACCAAGTAGAATTATGATTTGAATCTAAAAGCTGATTTTGATTTCGGAAATGATGAGTTAAGAAGTTATAATTTCACTTACTATGTAAATTTCGTTGAGATGAATTAGCTGTTGTAGAAAATGAACGTGAATTCTTTGACATTGTTAATTCTGAAAGAAGGAGAAGCTTTCAAAAGAAGAAAGAGTATTAAGATCAGGAACATTAAAACAATAGAAGAAAACAGTGGTTTTTAAATTTTGAATTACAATATATACCTAAGGATTAAACATAACCTCAATAAATTATAATATTGCATTTTATCATTTTGTAATTAAAATTCATTTCATGAAAAGTAAAATAAAATTGTTTCATATTATTGAATTAATTATTCCAAATAATGTATTACATTGATAAAAAACTTAACAACAAATTTTGTAATCTTTGTGGAATGTAAATCGGATGTTCATCGGTTAGGTTTATGGTTTATTTGTATATAATTTTTAAAATAAAATATTACTATCTTTATTTAATAACTATTTAAGTTAAACGGTATTTTCTTCAGTTATCCAAATAAACCAAAGAAAAAAAATAAAATAAAACATGGATCAATAAAGCAAACAAAAAACCAAATAAAATGGGTTTGAATTTACGCTTCATACTTGGTTACGATTTTTCTAAACAACATTCTTTGAATGACTTAGAGAAAATTTGAAGTATATAAAAAACCTATTGAATGAGATTACTTAAATAAGTAATGGGAGAAACAGGCACAAATTAAATATTTTTTTAAACTGTAACATATGACGGATACTTACTAAATCTTAGTGGGCAGGGATAACGGTAAAAACCAATAAATAACAACCACATCCACAGATAATCCTATATAAATTATGAGATAAAATAATAACATTAAAATTGCTTAAAGATAAGAAATGTTTGTAGATAAAAAAGTTGTTAGTTGGGTATATACAATATATATTATAAATTGTTGCTACTATTCATACACATAAGTTTTAAACATAAATATTAACTATTGAACATCTCAATATTTAATTAACAATATACATTATAATAAGCAGATAAGTTTTTAGGAATTCAAAACCACATAATCAGTCCAAAACATAACCCACCAAACACCCAAAAGCAACAAAACGAAAACCATAAGTTCAACATGGCAACAGCATATGAAATCAACACATAAATGTATTTGAAAATACAGAAGACACTATTTCTCAATCTTTGGAATCAAAAGCGTCGAAACACCAGCATCTTCATCCTGGGAGAGTTCATCACTGATGCGGCGCTTTGTCGAGGAGCAACCTAATGCATCATCCACATCGAACACTTCACGAATATTACGTTTTGTTTCATCAGAAGACGGATTCTTAGTGCCTACAAGTGCTTGGGATGCAGGTGTAACATTCTCACCGCAGTATGACAACTCATCCTGATATAAAAAGACAATAAGTACTAACGTTTAAAAAAATTTACTACAAATAAGGAAATTCTCATATAACCTTCATAAGGTCAACAGGAGTAGACAAACTGCAGGATTCTGGAACATCCAACGATTCGGACTGCTCATGCTTTAAGTACATAATACATAATAACATAAAATACACACAATGGTATAAATATATTTTAAAAGGATATGTATATCAAATTAAAAGAATGACATAATGAAGATTTAGACCTGGTTAAGATTGAATTTGGCGCAAAGCGCGGCAAGGATCTCATCATCGTTAGTGGCCATTGAAATACCATAGTTTTCAACCTGATGCTCAATGTTATAGTCTTTAACACTTATGATGAAAGCATACCTCTTTCCAATCAATTTGTCAAAGATCTCAGGATATGGGTTCGATATCTCTCCAGAATTAACAACCTATAATTTTATAAAAATTAATATAATTACAATGAGCAGAATGATTCCATAATTTCAACATACAATTTTATAAAAATTAATTTTCCATTATATATAGTACATGGCCAAATAACTGAATGCATGTATTTGTTACCTGATCTTGAATTGAAACTAAGTCTTTGGCAGTTTTCTTAAGAATCTTGTAAGCTTCAAAATCAAACAGTGTCAAAGACACAGTACCGGAAGAGTCTTGCACCCTGATAGGTATCTTGAACCTATCAAAGTTAAAAACAAATGAAAACATTAGTATTACTAAAAACAAAAGTGTCGTTCATATTAGTATTTAGTATAAGGAAATAAAACTGTAATCTCAAACCGCGGAATAGAATAGATGTCGACTCCTTCACATTTATCATTTGTACACACCAACGATTTTTCATGATCAACACCAGGTAAACCATCCGGATTTTCTTTCGTTACAAATCTTTCCTCCACACCTGACTTACAGTGGTTACAACCATTGTAATACCAAAGTTTATCAGTGCATATAGCTGTGATTGTGCCAACAACCAAAACCTTCTTTGTCTATCAACATCAAACAAAAATAATAACACTTAGAAAAGACTTTTAAAAAACTCAGCATGTAGAGTACTTATAAGAAAATACACACCGTTGATATGGTTCCTAGGAAACCAATAAGCATGAAATCAGGGTTATTAAGAAACTCATCTTCAACACTTGAGATGACGTTTGAACCAACATGATCATTTGATGAAGATGAAGCAGAAATTTTCTCTACATATCTAAACAGATTCATGTGATGAAATTAAAACGTAAAAAATAAATGTAGGTACAAAATAATACTGTTCAATGTTTATATGCATACTAACTATACCTCTTTCTAAAAGAGGATATCTCTTCAATGTCAGTGTCAATAAAAAGTCTGCTTAGCTCAAAGCCGTTTGCAACGCCACGCTTGCCTGAATTTAAAATTAAAACCAAACGTAGATCAATATAAATAGTGTCAAATTTAAAACATATAAGTAAATCTAAAGATAAATCTATAACAATAAAAAAATTAAACTAATTAAGTTAAAATTGTACCTTTGTAAAGGTTGACCATACCAAAATGACAAAGGATAACAACATATTTCTCTCGTTTCTTATCATTCATGTAAGCAAACATGTCAATAGCAAAACCATCCCACAAAGTAACCGGACACTTTTGGCCTCTAAAATATTAACATAAAACATAATAACATCAAACAACCTTATAATGGTTTAAACGTCAAAATGCAACAACTTAATAAAAAGAACGCACTCAAGGTCTTCAAGTCTAAGATTAAGTCTCTTGCCCTTGCTCCCATCCTTCTTTGACGTATCCTCTAGATTGAAACATACATCCACATAACCAATCCAATCTATAAACAAAAATATATTGTGAAAAGAAAACAGCATTAAGAAGTTATAAGAATAAAAAAAACAATAAGACAAAACAATAGATATATATCATGTAGTGATTTACATACCAATAACTGTATTAACTTCAAATTTATTTTTAACAACATCCTTGAGGTTAACGAAATTAAAATGGTATTTCAGTCCAGACCAGTCAAAGCATTTCTCAACAGAAGTATAGAAATAAAGTGATATTTTGTCGTTTCTCTTGGTATACTTAGCAGAGGACTTATTAGTAGCAAGAGAAGGTTTGGTGATAAGAAGACATTCATCCAACTGAAGAAAGTGTTTGAATTTTCCTAGCATCTTATGCAAACAGCTGGCTTGTATCATAGTTCCCTAAGAATATGAAACATCCGATTAAATAAAAAAGGTGTTATATTCATTTGGATATTCATATGTCCAAAAAAATTATAACACAACTATATACGGTACCATCTCATCCATGAAGATCATATCAAGACGATATATTTCATTTTTGTTATCATTCATCATCTTCTTCGAAATGCTAACAATCTTCACTCTAATCGAATAGTTGTTTGAGAATGTATTAAGATCGTTAAGCATGCTAACCTTTGCAACCTCCATTTGAAGACTGTAGATAAAAAAAAAAGAATAAGCAAAATATAAGTATTGCTAAACGTAATATGATAATACAATAAGCATGGATGTTCTTAAAAAAAATATCAAGGTTGAAATTCAAGCTTACCGATTATCCAATAAAAATTTTAACTGAATGCAGTGGCAAATGTAATTTCAAATGCAGTGAGTGTATATCTTTATATGCTGCTTTATTAAAGTAATAAAATATTAGAAATGATATGCAAAGTAGGCAAAAAAAGAGAAAGAACGTCAATTTTAAATTACCATTTTGTATATTAAGAATTTCAATATTTCAAAATTACTGACTTGATTTCAAAGAAATTTTCATAATGACTTTTCTATATTTTATTTTAAATTTAATTAAGAAACAATAACCGTCAATTTGAAATTCACATTTTGCTTAACTCAAATGTCCAAAGCTCAAGAAATTAGCATTAATTACTAATTTGATTTGCAACAAATAGTCATCAACAATCAAATGCTTGAACCACTTTCAATAATACAATACCCAAACAATCAAGATGAGGAACTTAATAATCATCCAAGTGTATTTTGTGTTACCTTATTTATTAGTATAAAGATGAAACTGTTCAATTAATAGTACAGATCAAACCACTGAAGTGATGTGATAAATACGCTTACATATAAACCACTGTGGTGATAAACACTGTTACATACAAACAATGATGCCATAAAACCGGTTACATATAAAACACTGAGGTGATCACATCTAACAACCTAACAGACTATAAACACTGATGCGAAAAACACTGTTAAATATAAACACTTAAACACTCTTAACATCCAAGTGTATAGGAATTTTATTTTATTAAAATAAAGATGAAACAACTGTTCAATTAATAGTAAAGATCAAACCACTGAAGTGATGTGAAATACAAAATTGTTCCTAAACACTGTTACATATAACCACTGATGCCATAAAAATGGTTACATATAAAACACTGAGGTGATGACATCTAACAACCTAACAGTCTATAAAACACTGATGCGGAAAACACTGTTACATATAAACACTGTTAACATAAACAAATAAAAAGAAACATAGAATAACTAAAGTTGATGCTGAACCACTATTATGGTTTGACACTGTTATTGGACGTCATAAATTTCAGATTTAATTTCAAAGGTAAAAGTAGTGTAATATGCTGCTTTAATAAAATAATTAAATATTAGAACTGATATGCACTGTAGGAAAAAATAAAAAAAATAAAAAAAGAGAGAGAGAACGAAAAATTTAACTTACCATTTTGCATATTTTGAGTTTTAAAATTACTGATATTGTCAGTAACTACTGACTTGATATGAAAGCAAATGCCATAATGACTTTTTTAAATTTTATTTTAACTTTAATCAACATATAATAACCGTCAATTTGAAATTCAAAATTTGGTTAATCAAATGTCCAAAGCTCAAGAAATCAGCATTAATTACTGATTTGATTTGAAACAAATAGTCATCAAGAATTTTTTTTTATTTTTTAATTTAACTTTAAATTTTATCATGAAAATAATGTTGGTGGAACTCTTATGTAATTGAAATGTAAAGATTAGGTAAAATGGTAATTTGATTGTAATTCTAGTTTTCATTTGATAATTTCAATGTATCACTAATTAAGAACATCAAAAATAAAAACGTGAGCACTGACTATTTTTTAGGGAAACCGCTGATGGTCAATATCAGTGAATGTCAACAATGTAAAAGTGAGCAGTGGCTATTTTTTCCGATCAGTAGATACCAACCAGTTTTCGAAACACTGATGTTCGGTCAATCAGTGGTCAACATGGAGATTGAAGAAACACAGGTTGTGTATCCGCAGTGGAATACTTGAACAATCAAATGTTTGAACCAATTTCAAGAATACTATACCCAAACAATCAAGATGAGAAGCTTAATATTCATCAAAGTTTATATGAATTTTATTAGTATAAAGATGAAACAACTGTTCAATTAATAATACAGATCAAACCACTAAATTGAAGTGATAAATAGTGTTACATATAAACACAGTCTTTTAAATTACCATTTTGCATATTTTGAATTTCAAAATTACTGATATTGTCAGTAACTACTGACTTGATTTGAAAGCAAATGCAATAATGACTTTTTTAAATTTTATTTTAACTTTAATCAACATATAATAACCGTCAATTTGTAATTCAAAATTTGCTTAATCAAATGTCCAAAGCTCAAGAAATCAGCATTAATTACTGATTTGATTTGAAACAAATAGTCATCAAGAATTTATTTTTATTTTTTAATTTAACTTTAAATTTTATGATGAAAATAATGTTGGTGGAACTCTTATGTAATTGGTTGTCAACAATGTAAAAGTGAGCAGCGGCTATTTTTTCCGATCAGTGGATACCAACCAGTTTTCGAAACACTGATGTTCGGTCAATCAGTGGTCAACATGGAGATTGAAGAAACACAGGTTGTGTATCCGCAGTGGAATACTTGAACAATCAAATGTTTGAACCAATTTCAAGAATACTATACCCAAACAATCAAGATGAGAAGCTTAATATTCATCAAAGTGTATATGAATTTTTTTAGTATAAAGATGAAACAACTGTTCAATTAATAATACAGATCAAACCACTAAACTGATGTGATAAATAGTGTTACATATAAACAAAAGTACTAAACCCCGTTACATATAAACACTGATACCATAAAAATGGTTTCATATAAAACACTGAGGTGATGACATCTAACAACCTAACAGTCTTTAAAACATTGATGCGGAAAACACTGTTATATATAAACAAAGTCTTTTAAATTACCATTTTACATATTTTGAATTTCAAAATTACTGATATTGTCAGTAACTACTGACTTGATTTGATAGCAAATGCCATAATGACTTTTTTAAATTTTCTTTTAACTTTAATCAACATATAATAACCGTCAAATTGAAATACAAAATTTGCTTTAATCAAATGTCAAAAGATCAAGAAATCAGCATTAAAATAGTGATTTGTTTGAAACAAATTGTCATCAAGAATTTTTTTTAATCTAACTTTAAATTTTTTGATGAGAAAAAAGTTGGTGGATTTTTTCCGATCAGTGGATACCAACCAGTTTTCAAAACACTGATGTTTGGTCAATCAGTGGTCAACATGGAGATTGAAGAAACAGTGGTTGTATTTCAGCAGTGGAATATTTTGAACAATCAAATGTTTGAACCAATTTCAAGAATACTATACTCAAACAATCAAGATGAGGTGCTTAATATTCATCCAAGTGTATAGGAATTTTATTAGTACAAAGACGAAACAACTGTTCAATTAATAGTACAGATCAAAATACTGAAGTGATAGTATAAATTCTGTTACATATAAACACTATTAACATAAACAAAGATAGAATAAACACTTTTAACATAAACAAACATAGAAGATGTTTTGTTGATGAAGAACCACTGTTGTTGGAGAGTGTTTCACATTTAGTTGATCGGTGCTTGTCTGGACTTTGGTCTTGATCAGTGGTTCTTCATAATTGAACAGTGGATGATGTTCATCAAACTTTATGTACAACCATCCTTATATCCAACACTTGTTAGGCAGATCAGTGATGTGCCATATTAACTTGTTATAACAACTGTCAATGTAGGAAACTTAGCTGGGCAGTGCCTATTGGTGGAAACTTCAGTTTACCTACAAAAACTGATGAATTTAGAATAAATAACGCAAACTATTGTTAAGTCAAATAGCTGATGGAAAACTTTTTAACCACTGCTAGTAATTAAAACACCGATAGTGATTAACAAAACTACGTTTAATTGCTCAAATTGAGATGACGGGAGATCTGCAAAGGATTACAAATGAATCAATGCACCAATAAACAGTAAATCAAAACGTTAGAAAAACCCAAAAAAATAAATCACACCAATTTAAGTTACCTTGGTGATGTCCTAAACTTTTGCACTGGTATCACGAATCAACACACCTGGTATAACCTTTCCCATTTCCAGCTCCTCAACAACCGTCCGGCAGAGGTTGCTTCTAATCAACAAACTCTATAATCCAACAAAAAAGGTCTGGAAAGACAAAGTACAAAACATATCAAAATAAATCTGCTCGTAATCACATGATACAACAAACCAAACATACCAGAGTCACCGATTAAGAGGAGGTTGTACAAAAGCGTTCATCGAGTACGATAAGGAGATCTGTTTCTTCTTCTGAGGATAGAAAAGGGTTCATCATGTTCAGTATGACAAAATAGATAAAACGAAATAAAATTTCTAGATAAAAAAGTAGATCTTACATGATTATTCTCTTCTTCAACCACTGGACGCTACATGATTTAGGGTTTCAAACGAAGATGTATCCAATAGAAGTAACCTCTGCCGTACGTTGTTGAGGAGATGAATATGAGAAGAAGAAGAAGAAGAAGGCTAAACATGAGAGAGGATAAACATCGATCGGAAATAGAACAGAGCAGAGAGAGAAAGAAAGCAAGAAGCCCTGAATGAGTAAATGAAGGAGGATATAAATAGAAGAGAGCAGTGGCACTGTTGGGCGGGAAAAAGGGCATTTAGGGGCTCTCTGGTGTTGACACGTGGCCCAAATAACTTTCATTTATTATATATAATAGATTTCCAATGGACGGAAAGGTAATTTAACACCTCTTTTTTAAGATGGCAGCCCATCAGTCATGCCTTTTCCCCGATTTTTTCATCATTTTCTCCCAAATTTACCCCCAATTCAATGTTTGTCGCCTACATGATTCTTTGACAACAACTCAGCACGTTGTTGAACATCAAGCGCCTGCACATTGAAAGATGGAATAATAAGGTTATGGTGTTCAATGCTTCATCGGTTCGACTTCTCGGCAATCATTATAGTCGTTTTACGCACACAAATGCCGTCTGATCCCAACCCTACTGCATATAAATCCCCAAATCAATCGATCAATTCTCCAAATTAGGGCATTCAAATCTCAGATCTAAAGGTAACAATCACTCTAGGTTTATGGATCACACGATTATTCATTTGAATTGCGAGTTACATGATCTGTTTAATTGTTCGATTGATTATTTAGGTTAAAAACGGTTGAACAAGATGTTGACGAAGTTTGAGACGAAGAGTAATCGAGTGAAAGGCTTGAGTTTCCATAGCAAGAGGCTCTGGATCTTGGCGAGTCTTCACAGTGGTGTGATTCAGCTATGGGATTACCGAATGGGGACGATCATTGATCAGTTTGATGAACATGATCGTCCTGGTTCGTGGCGTGCACTTTCATCAATCGCAACCGCTTTTTGTTTCTGGAGGTTTGTTATGTTAGGCTTAGATTGTGATCAAATGTATGGAATGATTGTGGATTTTAGGGTTTTTTTATAGGTGGATGATCTATTTATTATGTTATGTTAATTGATGATTATTTGAATTTGTTGGTGTTCTAGGGGCTTAGCGGATTCGTATTTTAAGTTTGTGAAATGGTAGTGGTGATTGTAAGATTAGGGTTTTTTTTACGATGTTATGTGAATTGATGTTGATTTGAATTAAAGCTTGTTGTTTATGGCACTTAGTTGCATGCAGAAATTATGGCACGTTGATCAAAAATTTTGTTATTTATTGTATTTCTCTTCTGCAGATGGGTTTAACGGTCCGGATGCACCGGATTATCTGTTGTCGAATTTGTATCCTGTTGTGCATAAAGAGCTGAAGGGGTTGTTGTGGGATGATGAAAATGATGGTTCCAATTCAAAGTGTTCGGTTGATGTTCAACTGGTGGTTGAGATAGATTCACGGGTTAATGGTCAACAGTGTGTTAATCAGCAGGAACGGTATCCAGTTGAGGAGTTTGAAACGAATGGGAATAAGAAGAGGAGTAAGAGTTCGAGGGGTAGGAGCCAAGGGGCGTCGAAGAGGCCGTTTCTGAAGTCGAGCTCTTTATTCACTGATGCATTGTTATCTTGACTTAATGGATACTTTGGTAGGTGTTCTATAAGGCATCAAAACAGAGATTTGATGGTGATGCTAAATTGAAAGAGAGATCCCAACGAGTAGTGAGTATTCAGTCTTCAAAAAAAAAAGAGATTTGGTACTGGTTCAATGTGTTCATGGGCTAAATGAAGTTGGATTCATGTGTAGTTGAGTTGGACTTCAAGGGGATATGGGTTTGTGTTGATTCAAGACCAAGAAAAAGAAAACAAGTTAAGGTTTTCATTAACAAACATCATTGGAAGTCTACTTGGTTTTTGTGGCTGCTGCAGTATTCTAAGTTAAAGGTAAGTACCTATTTTTTTTGTTATGATTCCATGTTTTTTCTAACGTTGGGCATGGAGTTCAAGCAACGTATAAAATCGACTTGCTTGTAACCAAAATGATGAAAGACAACTACTTTAATATCTTACGAGAAGGGTGTTTCTCTAATGTTTCATTTTTTATTTTATTTTTTATTTTTTTGTTTACTAACTTTTTTTAATATTATTTCAGATTACTAAATTCATCAGTGGATTTCATGGGACAACAAAATTCTAGGCGTCCATCCACCCGAGGTATAAACTTTATGTTTTTAGTTGAACTCATCAGAAGTCACATTTGTTGGCTCGAAGGTTGGGCTGGTACATTCTTCACCAAGGTTGGGCTTCTTCTTCCATGGAGATATGCAATATGAAGTTTTAGGTAACTTGCACACGTGTTGAATGGGTCAACCAATAGTAGTTATCAAAGCATGTAACTTGGAACAGGTTTAACCCATTTCTTATAGATGGACCGACTTTAGCTGTTTTTTTTTTTTTAATTTTATACGGGGTTGAATGAGTCAACCAAGAATATATTAGCTAAATGGGAATGGCCCATTTCTGATCGTTTGTATTTTTGATGTTGGCAGAAAAGTGGTAAGAAACAGAATAACTTAGATGGTGGCAGTGATCTTCCATCATCAATCGTTCCTGCATCAGATCCGACACATCAATGGCTTCCCACAACTTCACTTCACCCTTTACTATTGAATGCCTCAACCCAAAGGGTCTGTTTGGTATGGGGTAATGGAATGGACGGGGGAATGGAATGGACGAGGTAATGGAATGGACGAGGTAATTGAATTGATTATTACCATTCTATGTCTTGTTTGGTTACCATGTCAAAATGGAATAAACCATTACTTTTTGTTGTTTGGTATGCGAAAAAAGAAGAAGGAATAAAATCGGATGGCAGTGGTCAATGATGGGCAGCGATGGTGGGTGGTGATAGGTGGCAGTTGTAGCGGCGGCAGTGGTGGGGGTGGAGACGGCGACGGGTGGTGACAACGGTGGTGGTGGTGGGTGACGGTGAAGGTGGGTGGCGGCGATGGTCAGAGGTGGTAGCGGTGGCGACGGTGGTGGCAGGTGGTTGCGGTGGTGGTGGTGGTGGTTGATAGCGATGACGGAGGTGGGTGGCGACGGTGGCGGTGATCGGAGGTGGCAGCGGCGATGATCGAAGATGGGTGGTGGCGGTGATCGGAGGTGGCAATGGCGATGGCGGCGACGACGGTGGCGGGGATGGAGGTGGGTGGCGGCAACGACGGTTGCGGGTGACGGCGGTGGCGGGTGGCGGCGGTGGCGGGTGACGACGGCGGATGACAATGGTGGTGGGTGGTGGCAACGATAGTGAGTTGTGGTGTTGTTAATGAAGGGTGAAGAGGGAATGGAATGGAAAAAAAAAGGGGGAGGGATGGAATGATTTTGAGGGAATGGAATGCATTTTGGAATGGGCGATTCCATTCCATCGAACAACCAAACACTCTTTTCTTCATTCCCTCTCAATGGTCCATTCCATTCCACCTCTCATTCCTACATACCAAACGCTACCAAAGGTATTTTTCTTATCTGTTTTACTTTGGTTAATTGATTTTTAGAATTATGTAGGAAATGTTGTTTTGGAGCTGAGATTATATTGATTTATGTTGGTGGACTTGAGATTGAGCAAAGTCAAATGCCATCAACACAACAAATTGGTGTTTCAGTACCGGATTTGTGTCGGAAGGTGACAACATAAATTATGTCCTAGCATAATTTGCTTGATTTGACACGAAACCTTTTGGAACTGAGATTACATGTTTTGACCCGAAACTATCTGGTGCCGCTACCAGGAGTTGCATGCTTTGAACCGAAATCCTATGGACCCTCTACTACAGTTGTGCCAAAATTTGCTTGATTTGACACGAAACCATTTGGACCTGTTACCTCAACTATACCAAAAGTTACATGCCTTAACCAGAAACCATGTGGACCTGTTACCTAACCCATATGAACCGTCCATATTTCCGCCTTTAGTGAATGGTCTCGGTCTTTTCCAAATTCATTTTGTTTCCAATCGTTGTTTGTGTAATCTTGATTGTATGTGGATCACATTTAGATCCGTTCGTTGCACTTATATTAAACCTTAAATTTAATATAAAATGCTAAGTTATTGTCTTTTTGTGTTAGTTGTAGGAGCCTAAAGATTACATTTGAAGCCAACTAGCTAAGGTTTCCTTCTTTTTTTCTCTATGCTCATTTTGATTATGATACTTATCTTAGCTGCCTAAATATTATTTATATAATTTGAACATCAAAAGTAACTGATATATATGGTTTTAACAAGTGTTTACTTAATATATTTCTTGCTGTGAGCTTAATGCCCAATAATAATAGCCATCAATTGTTTTTACAGGTAACCAAATGAGTGAAACTGCATGGAGCTATGAGGATCATCTGCACTTCAAATTTGTTAGGTTATTGTATATCAAGTCTTTGCTACTTTCATTTGGGGTGAAGTTTGCAAGTATGCCAAATAATGGGCCTAGACAAAGATGAAAAGCAAACTGTTTTTTTTTAATCTATTTGGTTCTGACGACGTGGATGAAATCCATGGCATCAATTTAAATAAGCGCCCGACCCGTTTCGCCCTCTTTTAGTGTTTGGGTACTTTTTTGTGCTTTGCCATGGAGAACTTAAATATTTAAATTCAGTTAAATTGTTATTAATTAATTTGGGTAGTATTAATATTCCAAAAATAGATAAATTCCATGAACCAGACCCAATAACAACATTAACCCTATAATTACCAATAACAAATTCCTAATATCTTCGTAATACAAACATTTATTATATTCTTGTAATTATTACCAAGATATAACAAGTTAAGAACTAATCCCGCCTCCTAGCTCAACCGGGTATCCCCATGTTGGTTAAGTTGGGCCGGCTTCCTCCTTGGAGGTCGCCGGTTCGACTCCTGTCTGCGGCATACAGGGGGTGGGACGTCCCAATGATGGATCGTTCCTACCGAGGCATGGTGCGGTCCTGAGGGCAACCCGGTTTTACCCAGCTGTTACCCCAGCGAGTCTCTCGTGTGGGGGCAGTATGGTTTCCGGGCGGAAGTCAGCTTGCGCACCGGCCGGGGCCCGATCGAACATCGCGTCCGTAAGAGCGGGGCTGACGGGGGAATGTCTTCGACATGACCCCGGTGACCAATTCGGTCCTGTACAGAGAAAGTCACATTCCAAAAAAAAAAAACAAGTTAAGAACTAAAAGATTTTGTTGCTACGATTATTACTATCAACATCTGAATTTTTAACACTAATTATTATGGTGACAATTTTAATGCAAGTAGTATGACTGTGATACAAAGTGACTCAAGTATGTGTATATAAAAGATGCATTGCTTAATATGGTAGATTTATTTAGGATTTTTAAATGTATCTTATATTTAGGTAAACCGACCAAATGGAATAATTTGTGTTAAATGTTGTAATGTGTAATGTTTTTTTGTCTTAATCCGAGTACTTGCAATATATATTAGTATATATAGAAAATGTAGCATCTCTATGCCCCATCGTATCCTTATCTGGATCATAAAAGGGTTTAGTTCCTTTTGCAGTTAATTTGAACTCAATTTAGTTCAATTTGTGAAAAATTAAGATATGATTTCGAAAAGATTCATTCAAAATAAAAAAAAGAAGTTAAAGAGGAGAAGATATAAAAGAAAGTCATTTTTCATTAGCTATAGCCGTGAAACAGTACTTGCAATATATTAATATTATAGAACATGTAGCAGTTAAAAAGGGGAAGATATAAAAAAGTCATATTTCATAAGCTGTAGCCGTGAAACAGGAACATATACAAAAAACTTCCATATCGATTTTGATGAAGAATGGGGACCAAACCATGTAGATAAACTACAACAATGCTACAAATAAGAAAACTAATAGACGTACAATACAATATATTATGAGAGGATTGAATAACCAACAGAAACCGATACCGCGATGTAAATTGTTGCCACCGCAGCATCGCGCGGGTTTCGTACTAGTATATATAGGGGAAAGATAAATCGAAAACCCATGCGAGTTGAGAAAACCCAAATAAACCCTATGTAACATTTTTTTTTAAATAGGGAATGTAATATAAATGTACACGGACTTATTTATGAAAAAAAATGAAAAAAATGCTTACCAGTTTAAAAAAAAATGTTGAAAATTTGTATGTTACATTTTTTTGGACATATATATTATGTAACCTAAAATTTGTAACATTTAAAAAAAACTACTTGGTGTTTTTTTGTGTTTCTTTTTTAAAAATGTTCAAATATATGTATATTACATATCCTATTTTTTTTAGAAATGTTTCTTGAGTTTACATGGGTTTTTTACAAAGGTTTCTTGAGTTTACACAACTCAAGTGGGTTTTCTATATAGCTTTCCCCTATATATATATACATATATATATAGGGTAAGGTTCCTGAGTGAACAATGTTGTATTTGTGAACAAGATGAACTCATCTTATCCCTTGATTTTGTAGATCTAGTTTTTTTAATTAGTGGCAAGATTGTAATCATTTGTTATAACTTCCATCTACAATTATGGACACAAGGGTATTATTGAAATCAGGGCCGACTTTGGGCCTGTGCGGGAGGTGCCACCGCACAGGGCCCAAAATATCTAGAGGCCCAAAATTGTTTAATATATATAAAGTGTAGCAAATTATTAACAAATTCACGTTGTGGTTCAATGGATGCGCAACTGTTTAGTGAATGGGCTATTCCGGGTTCGAATCCCATGGTGGTCATTTTTCCATTCTTATTCTTTTATGTAATGTCATGTTTTTCTTACGCCTTAAGGGACTGTTATAAAACAAGGGGAAAGCTCATATAGTCACATTTAAATTTGGGCCTCAATAAAATTGTAACCTCTAGTTTTTTTCTTCTCATTTAACCATTTACATAATAAACTTTACATGTTTTCTTGTTTAAATTTGTAGGTTTTTAATTTCTCATTTAACCATCTACAATATAAACTTAGAAGAACTCAAAATCTAGCTTGAATTAATTTTTTTTTTTGTATGAAAAGGTTCATGTTACCAAGTTAGTTTGGATATGTTTACATACATTACAGTTCATTTTGCTCAAATGATTTAAGTGTTAGTTATTTTTGCTTATCCGGAGAGAGTTGAAACTAATGTTATGCGTATTATAATTTATTTGTAACATAAAACTAGGATTTATTGTTTTTAGTCGATGCTAGCATTCACTCTATTAACATGGATAATTATGATACATTGAAATATAGAGAAGAATCGGCATGGATTATAAATACTTGATCTAGAACTTTACTTTCAAAAATGCTAAAAAAACCTCACGATTCGCTTAAGTATTGTGGTTTTTTTATATACGATTAATGAGTTTATATTATAGGAAGAGGGCCCAAAGTTTTTGTCTCGCACGAGGCCTAAAAGTTTTTTTTATCATTTTCAGAGACGACCCTGATTGTAATTTGGATTTTGTGATATTTTGAACCCATGAAGTGAAAAATCTCCTGTTGTTTTAAAATATTCGAAATCCATGATTGTAGCATGTTTTAGTTTTTTTATCATTTATATATCATCGTATCTATACTATATAATAAAAGAAACCTGTTTTGGGACACTTGTCGTTCTTTCATTTAATTGATTAAAATTATTAATAATACTAATAATAATAATATTTAATCTAATCTAATACAAATAATAATAATATTTAATCTAATCTAATACAAATTCTTATTATTAATTCAATAACCTAAACTAAAACTTCAATAGAATCTTAAATCCTAGCTAAACAAGTTTCGAAATTAATAATAATATTAATATGTTAGACTAAATCGTTTTCAGAGTTAATTACAGTCAAAATAAGTGGTGTAGAGTAGCCAATTGTGGCTCCAACTATAAAAGCGGAAAAACTATATTATCTTTCATTCACATCACTTTTTGATAACTCTTAACTTTCGTGTAATTGTTTATTTAAGCGGAAAAAGACAATTGAGATACCCCATAGAGAGCCATGTGTCCCTAAATATTTTCTTACATAGACGGAAGTTAAGACTTTTCTTACATAGACGGAAGTTTCATTGTTTTGGGACACTTGTCATTCTCTCATTTAGTTGATTAAAATTATTAATAATACTAATAATAATAATATTTAATCTAATCTAATACAAATAATAATAATATCTAATCTAATCTAATACAAATTATTATTTGTTAAACAATATTACATTTATTCAACCCGTATAATACACGTGGTTTTAAAGATATAACTTTTTTATTTGGTATATAAAATTATATTTATTCAACCCGTACAATATGTTTCTTATATATATAAATTTTATTATTTAATATATAAAATTATATTTATTCAACCCGTATTTATCTTCATTCACATAACTTTTTGATAACTGTTAACTTTCGTGTAATTGTTTGTTTAAGCGGAAAAAGACAATTGAGATACCCCGTAGAGAGCCATGTGTCCCTAAATATTTTCTTACATAGACGGAAGTTAAGACTTTTCTTACATAGACGGAAGTTTCATTGTTTTGGGACACTTGTCATTCTCTCATTTAGTTGATTAAAATTATTAATAATACTAATAATAATAATATTTAATCTAATCTAATACAAATAATAATAATATCTAATCTAATCTAATACAAATTATTATTTGTTAAACAATATTACATTTATTCAACCCGTATAATACACGTGGTTTTAAAGATATAACTTTTTTATTTGGTATATAAAATTATATTTATTCAACCCGTACAATATGTTTCTTATATATATAAATTTTATTATTTAATATATAAAATTATATTTATTCAACCCGTATTTATCTTCATTCACATAACTTTTTGATAACTGTTAACTTTCGTGTAATTGTTTGTTTAAGCGGAAAAAGACAATTGAGATACCCCGTAGAGAGCCATGTGTCCCTAAATATTTTCTTACATAGACGGAAGTTAAGACTTTTCTTACATAGACGGAAGTTTCACTGTTTTGGGACACTTGACATTCTCTCATTTAATTGATTAAAATTATTAATAATACTAATAATAATAATATTTAATCTAATCTAATCTAATACAAATAATAATAATATTTAATCTAATCTAATACAAATTCTTATTATTAATTCAATAACCTAAACTAAAACTTCAATAGAATCTTAAATCCTAGCTAAACAAGTTTCGAAATTAATAATAATATTAATATGTTAGACGAAATCGTTTTCAGAGTTAATTACAGTCAAAATAAGTGGAGTAGAGTAGCCAATTGTGGCTCCAACTATAAAAGCGGAAAAACTATATTCTCTTTCATTCACATCACTTTTTGATAACTCTTAACTTTCGTGTAATTGTTTATTTAAGCGGAAAAAGACAATTGAGATACCCCATAGAGAGCCATGTGTCCCTAAATATTTTCTTACATAGACGGAAGTTAAGACTTTTCTTACATAGACGGAAGTTTCATTGTTTTGGGACACTTGTCATTCTCTCATTTAGTTGATTAAAATTATTAATAATACTAATAATAATAATATTTAATCTAATCTAATACAAATAATAATAATATCTAATCTAATCTAATACAAATTATTATTTGTTAAACAATATTACATTTATTCAACCCGTATAATACACGTGGTTTTAAAGATATAACTTTTTTATTTGGTATATAAAATTATATTTATTCAACCCGTACAATATGTTTCTTATATATATAAATTTTATTATTTAATATATAAAATTATATTTATTCAACCCGTATTTATCTTCATTCACATAACTTTTTGATAACTGTTAACTTTCGTGTAATTGTTTGTTTAAGCGGAAAAAGACAATTGAGATACCCCGTAGAGAGCCATGTGTCCCTAAATATTTTCTTACATAGACGGAAGTTAAGACTTTTCTTACATAGACGGAAGTTTCACTGTTTTGGGACACTTGACATTCTCTCATTTAATTGATTAAAATTATTAATAATACTAATAATAATAATATTTAATCTAATCTAATCTAATACAAATAATAATAATATTTAATCTAATCTAATACAAATTCTTATTATTAATTCAATAACCTAAACTAAAACTTCAATAGAATCTTAAATCCTAGCTAAACAAGTTTCGAAATTAATAATAATATTAATATGTTAGACGAAATCGTTTTCAGAGTTAATTACAGTCAAAATAAGTGGAGTAGAGTAGCCAATTGTGGCTCCAACTATAAAAGCGGAAAAACTATATTCTCTTTCATTCACATCACTTTTTGATAACTCTTAACTTTCGTGTAATTGTTTATTTAAGCGGAAAAAGACAATTGAGATACCCCATAGAGAGCCATGTGTCCCTAAATATTTTCTTACATAGACGGAAGTTAAGACTTTTCTTACATAGACGAAAGTTTCACTGTTTGGGACACTTGTCATTCTCTCATTTAGTTGATTAAAATTATTAATAATACTAATAATAATAATATTTAATCTAATCTAATACAAATAATAATAATATTTAATCTAATCTAATACAAATTATTATTTGTTAAACAATATTACATTTATTCAACCCGTATAATACACGTGGTTTTAAAGATATAACTTTTTTATTTGGTACATAAAATTATATTTATTCAACCCGTACAATATGTTTCTTATATATATAAATTTTATTATTTAATATATAAAATTATATTTATTCAACCCGTATTTATCTTCATTCACATAACTTTTTGATAACTGTTAACTTTCGTGTAATTGTTTGTTTAAGCGGAAAAAGACAATTGAGATACCCCGTAGAGAGCCATGTGTCCCCAAATATTTTCTTACATAGACGGAAGTTAAGACTTTTCTTACATAGACGGAAGTTTCACTGTTTTGGGACACTTGTCATTCTCTCATTTAATTGATTAAAATTATTAATAATACTAATAATAATAATATTTAATCTAATCTAATACAAATAATAATAATATTTAATCTAATCTAATACAAATTCTTATTATTAATTCAATAACCTAAACTAAAACTTCAATAGAATCTTAAATCCTAGCTAAACAAGTTTCGAAATTAATAATAATATTAATATGTTAGACTAAATCGTTTTCAGAGTTAATTACAGTCAAACTAAGTGGTGTAGAGTAGCCAATTGTGGCTCCAACTATAAAAGCGGAAAAACTATATTATCTTTCATTCACATCACTTTTTGATAACTCTTAACTTTCGTGTAATTGTTTATTTAAGCGGAAAAAGACAATTGAGATACAGATTATTATCAATAATATTAATAATAGGTTTAGAATCAAATACAAAGATTCAAAAAATAAGAAGTCGTACAAAGGGTATCAAATAGACTCTGATTGACCTCATTCAACCGGCATTAGAGCCGTCTTATCGAACTCTACGACATTAATTAATATGTACGAGTTGATGGGTTACATTTATATTAACTCATTTATGTCAATATGGTATGTAAATGTCTCTGTCTTTGTTTTGCATTTACAGGAAATATGTATACTGTATAGTTTAAATTGTTCAACCCGTGTCACGGGTACATTATAAAAAACACAAATCTCTATCTCTCTCTCTCTTTTCACATTACGAAGCATCGTTCCAATTGCTACTCCTGGTGGTTTTGATTGCAGCATCCATAATCCATTTTCCCTTATCATCTGACTTGCGATTTAATAAGGTACATAATCATTGCATCTTGTCTTCTCTGATTGTGTATAAGGGTCTGCGATTCCCCTTTTGTTTGTGTTCTTCCTTTTCGTGGATCTAAAAACTAGGGTTTTAAGTTTATAATTTTTACACAAAGCGGTTTTAAGATTGTAATTCTTAAAAAAATGGTGTTTTATTTGATTCGATTTTGATTGGGTTCAAGTGTTTTAGAAAGATTTATACTGTGTTTATATGACTATAGGGCAAAGATGAGTACAGGGGATTGCTTATGCACTAATCACTTTTTTTACTTGTACACAAGTGTATTTGGTTATGATGTACACTTGTGTATTAAAGGTCATTATGAGAAATAATAAGTTAGTGTATAATAAAATTGTGTATGATTTTTAAACACTTATTGAACATACATTGTATTGTTCTGTTTCTTTGAAATTACAATCATTTTTTTAGTTTTCAGTGTATTTGGTTATATGTACAAAGCTACAATGGGAACCAACAAGTTGATAATGTCTGTATTCGTTAAAGTGTGAATCTTGTTTACACAATGCTAGAATGGTTTTGCCTTGAAAAAGAGTTCAAATAGCATGATTGGTGTCAACTTATTGTTTATGTTGTTAGGGTATGTAAAACACATTGGGTTAGATGTGATAGAAGCTCCTGGTTCAGAGAAAGGCTGACTTTTCTAGTGGTAAGTTAAACTGGTTGTCGTTCCATACACATGTGTATTCTGTTTAATATACATAGGTGTTGTTATCGTAGTCGTATACACATATGTATTATCTTGTGTTATACACCTGTTTATCTTTTTAATCAAATGATGAGTAATTGTCTTTTTTTGTATTGTATATGTAGTTATTGTATCTCAACAGTACGCCGCGTGTAGGTTTTGACGATGAACGAACAAAACCTCGATGTTCAAGTTCAAGCACTTAAAGATAAGCTTTTTGAGGAAATTCCATACGGTTGATTGTGGTGTGTTTGCAATGCAACACGTGGAAACGTGGTTTGGGGTAACAAACGAAAAATGGGATTGTGGGTTACCCCTTATACGAAAGGATAAGATGGCGAGTTTGACACGACTTCGGAAAAAATATGCTGCGAAAATTGTATGTTTATATGCAAATAAGCGTCGTGAAAGAATATTGGCAGAAGTGGATGCATCTCACAAGATGAACAAAGACTTTTAATGCTTATATTTTCGTGGTAGACAATGTGACACTAGTTTATAAGACGTTGCTAGATACTTTGTTTAGAAGTTGGTAGACGGTTTTTATTGGTGAAACTATGTTAATGATGCACAATTCAAGTTTCTATTTGCTGCTTATGTTTTTTTGGTGTTTTGCACGTTGTGATGGCCTGTGTATGACGTTTAATCGTTAAAAGATATCTCGACTGGGTGTTTGTATATTGAGTTTGTATTATATGTGTCAAACAGAGTATATTCATATGTAATATACATCAGTGTATTGTAATTAATACACTTATGTATTGTTTATAATACATTAGTGTATTAAGCTCAAACAAATTGGATAATGAATATAATGTATATGTGTATACATCTTAATGGTATGTGTTACTAAAGCTATGCTGATGAATTAATGCAAAAACGTTAGTGTAGTGAGGCAAAAACATTTGTGTAGTAATCCAATGGTGAAGATGAAATATATACCAACTAATGTTATAAATGAATGTAATAGTGAATATACACGTAAATGTATTCAAATAAAGGCAAATAATAACTGACCATATATGGAACAAACAGGAAAAAGGTAGTAGAAACATTAAGATATATCTATAACCAACATGTATGAGTTTTAAAACAAAAGAAACATTGGAATTAAATAAATGAAGGTTTTTAATGAATCTATATTTCGCTCACATTGTCTTCGCTTTCTAATTCTTCAATTCCGGACTTTGTTTCTTCGTCATGTTCTTCTTCGGTCTATGAATCATCCATAGTTGCTCGCCTTTTTTTCGCAGACAATTCCTAGTATCGTGACACCTTACCCTTTTGCCACTTTATCTCCATGTTCTTCTTTCCTTGAAGTACCCTAACCCGTACAAAATCCTGCCAGTTGTGCATATTCCTCGTACATTGCAATTGCTATTTCAATTGTACTAAATCTTGCACCTTTAAATGGTTTGAAACCAGGAAGCATAGTTAGTGTCCAATACATGGTCTCATTGGGAGTTTCGTATACATTGCTAGCAACCATGGTTGCAGAAATCGACCTAGGCGGCCGATTAATCGGCGCCTAGGCGCTAGGCGGTAGGCTACTGATTAATTTTAAGCTAGTCGGTGGAATTAATCGGTTTTGGTCAAAGTCGGTCGTAGGCGGTCGTAATCGGTGAAAATCGGTCCTAGGCGGTCAAAAATCGGATTAATCGGACTATATTAATCGGTCAAAATCGGTCCTAGGCGGTCAAAATTGGTCAAAATCGGTCAAAATCGAACCATACTATCTGAAACTTGAAGTATTTATTTGAATTTTGAAGTATTATTTTTATATTATTGGGTATATATATATAATTTTGAAAAAATACATATAAAAATCCCATTCCGATTAATCCCTAGGCGGTACATCACCGCCCGACTAGCGCCTTCTACAACATTAGTAGCAACAGACTCTACACGTTTTGGATTAGCCAAACAATTAGACAAACGTATGGAATATAAAACAAATGTAATATGGGTACACTTGTGCGAAATCGCTTATATACACGTAAACAATAGGAAAAAAGTACTACAAATATGCAACATACGTATGTGTGTTTAAAACACACAAACTCTTTAACAAGCAAAAACCTAACTCCAAAATACACAAGCGTATAACATAAGGGTAGAATATATTACGAACATTTTATTAGTATACATATGTGTACATAATGGAAAATAAATCGAATATAACACATTGTGTAGAATGGATATTACTTAGTAGATACATGAATGATATGATCAGGGGCGGACCTAGTGTAGTCCGAGGCGTAGCCCGGGCTACGGCTCAACTTTTATCCGGTAGTGTAATTTTTTTTTTCCGATTTTTATACTAAGGATACCCCTCAACAACAACTAGGACACCCCTAAAAATTTTTTACAAACTGAAATTAAGCCCAAAAAATACTTATTATATTGGCCCAAATAACCATGGAAGGAAAACAAAGAAGAAAGATGAAGTTGGTAAAGTTTCTTTGTTAGCGTTAAAGTGAAATAAAAAAAAGTTGCAGGTTTTGATACAAGGAAGAAAGGTTTCTTGAGGAGTACATATTGGGAAGATAAGTCTCAAAGTCAAAAGTTAATTTAATTTACCTTTCAATTCCAAAAAATACATTTTAATTATTTCTTTAAAAGAAACAATTTAATATAACCTGTTAGGTGGGGTGGGGATGGACTATTAAGGGATTTGTGTTGTGTATAAATATTGAGAAGCAGTTTCATTATATTAAACAATTAGTATGCCTTGTAGTGAAATTCGATTTACAATCTTCTTGCTCCAACGCACAGTCTTCATTCTTTGTGTAATCGATCGGCCCCTTACGTAAAAATTAAAAATAAATCTAGCCCGGTCTAAAACCTAAAAACTTATTGTCAATATTGATTCATAAAACATAGCTCAAATGTGAAATGCTCAATATGGATTCATTAACCTAAATACTAATAACATTAAAAAAACTAGTTTATAAAATTTAATTCTTTAAGGCCTAAGTGTCTTTTTTTGGCTCGACCGGGGCACTTGATTTTCAAGATTGGCCCTGCCCCGTAATATAGGTAAAAAAAAATTCTCCATTCTATAAATTATATAAGCACACGGTAAAAAAATTGGGATACCCCTGAATATTTCTTCTGGTTCCGCCACTGGATATGATGATTGTTTTGATGAACGGAATGATCTAAACATAGATGCTTGTCTATATTTAAATATTGTAATTCAACACCCCATTGCCAAAGACACTACCTACGATCAGGGCGTAAAAAACAATTTTTTCATTCAACACCGTGTGCAAAAAAATATTTTAAATTCAACAACTTACGTAAAAACATTTTTCAAACGTACGTAAAACCTATTTTGCGCCTACCAATGTTACATACGTTTGAAAATTAGATTTACGCGTGACGTTTAGAGGAGCTCGGGTCGGCGATCAGTGGCATAAAAAGACTTTTTTACGCACGTTGTCAAAACACTTATTTATTTATTTTTTTTACATAATGGTGTTCTCATACTCAGTTCGTGTAAATGTTTACGCATTTTGTCAAACTTTTTTTATGCACGTTGTCAAAACTTTTTTTACGCACGTTGCCAAAACTTTTTACAAACGTTCTCAAAACTTTTTTTACACACGTTGTCGAATGTTTTTTTATGGGCGTTGTCAGTGGCGAACCCAAGATTTTTTTTAATGGGGTCCATTTTTTTCGGTGTTCAATTTAATATACCGAATCTCCTTTTTTTTAAAAAAACATTGGGGTCCGGGGACCCCGACCCACTCTATGTGGGTCCGCCCCTGGGCGTTGTCTTTGTCAAAAGTAAAAGTTTTTTTGTTTTTTTACATAGTAGTGTATTGCGTAAAAACGTTTTTTACGCACGTCAAACATTTTTTATGCACGTTGTCGAATGTTTTTTCACATAAAAATTATGATCGAAATTACGATCGAAACATAGAATAACTGAAAGCTCGGCTCGCAAATAAAACCCGCAAATAAAACTGAAAGCTCAAGCTCGGCTCGACTTTGGCTCGTTAAGGCTTGGCTCGAACGAGCTTTTAACAGAGCCAATCATGAGTGCAAATTAAACACTTCAGAATATTATATATTTATCTTTTTGCTTGTTGACTATGGGGTGTCGAATGTGTCACGTAAATAATTTTTTTAACGTACGGTGTCGAGTATAAAAATGTTTTATTTACGTCGAATGTAAACTTCCACGTAAAATGTTTTTTTTTACATATGAGTGTCGAATGCACACCTTTTTGTTTGGGAATATCGAATCTAAACTCACGTAAAATTGTTTTTACGTACGGGTGTTGAATATCAATTTTTTTCTTAGGACAATGTCGAATGTCAAAAATAAAAAATTGCGCACGGTATCAACTGTAAAATGTTTATTTTTTATTTTTTAAATGTCGAATGTAAACTCAGACGTAAGATGTTCTTTGACGTATGGCGTCGCATGCCAATTTTTTTGTTTTTTATAGTGGGTGTCAGAATGTCTTTTTTTTAACATGTTGAATGTAAACCCACATGTAAATTTGATGTAACTATAAATTATGTCAATGTATTGAAATGTTTATTTGTTATTTTTACAGGTCGTCGTTTATGGAAAAAAAATTGGGATGTTAAGACTCGTGTCAAAAAAGGAATAAAGCTTTAAGGATCGAAGACGACGAAGATTAAGGGGACGCAAGACCTGTTGGGTTTTTATATGCCGTTTACAATTGGTTTTGTGATTCTATTTTTTTTTTTCAAATGTAATTTTGTATAAAAAAAAATTTATGGTCATGTAAATATTACAGCTTTGTGAAAAATAAAAATTTTGATGATGTTATTTTTAGGTAAAAGTTGTATAAAATAAGATTATCATTTTTTTTTTGATTTGATGTTTTTGTTTTTTGTAAAAGTGTAAAATGTCTAAAATGTCATTCATTGTACTTTATAACTTTTTGGGTAAATTACACTTTTCGTCCTTTATGTTGGAAGCAGGTTGCAATGGATAACCTTTAACTTTAGTAATTAAAGTCACAGTGCTTTGTTTGGAAAACTCATTACACTCTACGTCCTTTAGCCCTAACCAGGTTATAATTTTCAGTTAAATATGACATGTGCATTGCACATGAGGGTACTTTAGTCATTTTAGAAGTATATCTTTAAATATATATATATATATATACATATATATAAACCCATTTCTCTACCACAAACCTGAAAACCCACATCCCCTTCTTCCTTCTTCTCCACTTACACAACACCACCTGTCACCACACCACTACCCACCCTCACCCCATCACAACCACTGACACCACCAACATACAACTCATTAACTACTGTAAATAAGAACTCATTATATGCAACCCTTAACAATTGAACCTTGTTCAACGGTGTGTCACCAATATCTTAATTAACTAATATGCTACCTATTTCTAGACTTCAGCATACTAAAATATAACATTAACAATAAAAAAACACCCTACATAATCCATAAAATCCAATCTCCCTAATCAAATTACATTGGTTTGATTTAAATATAACAGATGTCATCGGCAATCAACAATGAGAAACATAAAGGCAAAGAAACATTACGATTTAATCTTCTGAGCCAGTTTCATCTTCTCCAAAAACACACCAAATGAACTATCCAAATCCTCATCCGAAACGATCATCCCATCATAACCACCACACGCATAACTCGCATCTATATTCTTAAACTCAAGATACTGATTAACACTCGATTTCAACAACAAATCCACAGCAGCATCATCAAAAAACAAAACCCTAGGTCCAGCAACATCCAAATTAAATTTTCTAGAATGTTCTGTAACCGAATCATCATAAAACAGATCTCGATATCTGAATAGATAGTGCGAGTGACAGCGGTGGTGTGATCCGGTGCGTCTTCGGTGCCGGAATTTTGGGGATTTAAAGTTTGGGAGATGAGGAAGGAGGTGAGGTTGAGGAGAGAGAGGGAGGAGTAGTGGGAGCCGTAGTGGGGGTTGGGGTGGACGACGGACTTGCCGGCGGTGGTGGCAGGTGATGATGGTGTGGTGTGGTGGTGGTGGGTAAAGTGAAGAAGAAGGAAGAAGAAGGGGATGTAGGTTTTCAGGGGACTTGTGGGAAAAGGGGTTTTTATATACATTTATTAATATTTTTGTTAAAGATATATTACCCCGTGTGCAATTGACATGTCATATTTAACTGAAAATTATAACTTGGTTAGGGCCAAAGGACGTAGAGTGTAATGAGTTTTTCAAATAAAGGACTATGACTATAATTATTGAAGTTAAATGTTATCCATTGCAACCCGCTACCAACATAAAGGACGAAAAGTGTAATTTACCCTAACTTTTAATATTAAAAACATAATTCTTCATATATCAAAAGTCAAAATAAATCCTAGACATCCAACCCATCTTGATCAAGGGCTCACAAGAAACTCTTACGGTTCTCACAACTCGGTACGGTTCTCATTTTATCCGGTCCATATATATATATATAGAGTACAGAGTAGGAGTTGGGTAGAAAGTGTATTTTTCCTAGAAAGTCTAGGAAGCAATGAGAATTGGACATGTGGCATTGAGTTATTTTAACTAGAAGGGCAATTATGTAATGTCACATTGTAATTTTATTTTTGGAATTTATATTTCATTAACTAACATTGCATGATCTCGAAGGTAACTGATTATGTCCATGATTTTCGGAATTTTGGTTGTGTTTCGAATCCAAATCTCATTCAAATCATATGTATATACAATTCTTTCTATCGTTTTCTTCTTCACCAGCAGTATTCGTATTCAATAAATTTTTCAGAGAGAAAAATCATGGCTTCAAACACACTTGTTGATTGTGGAGATGGTTATTAACATTTAACTGCAAAACCATCAGCTTGTTCTTGGTGATGTGTTTTAACAGCAAACAGATTCGTACAGTTGTGTTTTAGCATTCAGATTCATAAAGTTGTGTTTTAACAGCATTCAGATTCATACAGTTGTGTTTTAACAGCAAGCAAATTCATACAGTTGTGTTTTAGCATTCATGTTGGTAATGCTGGAGGATTTCTTGACGCTGTGTTTTATTATTCAGATTCATACAGTTGTGTTTTAACAGCAAGCAGATTCATACAGTTGTGTTTTAGCATTCAGATTCATACAGTTGTGTTTTAACAGCAAGCAGATTCATACAGTTGTGTTTTAGCATTCAGATTCATATAGTTGTGTTTTAACAGCAAGCATATTCATACAGTTGTGTTTTAACAGCAAGCAGATTCACACAGTTGTGTTTTAACAACAAGCAGATTCATACAATTGTGTTTTAGCATTCAGATTCATACAGTTGTGTTTTAACAACAAGCAGATTCATACAGTTGTGTTTTAGCATTCAGATTCATACAGTTGTGTTTTAACATCAAGCAGATTCATACGCTGTGTTTTACCATCCATGCTGGTAATGCTGGAGGATTTCTTGACACTGTGTTTTAACAGCAAGCAGATTAGCAAGCAGATTAATACAATGTGTTTTCTTGATATGTTTCTTCATGAAGGATAGAAGGAAGAGGGAGAGCGAGAGAGAGAGGGAGAGAGAGAGAGAGAGAAAAAAAAATCGCAAGAAATGTGGGGTGGTTATGGAATGACAATTATTTCCATATTTAAAACAAGCTAAATGACATATCTACCCCTGATTAATTAAATAATCCTATTTTTAAAAAACACATATTACCAAAATGCCACTAAGATGATCTCAACCATTAAACACACCCATTGGATGGCCCAGATTGCTTCCTAGACTTTCTAGGAAAAACACATTTTCCGTAGGATCCCCACTATATATATATATATATAAGAATTACAAAAATGCCACTATTATTAAATCTCATCATCTTCTAAATCAATGGACAATATTTGTTCATTTTGTTCACAAATCCATCATTGTTCACTCTTGAACCACATATATGGGGTTCAAGAGTGAACAATGATGGATTTGTGAACAAAATGAACAAATATTGTCCATTGATTTAGAAGATGATGAGATTTAATAATAGTGGCATTTTTGTAATTCTTATATGTTACATGGTTTTAAATTAAATGATATAATATATATATAAGTATATGGTATATTATAATTGATTTGATCAAAGGAGAAGATAATATGATTCTAGTCTGGTGGTTAATTTGTTTGGTTTTCCCACTTAGGCTTGGGTTCAAATCCTAAATGCCACAACTTTCTTTTATATTTTTTGGAGTAGACCTCAATTTTGTACCTACGGTTTGCTGATTTTAACACTTTAAGTCCAATAATTTAAAATTTGCATTTATCGTCCATTAGTTTGCTGATTTTAACAGTTTCAGTCCACTTTAAACTATTGGACGGAGAGTGTTAAAATCAGCAAACCACGTGGACGAAAATTGAGGTTTACTCTATTTTTTAATTCTTAGTCATTACTTATTAGCATTTAAGTCGGCCCTAACTTCCTAAAAACCATTTTCTCTAAATTTTGGGTTCAAATCCCAACCACTGAAGTCTGTAACTAGGAAGCATTCATTTTTTTCTTTTTCTTTTTTGATAATCAATTCAAAATTTAATTAATTATATTTTAGTTAAAAGCTAATTTGTTTTTGTCATCAATTTAGTTTTACTAACAAATTCTTGAATATTTAGTTGGTGTATTATTTTTACAAATATTAAAATATAAATTAAATCTATTTAGTTTCACTAACAAATTCTTGAATATTTAGCTAGTGCATTATTTTTATAAATATTAAAATGTAAATTAAAAGTATTAGAGAATGCTTATGTCCAGTCGGTTAAATCTATAATCCTCGTAAGTTATAACATATTTAGGTTAATTGATTTCAATAAAGTAAAGGGTAAATTACACTTTTCGTCCTTTATGTTTGTATCGGATTGCAATGGATAACCTTTAACTTCTATAATTACAGTCACAGTCCTTTATTTAGAAAACGCATTACACCCTACGTCTTTTAGCACTAAATAGGTTAAAATTCTTAGTTAAGTCTGGTCATGTGACTTGCAGATGAGGGTAGATCAGTCATTTTACTCATTTGTATAAAAAGCTAAAAAAGTATACATATACACGAACATAAAACCCTGTCTCTTTCTCCCAGCTCCCCTCCTCCGCCACCACCTTATCCCAGTCGCTGTATTTGTCCAACAAACCACCATGAATTCTGGCAGCCAAAAAACTCTCCGACAGCAGAACCACATGTCCCCCTCCTTCCATTTCTCACCTACCCTCTCATCTTTGTCATTTAACTTCTCATTTCAAGTTAACTGGCCAAAAACCGTCAAAAAACTACCAACTCACAGCTATAAATTTTGATGAAAAAGTAATTACTTTCAACGGTTCACGTTGAAGCTTAGGATTAGATTTATCAGATTTCAAATCTGAGATCTAAATTGGATTATTATCATAACCTGCATATGGATTACAGTCAGAAGGTTCTAGATATGTTGAATCTGGTTTCATCAGGGGTTAAGCAGTTAGTTGAGCGTCGTCTTCTATTGAATTTGAGCCTTCGGTTGATTAAACCGTCCGGTGACGGTCAGATCTCGTCGCTGGAGAAACTGAACAAAGCAAAGGATGCTCTCATCATATATGTTCACGTTGATCATAAGCAAGATGAGAAAACTCAACGTGTAAAGGATTTGCTCGAAGAACCGAGTGACTTCATCAACAATACTCCGGTGGTATGATTCCGGTCAACCGATTTGATCCAAGATCAAGGAAGTTTAAATTTGTCAAGTTACAAATCTCACGCGAAATGGAGACTAAATGATTTTGATAAATTAGGTGGTGGTGGCAGGATGAGCTGGCGGTGGTAAGATATGGTGGTTAAGGTTAGGAAATTGGGGAAGATGACGTGTATATGCAAAAAAAATTTTGTTTTATTTATTAAACATTTAAATAAAACCATGAATTGACCATAATACCCTTAACTGGAATTTTTAATCTGGTTAGTGGTAAAGGACGTACAATGTAATGGGTTTTGCAAATAAAGGATTGCGATTGTAATTATTGAAGTTAAAGGCTATCCGTTGCAATCCAGTACAAACATAAAGGATGAAAAGTGTAATTTACCCTAAAGTAAATTAAAAATCTCTAATACCTCTCAGCTTATGAATTCACCGGATATTATATAAGTTTCATATATAAGTTTATTATTAGTAATTTCGATGTCAAATAAAAACCGAAAGTTCGAATCCAAGAAAATAAAAACAAAAAGGGCCCCGAATTTTTGTATTGCTTTGGGCCTCCAAAATGGTTGAGTCGGCCATGCTTTACATCTCTACATCTCTTTCTCTCTCTCTCCCAAAACTAGCACAACATCACCACCACAAAATTGCCACCGCCACCACCGCTGCACCACCCGGGCAACACCACCTCAGCATCCCCACCGAAGCAGCACCAACATTGTCGTCATCACTTCTCTAATTATCATCACTATCACATCCCCCCATCTTTATCAGGTGATGGTGATTGTAGTAGTGAAGATCTGGATAAGTGAAAGCCTGCGATGGTGGTGGTTCCAGTCAGACGAAACCGAGCATTCATCACTTCCAACCACGTCAATCAGCCTTGCAAGCTACATCTAGCCGCTATCACTAGGACACCATGTCACCATCATCTTAACATGTTTTGTTTTGAAATTGATTGTTCTTTTGATTAATTTCACTCCTATTTAGTTGGTGTCACAATACAAAAAAGTCTACATGTTTTATTTTAATTTTTTTTTTCTAGAAACTCTTTTAAGGAAACAAAAGTCGTGATTGTTAAATTTGTAATAATTTTAGTTATTGTAGCCTTGATTTTGGAAAACATTAAAACCATTAGAGAGTCTGTTACATATCTTTTTGATTTGTCTTTTGAAATTTTGGAGAATTTAACTAAACAATCTACTTCAGTGATAGTATCTGCCACCACTGCCGAAAAGACGACAACGTTCGATCATGGACGATGACGGTGACAACGATGGTTTGACTTGGTGGCTTGTGGCGCCGACATGACAAATAAGAGAGAGAAGGTGGTAGTGGGTGGAAGGTGATAAATATCCCAATTGTCTTGGACAAACAGCATAGCGACACGTGGCCTGTAACCAATCAAAATCAACCAAAATTGAACAGTAAATATGTGAGAAGCCTTAAAAGTGTTAATTAATAGGAATATTGGATTTTAATAATCTCAACTATTCGTCGTTGGCCGCCAATAGTCCCAACTTTAAAAATAACCACTGGCAGTCCTAACTTTTAACATATTGGCCTCCAATGGACCCTGATTAACAGAACGCTAACGTCGTTAGTCTCCGGTCGCTAGAAAAACGTTTTTTGGCCAGCAAACTCATTTTTTGCCTGAAAACTCAACATTTTCGTTCCGAACCTCTTTGTAACCTTATTATGGACCTTTGGGAACTTTTTTCTAGTAAAAGCCCCAATTATTAAAGTCGCCGGAAAACTCAACATTTTCGTACCAAACCTCTTTGTAACGTTAAATCGGACCTTTAGAAACCTTTTTTCTGGACAAAAACGATTTTTCGGCGACTGGAGACTAACGGCGTTAGGGTTCTGTTAGTCAGGGTCCATTGGTGGCCAATATATCAATAGTTGGGACTGTCAGTGGTTATTTTTGAAGTTGAGACTGTTGACGGCCAATAACGAATAGTTGGGATTATTAAAATCTAATATTCCTAATTAACATAGGGAAAATAACCATTTTGCTTCAATAGTTTCAATTCAATTTTTTCCCGTGTTGTTACCAAATTGTCTCAATCAACTCAACTCTATGACACTAACAAGATCTAAAAATGGGGTTAATTATAAGAGCATTTTCGTTTTTTACTAATAAGGACTAATAATGTAATTTTAGTAAAATAAAGGACCAATTTAGTAATTTATATAAAGTAATACTAAAAAATATAATAACGACTTAATTATTTATTATAAAACCACACTCTCTTTCTCACCCCAAACCACCACTCCCTATTATAACCACCACACCACTTGTTGTCGGCACCACCACCACCATCTGCCGACCATAGATTAAAGCATACATCTGAGGAAAGAAGAATTTTTTTTGAACGACCAACAAAATAACATTCCATTAAACAAGGTTAACAACGTGTTAACCCATAGTTACAGTCACCAATATTGTAGCAGAGAAACAACGTTACACATAAATACAAGATAAATCAAACATTTGCCAGTCATTCCACGTAAGCATGCTTGCCTTCGATCGATTTCTCAATTTTTCATTGCCAACGATTACCACCTGTCGTCCATAGATCGAAGCACACATCTGAGCAAAAATCTAACAATCTTTCTCTCCCCCTCTCTTTCTTTTGGCTTAAAGTTGTTGACGATGGTCTACACTTGCTGGATTGTGTGACCCTCCAAACCCTATTTACTAGTTGGCGCCCTTTTTCATTGCCTGGATGGGGTTCTGGATTTAGCCATCACCCCCTCCTTAAAAAAATGAAAGTCATGGCTGATTAGGGCTTCAATCCATTCTTTGATTTATGGTTCAGACAGGGTTTTAGGTGGACTGATTGCTCTGGTGGCGCGGCGGTCGGTAGAGAGTAGGTATAAATGTGGTTAGTGGTTATGGTGTAAGGAAGAACATATTGACAGAGTGGTTACCTGTAAGACTATTTTGGAGATGGTAGTTGCTGACGGTGGTGTTCTGGTGGTGGTCGGCTATAACATTAAGAGAAGATAGGGTTTTGATGGTGTTCAATGACTAGAGCTAGAAAGAGAGAGAGAGAGAGATTATTAGGCTTTTTAAAATAAAAAAAGGGAATTGGCCTATAATAATCCCAACTAGAGGTTATTGGCCATTGACAGTCTCACCTTCGAATATTGCCCCCACCAGTCTCACCTTTCACCTATTTTTCCTACACCAGTCCACCGTTAAAAAAACTTAACGGAATTATGTTTTTTTTTCTAAATTACAAACAATTTTTTACGGCTTTTGATCAGAACGACGATACAAGTCCATTGATGTAAAACTTACCTCGAAACGGTGCTCCAAACGATGAAAACGACGCTTCAATTCGGGTGTTTAAAATTCCAATTAACAAAAATCAAGTCATTTGGAGCACCAATTTAAGGTAAGTTTTACATCAATGGACTTGTATCATCGTTCTAATCAAAAGCCCTAAAAAAATTGTTTGTAATGTGGAAAAAATCTTAACTCCGTTAAGTTTTTTTAACGGGGGACCGGTGTATGAAAAATAGGTGAAATGTGGGACTTGTGGGGGGAATATTCAAATGTAGGACTGTCAATGGCTAATAACCTCTAGCTAAGATTATTACAGACCAATTAAAAAAAAAACAATGCATATATAATCCTTACATGTAAACGTCCCAAATACCCTTACTTTTAACTAAAATATTTGACGGAGTTGGTGTGAGGGTACTGACTACGGCAAATTAGAAACCACAGGGAGGAAAAGGTGATTTTGAAACTAATGGAGCAAAATCGTTATTTTGACCAAACTACAGGGAGCCAAAGAGAAGCATGTTATATATAGGGTAAGGACCATGTGAGAAGCACTAGGGTAATTGAGAAAAGTGAGAAACATTCTGAACCACACATTTTTCTTAAGCAAAAATGCAAAAAAAAAAAAAAGATGCAATAATTTTTTTTGCCGAAATCGCCCCCTTTTCTTTTTGTTTTTTTTTATTATAAAAATGTATATATTTTCAATTTTTATATTATACATATATGTATATACGTGTTTAAAATTGAAAAATAAGTATTGTACAATTCTATGTCTGATAAGGTACATATATGTACATATACACTTTACAAGAATCATATATACATTAAAGATATAGTTTCATGCAATAAACATAAATCATCTAGTTTGATATATCATAATAACAACTAATGTTAAAAAAAAGTGTTTGTTACAGTGTTGCATAAGTCACTAGGCGCTCCTTAGTCGGTCGAGTGGGGAGTTGATAGTACTAGGGGAGTACTAGGAGAGTACTCAGACATGTTATATACAAAGAAAGTTAATTATTATATATTATATATCTATCAAAATAAGAGTAATTGATGCCAAAATTAGCATAATATATTTCAAAATTAGCATAATTCCGAGTAGGCCGAGGTTAACCAAGTATTCCGAGTTGTCGCCGAGTATTCCAAGGTTCCCACCGAGTAGTTGACTGAGTATTCCAAGGTTCCCACCGAATAGCCGAGTTTGACCGCCTACGACTTATAAAGACCAATTTGTAATAACTTCCAAGGTAAGGTATCGAGTACCGAGTACTCGTCGAGTACTTGGCCTTGGAATCTGACTTTTGCAACACTGGTTCATTAATCTGTCTTGAGACGATCTTGATCAACCTTTTATTAGTTGTGTTTTACCTGAAAGTATATGTTAATCATCATATTAGCAATGTTAAAGGAGATCATATGTGATGTGCTCGTAGAGTAACATCATTTCTATGTGTGTTTGATGGGTTTATATTGCAAATTATATAAGATTATGGTACTTATTCATTCATATTGTGAATTTACAGGGTTAGATGGTGTTTGTGAAGAGTTTGGATAAAAACATGAAGATGTGAGGCAAAACTAAGCAAGACAATTCGACATAGAAGAAGCTGAACTTCAAACGGTCATATCTTGAGCTAGAAAATGAGTTACGGGGTGTGTAATATATTAATTTTGTCTGTTTTGTCGTACAGGATCCAAATGTGGGCTTTGTAAGTTTTCATTCTTTTGTTTACGACTCGTAAGCTTCAAAATGGTTATGGGTCGTAAGCGACCCAAAGTGGGCCCAAACGCGCAGAAACTCTAATTTCGCATATTCAAGGCTTATGACGGCAGGAAACCATACAGAATGTGGAAAAGAGGCTAAGAACGTGGTTTAGGAGCAGAATTGAAGATCCAGAGGTCTAGAAGCTTGAAGAGTTGAAGATCCTACTATTCGGTTTGCATCTAATTGCACATATCGGTTCGGTTTGCTTTCGTTTTCAGTTTCTATCACATCCATGACTTCTTTTAGATCTAGTTTTGGTTTGTTTTTCATAACTATGCTAGGCTAAACTTTTGTAAGCCATTTAGGCTAAGATGATTCTTGTTCTGGTTTGACTTGTACATTGGTTTTTACCTATTATTGTGGGATTTTAGTAAAGTTCGTTATTTTGATCTTATGATGTGTATGATTACTTGTTATTATTGGTTGTTGTTCTGATTTGTGTGGTCTTGTTGATCTTTCTATGAAGTTATGCGTGCTAGATTTAACACATATTATCTTTAGGTTATAAAAGTGCATTTATAACTCAAGGCTTGAATACTTAACCGATAATAGACAAATTAGTGATATAACTGGTAAACCTAGTGAGCTACCTACGAGAAGAGTCTGAATAAAAAGTGTAACACCCCGAAAACGGGCTTGGTGATTAAACTTTGTTAATACTAAAAGACGGGTAACGTACCATTATTAGTAAAAATAACCCGGCAAATATTAGGAATAAATTAAATAATCCTAATATTTATTTAAAATGAATAAGAGCTTTCAAGAGAAATAAAAAGGATAAAAGGTCCGGGTTAACGGGACCTAAAATAAACTTAGTAATAAATATTCCCGAACCCGCTAAGTTAACTAGGAATATTAAACCTAGTTAATAAGTGGGAATATTGTTAAAAATAAGTAGGTTGTGGCCTACTTAATAACGAACCAAACACGAGGGGTTAAAGTGGGATAACTAGAAAAGTTATTTAATTAAAAAAAACACAAACACACACATAAATGTGTGCTCTGGATCGATCTCAGGAGAGCTCCCAAGGAGCCAAACCCTAACATCTAACATAATCATCAAATTGAAGGTCAAAATGAAGCTCAAATTCACAACCAAACATGAATAAACGATCACCAAGTCAAGGGGATCGTAAGGTATGTCGAATTTCTAACATTCTTGAAGTTGTGAAAATCAATTCATCTTGCATGATACGATCTATGTATGAATCATAGAAGTTATGGCTGAATTTGGGATGTAGGATTGCTTAGGAACAAACCCTAAGTGAAGATTTAGAATAAATTGCTATGATTTAGGTGTTTGGTTAACTCACCACACCTAGCTAAATGGGTTTTAGTGTTATGATGAAATTGATGATAAGACTATGTTTAGAATCATCATATATGATAATGAATGAAAGGTGTTTGATTAAACCATGAAATTGGGTACATGATCATACTTTCATGAAAGGGGTTTTAATTAAATATGATGAAACTAGTAATTTTGGTTCATATGAATGGGTGTTAGGAATCATGATGTCTACTAATTAATATGTAGAACTTGATTATATTTGACGATTGGATGAATGCCTAATGCTATAATGAAACGGGTTTTACATGTAAATGGAAAACTTTAGTTAATTGCTTAACAAACGAATGATTAGCTTCAATAGTCGAGAGCTAAGTTAAATTGGTGCGTAAAAACTAGAATGGTTAAAGAGTTTGGATGAAAGTGCCTAGGTGGGTTCAATGTGCCAAATGTGTGTCTGAATATGTTATAGACAAATTGACTTTTAAGAAGTCAAACCGACCAAAATGAAATCAAATGGTAAATTTTGATGTAAAACTCGTAAGATGGAATAGTCATAATTAAGAATGACTAATTTAACCGTCTTATGAATTATGATGATAGTTTGACGCTTGACAAGCTAGGTGGAGGCTTGGAAAGGAAGCGGGTCAAACGAAGCAAATAAGAGTGAAAAGCGTACTTCGGATACGAGGTAAGTAAAACTTACACCCACTTGTAGTATTTGTGTTTATTTTTATAAGCGATGAATACAATAAAGGATTATGTTCGAATCATGAGTTCCGACACGAAACGAAATGAGTTGGAACCAATAAAAATGTTTTAAACCATGATTTATGGAGAAAAAGGCAAAATGATAAACTAGTCATGAATTGGTTAAGAGTTAAAGAGTTTTTCTTAAGGTTACCTTATGGCGTAACTAGTAATGGGAAATTGGGTAAAAATGGAAATTTAGTCAAGTATCGACTAAAGTAAATTAAAGTTCAAAGGACACCCATAGCATAAGTCGAATGGGTTAAAAATATAAGAAGTGACTTTAGAGATCTAGTGAGAAAATCCGAAATGGGTCGGATGTGTGATTGGTAATTAAAAACCATGTTTCGTTACATATAAAAATGTTGGGCTATATAGGCCGAACGGGTCAAATGGTGGGGATAACACCATTTGACGAAATCAACTAACGCGGTGGTCAAGTCATGTGTTACAGGAGCGAATAGTAATTTGGATAATTGCGTCGCCATAGAATAGCGGTAATAAAAGCAAGGTGTTGAAAACGGGTCACTAGGTTGACTCGAGCCAGGTATGTATAAATACAATTGTGGTTAAACATACATTTTTGGGTCAAATAAGTAGCAAATGCCCTTCGTCGTAAATGAGGGGCTAAAGTTGACTAAAATGCCCTTGTTGGGTAAACCGGGCAAACGACCTTTAAAGGTTGTTGGAAATAAGTGTTTTGATAGATTAAATCCTTAAGATAAGTATAAAAGGGATGTTATGGGACCTTAGTGCATAAATACCCTTAACGGGTCAAAATAGAAGTATTAGCGAAACGGGTTAAGAATGTGTAATAACCCGTGATTTGAACCTTGTACGATAGGAAATAATCATAATTATAGGTTTACAAAAAGAAACAAGGGTCACAAACAAGTTTGTTAGGTGAAATCACGAACGGGTCAAAAGTTGGTAAAAAGAGTAATAAGCCGAAGAGTTAAAAGTCTGAAATTTTATTATGTCGGACGTTGGATTTTAACTCCATTAGATAGAGAATTAAATTACGGACGCGTAGGAAAAAGAATCGGGTGAAACGGACCAATAACGAAGAAGTTATGGCCGTTTCCGTAAAGTATAGCGTTGCTGGGAAATGCAGGTCACAGATCCAGACCTGCTGGAAAACATGTACTCTCGCGACACGCGAAGGAATCACTCCGTTGTCGTCGTGACACGCGACAGGTTGACGCGGCCCGCGTCATATATCGATTTAGTTCACGCGGCCCGCGAGAACTATCAATTCCGGAAATTTTGTTTTATTTTATTGTATGAAGCAAGAAACTTGTTTAAGCCAGTGTTTAAGGTATCAAGACTAACTTTTAAGTTGGTTTTGATCACAGGTTAATATCAAGAGTTCCCGGATGAAGATCAAGCAACGTACAAGAACCGAAAACACTAGAATAAAGCTTCCGCACGTTGTTTCGTCATAAATTTTAAACGGCAGTTCGTTAGATATTAAATTGTAATATTTTCAAATTGTAAAAGTTTTAATTCACTCGTATTTTCGACAGTAATTACTTATAACCTCATATTTGTTTTCGTAATATATACGAAAACCCTTAAATAAATTAAACGGGTGTTACAAAAAGATTAGCTCGATTCGTTAATCTATTGATAAGAAACTCTTAAATCATAAAGTATGGTAACTAAAACTTGGTTCACAAGATTAGGTTTTGGTGTGTCTATACATTGATTCTTTAGTTTTGTGGGATTAACCCTAGTAAGGCCCTAATCCATTTTAGTACTTCACACGATATTTGAACTAAAGTAAAATAGTCTTCATGACCAAATAAAACCAATAGTCATTCCAGTCAGGATGAGTCAAAGTCTAAATGGTTAACTTTCTAATCTGATTTCTCTAAATCCACAATTTGTGTCTACTTGCAATCATTAGTCTCTTCACAAATCATTCTTACATTCGTTAGATATTGACAAACGAAAAATTATTAGGAGCCACTTTGTCCTTAAGATTGACACTTGGTTCTTACCACTACTATATTACGTATACGATAGGTACACTTTCCTGTTATTTGTGTTGTTTGGTTTTAGGTGATTTCCATTTTTATAAATTTAAAACTTGTGTAATTGATATATTTTATATGTACCATTCACATGCATCAATATGCTATAAAACATGAGTGATTAAACACAACCCCAACAATTTTACGCTTCAACATACCACACGTTATCATTTTTCACATATGTTGGCATATAACAACAGGGTTTGGCGCATGGTATGCTCCCCATGGTACGTCAGTTACAAGTCAATTATAAGTATATTTTGTACATTTAGTCATAATAGTATCAAAATTCAAGTATGGTAACACATTTAACTTTTACAAAATGAATATTGTGTTTTAACAAGCTTAAGCTAACACATAAGGGCAAGAACTCTAAACACGCTTAGTAGACCATCATCCATATATAACTATGGGTAACATACAAACTTTGTGACTCCATATGAACACTTACAACTTATGATCTTATAACTTCAACATGACTGCACACAACAATGGAATTAGGTATCAACTATCAATCACTTACGACTGCACACAACATTGTAATTAGTTATCAACTATCGATCACTTACAACAGTGTGATAGTCCGCCTCATAATGAGACTTTAAACATGTCTAATTATGGAATTCAACTTATCTCTTTTTCCCTCCCTCCTCTCTATCTCTCTCTCTCCCACACACGTTCCTTATACAATTTAATATAAAACTTATCTGCATAAAAATCACACAATTCTTAATATTCAATTATCCCATATAAAATTTTTACATATACTTTCCTATTTATAGTCATGTGAAATCACTTTTTCCTGCGGGATCTTTGATATTTTAATTTTGTTTTTCAATTTGTTGACTTCCTAAAGTTAGCATGCTTTATGTCGATTATGTAAGTTTTGGACATAAGCACTCATATTACAACGTATTGATTAATTTAACTAATCCTTTCCCCAACCAATTCTAAATACACCTTTATAGATTGTTAGGATTTGTTTTTGCATCAATATAACTCTTATAGATTAATTTGTGTTCTAAATCACAAATTCTTGACCCATTTACGTTAAGCTTCATATTCACTTGTCTCCAAACACACCCTTAGCATGTTATGCTTATTTAGCTAAGTTTTGCCATCAAAAATCAAGATAAATCCATCAAAGTTAATTAAAACAAGATTTGCACCTTGAGTGATATAAATGTCTTTTAAGACATTTTTACCACAATTAATTATTTAATCCTTTAAGCTATATAGTTTGATTCATACATTATAAATGTGATGTTTAAACATTTTCCTTCCATCTTTATGTCTTACCAAAACCCCTCATATTTTACCGAATTAGGTCAAATTTGAGTATATATTACACAATTATAACTAAACTCGACTTCTTATGGTGACCATAATCTAGAGTAACAAGTCTCATTTTTTTTTCATAATCACTATTTATTATAAAATATCAAATTCTTATGGGTTTAATGGTGCTACAACTAAGTCTTTTTGTAGGGATTCTAGTATGTGTGGTCTTTACCGTTGAAGGAGTTACTGCCAACAATAAAATACTTGTTTGGTCTTTCTTTATGGTATTGATGACCTCGACGTCATTGGTATATGTGATAATGCTTGCATAGTGTACATACAAGCTCCTGACACTACAATGATCATTTTAGATGTTAAGAATTGGCTATTGAGGTCTGAAGATGACATAAAGGTTTGTTGGTATGTCATAATTATGTTAGAGTTACAGATATCCTCGTGGAAAATCGAGTCCCATAGATGATGTCATTGAAACTGCAATGGATCTCCCGGCTAGTCTATTCTTTATCTATCTCGAGTAATAGTTAGGGCTCTCGTCTTTCCAAAATACATGCTAAGACATAAAATACCCGCTAGGCTTGCCAAATAGAAGGAAATTTCCTCTGTCACCACTCTTAAATGTGAGAGTAAAACTCGGCTTAGATGTATAACTATTCAAGGATTACTCGAACTTGAAAGAGTAAATGTGAGGTTGGTGAGAATCAATTTAGTGACCATTCTCTAAAGAGATGAAGGGTATTTATACCCTCCTTACTTGATTTGGCTTATAGCCATAAAATGCAAGTCATCATTTTACTCTTTTTAGAGTCGTCATAACTATCTGATTGTCAATTGCAACTCAAGGTTTTATCGGAGGCTTGTTGGTTAAAGCCTTTATCCATCAATCCTTAGATTGTGTTCTAGTTGTTTCCCATTCTTTGGTTTGTTGATCATTAAATGTATTTCAAGTCATCAGATTTCAATATCTTATCCTCCTGCAATTGCCTATGTGCGGGAAGAGCTATAACGTTTTACCTTCGGTGGATATTTATAGTTAGGGGCTCATTTTGTCTTGTAGTTGTTACCCCTTCGATGCCTTTGTGAGTTTCCACATTCCTCTAATATGAGACAAGTTCTCACTCATTTTCGAGAAGCTTTTTAGTTTCAAATATACCACTTTTTCGTTACGAAGTTCTCATCATAGAGATTGTAAAAATTAAATAACAGTTAGGTGCTGTTTGTTTTTTCAGATGTAAAATGTCTGTAGTCTGCGAACCACATCTGCAGGCATCTGCAAGAGAAGATGTGGCCCAAATGTCTGCAGTCTGCAAGGAGAAGAGGGTTTGTTTTTTTCCTTCAAAAACAACTTCACGCACACAACACTCACAAGCTCTCTCTCTACTCTCTCTCTACAACCACCACCACCACCGCACCACCTCTGCCACCACCACCGCACCACCTCCGCCATCACACCACCACCATCGTACCACCGCCTCTCTCTACGGTCTCTCTCTCTCACAGAACTCTCTCTCTCTCTACAACCACCACCACCACCGCACCACCTCCGCCACCTCCACCGCACCACCCCCGCCATCACACAGGTCTCTCACAGGTCTCTCTCTCTCACAGGTCTCTCTCTCTCACATATCTCTCTCTCACAGGTCTCTCTCTCTCTCTCTCTCTACGGTCTCTCTCTCACAGATCTCTCTCTCTCACAGTTCTCTCTCTATACGGTCTCTCTCTCTCACCGATCTCTCTCTCTCACCGATCTCTCTCTCTCACAGATCTCTCTCTCTCTCACATATATATATCTCTCTCTCTACGGTCTCCCTAAATTGATGGGTTTGGTGGTGGTGGTGGAGGTGGTGGTGGAGGTGGTGGTGGCAGGGGAGAAGAGGAAGAAGAAGAAGAAGGGTGGGTGGTGTGTGAAGATCTGATCTGATCTTGAAGCTATTATCCATAGCTTTTTTTTAAGCTATTAAAAGCTATTTTAAGATCTTTTTTTTAAACAAACACTCTTCAAGGGCTTATGTCTGCCCGCCCGCAGACATAAGCTGTTTACAGACAATATAAGCAAAAACAAACAGAACCTTATATTAATAATAATTACATATAACTACTTGTGTCTTAAGTTGGTAAAAAACCACATTTTCACTATTTTCTAATGTCAAAAACATACATGACATGACTGGAGCCTTTATAGATTAAACTTCTTAAAATATGGATGTAACATAGTTAGTTATATATAGAACCAGTGGCGGAACCAGAAGAAATATTCAGGGGTATCCCAATTTTTTTACCGTGTGCTTATATAATTTATAGAATGGAGAATTTTTTTTTACCTATATTACGGGGCAGAGCCAATCTTGAAAATCAAGTGCCCTGGTCGAGCCAAAAAAAGACACTTAGGCCTTAAAGAATTAAATTTTATAAACTAGTTTTTTTAATGTTATTAGTATTTAGGTTAATGAATCCATATTGAGCATTTCACATTTGAGCTATGTTTTATGAATCAATATTGACAATAAGTTTTTAGGTTTTAGACCGGGCTAGATTTATTTTTAATTTTTACGTAAGGGGCCGATCGATTACACAAAGAATGAAGACTGTGCGTTGGAGCAAGAAGATTGTAAACCGAATTTCGCTACAAGGCATACTAATTGTTTAATATAATGAAACTGCTTCTCAATATTTATACACAACACAAATCCCTTAATAGTCCATCCTCACCCCACCTAACAGGTTATATTAAATTGTTTCTTTTAAAGAAATAATTAAAATGTATTTTTTGGAATTGAAAGGTAAATTAAATTAACTTTTGACTTTGAGACTTATCTTCCCAAGATGTACTCCTCAAGAAACCTTTCTTTCTTGTATCAAAACCTGCAACTTTTTTTTATTTCACTTTAACGCTAACAAAGAAACTTTACCAACTTCATCTTTCTTCTTTGTTTTCCTTCCATGGTTATTTGGGCCAATATAATAAGTATTTTTTGGGCTTAATTTCAGTTTGTAAAATTTTTTTAGGGGTGTCCTAGTTGTTGTTGAGGGGTATCCTTAGTATAAAAATCGGAAAAAAAAAATTACACTACCGGATAAAAGTTGAGCCGTAGCCCGGGCTACGCCTTGGACTACACTAGGTCCGCCCCTGTATAGAACAATAAATAATAAACTAAACTTGTTAAAAAGAATACACTGAAACTAATCAATTATGTATAAACTCTAATCCAGTGGCGGAGTTAGCCAAAAAATTCAGAGGTATCCCAATTTTTTTTTGGGGATTAGAGGTATCCTTTATATAAAAAGATAAAAATTTTACACTACGTATACGAAGTTGAAGGGTATTTTTACACTACGAAGTTGAAGGGTATTTTTACACTACGAAGAGAAGTTGAGGGGTAGCCCGGGCTACCCCTCCTTGTACATTGGTTCCGCCACTGCTCTAATCAATTATGTATAAAATAAGGTTACGCTTAGCGCATTCAACATATAATCAATTTTAAATAGGAAACTATGAAAACCGTATAGTATTTACACATAGTGTTGAAAAGATATAATAATCATAAATTACACTTAATTTTGTAGTGTCTTAATATGTATGGCACATGAGTACAACATACATACCATTCTCACATGAACCATTCATAAGATCAACAAGTTAAGAAGTAATTTAGTTTAGAAAGAGCCAACAATAATCATGATTAATGCACATCTTAGGGCTTAAGAATCATCTTTATTGGAGTTACTTTTATAAGAGCATGAATAACGTGTTACCACCAAATAATACATTAATAAAAAATATTGATACATATTACGAAATAATATACGCCAGAAAATAAGAAGAAATTAAGCAAAAAGTTACATAAAGTACCTTGTACCGGAGAAAAATATTTAGAGTAATAAATGATAATTAAAGGAGAGTTTTCTAATATATAATTTAAGTGAAAATCAATTCCCAAAAAATATTATATTTTAAATGTAAAACAAATATCTATATTATTATTATTATTATTATTATTATTATTATTATTATTATTATTATTACTAATTATAATTTTAAGGCGTCCATGTCGTTGTAGTCTAGTAGCGTCTTGTGGTTGATATAAGACTTAGAGAGTAGAGACTATGAGGTTCTGGGTTCGATTATCACGTGGTTGATATAAGGCTTAGAGACTATGAGGTTTTGGGTTCGATTATCAAAATGGGGTTTTCTCATATTTATTGGGTTTCCTCCTGAATTGGTGTATAGGTAGTATTGCCTAATGGAGATGAAAATAATCAGGTGGTTCCGTTGGTGAGATTTATTGGGTTTCCTCCTGAATTGGTGTATAGGCATTATTGCCTAGCGGAGTAGGATATGAGCGGGTGGTTCCGTTGGTGGCACGATGATACTCAAGTGGTCCGTCAGTGATCCAAATTTGTCGTTAAAAATATAATTTTAAGTCAAACTGGATTTAAATAATCCGAACTGGCTGTTTTGGCCGACAATAATCTCAACTGAGTTTATTTTCGACAATGGTCCCAACTTTTTCATTTTGTCTGTATAATGGTTCACCTTAAAAATAACTTAACGGAGTTAAGTTTTTTTCGAATTGCAAATCGATGTTTTAGAGCTTTTGATCAGAACAATGATACAAGTCGATTGATGTAAAACTTACTACGAAACGATGCTCTCGCTACCCTCCCTAATGTCGTGAAGCCCATGGAAATTCTAACGATGGTCACAAAGGAGAGAGGAGGAACTAGTCGTGTGCATTGGATAAAAAATAAAAATAGGACAGTGAACCATACCCTTGGATAGTGGAGGAAGAAGATGGTGGAAAACAATGAGGATGTGGTGTTGAGGTGGAGAATGATGATAACCCTACACTAGTGAACCGCACCACATAGCCTAAGAGCATCCACAATGCTGATCAAAGTTCAAAATTCAAACCCGTCACATCATTTCAAACCCCACTTTTTTCCTCCAACACTAAAGCATCCAAAACCTACACATCACATCTCACTTTTACAAAAAAAAAAACAAACAAAAAACAAAATGCATTTGTGTACGTGGTCCCCACCATTTTAAACTGGACTGGTCCGCCGGAACAAACCGGACCAGCCAAAGTCAAACATCTCCATCGCCATGTTGTGTTCGGAAATTCAGACGACCACTCTAACTAAGCATTGGAGATTTTTTTAAATAAAATTATATGATTATAGAGTAGGGTTAGCATATTGTCACGGGGTTACTTTTCGAGCCCCGTGTGGCGTCCCCAAGTCCCTGGGGACAAGCCAATCCATCTCGCTTCTTTGTGTGGGTCACTGGTTTCGTCCTGCCTTGGACTCATCAGGAGGGCGACGCCAGCTCTCGACCAGTGGTGCGTTCGTAGTTTGCACGACTAGGTACGTACACCTATTCATTGACATTGACTCCGTCCCCCGATAAAGTCCAGGACTAGCCAGTAACCCAAGCGTTCAAGCACAACCCACAGTATTGCGACCTTCAAATATTTGGCCCGTGACACTCTCCCACCACCATTTCATGCACGTCCTCGTGCATGCTCGCCGTCCCATACCAGCTCGCATACTTGACAATGCATGATTCCCTTATGTTGAGCATGATTCACTTTGGGAGGGTAGGACACCCGAAAGCACAACAACAATGATCTTCTGTCGTGCATGTTCAATATAGTACGTCAGTTTTGGTTATAAGTGGCGCTGACGTCCGCCGCATCGGATTAGGTGCCGATGATTCACCTTGTTTCAGGAATACGGGGACCTGAATAGTTGTAGCAGCTTTCACAGAACTTCCTTTTTACGGCGCTGCTTGAACCGTAGATTTTTGAACATAACACGGAGGGCTTCACTGCAACTATATTTGAGCGGCTCTCACGATCCCATACTCGCGGAGTACAAAGACCTTTGCCGAAGCAAACCCATATTTGGTCTTCTCCCACCACCATTGCGCAACCATACTCTAAATGTTAAGCTCATTTGGTTAAAGTCCAGAACTAGCCAGTAACCCAAGCGTTTACATTGACACTGACTCCGTCCCCCGATAAAGTCCAGAACTAGCCAGTAACCCAAGCGTTCAAGCACAACCCACAGCATTGCGACCTTCAAATATTTGGCTCGTGACAATATGCTATAAAACCCGGACTGAAGATGCTCTAGCCTCTAGGTATTAAAACGAAACAAATTAATTTAATTTAATTAAATTGTTATAATAAATTGAAATAAATAAGTTTTGAAGGAGAGTTAATACTTAAATAGGTCATTCAAACACAAATCTCAATATCACTTTAAAGCAAAATCCCTACACCCCTTCATTTCTCTCATATTTTCAATTTTCATCCATTATTCATCTTCTTCATCATCCGTACTGTTTCTCTCACCCACACCCAAAGTAAACCGTTCGATGATAGCATAATCCAATCATCTGCAACCTCCGATTCTCTGATGTAACCTTGTCGACCAATCGGTACAGTTTCTGCTTAACTTTTGTGCGCTTTTAGCAGGTTTTTGTTCGAATTTCGTACCGATTTATGTTCAATTTGATGTTTTATTATTTGGGTGTTGATTCTTTGAGTTTGTAGAGGGGATCTGAGTTTTTTGCTATGTGGGTTTGTTTTGTTTCTTATTGATTTACACGAAGTTCTTTTTTTTTTTTTTTTTTTATAATTTTGTGAAATTTTGTTTTTGTTGTGAAACCAGAGCTTCGTTGATTGTTTTGAAGTCAAACGTAGAGTATTTAATTGTTAATTTAGTATGAATTTATTTATTTATTTTTTATTTTTTTTGTATGGATTTATTTTTATAAATTTTGTGTAGGTTTGTTTTGATGAAAATTTTAATGATTGTATAACTTTTGGATGATTAGAAGTGGTTTGTTTGATAACCAGAATTGAAGTGTAGTTTATATTGTTTTGTGTGTTGATTGGTTAAAGTTTAATTTTGGGCAATTTGTGACCTGTGTGATTTTTTTTTATTGTAGTTCTTCTTCATGTTTTGTAATTAATTGGAATTAATAAATTGTTAAGCTTTTGTGATTATTGAACTAAAGACAGATGTTTATGTTTTGTTCATGTAGAATTCAGCCTTTGATTAACTTCTTTTGTGTAATTCATTATGAAAAATGTTTTCTTTAGTGTTTCTTTGATGATATATATTTGTGTTGAGATTATTGAACTAACGGCAGATTTTTATGTTTTGTTCATGTTGAATTCAGCCTTTGATTAACTTCTTTTGTGTAATTCATTATGAAAAATGTTTTCTTTAGCGTTTCTTTGATGATATCTATTCGTGTTGTGATTATTGAACTAACGACAGATGTTTATGTTTTGTTCATGTTGAATTCAGCCTTTGATTTAACTTCCCTTATGTGACTCATTATGAAAAAAATGTGTGCTTTAGTGTTTCTTTGATGATATATATTCGTGTTGTGTTACTTTGCTTTGTGGTCGATCTGTCTTTTTTTTTTCTTTTAGTATTATTCCTTGTATAATCTATATGCCTAATAATAATCTGTATACCTAATAAAAATATTTTCATTTTAGGAACGCGTTTCTATCGGCGCTGAGTTTTGGTGGTGAGTTATTGGAAACATTGTGCTAAATCTTGATTGTTCGTTATGCAACGACAAAGGAATATCTTTGATATCTTCCCGGAGAACATGGATCTTAATCAAGGTCCTAGTTACAACGGTTTGGACGATGAATGCAATAGCAGAATATCTCCTAACGAAAGGCGTTTATTAAGTAACGAGATTTCTGGCGAGAAAAGTTACAGTAGCTGGGACGTAGGCGAATCAAGCTCTAGACCGAATGCACAAAACCATGCAGCTAATAATAATAACAACCGGTCCACTTCACTTGGTACTCATGATTCCAGAATTAGAGAACGACAGTTTGATTTATCAAGAGTCGGTAGCTCATTGAATCTGCAGAACGCTGGTTCCGATGATATCCCTGTGGATGTAGATTTGAACCTTGAATATAGGGATGATGGTGGGCCTATTAGGGGCATTTCATTAGGTAATAATCAGAGTCAATCCTCTACTATTGTCAATTCTCGAGAACCGACTGTTCGTGAGAGCGCAGTCAGGTATATTAATCGAGAGCCAAACAGTTATAGTCAACGGTCAACTCAACAACCGCCTTCAATGCCTGTTCCCGGCTTGCAAAGAAACCTACTCCCCTTTCCGTTTATTGGTACCGGCAATTCAAGAAACGGAAGTTCATCAAGTTCGGGAGTTAATCAAGATAACTCGAGCTTAGTTACTGGGAGGTCAAACATTAATGGAGTAAATGGTCAATATAGGACGATAATGAATGACGGCAATCTCCTACCTAATCTTAACGCCACAACGGATGATCAGCAAATATCAAATGATATACCTCCTTGGAGTCTGTTTCCGTACCTAGAGACCGAGTCTGGAGGTCATAGAGGACATTTTCGTAATTTCCCGTCGGGCCCTTCTGATGAAAACGTGCTTTTGTCTGGAAGTCGGAACCAGCCACGTGATCGTCAACCTAATTTAAGGTTGGAGGTATTTGATGATGAATGGCAGGCTTTTGGTGGTGACCTTGAGGGAAGACATAGGCTGGTTTCTGAGGTTTGTGTTCCCACCATGCAATTATGTAACGTTTTTAAGGTTTTTACGTTGTGTTGTATTTATGCGATTCATTAAACGATTGACTTCTGTTACAGGTGCGCCAGATTTTGAGTGTATTGAGAAGAGGTCAAAACTTTAATGCTGAGGTCTGGTGTTTTCCTTTTCGACTGCATGTTATATTTACTTAATTTGTTATTCGCTTTAGAAATCAAATGAGAAATTCTTGAAATATTTATGTCAAATTAGTATATGGGATTGGATCTAAAGAACATGGACACATCTATGTATATACGCATTTGTGTGCGTGCGCTGTGTGCGAGCGTGTGTGTGTGTGTGTTAAAGAAGTACATAATATTTGATTACCTCCAATCTCTATTGGTTAAGTAAATAGTATATGTATGTATGTATGTATGTATGTACGCATGTATATTAAAGAAGCGCCTAATGTAACTTTAACCCAATAATCGAATCGAACCTAACATTTAATTACCTCCGATCTTTATTTCTAGGGTTGCCGTTTTATATATTGTTACCTATTTTGATCAAGTAAATAGCATTGTTACCTATTTTATTAATTCGCCTTAAATAACTCAAGTTTATGGAAATACCTCGTCAGGATTACTTGCTCGTTGATCCGGTTATAAACGGGATTGCCGATCTGCATGATAGGCACCGGGACATGAGGCTAGATGTTGATAACATGTCGTATGAGGTTAGCTTCACCCCTTAACTTGTTAAAAAGCAGTTAGTTTTTCATTTGGTTATTTGCTTTATTTGTAAACTATGCAATATGCATCGTAATCAGGAACTGTTAGCACTGGGAGAAAGCATCGGGGACGTCAAAACTGGGTTGACTGAGGATGTCATAATGAAGTCAATGAAACAAAGAAAACACCTCTCGTTCATGGCTATAACCACACAAAACTTTGAGCCATGCTGCATTTGCCAGGTGAGGTTCATCTTTCACTACTGTGTATCTATGGGATGTGTTATGTGTTTCTCGTATACGTTTATTATGTAGTAGCTTACTAAGGCATTATTTTAGCACTCCCATGTTTTCTTGTGTTGCATATGTATACATTTTTTTAGAGTAAATTACTGTTTTGGCCCCTGTGGTTTAGCCAATTTAACCCTTTCAGCCCAAAAAGGAATCTTTTGACATATCAGACCCTGATGTTGCATTTTATAACGGTTTTGACCCCTGACACTAACGTTATTACGCTTTTGCAGTCAAGTGTATGGGCAATTAGGTCATTATATGCCTTAGGGGCTGTTTTTGATAATTACAAAATTCTTTTAATTTAGGGGTTGTTTTTGAAAATTATAAAGTTCTTTTAACATTGACGAGACTATTAATGAAATTACTCAATTTTTATTATTATTATTATTTCATTATTTTCACGATTATTATTTAACAAAATACGTTTTAACTATACAAATGAATATATATTTTCATTGACCGTTTGTTTTTATAAATGTCGTTTTAAAAAATAAAATTTTGACTTTATTTTAATCCGTCATCATTTTTAAAATTGTTCCTTTTTAAACTCTTTGTTTTTTAAAATCGTTTTTTTTAAAGTCGTTTATCTTTTAAAGTTTTTTAAACGCTTCATTTTACACAATTCTTTTTAAAAACGTTTGTTTTTTAAACAATTCATTTTTTAAGTCGTTCGTTTTTAAATTTTACAAAATGAAATGTATAAAAAAAAACAAAAGAAATCGTTCATTTTTCAAACTTTTTTTTAGAATGGTTTATCTTTTTTCAAATCTTCCATTTCTTTGGGCCGTTTGTTTGTTCAAAATTCGCTATTTGTTAACCTTTCGTTATTAAATTTGTGCGTTTTGTTTTTTTATAAACGTCGTTTTTTATTAAAATATTCGTTTTTTAAACCACTCATTCATTTAAAATCGATCGTTTTAAATTATATCTATTATCGAAATTGTTCATTTTTTGAAGTTCTTTTTCCTTAACGGCTATAAGTAAATTGAATGCAAAGTTTTAAAAATGAAAGATTTAAAAAACGGGTCTAAAAGTAATGTTTAAAAAGAAACGCTTTTAAAAATCCTCGACTTAAAAAAACGATTTATTTAAAAATTATAAAAAAAAGTTTCTAAAAATGAACTATTTAAAAACTTTAAAAAGTACGATTTTAGTAAACGGTTTAAAAAGGAACAATTTTAAAAATGATAGACAATTGAAAAAAAGGTCAAACAACCAATGATTTTAAAAACGCCGTTTATAAAAGACAAACGGATAATTAAAATACATATTTATCTGTATATTTAAAACGCATTTTGTTAAATAATAATCGTGAAAATAACGAAATAATTAAAAAAACTTGAATAATTGCATTAATAATCTCTTAAATATTAAAAGAACTTTGTAATTATCAAAAACAACCCTTAAGGTATATAATGACCTAATTACCCTTACATTTAACTACAAAAAAGTAACAAAGTTAGTGTCAGAGGCCAAAACCGTTATAAAATGCAACCTCGAGGTCTGATATATCAAAAGATTCCTTTTTTTGGCTGAAATGGTTAAACGGGCTAAACCATAGGGGCCAAAACAGTAATTTACTCTTTCTTATAGCTATGTATGTTGTCAATTAAATTTTGTATACGTATGTGTTTGGAGTTGAGGGTATCACTGGAAGCAGACCCTACCAGTAGCTTTGCTATAGATGGGATTTTACTGGGTATGGTTGTTGTTGTTGGTGATACTAGTTTTTAAAGAATGTCTGTCAAAAAAACAATGTTTTCATAGTTGAATCAGTCGGTTGGATGGATGGGGACCCGCACATAGAGGTAGCCAGGAATGGTTGGATTATAAAAACCACGGTTGCTATGTGTGGACGAATATCTTGGAGTTTCTTTTTGCCGAATTTGTTTTATCATCTTCTTATTCAAAACAATTCATCTTTACACTTTTTTAAACAATTAAGTTTATTATTTTATTTTGTTAAAAAACTTGTACGTTGTATTGCTATTTAAATCTTCTATCTATATTTGAACGATCAATCTTTACATGGTAATTTCTATACTTGTATATTTTTTAATGTTCAAGACGCAATTGGTTTTTGATACCGACGTGTAGACCGGTAGAGCTACCTGTTTAACGACCGGTCTGGTTTTTAAAACATTTAGAAGCTTAAGGATTTGGAAGGTGGATGATGATATTCGTCTTGTTTTTGTCGTACTGCAGGAAGAGTATAATAACGGAGAAGATGTTGGGATATTGGACTGTGGACATGAATTTCACACATGTTGCATCAAGCAGTGGCTCACCCAGAAGAATTTATGCCCCATTTGCAAGCTGCCTGGCCTTTCTACTTGAAAAATCTTGGGGTCCATATGCCAGTTTCTATGTTTAAAAGTTCTATTGTTTTTTTTTTTTTTTTGAACTTCAGTAAAGAGAGGGTAATAATGGTATGTTATGTAAAGATTTGGTGATTATATTTATGGGTAGAGCCCATTGGATGATTTAAAGACCGGTTATTTTAATATTTATGGGTCGAGCCCATGGTGAACATCTTGGGGTTTTACTGGGTTTGTTTGTTTGTTTCGGCTGGCGGAAACTAGTTTTGATTATAGAGGTGCACAAAAAAACCGGTTTGGGAACTGGAACCGAAACAGTTATTGAACTGGTTTGGAATCGAAGGGTTGTAATTGGATTGGGAATCTATACTTTGGAACAAGTTTGAAACTGGTTAAAACCTGATTTCAAGCCCGAATCAAACCGATTCCTTTTTTCACAAAAAAAAAATCTGGTTCCAACCAAAGGCGGTTTTGACCAAGTTCGACCCAAACTGGAACTGGACCGATTTAGGCGAACAAAAAAAATTGGTTTGTGCGCCTCAGTTTATAAAGGCTTTGCAGCCCTGATATGTGAAGTCATGGGTACTTAACTTTGGGCTGAAATAAGTTATTAGGGGAATAGGTGTAAAACATCTACTTTCTATATGTAAAATAATAAGTTAATATTATTAAGGGGTTTGCAATGGGTTTTGTTACCATTATTTGCAAACTACAATAATGGACATTTAAAATAGGGCTGTGCAACGGTTCAGAGCCGAACCGGAACCGAACCAGAACCGTTAAATGCTAAATATAAGAACCGGAACCGAACCGTATTTTAACGGTTCCGATTCGGTTCAGAACCGGGTTAAACGTTCTTGTGTAATCGGTTATCGCGGAACAGGTTATCAATTAAATTCTAAAATTAACAATTCAATTAAAATCATTCAAACCATTTTAAAGCTCTACCTACTGAATTATATGAAAAAAATCTTCCCAACACATAAATATAATGAAACAAAAATGATGAGTACAAAAAAAAATCAATCAATTATAAATGTTAGCTGTAGAATTAAGGTTAGAAATACATGAATACATGTTAGCTGTAGAATTAAGGTTAGAAAATGACTATTCTTATTCATCTTCCAATTAATTGATTAAAGGATTCATATTTAATTAGTCTTAATAATAATAATAATAATAATAATAATAATAATAATAATAATAATAATAATAATAATAATAATAATAATAATAATAATAATTAAAACACGAGAGCTACGATTTATCTTCACATTCTCCATCGCTCTTCGAGTTTAACACCCATTCCCATCAAAACATTCTTTACACAACATAGATAAAATATATCTTGAGTTTAACACCCATTCCCATCAAAACATTCTTTACACAACATAGTAAAATATATCTTGATAATGATAGTACAACATTTTTACAAAAATATTCCATTAATTAAATAGGGTTTTAAATATTTTATAATCACAACCGGTTCTAACGGTTCTTTAACCGGAAGTGTCGGTTTTAACCGGAACCGAATCGGGAACCGTTTTCACTTAAATTTAAGAACCGGAACCGGACCCAATATACAAAAATATGGTTCGGATCTAGCGGTTCCGGTTCGGTTCGATTCCTCGGTTCTGGCGGTTCGAAACCGTAAACCGCTCAGCTCTAATTAGAAATAGAAATAAATCTTTTTGGGTTTAAGAAAACTTTCGCGTTTTTTTTTTCTGGTTCAGATTTAGGTGACAATTAGTCTTACACCAAATCATATGTATTCGTTGTTAAATGCATGAATTAAGAAGCAACTTTACTCTAAGTTGCTTACAAGTTTAAATTCACCCAAATATGTATTCACGAGAAGTGTTGAAATAATAGGTTTTGGGTTCCTTGATGATTACATAACTTGGGTTCATTATTATTATTAGTTATGTATACACGAGAAGTTTAAATTCACCCAAATATGTATTCACGAGAAGTGTTGAAATAATAGGTTTTGGATTCCTTGATGATTACATAACTTGGGTTCATTATTATTATTAGTTTTTTTTTTTGAACAGTTTTATACAATGATTAAGACAAGCAAGATACTAGAACAAAAACATTATACAAAACTCATATATTTCACCCCGGTTACACCCCTGTAAGGAAGTTACTCATTTATATTGAAAGATATCTAGTTTCTCCATTCCAGATTGTGTCTTTTGCCCCTGTTCTTGATCCATGTAAAGGCAGCTAGTTGTAAATCGCCAAAGATTTTCTCGATTCTTGCGAATAGTAAGTTTTGTGAATAGTAATTTTGACCATCTTTGACCTTTTTTTCCTATCAACTTTGATCATCTTTGACTTTCTTTTCTGGACCTTAGTTATGTATACATTTACTAAGTGAAGAAACACTGAACTAATTAAGGGACTAATCAGTTTGGTTTATGTTCCTTTCATAGTGGTTCATCTTCGGTGGTTTCCTGAGCTCCTTAATGATTGGATTATCCTGCAAAACAGAACACCGTTACTCGTTAAGAGGGGAATGTGGGGGTTTCCCTCTTAACCGGGCTCCGGCGTGAGAATAAGCGACTGCTTTGGGGAGATAATTAAGTATTAAGTGTGAGAGCAGAAGGAATGAAATGTTTAACCTGTGAAGTGAGGTCTCTATTTATAGCCGGAGAGGTGTAAGAGGATATGGGCTGATGGGCCTTGGGCCTGAAGGCGACAACATGGAGGATATGCTCCTTGTCTCACTAGTGTCGACCGTTAGTGGCTTCTAGGAGCTTTCTGGAGCTGGCGCAATGTGATTGGAGCCACGTGTCACTGTTGTCGGCCTGGCAGCCCTTCTGCCATCAGCAGGTAAGTGGAGATCGTGGGGCAGTTGTCTCTGCCCTATGATTGGTGCCATGTAGGCGTCCTTAAGTAATTCTTGTCTCCTGCATGTCAGATGATCGTGGAGCACGATTGAGCAGGGCCAGAAGGACGTTGATTGGCTCTTTTCTTCTGCCACCTGTACCTTGTGTACTATCTGGACAGCCTTGCATTACTTCCCTGCGCGATTCCTGCTGGGTATGTAACTACCTCGCGCGGTGTTTGGATGACTGAGTGCTCTTTTAGTGTGCTAAGTGTTGTTATTGGAGCTTCTTATTATCTAGGCCTGGCGCGACGTAAAATAGAATATGGTGTAACTCGCGCAAGGCTCATGGTAGGCAGTTTGTTGAATAAGGAGTATGGTCCCGCGCGCAACCTTGACGGAGGTTTGCGCGGCTTTTTTGGGACCATACCCCTTCAAGTCCCCCCAGTCCAGTGCTGCACCATGCATGAGGCAAGTGGTTGGAGCTCTGGACTTAGAAAAAATAAAAGTAGAAAATGCTTCGGTGATTTCGGTAGACGTGGCGCGTGTACACTCCTATTGGTTACTACGGCGTGACTACCAGCCAGGGGCGGATCTATGTGAGGCCCAGGGGTTGCCCGGGATACCCCTCAACTTTCTTGATAAAGGGTAATTTTCTTTTAAATCTCTGTTTTATTTATCAGGGAATACCTCTACGTAAATGTTAGGATACCCCTAAGTGTAGATGAAGATAAGATGAAATGAAATTTTATGGTTAACGATAATGAAAATCTCCGGTCGTCGGAAACCTGCAACAAAGAAAATGAAAAAGATAGAAGTGCTTTATTAAACAAGAAAGAAAAAGAAGTTATATATTAATATGGCATTGAGAATGAAAAAGCAACAGTAAGAAGTCAAGTCAAACTTTAATTAATTAATAATATTAAACCACCATTTAAACGTTACTTTTTTTTTTGAACGGTGACTTTTGTTAATGAGTGACCCATTGTCACTGAACCCCGTCATAGACGGTTTCCCCCAGCCAAGATCTGCCGACGATGTTCTATCGGGCCCCGTACGGTATCAGACTTGGATGGCGTTCCCCCGGAAACCGTACTGCCTCCACACGAGTTGCCTCGCTGGAGTAACAGCCGGGTGAAAACCGGGGTGACGCTCAGGATCAAACCCTCCTCGGTGGGTTTTTCACCATCATTGCGCACGGGTGTCCCTACCCCCTTTCGCCACAAGCGGGAGTCGAACCGGTGACCTCTAGGAGGACAAACCGGCCCAACACCACTGGGCTATATTTGCTCTATTTTTTTTACTTTATTTATCCTTTTATCTGCACAAAAGGTTTTTAAAAAAAATGATATTCACCTATAGTTTTCATAAACTCTACTTGATGGTTCTTTTTTAAACAATAAAAAGCTTAAAAGTTAACATAATACAAAAAAAAAAAAAACATTAAAATAGTTTATATGTAATTTAATAAGTAGTTCATATTTATACCTAATTAATACATAATTTTAATTATATCTTATTTCAAAATATCATATTATAATTTATAAATCCTATTACTAATTGTTTAATACCTTTTATTCAACCCATGTAATATACGGATCAACCTAGTAATTATATATATACACACACACTAGCCGCACAGGGCTTCTAAGGACTCTCGAATTTTCATTGATGACCTTATGCCCAGTTTTAACCACACTTTTTTTTTACCTATACCCATTTTAGCCGTTTGTGTTGGTAAATACGAGTCTAGGTAAAAAAACAAGGATACCCCTGAAATTTTCTTCTAGTTTCGCCACTGCTACCAGCCTTGGTTTCAGGTGGGTTATTGCCTTTGGGTGTAGTCGCGCAGGGTTATTAAAGTCATTGTTAACACTGCGCGACCCTAGTAGCTTTTGCATGAAGCCTGTAGTAATTTTTGGCGGGAAAACCTTCAAAATTTGAACTCTGACAAGTTGGTGAGAAACGTCGTTGATGGTGACGTTTGAGTTGACCACTTTCACGGCTGTCATTAACTTGTCTCTGACGGTTGGTCATTCTGTCAGGAGAGTGAGCTCCACGCGCGCGTGGTAACCGTCACTCCGGGATTCTCGCCTTACGTGTCGTCTTCTGATTGGTCACGTGCGCGGCGACTTCGGCACGTTTACCCATCGCATTAAATGCGATGGGTATAAATATCCGAAGAGATGTGGGAAGTCATCACTTTCTCTTCTACTATTGTTATATTTCTCTCTATTCATCTCCTTTATATCTTCAAATCTTCAAGCTTCGTAGCAGATCTTCGAGATCTTTCTTCATATCTTCAAGTTCTTCCAAAAAACTTGAAGCTTTTTCACTATGGCTGAAGAACATCAAGAGGATGTTCCCGGAGAGGAAGGCCCTGTTCCCGTTCTCCGGTGGGATCTAGGACTCTTTGAGCAAATTACGAGGGGTTTCCGGTTTCCACCGGAATGGGATGCCAGATATCCCGGTTGCCGATGCACCGCCGGGTTATATCACGTTATTCGAGGACTTCTTTCTTCAGGGCAACTTTCGGCTGCCGGCGAAGAATTTTATGGCCCATATTCTTCAGTTTTATGGGTTTCATATCTCACAGCTGAGTCCACCGGGGATGGTTAGGGTTCGTCACTTTGAGTTCTTGTGTCGATCTCATGATATCGAGCCGACGGTTGAGAGATTTAGGGCATTTTACCAGCTTATTAGAAATATGGGCTTCTTCTCTTTTGCCAGCCGAGGTGCTGCGAAGAAGATACTCTTGAATCCTCCCAAGAGTTTCCACGACTGGAAACCCAAATTTTTTTATATTCGCGAGGAGGTGATACCGGTTGCCATGACCTTCCGCGCGTGGTCTGAACCCATTTTGAAGGAAGATTTGGCGATTCCCAAGAATGAGGTTTGGTATCAGAAACTTACTTCTACTCCAAATCGAGTGTTTGGTGAGAGTGTCCTGGTAGCGGCGCAAATGAGTGACCAGTGGCCTGCAGATAGCAAGGACGTTCCGGTTCTGATGTTCAATGGTAGAGGTTAGTAAGTTACTTAGCCTCTTTGATTTCTTGTTTCGTAGCTCTTGTTTATTTACGTAATTTGTTTTGTAGAGGCGCAACTGTATCAAGCTGCGTTCTCCACCTTTGGTGGTTCTATGGGTGTGCGCCCGCTCCAGGCTGGAGAAGAGTACTGGTGCGAGCGGATTAAGGGTAATTTCATGTACCCGGTTGCTGATGCGTTCGCCGCTCCGCCCGCTGCAACCGAAGGTGCGCATATACCTAACCCTCGCCCCTTGCGCTCTGTGACTTCTGCTGGGAAATAGATTGTCTATCTTTCCAGCAAGGAGTCTGTGGGATCATCAAATGGAGGGCTAAGTTCGTGGTCTAACATCTTTGCAGGTGTGTTGCGCGACTTGGGGATTGACCCCGAAGAGAAGAAAAAGAAACCTTCTAGGAAGAAGAAGGTGATCAACCTTGAGCCTGCTGTGACAAGCAAGAAGAGCGGGAGCAGCCGTGCAGCTTCTGGTGCCGCTGATAAAGGTACTCTTCGCCTTCGTCCGAGTGACTTGAAAGATTACGTGATAATCAGTGACTCACTTGAAGGTTTGTCACATATAGGCGAGAAAAAGGCTGGAGCTGGTGGCTCAAAGAGTTCTGGTAGCGCGGGTTCTCTTAACCCCGATGTCGCGCACGATGAAGAAGAGGAGGAAGAAGAAGACGTGGAAGAGCCTGCTGCAAGCTTGATTGCTAGGAAGAGGAGCCGGAGCGAGACCACAGCAGGTGGGTCTGTTGCGCCCCTAGCTGGTGGAGTCCCTGTGTTAGGGAAGAAGAGTAACCTGCGCTCGCTTTACAAATTCTCTCCTGGTTAGTTTCTCTGATTGCTGTGCTCTTTGCTTTCCTTATCTTTACTGACACTTAAAACTCCTGCAGAGGCTAAAAAGAAGACCCCTGAGAAGGGTGTAGTGTTCACGGATCCTACTGAGCCGGCGCAAAAGAGGCCTAGGGTTACCATCAAACCCTTAAAGACTGTAGTGGAGTCTGATAAGGGCAAACAGGCTTCCGGGGTTGAGAAAGAGAAAGCTGTCGAGGTAGAGAAGGGTAAGTCTGCAGAAGACAAGAAAAAAGCTGATGAGGAGCGCAAGAAGAAGCTTGACGAAGACGATCGTAAAAAGGCTGAGGAAGAGAAGAAAAAAGCGGATGCTGCTGAGGAGCGTAGGAAGAAGGCTGATGAGGAGAAGAAAAGGCGAGCTGAGCAGGAGACGGAGAAAAAGGCTGCCGAAAGAGGGAAAACTAAGGAGAAGGAGATGGAGCAAACCGCTGCCGACAAGTCCGTCGGAATTTCTACTCAAGGAGGCGCGGGTTCTGGTTCGGCGGCTGGTCGGGGTGGTGTGGGAAAACATGGCGCGCCGCCGCGCTCCCCAATAGGCCCCCGGGATACTTTGGGGGATATTTATTACAAGTCTTATACTGAAGAGAGTCGTGGTGACGCTCCGCACCAACCGCCATGGGGCTTAAAGCAAAAGGATACCTTCCTCGAGTTCGCGCCTTGCCGCGACTGGCTGCTGAATTCTATTCCTCCTGGTGAGGTTGATCGTCAAAGGGCGCGAACCCACAGCGGGCTGTATCATGCCTACGTTGTTGGTGAAGCCAACACCCGCGCTGCTAACCAGGAAATTGTTCGCGAGTGGCGAACGATGGTTAGGGAGAGGGATGATTGGGAAAAATACCGCGACCGAATACTAAGGCGCGCTACTGACTTGGAGAAGTCGAGAGCTGCTTTTGATGAGGAGAAAGCGAAGTTCGAGGCTGACAGGAAAACGGAGGACTGGGAGCGCGAGGGCCTGAGAAACAAACTTCAAGCTGCTGAACAACAGTTGGCTAAGGAGAAAGCCGAGTTCAAGCGCATATGTGAGAAAGACAATGAGCACGCGTTCGCGGCTCGTAACAAGATTGTCGACCTTGAAGCCAAGGTTGCTGAGTTGATAGCGAAGGTCGAGGATGCGCAGGCTGCTAAGGAGCAGATTAAGGTTTGTGAAACTTTTTAACCTTTTCCTTCTGCGTTTTGTTTGCCAAATAGTCTAAGTCCTTTTGTCCTTTTTAGGTGGAGTTGGCTGAGGTGAAGGTGCAGCTGTCAAGCAAAGACAAAGATCTGAAGGCCAAGGATGTCGAGATTGCTGAACTGAAACGCCGCCTGAACAAGCAGGTTGACAAATGCGAATCCTTGGAAATCGATCTTGCGGCTGAGAAGGGTAAGCTTGTCACTGCGGAGGAGGCCAGGCAAAAGGCCGAGGAGGCGCGAGCTATAAGCTCTTTGTTGGACCGTGTTCCGACCCTAAATAGTCAGTATAAGGCAGTTCATCTTCAAAAACAAAGGCGGAATCAATGTAGATGAAGTAACACAGCTGTTCCTGTCAATTTCTTCTTTATTAATGCTTTCTGAAATGATTTTGACAGAGTTCGGTTACCTAGCATATGAACAGGTCTCGCTCCAATGGTTACCATGAATGATCACATATCCGGTATTTATAGTTTGACTGATTTCGCTTATATGTCATGACATATAAGCGAAACCCCTATGTGAACATATAAGCGAACCCCCTTGTAACCATATGAGCGAAATCACCTAAACTACCCTATGAACAAACCACCTATGACCACATAAGCGAAATTACAATATTAAACAGTCAGATTCATCACGTGAATGCCATATTGCTTTGTCTTGTTGTGTAGTGATGTCATTGATGATGTCATTGTTGATGATGTCATCATTGTATAAAATGATGTCACACTCGTTCAGATCCGCAACGCAACTGAGACTCGATATAAGATGAAGTCAACAGATGAATGCACTAACAGACTCCCCCTCAGATGTTGACGAAGTCTTCAGCTCTGAATCTTCAGTCTTGGTCATTTTACCTTCTCAATCAGATTGTAACATTGTAAGCATCTATCAATCTTTCTCTTTGATCAGCTTCACACTTTTTGACTCTTACACCAGAATCTCATCACTGGTTCTATCATCAACAGCTTTATCATCAGCAGGCTCCCCCTTTCGTCAAGTTTCCGTGCTTTTAGGGATCGATACCTAGCTTTCCAGCTACAAGCTCCTCCTAACTTTCAGCTTGTCTTCAGACTCCCCCTTAGACTCTGCTCTCGGGATCGTAGTCTGGACTTTTCCTGCAATCACTCATACATCTATAAGTAACAACATTTTAATCTTCCAGATATCTTAATCTGACAATTTAATCTCCTCAAAATCACTTCTCATGAATATTGCAGTTTCATCGAATCGTATCGGAAACTAGCTCTATAACAATATAAGCATCCAAATCCCCCACAGTTAATCATCCAAGTCCAACTTAATGACCTTGGAGATATCACAAACTGTTTTTGAATTTTTGATTTTAAAACATCAAGTTTCAAATTAATGAACTTGTTTTATTTTCAGAAACACGATCAGCTTACTTAGATTTTGAAACTCAGCACTCAGACATCGGTTGTCGAAAATAAAGCAGAAATCAAAATCTTTTTGTTTTTTCGGAAAACATAAAGCAGTAAAGAAATATGTACAAACATATTTACAAATAATATTTTTGTTTGAGTATGCGTTAGAGGATCATATCAGTTTATGACAAGTCACAAGTACCGTTGAGCTTAAAATCACATTATGCATTAAACAATTCACTTAGATTGTCGATATACTGATCCACTTAAATTTTCACACAAATTTCAACTGATTCAGGATACGAATTAGGTGTATTAAGAACTTAAACCTATTCATGTGTCCCACCTCTTGAATATACTCCCGTATCCAGAATCCCAATAATCAGTCTTACAGGTGAGTATACTATAATGATATCTGTATATAAATTAGGTATGCGAGGGCCGAGGGATCTCAGGTCGATACTTCCGTATACGCAGAGAGATATCAGCTTCGACTTTACGGTATGTCCCCTTTAAAGGATCTTTTTGCTTACAACAGCAGCGACTATCAATTTTATTGTTTCATTGGCATGCTGAGGGTTTAATGCTATGTTTCAAGCATTTGCAGAAAGTATTATTCAAGGACTAGGTCAGAACTTCCATTCAGCAGAAGTCCCGAAATAATACCCCAGACATCATTGAGTATAAAAACCTAGTATATCAGATTATGAGACCTTTCAAACGAGATTTCAGGGGTTACCTATATATCCAAGTAGTGTTCCCCACGAAATAAGCAAGTTTTAAATTTAGGTTTATATCCCGAAAAAATTTACTAAATGTATAAAAACCTACCGACACATCCACAGTGAGATCGTTTAACACATTTAAACTTTCCAATTCTTTAGCATACTGTAACTGTCTACTGATGTACTATCATTTCCTCTTTTTACGCAAAAACTCAATTTTTGAATTTTATCATGTTTTTGCCTTTTTCAAATTTTCAAATGTTTTTGTATTTTCTGACAATTTTTCTCCCCCTAAAATGCAAAACCATTTAAAGAAATTTGACAACCAATACTGATAGCTTTGTCTCGCCATCCATTTTCTGCATCTCATGCTCTGTTTTGCAGAAAATATAACATACCCCCGTGATATACAACACATTGATTTTTACAGTTTGAAAACCGTTTTTCAATCTGGTGAAAGTAATCATGTTTGTTCAGCCGTGAGGGTTTCGGCGTATTCAATCAACATACAATCAAAACAAAATTAAAAGCAAACATATTTTTGGTTTTTCAAATTTTAACAAACTAAAAACATATTTTTAGTTTTTAATTTTTCAATTTTTAGGATTTTGAAAATATTGTTTATTTATGTACAGAAATCACTCAAACTAAACTCCCTGTTCAACTAAACCAGGGTCCTGCAACCTCTTCCTGTGCCAGGTTGCTCCAACTACCATTCTCACAATCTTCAGCTTCGTTGAGCACCTGCACATTCAAACTTTATCAATCATTTGAACAATTTAGCCCAGGTCTGTTGGACCTTAGGCATTTCAACACAATAATGTTCATTTAATTTCGGAAACTCTTTGTCATTTAAAACGTTTTCAATTTTGACTTCAACTTTCTCATCTTTTACCGACGTCACTTGTTTCTTAGCACTCCACATTTGACCTTCCGGAGTACCTCTTTTGTAAAAATTTGTCTCTTTTTGAACCTTTTGTTTTTGAATAACATTTTTAGGTTTCCAAAACTCTTGAGGTTTTGTCATATCAACAGATATTCTCCAACTCTGTGTTGTTCTTAATCTGGGTGTGTGAGAATTCCAGGTCTGTCTTGAATCAAACCTGTTCAGATTTAATTTCCAATTTTGATTTGAAGCAAACTTGTTTGTACTGTATCTCCAAGTTTGTTTCGAATCAAATCTGGTTGACCTTGGTTTCACATCCTCAGATTTCTGTTTTTCAACATCAACAGGCTTTGGATTTGGACACTTTCGTGCAACATGTCCAATTTGATCACATTTAAAACACACTTTCTTTGAAACATCCTTGGCCTGTTGTTGTTTCTTTTTCATAGCATCAAACTCATCATTAGACTGTCGTCCAAATTTGAGTTTTTCCTCTTCTTTCAAGCTTTTCCCTTGAACAAAATTCATCTTTTGTTGCAAATTTGGTTTTTTACTTTGATTCCAATTTCGTTTCTTTTTATAACCCAAACCAGCCTTCATGTTTTTCTTCTTAAAACCAGGTTTGTTATAAAAAGATTTATGACCTTTACCAGCAAACTTTGGAATCTCAGACTTCTCAATCTCAACCATTTTGAAAACTTTATCGACCTTCTCTGAAATCACATTCTGAATCGGGAATACAACATCTAAGAATAATTTGTCCGATCCAATCATGGTATAAACCAATCCTTTTGAATCATCATTCAATTTTTTCTCGGATTTTGTGTTTTTCAGATAACCATCATAAAGATTTCCTTCATTTTCATCCTGTGATTCAGACTTACCTTTTGTAGACTCATCTTTCAAAACGCTTTCAACAACCTTACTTACCACCTCTGAATCATTAGCATCATCAGATTTGGAGTAAGTCATATTGATACTTTCAGGTAACTGGTTAGCTATGTTCAAACCCTTTGCCACCTTTTCCTCATCATAAAAAGTATAATTGTTTCTCAATGGTGGTAGTACCTGATGAAATTCTGAACCAATACCCTTTTTGCAATTTTCAGTATCTTTGTCATCTGGTGTGATGTTGAAAATGCGTTCGAGAATGTACGAAGAGTTATGATAACTTTGAAGTTTTGTAACAACCTTTTCTTTTTCAGCCAAGACTTGTTTAAGATTTGCAATTTCATCAACACACTTGTTCAATTCAATTTGCTTTTCTTTAAACTTTCTTTCATACATTTCTTTAGTGACTAAAGTTTCTGACAATCTTTGATCAAAACTTTTGACTTGGCTCTTCAAAGTATCATAAGCTTCTTGTACTCTCTGACTCGACCATTTTAAAGAATCATACTGTTTTTGTAAATCTTGAAATTTAGATTCTTTTTCAACACAATCGACACATTTTGTAGAACACAGTTGTCTATAAACATCATTATCCTTTTCAAGACCTTGACATTTCTGTGTCAATTTTTCAACTTTTAGTTTCAAAATTTCTTCTTTTTCAATCATTTCTTTACATTTCATTTTGAAAACATTTTCAAGTTTGCTTGTTTCAATATCTTTTGTTTTGATTATATCATCTTTTTCAGTACAGGCTTTGCACATTTCTATGCAATTCCTGCACTTGTTTTCTTTGTTATCAAAGATTTCAACATTCGACAAATCAGAAGATTTTCTAACCTCAGTCTCTTTCAGCACCGGTTCTTCTGACTCAGTTTTCTGATCTTCCTCCTTTTCTTCTTTCTGAGCTTCTTCATTCTTCTGCGTTTCTTCAGCTCTCTGTTCCTCTCCAGCAAGCTTTGCAACAGTCTTCACTTCTTCAATCATCTTCTTCAATTCTTCTTCTTTTCTTTTCTTCAGTTCTACCACCTTTGGTAAACTTGCTTCAAAAACTTCTTTTAACTTGATCATCAAATTTGGCAAATAGCTTTTATCAGAAAGCCTTCTTGTGTTGAAAGTACCCTCACTTGGAAAAACATTGGTTACAGCATCAAAATCCACTTTTGATGGATCAACTACTGGATTACCCTGTGGATCCATGTAACACTCTAATTCTTCATTCCATCTCTTGGCTCTTTGTGCTTCCTTAAATGGTTCATACAATTTTCCAATCTCCCATCTCGCACTGTCTCTTCTCCACCAAGTATCATGATTATCATTTGCAACAAATGCATAACCAACTGCATCTTCTTCAGGGCAAACTTGACTCCAATCGTAACCTTCATCATCATATATAACTGCAAGAGCCCTTGATCTTTCTTCTGGTTGCTTTAATCTTGGTGGCTCAGACTTGTTCTGATGGTAAATCGCTTTCTTGTAATAATCTTCGTTGAACGGGTTTGCAGAATCATCATCAGCATACGCATTTCTGCACTCGCGCTTGAAGTGACCTCTTTGTTTACATTTGAAGCATGTCACCTTAGATTTATCAAATCCCAGTTTGGTAGACGGTCCACCAATTGACTTTCTCCCCGTGATCTCCATGAACCGCTGTGCCCGACGAACCGCACTGGCCATGCACCATCTTATATCCATTAGTTCCATCTCCTCGGGGTCTAATTGATCATAATCTTCTTTCGTCAAGTTGGTGTTGCCAATCTTCCCTGCAACGAGGCTTTCATACGATTCAAGTACAGATGCCAAGAAAACCATCTGTTGTTTCGCCGATTCTTCGCTGAAATTCTGCCCATTCTTCAGATCCACCGCGATATTACACTGAAACAAATTCTTGGAAGCAGATTGATCAGAAGTTGTTGAAGAAGATCCACTGTGAAAACCACTGTGAAGGCTTTCATTGTTCACTGAACTTGAACTTTCTGCAGAAAATGCTGTTCTCGGAGACCCAGCCTGCGGTACATTTCCTCTGTAGTAAAGCTCTACATTCTGTTGATAAGCTGGATTGTTGACTTTAGATCTCTTTATCTCCAACTCATGACTTTCAAGTCTTTCAATCAGCAAATCCACTTTTAAATCTTCAGGCTTAATTGTATTTTTCAACATTAGAGCGAAGTATTGCCACTCTTGATCATTTGGCAATGAATCAAACAATTTATCCACCAGCTCCTCTTCAGAAGGTAAGATTTCATGTCTGGTCAGCTCCATTTTCAGATATCCGAATCTCTCAATCATTTTACCAACAGACTCATTTTTCATACAGTTGAATAAATCAAACTCTTTACGCAACAATTTCTTTTTGTTTTTAACAATTTCATTACTTCCTACACATTTTCTCTCTAATGCTTCCCACAAACTCTTTGAAGTCTTTTCTTGTTCGAGCAATGAAATAATATCTTCTCTTACTGACTGTTTGATCAATGTTATCATTCTATGTTCAGCCACAACATTTTTTATATCTTTTTCTGTAAAATCTTTTGCATCTATTAACTCTCCTCCCTCTTTTACTGGTTTATTGTATCCATCTGTCAGTTTTAACCAGCTTTCAGTAGCGAAAGCTTTTACCCAACCCTCAAATCTATTTTTCCACCAATTATAATCTTCAACTTTCATTAACTTTGGTGGCTTCTGTTGGCTTCCGTACATGTTCTCGAATTTCAAATTCTCCGAAATTTCCTTTGAATATTCTCTCATCTCGGATCTTCTATCCGTCGATTCGGAAGTGAATGCGTTGTAAAATGTGTTGAAAAATTCTTCACCGTTGCTTGACATCTTCAATCAATTCTTGAACTTCGCACTTTGTAAATCTTGAATCTAGCAAATACAAACAAACAAACTATCAGTTTAAAAATATCAAACAACTGAATTAGACGAGGTACTTGAATGAGTGAGTCAACAAAAATCAGTGAAAATAATCTCGTGACAACGTTGTTCGTTCAGGTGAGATGTCTCAAATGGATGGGAATCCTTGTAACTGAAAATAATCCGACTCTTTGACACAAACCACTTTACTAAACGACAAAACTTGAGTTGATCAATTGGCACTTTGACTCTTTGACCTCAAACAGTGAATTGCTAACTTTCAAAAAGTTCTCACATGCAATCTGTCATCTTCAATTAAGGTTGGCTGACAAAATCACATGTAATTAATGGCCAAACTTTTATCACATGCAATACTGAATTCTCAATTTAATAGTTCACATGCATGTCCTCACTAAACCCAATTGATCACATGTATCAATAAACGGTGCTGACAAACAGGTATAAATCTCGTGACAACTGAATTTCAATTGATTATCAAGCACGTGACAACTGTTGACTGATAAACGAAGTCAGCTAAATGTCTGAAAAAACAGAACCGTGATGACAAATAAGCGAAACCCTTTTGTGACAAATGAGCGAAATCTGATGTACAGATAAGCGAAATCAAGTACAATCTGTCAATGTCCGAATGAGCGAAATCAGGTATGTTCAAATAAGCGAAATCACTTATGTCCGTAAAAGCGAAATCAGGCGATTATCTCTCGATGTCCACAAAAGCGGAATCACGTTGTTACTCATTTTTTAAGCCAAATTTCAATCTGCAACTTTCAAGGAATGATCTACACTTAATTCCGATCACAATGATATGTAATATGTTCAATTTTGACCACTAATTTGTTCCAGAACTGAGACTGAAATTCCTGTTCGTGAACTGATTGAGATTTTGTGAAAATTGATTGAGTTTTACTTTGTTTTAATATCTAACACTTTCTAGGGTTTATCAATACTGAATTTTACACATTATATTTGAATATCAGCCCATTTTACCCATAGAAACCAGTTCAATTCGAAAAAATAAAAGAGAAAGTGAGTAGAAATGAAAGAAATCGGTAGAATCAAGCTGTAGTAGTATGAACTCCTCGTCCTGAAGCTCTGATACCACTTGTTGGACCGTGTTCCGACCCTAAATAGTCAGTATAAGGCAGTTCATCTTCAAAAACAAAGGCGGAATCAATGTAGATGAAGTAACACAGCTGTTCCTGTCAATTTCTTCTTTATTAATGCTTTCTGAAATGATTTTGACAGAGTTCGGTTACCTAGCATATGAACAGGTCTTGCTCCAATGGTTACCATGAATGATCACATATCCGGTATTTATAGTTTGACTGATTTCGCTTATATGTCATGACATATAAGCGAAACCCCTATGTGAACATATAAGTGAACCCCCTTGTAACCATATGAGCGAAATCACCTAAACTACCCTATGAACAAACCACCTATGACCACATAAGCGAAATTACAATATTAAACAGTCAGATTCATCACGTGAATGCCATATTGCTTTGTCTTGTTGTGTAGTGATGTCATTGTTGATGATGTCATCATTGTATAAAATGATGTCACACTCGTTCAGATCCGCAACGCAACTGAGACTCGATATAAGATGAAGTCAACAGATGAATGCACTAACACTCTTCCGCCTTGAATGTGGCGCAAAATAATTATGCTGAGGTCCAGAGTATTGTTGATACGCTGTCTTCAGATACTGAATGGTTGCGCGGCAAGGGAATAGTTCTGGTATTTATCTTCTTTTTAACTTAGGTTTTATTTACTAAGTCAGTTCCTCATTTGCCCGTTCTGGTGTAGATGGCCAACTCGATTTTAAACGCTGGTGAACTGGACAAGACTGTTGCTGCCCTCATAGATGCTTCTCGCGCAGTTGGTCATCGCGGAGGTTATGTGGAGTGTGCGCAACATGTCGAAGAAATGTTTGGTCAAGAGTTTGATACCAGTCATTGTTCGGTTACCAATGAAGCTGATGCCGAGTTGGTTCGTGCTGAAAATGCTTACAATCATCTAGCCTTGCCTGTAATGGATTTGGTCGCGAAGGCTTTAGAGCATGATGACTGGTGCACACGTCTAAAAGGTATTCTCGACCCACCAGAACATGTTGAGCTGTCTGACGAAGAGGAAACGGCGGGCCATGATGGTGGTGACGAAGGCGATGATGGTGACAAGCACGATGGTGATGATGCTGGTGATAGTTTTGAGTAGGTAGCATTGACAGGCTTTGTGCCTTGTAATTTTCTTTAGATCTTTTCAATGTTAGTAGTTGCGCGGTTGTGCTTGTTTTGGGTCGAATGAATGACATTTTGCTTTCATGTAATTGTTGCGCGGTCGCGCTTGTTTAAATATGATGTTTGTTTATCCTTTCCCGTTACAATTATTGCACTGTTGTTAGAAACTTTGGTTAAGTTAGCGCGAATAAATGTAAGAGTGGTTCTTGTGCGAGTGTAACTGTAGTGTTTTCGTGCTAATCAAAAGTTTAACATGCATTTGTAACGAAAGGAGTTAGCGTAAAAGAAAACATGTCGTGTGCTTTCATTGTTTGGGAAACGGGCGCTTAGGCCAATATACATTGCTTGTAAATTAAAGGGCGTTTAGCCAACATAGGAAAGTGAAGAGGCGCATGGCCAACAACGGTGGGTAAAGGCGTAAGGCCGGGAGCAATTACATATAACATTTGCGCAGTTGTTGCGCATTCCACGTTCGCGGGATGATGTGTCCATCCAGGGTGCGTAATTTGTAAGCCCCTTTTCCTAGCACTTCGTGAACCAAGTATGGGCCTTCCCATTTGGGTGCTAGTTTTCCTGGGCGTTCAGCATTTGACGCTTCGTTGTCTCGGAAGACGTATTCTCCTGGAGTGAAGGTACAGATGCGGACTCTCGCATTGTAGTACCTTTCCAGTTGTGTTTTGTACTTGGCTTCTTTAATTCGCGCGATTTCGCGCCTTTCTTCTAGCAAATCCAAGTCAAGACGTCGCTCTGCCTCGTTGTCGATTGCGTTGACTGCTGTCAAGCGCGGGGAGGGCAGGCCAACTTCTGCCGGGATTACCGCTTCTGAGCCATAGACTAGGCTAAAAGGGGTTTCGCCGGTACTTGTCTTCAGCATGGTTCGGTGAGCCCACAAGATACTCGGGAGCTCATCCACCCAGCCTCTTCGCTTTGTGCCCAGTCGGGCCTTTATCCCATCGACGATACACTTGTTCACACTTTCAACCTGCCCGTTGCCTTGAGGATGCACAACGGAGGAGAAAGTGTGTTCGATTTTCATCTCTTTCATCCACTTCTGGAGGTCCTCAGACGCAAAGTTGGTGCCGTTGTCAGTTACAATCTTGAGTGGTAGGCCAAATCTGCAGATGATGTGTTCCCAAATGAATTTGCGCACCATCATGGCTGTAGTTGAAGCGAGGGCTTTGGCCTCCACCCATTTCGTGAAGTAATCGACGCCCACTATTATAAACTTGACGGCGCCGGGAGCCTCTGGGAAAGGTCCCACCATATCAATTCCCCACTGCTGAAAAGGCCAAGTAGTGGATACAGGGATAAGATCGTTTTTAGGGTGCAGGGTTATTGGAGAGTGCCGCTGACAGGAGTCGCACTTGCGCAGTTCCTTCAGGGCATCGACATGCATCCCTGGCCAGTAATATCCAGCGTTCATAATCTTCGCGACAACCATGCGTGGCCCTGAATGGATGCCGCAGATCCCTTCGTGGATCTCCCTGATCAAGTAATTTGCATCTTGGGGGTCCACACAGCGCAGCAGTGGTCCCAAGAAGGATTTTCGGTACAAAATACCACCATTCATTTCGTAATGTAGGGCCTTGTTTTGAATCTTCCTTGCCTCGGCTTTGCTCTCAGGGAGTATCCCTTCTTGTATATATTGAATTATAGGGGTCATCCAGGATGGCTGCCCTATTTCGATCACGTTGACTTGTCGTAACAGAACTGACGGATTCTTGAGTACTTCAATCCTTACATCTTTGGCGAAATGTTGAAAGGAGGTTGAAGCGAGTTTGCTCAAGGCGTCAGCTGGTTTGTTTTCAGAGCGATTGATGTGGACTACCTTGTAAGACTTGAACTGTTGAAGTAGCTCTTTCGCTTGCTCTAGGTATAGGGCCATAACTTCGCCCCTTGCATCGTATATACCGTTAATTTGGCTGGCTATCAAGAGTGAATCAATGTGTGCTTGTAAATTTTTAGCTCCCATTTTTATGGCGAGGCGCAAGCCTGCCAGAAATGCCTCGTACTCCGCCTCGTTGTTGGTATTCTTAAAATCCAACTTAATGGCGTAAGTAAATTCATGCTTTTCAGGGATTACTAGGCGCAATCCAGCTCCCGCGCCGTCCTCGTTTGAGGCCCCATCAGTATACAACATCCAAGTCTCATTTGTTGTGTCCTTTACGGGAGTTTCCACAAGCTCACAATCCTTGATTTTATCAATTGGGACTTCTGTGATGAAGTCTGCTAGAACTTGACCCTTGATGGCTGGGCGCGACCTGTACAAGATGTTGTGGCCCCCCAGCTCGATCACCCACTTTGCTAGTCGCCCAGATGTTTCCGGTTTTTGTAGTATCGTGCCAATGTGAAAATTGATGAGTACGGTGATCACATGCCCTGTAAAGTATCTACGCAGCCTCCGGGAGGCGTGTAGCAGCGCAAGCACCAATTTCTCCATTATGGAGTATCTTGTCTCTGGATCGGTAAGCACCCTGCTGACGTAATAAATTGGAGTCTGTACTCCATTTCTCTCCACTAGCAATACTGACCCTACCGCCTTATCCGAAGAGGATAAGTACAGTATGAGTGGTTCCTTTTCGAACGGTGCTAGCTCGATCAAACACTCCTTCATTTGCTGAAAAGCAGCCTCTGCTTCCGGCGTCCATCTGAATTCTTGCTTCTTAACACAATTGGGCAAAGTGCTGATAAAAGGGTATGACTTTGCGGCGTGGTTTGACAGAAAACGGCTAAGCGCGGCTAGGCGACCGGCCAACCGTTGCATTTCTTTGATCGTTCGTGGTGATGGCATTCGTTCTATTGCCTGGACCTTATCTGGATTCACCTTAAATCTGCCATTTGTGACTATGAAGCCTAATAATTTCCCTTCTTCCATACCAAAAGAACATTTGTCTGGATTCAATTTCATATTCACGCTTCTCAATGAGTTGAAAGTCTTTTCGATGTCTTTTAACATTTGATCTTCTTCGGGGCTTTTGACCACCAGATCATCGATGTAGACCTCAATATGCTTCCCGATGTCTCCCACGAAGGTCTTATCCATCAGGCGCTGGTATGTGGCGCCAGCGTTTTTGAGGCCGAATGGCATCTTTGTATAGCAAAAAATCCCAAGATCGGTACGAAAAGCTGTCTTATCTTCATCCTCGAGCTTCATTTAAATTTGATGGTACCCCTTGTAGCAATCTAAGAAGCATTTCCATCTGTATGGCGCGAGATAGTCTATCTTTTTATCGATTTCGGGCAAAGAGTAACAATCCTTCGGACACGCCTTGTTGAGATCGGTATAATCAACGCACATTCTCCAACCTCCGCTAGACTTTTCCACCATCACTGGGTTCGCAACCCAACTTTGATAACGGACTTCTCGCAAGATTCCGGCTTTGAGTAGTTCACAAACTTGCTCATTCATTGCCTTGGTTTTATCTGCCCCTAAGCTGCGCCTTCTTTGGACTTTCGGCTCAACAGAGGGGTAGGTGTTTAAACAGTGCTCGGTAATGTCGCGCGGGACACCGGTCATGTCAGCCGGAGTCCAGGCGAAGATATCCATATTCCTGAACAGGAGTTGCTTGAGATGCGTTTGGATGTTTGGTGAAATTGCGTGACCTATCGTCACCGTTTGCTCCGGGTATTTGCGGTTTAACACCCATTTTTCTGGCTCGGTTGTTGAAACCTTCGCCGCTTTTGTTGGGCGCATCTCTTCCGTTGACATAACTTCTTTCTTAGCATAGATAATTGCCACCCCCGTCTTGGTTGGAAAACCTATCGCTGAGTGGGGGGTGGAAGTTACCATGTTAAGCTCGCCTTGGGTTTCTCTCCCGATCAACACATCATGTCTCGACTTGACAGGCATCACCATGAAGTTTACATTTGTTGTTCTTGAATGCTTCCCGTCAGAAAGCGTGACGGGGAAGCTGTTTTGGCCTAGCGGAAAGACCATTTCGTTGCAAAATCCAGACAGTGGATAATCAACTGGCTCGAGTCTCGCTTTGTCATCCTCTTCAAACTGATTAAAACACTGCTCATAGATGATATCAGCCGTACTTCCTGGGTCAATGAAGACATATTCTGTTTCATAATGGCCGATAATACCGGTAATGACGACGGGTCGAGTGGCGCGAGGACCGCCGCGCACTATCGGGAATATGACCTGTTGCTCTTGCCATGAGGGTTCATAAGGGCGCTTGCCTTTCTCTTTCGCGCTGTATCTTGGTCCGTTGACCATATGTGTTTCTAGGCGTCTGACTTTCTTTTGATTCCCCTCATCGTGGCGTTGGAGCTGTCGAGTTTCCTTGCACATGTTTTTCACCAGGTGACTTAGCTTTCCACTTTTTAGCGCTCTCTCTATCTCTTGACGTAAGCTGTAACAATCATCAGTTAAGTGGCCTGTATCCTTGTGGAAATCACAATACAGGTTGGGGTCTTGCCCCTTTTTGTTCGTCATTGGCCTTGGCGCCTTGAAATCATGATTCTCCGTCATCAGCACCTCTTTTGGTGTTTTTATGAGCGGAGTCCAGTGCTTATCTCGGTTGTCATCCCTGATTGCCTTTCGATACCTAATTCGATCAATAATGTCTCGCGCATCTTCTCTGTAGCGCGGCCGTTCTTCATAACGAGATCGTTCACCATAACCGCTGGAGTGGTTGGCTTTCCACCCAGGGTTTTTTCCTTTGTTCCGTTTGTTATCGTCGCGCGAATGACCCCCTTTAGAAAATCGATCGTCAGTACGATAGCTCTTGTTTCTGGCGAGTGACTCTTCAGTTTGCGCGACTATCTTCGCGGCTTCCATGAGCTTATCCCATTCTTTGGGCATTCCATCCTTCCCAGTGATAGTTCTGATGAGACTATCACAGCGAATGGCTTTCTTGAAGTGACAGCGCATCAGTTGTTCACTTACGCCACCTATTTCCAAGCACTCTTTGTTGAAGCGAGTGATGAAATCTTCCAGACCCTCATTATCTCTGCGCCAGATGTCCTCAACCTCGGCTGTGTCGCGCTGGTATCGTCTCTGTTGACTGAAGTGACTCAAAAACTGAGTCCTGAAATCCACCCATGACTTTATCTTTCCCGGAGGAAGGCTGTCGAACCAGGCGCGAGCAGCCCCTGTAAGCGTTTGAATAAACAGATGGCACCACATGGGCATGTTCCATCCTCCCATGCAGCCTACGCTTGTAAAAACTCTGACGTGATCATCGGGATCAGTCAATCCGTTAAACTTTCCGACTGTCGGAGGTAACTTCTCTCTTTTGAGCGGCCCGAGCGCGATCTTTGGAACGAACTTCGAATGTTCTACGGCTTCAGCTGGTCGGTATGCGAGGCGAAAGTCTTGCTCTGCCTCTTCGGTATACCCAACGTGTTGTCTTGGTTTGTAGTATTCGTGATTTCTTTGTAAACGATTGAAGACCGAAGATTCTTCATCGCCCTCCCAAGTTGGATCATTCGGGTCAGTTTCTTCCCATTCATTGTTCATGTTGCGCGGCGTGAGCCGGCTATGAACTGGGCCTCTTTGGACGTTCGACGGATAGCCATAGTAGCTTTCTGTTTCTCCCCGTGTATCGCGCGTGTCTTGCACGCTTAACCTTCGCATAGGGGGAGGTCTGTTAAATCTGCCTTGGATGTTTTGCTGCGAAGGTATTTGGCGCGCCCCCTGACTCTGTCCCTGAGGAGTAACCAAGGACGGTTCTGCCGTTAAGACTGCTTGTTGTGCGATCAGGGATTGATACGCCGCGTTAATGGTGGCAATATTCTTGGCGTACCACGAGGCCGGAGTTTCGCCCTCTGGTAGCCCTAATAGCGCCGAAACATTCTGGGGTGGGGCTGGGTTTGAAGGCCCAGCGCCATTGTTCTCTGGGGTTACCGTTTGAGTGATGCGGGTGATGCTCCCGCGCGGACCCCCCGTGTTGGGTACTTCGATTTCGCCAATTTCTTCAATGTGTTGGGGTTGGACGTTTTGATTGTCCAGCCCCAACGCTGCGTTAGAGTTTGCTTCGAAACCCACAAACTCAGGAATGATTCCTTGACCAGCCATGGTCGAAGGAAGAAAAAATCAAAACTCAGAAAAAGAAGATGAAAGTGATTTGTAGATAACCGGTGGGCGCCAATGAAGAAACACTGAACTAATTAAGGGACTAATCAGTTGGGTTTATGTTCCTTTCATAGTGGTTAATCTTCTGTGGTTTCCTGAGCTCCTTAATGATTGGATTATCCTGCAAAACAGAACACCGTTACTCGTTAAGAGGGGAATGTGGGGGTTTCCCTCTTAACCGGGCTCTGACGTGAGAATAAGCGACTGCTTTGGGGAGATAATTAAGTATTAAGTGTGAGAGCAGAGGGAATGGAATGTTTAACCTGTGAAGTGAGGTCTCTATTTATAGCCGGAGAGGTGTAAGAGGATATGGGCTGATGGGCCTTGGGCCTGAAGGCGACAACATGGAGGATATGCTCCTTGTCTCACTAGTGTCGACCGTTAGTGGCTTCTAGGAGCTTTCTGGAGCTGGCGCAATGTGATTGGAGCCACGTGTCACTGTTGTCGGGCTGGCAGCCTTTCTGCCCTCAGGAGGTAAGTGGAGATCGTGGGGCAGTTGTCTCTGCCCTATGATTGGTGCCATGTAGGCGTCCTTAAGTACTTCTTGTCTCCTGCATGTCAGATGATCGTGGAGCATGGTTGAGCAGGGCCAGAAGGACGTTGATTGGCCCTTTTCTTCTGCCACTTGTACCTTGTGTACTATCTGGACAGCCTTGCATTACTTCCCTGCGCGATTCCTGCTGGGTATGTAACTACCTCGCGCGGTGTTTGGATGACTGAGTGCTCTTTTAGTGTGCTAAGTGTTGTTATTGGAGCTTCTTATTATCTAGGCCTGGCGCGACGTAAAATAGAATATGGTGTAACTCGCGCAAGGCTCATGGTAGGCAGTTTGTTGAATAAGGAGTACGGTCCCGCGCGCAACCTTGACGGAGGTTTGCGCGGCTTTTTTGGGACCATACCCCTTCACTAAGTTTGTGAATAGTAATTTTGACCATCTTTGACCTTTTTTTCCTATCAACTTTGATCATCTTTGACTTTTTTTTCTGGACCTGTTTTTTTTTTTTTTTTTTTGACTTTTCCGTTTTTTCAAATCTTTGACCTTTTTTTACCTTCCTTTTTTTCTAACCGACCACTAAGTTTGTGAATAGTAATTTTAACCATCTTTGACCCTCTTTTCCTATCAACTTTGATCACCTTTGACTTTCTTTTTTGATCTTTGACTTTCCCCTTTTTAAAAATATTTGACCTTTTTTTTCTATCCGACTAGTAAATTTGATTAATTTTTACCTTTTCTTTTTTAAGATCGACGTCAACCGAATTCCTGCTGTAACGCGCTGGTAATTTTACTAGTTTTCTTACGTTTTGAAAAGTTGCACAAAATCAAATTTAGTATAATCCAAACACTCTTGTTATAAGCAAGCTTCATGCAAAGGACGTGAATTTGTAAGTTATTGTATGTGGATTCCTGTTTCGATGATTCGATGTACGAGACGAAGAGTGTGTATATGTAATAAAAATGTGAATTTTCATGAAACACGTCACTTTTTCATTAAAGTCAGTTATTGTTATATTCATTTCTTTCATAAAATATTGGGAACCTTTCGTTTTTGACAGGATAATTGAATTAAATCATTAAAAGTGATATAATATTGGGAACCTTCTGTTTTTGACGAAAAAATTGAATTAAATCATGAAAAGTGGTACATGCATAACGTGTAAATTAAAATAAGTATTTAATCATTAGTGTGGATTCACAACTTATGTTCGAGAGGGTTGGATGGTTAGCTTTAGATGCTTTGTTTTTGTTTTTAACATGTTGATCAATTTCCAAGCTGTCTTAGCGAATAATGTCTATCAATTATATATATTGTTAGTAAAGGACCATGAATACTAACTTTATTTTTATAATAATACTAGTTTTTTTACCCGCCGCGCATTGCGGCGGCGTCGTACACGACATCATTAGTTATTGAGTACAATCAATCCGACCCGTTTCCTAACTAAATTTACGTTGAAATATAGAGTAATCCAAATTCACACTGTTGAATGAAAATGTCTTATATTTGACCAAATTTGTTTTCCAACAAAATATACGTCGAAACGTAGACCAACTTAAAACATATATAAAATAAACATGTGCATGCAAAAAGAGGAGAGGTATTTATAGACGTCACATTTACACAATAGCACCTAATATTTACATAATTAATTCTAATATCTAATTACTTTAGTAAGATTTGGAATAAGTTTTCTCATTTTTCTATATCAGATTACTTATCTCCCATAAGATGAGATCTTTAATACCACTCAATCCTCCATTGTTGAATTCCATCGGTTCCTTATATTGTATTTATATATGTGTATGATTTTCATTGATCTTGGCCAATTTTCAATATTTCATAAACTTAATCGAACTTCCTCCCATATGATATGTAATATGTAATATGTTGGCAAACGTAATATACCAAGAGAAATCTGCTTCCTTATGACATATATTATTCAAAAATGATTGTAACAAGACAAACAAAGCAAATAGTAATGTTGTTTTTAAAAAAATTACAAATAATGTGGCAACAAATAAAATGATGAAGCATTGGAAAGGGAATGGAAATTAAGTACATAATAAATTTTGCTTATCCCCCCATGTTCACATTCCCCAAAACAGTCGCACGACACCCATCAAAAACTCCATCCCCAATCTTTGGATGTCCATCCCCACCTACCTTCCAGTTCAACCCAATGTCACATGATGCAAAAGCGATATGTTCTTTCATATCACCACCGTCTCCCTAATAAGCACGCCAGTTACGTGAGCCACTGCTATGGAGATGTTGTTGGAAGGCTTAGGGTTTTCTACCGGTTGTAAGGAAGGTCACCCCTTTTTGTTTCTCTCTCTCCAGATTCAGTTGAATGTTAATGTGATTGTAGGTGATGTATTGATTGCCATGTGATTGTGTGTTATGTATTGATTGTTAGAATGCTTCGTTAGCTATCCGGCTTCCGGCAAAACACCGGCGAATGAAGCTGGGAAGGGGAAGAGAAAGCCGGTAGATCCGGTTTTGATGTATCTTGATTATCCGTAGCGAAAGAGACAAAGAAATAAATACTATAAGCTATTCAAGAGGCTAATGGCAATATTGTAATTTCTGGAAACTTGAGTGGCTGTGTTGTTGGTGGCATATGCCACCGACATTTCTCTTTAATAGTATATAAATATAGTTTTTTATTTAATATAATATAATAATTTATTATTATATTTATTTTTAATAAGATATTTTTAATTTTTTCCTTTTTTCTAAAATCATATATTTCCTTTTCTATTTTTATTAATAATTCTTTTTTTCTTTTTTGACCATGAATAGTAACTTTATTTTTATAATAATATATAATTTTCATTTAATATATTATAATAGTTTATTATTATATTTACTTTTAATAACACCTTTTTAATTTTTTTCTTTTTTTAAAATCCTATATATCTCCTTTACCATTTTTATTGATAATTCTTTTTTCATTTTTAAAACATATATCAATTTATCAATTAATTGATATTTCTTTAATAGTTTACATTTATATTTTTTTTTTCTAAAAACTTAAGTACGTAGTTGTGTTTGTTTTTTTCCCCTAAGTTTTGTTAAAAACAAAGTTATACTCAAAATAAAGTATTTATTTGTTATCATAAAACGGTACGATGATAAACTAAACCGTTCTAATAGTTTGAGTTTCTAAACATCATACTTTATTTTTAAATCACGTTTGTTTTACATTATCATTTGCTTGGTTTCAGCACAACGCGTGACGCCAAAAAACCTAGTTATTACTAAAATTGATATTTCATACTTGATCAATTTAATACGTTTAACTTAGTGAAAATGAATGATCCATAGACAACCAACTTATTCAAACTCCCAGAGAAAGACATATACAGTGATCAACATATGATCAACTTTTACAAACGTCGTCATCCCTTGATCCTTTCCATTCGTTAGGTACACATTTATATTAGTTTACTAGCTTGTAAACCCATGTATTACACGGGTTGAATATAAAAAAAAATGCAAATCATAAATTTGTACATAATTATTGAAATGACTGATGACATAAAATGTGAAGCAAAAAGAAAAAAAAAACTATATTTTTAGCTATTTAAATATATTTTCTTAAGTTTTCATTTCTTTTGAATCATTGTAATCTATCTTATTATGTACGGTTGTAAAACACCAAAACTAAAAAAATAAAAACAATGATGTTTAGACTGTAAGTGTTTTTAAAAATAAATTGTAAGTTATAAAGTTACGATAAATTAATTGTAATTAAATTCTAGTATGTATATTAATGATATAATAAATACTTCGTCACTTCGACATGTATAGTATTTTACGAAATAGGGATAACGAGATAAGATACAAATGCTATTATGGTATAGAAAATTAGGGAAAAGATCAAATAGGAAGTTTATTTTGGCTAAGAAGTGTAGGAAGCAATATGATTAGGACATGTGGCAACATTTAAAATAAAGAGGAAGGGTATTTTAGTCAATTCAACCCTTTCTTATTCATTTTCAAAACCCAGTAACTTCAAAACCCACCATTTTCAAAACCCACTATCTTCAACCATTTCTTCACTTTCTATCTCAATAATCACTACATTATAGTCCGATTTTCATCACAAATCAATGATTCAAACACCCGATCAACGTGCTCTTCAGCTTTTTTTGAAGAAAACCCAGTTTAATTTCATAAAAAAATCTTGTTTTTTTTCAGGTGATTTTGGAGATAATCACTCGATTCGTGCGCTGTTAAGTGTTTATATCATTCAAACTTCGTCAATTCTTGAAGAAATCACTTCGATCTATGTAAGAAATTCTTTAATTTCATTTTTACGATCTGGGTTTTTGATTTAGTCATTGCGTTTTACGATCTTGGCGGAGGTCCGGGGGCAGCGGGGTCCCAGGGGCGGCAGCCCCTTGCGGGGTCCAAGGGGTAGAGCCCCTGGCTGGGAATTTTTTTTTTCCGATTAAATTGCTGTAATAAAAATGCATCAGAAAAATTAATTTTCTGTAAATTGCATCTGGAAAACTGCATTCGTAGACAGTGTTTCTGGTTCTGTAAACAACAGGTTCTGGTCATTGCATTTTAGTTAGATTCTGGTTCTGTGAACAACATTTTCTGGTTCTGTGAACAACAGTTTCTGGTCATTGCGTTTTAGACAGTTTCTGGTTCTGTGAACAACAGTTTCTGGTCATTGCATTTTAGAAATAAAACATTTTTGAAGTGTTTTTACTCATTGCGTTTTAGGTAAACACATTTTTATGTGTATTCAGTTCATTGCGTTTTAGAGAGAACAGTTTCTTTTGTGTTTTTAGGCCATTGCGTTTTAGAAATAAGACATTTTTATGTGTTTTCTAGGCATTGCGTTTTAGAAATAAGACATTTTTAAGTGTTTTCTGGCCATTGCGTTTTAGAAATAAGACATTTTAAGTGTTTTCTGGCCATTGCGTTTTAGAAATAAGACATTTTTAAGTGTTTTGGGTGCATTGCGTTTTAGGTAAAACACTTTTTTATGTGTTTTCAGTCCATTGCGTTTTAGAAAACAGACATTTTAAGTGTTTTCTGGCCATTGCGTTTTAGAAATAAGACATTTCTTTGTGTTTTCTGGCCATTGCGTTTTACAAATAAGTCATTTCTTTGTGTTTTTGGTGCATTGCGTTTTAGAAAAATGTCATTTTTTAGGTTTTTTTTTCATTGCGTTTTACGTAACTGGGGGTTTTTCTATTGCGTTTTACGCAACTGGGTTTTAATTTTTTTTTTGAAAATATAGCAATAGTATACTCGTTTTAAAGATAAAAAAACGCTCGTTTTTTTGGTGCAATTTTTATAAAAAAATAATGTCGTATGAAAGAGTTATTAACGTTTAAAAAATGGGGGGAATTGGAGAAGAGAGAAACTATTGACTGGATTGACTAGAATGCCCCTAAACAAACTCACGCGCCTCTTTTCTTCCTTTCAATTTCCCTGATTTAATTTTAGCCCTTGATTAACTAAATGGATGGTCAAGATCACTTCCTAGCCTTCCTAGCCAAATAAACTTCCTATTGTATCTCCACCCTAGAAAATTATTACGTATTAAAAAATCATATTATAAATAAAATATGCGCTTAAAAAAAGGACTATAGTTTTTAAAAATATAAATTTGTGTTTCAAGACAACCTCTTTAAATAGGAGTCACCATTTAAATATTCAAATCAAAATTTTATAATATTATATATATATATATATATATATATGGTGGGGTTCGGCTACAAAGTCTATTTTTCCTACAAAGTGTACAAAGTCATAAAACACCACAATTTCAGCCCTAAAAAACACTCAAAACCCACAAATAACAGAGTGAAGATAACTAAAACACAATATCCAAACCCTAACAGTCTATAAAAACTTCAAACACACCATCGTAGAACTATGAATATAAAACACAACATGATAATCGACATAAAACACACTAATGTTAGTCATTCGAAAATCAAAGCCTTATCATCCAAAACACAACACAAAACCCACAAATATGGCGTTTTAGTAATCTTCACTTTAGTATTTGTGGGTTTTGAGTGTGTTTTATGGCTGAAATTGTGGTGTTTTATGACTTTGTACACTTTGTAGGAAAAATGAACTTTGTAGCGAACTCCCACCCATATATATATATATATATATATATAAGTGTCCGCTAAAATGAGAATCACCTCGAGTTGTAAGAACCGTGAGAACTACTTGATCCGGGGCGAGGTGGACCAAATTTTTTTTTCATAAACGTAGATGCATGTATTATAACAACATTTGTAAAAAAAAATATTCAAAAAAAAAAATGTCGTGTGTGTAGTTTTGAGCACCATAAGTTTGTGTTTACGGGTACCGTAAATTTTCCGGTTAAATTTACGGTACCCGTAAACACAAACTTGTAGTGCTCAAAACTACACACACGACATTTTTTTTTGATTTTTTTTACAAATGTTGTTATAATACATGCATCTACGTTTATGAAAAAAAAATTGGTCCACCGCGCCCCGGATCAAGTAGTTCTCACGGTTCTTACAACTCGAGGTGGTTCTCATTTTAGCATTCCCATATATATATATATATATTGTGTTAGGTTAACGTACAAATGCCCTTATCGTACATTACGTACGCTACAATCTCAGCCGTCAGATCATCTTCCGGCATTGAAATCGCATGTTGGTTTTTTGTAACAATTTCGCATGTTGTTTTTTTAACATGCGAAATTGTTACAAAAAAACAACATGCTATTTCATCAAAATTATCACATGCGAAATTGTTACAAAAAAACCAACATGCGATTTCATAAAAAAATTATCACATGCGAAATTGTTACAAAAAAATAACATGTGATTTCAATGCTGGATGAAAAGCTCTGAAGGCTGAGATTGACGCGTACGTATTGTACGATAAGGGCATTTGTACAGTACACTTTCTCTCTTTCTCTCTCTCTCTCTCTATATATATATATAGAAAGAGAGAGAGAGAGAGAATTGCGCTAAAATAAGAACCATATATATATATATATATATATATATATTTGTTTAGGATGATAATAAATTATTTATAATAATAATTAGAATTAAGTTTAGTACTTAACATGTAATGTTATGAGAAAGTTTGAGTTCACCCGAAAACCATATCTAGTCTAAGTTCAAAGCTTAGTAGCTTGTAGTTAGCTCATACTTAACTTAGGGGTGAGCAAGTTTAGGTCCGGACCGAAAATAACCGAGAACCGAACCGAAAATATACCTAACCCGACCCGAACCTAAGTACCTAGGTATTTAGATCGGTTCCGATTTTTCATATAAAATAGGGTCGGGTCGGGTCGGTTCTCGGTTCTTTTCATGGTGAAACCCGACTTGGACCTATGGACCGGAACCGACCCTATATTTAGGGTAGTGAATCGGTTCTGTATTTTATGTTTGATCGGTTCTCAGGTCGGGTCGGGTCGGGTTTTTCCTTTTGCTCACCCCTAACTTAACTCATGTCAGCTAGTGGCTTAAATGCTGTATGCCTTAAGATTATTAACCTTTTCAATTTTTTTTTGATGATTTAGGTTTTTTTTTATTAGAATTTTGGTGTGTATATACATGATATTTTAATTACCACCTTTTTAGGAGTATTTTTTTTTACTAGTGGTGTACATCTTAAGGACCTCAATGGAACACATTCTTAATGACTGATTCTAATTTTCAAAATCACACTTCGGAGCTGCAGGTTTTAATTTAACAATTTGGATATCGGTGGATATTAAATAGAAGATGAATATACAAGGCAAGGTTAATGATCAAAGAATTTAGACAATAAAGAGGGTCTAGACTATTTTAGTACACATACTCTTCAATGACACGAATAACTTCCGAAATGATTGTGATTTTTATTGTGGCTTTAAGAAATTTGGATGCTTACCAAATGGATGATAAAAGCGTTTTAATCCTCTAAACCGAGATTAATTAGAGGAAGCGATTTATAGGGGGAACCCGAGAGTTTCTCCGCTCCTAGTAAAGAGGGCAAAGTATGTAAACTCGTTAAGTCATTGTATGGCTTTAATCAAGCTCCAAAACAATGAAACGAAAAGTTTGATCATGTTATGCTTGATATTGGATTCAAAATAAAGAAATGAGACAAGTGTGTCAATGTGAAAGACACATTTTGAGGTTATGCTACGTATGGCTCTATGTAAATGACATGCTTATCATTAGTAAAATCTACTAAAGATATGTTAAATGCGAAGTTCAACGTAAAAGATATGGGTTTAGCGGATGTGATACTTGGTATAAAGATCAACAAACCCAAATTGTACGTATGTTAATTCAAACTCATTATGTGGATAAAATCGTTGAGAATTTTATCAGGGGGACATGAGTATAGCTCAAAGTCCTATTGATACCAACGACCATCTATCAAAGAATAATGGTGAAATGTTGTTTAACCTAGGGTGGTCAATCTATGGGACTGCCCTAATGTTAGGATCGGAGGTTCTTACGAGAGTGTTTGTTTGTGTAATTTGAACAATCAATGAATATGAAAACATGTAAAGTGCAGCGGAAATGAACAACAAACTTTGTAAACACAATCATAAAGAGAAATAGATTTGATAAACACATGAATTGCATCAGTCGAAAGATTACAAAGTAAATCAAATGATTACAAACATGCTTACAAATAAACTCCTCCTCAGCCTGATACTCCAGTGGTTGGTTGCACAAGATGAAAGGATTGAATTGAGGAGAAGAACTCACTCAAGACGATCAAATGTAACAGTACAGAGTACTGCTCCATTTATAGACAATCCAAACCACTGAGGCATCTCAGCTGACGTCACCATGAAAGCGACGTCTAACAGCCTAACAACATGTATCTACTGTTCCTATACAAACACTGCTAATCTTAACCACTAACTATACATAGAACAGATGACATACTAAACTACTGCTCTCTCTTTACATCAGTGCTTTCCTCAAGGTTGATCAGTCCTTGATTGGGCAGTGCTTTGTCATCAGTTGATTTCACCAGCAGTGCTTAGTTCTCAGCAGTCTTCTGGGCTTCATCAGTAGTTTTGAAGAGCAGCAGCAGTTGTATCCGGGCAGTGGATATAAGACCATCAGCTGTTATAATCACTTTCAAGGGAGAAGACTTAGTGTAAACAGCTGCTTATTGTGAATCCACTGTAGTGAACCGGTTTTGGCTTTCATTATCTGTTCCTCTGATAGGGTTTAATCCTAACAATCTCCCCCTGGAACAGATAATGCCAAAACCCTTCATTATTCTAGATTTTTATTTCTCATCAGAAGTTCCCTTGCTTGTCTTTTAAATTCTTCTTCAAATTCTTTGGAACTTAGATCATCCTCATCCCTGCATAGTGAAAGTTCAAGGAGATCCTGCAAATCTTCAACACCAAGACCTAGTGCTTCTTTCCTTGATATATACTTCACTTCGCCATTGGATCTGACCAAGGTCAATACGTGGGTCTTTTGATCAGACATCCACTTTAGTACTTTTAAACCCAATGGGTTCCTTGGGAGAGATTTATTTTCTGATGAGCTTGGAGATTTTGGCCTTGTAAAGAATTGTAGAGCAGTATCTTGAACTTCAGACATTTGTTTGAAAGCCTTTTCTATGACTTCATTTCCTGCAGCTATGTCTTCTGCAACTTCTTTGTCAATCTGTTCTTGTCTCTTTTGTTGATCTAGCTCAATGTCTGAGATATCTGTTGCAGGTTTGGTTAATACCTTTTTGAAAAGGTTTTGAAGGCTTACTGAACTCTCTTCTTTTAGATCTATTTTCTTGATGGCTTCTGTGAAGTACTCAGCTTCCTTTTCTGTTTCTTCTTCACTGGTCAGCAGTTTTCCTATTTCTTGGTTTTCCACAAGAATAGGATTATCTGCTGATGTGAGCAGTGTTTTAAGAGCATCCAGCTGTTGTTCTATCTTGTTGTAGTCTGGCTTTTTGGAGGTGCCTGAGACTGTTATCTTTCTTTTCTTCAGCCGTTCATAAGCCTCGTCGGTATACTGCCTTGTCCATTTTGCTATGGCTTCAGCAGTATCCACCTTAGCATCTATCAGTTCCTATTTTTTCTTTTTGTATTCAGAAGTAAGATCAGCAATTAGCTTTTTGTACTTATTCCAATTTGGAGCTGTCTTCTTCTTACTTGGATTCCTGTTTGCTTCATGCTTCAAGGCAATCAGTGGCCACTCTTCAAATTGGTTTTCTTCAGCTTGATAGAATTTTTCTTTCATTATATATGCAAGATATTCTTTTCTCATTGCTTTTCGTTGATCTGTCTTTTCTTTGATCAGATCTTGTGCATAATCTTCCATCAACTTGACTTTTGTGAGCAAGAGTACCATTCTTTCTGCAATGGATTCATCACCTTCATCTTTGCATTGAAGTTTAGCTCTAATCCTTGCTTGCCTTGCTTTCATTTCGAGATATTCATCCATGTTTTCTAGGACTATGAATCCAATGAGAGAAGGAAATCTTCTTTTTGAAGGATCTTCCTCGGTGTAAAATTGTCTCATCTCATTTTTCACAGCATCTAGTTCCAGTGATATTTTGCGGCAACAGGATCATATTTTTCATCAGTGACTTGAGTTGTTTCTCTTTTTCTTTTGTGAAGCTTTACGGATGAAGGTAATTTTGGTTGTGATGTAGGAATGATGAGAGCAGTGGTGGATGGTTGACAAACAGCTGTTGAAACAACTGGTGTTTCAACCACTGTTGTTTCAACCACTGTTGTCATTACAACATATGTTGTAGCGTCTGTTGTCTTCTGCTTTATGGCAGGAGGTGATGGTGCAGCATCAAGGGTTTTTGGTGGTGATGGTGGTGGTGGTGGTAATGAGATGACAGCTGTTTGGCTAGCAGTTTTTGAACCCATTGTTGTATCAGCTGTTTGGATGGAAGTATGAGATTTTGTGATTTGAGGTTTAGATGTCTGTTTTTCTTTTCCCGGTTCAATGTAAACACCATCCTCAATTCCCTTGATCTTCAACTGCTGGATTTTCTCCCCCTTTTTGGCATTATCTGGAATGGGGTTATCCATGAAGAGGATAGTGGAGGGAACTTTTCCACCATGGGCAGTCCTTTGTATGCTGGCCTTTATAGCCATGATGTCTGCTTGAGTGTCTTTAAATCTTGACTCCACCATGTTTGTCAGCATTTTTACATGCATTTCATGCTGCTGATCAGCCATTTGTTTTTGTTTTTCAAGCAGGGGTTGAAAAAGATTCCAGAGCTCATTTGCAGCAAGTGCTTGTGGTTGAGCAGGTGCTTGAGGTGGAACAGCAGTGGATTGTGCTTTTTGAGCTTTTAACAGCTGTTGCACCATATCCTTTATTTCAGTAACTGATGTTTCAAGTTTTTCAACTCTCCCCGCCAATTCCTGATATTTTGAATCATCACCCAAATTAATGGGATCACCTGAATCCCCACCAGCAGTGGTTGTATCAATGTGTGACTTAGGAACTGAGTCCCAAAAATCACCCATTGATGCCCCTTGTTCTTGGTACTAGGGACTTCTTTCTTCAGCACTTGATAAACCTTTGATGGTACCAGTGGTTAGAACCAACTCACTGGTGGTTACCGATGGTGCTATAGAAGAAATTGCCTTCAAGGGAGTCTTATTAATGAAACAACTGTCCAACTGAAGATCTGTTGATCCATCAATTGTAGTTGCTGCTCCACTTGAACTACCACCGAGAGTTACTTGTAACTCAGGGGGTGTAACCTCCTCAGTTGTTGCTGGGATAGCAGGAGTAGTAGCATCAGACCCAGTCACTTGTGGGAGCATACTCTCAGTGACAGGTGATAGAGAGGAACTGGTTTGTGTCTGAGCTATAGCAACTGCATGCAACAAGGGTATTATTGATTGTGGCATTATGATTGGTGAGGGTATGGGTGTTGAAAGAGACATGTCCTTGGGATCAGGACTGAGGAAGATGGATCCGATTGGGTCCAGAGCTTCATATTGTGGGGTCCCTGTGCTTACAACCTGATCCTTTTGTGAGGATGCAGGAGGAGTTTGAGGTAAGGGTGGAGATCTATCTACCAACTGCTGTGAGGAAGTAGCAGCAGTGGTTTGTGGTGACATTTGTTTTGTCACTGGCAGTTGCTCTGGGATCTCATCTTCCAGAGTTGCCTTTTTCTTGGGTTTGGTGGGCTTTTTGTAAGACTTCTTTTTGGTCTTTTTGGTGATGTCAGGTGTGGGTTTCAAAGCAGTGGTTGTGCTACTATGATCACCTGGAGCAGTGGGCTCAGCAGCAGATGTCTGAGGAGCAGTGGTAACTGCTAAAATCTGCTCAGGCACCTCTGCTTTTGTTTTTATTGGTGCCATCATTCTAGAAAATGTTTCAGTTGTTAACCCTTTTATTTGAAAATAGACACCCTGTTTGAGCAAATTTTCATTTTCTTTTTCAAACTTTTGTTTAAAATAGTAGCTTAAAAATCTTGGAAAAAGTAAAAATGATATGCTATCAACATTTTTTACCAAGTCATTAAAGATCTCCTGGGAATAGTTGTAATTTTCATTCTTTAAAATAGCATAGCCCAGACATTGAATCTTTAATGGTATTTCGTTAAAAGCTGTTGTTTTATTTGAAACACACATCAGAAGTGTGTGAAATAAAAACCTTGGTGCAGAAGGGAAGTAACCTTTTTGTAAGGTATCTACATTTGATTGTTCTGCATATCCCCTTTTTACGAAATCAGTTTTCAACTCGGCTTTATCAAAGGAAGTTTTACCTTTCTGATCATCGAGTTTAAAGACTTCGGAGATTGATTGCGGTGTAATTTGAATCGCTTTACCATGTATCGAGGAGTTGATGGCAATGACTTTATCATCTTGTTTTTCAAGCGTAGCCTTTTCCCAAAACTCTCTCTGGGTTTGCAGATAAATAGGAGCATCTGCGGTAAGCAAAGTTTTGTACTTTGATGCAGATATTGTGTCAATGATGGAATCGAATGTGTGGTTGTTGGTGGGTTTTGTGAGTAGACCCAGATAATTATGCGGGGATTTGTACGGAATTTCAATGGGTTCGGCGGCCGTTTGAGCGGCCTCTTTGGACGAAGATGATGATTTTGACTTTGATTTTGATTTTGTCATTTTGATGAAGAAGGATCGGAGAGTGATTTGGGAAGAAAGATTGGAAACTGCTTTGAGAAGAGAATTTTTGGAATTCAATTCGACAGTGTAAAACCCTGTTTGGGGGGTTTTGATCAGGGTTTTATTTAGGGAAAAGAAAAATGGACGCTGATGTGGCAGCGGTTATTAGGATCCGAGGGCTAAAAACTGACCACGTGTCAACTTCTTATGAAATGGATGAATGACGGAGGACAGTTGTTTTGACAGCCACTGATGAAACAAGCATCAGTGGTTACAACGGTAATAATGTGATAACAGCGGATGATTTTCACTATCAGTAGATAGCATATCAGTGGATAAGACACTGATTTTGAGCATCAGTGCTTGCCAACAAAATGAAAGGTCAGAGGTTGTCTTTCAGCAGTGGACAATATTTAGTAACCAGATGTTTGAACAAAAAAGTGGTTAGGGGCAGTGGTAAAGATTTGAAAAACTAGTATATCAGCAACTGTTATGAAAATTTTCATTCAAGATTTTGCCACATGTCAATTTCACATTTTGAAGTTCTTACGAATTTCTGACAGTGGTTTAGTACCCCCAGATGATGTACACTTTTTACTAAGGCAACTCATTTTTGTTATAATATTTGAATTAAAACATGAGTACCCAAGTATTTTAAGATCTGTTAACAATCAATCTTTTGCACAGTGTAGAAACAAACTTTGAGTATGACCAGACTATGACATGTGCACCATTTCCTTTTGATCTACTGAGGATAATATAACCAACAAAAATAAAAGGTTATATATCCTGACAGGAGATTGAAACATTTACTATCAAAAATCAGTAAAGGTTCAAAATATATTATCCTTAAAGGAAAAATGAAGAATGACATATCCTGCTTTATTTGAGAAAATCCTTTTTCAGAAAAATAAATAAAGGATTTTCTAAAAACAACAACAAAAAGGATCTGGTATAATTTACCACTAAAACTCCTAATAATATCAAACCCAAGTTTATGAAAATGGTCAGTAGTTTGACAACAGTGGTATGAACTTGTAAATACATTTTGATCACTGTTTGGTACCATTTTCTTGTTTGATTGATTGACAACAGAAATGAGGACACATGTTCACATGAGTTTTTGAAAAACCCTGTTATAGACTTTGTTACCATGTGAAGATTCTGAAAATTTTTCTAGTCCTCTTTTAAATTCATTTACTGGGAATACTATTGTTACCTGAATTTTCTTGAACCAATGGTTGCACATAATTGCTTAATGACCACTGTTACCCCAAACTTTGACTCTTAAGTGTTTTATGTTTATGCTCTTTTCTTCTGACTTCAAAAGTTTTGAGATAAACACACTTCTGAGTTTTTGTGAATTTTCTTCTTCCCTTTTTACCCTTCCCATTCATAAGTAATGAAATACTTACTGGGAGGTATTTATTGAAGGAATACTTTATCCAGAATCATTTTGTAGTAATGCTTTTAAGAGGATTGACCATATTTGTACAAATTTTTTACCAATCTCACATTACATATGATACGGACTATCCTGTTTTCTTAATGTATTTTAACAGAGTTGATTTGTTTCTTTTGAGAATCTCTACCTGTTTTCAACACATAAGTTCTTATGACTAAAGTTTAATTTCCCTCCTTTTACGTTAGCAAAAACACTAATGTTTTTATGAACATAGGCTTTTGTTAATCTAAGGTTCATACTTTAGTATCTAATAAAGTGACACCACAAGTTTCATAACAACAGTTGAAATCAATTTTGAAAATAAGAAATAATCCCATAGTTTAACAGATATGTTTTCAGATCTAAAAACCATGAGTGTCTTGTACATGATATCACTTGTTGTGTGAGATTTGTGTGTCTTATGACATCTTGGTTGTTTTACAGAGTATTTAAATAACAACTTTAAGCGTTATCACTCGTTACTCAGTTTTTCAACTAAATACAACCAACCTTAGTATCAATGAATTTTGAGCCGAACTGTTATGTCAAATTGATTGTTAGATCGAATTTGACTGTCCATGCTCTGATACCAATTGTTAGGATCGGAGGTTCTTAAGAGAGTGTTTGTTTGTGTAATTTGAACAATCAATGAATATGAAAACATGTAAAGTGCAGCGGAAATGAACAACAAACTTTGTAAACACAATCATAAAGAGAAATAGATTTGATAAACACATAAATTGCATCAGTCGAAAGATTACAAAGTAAATCAAATGATTACAAACATGCTTACAAATAAACTCCCCCTCAGCCTGATACTCCAGTGGTTGGTTGCACAAGATGAAAGGATTGAATTGAGGAGAAGAACTCACTCAAGACGATCAAATGTAACAGTACAGAGTACTGCTCCATTTATAGACAATCCAAACCACTGAGGCATCTCAGCTGGCGTCACCATGAAAGCGACGTCTAACAGCCTAACAACCTGTATCTACTGTTCCTATACAAACACTGCTAATCTTAACCACTAACTATACATAGAACAGATGACATACTAAACTACTGCTCTCTCTTTACATCAGTGCTTTCCTCAAGGTTGATCAGTCTTTGATTGGGCAGTGCTTTGTCATCAGTTGATTTCACCAGCAGTGCTTAGTTCTCAGCAGTCTTCTGGGCTTCATTAGTAGTTTTGAAGAGCAGCAGCAGTTTTATCGGGGCAGTGGATATAAGACCATCAGCTGTTATAATCACTTTCAAGGGAGAAGACTTAGTGTAAACAGCTGCTTATCATGAATCCACTGTAGTGAACCGGTTTTGGCTTTCATTATCTGTTCCTCTGATAGGGTTTAATCACAACACCTAACCTAAATAACAAATGTTTATTTTCGTGAAACATGCCTCTTTATCATTAAAGTCTGGAACTATTATATAAAATACTTTCATGAAATATCAGTAATCTTCCCTTTTGACAAGATAATGAATTAAATCATGCATACAGGAAAAATTAACAAAAATTCAGTTTAAGTTGTGTTAGTACTTAATCATTAGTGTGGATTTACAACTTGTTTAGGGTTTGTTTATCATTGTCTAAAATAACCATTAGAATAAAGTGGTAGATATATAACGGCCCAATAATATCAACTTTTACTAAAATTAATATTTCATATCATCGTCAACGTAATACGCTTAACTTAGTGAAAATGTGTGCTCCATGCACGACCAACTTATTCAAACATCGACCCGGAAATAAGGTATAACAACTCTCAAAAAGACCCCATAACAATTCATAATCATAACCCCGAACACGTACGACGAAAACCAGCATGAAAAAAGAGAAAACCCAGTTTTAGGTCTCGTCGCGCCACGTGACGAGATTTGTAAAAGACCTTCGCATGACGCGTAGTGGCGTAGCATTTACGGGACCGGGGGGTGCACCCGCCCCCCAGAATGTTTCGGTTATAAGTGTAATATTTTCATTTTTTCGTCCGAAAATTTTAAAATTATATAGGTTTGCCTCCGCCAATTATTTTGCCTAAAATACCCCTGCCCCTACCAAGTTTATTGTCAAAAATATTTATACATATTTTCGTATTGAGTTAAAAAAATATGAACGGGCTAAACTTTAAGTAAAGTTTGTTACTACTTTATATATAAACCAAAGTTAAGAGTTCTTTTTTATCTTAAAGGTCTTAATGGTACTTACCATTTATCTTAAAGATTGTTGGGCTGAGTTGTAATTCTTCGTCCAGGTACTTAACATTTATCTCGCATCATTATAAATATTTGGTCTTTATTTTTGTTAAACAATATATAACATATTGTTATGAGTAAAAGCGTCTCATTTGAATGAATGAAGATTATGTAGTTTTATATGGAGTTATTATTGTTTGACCCGACACGAATCAAATATCCTACCCGAACATATAACCCGAAACATAGCGATAGGAAATTTTTTTAGGTCTCATGACTTTCCGCCCCCCGCAACTTTTGGTGAAGCTCCGCCACTGGCGACGCGGCGCTTCATTCTTCGACAGGAGACACGTGCCGCTACGTGGCAGCCACGTGGCAGGCCTACGTGGTGACTCATGCCACCTATGCCCTTATAACAACCCTCATAAATTTTCCGACACCCTAATATATTTTAAAATATCCCAATATGTCCCAAAATACACCCCATACGTGAAAACGGGCCCCAAATACCTTAAATATAATTAAAAATAATCAAAAATCAGATTTCTGGGCTTGAGGCGGGCCGCGTAGCCCTTGGGCTCACCCTTACGCGGGCCGCGACAAGGTAAAATGTGGCGAAACCCTGGGCCGCCACGTGGCCCAACACCCGACAACCCTACCTGCTGACCCGGACGAGCTATGCTGTTGACCAGAGTTGACGCGGGCCACGTAGGCCCTTGTCTCTCTTTACGCGGGTCGCGTAAAAGTCGAACTCAGCCCCTATATAAGAAGGCATCGGGCCTTCAGTCGAATTCATTCAAATTTCTTTTCTTAATCTCAAAACTGAAGTGTAGGCATTATACTCGGGTCTAATACCCCCCTAAATAACGAAGTTCTGCTCCGTTGTAAGTATCATAACCCCTGGATACGTATTAGAAACTCTGCCCGATTGATCTAGGGTTCCGTAACGGCTGTCGTGGTTCTACCCGACGTAGTCGTTGGAATGCCTTCTCGGGGAGGGTATTACTAATGTTAAAATGAGTTATTATACTAACACGTGTGCTTTTGTGTAAATTATAGATAATTCTCAGGAAACCCTAAAGGATAATCTAAGACAACAATGCGAGTTGATCCGCTTTTTGTAAACCTTTTGTTAACTATTTTTACAAAACCTCATACGATTAATTATATATTAAAAAGTTATTGAGTATTTATAAGGATACAATTATCGTGATATGTTGGGGTTTTGTATACAAAATTTGTTACTGGAGGGGTAACATTTCCACAAGTCGAGTCTGACAGTACCACGGGTGATAATTGATATGACTTGGAAACAAATATAATTGCGAGATCGCCCTCAATACTGTACAATGGTTTTTATTAAAACTTGATTAAACTGGGATTCACTCACCAGTATTTTCCACTGACAAAATGTTTTAAACGCGTTTCATGTAACAATCTGTGAAAGCCAAATAGAAGCCAACTGGACAGCAATAAAGGCTTGGAAAAGTGGCAATAAAGTTACCTAAAATAAAATAGATGTTTTTATTAAACAAAATAAGATTTATTCCTATGAAAATGTGTGTACTGCAAACTTGGGTTTTATCCCATATGTTTAATATTATGAAAATGTGGTATTTTACTCTGATCCAATATTTCCTAACTACGGTCCTGATGAAAATTCCGCTGCCAAATTAGACAAATACTAGATACCACCGAAACTGGCTCGCGACCGCCTGTTACCTGGGATTAGGGATCGGGGGTTGCGATAGCCCTAGACTACCCCTTCGCGTGACAGGAAGGTGAACAAAGAAACTGGTCGCGTGACGCGACGAGGTTGAATTCCAGCTATAAATTGAGTGAGAATTGGACATTTCAAATTGTTCATTTATGTTCTTTCTATCTCGAATCACTGTTATAATACCCAATACACCTAAAAGTCTGCTCCATAGACAGCGTACTAACCCGGATCACTGGTACGATACCCTGTCCAATTGATCTGAAACCAAATCAAACGATGTAAAAGTGCTACCTGAATAAGGCTATACTTTGTTAGCTACATTGAGATTTTGATCTCGTGATTATCGTTAAAGTTGAATTGGGTTAGTACACTAATACGTGTTGCATTACGTGTTCAATTAGGAACCCAGGACTTAGATCAGGAGACATTTACTGAAAACCCTAAATCTACAATGTGAGTCACCTCTTTTATCAAATGCGTTCAAAACCCTAAATGTTTTCTAAGTTGTTCTTACAGTGATTAAGTCTTCGTATTCTGGAATTACTGCCAGCATGTGGGGTTTTGTATACATTAGTCACTATTGGACAACGAGTTAGCCAAATAGTTATATGACCACTAGTCACCGAAATGGGCGAGTGACAAATACTATTAAAAGCAATTTCTTTACTATTGGACAACGAGTTAGCCAATAGTAGATAAACAAATGTAAAAACTCTTAATGTTGTAACTACAAGAATGTGTTTTTATACAATTGAAAGAACTCACCAGTATTTTCCGCTGATAAAATATTTTTAAAACGCGTTTCAGGTAATTCACTGTGAAGAAAAGAAAAAGTGCTTGGAAGCACTCAAGCTTAAATAAGTGGCTTTGTAACCTGAATAAAACGTGTTTTGTAAATTAAGGGTTTATCCCTGTGAAAATCCTTTATGTACATATGGGTTTCATCCCACAGTTTATGAAATGAAAACAAAGGTGTTTTTGAAAACTCTGATATTTTTCGTGACACCCGGTCCTGATGAAAATTCCGTTGCGATAATTTTTATAAACACCGGTACCACCTGTATCTTCTCACGGCTCCCGTCTAGGGTAGGATCAGGGGTTCTGACATATGGCATATGCTGACCACCGTATGATCAACTTTTAAAAACATCGTCATCATACATCCCTTCATCCTTGTCATTAGTTAGGTCTGTATTTATATTAGTTTATACATAAATTAGATCTTAACCTAGCATCTTTGGGATGTCATGTGAATCCCGATAACGCGCATTAGTTTATTACACTAACATTGCTCTCCTATTTCAATGTGATTCTTAAGAAAACATAGAAACCAACCTATAAAAAGAGGTCATTCTCCACCATTTTCACTTGCTCATTTTCCCCTCTTCTTCACTACACTTTTCTCTACTATCCCACTATCTCTAATCATTGTAATCATCATTAGTGTAATCAAGCTTTTTATGATTAATATAATCTTTTTCAAGTTTGGTAACATCTAGTTCCATGGCCATTCTTTGCTAGATTCTTGAGGATGTTTAGGGGAAACTTACCCCCTTAATGTTCTGTTTACTAAGGAAGATCATGGGTGAACAAGGTGTGTATGTGTAAGGACTCTCAAAATTGTCCTGAAAATACCCGTAAGTATAAACCCGGACCCCTAAAACCCTAAACCATATTTAAAATCAAGAAAAACAAATTTCTGGTTCCCAGGCGGGCCGCGTAAAAGACAAGACATGTCTTACGCGGGCCGCGTCAATACATGTTTGACCGGATAAGTGTTCCGGATCCACGTGGTGACCAGATGGCAAGCCTACTCGTGACCCATGCAGCCTATACGTAGACTAGGCGGCCTCGCGGGCCGAGTAAGTGTTAACCCTGGGTTTACGCTGGCCGCGTGAGGCCCTAATTTCACCTATAAATAGCTTGTTGCATGCACAGTCTGTTGGTGTCGAAACCAAAGTTCAAAAACGAATTCTTGTTACTCTGAAGTCGAAATTACTTTCAAATTTAGCGAGACGCTGCTCCGATACCGGGTATTAACTCGATCGCTGCTACGATTCAATGTCCAATCGATTAAACTATCCAATGGATGTTTAAGTGCTGCCCACATTTGGGTTTATGCTTTGTCATTCGTCGTTAATATGATGGATGTTTAAGTATCGCACTTTGTCATTCATTGTGAAGGTTTTAATCTCATGATTTATCGTAAATGCTGTATTAGTTACTAACCGAGTTCGTGTGCATGTTATTAAATTTAGGTTAAAAGGCTAATCAGTAGGCTAAGCACTGCTCTTATAAATCTGCAATGTGAGTCATTCTCTTTTTATCAAGTTTGATTTCAAAATCATGTTTATTTTCAAAGTTATAATTACAGGGATTAAGTCTTTGTAATCTCCAAATTACAGCCGGTATGTGGGGTTTTGTATACAATACTTGATAACCGTCACCATTGGACAACGAGTTAGCCAAGGGGTGATATGACCATAGTCACAGACACCATTGGACTCTGAGGTTACCAATGGATGGTCGAGTGACAAATACTGTGGGTAGTTGGTTTATATATGGAAACATTGTAATCGCTCTTAATACTGTAAATTATAAAAAAACTTGTCGTTTTAGTAAAAAGAATGATTCACCAGTATTTTCTGCTGACAAAACATTTTTCAAACATGTTTCAGGTGATCTGTTGTGATCCAGGAAAAGTGCCGCGAAGCACTACAAGCTTAAGGAAGTGGCTCAATATAAAATAAAGAAACATGTTTTGTAAAATAAATATTTCTCAGTGAAATCATATGATTGTAAACTACCGGGGTTTATCCCGAATTGTGAAATAAAATAATCGGGAAATTGCAGTTTTAAAAAGATCCTGTTAAAATCTTCCGTTGTTAACTCAATTAAATAAATACCACGGGATTTTCTGTCTCGTGGCTCCTGAAACGGGTCAAACCGGGTCGGGGGCCGTGACAGAAAAAGGTGGTATCAGAGCCACTGATTTAAGCCAATTAAGTATTTAAAAAATACTTAATTTTACTGATTGCTATTTTGTGCTTATGTGTTTTATTATTTGAATATCTGTTTACAGTATGAGTAAGCAAAGACTTTCGGATATCTATTATAAATTAGATACTACACCGAGAGAAAAAGGATCATCATCCTCAAAACCCTATGCAAATCCTGAAGAAGGAATATTTGTTCGAAAGACACAATATGAGGAACCACTTTCTCCTAATAAAAGAAGTTTGATTATTAGGAAAAGTCAGGAGAAATTAAAGAAATCACAACCAAAAGAAAAGAGAGTTAATCAGAAAACTCAGGAACTAGGCAGTAACCCTCCATGGGAAGACAAGTTAGATGAAAAATGGGCAGATCTTTATATGCTAGCCACTGTAGAAGTAAATGCAAATATTTAAATACCTTGTCTCAGTTCTAGCAACCATAACACTTACAAACCTGAAACCTTATCCAGTAAATAAATAAGTTTACAGTAAACCCTAGTGTGTTTTAATTTTCAGTTGTTTTTGTATTTAATTAGTCCCACGGTATGCAATAATAATTAAATGTTATCTATGAAATTTTGTTATAAAATTTTAACTTAGCAATTTTTGTATTTTTGCATATATGCTAAACAACATGAATGACTTATCTGAAGCTCTTCAAAATCTTAATCTCTATCCGGTGAAAATAGAGGTTTCCAGAGATTTTACTGGTTACATACCCGATCTAGAAGAACCTGTGGAATTCAACGCTCCACCTCCAGAGAAACCCAAGCCTAAGAAAAGGAGAAGATTAGTGGGATGGAGGCGTGTGCGCAGGAGGAAACCCGCAACTAGGAAGATTCCTAAAATAGAAAATCCCTTAGACAAAGGAAAGGGGATTGAAGTCAGGGAAGGTTCTAGGCGAATAGAAATGGAGTTTGGGGAAGGTTCTAAGCAGATAGAAATGGAATTTAGGGAAGGTTCTAGGCAAACCAAGATGGAAATTGGGGAAAGCTCTACACAAATCGAGGAGTTACCATTTCAGGAGGAATTGGATCGTGCATTGGCGAGCTGTGATATCGTCAGGCCTGTCAATAATAATCTCTACCCTTATCCTGCTGAAACTCAAAATCCAATGAACTTGGAACCAGCAATCCCAAAACCTATAATCCACACCCAACCTCTAGGAATGGATGAGTGGTGGACCAATGATTGGCAGTTCCAAAACCTTCTCAACAGTCCTTATTCCTTTCTCCCTCAGTTCGACCCAGAACCTATACCGAACCCACCAATGAGCAATGAAAATTTAGATGAACTCCGCCACTTTGGCGAGGAGCTAGTGGATGCAGGAAATAGGATCAGGGAAGTAGGAGAACAGATCTCCTGGAAATACGACGAGAGGGAACGTCGTTACTGAAATACCAACTGACGAGGGATAATGGGTTTGTGAAACTATGATTGTATAATAATAATAGTAAAATATAATCTTGTAAAATAACCTAAAATAAAACTTTGTAAGATAATGGTGTGTAATGATGCATAATATATAAAAATATAAAAATGGGAATCGAGAAATCGATAATTTTGACTATATGTGTATTGTGAAAATTGTATGATTGTTTTGTGTATGATTGTTATTTATTCAATACTAATAAATTATATATATTAATTATCAGATGGAAAACGCTAATAACGAACCAGTAAACAAGGTTAATCAATCTGAGCAACATCAGGAGGATCAATTTATGACCAGGCAAGATATAAAAAATATCGTTGCTCAAGGAATAGCCAATGCTATTCCAGCAATACTTGCTGCTGCACAGAAACCTGTTGAACCTCAACAAATCATTCCTAGCAAACGTATTTCTGAAGATAACTTCAGTAATAGCGTAAACGGAGGCTGTAATCATACTAATCATGATAATGATCCACGGCAGGCTCCGCTCCCTAAGAAAATGAAAGCTGCAACACCTGGTTGCACTTACAAAGAATTTCTTGCTTGTAAACCCGTTGAATTTGCAGGCAATGAAGGAGCCACTGCGGCACTGCGTTGGTTAGAAAAAAACCGAGGCAGTGATTACAATAAGTAAATGTGACAAAGACGACAAGGTTATGTATGCGTCAAATCTTTTCAAAGAAGGGGCGATAGAATGGTGGAATACAGTACTTCAAGCCAAGGGAAGAAATATGGCCTATGCCATGAAATGGGAAGAATTTAAGAGCCTTGTAGAAAGAAAATTCTGTCCCGAATATGAAAAAGATCAAATGGCAAATAAGTTCCTAAACCATCGAATGATGGGTGTAGATTGTCGAGGATATACTTCGACATTCTTTGAATATGCTAGAGTGGTACCAACACTGGCTTCGCCAGAACCGGTACTCATTTCTCGCTATATTTGGGGGCTGATTGGCGAAATCCGTAATATCGTTAAAGCTGCGAGACCTAGCACTATTGACGATGCGGTAGAATTAGCTAACACCCTAACTGACGAGCTGGTACGCACAAGAGATGAAAACAGGAAAAAGGAACTGGCTCAGAAAATTACCCAAGGATTTCATACGGGTAATAATAGCAGCTTCAAGAGAAGAGGAACAGGGCAATCTTCAAATCCGCAGTTCTGCAGGAATTGCAGAAAGAAACATTATGGAAGATGTAATGTAACCTGCAACTTTTGTAAAGTCGCAGGCCATCGCGAAGAAGACTGCAGAAAGAAAACAAGGATCTGCTATAACCTTGGAGAGGCTGGACATTTTAAAACAGAATGCCCTAAGTTGGTTAAACCAGCAGACAATAAAGCTAAACCAGCCGACGGAAATACCAAGAAGAATGCTCGTGCATTCCAATTAACTACTCAGGAGGCAGAACTCATTCCAGATGTGATAGCTGGTACGTTATTAGTTCACAACATTTACGCAAAAGTATTATTTGACTCTGGTGCGAACCAAAGTTTTATAAATACTTCATTCTGCCAAGCTCTTAATTTACCCTTAACCAACCTTAGGCAGATTTTTACAGTTGAAACGGCAGGCGGAAATTCTATTAACATAGATAAGGTTTTGCAAAAAGAAAATATAGAACTTTCAGGTCATAAATTTCATGCAAACCTATTGTCAATGAATTTAACTGGATTCGATGTCGTATTAGGAATGGATTGGTTAGTAGCCAACCATGCTCGAATCCTTTGTGATAAAAATTCTATAGAGATTCAGGTACCTACTGGGGAAGTAATCATGATTACAGGAGATAAACCACGTAAACCCATGAAGTTCATATCAGTAATGAAAGTTGCTAGTTATGAACGAAAGCAAGGAATAGTATATATGATTTCAGTAATCATTAGTACTAAGGGTAAAGAACTTAAGGAAATTCCTGTAGTCTCAGAGTACCCAGATGTATTCCCAGAAGAATTACCAGGACTACCACCAGATAGGGAGGTAGAATTTAGAATTCATTTAATTCCCGGAACTATACCGATAGCCAAGGCACCTTATCGGTTAGCACCCACAGAAATGTTAGAACTGAAAAAGCAATTAGATGAATTACTAAGTAAAGGTTTCATACAACCTAGTTCATCCCCTTGGGGAGCACCAGTATTATTTGTGAAGAAAAAGGATGGTTCGATGAGAATGTGTATTGATTATAGAGAACTGAATAAGGTTACAATTAAGAATCGATACCCATTACCTAGGATTGACGATCTTTTCGATCAACTTCAAGGAGCTAGATATTTTTCTAAGATCGACTTACGCTCCGGATACCATCAATTGAAGGTACAAGAAGAAGACATACCTAAAACTGCTTTCAGAACTAGGTATGGTCATTACGAGTTTACAGTCATGCCCTTCGGATTAATGAATGCACCTGCCGCATTCATGGACATGATGAATCGAATCTGTAAACCGTACTTGGATAAATTTGTAATTGTTTTCATCGACGATATACTTATTTATTCCAAAAGTCAGGACGAGCATTGTCAGCACTTGCATGCACTCTTAACTTTGTTAAGAAAAGAAAAGCTTTAAACCAAATTCTCGTAGTGTTAATTTTGGTTGCAAGAAGTGCAATTCCTAGGACACATGGTGAATCACGAAGGTATTCATGTAGATCCTGCTAAGATAGAGGCAATTACCAAATGGAAGGTTCCGCAATCGGCAATGGAAATTAGAAGTTTTATAGGTTTAGCCGGATATTATAGACGGTTTATTAAGGATTTTTCCAAGATAGATGTACCATTAACTAAGCTAACCTTTAAAGCAGTTAAGTTTGAATGGGGACCTAACCAAGAAGAAGCTTTTAGGATTCTAAAGCAAAAGTTAACAAATGCCCCAATCCTAGCTTTACCAGAAGGAACTGAAGATTTTGAAGTTTACTGTGATGCTTCAAAACTAGGATTAGGATGTGTGCTAATGCAACGCAAGAAGGTAATTGCGTATGCTTCAAGACAATTGAAAAAGCACGAAGAAAACTATACAACTCATGACTTAGAGTTAGGCGCCATAATTTTTGCCCTTAAAATTTGGAGACATTATCTGTACGGAAGTAAATTTACTGTCTATACAGATCATAAAAGTTTAAAATATATATTTGGGCAAAAAGAGTTAAACATGAGGCAAAGGAGATGGATGGAAATCCTAAGTGACTACGACTGTGATATTCAGTATCACGAAGGAAAGGCAAATGTAGTTGCAGATGCCTTAAGTCGTAAGTACCATGAGAAACAACGACGAGTTCGTGTTCTTAGGTTAAATCTACAGTTAGATTTAATGGAACAATTAAAGAATTTTCAAGAAACAGCAATCAAGGATGATGCTGAAGGAATGAAAGGAAGAATAAAAGAATTAGAAGAAGGAGCTGATGGAATTTGGAGATTCCACAAAAGAAGGATTTGGGTACCTAAGCATGGAGAATTAAGAAATAAGATTTTAGAAGAAGCCCATAAATCTAGGTATACCATGCACCCTGGAAACAATAAAATGTACCAAGATTTAAGAAATAACTTTTGGTGGATAGGAATGAAAAAGGACATAGCTCGATATGTTTCTAAGTGTCTTACTTGTTCACAAGTTAAAGCAGAACACCAGAAACCTTCAGGTCTACTACAACAATTAGAAATGCCTGTATGGAAATGGGAACTCATAACAATGGATTTTGTTACTAAGTTACCCAAAACCAGAAAAGGTAATGATGCGATTTGGGTAATTGTGGATCGATTAACCAAATCAGCTCACTTTCTACCTATGAAAGAAACCTTTAGCATGGAAAGGTTGGCAAAGTTGTATGTAGATGAAGTAGTATCCTTACATGGAGTTCCACTCTCCATTATATCAGATAGGGATAGTCGTTTCACTTCCCATTTTTGGACAAATTTCCAAGAAGCAATGGGAACTCGACTAAATTTAAGTACGACCTATCATCCTCAGACAGACGGACAAAGTGAAAGGACAATCCAAACTCTGGAAGAGATGGTTAGAGCATGTGTGATAGATTTTGGTGGAAATTGGGACGACCACTTACCCTTAATTGAATTCTCCTATAACAATAGTTATCATGCAAGCATCGAAGCTGCCCCATTCGAGGCACTGTATGGAAGAAAGTGCAGAACTCCAGTTTGTTGGGCAGAAATAGGAGAAAGTCAATTGTCAGGTCCTGAAATAGTACAAGAAACCACCGACAAGATTACTCAACTCAAGGAAAGATTAAAGACTGCTCGAGATCGTCAAAAGAGTTATGCCGACAATCGACGCAAGCCATTGGAATTTCAGGTCGGAGATAAGGTACTTTTGAAAGTTTCTCCTTAGAAAGGGGTAGTTCGATTTGGTAAGAAAGGAAAACTGAGTCCACGATACGTAGGACCATTTTCAGTGATCCAACGTATAGGACCAATTGCTTATCGTTTACAACTACCAGAAGAGTTAGCTGGAATACATGACGTATTTCATGTATCCAACCTCAAGAAATGCCTATTAGACGAATCTTTGATAGTACCTCTCCAAGATATAGAGGTAAACGAAAAGTTAAAATTTGTTGAGAAACCTCTTCAGATAGAAGACAGAAAGATAAAGTTTCTCAAACACAAACGATTAGTACTTGTCAAGGTCAAGTGGGATTCAAAGAGAGGACCCGAATACACTTGGGAGCTGGAATCGGAGATGAAGCGAAAATATCCTCACTTATTCCAATGAATCTCGAGGACGAGATTTTTAATAAGGTGGGGAGGATGTAAGGATTCTCAAAATTGTCCTGAAAATACCCGTAAGTATAAACCCGGACCCCTAAAACCCTAAACCATATTTAAAATTAAGAAAAACAAATTTCTGGTTCCCAGGCGGGCAACGTAAAAGACAAGACATGTCTTACGCGGGCCGCGTCAATACATGTTTGACCGGATAAGTTTTTCGGATCCACGTGGTGACCAGATGGCAAGCCTACTCGTGACCCATGCAGCCTATACGTAGACTAGGCGGCCTCGCGGGCCGCGTAAGTGTTAACCCTGGGTTTACGCGGGCCGCGTGAGGCCCTAATTTCACCTATAAATGGCTTGTTGCATGCACAGTCTGTTGGTGTCGAAAACAAAGTTCAAAAACGAATTCTTGTTACTCTGAAGTCGAAATTACTTTCAAATTTAGCGAGACGCTGCTCCGATACCGGGTATTAACTCGATCGCTGCTACGATTCAATGTCCAATCGATTAAACTATCCAATTGATGTTTAAGTGCTGCCCACATTAGGGTTTATGCTTTTTCATTCGTCGTTAATATGATGGATGTTTAAGTATCGCACTTTGTCATTCGTTGTGAAGGTTTTAATCTCGTGAGTTATCGTAAATGTTGTATTAGTTACTAACCGAGTTCGTGTGCATGTTATTAAATTTAGGTTAAAAGGCTAATCAGTAGGCTAAGCTCTGCTCATATAAATCTGCAATGTGAGTCATTCTCTTTTTATCAAGTTTGATTTCAAAATCATGTTTATTTTCACAGTTATAATTACAGGGATTAAGTCTTTGTAATCTCCAAATTACAGCCGGTATGTGGGGTTTTGTATACAATACTTGATAACCGTCACCATTGGACAACGAGTTAGCCAAGGGGTGATATGACCATAGTCACAGACACCATTGGACTCTGAGGTTACCAATGGATGGTCGAGTGACAAATACTGTGGGTAGCTGGTTGATATATGGAAACATTGTAATCGCTCTTAATACTGTAAATTATAAAAAAAAAGCGTGTCGATTTAGTAAAATGAATGATTCACCAGTATTTCCGCTGATAAAACCTTTTTGAAACATGTTTCAGGTGACTGTTGTGATCCAGGAAAAGTGCCGCGAAGCACTACAAGCTTAAGGAAGTGGCTCAATATAAAATAAAGAAACATGTTTTGTAAAATAAAGATTTCTCAGTGAAATCATATGATTGTAAACTACCGGGGTTTATCCCAAATTGTGAAATAAAATAATCGGGAAATTGCAGTTTTAAAAAGACCCTGGTAAAATCTTCCGCTGTTAACTCAATTAAATAAATACCACGAGATTTTCTGTCCCGCGGCTCCTGAAACGGGTCAAACCGAGTCGGGGGCTGTGACAGTATGTGTGTTAATGACGTTAAATAATTAATTCGATTATTGAAAATGAGTGAAATAATAGTGTCGCCATTAACTTGGGTCATTAGAGTTTCCGCCTAATCCTTAAAACCTATCAATAATCTTACGACACCATTAACTTGGGTCGTTCATGTATTCTATGTCTATGTAGAGTCAAAACATGTTGATGCTCCTAGCGGATGTGAAAGGTTTTGGATGGGACTTCGAGTTGGGTAAGCTCTTGTCGTTGCGCGGAGATAACACCAAAGTGCAAAGGACTTAGTTTATATAAAAGTAACTACCTTAGGGGAATTGACGATTCACCGATGGACTAATAGAGACGAGTAATATAAACTCCTTAAACTATATAATTAGTTAATACTATACCTGACCTTGAGTGGCGTTTCCCTGTTGATTCAAAGCGATATGGTTGAGTGTGCTAGGGTCCCTAAAAAAAGCTACACAATAATACGCATTAACATACACAGTTCCTCGTTTGACAATCGAGCCCTTCAAACCCCATGGTTCGAGCTAGTTAACGAAGCATCAAGAGGTATGTTGATCCTAAACACGACGTTTTCCTATCATTGATTTCTATCCCTTTTTATTTTCCTCTTAAGCAATTCCTTTTCTTTTTATTTTTTTAAAACAAAACTCTTACTTTTGGACTCGACTAGACGTTAACAATGACTCGATACTAAATCCCCTGTATCCTTGGATGATCTCGATATCTTACTATCACTATATTACGCCAACGATGGGTGCACTTGCCCAAACATGAGTTGTAGTATAATAGTACTAGGTTAATGCCCGCGTAATACGCGGGCTTCAACCAAAACCATATTATTTACTTTGAAATGAAATGTTGTGTACAAATACATACATTGGAAGAAAAAAACAGAAAACTATTCAAATGCCGGAAAAAACTTCCTTGTAGACTACATTTGTTGTTTTACTCGTTACATATTTCGGTACATTACACTAAATATGGGTGTCAACGCACCCAGAAAATTCCATTTAGTTAACAGATTAAATATAAAATTTCTTCTTACTTGGGCAAACCGTTGAGCGGGTCAAGAAGAGCTTTAGTTTCAACAGACAACACATCAATTTGATTTCTAGGTTGGTGGACTGTTGTTATCTTTGACTGGGGGACGGATCAAGCCTTCATCATGCTGACTATCACCCGGGAACTTCCCGGGTAAGAAAAATTAATTTATATTAATTTAATTATGTCGTAAAATAAAATAAAAAGACATGTTTTCAAAAGTTATACGTATAAAACTTAAAAAAATAATAAAAGGCTCAAAGTTGAAAAAATGATTAAAGGCTCAAAGTTGAAAAAATGATTTAAGGCATCACATCAGCCATTATGTTGATGGTCTTTAAATCCCATCTTAAATGAAATATCATGAAGGAACAATATATCCTAACTTAGAAATTACATACATTAATTTCACATTGTCTCTTGACGTTGAATACGTTAGATGTGCTTTTTCTTTAGAAAACCTAACAGATAATAATTTAAAGTTTCGTTATTAATCATTGGCCAAATTGATCAGGTTTGTTACAACCCAGAGGCAAATGTATAACAGAGTTTTACATAAAAGCAAACAACATTTCAAATTCACATTTATAGAATGAAAATCCAAAGATACTTTAGATTCACATGACCCATTGGTCTAAAGGCTAAAGGGTGTGGTCAAGACCCTCATGACCACTATAACCCTTCACATAAGCATCATATCACCCAACCCTAATCCACCATCCAAAACACTACCCTAAGGGTGTGGTCATGACTCAAACTACTATCCCCTTTATTTTTTTTAATATATTTGTCTTAAAATTATCAAATGGGAGGGCCACGCGAACCACCATCAATCAAGGTGAGGATGATATACCATTTGATTAATGGTCCTATGTGGCAAATAATGCCACAACCTACGGCCCATAGCCTAATGGTATAGTTTCCCCCTTACATATATTGAGGTTTTAGGTTGAAATCCTTGCAAGTGTAAGGTAAAGGTGGAATTAAGTTTTGGGTTCAAATCCTTGCAAGTGTAAGGTAAAGGTGGAATTAAGGGTTAAAGGGAGGTGGAATTAAGGGTTAAAGGGAACTCAGAGTGTAACATTTAGCCGATAAAAAAAAGAATGAAAATCCAATTATTGGTTGACCATAAACATTTTTCTTTGGATATTTTTTTACTTCTACAGAATAAATTTTCCCAAGTACGATAAAAGCACTACATATTACAATGTTCATCTGATTATAAGCACAAAACCACTTGGGATGTTTCCGGCATTAAAGAGTGGACCTTTTATGACTTTTGAGCCATCTCAGCCATTGGACGTTCAAAGCACCAAATTACATCTGCTTCATCTTCAAGAAGCATAATCACAGGAGAACAAAGATCACTCATCTCTGATTGGCATAATAACACGTATAATCAAAGTCAAAAGGTTACAAGGTTACACATAATTATTTAGAAAAAAATAACCTCATGAATAAATTAAGATCCAAATGCTTACATATTCATTGTTATTGTTATTGTGTTATTATAAGTGACAATTTCAAACCTCCAATGGGTGATAAATAGTCCCCTGACGGGTTAAATGGGTATAAAAATCCTTTAATGAAAGGAATGGTAAAAGGATTTCAGATATGGAAGCTGTGACCAAATCTGTCAATAAAAATTCAAAAGTAAAAAAAACCATCTGGATGCGAAATTTTAATTAGTATTTTTGTAAAAACATAGCCTTCTTAATCATGTTTGAAATATCAGTTACAATAGAAACTCGATAAATTAATACTCGATTATTTAACAAACTCTCTAAGATAATATTTTTTGCCGGTCCCGACTCGAGGATAGGGTGCTAAATTAATAATTCGCTAAAATTATAAGATAATACATTTTTGATAATTTTTTTAGACCCCATATAAAATATAAATTAATAATTCCTTATATATAGCATATTACATGAATGATTTATGAAGGTTTCTTGAAAAATGACTCAATTGTCTTTTGTTTTTTGTTGAAATCAATTTCCCCTTGAATCTCGTCTCTAATTTTCCTTAGCGGTTTGTGTCGCTTAACATCGCCTCTTTCGGGAGCAAGTGAGAGATACTCTAAAGACCGCTTAACTGTATTCGATATTGTCGCTTGACTCACCTGCAAACCATAGTTACTATGAACCCATTCTTGCAATTGCTTTTGAGTGAGACTTGGATTATCCTTGTTGTGCTTGCATAATGCTCTTCGAATCTCGTCTGTCATTGTTGTTTTTTTCACACCTTTAAGATGGGAAGCCATGTTGTGTGTATGATTTGTTTCTGTTAACCTATTTTGATCTTGTATTTATATAGAAAATATTTTTAATGTCCATAAAGTATAAAGTGATACATTGAACACAAGAAGCATAATAAAGTGGGAGATTGAAGGTTTCTTTCAAATTGGGCCATTCATTTGATATACATGCATTGTATACAATAATTAAGTGGAAGCTTGAAAGGTGTTTGTAAACTAAGTATTCTACTATAAATTAATAAAATATTAATTAATATATAAATTAATAATTATTAATTTATCGATTAATTAATAACTCTTTTAATTAATAAATTTTGGTGTTCCCAAGTGTATTTTTTATAGAGTTTCTACTGTATTTGGCTTTATTATATGTGTAAAATTACCTGTGAGTAACTCTTTCTCAAAAGGTAGGAAGAAAGATACAGAACGCCTCACTGAATCGGAAAACTTCATTCACAACTCGCAGTTGCATATGTTATGTCCCCTTCATGTCTGATAGGCGCTGAGCAACCAATTTCAGAGAACCTTATACATATAAACATAGAACTCACTTGCATCCTATCAAGAACCTTCAAAAAAAAAAAAAAAAAAACAGTTTCATGACTCTCAAGAACCTTAGTAATCCCGATTTAGTAATGTAATACCTTCGATGAGCCATTGGCAAAGGAGTTGTAATCCCGATTGAAGTATGTCAAAGCAAGAAAGTTATCACAGCGCCATTGTTGAACCCTATCAGCAGAATAACCTCCAAAAAGGCATCTTGGAAGGTACAAAAATCACCAGCTCCTGCAGCTTGAACATGAATAATTTTGCTAGAATGACTTGTTGCTGACATTTGAACCGTCTTTGGCAATAAAGAACATGATCTTTTTGCTTTAGTAATCTTCTCACCAGAGTTTGACGCACCATTATCAACTTCAAGACCTACTTTCACTTCTGTAAGCAAATACCTCTAGTATGATGAAGCTAAAGAAGTGCCCAGTAAAACCATGTCTTCAAGACAAAAAAAGTGCCTAGTAAAAATTAGGTTTTGATTTCGTAAGATTGCAAAAAACGTCATACGTCCTGCATTTTTTCACTTAAACAATCATAACGATATCGGTTCTGATAGATATGGTCTAAGCTAAAAACATCATAAAAATATATTACCTTTATGCCCTTATAAGGGTCGCCCACAACATGCCCTCAGTTTCCTCCAAAATCAACTCTGATACTTATTGGTGCAACAATAACAGACACGATAGGCGAGCCTGACAGGACCCGATAACCACCGGGCCTAGCATTCGGGCCTTTTCCTTTAATTTTTTTTCCAACACAAGCATCTAGCAAGATCCTCTAAATGGGTTAGTTCTTTCTTAGGATCCTTAATGGTTCCATCCGAGGCTGTGTATTTGTTTCTCCAATTAATAGGCGAGCCTGACAAAACCCAATAACCACTAAGCCGCAAAATCCGGTCAATTTCCATTAGATACAACCCATCTAGCACACAAAATCATCATATTCCATTAGCTATAGCCCATCTAGCATACAGAATGTCACAAAGTTGACAACTTTGACAAATGAGTTGATTTGAGTTACATTTTATCTCTAAATGGTCAAGGTAGAATCATAAATTTCGTTAAGGGTTCCTATCAAATGGTTAACTCTTGAACGCCAACAAAGTGTATTACTGAAATAATGCACTTTTATAATCATACTTTGCACATTAGTTATAAGCAACAAAAATACACCTATTAGACAAAAAAAAAAGGTATCAAGGCAACAAAACTCAGACCGTCTAACCGAACACGCTCATTTGTAACCTTAAGGTCAACCCAAAACTTTAAAAAAAAAATCTCAGTCCTTCAAGCAAATCACTTACTATTGGAAGAAAAACTTTTCAAGTCATCCCAATACGACTCGTTCAACACATACCAAAGTTACCTTTTTAACCCATTACCGAACCCATTATTTTACCAACTTAGTTTACATAGCATGCATGCGTTAGAAGATAAAAAAGCAAAAAAAAAGAATAATTTTTTACTCTTAAATACCATATTCAGTCCATGGCACAAGGCAACGCAAGCAAAGAGCCGTGTAGAATTTTCTTGAAAAGTAGAGCAATCTCTATGTGCCAACAACACCAATCATGGCAAGAAGAACTCTTTCTAGGGCAAATTGCACTTGAGCTTCATGTATGTCCCTTTGGAGCTATAGGCATTTTTTGATGTTATAATCCATTAAAGAATCTCCAAACCTTGCAAACCTGCCATGTTTAGACCACAATGTTAACCAACAGACGGAATAGTCCATATGAGCTTCAAGGAAATAGATAAATAAACCTTCCAAACGGTCTCATCATGTGAGACAACAGTAAATAGTAATTCTCTTCCTGGCCTAGTTACAACATATATTACCACCTGCGAAACGATATCAATAAATTAAGTTAAGGAAACGAATCTATAGCTTCAAGGAAATAGATAAACAAACCCTCTGAACGGTCTCTGAGATAGCGACTGCTACATAAGTAGGCCAAACAGCAATTGTGATTGAATTCAAGAAGGCAGTGAATGGTGCAACGCAAAGAGCTATAGTAATCCCGGCTACCGTAAGAAAGATATGAATACAACAGTTTAGAGAGAAAAATATAACCATTCCACTTGGTAAAGATCCCACTTCCGGTGCCTGGTGTATCATTTCAAGTAGTTGAAACGTTAAATGCCTCTTCCGTGACTTGAAAACAATAACAAAATCAACATTAAATGCAGTTAACATGAATTCAGCATACGACTCAAACGGTGTAAAGTCCAATAAAAAACCATGCTTCAAACCAAGGTCATCAACAATGGTTTTCCAACCATCAGTAATTGTTATATTCTTATTTACACCTCACTAACCCTCTTATATCTAAGAACCCATGAGCACATTCCATTAAAGTTGAGTATGAACTGATCATTCAACAACGACCCATTCATGTTTTCTAGACATAAGCTTTAGGAAGTACCTTGATAACAAAAAGAAAATAAATCAATAAACAAAACATCAAATGTATAAATATGGCCATGGAATGAAAAATACCAATTGAACCCTTTCTCGCAAAACTTTGAAAAAAGCCTCCATAATCTTTCGGTTCACAGCCTGTATAAAAAAAATGAAAGATTCGTTATTCCCAACCTCATGATCAAACAGATGGTTAATTCAATAAAAGAACTCGTTAACATGAATATCAAAACAACCATGTCGGTCACACCCATATATAATGAATTATTACATTTCTATACCAAAAATCAAACTACAACATAATACACAATACAATAGATCTAACATTAATATAATCAAATGTGAACGAATAAAAACAACATAATACTCATTCTAAGTTGTAACAGACTATTTTTATTAAAAAAAAAAAAAATCCTAAATCCATACGATGTTATAATCCATTAGGATTAAGAACATCACGAAACCCTAGGAAATTAGGTTTCTTTTAACTACATTAGACAATTTCAAAGAAAACATGATATCTATTTAAACCGAAAGCATGAAAATTAGCTTTTTGTTAAAATTATGAAAGTCAATCATAAACAACGCAACAAAGATCCATAACAACTTACAATCAAACAGACTTCGCATAATCATCGATCGATTTCTGTAAAAAAAAAACAACATATGAAGGAATCGTATTTCACATAATCAAACACACACAAGAAAAAAGAAGAATTTATGTAATTATACCAAAAAGAAGACAATCGTATTTCTGCGTGTGAACATACTCCATCTTCGTTTATATAGCTGGGTAATTAAACAACAGTCAGAAATAAGTCAGAAGTCCAATTCAACATAAAACCCTAGACTCGAAGCCGATTGGAACAAAAATTATGACAACATGTACCTGATGGTCGAATCAATTGGAAGAACACATATGAAAGGAGGATTCCAAACCTGTTGAATCTCTTCAATCTCTATGCGGCTAGAGTTTTTAGGGTTTGAAAAAGATTAAAGAAATTAAAGAACGGATTGATATGTGATGACTGAAAACTTCGATTGAAGGTAGTCGCTGACGATCTTCAGAGAGATAAAACCCTAGATCCGAAGCCGATTGGAACAAAAATTATGAGAAGATGTACCTGATGGTCGAATCGATTGGAAGAACACATATGAAATGATGATTCCAAACCTGTTGAATCTCTTCAATCTCTAGAGAGAAAAAAGGAACGATGATGAGAGAGAGTATAGAAGAGGAATGATTAATGAGAGAATGAGAGAGAGAGAGTATAGAGAAAGCGTACACAAGAAGCCTTCTCCAATCCTGGTCTATGAGCAATGCCACATGTCCTCTCATTTGATATATGCCACATGTATGCTTATGTGGCTGCTTATTTGGCATCAACCATAGGGTGACATGTGTCCCCCAATGGTTTGCTTTATTAGAGATATAGATGATATCATGTTTTTATAAATATTAAAACTTGAACTAGTGCATAAAACAATCTAAAAATAACCATCTTTTTATATACACACCCAATCACTCAGTTACTATTGTGTATTTTTAAGATATTATATAATATTATATTTTACAATGGATGGATATCTGCCCTTCACGTTAACTATTCCGAAAGAGAGTTAACATATCCTTAGGTAAAAAAAAAACAAGGCAAGTTTAGTGGTCAAAGAGTCTAGATGAAAAAAAAGGGTCTTGACTACTTTGGTACTCACTCTTTAATGAAACGAATAAACACCAAATTGTGTATTTTTATTATGTAATATTATATTATATTTTACAAGTGAGATTGAAAAAATAGAATAACAAATCTTAATGTTAGTCGATGGATATCTGCCCTTCACATTAACTATTCCGAAATAGAGGTAACATATCATTAGGTAAAGAAAACCAAGGCAATGTTAGCGGTCAAAGAGGCTAGACAAAAAGAGGTCTTGACTACTTTGGTACTTATTCTTCAATGACACGAATAAACACCAACAGGATGACACTTTTTATATTGTGGCTTTAAGAACTTTGGACGTTTACCAAAGATATATTAAAATTGCTATTCTAAGCGGGAACTTAGAATAAGAGATTTACTTGGAGGAACCCGAGGGCTTCTCCGCCTGTGGTAAAGAAAGAAAAGTATGAAAAAGTCATTATATGGATTAAATCAAGCTCCAAAAAAATGACTCTAAAAGGTTGATCATGTCATGCTTGCTTGACGTTGGATTCAAAATAAACGAGCACGATAAGTGTGTCTATGTCAAAACTCATCTAGAGGTTATGTTATCCTGTGGCTTTTTGTAAATGACACCCTTATCATTGGTCAAATTTGCTAAAGATATTTTAAAAGATAAGTTCAATATAAAAGATATGGATTTAGCGAATGCGATACCTGGTATGAAGATCAGTCGAACCCGAATTAGACGTATGTTAAGTTAAAACTCATTATATGGATAAAACCCTTAAGAAATTTTGTTCTAAGGACATGAATATAGGTCGAACTCCAATTGATACCAGCCACCATATATCAAAGAATAGAGGTAAAAGTTTTGCTTAATTAGAGTATAAAAGGGTCACTGATAGTCTAACATATCTTATGACTTATACTAGACCTAACTTAGCATACACTATGAGTAGATTAGGTAGGTATACAAGTAATTTGAGTGAGAACACATAATAAGTAAGAAAATATTACTTTTATACTTGAGATACACTTGGTAATATGTATTGCATTATACCCAATATTCAACAGTGATCAAGGGATAGTATAGTATGATGCGAATTCGATATGAGATATAAAAGATTCTAGATCAACAAGTGTGTATGTGCTCACACTTGGAGGTGTACTCATATCTTATAATTTGTCCAAGAAAACTGATGTAGCTTGATCTACGATGGATAATGAGTTTGTCACCTTTAATAGATTCGGGGAATAGGCAAAATTGCTATGTTAGTTTATGGAAGATATTCTTGGATGAAACAACCTTGGACGACAATATGTTGACATTGTGATAGTTAATGAGCGACCGACAGAGCTCATAGCTTAATGTACAATGGGAAATTAAGACACATTCGACGAATACACAATACGATACGAAAATTTCTCTAAAAATGGTTATTACTATTGACTATGTGAAGTCAAAGGATAACATTAAGCAGAGTGGCAGTTTATATTTCGTGAAGAGGAATGAGACTTAAACCCATGGAATAGAAAACATGAGGGAAACCTAACCTAATTTACCATGTGATAATGATTTGAGGTAACTCAAACTAACACTGATGCTTTAAATGATTTATGGAGAGAAAAATGGGGTTGTCGTTTCAAATGGAGTTGGTGGGTGTAATTTGTGGAGTCATAAATGTATCATTGTTTATAATAATACCATCTGTTCAAACACATCAAGTTCTACTTACATCTAGTAAGCTAAGTATACATCACAAGGGAATGTTCAAAGGGTAACACCTACATATCCTATGCAAGACTCAATTGTTGAAATTACACCATGAGGTTTGTATATTAGTTTCGATCTCCATTAAAGTGGTGGATTGTTAGAAATTTTATGAATATTGAGTTTTTCATAATACAAGAAAACTTATTTTTCTTCAGCTTTGGACAAATATAACTATATGGAACTACGATTAATATAGTTATTCTTTTCTGGTTTTGTCTTATCCTATGTGGGAGCGTGGTAACGAAGAAATTCGTGTGCAAAATAGAGCTAAGATAAATAAAGAATCGATGCTCATTTTTGTGTGTGTGATGCAATACAAGCTACTAAAATTGGAACCAAATAAGTGATTTGGATGAGAAATAGTCTAACATAGGGGGTGAGACAAACCTTGAAGTAGTTTATGAGGAGGAGTTGTCATTTAATAATGTTTCCATAGATGAAATATCGTATTATAGCATAACGGAATACACTAAAAATAAAGTATCTTTTAGTGGAATAATTATTTTTGATATATAAAGTTCAAATTTTGACTATATATTCTGTCGTACAGGCCATAAGAAAACACCTATGTGACAACTCATATTTGTTTAACATTCAAAAATTAAGTAAATACGTTTATTACGTTTTGTAGAACTAATGATTATGTGTCTACATTTTTTTGTCTTACTAATCTTATCTTAGATGTATTGTAAGAGTATAAAATTATGTTACAAAATATTGTTGCTGTTGTGAAACAACGACCTACTAGCAACTAACATACTGATAAGAACAAGGATTATATGTATTGTAGAGAGAAATATATAATATGGAATTTGTATTCATTGATAAACATGCAATACAAAGAACCTCTATATATAGTGTTCTTACATTAATACAAAGGACACGAACAAACAGGAGTTAGAATGTGGATAGTCACCATAATATAGTTTATTTATAACACTCCCCCTTGACTATCCACGTGATAAAAGAAAATAATGTATTATACGCTTGGTGGTGCTACCTCGTTAAAAACCTTGCTAGGAAAACCCAGTGGGACAAAACCTCAGCTAAGGGAAAAAGAGCGCAACGCACATTTTCTCCCCCTGATACTTTTGGATCAGGTATGTTGCCTCATTAAAAACCTTACTAAGAAAACCCAATGGGACAAAACTTAGTCAAGGGAAAAAGAGTGCAACTTGAATAAGTCTCCCCCTCATTTTAACATGTATCCTTTAAGTAACGTGTGTCCATCTTCCTTGAAAGTCGAATAAAGCCTTTGTAGCGAATGATTTGTTGCTTGATCCCTTAATGTGCAATCCTTTATGTTGAGCAATGTTGTATAATCTTCTAACGACACTTTAGGTGCCTCCTTCTAAAAATTATCATATGTCCGCGACTGTGTTTTGTTACATTCCTGCATCTACAAGACTAACCAAACTTGTTTTGATGGGTTAGTTAAATATAATCAAATATCGTTTATACCTGAAATATTTCTTTGAACTCATTCCAATGTCTCTTCGCTTGACAAAGGTTATATCATAACAATAAGCTCAAGTGAAAGATATTATAACCATACATAGCTAGCAAAACATATTAAAGCACTTATGCATTTGACGGTGGTACTTCTAGAATGAGAATCTCTACTTTGGTAGGAGAAGATAATAAGCATTTCTTATAACAAATGACTTAACAACCTTTAACATACTTTAAGGTTCGACTATGTCCATGCTAAAATATACAAACATCATCTTCTAGATGTACTTGAGGGATTAGTAAAATATAATTACATATATACTCGAACTACAGTTCGAGTAATAATTAGATCGTGCCAAGGTCATTAAAAAATCCTCCCTCTAAAAGCTCGACAATTTCTCTCGATGATGCCTAGACATCATCACTGTAAACTGCGATTATAGTGAACTTTTAAAAGTAAAACGTCGATAAAACATGGCTAATTTAATCAAACTTATATCCCTCTTTATGCAAATATCTCGAGTTGTATAACACCCGATTTAACTATTTTAGTCCATACATATTCTATGAACTTGATATAGTACGTTTTTGAGGTTTTGACATCATTAATGCTTCTAGCATTATCAATCCATGAGGGAATTCTTTCCATCTTATCCAAATATGCATGTGCTTTCACTCTTTAGAAGTTTTGCTACATAAATTTGCCCATTTAACACATTGATATCTATATCATATGCAAAAATGCCATGAACACTTGCTTTTATCTCCAAAACCCATATTGTACCATGCGTGTACACTATTTGAGATATCACAATCACCGGGTACAAGTTTTCTATGTATGTTTCTTGGTGCACAAGTATTACATCGTTAAGATGTTTCAATTAACTTTTTAAGCACTCAATTGCTTTAGAAACTCACCAGGAGTTCCAATTATATCCAACATGTAAAATAATCATAGCCTATTCAAATCCGAATATGCATAAATGTTCACATTGTTCTCGAGAACTTACTTTACATGACCTATATAATTTAATCCTTCGGGACTTTTATGTAAACTTTTAGTATTAAGTGATACATAACATTCACAAGACGAATATCAATTCTCTCTTTATATTACCAGACTAATAGAATATTGGAAAGTCAATGCATCCACCACTGGAGAAAACGTCTCCTCATAATCAATCATAGGTCTTTACGAAAATTATTGTGCCACCAATTTTTCTTTATATCACTCAATTTGATTTTCCCATAATTCGCATAAAAGACCCGTTTATGTGCAACATATTTTACAACTTCAGTTGTATGTACTGTTGGTCCAGATACTTTCCATGTCATTAGAGAATTCAGCTTTGCCTTATTTGCGTCTTTCAAATTTTGGCCGATCATTTCTTAATATTCATTCATAGGCAGATCTTAAATCTTGATCCTCATCATTAATCATTTTAAGCGCTACATCAAAAGTATAACGACGTCGATTTTTATTTCGATTCCATACATAGCTTAGACATGATACAACTCATCGAGATCTCTTTATTTTCAGGTACCTGGGGTTCTTCTTGAACCATCATGTCTAATGTCTCTGCAGGAGATCCTATTACTATAACCTCGACTTGACCATCTTAATTACTTGTTCCAATTTTCGAGGAATTTTATTATTGGAATCGACTAGTCTACCACGCTTCAGACGTGCAATAGACTCATTACAAAATATGTGGTTGTCCTCTTGGGACACAAATATAACTGGAGCATAAGCAGTTGATTATGTGACTTACTCAGTCACTCTATTTAGGTCAGTGAACTTGTCTGGTAATTTGTTCTTTAATATTGGTAAATGAATTATACTTTAAACTTCTAGTTCATAGTTTATAGTCTGAGGATCAAGATGACATGGTAATTCATTTCACTTTTCACTTTCCAACTGCTTGTTATCTCCCCCTAATGTTGGAAACATTCATTCACTAAAGTGAAAACCAATGAGCCATAAATAAATTTCTCACTAATGGCTTTAAGTATAGACGATTATTTATACCCAACATATTCTCAAACTTTTTAGAAGTCTCATTTTTGTGCGGTGTGGTGGATGAGTTTCAATATATGTCGCCCAACCAAAATCTTTGATGAGACATCTTTGATTCTGACAAAAAACCAACTGTATGGGGGAGAACTATAACTTATTGGTTTGATGTGAATTGATGGTACTATATATAAAATTACATGTACCTAAATGAACTTTTGCTCCTCTCATGATTATTGGCTTTGTAACCAATAGTAGACATTCAGTTATCACAATAACACTTATTCCAATGATCATTAATAACTTAGGAATCAAATTCACTATTAACAAATAAATATACTAATCCGGATTAATATGCTTGCTATCACATTAGCTAAGCCACAATCACACAAGCTTCAGGTTGTGGATTTGATAACCATTTAGACGATGCATCGATTTAAAACACTAAATGGTATCATGTTGGGATATGCATATCTTTTAATCGCTTCAAAAATATTTAGGTATACACACCCTCGTTTATTTTGCAAATATATAATTTCCCTTGAGAGCAAACATTACATGCTAATTATTATCTTGAAGAATCTTCTAGTTCTTCGTTATGTTTCACATCATCATTGACTCGGTGTGGTCTAACAAGTCATGCCAACTAATTAAATAATTATGATCCATAAACTTCTGGTTTATGATTGTATATGTATTACTTGCACATATGTAATACAAAACATAAGATATGAAAGAATGTATTATAACTTCAAAGTTCAAACCATCATGTTCTGTAATCACTCCTTAGTTTACCACTTTTGGTGTTCGATCTCATCTTGACTATCATTATAATACTGATATTCGATCTCATTATTAGCTTGGCTATCTTATAATTTCTGATAGTTTGATCTTTTATTAACATGATCATCGTTGCACCTCTAATGGTCAATCTCATTATTAATATGATCACATTACAATTTTCCTCATTTATCATGATCACGACCATTACAATGATCATTGTATAGTCATCACATTATTAACATGGTTGATCTTATTGTTAATATGAGCATCATAAAAATTTCCCCAGTTACCATGATCATGAACTTTACATTGATTATTACATCATCACATTCACACCAGGGAATTGATTATAACCACACAACTTTCATGGTGACATCATTACACTAGCCTTTCTTTTGTACATGATTACGACTCTTTCACTGACCGTTATATCATCACATTCGCTACACGGGATGGATTCGAACTACTTTCATACATGGTGGTCATTTCAAACCTTTTATGTTCTTTGGTATTCTTACCACTTAAAAAGCATAATTGAGGTTTGACAATGAAATTTTGTTTAACCTATATCAATAATCTTCTCATCACATTACATCAATTAAAAAGTTATATGACCTAATCATTAAGATATATAGGTCCAAAATCTTACAAGCTTCCATAAATTTATAATAAGCTTTAGGAAGTTTGACACTTTGAGTGTCATGTTATAAATAAATGAATCTTGACGACAACTTGTGATCATAAACCATAACCTTGGTCATTTTCATGTTCCCTTCAAAACTGATAGCATTAAGAACACGGTGTATACATAAAGTTACATCATATAATGCATGACTTTACAACGTGTTATCAAATAAGATGAGTTATGATACAAACTTATGAAATAAGATGTTTCATCACTTTATAAAAATAATTGTATTAGCTTATTAGGATATATAACCAATCAACAATCACAAACATATCTTTAACATTACAAGCTTACCGCGATGTATTGATAAGTAATTACTATACATTTAGACTTAAACAAACATACTCATCAAGTTCTCATGATATTTTAATAATATATGATGGGTGTTTGCAAGTAAATAGAATTTCACACATAATATTTAACATTACATATTCAAGAATAATTCTTCTAGCTGTACAAAACAATTAATTATGTATTCTAGTGACTTAATAATATACAAATCAGTTTGTATTATAAGATATAAGTAATAATATGTTATATGTTGCATTATTAATCTTTCCACATATTCAACTTAGTCAAAATTGTAGGCCTTATCTCTTATCTATATATTTACTTATTATTTGAGTTACTAGGTTAAAGCCCGCGTTTACACGCGGTTTAACAAATGAAAATAGTTTGTATTTATTCGTATTTAATAAAAATAAAATGAGAATTGATTCAATATTAATAAAATAAACTAAAAAAACATACGATAGTTTAAGAAAAATCAAATTTCACTAAAAATGCCCTTGTACACCACATTGATTGTCTTATTAGTAACATTTTCATCGTCAATGTTTCCTCCGGACATAATTTCAGCGCGTCTCCACCAAACCTAGAAGCCATTTTCACAAAACTAAAGGTCAATAAAGTTTGTCATGAAGATTTATCATTTACTACCTATTCCAACTAAAGTAAAAAGATGCTCAAAATAATGTATCATAAAGCTTGTAGTCAAATTTAAGGAAAAACACCTTCAATGTGTGCTTGTCCTTTCCAACTTCCAATATCTCACTGTGCAAATCCAGCTACTTCTCGACTTAAACTCCTCACAAAATAAACCATTTTGCTTGTTTTCTATGGAAAAGTAAGTATGTAACTTTAGTTTTCTTAGACTAAAAAGTGAAGTAAAAAAAACAATAATGACATCAATGGAGATGTCTTATTAGTTGTGATTTGGAAAAAAAGTGATGCTCTGGAGTAGTTAAAGTGAAATCTTTTGTTATGGAGATGTAGTATTTACTTTTTGTTTGCTTGTTCTTGGTTTTTGGATTTGTTTGTGGTTTTCTTGCTAGTTTCCTGCTAGATTCTTTGAATGAAATATTCCTTGTTGCTGTAAAAAAAGGTTAAGTGAGCATGGTATGGCTCGTTGTGAAATATACTTCATTTTCTATAACTGACAGTTGGAAGAGAAACTAAGGCAAGTATATACAAAAATTCCTTCAAAAAATAAACACAAAATAATGACATTTGTGCAAACCTTTTGGTTATAGTGCCCACAATGTAAAGGTTGATGATGACAATATACAATATTGCTATGATTCAGATTTATGTCATAAATAGCAAACATTTAGAAAATCCTGAGGTTCGAGTCCACGAGTTCTAAAAAACCAAGTTGGAATAGTAAACTGACAAACATTCAGGGAATTCAAAGCAGCGTTACAAAGGAATTAAAAAAAAGGTACACACAACTTTGAGGTCAGAAGTACTCCATATGAACACCGATAGCGCTTAAGAAACCATTATTCTTACCATGAAAACCAACTACTTTCCCAGAAGATGCTGGTGAACTATAAGAAACATACCCTGCACTCCTTTCTTCTCCATAAGGGCCATGGATCTTCAATTTTGTATGAAATTTAATAGAGAGTACAGCTTCCAACCCATCAAACCCTTTAACAGGCCCACATAACCCATATATTCTAGTCAAATACTCACCATTATCATCCAAATTAACCTGCAAATATCATGGTTTTGTTTATAGCCAATATGAATCAAGAAGTTAGCGACACAAAAAAGTGTTAAAGTACATACCAGATGTATTTCAACTCCATCTGTTCCTCCATGGATTTGTGACACTACAGATTTACCATCCGATTTCAGATATTCAAATTGCGGGCCATAAATGACATTCAGGTCTCCTAAATGAACGCGCACTTGTTTGATTGTAGAAAAAAACTCCATCATCCCATGGTTGGCCTCCACATGCTCCCTACGGGCCTGCATCCCTTGGCAATGTCATTATAGACTTACTGCAGCATAATTGTAAAGTAAAATAATCAATCAGCAAGATAAAAAAGACTATTTCAATCCGCTTCAGAAAAGAAATACAAGCAGAGACTTTAACAGATTACAAGAGAATGAACCTCATTCTTTATTTTGCCTTCATATGTAGAAGTTGGAGGTGACACGGGTGATTTGTGTATCGCATAAACCCCAATAGCATTGAGGTAATAACTGTTTGTCAACCCATGGAATCCGACAATCACCTCGTCTTTGACATCATATGAGAAAGCAGTGTCATCATCAGTGCCATACGGGCCATAAAGGTTCAGATTCGTCTTAAAGCATATCGACTTTACTACTAAACCATATAAATGTACACTACCAACTGTCCCACTTATTGACATCAAATGTTCATTAGGGTAAAAGGAAATCTGCAAAAATAGAAACATAAGTCGTTGATGCTAAAATATGTGTGAAATGACATCAAACAACAGTCAGTGAATATAAGTTACCATGGTCATTTTGCTGTCAGTCCTATGAACTTTGCGACCAAAGAATGAGCTTTGAGGTTCACCCAAACTGCAGTTGGTTTGAAATTCGATGGAGTCAACAACTTTTCCATGCTTAACAATTATCTTTTCAATAGAGCTTTGAAGAATATAAACCCATTTTCCCCCATCTGAACCACCCCATGGTCCATGAGTTATTAATCCTTTGAAATCGCTTGTACTTCCCTGCAAATTAAACAAAAGAATCGAAACTCAAACAACAATGTATAAAACAAAAAATATTTTAATAAAACTGTAACATTACCATCTCAATATTGATATTTGGTTAGTTGCCTACCTGCAACAATCAGCCTTGATTAGAAAGTAGAAGTCAATCAGCTACTCTATATCACAGACTCGTATCCTTCAATTATCCACAATCTAAAACTAAATAATTTAATTATTGATCTTTATCTCATAGCCTAAGAAAATTACTTTGAATTAAGTGATGCAACTCACCCTAAAAGGTAAACAAATGCATTGCACCCCCTCACCATTAGATTTCAGTTTTGAAACAATAAGCATAATTAAGAGTACTTTCAACACATTTAGTAAGTTACCAAACTGACGCTCTGATTATCCAACGCCGGACAACCGTTACTGATGATAATAACACGCTTGACGACACCGTAAACACCGTTTTTGAAGATGTCCGGTAGACCTCTCGGTGGACTACCAGGAGGTTCAGGAAGCCTAATTGGCTTCATCTGCATATCTACTATACTACAACTTGATCATTTACTTGATTTCACAGGATCTGAAATGAAAGAAATGTTCTCGTTAAATATTCTACTTGGAACTTTTAAAAAAGGGTTTTGTACTCCAAAATTAATGATTAGAGATTTAAGAATAAGTAAATGGAAAACCAATTTCTTGAATATTCATAGTTTAAAAACCTAAAAGATGAAAATAGGAGGGTAAGATATTAAACATGCATTAAACACAAATCATGAAAGAAAGATGCATGTAGAACATTACAGGTCGATAACAAACTTACCTGTTTGTTTCAATCGCAATTAAAGATATCTACGGTTCGTTGAAACTGAGAAGATAAAACTGTTTTAGAAGAAGATAAATGAAGATGAAACACATATTAAACACGAATAATCAAACAAAGTATAGAAGAGTACAAATCGACAAAACAAACCTGGTTGATTCAAAGATTCAAAATCAAGTTTGAGAGATTAATCGCCAAAGCGGAATCTCACAATATCTCTCCATTTCCTAAAACTTCAATATGGAATCACAGATCTGGCCTGAAACAAAAACAAAAACCAATAATCAGCCAAAAAAGCTCACTTAAACATATCATCAAACAGCAAATCTATATCTTAACAAATAATCATCAAAATATGTTGAATAAGATCTATAACGAACCTCATCCTTCTGAAACAACAAATCTAGATCTTAACCTCTGATCACCGCAACGATCGTTGATGAAAGTTTCATCAAAACACATCAAATCCATACACAAAACGTAGATCAAAGAACGATCAACACGAATATGTAAACGAAATCGTCAAAAACAACGAAGAAAAACGAAGATCTGAAGAAAACGTGTTGGGAAAAGGGTTTTTGAAAAGATGAAACATGGGTCGTCTCGTCTCTTCACTCTCTTTTTCTCTGTGGTTTTGAATTTGTTTTGCAGATTTGGTTTGGTGATAATGAATTTGAATTTTGAATGAGATAAGTTGTTTGAGGAAACCTGTAAACGCATAGGGTTCTGGTGCAGGAAGAGAGAAAGAGAAGTTTGGTGATAATGATTTTAGGTTTTCTAAAAAAAAAGGAAAAATATGAGGAAATGACACATAGGAGAAAATGAAAGAGAGGGCTTGTAATGTTGACACGTGGCCTAATAAGGTTTTCCTTTATTATATAGAAAGATTAATGAAAAAATGGTAGTTTCAAATTTCGTTGGCATCATCATGAAGCTACAATTTCTTCTTGGGAAATCAATAATAATAAACCACATATGCCAGTTTGATACGATAATATTATTCCAAATTAGCAAATTACAAACATGTGGTAGGTAAACGGGCAACAAGCTGCGCCGCAACCCCCTTTTGAATTGCAAAACTAATCCTACTAAAGACGAAACGACCCTTAAAGGTTGAGAGATTACTATTCACAACCTGTTGGACCCTGTTTAGAAATTCCACAGCCTCTGGGGCTAGGGAACCAAATGTATCAAAAGCGAATGGGATAAACACATGTTGATTCTCTAAACAAGCCTTCTCGTGTTTAGCGACTTTACGATAAATTTATTCTAGTAATTCATCACATATAAGGATCAAATTATATTCATACCATTTTGATGATGTCAACATCCACTATCATACAAACATTTCATCTATTTAAATTCTATATATAGTTATCCAATCTAATAGCAAGCAAGGAATATATACTATTAGAATAGTGATAATATACAACATGTTGCATCAATGACCGTAGAGTTGCAAATATTAATATAACATATATATCACCATATAAAATGACTTATATGCATTTAGTTGTTAAGTCATTAACAAAATTACACTAATGATAATCTTGTCATAAAACAAACTATTAAATGTCACTCTTTTTAATAGATATATATTGTGTCTTAAATATATATCAATCTATATCTATATACTATATATATATATATACTATATATAAGCATTTCCCATGTCTAAAATTGTAATTTCCCTTGCAATTTGTAAGATGGCATATAAAAGGCCAAGTTAAAATGTCTATTTTTAAACCATTTTGTTCTACTTCTACCCCTACTCTCTTCATAACTCAACAACTCAATAGATGCCTATGCCTACATCTCGACTCCTCTCCCACATTAAAAAAATAAAAAAAAACTCTGTCCTCATTCACCACTACCATAATTGAAAGCAATGAATGCCAGTCAATGTAAATTTCCTTTTGAAACCTACAATTGAACAACCATATTTGCCCTTTGTCTTTTCACCTTCATCGTTGACTGACTAAAGCCTCCATAACCCTATTATCCTATTAAACCCTGCAAATGAATCGTCCGGCCTTCACTTCGTCCTCTCGTATCCCGCTTGTTTATCCACTCCACCCTCGGTTAAGAAGTCCGCAAGAGACGCAGATGATCAAGATGTTATTGAAGATGATCAATCTGATTTGGTTTTTAATATCATCTCTCTACCTGTTTAGAATATACAATGTGCGTGGAGGTAATGGTTTCTGACTCTGTTCAATCAAACTTATATGAAGTGATTGTTGTACTTCTTTATCCGTTAACATTTTGGGGTTCTTATTTTTCTGAATTAGGGCTCATTTGAGTTGTTGATTACTTAGATTTTTGGGGTTTTATTATGGACTCAGTCATGCTGCTATCGCCTATCCCAGTAATGGATTTTAACTTTGTTGAATTTGACTTATATAATTTGATTGTTAGATTCTTGGTTTTGAATTAGGGCTCATGTTCGGTGTTTATTACTTAGATATTTGGGGGTTTTGGTTATTGTATTAAGGCTATTGAAGACATATCTTCTCAGTGGGAGATTTCTAAGTTTTACAAATACCCGTACCCAGGTTCAGCGAATACCCATACCAGGTTTTACAGATACCCGATACCAGGTTCAAAATGGGTATTACAGTTGCTGTTGTGCAGCTTTGTTCCAGCATGATGAAGAAAAACAAGAATTCTTCAAAAAGAACATCGAGGCAGCAACAAAGTTTCTTCTTGGCAAGCTTAGCGGCCTCCGGTTGTAAGTCGTGTTAAATTGTTTCTTTGCATAGTTTTGCTATGATTATGGCATTATATAGAGTCCTAACTGTTCGTGATTATGTTTTGCAGTTTTGTTTAGGAGAGCATGCCTGATGACATTTCCATGGTGTTTGCTTACTACAAGGAAGGTGCCACTGACCCTGCGTTTTGTACTTTGGTGTGGGGTTGAAGGAGGTGAAGTATTAAGAAGGGTTGTCATCCCAGATTTTCGTATCCGTGTAAGTTATTCCCACTCATTGCTTTGGTAGTTTAAATAGTGATAAGATACTTTTGTCTTTGTTAGATTTGAAGAAATATGATGATGCTTTGTTAAACCATCTAATAAAATGATTTTGCATTTTAAAAATGACTTATTTGACTGTAAAAAAGTCAAAACATGATAAGACTTTCATGATTGGAATTGTATGTATGTGAATTATCATATTGGCATTTTTAAGGCTTTACAAAGTCAAAGCCCTTAATGGTATGTTTTTTCTTTCAAAACAATAGATGATGCCACATGGCCGAGTGCTTAGATTATTTGATGAATTGATCAGCAGCCGACAAATGGAATCAGTAAGGTTGTGTTTGTGGGATATTAAATTTGAAGATGATTTAGTTTAGATGTTATTAACTGAGATGAGTTCGCATTTTTTATAGTTTATCGAATGAGAAACCCAAAGTAAGGATTTCAGTTGCACCCGCATACCTGGACCAATTTTACCTTCTGAATCTTCTGAGGTGAGTTATTTTCTTGTTATTCATTGATACTATACATCTTTTGGTAGTTTTTGAAGTTCATATTTTTATGAATTTTGGCACACAAATGCTTTTATTTCAAATCTCCCTAATTCAAATTTCAAATCTCCGCTATAAATTCAAACATTCTACACTTGATTAATGTTATGAATTTTGGGAGTGAGACCTCAGGTAATTGTATTTTCGTTTTCACTTTTGGTTATTTTGATTTGTTATTATTCAGTTTTGATTTATGTTGTTTATTGTGTGTGTATGTTGTGTGATGAATGGAACAAAAAAAGTGTGTGTGTGAGTTGTGTGTTCAATGGAACTAAAATAAGTAGTTTTGTGTTCTGTGTGTGCGCTCTATGTGTGTGCGTGTGCGCTCTATGTGTGTGCGTGTGCGCGCGTGTTCAAGAAAAACCACCAATATGTATTGTTCTCAGATCCCTATATGATTTTGTTTTGTTTCGGGGGGATTTCGAGTTGCTGAAAGATCAAGACCACGAAACAAGTTCGAGTTCGAGTTCCAGTTGCATCATCATATCAAACAACAGTTGAATGTTTGAGACTAGAAGATTTGTTAAAAGATTTTTTAATTGATTTGTTAATCTTGGTTCCTTGCCTGATTCAAAATCGACATGAGTATTGCTGTTAGTGACTTTTGTTTATTGAGTGTTTGTTTAGGTTAATTATTGGAATTCATATATCTTAACTGAAATTGGTATTTTGTATTAGCATTTGATGTTGATAAGACAAACTAGCTTACTACAAGGATCAGCAATATTTATTTTAAAAACAACATATGATTTCGTTTCTAATGTTAGTCGTGCTAATGTCTGATACAAAATTGACATGAGTTTTGTTGCAAATATGGGAAGAGCCATAGCTTAAAAAATAAACATAGCAACTTGACTACGTGATGTATATCCATATCTTTTAATGTTATTAAAGTATAATCGACACATTGTTATGAAAATAACGATAACACGGTTTGATAAGGATACTCGGTGTGGGAAATGGAGGATGAGACTCCACGTCACTGCCACATAGGATGGGTGTGAGGATGGGGCAAAGAGGATGGACCTAATGAAATTGAGGATGAGCCTAATATATGTGTGTGTGTGTTGTATGTATGTGTGTGTGAGAGGGGTTTTGTCTTTTTGTGCCCGTCATCACCCCCCCCCCCCCCCCGGCGTTCACGACGACGAGCAACCCGAAATGGTGTTTGGGGGCGTCGCCAGGCCTGGACGACCTCCACACCGAGTGGCCTAATATTCTCTAAAAAATTTTCAATCCCAATATGACATCAAGCAACATAAACAAAAAATGACAAAGGTATGCTTGGTCTATTATTTAATTGTCTTCTGAAGCCGTTAAAAACTTATCGTCGAATGTTTGAATTTTGTTCATATCCCCGTATTGTATTGTCGACCCCGCCGCTACGCGCGGGTTTCCCACTAGTACTATATATAAGCATTTCCCATGTCTAAAATAGTAATTTAACCCCAACTTTTTAAGATGGCATACCAAAAGCTAGAACAAATTCCTGTATTTTTACAACTTTCTTCCTTTTCTACCCTTATACACAAGTTTTGAAGCAACATTTACAAGATACTGGAAGCCAATACAATAGAGATTTAATTTTTCATCACCTCTCCCAAATATGCCCCATTCAATGTCTTCATCGAACAAAATATGTGAAATTGATGACGCAGATGTAACTGTGGGAACAATTAATACTGAAATCAATACGAGATTGAAAGCTTCACCTGCGTCGCTTCAAATTACCCTACCCCCTCCATTTACCGGCAATTGAATCCCCCTATCCCTATCAATTGAAGCCACTTTAAGCCTATTTTTGTGTGTTGTACCATTCGTCCTTCAAGCAATTGGCGTTTCGAAGCAAGATCGATTTGGAATCAGGCTCTGGAGGAAGAAATTTAGATTATTTTGTAGTTGTGATTTGATATGCAGAAGCATTTGCCAGGTAATTTTCGTTTCATTATTTGTTGTTTTTGAGTTGTAATCTGGTCGAATCTTTATTTTCTTTTCGGTAACCGTTCCTCAGATGCATGTAAAAGGAGTGCAAACTTGAAGTATATACTTGTTCCTTCGTTTTCTATGATTCTATTTCCATCATTATTAGTGAATAGTCCTAATTGTTCTACATTCGTACCCTGTATTTTCTGAACCAAACACTAAATGAATCTAAATTCCTATCTTAGTTTTTTGTTTGCAGTTTTTCTTATAATGTTCATGTTGTTATACATCTGTATAAATGAAATAATTTTTTATGTTTTTTGAGGAAGCATATGGAGTGTTAGTTAGGTGTTGATTGCATTGATATCTCTTGGTAATAATTCTTAATATAAATTGGTTATGCAGGACGAGGAGTTTTATTCTTTTGATCTTGATTCGCTAAACTGGATTAGGTTAATCTTTAACAAATGATCTTCGGTGCAATTTATCTTTATTATTTCATTGTTTTGTCGTTAGTTATTCATCGTTTAATCTTTTCTTATTAATAGTTTGTTTGTGTCATTTCTTTTTGCGATGCGATGAACCTTAACTTTTGCGTTACAGGGATCTTTTGTAACCAGCTTTATTGATTGGTTCTCACGCTTACTGGTAAGAAAATCACTAAATTATAGAGCATGCTAATTTGTGCTTCCTTTTAGCAATGGTTTGTTGAACATAAATATTCGAGTACTGATTATTGTGCGCGCGCTATTTTGGCCTTATGAAAACAGAGTAAATTAGTACTTCTGTGGGTGTGATTCCACCAGGTATTTGTTCAGGGGGGAGTTGAGTAGGTTAATGCTGTTTTCAAATTATTTTTTGGGTGGGCTTTCGTCTATCTCGAATTGTTCCTCACTTTTTCGAATTCGACTTGAAGATAATTTGTTTTCAGGTGATACTGATTTGGATTTTAGGATTCTTAGTGATATTTCTTATGTTGATTTATCTGGAAATAGGTTTACTGGTGGGATTCCTTGTGATATATTTCATGCTTTAAGTCTTGAGCATTTTAGCGTGTCAAATAATCCGAATCTAGGAGGAATACTTCCCGAAAAAGCATGGTCATTGCCGGTTCTTCGCAATTTTTCGGCCTCATCGTGTAATATTTCTGGGAATTTCCCTGAGTTTCCGTTCTGTAAGTCGTTATCGTTTATCGATTTGAACGGGAATCACGTATCGGGAAGTATCCCGGAAAGCATTTCGGTTTGTGAGAATCTCGAAACGTTAAATTTCGCTGAAAATAATTTATCCAGTGAGATACCAGTGAATTTCTATAGAACCGGGGGGTCGAAAACATACATACCTAAAAATTTCTATACGAAAACTACATATATAACACTACTGGCCGAAAAGTTCGGGGGGTCGGGCGCCCCTCCCGGCCCCTTCAAAGTGTGATTAACAATCTGTAAGTGTGAGATCTGGCCTGTTACCTTTTGTTTCGCTCGCTTAAATTGGAATTATTTAACATGAATCCTGTTGTTGTGAACCTTTTTTAGATTTGACCAGTTTTTTTAATGAGCAAACTATGATTTGAAGATGTTTTGAAACATGATTTAAGTGGAAGGCTTCTTAGCGTAAAGTCGTAAAAAAAGTTAGATGGGTCAGACGTGTTCACGGTGGATAGCATCAAAAGGCAGCTGCAAAGGATCAGATTACCGGTCCCGGATTACAAATTTAGTTGGAATAACTGGGTCCCCAAGAAGGTATCAATAGTGGCGTGGAGAGCTGAGAAGAATTGCCTACCGACAATGGATGTTCTAGCCAGAAGTAGTATATATTGCATCTCAGATCTATGTGCTTTCTGTGGGGAGGTTGAAGAGTCATGCGAGCATACTTTTGTTTCATGTCCCTTCGTACAATCCTTGTGGCAGGTTATTGGTCAATGGTGCAAAGTGCAAGCGATTTATGCCTTTAGTTTTCGGGATCTCCTGGGATTACATGACTCCATCAACGGGTCAAAAAAGAAGAGGAAAGCATTTCATTCCATTATTTTGACAGCAATCTGGTGTGTTTGGCGAATGCGCAATGATGTAGTGTTTAATCGGGCGCTGGTGTCATTAGCGAAGGCAGTTGAAGAAACAAAGGCCATGAGCATGCTTTGGGTGAAACGCAGAGTCAAAGAGTAGTCGATCACATGGAACAAGTAGCGCTCTTTTATGGTCTTTGAAACCGGTTAAGTTCTGTTTTGGTGGTGGCAATTGAGTTAATGTGCTTTGTACTGATTATTTATTTTCATTTGGTGGATGTTTTTATCTTCTAGCAACTTGCTGGGTTTTGGTAATAAAATTTATGTTGGCCTTTCAAAAGAAAAAAAAAACTGATTCTATTTCCTTTTTTTTAACTTATGTGTAGATTGAAGTTATTATTGAGTTAGTCATGTAGGACGTTCCAATTGGTGAGACTGTTATTTCTTTGTTTGGAAGTGTCAATGATCGAATTATTTATTCGGTCTTGTAGTTTTTTTATATATATATTCTTAAAAGTTAAGCTATTAAATTAATAAATATAGTAAACACTTACAACCTACAAAGAATAGAGCCAGTTCCATTTAAACAAACTAATACACATACTATGAATAGGCCACGAAAACTTGTTAATACAAGCTGGTCTAATTCAAATTCTTTTTTCCTTGTAAGTTGCACGCACTTCTCATCAATTGTTTGTTATGGATCTTTTGTAGCTCACTGTTTTTTGATAGTTTTAAAATAGTTGTGGGGTTAGCAATATCCTAATCATAAGTTGTGTAACAAATTTATAAAGTACTTATGTTCCTATTTCTTGCATTATTATTTAATTGAGATATGTAACTCCTATTATGTGTACCATATCGACGCTACTAACTTGAAAACTATAAGAAAAAGATAGTACAAATGCGAATAAGAAAACTAACATAACTATTGTACAATATATCATGATTCACAAGAAGATTGCTAAACTAACAATAACAAATATATGATTTTTTACATTTTAATGTTTAAATTATAGCCCGGTATTGATGTCTACTCCGCCGCAACGCGCGGGTTCCCCACTAGTTTAATTATATAATTCACATCCATTCATATTTATCTTCATATTAATGAAGCATTTATATTAATAAAAGCTTACTCTATGCATTTCATTCTCCTTTTTCCTTTTGAAAAGACTACAAGCTAAAAAATGGACATGAGTATGAATTATAAATAATCAAGCTCTTTATAAAACATAAAATTTGCTTTCATGTACCGAGGCTCATTTTCATGGAACTTTAAACTTTAAAATAGGGTTTTATAGAAAAATAATATTTGAGATAAATTAGTGATAGACATGAAACAGTGGAGTATTAAAATCTGTGTCTGTTTCTTTTCATTTATGCTTTTGAAACCAAACGAAAGCCCTCACCGCCATCTTCTTTGTTCAGTTTCCCAATTAGCAAACCCGCTCATTAGAGCTTTACAATGCTCTCCAAAGTCGTTTTCATGAAATTTTAACATAAGATATAGAATAAATTACAAGTTTTGTCCTTTATGTATGTCCCAAATTGCAGGCGCTGTCCTTTAAACCAAAATTTGACAGGCGGTGTCCTTTGTGTTTTCAAAATCTTGCACGTTTTGTCCTTTAGGCCAAACTTAGTTAGATTTGTTAGTTAAATCTGGTATCAAGGGGCTATTTTGTAAAAACAATTTATTCAGGGACTAAATTGTACAAAACTTAAAAATATAAAACCCCCAAATTAGGTCATCTTCCCCATTTATCCCCATCACCACCGCCCCCAAACACCTGCAACCACCACCGCCATTACCACCACACCCACCGCCCTCCGCCGCTCAACCATCACCTTCCCTCATCACTCACACCACCGTTCGTTTTCCGGTGAAACACCCCGACCACCCCCCTCTTTCACTCACACCACCATCACCCTCCTTCTCCCTCTACTCTGTTCCCCTCTCCCCGATAAACAACAACGGCAGCAGCACCACCAGTGGTGGCGGTGCTCAGCGGTGGCGGAGGACCGAGAGGAAGCAAGTCAACGAGCAGGTTCGGGTAGTGTTGGTTCAGTCTTGGGTCAGCAGGTTCAACTCGTGGAATTGGATGGTTTTCGTAAGTGGCATTCATTATCACCTACCAGAGAAAGAAAATAAAATCATGGTTGATGCTAATTATTTTTTGTTTCCAGTTTTTTAATAGGGTTTGGGTTCCCTCTGATGTGGTACTATGCTACATTCCTATATTTTGGAAATTATTATCGGAAAGATCCTAGGGAACGTGCAGGCCTTGCTGTTTCTACAATTGCTGTAAGTCTCCGGGAACCGGTTTAAATGGGTAAACTTTTCAGGCCACTCTAGGCAGACTGTTATTCAAAACATGATGTTATTGTGATTGCGATTGCAGGCATTGGGGTGTTCGGTGATCTTGTTTGTTATAGCAATGATCCTTCTGTTCTAGCTGATGTTGATGCAAGATGATATGTGTTGAGACATTTTGCTTGATGAAACTGGATCTGCAGGAACTTGTAGATACAAATACAAGTCTTGCTGAACATGAACATAGTTTTAATTTTGTGGTTATCATACACATCTTTATACCAACCAAATTGTACAATTGAACTTGAAGTGATTTTTGTTATCATGAACTTGAAGTGATTTTTGTTATCATGCGAAGAATGGTGACCGAAGAGAGATGACACCGGATGAGTTTAAGAACAAAGATGGTGGCGGTAGTGGTGGTGGTGGCGGCGGTGGAGGGTGGTGGTGATGGTGATGAAGGGTGGTGGTGATGGTGGTTAGTAATTTACTCAATAATATTAATAATAATAATAATAATATTAATAATAATAATAATATTAAGTTTTGTACAATTTAGTCCCTGAATAAATTGTTTTTACAAAATAGCCCCTTGATATCAGATTTAACTAACAAATCTAACTAAGTTTGGCCTAAAGGACAAAACGTGCAAGATTTTGAAAACACAAAGGACACCGCCTGTCAAATTTTGGTTTAAAGGACAGCGCCTGCAATTTGGGACATACATAAAGGACAAAACTTGTAATTTATTCTAAGATATATTTGAAGAGATGATTTAGTTAATACCTGATTGACGAATTAAGATATTTATGAAACCGGTTGCTTGAATTCTATGGAACAACAGCCGTAGATCGAGAAAACTATATCTTTCCAAAATTTGGGCTATGTCGCACCTGCTTGCAGCCCACAGTTGAATTTCCACACCAGCTTTTTTATGACAATATTATCAACTCCAAAAACAATTCGTGATGATAACGTGTTGTGAAACAACGACCTACTAGCAACTAACATACTGATAAGAACAAGGATTATATGTATTGTAGAGAGAAATGTAGAATCTGGAATTCGTATTCATTGAGATGTAAACATGCAATACAAAGAACCTCTATATATAGTGTTCTTACATTAATACAAAGAACACGAACAAACGGGAGTTAGAATGTGGATAATCACCTTAATATAGTTTATTTATAACAGTTGATCAATACATGTTAAAGATAGGGAATTATATCTCAATTTCTGTCAATAGATGTCACTTATATTCACAATATTATTTTCAAATATGCGTGTGTTATGCTAAAATGGACTAATTTCAATATCTAGAAAAGCGTGAGAAACACTCAGAAGGCGGCACGTCTCCGAAGGGAGCGATGAGTAAATAAAGATCATTACACACCTAGTTTTACTTGCTTTTAAAAAGTTTTTCTTTTCTTTATTTTAATTTGGGAAAAAAAACAAAAGATGATACATAAGATTTCACTAATTTGGTTGTTAGAATATGATGGAAATCATTTACTATGCTCCCTTTTATTAGTATTAGTTCAAGGTTTTATTGTATAAGCTAGTTCAATTACAAATAACTTAATTTAAATGTTTTTACAATAATCTAACCAAACATAAGTTGTGTTCACTCAAATAACGATATGTAATCTAAGTCGAAAGCTTAATTAGTCAGTACTTAATTCTTATTTAACTCTTGTTAGCTAGTGGCTCAATGCTTTAGCTTATTATACCTAGTTTTTAATTTTTTTGATGATTAAGGTGTTTTTTTTAGAAATTTTGGTTTGTATGTATATACATGAAAATTTTCAATTCGTTTTTGTTTCTAGGTGTGAGTAAAAAAAAAAAAAAACTTTGACTATTACTGTACGCATCTTGTGCCCTTAAAATCCGCAAAAACCAATAACTGTCTTTTCTAAAAAAAGCATGCAAATTTTCCATTTACAGAAATAATTATAATCCCAACTCTCTTTCTCAAACACATATTAAAACTATAATCCTAACTCTCTTTCTCAAACACATCTTATGGCTGAAGAAATAAGCTACCATGATGCGAAAAGAAAAGAGATAATTGATGGTGAGGTTGTTAAGAAAAGAAAAGGTAAAGCGATACTAATTGATGGTGATGTTGTAATGAAAAGAAGTCGAAAAGGGATCAACGGTGTCATTCGTAAGCGAAAGGCGAAGGGAAAGAGATATCTTCAGCGATGCAACAATGGTGCACGAGTTTCATTAGAGAGAAGAAGAAGAACCAAAGAAAGAAAATTGTATGGAGAACTTATAGCCTTGCTCCCTCATCTCTCAGTTAAGGTACATACTTTAATTTGTTACATGTCTGTGTCTTTTGTTACTATTTGTTTTTTTGGTTTTGATTTAGCAATGTGCCCCGCTTCCGGTGTGCACAAATAATGTATATATGTGTGGGCGGTTAGGGGCAAAAGTGGAATACTACTAACTTTAACATTATTTTACTAATTTAGTGAAAATAACGTTAAAATCGGCGGATGGTTAATCATGCATCATGTGGTGACGTTGATAGCTGAAAGACACGGGGGTACATGCACCAATCAGTCTCTGTCCCGATTGTTTGAGTGTTATGTGTCTTAGGTCCAAGGCTTGATACAAAACTACAATCGAGATGGGGGTCTCACTGGAAGCAGCCTCTCTATTCCTATGGGGTAGAGGTAAGACTGGCTACATCTACCCTCCTCAGACCCTACCTTAGCTTTGCTGTTGGTGGGATTCACTGAGTATGATGATGATGATGGTTTTGATTTAGCAAGAAAAATAAATCAAAATTTACGATTATCAAAGATTTTTCATCTGTTTCAACTTCAGTTGATCTTGGCGAGGTTTCTGATTTGTCATTTGCGGATTACCAATTCTATTCGTAAGGCTATAGAGTGTGGGGATCATGGTTGGGACATGATTTGCCACCTAGGAACATGAATGGAAGACTACACCACCCCCTTGATTGATCCACCATGGTTTGCATGGATTAAACCATGGCAACCATGGTCCTCATTTCCATTTTTCAACAAATCATTTCCTTTTTGTTTAGACTAAGATAATAAATAAGGGGCTAATGGTTTGGGTCATGACCATACCCTTAGAGTAGTGGTTTTGGATGGTGGATTAAAGATTAGTTACATGGCACTAACATGGAGGGTCATGACCACACCCTATAGCCTAAGAAACTGAAAAGGACTAGAGGTTTGCGTTTCATGTAACGAGTTCCTAAATTAATCAAGAGTGATATAACGAGTTCCTAAATTAATCAAGAGTGATATACTTTTAATTAACTCATCAAATAAACTTTTATTGGATTAAGATAAGTAGGAACTGAATTTAATTTTGTTTTTTTCTTAATTTAAAAAAAAAAAATCTGAATTTACATAGTTTGTTTTTTTCCTATATCTAAAGTGAGTTGTATTAGAAAAAAATAATTTTCGTTCTAGTAATATCAAAGATCAAATTCAACTTTTTTTCTTTGAATATTAGTAACTTATATTTGCGATTTAAGATGACAAATACCTCTTATATTTTGTAAAGCCAACGAAAAAAAAAAAACAAATGCAAACAATCCACAGTGAAGCCCATCTTTTGTGAATTTGAAAAAGTTATTTAATATTAGCAATTAGTATTAGTAATTTGTAATAGTATTAGTAATAATATAACCATTAGTAAACTTTGTGAATAGTTTTTCTATTTATTTTATTGGTATACTTGGTCATCTAAAGGGACGTGTGGTTTAATTAAAGTTTTTTTTTTTAGTTTTTTACTTTACATTTTTATCATATTATTATATTATAATTAACTCCATCTGTATTATAATATTTTGTTTTTATAATTACTTTTAAAGCATATTTTGTTATTTTGCTTATAACGTTATTCGAACGGGTCAAATATAGTTATTTTTTCTCTACCATGAGGAATCGGGACGATACCGTTTGAATATTGGTAGCGGTTCCATATTCGTTTTTTTGGTTTTTTTTACGTGATGGAATAAAGTTCGTTAAAAGTGGAGTTGTATTCGCAATATAATAATTTTATATACCGTAAGCCATAACGAGTGTCGACAGCGGTACCCGTGTTCGATTTTATGGTTTTCAATCAATGTGAAACACATATAAATATTCTCTTCGTCGTATCTCTTTTGGTTGATGTTCCAAGTACTGTTACCGCGTGCACCAAATCCGACTTAAAGCCGCTACGAAGCGCGAGAAATCTCACTAATTATGATACATTTAAAAGATAAATTAGAGGTAAAATATAACATGACTAAATTATAAATAAGAAACTAATCATAGATAGATGATACTTTTATTATAGTGATAAAATATAAATAACTATACGTCGTATATATTTTAGATAAAAACCCATGTTTACTGATACATTAATGTTTTATACAAATGGACTTAATATACAAAATGTGAGAATTGAAGGAGGAGATTTTTTTTTCTTTGAATTTTTTTCTACCTTGTTAAGCACGTATTTTAATTTCAAAGTCTAATTTTTGTGTAATCACTCTAGTGTAATTACCCATAGTTACTCTACTAGAGCAAATACAAAAAAAAATTATTTTTTTAAACTAAACATTATGATTAAGTAGATGGGAAAAAAAATCAATTTTTTTCCTTCAATTCTTATGCTTAGTTAGTTTGTTAAAACATATTTTTATTTCATCTTTACACTACTTTTTATTTGCACATATAAATAAGTATGTATCTTTTGATAAAGCTAATATACCATTTAAATACCAATTGTTTTTAATTAATTGCTGTATATATATACTAAAGTTTTATGTGGAAAACGTCTTTGTAGCAAATGATACAAACTTAGGTGCAACAAGGAGTAATTAAATAATTAATGATTTTCATGAACAAGTAAAAATGTTTTTTTTTTCTTAAAACTAAATATCCTTCTTTAGTTTTTACTTGGGTTATCCGAAATTTCTATTTAAAAATGGATAACACGCTTATGATATATAGTATTTTTAGCTCCATACTTAGAAAGCTTTGTGTATGAAAGTGTGTTACATTAAATGTTTTTTTTATAAAATATTTGTACAAACAAATCTGATTAATTATGTTCTATATCAGGATCACAAAGCCAAAATACTGAAAGAAGCTGCAGACTCTATCAAAACATTGAAGGAAACCCTTATTGGTCTTGAAAAACAGAAGCTAGAGAGGCTTTATGGTGCATCTCAAAGTCTTGTCAGTAACACCGAGTCACCTAACTTGTTGATTAACAAGGGTGCTTCAGTTAACTTAAACAACATCTCCTATCAAAGTTCAAATTGCTTCGAAACATATGCATCGTCACATGTCACCTTAAATGTTTGCGGTGCATATGCTTTTATCAGTATCTGCTCTGAAAGAATTCCAGACCTTTTCACTACAATTTGCTATATTTTTGAGGAGCATAACATGGAGGTTGTTTACACTGAAATATCTTCTGATCAGGCTAAGACCATGTATCTGATTCGTGTTCGCTTTCGTGTAAGTAAATCTCCATATCTTATAATACCGTTCCTAGCTGGTACTTGAAACTTGCGATTAATAACGACGGATATTATTTATACTTATCATCAATGTTACAAATTAATGTTTTTTGGGTCACTACCAGAAAAGGGGAAGGTTTCCTACTAAAATATTCTATGGAAACAATACCGTTAAAATACACATTTCGGATAAAGTACCTACGCGATGAAAATGATGAAAGTGACCCAAACACCCACGTGCATATGGCATGGATCACATATGAACATTGTGATAATGCGATTAGGTTAAGATCTCCCATAAATATCGTTGGGCCGTTTAAGTTTTTGAATAAGTCCTATCGCTTGAGTAAGTTAGAGAGTCCTAGTTTTTTGGTTGTTTACGTTATGAGTTTTCCCTATTTAAGTTGTAGTTACTTGCTTTGTTTTTATCAGTTCACAATCTATTAATAAAAATCATACGATTGATTTGACTTCATTGTTTGTGTTATCAATCTAAGTTGTATATCATTAGTGGTATTAGAGCCTGGTGAGTGAGAGTATTCGAAGTTCTAAGGTTTCATGTTTCAATGACCGATCGAACAAGCACTTTGCCCCCAACGCCTACCCCTATTCCTACCCCATTTTTGTGTTTAAAGGGGAATGCTATGATCATTGGAACACACGGACGGGGACCATTCTCAAGTCAAGAGACTTGTGGGAACTGGTTGAAACTGGAGTCGATAAGAGTGAGGAAGATCAGGCAAAACTTCGCAATTTCAAGAAAAAGGATGCTCATGCTGTGGCCCTTATTCAACATACACATCATGATCAACTTTTTTCAAGAATTGCCTTAGCCGAATCAGCAAAGAAAGTTGGGAAATCCTCAAATGGAATATCAAGGCGACAATCAAGTGAAAGCTGTGAAACTGCAGGGTCTTAGAAGAGAGTTTGAGAATCTGGTTATGAGTGATGGAAACTTGTGGGAGACTACTTCTCATGGGTGATGTCCATTAAGCTAGAAGAGGTCCTATGGTGAAATTGTTTCACATGATCAAGTGATAGTTGAAAAAATTCTTCGCAGTCTGACACCTAAGTTCGATTATGTTCTCTCAATCGAAGTGTCTTTTGATCTGTCCAAGTTGTCTCCAGTCAAGTCAAGCTGATGGGTTCGCTGCAGTCTCAAAAAGAAAGATTAAACAGTAGATCTAGTGAGAAAATAGAAAAAAAATGATGAACACGCCTTGCAAGTGATTCAAGAAAGCAATCGACCCATCTTTACTTCCTATGCAAGAGGGAGAGGACGTGGTAACTTCAAGGGTCGTGGTAGAGGAAGAGGATTTGATAGAAGTAAAGTTCCACAATGCTATATGTGTAAGAAATATGGTCCGTGTCTAAGGATTGCTATACATAAGATTCTCATGTGAATGTGGCTGCTGAAGTAGCTTAAAAAAGAAGATACCAATAAAGAACTTCATTCATGGCCATCATTAATGAAGTAAGTGATTCTAACAATTTATGGTTTATAGACTCAAGTTGTTCAAAACATATAACTTGTTCAAGAAGTAGTTTTACCACTCTTGATAAGAAGTTTAAGATGGAAGTCCAATTGGGTATCAAAAAAGAGGTTGAATGTAGAAGGAAAAAGGACAATTAGAATTCTTACTGGCCCATCTAGTTACAAGCTGTTAGAATGATGTCTATTATGCTCCATCTTTGGAGTATAACTTGCTAAGTGTGGGTTAGCTTATGAGGAAAGGATATTCACTTCTGTTCGAAAATGGAAAGTGTATAATAAGAAAACAATGATGTGGATCTTATGCATGTTATGGCTCAAACAATAATATGTTCTTATTGGATGCTACAAAGTATGATTTGCCTCACACATCTAGTTCTGTCACTCAATTATGGAATCAAAGGTATCACACCTCAACTTTAGTAGCCTTAAAGCTCTATATAATAAGCACATGGTCATAGGGATTCCGAAGACAAAGGTTCTAGATCTGTGTGAAGGGTGTATTCTAGGCAAACAAACCAAACAATCATTAACATCACACTCATGGAGGGCAACAAAGAAACTGGAACTCGTATATGTAGATTTATGTGGTCCTATGTAGGTACCTAGTCTTGGCAAAAGAATAATTTCCCAAGAATGTGTTGGATATATTTCCTTGCACATAAGTCAGAAACCTTTGTCAAATTTAAGCTTCTACTAAGAAGTTTGAATCAAAGGCTGGGGATGAAGTTACAATAATGGAAGGTGCAAAGTGGAACTGGCAAGAAATATTCTAGTCCGATTAGCAAAGTTATGAAAGAATGTATGCATATCCATTCCCTATTGATCAAGGTGAAGTTGTTCCCACTACAGAAGAATCGGTTTTGTCTAACACTTAAGCGGCTGATAGTCCCTCAAGTCACAACTCATCGAGAAACAATGATGATCCCTAGACTCAAAAGCCAAATGCGAATACAATGTCTCTAAGCCAATCTGAGCAGGGTTCTAGTTCTTATTCAAGAAGGACCTCTCGGCCCCTAAAAGTTAGTACAATATATGATATGCATGCTAACACTTAGGAGATTAAAGATTTCTCTTATGACTGCTTAAACCTACACTTTGCGTTAAGTATTGTAGATCATACTTTCTATTATTAGGCAACATAGAAGAAAGAACGGTTAAAAGCTATGGGAGATGAACTTGCTGCAATACAAAAGAATGAGACTTGGGAGTTGGTGTGATGCAGTTTCGCATGCGATCAAATGGCTCAAGAAACTATTGATAATCAAAGACGATAAAACGAACCAAAGGTTTCAAGAACAAAGTTCTTTCTATTCAATAATCAATCAAAAACTGTCTAAAAGATAACCCTAGATCCCTTTATATAGATTAGGAATCATAAGCTAAATAGGAAACTAAATAAAAATAAAATAAGAAACACAAATAAATAATAAAAGATAATATTGATATTTTCTCCAATTATTTGCTCATGTTAACCAACTCCAACAGATCTTATCACGGGTACGAGTACGGTGTGGGTTCGGGTTCAACTAACCAGATGCCCCTGCATCATACTCCCCGTCTTCGAAAAAAATTTGTCCTCAAGTTTTGTCTACAGAGTAAAGCCGCCTGGGTCGAAGGGAACATCAACCTGATTCCCATTTATTATTATCATCACCACCCGTCTAAGCAAATCAACTTCATGAGTTGTCTCTCCCGACACTGAACTTATACAACCTGGGTCAAATGGAACATTGAACCATTTCTTCTTCCGTTGAAACTTCAAAGGAAAATGAACATGTGCAATAACGGTTTCAAACTGAATTGTAGTGTCCAACGTAGAAACTTGTTTGTCTTTAGAAGTTGGCATTCCATTTGTGCTCTCCAATGCATGACCATATACCTCCTTCATAAAATGGCCATTAATGTTAGCAACTTTTTCCCCATTTCGACCAGCATGAGTTTAATCACATAACAACCATCCATCCTTTACATTAATAATAGGTACCATTTTGTTAATATTTTGCATGCCCATATGAATATATTTACGTATCCCATCCAGACTCAAAGCATATGAACCATTATTCGCATGCAACATATGTTGTGGCTTTAGATGATTTGTGGATTTTGGCAATATCTCTGCATCCCCCACGTGACTTGCATCATTCTCCACTAGAAATCCGATATGTATAAGAGGGCCACGTGGAATATCATCCATACATTCTAAATTCTTAGTAGAAGCCAACTCATCATAGACCACTAAAATCCTTTGATCTTTGGAAATTTCATTTTCAATTAACCATGCAGGCTCTCTACGCAGGTTACGACCTTTATCAACCAGAACTTTTGCAAAATTTAAATCACCACAATTATTAGCCTCATAAATAACTGAATATTTTTCAGTTAACTGATTATCTATTCCATTTTTAAATTCCATATTAATAGGATGAATAGTCAAATCTCTTCTGATTTGAATTAGCGACTCAAATGGCGTGACATACGGAACAAACACAGCCACCGCTTGAAACCCATCCTCAACCACCTGACCACTGGTGACCACCGTAGGAATCACTAGAGATCCATCATTAATACCCTCAATTTTATGAAAAAAATCACACATACCTGATGAAACCTGGACATAATCATGATTATTACGTTCATCCCACACGACAGTGCCCGAATCGGACCCGTCATCTGTCAAACTCTTCTCGTCCAGTTGAACTCCAACAGTTTCACCTAAAACACCAACAGTTGCCCAAGAATACCACTCATCGTCCTCGTATTCATCATATAACGGAGGAGAATTACATATAGTGTCGTCACTGGTAGGATGCTCTTCATCCCCGGATAACTCGTCTCTGACGGGTTCTTCTGGTTCTGTTTCCTTCCACGACGACGAGTACTCAAGATCCTGGATCCTTTGCTTGAGTCGTATGATCTCGTGTTGTAACTCGAGATCCCTAACTCGATACCGGAGTCGCTTGATCTTAAAATCCCGTGGTTCAGCACCAACCCTTCCACTGCCTCGGTCGGCGATTCTGCGGGTTGGATGTTTGTCTTCTCCACGAGCACGTGATTCAGGACCATCTCTGCCGTTGCCTCGGTCGGCGATTCTACTGGCATAAAAGTAATCACTATCACGTCGAGCCATTTGAAAACCAAAGCTCTGATACCACCTGATGCAGTTTCGCATGCGATTAAATGGCTCAAGAAACTATTGATAATCAAAGACGATAAAACGAACCAAAGGGTTCAAGAACAAAGTTCTTTCTATTCAATAATCAATCAAAAACTGTCTAAAAGATAACCCTAGATCCCTTTATATAGATTAGGAATCATAAGCTAAATAGGAAACTAAATAAAAATAAAATAAGAAACACAAATAAATAATAAAAGATAATATTGATCTTTTTTCCAATTATTTGCTCATGTTAACCAACTCCAACGAATCTTATCACGGGTACGAGTTCGGTGTGGGTTCGGGTTCAACTAACGAGATGCCCCTGCATCATGGTGTCTCTCTACCAAGTGGTAAAAAGTTTATTGGTCTTAAGTGGATCTTTAAGACCAAACTAGCACCAGGTGGCAAGATACTCTAGCACAAAGGAAGTGACTTTGAGGAGACATTTGCTCCGGTAGCAAGATTTGAAACTCTAAGGTAGTGTTTGTTTCACAGAATGGAATAGAATTTGGATAAAATTGGAATTTAGATTCCACTCCTTATGTTGTTCATTTCAACAAAGGAAGGAATTGAAATCTCAATTCCATTCTTGATTGTGTTCGGTTAGCAAAGGAATTGGAATTGCAAATGAATTCCTTCAAATTCCTTAAACTAAAGGAATTCAAAATCCTTCCATATCTTGAAGGAATTCAAGTAAATTTATTGAAATCTTTGACCGGTCAACCATGCTTAAAACTTCTCACCCCGAACTAGTTTGTCGCCGACTCGCATACCACCTACCCGCAACGTCTCGACATGACCCGACCAAGCATTGACCGGTCACGTCTCGACCCTGTCTGTTAACGACGCAAAACGTCTCAACCTGAACTGTTAACGACCCAAAACGTCTCGACCAGACCCGTTAACAACCCAAAATGTCTCCATTCAACGTGAGACGTTAGTGGCCCGAAACATATCGAACCTATCTGTCCCGTTAAAGATCCTAAACATCTCGACACAACCCGACCCGTCAACAATCCAAAAGTATCAAACAGACTTGGCCCGTTAACGACTTGAAACGTCCCGACCTGACCCAATCCGTTAACAACCCGAAACGTCTTGACACGACCCGTTAATGACCCAAAACATATCAAACCGACCCAACCCATTAACAACTCGATACGTCATACGTCTCAACCCAACCTGGCCCATTCACCGACCCGAAACGCATGGAACTGGCCTGGCCCGTTAACGACCCGAAACTGTCACACCCTAACCGATGGCGGAATTATCAGGGAGCGGCACTAGGCGAATCAGATTGCTCAAGAGAAACCATAACAACTAATAGCAACAATATTTATTACATTTGTTATCCCATACTAACAAACAATATAATCACATAAGTTATCACAGATTTTCTGTTCTCTCGAACAATACAAATCCGACAACCTAGATTTTAGGTGAGTTTCAAGACTTCCTAGCTTGATTTGATGTAGACTGCGATCTAAACCTGCAACATACGTTAAAACAACGTCAATACAAAAGTATTGACGAGTATACAAGTTTTGATAGTAGCGAAAATAGATAAAAGGTGCTGCGAATTACCACATACATAAACGAGATACACCAAACATACATACAAGACAGATACTACTAGCTAAGTCACTCAAGCTGCGATTGCTATTCATCCTAACTAGACCCCGTCGGGTGCTATAGTACTATACTAGTTAAGGCGGGACCTCGCGAGTAAAAGTCCTAGCACATATGTAACTAGCATCACGTGTAAATATGTAATTCAGTCATTCGCAAGTGATAAATAGTTTAAGCATCTGATTAGATTGATTTGATAAAACGTATGTTACACCCAAAACGCGATAAAAAGGGTTCGAGTATACTCACAGTGATGAGAATGGATTGAAGGGAGCGCTAGAGCAATTAGCCTGAACAGTTAATGATAGCATAAGCGAAGAGCGGTGCATAAATCGGTGGAAAGTGACCAAGTGTCGGATGGCAATCCGACCGGATGGCAATCCGACCGGATGGCAATCCGACCGGATGTCAATCCGTTCGGATGGTCATCTGATCGGATGGCCATTCGATTGGATTGACATTCGTTTGGTAAGGATGTGTTTGTGTATGATGGCTTTGGAGTTTTCATTGTAGCATTTTGAAAATAGAGAATTATCTCTACCCTTCAGGTCGATCGATCGATCGGCAGTTCGATCGGATAGCGATCCGATTGGCAAGACACTTAGTGAGAACAAGTTTACAGCAGGATGGTTACTCGATCGGATGGCAATCCGATCGGATAGCAATCCGTTAGAAGCCTTTGTTCTTTGAAAAATTGAAAATGTTTAAGTGTTGAAAGTTCAAGTGCAGTTCGATCGGATTGCGGTTCGATCGGATGGCAATCCGATATAATCATGTTTGAAAATTGTTAAGTGTTAAATCCTCAAGTGCAATCCGATCGGATGGCGGTTCGATCGGATGGCAATCCGATCGGACGGCAATTCGTCCCAACGAATCGAATCATTTTGTACTTGATTTTTTTTAAAGTTTGCGGTGTGTTCGAGACGGTTTGTCAACATGCAAATCAACAGAAACCCTGTCTCGACACAAGTGATCCGATCCAGTGAAGAAGACCTACAGCTCCTTCTGTGTCGCTGAAAGTACTAGGTCGGCAATCCAATAACGTTTTGAACGTACATACGGGAGTCTGAGCATGTTGACCTGTTGCGCGATAATAAAAGACAAGGTTAAGCACGAGGGTTGGTTTGCGAAGTTAGGATCTAAACGTCCTAAGATGGGTTGATATGGCAGGTTATACCTCCTGCAGGGACAGCTGCAAGTGCCTCAGCAACCCGTTCATTGATCAAAGCCGTCAACTGGGCTTGATTTAGGTTGATACGTTCTCCGCGTCCGTTCATGATCGTCACAAAGAAGCAACGTAAGTGAGAAAAGTCTCGCGAAAGTGCGTAAGCGTGGGATAACAGGAGAGAGTAAGCACACAAGATTCAAGTAGCAGTTATCACGTTAACTAGTGCATAGTGTGAACTATCTAACCGACAATATAAACATAAATCATACCACCTATTGTGTCGAGTCTTGCACGTGGAGCGAAGCGTCGTTGTGGATCGTTGAGCACTGTACAGGTTATAGTCTGGTTTTGTCGAAAAGCTTTTCCCCTTTTTAAAACCAAGTTCACTATAACCAATGGCTCTGATACCAATCTTTCACACCCCCAAAATCCACATGCGGAGTATCACCACTTGGAGGCGTGACATGACCAGGATCGAGCCACCAATCATATTGAACAACGTAATTAAGTAAATAAAACCAACCACAATACAATTGGTGACCAAAAGCTAGTTAACCAAGTTCAAATTAAACAGCGGAAGCATTAAAGATAAAACCCAAAACATAAGTTCCATAAGTTTATAAAGTTCAATTATTAAGCACGGGACATAACAGTCCACATCCCACAATGACCTCCTCCACGTGCAAGCTCCATAAGCATCTAGCAACCTGTAAGGCATGTAACAACGAGTCAACAACAAAGTTGAGTGAGTTCACGGTTGGTTGTTTAGTTTTACGTTGTTTCCGAAAACATGGTTTGTCTTTCGCTGGCTTATTTGTCGTGGGGGTTACCCCATAATTGAAAGTATGATTAAACAGTTCCTCCTTTATTACCCAAACCATATCCATAATCAGTGGGAGCTTCCCCATGTGAACCACTAGACCGTTACCATATCGACAACTGACGAACAATAGTTATGCCCTACGTCAATGTCTATCATCATTGACAGTTTGCCATAGTCCATTAGTACACGCCCGTCCGACTGGCACGGTGTGAGGTTTGTTAAACCTAATAGCACTATTAACTAATGACCCGCTCGCCATTGGCCTCGGCGATTAAGTTGATATAAAATGAGGGACTTAATGATAGAGTTTTGTCTAGTAAGTTTTTCGCTGGCTTCTTTGATCAGTTCTTTGAAACCGTTCCATGGGGTGGCATTAGCAACCGCCAGGCCTAGCAGTTGAACCTGTGCTTTCCACCAGGTTAACGCAGCACCTTCGAGTGTTCCAGTAGCATATTTCACCCTACGATCTTCAGGGCATTCACACATCTCGAAAACAGACTCAAGCTTCTCGAACCAGTGAAGAAGACCTACAACTCCTTCTGTGCCGTTGAAAGTACTAGGCCGGCAATCCATGAACGTTTTGAACGTACATACGGGAGGCTGAGCATGTTGACCTGTTGCACGAGAATAAAAGACAAGGTTAAGCACGAGGGTTGGTTTGCGAAGGTAGGATCTAAATGTCCTAAGATGGGTTGATATGGCAGGTTATACCTCCTACAGGGACAGCTGCGAGTGCCTCAGCAACCCATTCATTGATCAAAGCCGTCAACTGGCTTGAGTTAGGTTGATACATCCTCCGTGTCCGTTCATGATCTTCACAACGAAGCAACGTAAGTGAGAAAAGTGTCGCGAAAGTGCGTAAGCGTGGGATAACAGGAGAGAGTAAGCACACAAGGTTCAAGTAGCAGTTATCACGTTAACTAGTGCACAGTGTGAACTATCTAACTGACAATATAAACATAAATCATACCACCTATTGTGTCGAGTCTTGCACGTGGAGCAAAGCGTCGTTGTGGATCGTTGAGCACTGTACAGGTTATAGTCTGGTTTTGTCAAAAAGCTTTTCCCCTTTTTAAAACCAAGTTCACTATAACCAATGGCTCTGATACCAATCTTTCACACCCCCAAAATCCACATGCGGAGTATCACCGCTTGGAGGCGTGACATGACCATGATCGAGCCACCAATCATATTGAACAACGTAATTAAGTAAATAAAACCAACCACAATACAATTGGTGACCAAAAGCTAGTTAACCAAGTTCAAATTAAACAGCGGAAGCATTAAAGATAAAACCCAAAACATAAGTTCCATAATTTTATAAAGTTCAATTATTAAGCACGGGACATAACAGTCCGCATCCCACAATGACCTCCTCGACGTGCAAGCTCCATAAGCATCTAGCGACCTGTAAGGCATGTAACAACGAGTCAACAACAAAGTTGAGTGGGTTCACGGATGGTTGTTTAGTTTTACGTTGTTTCCGTAAACATGGTTTGTCTTTCGCTAGCTTATTTGCCGTGGGGGTTACCCCATAGTTGAAAGTATGATTAAACAGTTCCTCCTTTATTACCCAAACCATATCCATAATCAGTGGGGGCTTCCCCATGTGAACCACTAGACCGTTACCATATCGAAAACTGACGAACAATAGTTGTGCCCTACATCAATGTCTATCATCATTGACAATTTGCTATAGTCCATTAGTACACGCCCGTCCGACTAGCACGGTGTGAGGTTTGTTAAACCTAATAGCACTATTAACTAATGACCCGCTCGCCATTGGCCTCGGCGATTAAGTCGATATAAAATGAGGGACTTAATGATAGAGTTTTGTCTAGTAAGTTTTAAGGTTGTTGTCTTACCCAAGGAGGACGAACGTATGTATTCTACCCAAGGAGAACACGCAGGATTAATATTGGCATCCTACCCATGGAGGATGGCGGTACATATCCTACCCAAGGAGGATATGTAGGTTCCGTTTTAATTCTTTAACCCATTCCCAAACCACCGGGAATCCCATGCCTTGTAGAGGGTGTGAACTCACCTTGGTTTGCTCGGTTTGATTAGTTACTCTAATAATCAGAAATCAAGTACGTCCTAATAAGGTACGGATGACAATCAGTTTCTCATGCATAACACGTATCCTACGTATGGTTTATTTACTCATTATTTCTATCACATACCACACAATTCGAATGTCAAGTTATATTGTTGAGTTGCATTATTTTTCCCTAAAATAATATAACTATCTCACGAAATAAACAAGTATCCACACAAATGTTCTAGTATAAGATATATATTCTAAATATATATTTACCCATTTTTATTTACAAAAATCAACCTCCAACACTTTGTATTTTGTTACAAAAATTATGGCGAAGTTTATATTCGAAACACAAGTTATAAAATATACTTGTAACGCTTGTTGTAGAAAAATATTGTCTAAGTGTTGGAGTTTTTAGAAAGTTTCGCCAGAGTCTCCTTTGTAAATGGAGGCGTCGATGCTAATAAGCATATCATTTTCTTTTCCAAAAATCATTCAACAACCAACAACAATTTATCAAGAGCAAACTATTCTATTTACAAACCAACATGAACTTGATGTTTCATAAAAACGCGTAGTAACTTGGTATTGCGTTTAGTGGGTTTAGTTACCCTCCAAAGTGTTTCTACTTTATTTAAGATCTCATTCTCGGGATTTTTAGATGTTCACAACTTGTGAACATATTTTACAAAAATAGTTATTTTCAACATTTTCATGTGTCACTAGTATCCATATACTTACTTTATTTCCAAAATAGTGTAAGGATCATGATCTTTCGAAAACCGTCTTTTAAACTTGGTTTATTTAGGAAAATCACTCACAAGTTTTAGCTCTACAAGATTACTAGTTCACTTGGTTTAGTATTTTTACAAGAAATCATTTTATCACCAAGTTCATGTCTAAATATGGAGGTGATTCCTTTATGTAGACCCCTAATCACCTCCTAACTTGTTAACTCATGTTTTTAATCATGATTTAACAAGTTCTATGTTATGACCAACATCAATATTAACAAGCAATCATCAAGTATCAACAACATAATCAAAACAACTTTATTTTATCAAGAGCTCATCTTATTTCATCATCATGTTTAGCTTTATGTGTAAGACTTTTGTTCATGATCTTTTAGTGTTCTTGTATTTTCATCATAACATAACTATTAACCACCATAAATATAAAGTAAATGAGGATCAAGAAGCTTACTACTAGCTTTTAAGCTAGGGAAGAAACACTAGAGAAAACGGGTGGATAAAAGCAATCTAGAGAGGTCCTTGACAATCCGTGAGCTCCACACTTCATGATTCACCTTGATACACCTTGGGATGGTCTTGGAATACTTGAATCAAAAATCGAAAATGGTGATGTATATGGTAGGGTGTTCGGCCGAGCTTTGCTTAGAGGGAGAGAGAGATGTTTGTTTGAGGAAGATGATGATGGTTATAAGTACACAAATCCTAATACCCCTTGGGTCTTGTGCTTCCAAAAGTACATGCACAATCAAATCATAATCTCACATAATCCAAAGAAAGATTGTAGGGGATAAGGAAGATTTGAAGTAATCTTGGTGAGTGGGTCCCTTAGGGGACGGTTACTAAAAGGGGGGGGGGGGTTAATTGCAAACTTGTGGGCAAATAAGTTAATTAGTGGGAGTTTAATGTTATGTCTAGTGTTTAGTGTGTACCGGGTATTATGTAAGGTGTTATAGTGCTCGGGGAACATATAGTTCAGAAAAGTGAAATAATGTTTTCAACAATATTTTTGTGTTCAGGGTAATGTCCGGTTGTCCAATTAGACATCGTTCCGTTAAAGTGCTATGTTATATCGTTTAGTGTCTTTTATGTTTCTTTTTGTAACACTTTTAATTCCCCACACTTGGGAAAGCATACAGGATTATTTAGTCAATTTTCTGCACAAGACTAGTATGTTTACAAGCACATGTAAGTATGACGCAGAAATCAGAAAGCAGTTAAGTAATTCAGTACAGCCATCAAGCACTTTAATTGTCATTAATAAATCGTACGGATACATGAAATTTTTTAGGGTTGTCACAAGTGCCATGGATCGGATGGCAATCCGATCGGATGGCTATCCGATCGTATGGTCATTCGATCGGTGGTCTCCGACGAATTGCGTCTTGACGTTTCGTTTTGTTCGATAAGCGTTGCGATAGTTTAGTTACACATTTTCATACACACATTCATATATTTGTTATAATTAGTCACAAAGGGTCGTATAAATATTCATATTTCCAAATTTGCGTTGCGATAATCGAGTTCCGTTTCGAATATGCATTACGTTGCGACGCATCATGGCTATCGAGGAGGGTAGAATAGGTCCTCACTCAACGACATCGTGAGCGTTAGTGTGTGCGATGCGATGTGTTGTAGCGATAAAATATGCGAGATATGCGAAAATACTGCGATATAACGATATAGTTACATCATGATCTGAATCTCTGGTGCTAGGCGTAACGAGTATGGCGAGTAGTAACAACGCACGAACGTGGGGCTTGTTACAGAAACGTCTTGACCCGTTAACGACCTGATACATATCGATTCGGCCCGACTCGTTAACAACCCCAAACGTATAAAAAACCGACTCGACCCATTAAGGTTTCGAAACGCCTCGACCCGACCCGTTAATGACCCAAAATGTGTTGACCCGACCGAGCCCCCGTTAACGACCCGAACAGACCGGTTAACGACCTGAAAACTCCGGACCTGTTAACGCTTGGAAACGTCTTGATTCAACTTGACCCATTAGCGGTCAACAACGTATCGAACTGACCCGACCCGTTAACGACCCTAAACATCCTGACCCGACCCGTTAACAACCCGAAACGTCTCCCTTCAACCCGAACCGTTAACTATCCAAAACGTCCCGACCCGAACCCACCAGTTAACAACCCGACTCAAACCAATCTGCTAACGACCGTAAACGTCTGACTCGTCAGCGGCCCGAAACGTAGACCCGACCCGGTAATGTACCGAAACGTAGCAACACAACCTGACCCAGTAACGACCCAAAACATATCGAACCAACTTGGACCGTTAACAACCCGAAATATCTCAGTCCAACTCGAAACGTCTCAATCTGTTAACGTTTTGATTCGGCCCGACCTGGCCCGTTAACGACCTGAAACATCTCGACCCGACCCGTCTTGTTAACGACCCGAAACTTCCCAACCCGTCAACGACTTCAAATGTCTTGATTCAACCTGACCCGACCTGTTAACTGCCCAAAACATCTCGAACTGACCTGACCGATTAGCGACTCAGAACGTCTCGACCGGGCACAACGCGTCTCGACCAACCCGACCCGACATATTACTGTCCGGAAACGTCTCAATTTAACTTGGCCCATTAACGACCAGAAACATCTCGACCCAATCTTGCTCATTAATGACTTGAAATGTCTCGACCCGTTAAAAACCCGAAAACGTCTCTACCCAAAGCGGCTGTTTCACGACCTTGAAACGGCTTGACCCGACTCAGCTTGTTACCGACTCGAAATGTCTTGACCTGACCTGGCACGACGCGACCTGAAACATCTCGACCCAACCCAACCGCTACTGACTCGATTGGCTCACCCGATCAACGCAACGAGATTGGGATATTCTAATTCATTTACCAAACGAACACATCAAGAATGGAACTGAGGTTCCAATTCCTATTGGAATATTGGAATGTCTAAATTCCAAATCCAATTCTATTATATTCCATGAAACGAATACCCAAGGGTTGTTCTTGCAGTTGCAACTCAAAGAAGTTGGCTTGTGCATCAGCTTGATGTCAAGTCTGTTTTTTTAATGGTGATCTAATATAGAAGACATTTATGTAGGTGCAACCTGAGTGGTATAAGATTAAAGGTGCTGAACACAAAGTATACAAGCTAAAGAAGGCTTTGTATGGGCTAAAGCAGGCTCCTAGGGCCTGGTACTAAAAAATGGATGGCTGTTTTATTGACAGTGGATTTAATAGAAGCCTAAATGAACCTACTTTGTACATCAAGCAAACTGATGCAAATAATATCATCTATGTGTGTCTTTATGTGGATGACATTGTAAGATTAAATATATTACGTATTAATATTTAATCTGTAGCCATTATAATCATTTACATTATATAGATCAAAATATATAACAATCCTATTAAATAATTAGTTGGTAATTGTTGATGGACCATATTACCCTTATTAACTAATTAGGGTTTCCTCCTGGGTGCTTATATAAGGAGAATTATGTGGAGGTCCAAAGGTTACTCAGTTACACATTAGACACAACCCTAATAACACATAACATCATAATTTCGACCTTTATCTCCATACCCGAATCCCCTATTCGTTTTCTAAGCCACCATCATCAGTCAGCACCCTAAGGAGGAACCAGACCAAGATGACAATCATGTCAAACCTTAATTGATGCGACTCCATCTGGATTCTTTGCTAACCTGTGCTGATGCAACCAAAGGTATGTTTTCATGTTTTCCCTCATATATAAACAGAACTGATCCAACATGTGGTATCAGAGCATATGTTGATTAGTCAGTTCTGTTTTCGTATCCATTAATTCTGGGATAAAAATCTGGAAAACAGAAAGTTTTAAAGCCTTAAAAAGTTCATCAAAATCAAAACTGTTTTCGAGTTTAATGAGCCGAAATCCCTGTTTTCGGAAAATATGTTTGATAAATTGACTCGAAATCATAAAGGGTTAAACTTATTGTCACGAAATCCATTACAAAATCATTAAAATTCAGGTTTCGGGTTTCCAGAATTATGTTTTAATTTTTTAGGGTTCATCTTATGTTCTTATGTTCTTATGAGAAATTCGAATTTTTCCATTATGATTTGGAATGTGATTTGAATTGTTAGATGTTTCCCTAATTTTGATCTAATCTTGTCCATTAAGTTTTTTCGAAATCTGTTAAATGATAAACAGATATGATTTCGAAATTTAGTGATAAAAATAGATCAATGTTAATAATTGGAAACTATATCTCAATTCATAATTTTCGAATTTCAGTTATGTTATCACAAGAAACAGCTATCAACAGTGGACTCGAGACCACAAGGTCTCGACTCGAAATCATAAGGGCTCTCAAAAGTTTCAACTCGAGACAAAGGTCTCGACTCGAGACCATAACGTGTCAACTCGAGACCACTGAGGATTCGACTAAGGCCATTAAACCATTACAACTCGAGACAGAGGTCTCGACTCGAGACCATTAGATCTCGACTCGAGACCATAACGTGACAAGGCGAGACCATAACGTATCAACTTGAGACAGAGGTCTCGACTCGAGATCATTAGATCTCGACTCGAGACCATAACGTGTCAACTCGAGACAAAGGTCTCGACTCGAGACAACAAGGCTGTGACTCGAAACCTCATTATTATTTTTTTTATTTTAAGCTGTTTAATGTGAACGGGTGGTTTGCTATTAAATAATTGGTTTTGTAATCACTTAGTTAATTAATAAGGATCAAATAATATTTTACAAAACCAAAATAGCTTAACTTGAATGAGCTTCTGATATATCATTTCTGGCCAAAGCTGACTTGATACATCTACTTATCATTCAAGTATTACGAAAGCTATGTTGTGTATGCATCATAAACATGAATGTCTTAATTTCTGGCCAAAGCTGATTTAATTCATTCATAGATGGCATACTCAACAAGTGCATAACTAAAGTGATTGTTTCAATTCTGGCCAAAGCTGATTTGTTACAACCACTTTGCACATATGCTTAAATGATTACACTTCTGGCCAAAGCTGTTTTGTCTTCATTTAAGTAGAATTTTTTAGCTAAGTCTATTATTTTGATGTTAGTAATAGACATATCACAATCTCTTCACATAATGATCCTTAGATTAATGATCCTTAATTAAGTTTTTATGATCATTTCGTCTGCCTTATTCTTAGTACCCATATTTTTACTCACTGTAATTTTCTTCTATTAATCTATATCTGATCCACTCTAATTCTTAAAACCTAAAATGTTTGCTTTATTTACAGTTTCTATAAGAATTAGCTCTTAAATTAAATCCTTGATTATTTCCTAAGACACGATAATCCTATTGCTCTCTTCTGATAAAGATTATAAAGAAGAAAGTTAGAGCATGATGAATAGGATAAATCGAACATGATGTCTCTTATGATAATCAAGAACTCTCTAACGTAAATGCTATCACTAAAGTTATTCCAGATTAAGTCTTTCCTAAGACTAATCTATGATTATGGAATAATCACTAGAACTCCTAAGATGCATGCCTTAATTTGAAACTCTAAACTATAAAGTTAAGTGGTATATGTGAATACATTATAATGTACAAAACCATGACCCATAAAGTTAAGGGCTTACGCATGAAAAATAAGTACATTTTTCCAGTACATTACATATTAAGTTTTTCACTTGTACATTTTGATGCCTTATAAATCAACTATAACACTCAAAATACCAAAGTATAACGAGTGTGTTGATAAGCAACATATGTACAAAGAAATAAATGTTTGAAACTGGAAAATAAGATGTTATTCACCTTACAACCACTTAAAACGTTTAAAAGAGGATTGTTCTAAGGTCCATAGACAAATTACAAGTGCTAATCCCAACTCTAAGGTTCTTCAAGGGAAAATCTCACTGCATAATTATGTCATTAGACTAGGCATAAGCAACGAGACTATCCATTATTCCAAAGAACAGTTGGATAAGTTAATTAGGTAGCCACTTACTAATGATATTTAAGTCTGATAATTTTAATATTCCAATTAACACATGATTAGTTGACTCTAGTTCCATACGTTTCCTTACCAGAACTCGACAAATAACTAACATGAGAGTTAGTGACAAAATAAATTGTTAAGGCTATAAGAACCATAATAAGCAGTCTTCTAACAAAGCCTTTCGATACCTTACATATTCTGAAGATTAATCAGAATACAGTATCATTACTTAGGCTATGTCATGAAGGTTGTGAGGTTTGAATAGTCAACATAAAGTCACACTTATCTTAAACTCTCATCTTATTTGTTCTAAATATCTGGATAGAAACATTACTAAAATGAAACTAGATGATACCTTACATTTTCACAACTTTTGTTATCATGCAAATGAGAATTTGACAAAAGGAAAATGAGACTTATAAATTTCATTCATTATAACCGAACTTCATGAGAAATCATGACATGGTTAATGAGGATGATTATTCAACTAATCTCATTCTAAGTGATTTTAAATCATGACGTTAAAGCCCTAAATATGACTTGGCTTAAGGAATAAGTATGGGTCCATCATAAGTCATTCATTGACATTCGTGGAACTTATTCCAAATGGAATATTCAGATATAATTCATTTATCATTTAAAAGACTATCAACTTGTATCTAACTTTTGTCGCATATGGCCCACAGTCTTAGAAGAAATCTATTCATATGTTTACTTATTAAGATTTCTATTAAATATGTCCTTAAGTTTCTTATGACATTTGGATGTTAAGGAAATCAATTAAAGTCTAACATATATATGATATGTTCCCACGTCACGTACCTCATTGAAACTTCTCTTGTAGCATTTCTAGAGATATTAAAGATCAGTGGGAGCATTAAGTGTCTTAATAATAACTTGCAATAGTTGCAAGAGGTGGGGGAGTGAAAAATAATTTTACATTACTTCAATATACACCTCTTGTACAAGACACCGCTCCATCACGACACTGTTCTATCAAAACTTATCTCCTTAAATCTAATGCTACTCTTACAAAAGTTTCATTGTTGCTTAATTGTGGGCGCACTTAGATTGCCTAATTGTGGGCACACTTAGATCTCTTACCTGAACTAACATAATCCTCTACAAGAGAAACTACAACGACTGACGTCATTAACTTGTTTCTCTATTAGAATTAGTTGGTCGTTAAGTATTGACCCTAAGCATGCTGAGTTCCTAAAGATTCCTAAGGTCAGTGGGAGCAGTCAAAGTCCTTATTATGATTTGCAAGGAATACAAGAGGCGGGGGGAAGAGTGTCATTAAATTTCACTTTGAATTTAACTCCGATTACACCTCTTGTACACCATACTGCACCAACTCTTACAAACTTAGAAGGAAAATGATAGCAACCTAACTAAGAGCTAATCCATAAAACTGAAACTTCTAATGAACCCAATAATCAACTCAGGAGGTCATCTAGGTTTAAAGGCCTAATAACTTTGATGATTACATAACCTCCCTAATTGAAGTTGAAATGGATTTTGGAAATGTTTACTGATCCTGTCTCTTCAAATTAAGCCATTAGTTCAATCAATATTCTTAATGGAATAAAACAGTTTTCTAGTAAAACTGATTTTATGTGTTCGTATAACGTTTGAGATTTGATTGAATTACCTAAGAGTGTTCATAACTAAATCAAATCCTAATATAAACGTTAAGACACTAAGAAGCATGTTTGATTGTCAAAGGTTATACTCAGGAAGAGATAAATTATTAAAGAATCTTTATTACATATCTAACAAAAGATTTCTTCGAGGATCATCAATGTTCTTGTAGCTTATAATAGTTTAAAGCTACATTAGATGAACATTATAAACAATTTTCCATAACAAATGGCTGACACATTTACATGTTCATTAGATAACAACCTAAAGTTTCAAACTGAAGGTTAGCCAATAATATCCATGTATGGGTTAATGCAAACATCATAATGTGATGAAAAGCTAACGTAATTATTTTCATCAAGAATCAAGTGGATAAATGTACCTACCTCAAAATGAGTGGGAGCAACTAAGATAAACTTGTCTATATAGATGACATTCTTTTGACAAGTATATGTTACATAAGTCAAAGCATTGTTAACACAAACTTTGATATAATAAATCTCAGAGATATCTCTTACGTGATTGATATCATAACATACTGAGATAGACCCAATGGGATATTAGTTCCGTTCCATTAGTTTAACATTAAATGGGTCCTTACATATGTAACAAACAATACTGCTCTCCTTTAGAGGATAATAGGATAAGTGAGATTATTTATTTACGCTTCATTAATTGGAAGCCTTATGTAAGTTTAAGTCTATACTCGTTTAGATATTACTCACATTGCAACACACTAGATATTTTCTAGATTAATGTGAAGCATCTAATGGAGTTTTACAATATCTTTAAAGGAAACGAGAAGCTATAATTTGAAGAAGAAGTGAGAATTAAAACCGGTTTATTACTCTAACTTTGAAATAGTCAAAGATGACAAGAATGTAATTTCGGGTATATCTTTATGTTAGCAGACAAAACATATCTCATGGAGGAGTCATAATGCACTGATATTAACAACCTAAGTTATAACGACATAATATAGTCACTAAATGTTGTTGGAAATTTATCAGTGGACTCATAAGTTTATTAACTCCATATAATTAATGTTTTGAAGACTTAGTGTGATAAAGTCAGCTACCATAACTCCTTGAACAGTAACAGTTCAAGAGGTGCTGCATTAATTTTCGATACGCAATTAATTATTCATTTATGAACGAATTGAGGAAACTAAGTTTTGTATCGAATACATTCAAGATATGCTTAAGGATCCTATAACTGAAGGGCTATTACCCATAAGTCTTATTAAGAGAGCTCAGAGACGGGTATTAATTAATGGCCATGCACAACTGCATATCGTACTATGAATGACTAAGTATTAGTTAATTTTTCCTCATCAGTTTGATTTTGTATGTCTCTAAGAATATGTCAAGCTAGCATAATGGCATATAGACAAATATAGTTACAAATCAAACAAAGGGCTTATGCGTATTTTGATCATAACGATTAGGTTTTAAATTAAGGCTATATAGTATGATTAATGGGGGTCCTGAGTCGCATAATGATTCAACGGCTGTATTTCTCTGCTATAGTACTTGTTTAAGGCTAAAATGAGTGTTAACTCCTGATCAGGCTTATCTAATACTCATAGTAAATGATTACTCGGCTAAGTGGGAGAATGTAAGATTAAATATATTACGTATTAATATTTAATCTGTAGCCATTATAATCATTTACATTATATAGATCAAAATATATAACAATCCTATTAAATAATTAGTTGGTAATTGTTGATGGACCATATTACCCTTATTAACTAATTAGGGTTTCCTCCTGGGTGCTTATATAAGGAGAATTATGTGGAGGTCCAAAGGTTACTCAGTTACACATTAGACACAACCCTAATAACACATAACATCATAATTTCGACCTCTATCTCCATACCCGAATCCCCTATTCGTTTTCTAAGCCACCATCATCAATCAGCACCCTAAGGAGGAACCAGACTAAGATGACAATCATGTCAAACCTTAATTGATGCGACTCCATCTGGATTCTTTGCTAACCTGTGCTGATGCAACCAAAGGTATGTTTTCATGTTTTCCCTCATATATAAACAGAACTGATCCAACAGACATTACTAGACAGATATGGGGCTGCTGCAATATTTTCTGGGTTTGGAAATTAACGTTGTTTATGTTAAGTCAAGATATGCGATTAAGTCAAGATCTCTCATGAACACGTTTAAGTTGAGTCAACTAGAGAGTCCTAGTTTGTTTTCTGGTTGTTTATGTTATGAGTTTTCCCTATTTAAGTCATTGTATTTGCTTGCTTTGTTTTTATTTGTTCACAATCTATTAATAAAAATCATACGAGGGATTTGCTTTATTGCTTGTGTTATCAATCTAAGTTCTATACCATCAGGAAAACCTATTACGTCCATTCATATCTGCTATTTTCGGACAAAAAAATTTATTAACTTGTGCATTGGAAAATTTTGTGTAAGAAAAAGTTTTCATTGGAAAGGCATATGGAATTTTTGTCGGAAAATGTTTCCAACAACAGTTTTCTAGTGGTTGTTGCCCAGATATCACAAGTTAAGAAGATGATTTGAGAATCAAACAATAAACTTTATTGAGTAATAATCTGCAAGGAATCAATCTGAATTAATCCTTGACTTGTTCGATACATATATACATGCTGGAACGGTGTGTGTAAACGACGCGACTCTTTTGATACGTCGCAACCCTAAAGACACTGATTTACAATTGAGAGTTTACATACTTGACCCTTCAACTAATCTAAAATACGTATATAACATAAACTACACTTCTAGACTATTTACAATTTGACCCGTTTAACTTTCTTAAACTTGGTAACAATTAAAGTCTAACAGTAGTGTGTTACTATATGTGACGCAGACTTTTATATGAATTTAACTCGAGTTTTTGCTTCTTTGTATGTTGATAACTAGGGCAATGTTCCTCCAGAATTTGCGGAAGTGTTTCCATATGAACAGACGTATTACAAAGCAGTGGCCCAGATTGAGAAGTTAGTTAAATTCCAGAATTAACCATATAATGAAGGTATGATCGATGGTGGTCTTGGACAGAAACCACATTACAAGTCTACAAGACTGATCACCTGTCGAATGCTTTAATATATCTTATTTAGTGGCTTTTGTAATTTGTTATGCTTAGAATGTTTCCTTGTTTCATATATTGTTTTGCGTGCCTTTTCTTATCAAATCAACCTTATGTTTTCTCTTCTTTTTTTTTTATCAGAAATAACATTTACATGTTTTTCATTTATCATAAACAACATTTAGATTCTGAACATGGTTTCCCAAGAAAATTGACAATAGCATAAAAGAAATTGCGAGGTAAGTTGCTTTTTGTGAAATTGTCGATCATTTTTTGCTAGATTTTGAACAAAATATCTGTTTATATAAAAAATTCCTAAATATTCAAGTAATAATTTGGTGGACCTGGTGTACCACGTTGGCTGTAGAAGAGAGTGATTATCGTGATTTCCATGATAATGCAAGCAAGCATAGTTCTATTATATATCAAAACTTGATGCTTGATTCATGTCACTAGATTCATATATTGTTGTTTCTGAATTAAGATTGGTTATTGATACAAGTTCTATGTGATGACTGGGTTGAAGCTGAAAATCACCTTTTCGCAAATTACTTTTTGCAATGATAATCTGGGATTCGATCCTAAGATGGTGGGTGTTGGCTCTACACCTTTTACTAGTGCATGGAACGTTTGAGGCTAAAGTTTTACACTAGAGTGTGAGCATACACTTAATTTTTTTAACGTCCGATGATTTATTTAGTCGATATAGAGGGCTAGGAATATATCTAGTTGAAGTTGAAGATCATCTTTTCCCAAATTAACTCTTTGGAAAGATAATCTGGGATTCGATCTTATGACGGTGGGCAGGGGCGGACCCACATGGTCCGGATCGGGGTCCACGGACCCCAATGTTTTTTTTTTTTAAATAGTAGAACCGGTATGTTAATTTTATAAAGGACCCCATAAAATAAATTAGTTTGACCCCATAGTATTAAAAACAAAGATGGTGTGGTGGTAAATCCTCTTGTAATCTAACACATGGATTCCAAGTTCAAGTCTTACAAGTCTTGTTTTTTAGTTTTTTAATAAAGTAGTGGTTTCATGTTCACTAAATGCTTCTACATTATTTCTTAGCCCTACCGACCCGAAAATTTTAATATTTGGTTGTGAAAAATTATTCGACAAAAAATGGACCCCAGTAAAAAATAATCCTGGGTCCGCCACTGACGGTGCGTGTGTGGCTCTAAACCTTATATACTGCATGGAAGGTTGGAGGCTAGAATTTTACCCTTGAGTGAGCACACATGTAGATTGTTTAATGTTCAATGCTTTGTTTGGTTGATGCAAACAGCTTGAAATACATCTTAGTGGAGTGGCAATTCCTAACTTGCCGAGTTGAAGTTGAAGATCATTTCTTGCAAATTTATTTATTTATTTATTTAGTATACCTACAATTTTAAGTTCTATATACAGTACCTTTTATAATAATCTATTCAATTTTTTTTAATTCATATAATTTGCTATATGCCAATTCTGTATAATTATAAATAGAAGTTGGATGATCACTAGTCTAATTTTTTTTTTTTTTTTTTGTCATTTAACTTAATAAGTTTTGGATTCGTAACCTTTACCATTCAATAGTATTAGTATTTATAACCCTTCAACTTTCTAAAAACTTTATAATCATCTTTACATGTTTATATTTATGTATGTGTCGTTAAAAATTTAAGTTAATTACGTATCTTTGAAATCGGTAGACTCAGATATAATATGTTTTTTTTTTGCTTCTTTTTTTTTTTTACGTTTTCAATTAATCTACGTTTTGCGTAAATTTTGTTTCAAAACAAGTTGTGTCAAATATAATATGTTTTCAATTGACTTTACAAATTCGACTTACTTTATGTTTCGACGCCACAACAACACACGGTACCATTTTTAACTTAAAAAAACATAATTTTTTTTTCTTATTTTTGTGTTTGTGTCGGTATAAGTTAAGGTTTTGTTTTTTTTTTCTTTTTTCTTTTTTGGTTTCAGTTGATCTATGTTTTGGTATAATTTTTTTTACAACAAGTGGGGTCAAATATAATATGTTTTCGTTTGACTTTATAAATTCGACTTACTCTACGTTTCGGCGCCCTCTGTAACACCCCGTGTTTCGAAAGTCAAAGTCAAGACTGAAGTCAAAGGAAGACAAGATTGCTAATTGCGATCTGTCACTCCTTGTTCAACTCCTGTTTTGACTTCTTTGACTCGTAGATAGCCTATTTTATGTTATCGCTTTAGTTATATTATGTGGAGTACTTGTTAATAATCGAGGTTTAATCGCATATTTTAATCGATTTATCGCTTATCGCTACCGCACCCGCAACTCGAATTATGTGTTCTGGATATTGTTTTTACGTGTGTGTGCTATTTATGTGTTACTTGTGCATGTTAGGTTTATGTTGCGGTGTTAATCGCAATCGCAAATCAATCGCGTCGCAATCGAATCGAAAACGCATAACGCAAGTTATTTATAGTGATTGTATGTTAGATATAGTAGTTGGGATTAAAAGTAATTTATTGGGTAATTCTATCGCATCGCTCTCCCGAATCGTATCGTAACGCTTAGCACTCGAATCGAAACGGCAAAACTCATCGCACCGGACAAGTGGATCGAGTGGCCAACCGACCGAGTGGCCATCCGATCGGGTTGCCACCCGATCGGCCAGCCTCTTCTTCACTTTCCTTTTTAGGAAACCCTATAAATACCCTTCATATGTCACCTCACTTGATGTGACAGCTCTCACTCGACCCAGCTCGCTCCAGCCCACATTTCTCTTGATTTCTCTCGATTCTTGTAAGTTTCCAACGTAAATCATGTACTTTCTTGATCTACACGCACTCCTACACCTTTCTATCTTTTGAATCTTAACTTTTAACCGTGAAATCACCGGATTTGAGGTGTTCTAGGGTGATGTCATCATGAAGTTCTTATGAACTTCAATGTTTGGCTTCATTCCACCAAGAACAACTTAGATCTGAAGGATTTCCACAACATTTATCAATGATTTCACTCAGATCTACACAAATTCATGGGTAAAAGGATTGAGAGAATGTTTTCCAACTTTCTTTCAACTCTTTTACACTCAATGCACTCAAAACCGATAGAATATGAGCTTCTTCTAATCTTCTACTCATTCATAGTAATGTATTAGTTCTAGATCTGAATTCTGTCCAAGGGATATTGATTTCGGGTTTGAACATGAACTACCGACTCGAACCGTGAACCAGTCGGACTAGGGTGATTCCTGTTCGGTCGGGTCACTTGGGCCGAGATAAGGATTCTGTTGTTCAAACAAGTCATCAAAACGTCTCGTTCAAAATCACAGAACTTCAAACGAAATCAAGTGACAAGACGATCTGACCGTTGGGATGGATTGCCGTCCGATCGAATTGTCATCCGATCGATCGGCCATCCGATCGGGTTGCACTTGGTTCCATACTTAAGCTATTTTTTCAAACTATTCAAGGATCTGAACGTTGAAACGGATTACCACCCGATCGGATTGCCATCCGATCGAGTGACCGTCCGATCGTGTGACGTTTGGGACTTGGATACTTAAACAATTTTCAACATGTTCAGTACGTACGGATTGCCACCCGATCGGATAGCCATCCGATCGAGTGACCGCCCAGCTGTGAACTTGTTCTCAAACTGAGAAGCCTCGCCAATCGGGTTGCTGTCCGATCGAACGACCGTTCGATCGACCGACCTGAAAGGTAGAGATACTTCTCTATTTTTAAAATGCTACAACGAAAACTTCAATTGACAAACCATCATACACAAACACATCTTCACCAAACAAGGTGACAATCCAATCGAATTGCCATCTGATCGGATGACCATCCGAACGGATTGCCACCCGATCGACTGGCCATCCGATCGGATTGCCATCCGATCCTTGGTACAACTACACCGTTTTACACGCCGACTTTCGCTTATGCTATCGTTAACTGTTCAGGCTAATTCCGCTCTAGCGCTCCCTTCAATCCATTAACTCTATCGCTGTGAGTATACTCGATCCCTTTTTGCTTTATGCACTTTTGGGTGTTACATACGTTACTTATTCTAAATCACATCGAACACACAACGTAATACTATTTATACGCTGACCTCTAATGCATGTTATACGTGACTCGATGAATGCCTGTTTGTTATGTTAACACATTGATTGATGTCTACCTGCCTTAGCAACGATAGTACTATAGTTTGGACTCAGCACCTGTTTACTTAGGGGTTGTTAAGGACAATTACTTCACGTGTTCACAGTGGTGAATATGTGATACGCACTCGCTACTCGCAGTCATTGGTATTGGTAGGATCTTTGTCGATAACTTACATGCTTCACATTATGCGTTGTTCATGCTGGTTATGCGTAAACACTTTCGTACTCTATTATGCTATTATCAAACTTGTACGCTCACCTTTACACTATGTGTATTGAATTTTACTTTAACATATGTGACATGTGCTTAAAATGCTAGGACGCCTTGTTTGCTGTGTGATGAAATTGAGGCTAGGAAAAAGTCTAGAAACAAAGACAATTTATATTTTTATTTGAAATCTGAGTTGTCGGAACATGATGTGTTTTGAGAACATCGCTGTCTGTAATAATTAGATTACTTTATGGGTTACGGTATGGGACGTAATATTAACTATTTGGTAATTTAGTCGTTATGGAATTTCTCTTGACCATCTGTTTCGCTCAGTACCGCACCCCGATGATTCCGCCATCGGTTGGGGTGTGACACCCTCGCAAGGCGCAGTACGATTTTTAACTTAAAAAACATATTTTTTTTCTTATTTTTTGTATATGTCGGTATAAGTTCAGGGTGTTCAACGTAAATTTCTTTCGCAAATAAGTGGGGCCATATATAATACGTTTCCGTGCTTGTTTTTATCTACATCTTCAGTTAATCTACGTTTTGACATAACTTTTGTTCTGAAATGGTTCAGGTCTTTACTGTACAAATCCAAGTTACTTTACATTTAGATCTGCCGCAATGCGTGAGGAAATTTAATAGTTACATATATGGACTGTTTGAGGCTAAAGGTTTACATTTGATTGAGGACACACGTAAATTCTTTTGATTTTTGAAGCTTTATTTGGTCTATAGAGAAGGCTAGTAATAATATCGAAGAGGGCGGCAATACTTAAAACCATATATCTATATATAGTCATATTTTAAGTTGAATAATATTACGTATTATTAATCACTTGTGCTGCTGGGATTTGTGCTTTTTTGAGAGACCACTAATAAATATACCATAAAATAATGGGATTTGTTGGTGCTACTCAATAAGAACACCATTAAATCTCTAAACAACACCAAAAAATCAATGATAGAAATCAAGTTAGTCCACCATTAAATATTTAAACACACCACCAAAAAATCAATGATAGAACCATAAGTCTCTAACACGTGTCAATATGCATTCACCACCATTTAATCACCAGTGCACCAAATAATCACAAATCTACATATCACCCAACATGGCCCATTAAGACATGTATGATCTAGCATTGTCTATTATGATCCATTAAAGCCCAATATGATCTATTAAGACATGTATTATCTACTATTATCCATTGTGATCTATTAAGGCTAAATCTCGCGCATTAAGACATATATGATTTACTATTGTCCATTGTGATCCATTAAGGCTCATCATTACCCATTAAGATATGTATGATCTACCATTGTTCATTGTGATCCATCAAGGCCCAATATTATCGATTAAGACATGCATGTATGATGTACTACTGTCCATTGTGATCCATTAAGGCCCGTTATGGTTTATTATGACAAGTATGGTTTAGTATTTTTCATTATGATCCACTAAAACATGTATAATCTAGTATTGTCCATTGTGATCCATTGAGGCCCAATGGGGCTCAGTGTGACATATACGATTTACTATTGTTCATATCAATCCACTAAACCCAATATGGCCCATTAAGACATATGTAATCTACTAATTACCCATTTTGATACATTAATGCTCATCATGGTCTTTTAAACGACAAATATAAGTTTGGAAGGAAAATTACTCAAATAATAAAATGAAAATTTATAAATTTATATACTTAAAAAATATAACATTATAAAAAAATGTTGTTTATAAAAGAAAATAATATCTTATAAAAATGTATATAAACGTAACTAATATGCACACATTAACATATAATTTATTAGAAAACGAGTAAAAACAAATATTATTTAGAAAATATAATATTTAATAATAGTTTGAATTTTTAAATATGCGGTAAATTTTTTATATGAAGTTCCTTCGTGTCAAGATCTAATGGCAATATTTGTTTAACCCATAATACATTGATGAAGCAGGCGAAATTTCGTACATTCAATAAGCATGATCCATCTGAAAATTAAAATAAACAAACAAATGATGTAAACTTATGTAAACCAACGCTTTAAGGTGGTGGATCCTAACCCACTTTTTGAATATTCTATCTCATATGTATACATCTTAACGGGTTGACTATCTAAGAAAAAACCGGCATCATTTTCCCTTACCTCCCCAAGTATGCAAATATATATACATGTTTATACTCATGACATATCAAACATACAAATATCCATACATACATACATAAAGGACAACTTATAATTATATAATACATAATGAAATCATAATAAAGGTAATAAAATTTAAATTTTCATGATGATTGAATGTGATTTAAAGAAACTTGAATAATTCCACCTTTAGCTACATATAACAATTTATATTCAATTAAAGCGTAAAAATGAAATATTAAATCAAAAGATATCATAAATAAGATACCTTTAATTGGAATGGCTTGTTTTGATGGGTATTGTAGATTGAAGGAGAATGAGGGCTCATAGGTTTTATGAGACTGAAATGAGGAAAATAGGTTTAAAATGAGTTGAAGAGAAGAAGAAAGAAGAAGTTAGATTTAGATTTTGAATTGATAAGTAGTTTAGTGCTATTTAAAAGTTTCAGCCTCAAAAAATTTGTATTTTGGTGCTATTAGCAAGCTTCCGCCTAAAAAATCAGTGTATTTTAATGCTATTAGCACCTTAGCCTCAAATAATTAATTTTTTGGTGGTGTATAACTTGTAAGTATTTAATTTAATGGTGCTGTGTAATCTATTTTTAAGTGGTGTATTTATTTAATAATGGGGTAATGTTGTTATTTGGTGTTTTGTATTATAAGACAACACCAAAAACATGAAATTTACACCACCAAAAAATTGGTTTTGTACTAGTGAATAGGTCCAACTCGAACACAATACCAATTAACAGACCTGTTAACTAATAGATAGTTTTACTGGTTTCCCCATTTAAGGTAAGGCTTTGTGTCACACCCTAATTTCCCGGCGGGTCCGGATATGGGGTATATGTGTGACGATTGATATCGGTAATCATAAAACACAGCGGAAGATGGGAATTTAAAAGTAAATAATATAAACTACAAACTTTAAAGTACAAAATTTATACAAATTGTTCGTACTAAAAATCCACAGGCGGATCGAATATATAAAATTTGACTTAAGACTAATAAGATTATTCCTTGGAGTTGCAAATTCCAATATGTATAGACCCAAGCAGCTCCAGCCTATTCCGTACTTGCTAAATAACATGTGCTTAGTCTTTTGAAAATACGTCAGTTTTCACTGGTAAATACAATTAACCGACTCTTTTGAAAATCTTTTCAAAATGTATTTGATACCATTTAATATATCATTTTTAAATAACTTGGGATAAACTATATCTCTTGTTACCAGTTTTACATGCTTGTCTATATAGTTGGGAACCGGAAACTAAACGCTGGCACATGATTAATCGACATACCACATTTTCAATATCATATAAATATAGCATTAGCATGTGTCAGGTGTATGACTACACCCCGTGTTTAGGTGGTAACCATTTGCAATTAAATATAGTTGGTTTATCCATGACACGTTCGTATTAACCCTCAATGTTTAAGTTATCACACAAAACAGATTAAAACGGGTTATTCAAATTTATGTGACATCATTCGCCCTTTGTTCAATACCCGACCAAGCAGCTAGTGCCGTATCCCAAGCCTTTATAAAATAAAATAGGCTAAGAGTATTTACCTGTGCTAGTCTTTATAAATCAAATATTCCAAACACAACCGTAAATCAAAACAACTTAAACTCAGACACAATTTACTGGGGGCTCCTAGTCTAGAATGAATGGAACTATGATCCGCTAGAATGTTAACGGGTCTTATAAAGTCATTTGACTTTTACTGGTTAACTTAATAGATACGTACAGTTTGCTAGATTAAACGTAGACCGGATAGAGAGCGGTTTATACCCTTCCTGGTGTAAGGACATGTAAAATGTGGGTTAAATAACCAAACATTCCGATTAGAACTGAATTTGAAAGGTTTTGACCCGATTCAGCTAGTTAATATAATTTATTCTATTTAAACTAGTCGTACGCGCAAATGTGGTATCGGGTGGTCAAATAGGTTTATAATAAGTCCATTATGCAAAAACATATTTTATTATGTTATATAATCATTTTCATAGTTAGATTACAAATTCATTTAGTTTTAAAACCATTTTTATGCCATAAGGGCAATTTTGGCATTTTAGGCATATTATATGGACTTTACCATAAAACGTATCAAATGATATGATCAGAAGGTATAACCTCAGACGGTTATTCCCTACAATAATATGATCATATAACAACCTTTATATATGCTCTAAACTTGACCAAACGAGTCAGAATCGATAGTCAAAGCAGAAGTTAAACTATTTGACTTTCGGTTACGAAACGAGCTCTAAACAAGAAATGACAAGTTGGACATGATTTAACATGTCATAATATGTTATATAAACTGTTATGATGACATAAATTAAGGTTTTGATACTTAGAAACTCATTTAGCGTAATTCGTAAAATATACGTTTTTTCTACTTGTATTTAATATAACTTTAACTCGTCATTTCGTATACTTAACGTGATCTTCAGATAGTGCAATCATAAAGGGTTTAACACCTACATTATTGCGATCACGTTGCAAAGTTCGATTCAAACTTTGACTTGACCGAAATGGTCAGAACCAAAATTCAAAGCAAAAGTCAATTTGTTTGACTTTCGGCTTATAACTAGCCTAGGAATGGAAATAGACTGAGATAGAACACTTACAAGTGTTCATAGGAGAATTATAACTCCAGAGAGGATGCCTCTATAGATCAGAAGCTGCTCCAAAAGATGAGAGAAAGAAATATGAAGGTGCAAGTTTGAATGTGCATTTTGATCACCTATTTATAGCAACTTTGGTGCTCCCATATGATGCCCAGTGTGATCAGAGGTGTTAAGGAAGGGATTAGTGTCATCACACAACTCCAATGAAGAAGAAAAGGTGGCAAATTGAATTCCCTTGCGAACCGTAAGGGATACCCCTTGTGGTCCGTTAGGGACCCTCAGAATGTGAATTTTGGCATTTTATTCATGTTTGATCCCTAAACTTATCAATTTCCATATCTTTGATATAATGGTTCCTCTCGTTCAACAAATCTGGAATATTTGAGAATTCCTAGACATGCATTGCCATATAATTTGATAAGATTTTTCGATTTGTCACAATTTTAAACGGGTTAACCATGTAGAATATGTTTAATAAACAGTTTTACTAGTTGATCCATATAAGGTAAGGGTTTTAATGAAGTTCTTACTTAGATCTTAGAGTGTTATTTGAAAAGTGTTACTGTTTCAAATTTTATACCTTGATTTCAACTTTCTCTTTAATTATTAATTTTTATAATTGAAATTAATTTTCCCTTTACACTTTACATGGCTATTTATCTATGATAAATTCAGTTATAAGCTACCCATTCTTCGATTTTTGCCATCCTGACTCCTCAAATCTCAAGTTAAATACATAACACATGTTTGTTAACTGAGATTGAGAGATAATGAATAAGAATAATTAAAAAGACACCAATTGTGAAAAAAGTTTTCTTGAGCTAGAGTCGTTAATTGGTTGTTTAAACCATCTGTATCACTTGTATTCTCAAAGAAATTTAAACGAGCTGACCTATAAGATAACACTATTTTACATATGCCCAAGTTAGATTGATCTTTCGGCAACACACACATATATAGGGTTAGGTTCATTAATGATCAACCTTCTTAATTGTGAATACTAGTGAACTAATCCTAGCCCTTGATTATCAATACATGAAGGGGTAAGGTCCCAAAAACCTCGTGTTAAGTACTTGGGACCATACCACAACCTCATCTTTTAACCCTCTTTAGACCTTGCGCGACCGCGCACTGGTCCAACAAAGAGAGCTTAGAAGAAAGACAGCAGACAACACCTGCGCGCCAAAAAGGAAACCAATGAATCCTAGCGCATAAAGGATAAAATCATGTTAAGAACTTCCGCTCAGATAATACCCAGACTTGGATATTATTTATACTGATACCACACAATAAGGAATCACACCGGATTATGGTAATAATCTTCTAGAAGACTCAATCGTGCACCACCAGACGGTTATAACTGTCTAGGACACATGTCATCATCCCAGGCTCCCCTGAAGCCACGATGATGGCATGGAATTGGAGAGAAACCTCCACTTGCCCACTTTCCACGTGGCAATACCCTAGCCGTTGATCTAAATAGCGATCCGTGTGCTTTCATGTCAGATTAAGAGGATTAACGGAGAAGGAAATAACCGCTTACGGAGTTAGCATCTTCCGTCAACATTTCAATAACAGGTTTTCCCGCCCAAACTCCCGGCTATAAATAAAAGAGTAATTCAGGTATGATCTTCAAATCACATTCACATTCACTTCACTTGTACTTTTCTTCTTCATATACCGATACTTATTCTCACGCCGGAGGGTGGTCACGGAGAGAACCCCCATTCTCCCCGTGACGAGGCTGACGGTGTTTGTTTTGCAGCGATCGAGAAGAAGAGAAGATCTGTCCCTTTGATCCGAACGAGAGAAAACCAACCCTTTATACATAACCTAACCCCCTGGATAATTTGATTCCAGTCATTTATCCAGTGTTTCTTCATCGATTTCTCAGTTTCATCCGTTTTTTCTCGTTTCGATTCATATTTTCTTCACCCTCTGTTTCATATGGCAGAGAATTCACCACTTCACCCATCAAGTCCTCAATCTGAATTCAAGGGTTTCGTAACCCGAGATGACCAGATTGACGGAATCACGGGAATTAAAGGAAGCAACGATAGTCATTTAGAAGGAAATGACTCCTTGGGAGTGCGTAATCATTCAGATCCACTCCCAGAAAGAACTCCAGAATACTGGTTTAACAGATTCAAGATCGCTATAAACCAAATTTTCACACAAAGCATCAGATCTGAGTTGTCAAGTGTCAGATCTGATACTTTGGCAGAAAGAAGAGGTACAATTGACACTACAGTATTGGACCCATAGATACCTAGTCAGTGGTACATCCAATCTAGTAGCCATAACGAAATAATTCAAAAATCAGAAGATGCCAACCGTCAGAAGGCCGAACCAAAGCCTATACACATGGTGCAAGGAGGTCCTTCCCAAAGGACAAACAAACGAAGCCATAATCAACATTGAAGGGAGCAACAAGTCGTATTTCATGTCGTTCCTGGAGGTCCTCAGGAAGAACGACCAGTAATCATTAACGGCATCTTCGGCCACTACAGAACGGATTATATGTTCATAGATCCAGGAAGCTCGATGGATATAATATATGAACAGTGTTTCAAACAACTTGATCTAGAGGATAAAGCACGTTTAGAGTCGGTTGATTTTCCTCTCACCGGTTTTTGCAATGAAGCTGTGTTTCCATTAGGACAAATTGCATTTCCTGTGACTCTATCAAATGGCGAGCATTCACGCACAGTCACAGTAAATTTCATGGTCATGCCAGTAACATCGCGCCACGATGTCTTTCTAGGAAGAAAATCACAAAGAGAATTCAGCATGATTACTTCTATTCCACATGCTGCTTGCGGGTTTCCAACGGAAACCGGAGTAGCAATTCTGTACTCAAGTAAGGAAGTTATGTACGTGGACGATGAACCACCAGCAAAAGTCGCCAAACCATCAGCACCAAATGAGCCGGAAAAATGGGTCCTCAATGAAGAATATCCAGAGCAGACCATCTTACTAGGGCACGCCATTTCACCGGCAATACGAATACAATTGAAGGAATTACTTTCGAACAATAAAGATATATTCGCCTGGTGGCCAGCGGACATGACTGGGGTTCCGCGAGATATAGCGCAACACTGTTTGAACGTCCGACCCTCAGCAGAACCTGTCGCGCAGGGAAGACGCAGTCTCAGTGCAGAAAAAGCGGAAGCAATGAACGAACAAGTAACAGAGTTACTCAACGCCAAAATCTTGCGCGAAGTTCAGTACCACACCTGGGTCGCTAACCCAGTAATGGTTCAAAAACATAACGGTGGGTGGCGAATGTGCGTCGACTTCAAAGACCTAAATAAAGCTTGCCCGAAAGATTGCTATGCGCTTCCGGAAATAGACAAAAAAGTCGACTCTTTAGCATCTTTCCGCTGGAAGTGTTTTCTCGACCGTTACAAGGGCTACCATCAGGTTCAAATGAAAGAGGAAGATGAAGACAAGACAACATTCTGTACATATAAAGGCATCTTTTGCTACACAAAAATGCCCTTCGGGTTGCGCAATGCCGGAGCTACTTACCAGCGATTGATGGATACAGTTTTCGGAGAAGACATTGGGAAAACAGTGGAGGTATACATGGATGACCTCGTCATCATGAGCCACGAAAAGGAAACCATGCTCGCAAATATTCAGCGTACGTTTAATTCATTGCGCAATGTTAATTTAAAACTTAACCCAACAAAGTGCTCATTTGGAATGGAAGAAGGAAAATTTTTGGGTTTCATAGTAACAAGGGATTGTTTTAAAGTCAGCCCAGAGAAAGTACAAGCCATCCAACTGATGCCATCACCTGCAACAGTATAAGAAATGCAAAGACTCACAGGAAGATTAGCAGCCTTGAACAGATTCTTGGCAAATCACGCTGCAAAGTCTTACCCGTTCATTAGTACACTGCGCAATTGCGCCAAGAAAACACATTTCCAGTGGACACCGGAAGCAGAAAAAGCCTTCAAGCAAATGAAGGAGTGTTTAATCCAGCTACCAATGCTAACAGCACCACGAGAAAAATAACCGCTAATCTTGTACTTGTCCGCAGCAGAGGTAACGGTTGGAGCAGTATTAATGGTTGAACGGGAGAACATTCAGACCCCAATTTATTATATTAGTAAGATGCTAACTGGCCCAGAGATGCGCTACTCGATGATAGAAAAACTGGTCCTCGCACTAGTACATGCGTCACGACGCCTACGCCGGTATTTCTCTGGTCATGTTATTACAGTTCTCACCAATTATCACTTGGGGAAAATTCTATCTAAACTCGATGTCGCGGGGAGATTGGCTAAGTGGGCCATTGAGCTGGGAGGATACAATATCCTATATAGACCACGGCCAGCAATCAAAGGGCAAGTTCTAGCAGACTTCGCCATAGAGGTCCCCATAGACAAAGTGCAAGAATGTGAAGCAATCCAAAACCCTATCCCTGTTTTCGATGATAGAATTTGGACGTTGCACACGGACGGGGCTTCTAATGACGATGGAGCAGGCGCAGGCCTCCTTGGTTAGTCCATACGATCACGAGCTTACATAAGCGATACGGTTAGACTTCAAGAGCACAAACAACGAGGCAGAATATGAAGCGTTTCTAGTAAGCCTTCGTTTGGCGCTTAAAATGGGAGCAAAAATCTCGAAGCTCACGTCGATTCAAAGTTAGTGGCCGAACAAGTTAATGGGTACTATGATGCAAAGGGCGAAGCCATGGCGTTATACCTGGAGCAAGCGCGAATGCTCATCAGCCAATTCCAAACATTCAAAATAATTCATGTAACACCCCGTGTTTTCGGGAAGTCAAAGTCAAAGTCAAGGTCAACGACCGTTTTCGCGCAACTTGACTTGTAGAGAATTTCTTTTTTGTGTTTAAATTTAGTTGTATTATGTGGAGTAAGTGTCAATAATTACAACAATCGACGTATTACAAACGCCATCTAATCGACTTACGACTGTGAACAGTAAGAAGTAACAATGCAATAAAGTTAACGAAACGATAATCAAAGTATGCTAATCAAATCGACATCGAATCGAATCGAATCGCAACTCGAACTACGTATTTTAATTACTGTTATACCTGTGTGTGTGCCTTACGTGTTACCTGTGCATGTTTATTTATGTTATGTTGTGGTAATCAATCGAAATGCAAATCGAACTCAATCGACATCGAACTCGAATCACAATCGAACTATGATAATTAGTGCAGAAAGGATAGCGCAAGATATGAGTGGTTGGGATTAAAATTAATTTGACTAGGAAACCTTATCGTATCGAACCGCTTGCAACCGAAATCGAAATATCAAAAATCATCGCACCGAACACTCGAAACGTGCAACTGATCGACCAGGCTACCAGCCGATCGAACAGCCAACCGAACGGACTGCTGTCCGATCGGACAGGCTATCCGATCGAGCTGCGTGGCCGATCGGCCAGCACTTTCCCCTTTTGGCATCCTATAAATACCCTTGTCATTGTCATCTTTTCCACTTTTGGAAACCTCTGTTCGACCAGCTCGTGTTCCTCACCTTTCCTCCGATTTCTCTCGATTCCGGTAAGATTTCGTCCTAAACCTTGTACTTTCTTAATCTTCACGCACTCCTACACCTTTTTGTCTTTCAAATCTTAACTTTTAACTGTGAAATCATCAAGATTCAAGTGTTCTAGGATGATGTCATCATGGGTTCTTGAAGAACTTCATGTTTTGGCCTCAATCCATCAAGAATAACTTGGATCTAGCCGATTTCCACATAAACAAACAAAGATCTTTTATAGATCTAAACTTATACACGGTGAAAAGGATTGAAAGATGGATTTTCCAACTTTCTTTCAACTCTTTTTCACTCAATGCTTTCAAACCGATAGAAACGGAGCCTGTACCGGCTTACAACTCACTCCGGTGGTTGCATGGCTCAAGATCCGGATTCTATCCACGAGGTTAACCGATTTTGGGTTAAACAATAAACTCCGTTCCGAACAGTTCACCAGGCGGATTTGGGTGATTCCTGTCCGACCAGGGGGACCAAGTAAGGACGAGGGATCTATGGTTCGACTCGTTGCCAAAATACCTCAATAAAACGACAAATGAACAGAACAACCAAGTGTTAGACAAATAGGCTGATCAGGTCAGGTGTCACACCCCGACCACGTAAAACAACAAAGCGTGGCGGAAACGTCGGGGAGTGTTGTAACAGAATCATTGTTTCACAACCATGGATTAAACAATTTCGTTTTATTGAATTATATGTATTACATTACATTGGAATTAGAAATAAAACATGAACAAATAGACTTTCATTGTTATTAAGTCACTAAGGCCTCGTCCATTCCTATGTGAGCATACACAAATATCATCATCAGTCATCATCAAACATCATCAACAATGGTACCTGAAACACACATGAAAATACGTCAGCATAAAAATGCCGGCGAGTACATAGGTTTTATATGAGTGTCAGATTCATGGCTTGTTTTACATGTTGCAATACTTATTTAAAAACCTTGTTTTGAAATGCGACACAATTAACCAACTCAAATCGAGTTGGTTATAATTTATAAAATCTCGTAGCCATGATTCTTAACTCCAAAACATTTGTTTTATTAAATCAAATTGTAAAACATCTCGTAGAAACTCGTTAATAAAACTCGTATGGTTTATATTATTCAGAAAACATCATTGTGTGACATCGTTTCAAAATCGTTTACCCAAGTGATCTAGATAACGCAACGATATATAATGTGTTAAAAGCACTTATATATAGGAAGTACCAGCGGCGTATCCACCATGCTTTTAACACATTACACCCGCCCCGTTACCTAATCACTTCCCTAATCCAATGGCTCAAACAGTTACAAATGGTTCACATACATCGAATGGTTACAATGGTTCGCATACCTCCAATGATTACAAATGGTTCACATACATCCAATGATTACAAATGGCTCACATACATCCAACGATTAAAATGGTTCACATACATCCGAATTCAAATGGTTTACATACATCCAACGATTACAAATGGTTCAAAACGTAAGACAATTGTGCTAGCATGTTAAGTGAAGATACATAGCAAAACATAATGAAATCATGTACTAATAGTGTACTAATGAACATAGCAAGTATATGATATGAAAACATGGAAAACATGAAAGTAACAAGTAGGCACATGTGTTTCACCCCAAAACGTTTGGAAAACAGTAAAAGAGGGGACTATGTACTCACTTGAGGATGCTTAGAAGTCTTGAATAACAACCAAGCAAAGCTAGAAGGATCACGGAATTAAACGGCACATAATATAAGTAACTATGTAAATAAATGGACCTAAATCGGAGGATCGGATAAAATGAGGTTTCGTAAACCAAATGAGTGTAGGGACTCATGTGATATGGTTTAACAAAGCCTACATTCTAAAATGAAACCTAACCTAAGTGCTTACGACCCATTATGACCCGTTTAGGTAGCTTACGCCACTTTAACGCGTCGTTCGCGTAAAACGCGTTCGGACCGCCGAACTAGTCCTATGACAAGTATTATAGGCCTTAACATGTCTAATAATGTTTCCTAATCAGTTTAGATGTCAAAATTTAGGTTACATATGCTTAAAATGAATTTATGCATAAAAAGGGCATTTTGGTAATTTTCCGGAGGCATGTAAACTACCTATCATATAACTAGCTAAACGTAGTGACCATAAGGTATAACCTCGGAAGGTTATTCCCTATAAAACTATTGTCACCTAAATGTGTTTGGTCGGATCCTAATGATCAACCAAACGGGTCGGGTTCGAAAGTATAAGCGATTGTTTAGACCGCTTACCTTACGACCCTACATAAGCACTAAACCTAAAGTGACGAGCTAAACATGTTAAAACATGCTTAACGAGGTTTGAAAACAGGTTTGGTATCAAAACAAACGGTTTTGATACCTAAAAGTAGTTTGGTTACAAAATACGCAAGAATACACATTTTGGCCGAAACTACGACTCGCCACTATGCCTAGATAACGTGGTAATCAGTAGGTATAGTCACAAGAAACTAAAACCATCGTGATTACGCTCACATTATGAAGTTCAAACGAACTTTATGTTTACCATAAACTGGTCAAAGCAGAAAGTTAAACACAGTTTGACTTTCACGCATAAAAGAACGAAAGAGGACTTACAAAAGGTCCAAGAACGGAAGTTTATTCTCAGGTATGAAGTGAAAGCACTTCAACTTAGAGAGCAATCAGATCAAGGTGTAAAGAATGCAAATGAGGAAGGTGGGTATTTATAGTTTTTGCACAACCGTTAAGATCGTTCATCGTAAAGCGAGCTTTGATCTCATCCGTACACATGTGCCCATGGTTTTGTGAAACCATGGGAGCCCCTAGTTTCATTAAAACCATGTAAAAATGAGGGGAACAGCTGGAACAAGCTGGAATTTAGATTTTTTATTTTGCTCCCTTCCTAAGATAACTATGGGAGATTGTCAATTTTGGTCCCTGAATGTGCAAAACATGGTTTTTGATGCATTTTTGACACGTTTAAGCCCCGTTAATCCCATTTAAAGGCTCTAAAATGAAGTTAAAGTATAGGGAACATGAAACATGCTCAAAAATATCTCGGATGTCGGTTCATTTGGTCGTACGGTTGCGTTGTTCGGTTAATTGCGACGAAACACGAACGAATGCGAAAACGATCCAAATTACGCGACAAATGAAATTTTATCATGCCAATCACTAAAATAAAATATTTTAATGATTACATAAATTTTTGGATGTCCGGATGTATTCAGAACGTAAGATATGTGCGAAAATGCAAATTATGTACTTTTTGACGCTTTTAGTCCCTGAATGACCAAAAAGTTTATTTTAGCACACCGAACCCCTCAAAGCCTATTTATAAGCTATGTAAAGGATATTTAGGGTATTTTTAACTTATGGTCATGTTCTGGAATATTCGTTACAGTACAAATCGACATACTTTCACAGTTTGTCGAAATTAGTCCCTGTAAGCGAATAAACTTGATTTCACCACACCAAAACCCTCCAAAACTTATTTCTAAGTTATGTAAAGGTTATTTAAGGTATGTTAAGCCTATTTCACTATTCCAGAGTGTTCTTTGCATTAAACTGGTTATATTTACGCATCAGTGCGCGTATAACCTTCCAGAAAGCGATTTAAAGCTTGAAATCGAACAAGAATTGATATGTGCAAAAGATACACATATTTATACAAATCCCAAGTATGAAATACAATATTTCATTGGTTTAGTATTTGTTTGATGGTCGCAGAGGCACAGGTGTCACATCAGGGTGCTGTCCGATCGGACTGCTGTCTGAACGGACAGCCAGCCGATCGGACAGTCAGCCGATCGACTGGCCAGCCAATTGGTTAACACATGGTCCCACACTTAATCAATTTATTTTGAAGACTAGTATTGAACGAACTGTGGTTCGATCGAACTACTGTCCGATCGGATTACTCTTCGGATCATGAGATACTATACATCAACACTTAATCGATTTTTCAACATGATTCGATGCACTAGGAGTGCCACCCGATCGAACAGCCGTCTGATCAGGTGACACCTTGCTAAGAAATTGCAATAGTGGTTCATGCATGTTGTCCGATCGAACAACATTAGTGTTCGATCGATCAATTATCCGATCCACTGCACCACACCTTGCATTTCATTTAAAGTTGTTGACTATTGTTGACTTGCCAACCGATCGGCCAGCAAATCATTAAGCTTTTGACTTGTTGACCTGTCCGATCGAACACCTGTCCGATCCAAAGTAAATCACTACAATCATACCTAACCGATCGGGTTGCCGGCCGATCGAACAGCCATCCGATCGACCGACCTGAAGGGTAAAGGTACTCCAATGTTTTCAAATGCTACAACGAAAACTTCAAAAGTCAAACCATCATACACAAACACATCCTTCTCAAAGGAAGAAACAATCCACTCGAACAGCCATCCGATCGTCCTGCCGACCGACCGGAAAGCGGTCCGAGCGGACTGTCAACCGAACGGTCAGCCGTCCGATCGAACTACCGTCCGATCGACCAGCTGTCCGACTCTCCAACACTTTGCATCGTTTTACGCGTCACTTATCGTTATGCTATCAAACTATTCAGGCTAAATTTACTCGCTAAGCGCTCCCTTCAATCCATCAACCGCTGTGTTTATACTCGTCCCTTTTTGCTTTATGCACTTTTGGGTGTTACATACGTTACAACTATTCAAATCACATCAAACACACTACTCAATACTATTTGAACGCTAACCGTTAATGCATGTTATACGTGGCTTATGAATGCTTGTTTGTTATGTTTACACATGGAATGTTGTCTACCTGCCTTAGCAACGATAGTACTATAGTTTGGACTCAGCACCCGTTCACACGGAGGTTGTTAAGGACATTACTTGCATGGATTACGGTGGTAATCATGTATTACGAACTGCCTCGGGCAGTCAACCCGCAGTCATTGGTATCGATGGGTCTATGTCGATAACTAACGTGCTTCATCTCACTATGTGTACGTGCTGGTTATGCGTAAACGAATTCAAACTCTATATGCTATTATCAAACTTGTATGCTCACCTTTACATTTTATGTATTGATTTTATTTTAACATATGTGACAAGTGCTTAAATTGTTTGTATGCCTAGCTCACTGTGAAATCGAGGCTAGGAAAGGTCTAGGATGCTCTCTGCGCAGTGATGAAATCGAAGCTAGGAAAAGAGGTCTTAGAAACCAATAAATAAACTATCTATGTATAAATCTGAGTTGTCGGAACAGAATTACTTTCCTAGATTTTATCTGTAATAATTTGTTTACTGTTTGAGACATGGTATGGGACATGTTATTTTAAATTGAATGGTAATGATAATTGTTATGGAAACTTCTGGACAATCTGTTTCGCTCAGTGCCATGCCCCGATGATTCCGCCATCGGTTGGGGTGTGACAGATTGGTATCAGAGCCATAACTATAGGGAATTAGGCAAGACACGACCTAGTCCGGGTCAATGTCTTAGATACCTAGTCTGTAGTTAAGAACCAACAGACCGACTTGAGTACATCCAGTAGGGACTAAGTACGAGCTTATTTCTCACTATTCTCGCTTATGCTACACTATCACTGCACTCGAATTTTCAATTATGAATGGGCAATAAAGTCGAGAATAGGTGTGAAAACCGCATACTCTCGACTAAAGTTTCTTAATCAATCCGCATTTTATCTACAAACGGGGAGAATTATGCCAAATCAGGAGTGAAATCCGTATTTTGATGAATAATCTCCTCTATTTTATTAAAAACAGGAACGAAGTTGTTAAGCTAGGGGTGAAACCCTAACCTTGACGACTTGTTCCGCTCATTTTACAAAGCTCTCACCAAAGTTTCGACGGACTCCAACGACCTGAAGTCACAATATGACTAACGGGATGTGTGCCAAACGCCCAAGAATCGAGGCAAAAGCATAGTCCTGTAGGTCAAGTGTGCGCAACAAGTCCTTGTGAATAGTTGAACCACTTTGGGTAGTCGAAGTCTACTAGCCGCAGACAATCTATTTCTCGATTTTTATGTGTTTCGATTTTGAACCTGCAACTGCTGACTCTGATGATCCGTCGATTTTTATGTGTTTTGTGTGTTTCATGTTTATTTGTTAGCGTATTGAGATATCACTGGTTTCGACCTAACGCCTTTTGCTCCCGCTACTCACACAACACACTACACATCGCTAAAAAATCGCTAAATTGTGGACGACCTTATGCTACGATATACGCTTATACTACACGACTCGATATATCAATCGCGATCGCTATATTCGAACGCACGTGAATTTTGAATAATAGGTTTCTGTATTCTGAGGCGGTCGGAATGCTCTATATGTCTCTATATGATCCTATGTGCCTCTTGTGACTACGTGCTTATGTGCTTCTGTGTTTATATGAATATGTGATTATGTGCCTATGTGTGTATGTGATACATATTACATTGTGTTCCTGAGCTTTAGTAAGTAGTAGACGTGTAAGGTGAGATTCAAATACAAATGTGTTGAGTCCTGTGATGATGTCTGTTGCAGACAATGTCATCTGGATCCCGTCATCCCTTACTTTCTCGTCAAGAAAAGAGAGACAAACGCCTTGCTGCCATCATCGCTAAAAGTGTAGCAAAGGCCGTGAGTGATGTTTACGAGAATGCCAGCAAGTCGTCTGAGGAATCGAGAACCGAAGCTCCTAAAGCTACCACCAAGGCTTTCAATTTCAAGCAGTTCAAGTCGTGTGGGCCAAAAGAATTCACTGGCGAGGGAGGTCCTACTGCACTATTCCAATGGTTTGATTCCATTGAGGTCACTCTACGGCAGAGTGGTTGCCCCGATGACCTCCAAACTCTGAATGCTACCGGCGTTTTCCAGTCCCATGCACTAGACTGGTGGACGGCCGAGAGGAACAAGCGAGGGAATGATGCAGCCTACGGTCTGTCATGGGACGAGCTCAAGGAAGTCATGCTGGAAGAATTCTGCCCTCCTCATGAACGTCAGAAGCTAGAGGATGAATTTTGGCACATACAACCAAAGGATGGTGAAAATGTTGCGCTCGCTGCTCGCTTCAAGCAGCTCAGTATCATTTGTCCCGATCAGGTCAAGACTCCAGATATGGCAATCAAGAAGTATATTCGTGCCCTGCCTGACTGTGTTGCTGATTTCGTGCAAGCGACTAAGACTACGATGATCGAAGAAACTTATCTACTGGCTGCCGAAATCAATGACAAACGGGTCAAAGCCGGTGTCTGGGATAAAACTTCATCAAGCAACAAAAGGAAGAACAAGAGAAAGAACATCTCCAGCAACAAGAACTGTGCGATCACTGTTGCACCAATTCAAGCTGTACCAGCCCAACAGCGTCAAGTAGCGGAGCCTGCTTCGCATGTGGCGATCCTAACCATTTCGCCAACATGTGCCCGAACAGGGTTGTGAAACAAGAGCCCCAGCAGCAGCAGCCTCAACAGCAGCAACATCATCAACAGCAACAACAGGCTGCACGCGCCAGAACTTTCAACATCAACGTGCGTCAAGCCCAAGCCGACAACAACGTGGTCAATGGTACGTTCCTTGTGAATGGTATTTATGCTTCATGTTTTTTTTATACTGGAGCCGATAATTGCTTTGTGTCATTCGAATTCGAGAAACTCCTTAGTCGTAAACGCTCCCAACTCTCCTCGACATTCGATGTTGAAGTCGCTACCGGAAGAACTGTCGCCGTTAATTCTGTACTTCGTGATTGTACTCTTGAGCTCAACAATCACATCTTCCCAATCGACCTCATTCCGATGCAACTCGGAAGTTTTGACGTCATAGTAGGCATGGACTTTCTTTGTGAAAACCATGCTGAAGTTGTGTGCTTCGACAAGATGATTCGATTCTCGCTTGCGAATGGTGATTTATTGTGTGTGTACGGTGATACTACTTCGAAAGGTCTCAAGCTCATGTCATGTGTCCAAGCTAGCAAGTATCTCCGCAAGGAATACAGAGCTTTCTTGGGTAACATTGTAGTAGCGGAGAAGGAAAAGAAAGAGAAGAAGGAAGTAAAAGACGTTCCAGTGGTTTGAGAATTTCCTAATGTTTTTCCAGAGGATCTTCCCGGACTACCGCCAAGTCGTGATATCGACTTTCGTATCGACCTCATTCCTGGAGACAACCCTATTGCCAAAGCTCCTTATCGACTTGCGCCGTCTGAAATGCGTGAACTTTCAAACCAACTCCAGGAATTACTTGAGAAAGGCTTCATTCGCCCGAGCACCTCTCTTTGGGGCGTGCCGGTCCTTTTCGTCAAAAAGAAGGATGGGTTGTTCCGGATGTGCATCGACTACCGGGAATTGAATAAGCTAAGTATCAAGAACCGCTATCCCCTACCCCGCATCGACGATTTGTTTGGTCAACTACAAGGTGCTACATGCTTCTCAAAGATAGATCCACGCTCAGGATATCACCAGCTACGTATTCAAGAAGAGGATATACCCAAAACCGCGTTTCGCACTCGATACGGCCACTACGAATTCGTTGTTATGCCTTTTGGTTTAACCAACGCACCTGCGGTTTTCATGGATCTGATGAATCGCGTGTGTAAACCATATCTCGACCGTTTAGTCATCGTATTCATCGACGATGTCTTGATCTATTCCAAATCGAAAGCCGAACACGCGCAACATCTACGTTTGGTTCTCGAGCTACTCCAGGGGAACCAACTCTATGCCAAGTTCTCCAAGTGCGAATTTTGGTTGGAGGAAGTTCAGTTTCTAGGTCACATTGTTAATAGTCAAGGTATTCACGTCGATCCTGCGAAGATAGAAGCTGTTAAGAGTTGGATTACGCCTAAGAACCCATCTGAAGTCCGTTCTTTTCTCATACTGGCAGGCTATTTATCGAAGGATTCTCAAAGATCGTTGTACCACTTACCGCTCTCACGCATAAAGACAAGCCTTTTGTTTGGGGAACTGAACAAGAGTCTGCCTTTCGAACCCTCAAGCATAAGCTTTGCAATGCTCCTGTTCTCACATTACCCGACGGAAACAATGATTTCATTGTCTATTGTGATGCTTCCAACCTTGGTCTTGGTTGTGTTCTTATGCAGCGGGACAAGGTTATAGCGTACGCATCTCGTCAGCTCAAAATCCACGAGAAGAATTATACAACCCATGACCTCGAGCTAGGCGCAGTTGTTTTTGCGTTAAAGATTTGGCGACACTACCTGTATGGTACCAAGTGTACGATCTTCACCGATCATAGGAGCCTACAGCATATCTTTAATCAGAAGGAACTTAATATGCGTCAACGTTGACGGATAGAACTTCTCAATGATTACGACTGTGAGATTCGTTATCACCCAGGAAAAGCAAATGTTGTTGCCGATGCACTCAGCAGACGGAGCTACCTGCTTAGCACTCGTAATGTTCAAGCCCAATACGATCTCGAATCCCTCATCCGCGAAGCTCAGCAAGCATGTTTTAATGAACGCACTCTGAAGAAAGAAAGAATCTACCACGATGGAGCCCAGCTTGTGAACAAGTCAAATGGAATATTCCACTTTCTGGACCGAATTTGGATTCCCAAACGAACCAATTTGCGACAAATCTTGATGGACGAAGCCCACAAATCCCGGTATTCTATTCATCCCAGTGCCGACAAAATGTACCAGGATCTTCGCTACAAATACTGGTGGCCCGGCATGAAAAGGGATATTGCCCTCTACGTTGGAAAATGCCTGACATGTGCAAGAGTCAAGGCCAAACATCAAAGACCCTCTGGCTTACTCGAACAACCACCGATCCCCATGTGGAAGTGGGAGAGTATAGCTATGGACTTTATAACAAAGCTACCACATACGTCATTAGGTCACGACAGCATTTGGGTTGTGGTTGACCGATTGACGAAATCAGCTCACTTTTTGCCAATACGGGAAGACTACAAGGTAGAACGATTAGCCCGAATCTACACCGACGATATCATTTGTAATCATGGGACGCCTCGTGACATCATCTCTGATCGTGACGCTCAGTTTACCTCGCGACTGTGGGAAACGTTTCAAATGGCACTCGGTACATCGCTTAATCTAAGTACCGCTTTCCACCCTCAAACCAACGGTCAGACTGAAAGAACGATTCGTACTCTTGAAGACATGCTCCGTTCGTGTGTCATAGACTTCGGTGGAAATTGGGATAAATACCTGCCGTTAGTCGAATTCTCGTACAACAACAGCTATCATTCTAGCATTCAAATGGCACCATTCGAGGCTTTATACGGAAGAAGATGTCGATCGCCTATTGTGTGGCACGAGATCGGTCATTTGCAACTAACCGGTCCTGAGCTATTACAAGAAACAACAGACAGAATTTTCCAAATTCGAGATAACCTGGTAAAAGCTCGGAATCGACAGAAAAGTTATGTCGATAGACGACGCAAGCCCCTTGAATTTGACGTTGGTGACTACGTATTCCTAAAGGTATCGCCTTGGAAGGGTGTGGTCCGATTCGGCAAGAAAGGGAAGCTCGCGCCTCGATATGTTGGACCTTTTAAGATTCTGGAAAGGATCGGTAAAGTGGCCTACAGACTCGAACTACCAAAGGAACTTAATAACGTCCACCCGACTTTCCACGTGTCAAACCTCTGAAAGTGCCTAGCCGACCACGACTTACATGTACCTCTCGATGATCTGCAAGTGAACGAAACATTACACTTCGTGGAAAAGCCTGTCGAAATCATGGACCGCCAAACCAAGCAACTCAGACGCTCTCGCATTCCTATTGTGAAAGTCCGATGGGAAGGAAAACGAGGCGCAGAGTTCACTTGGGAACTCGAAAGAGACATGAAGGCGAAGTACCCGCAGCTGTTTAAGAAGAAAGTCTAGAAAGAGAAAGTTCTCAAACGTGATTCACGGTGTTGTACAACTTTCAGCTTAATTTCGGGACGAAATTCCCTAAACAAGGGGATGCTGTAACACCCCATGTTTTCGGGAAGTCAAAGTCAAGGTCAACGTCAACGACCGTTTTGGCGCAACTTGACTTGTAGAGAATTTCTTTTATGTGTTTAAATTTAGTTGTATTATGTGGAGTAAGTGTCAATTATTACAACAATCGACGTATTACAAACGCCATCTAATCGACTTATGACTGTGAACTGTAGGAAGTAACAATGCGATAAAGTTAACGAAACGATAATCAAAGTATGCAAATCAAATCGACATCGAATCGAATCGCAACTCGAACTACGTATTTTAATTACTGTTATACATGTGTGTGTGCCTTACGTGTTACCTGGGCATGTTTATATATGTTATGTTGTGGTAATCAATCGAAATGCAAATCGAACTCAATCGACATCGAACTCGAATCACAATCGAACTATGATAATTAGTGGAGAGGGGATAGCGCAAGATATGAGTGGTTGGGATTAAAAGTAATTTAACTAGGAAACCTTATCGTATCGAATCGCTCGCAACCGAAATCGAAATATCAAAAATCATCGCACCGAACACTCGAAACGTGCAACTGATCGATCAGGCTACCAGCCGATCGAACAGCCAACCGAACGGACTGCTGTTCGATCGGACAGGCTGTCCGATCGAGCTGCCTGGCCGATCGGCTAGCACTTTCCCCTTTTGGCATCCTATTAATACCCCTGTCATTGTCATCTTTTCCACTTTTGGAAACCTCTGTTCGACCAGCTCGTGTTCCTCACCTTTCCTCCGATTTCTCTCGATTCTGGTAAGATTTCGTCCTAAACCTTGTACTTTCTTAATCTACATGCACTCCTACACCTTTCTATCTTTCAAATCTTAACTTTTAACCGTGAAATCATCAAGATTCAAGTGTTCTAGGATGATGTCATTATGGGTTCTTGAAGAACTTCATGTTTTGGCCTCAATCCATCAAGAATAACTTGGATCTAGCCGATTTCCACATAAACAAACAAAGATCTTTCATAGATCTAAACTTATACACGGTGAAAAGGATTGAAAGATGGATTTTCCAACTTTCTTTCAACTCTTTTCCACTCAATGCTTTCAAACCGATAGAAACGGAGCATGTGCCGGCTTACAACTCACTCCGGTGGTTGCATGGCTCAAGATTCGGATTCTATCCACGAGGTTAACCGATTTCGGGTTAAACAATAAACTCCGTTCCGAACAGTTCCCCAGCCGGATTTGGGTGATTCCTGTCCGACCAGGGGGACCAAGTAAGGACGAGGGATCTATGGGTCGACTCGTTGCCAAAATACCTCAATAAAACGACAAACGAACAGAACAACCAAGTGGTAGACGAATAGGCTGATCAGGTCAGGGTGTTGACTGATCAGACTGCTGTCCGAACGGACAGCCAGCCGATCGGACAGTCAGCCGATCGACTGGCCAGCCGATCGGTTAACACATGGTCCCATACTTAATCAATTTATTTTGAAGACTAGTATTAAACGAACTGTGGTTCGATGGAACTACTGTCCGATCGGATTACTCTTCGGATCATGAGATACTATACTTCAACACTTAATCGATTTTTCAACATGATTCGATGCACTAGGAGTGCCACCCGATCGAACAACCGTCTGATCAGGTGACACCTTGCTAATAAATTGTCATAGTGGTTCATGCATGTTGTCCGATCGAACAACATTAGTGTTCAATCGATCAATTATCCGATCCACTGCACCACACCTTGCATTTCATTTAAAGTTGTTGACTATTGTTGACTTGCCAACCGATCGGTCAGCAAATCATTAAGATTTTGACTTGTTGACCTGTCCAATCGAACACCTGCCCGATCCAAAGCAAATCACTACAATCATACCTAACCGATCGGGTTTCCGGCGGATCGAACAGCCGTCCGATCGACCGACCTGAAGGGTAAAGGTACTCCAATGTTTTCAAATGCTACAACGAAAACTTCAAAAGTCAAACCATCATACACAAACACATCCTTCTCAAAGGAAGAAACAATCCACTCGAACAGCTATCCGATCGGCCTGCCGACCGACCAGACAGCGGTCCGAGCGGACTGTCAACCGAACGGTCAACCGTCTGATCGAACAACCGTTCGATCGACCAGCTGTCCGACTCTCCAACACTTTGCATCGTTTTACGCGTCACTTATCGTTATGCTATCAAACTATTCAGGCTAACTTTACTCGCTAAGCGCTCCCTTCAATCCATCAACCGCTGTGAGTATACTCGATCCTTTTTTGCTTTATGCACTTTTGGGTGTTACATACGTTACAACTATTCAAATCACATCAAACACACTACTCAATACTATTTGAACGCTAATCGTTAATGCATGTTATACGTGGCTTATGAATGCTTGTTTGTTATGTTTACACATGGAATGTTGTCTACCTGCCTTAGCAACGATAGTACTATAGTTTGGACTCAACACCCGTTCACACGGGGGTTGTTAAGGACAATTACTTGCATGGATTACGGTGGTAATCATGTACTGCGAACTGCCCCGGGCAGTCAACCCGCAGTCATTGGTATCGATGGGTCTATGTCGATAACTAACGTGCTTCATCTCACTATGTGTACGTGCTGGGTATGCGTAAACGAATTCGAACTCTATATGCTATTATCAAACTTGTATGCTCATCTTTACATTTTATGTATTGACTTTATTTTAACGTATGTGACAGGTGCTTAAATTGTTTGTATGCCTAGCTCACTGTGAAATCGAGGCTAGGAAAGGTCTAAGATGCTCCTGCGCAGTGATGAAATCGAAGCTAGGAAAAGAGGTCTTAGAAACCAATAAATAAACTATCTATGTATAAATCTGAGTTGTCGAAACATAATTACTTGCTTAGATTTTATCTGTAATAATTTGTTTACTGTTTGAGACATGGTATGGGACATGTTATTTTAAATTGAATGGTAATGATAATTGTTATGGAAACTTCTGGACAATCTGTTTTGCTCAGTGCGATGCCCTGATGATTCCGCCATCGGTTGGGGTGTGACAATTCACATAAACAGAAGTGAAAATAAGCATGCGGATGCATTGAGCAAACTAGCCGCCACCAGTTTCAGACATCTGGCAAAAGAGGTGCGCATCGAGGTATTGTCCAATCCTTCCATTCCTCTTAAACAAGTAAGCATCGTTGAGATCGGCAACCCATCCTGGATGTCCCCGATCATCATGTATCTGCAGCATGGTAAACTTCCAGAAGGAAAAGCGGAAGCTAGGAAGATCCAGAACAAAGCAATAAATTACGAGATGGCAGACGGTATTTTATACCGGAAATAATTTATGGCTCCGCTCCTACGCTGCGTACACAAAACAGATGCGCAGTACTTAGTCAGGGAAATCCATGAAGGCTTATGATGGATACACGCCGGACCGCGCATGGTAGTAGCAAAGATAATGAGCGCATGCTACTATTGGCCGGGGATGCATGTGGACGCGGTGGAATTATTACGAAAATGCGCAGCTTGTCAGCGTCACGCGCCAAAGACCCTTCGTCCGAAGAATCCGCTTATACCAGTCACATCCGCCTGGCCCTTCCAGCAATGGGGAATCGACCTTGTTGGTCCATTCCCTGATGCACCTGGCGCTGTGAAGTTCATTATTGTGGCAGTAGACTATTTCACAAAGTGGGTTGAGGCCAAGGCGTTAGCTTCAACCACGGCAATGGTGATCCGCAAATTTATATGGGAACATATCATTTGCAGATTCGGATTACCATTGCGCATCATTTCTGACAACGGCACTAACTTCGCCTCGGAAGATCTCCAAAAGTGATTCAAGGAAATGAAGATTGAACACAACTTTGCCTCCGTGGCGCACCCACATGCAAATGGGGAGGTTGAAAGTGTCAACAAACAAATAGTTGATGGCATAAAGGCAAGACTGGGGACGGCGCACAGAGGGTGGGCCGATGAGCTCCCTAGCATCCTATGGGCTCATCGTACCATGCCGAAGACCAGTACAGGAGAAACCCCATTTAGTCTGGTATACAGGTCAGAAGCGGTAATCCCAGCCGAAATTGGCCTTCCATCACCGCGCGTGCTTGCCATGGAGAAGCAAAATAATGAAAAAGAACGAAGAATGGATTTAGACCTTCTCGAAGAAAGGCGCGAGAACGCCGCCATCGAAGAAGCAAGATATAAATCCAAACTCGAAAAGTACTACAACGCGCACGTACGCGTGTGTACTTTCGTCCCAGGGGACTTTGTCTTACGTGACAACGAAGCTTCCAATGCGGAGAAACCAGGCAAGCTGGCACCGAAATAGGAAGGGTCGTACATTATCAATGAGGTCCTAGGCAAAGGGGCGTACACCCTAAAAAGAATAGATGGAACAGCTGTTCCCCGCACATGGAACGCGCAACAGCTGCGAAGGTGTTATATATAGCCAAGCTATTCAACAAGACAAATTCATACAGGCAATATATTTTTCTATTTTACTTTGTATTATCGACCCTGAGCCCTATTAATACAATAGTTTTCCTTACACGTTATTGTTTGTTACAAGTTGCATATAATTCCTTTGGTATGCGCGAAAACAATATGGTGAACATTGTACACCTCATGAACGGTCTAAGTAAAGCCCAAATCCACGCGTATTTTAGACCTACGTTCACACATGAGCACAATACCATTCCCATTCGCTCTACCTAAACAAAGTAATTCAGCATATGCAACATATTGTAATCCAAACATAACTTGTAAACTATCAAGGCAGATATGCACAGCAGTGCATCAAAAATATTACTAGTGCGACAAAGGCACTTTAACAACCATTTACAAAAACACAGCAGTGTTTTCAAAAGTATTAATTACAAAATAAGCAAACTAAGAAAGCATATCTAACACCCCATACGGAGTACGAAGGACTTCACCATACTCTGATAAAGGGTAGGGATCAACAATCCATGGGTTAATATTCTCCCTGTCATCTCCGGCAGCAACAACCATATTTTCATCAGTCGGAACTTCGGCCGGAATGACAGCACGGCGACGCCGCTGGTAGACAATAGAAGAACTCCCCCTCCGATTAACCGGAAAGGAACGAGTTACAAGGTGTGCTGACAACCTAGTAACCCCTCCATTGTTATCATCTAAAAGATCGGAGAGGAGTCAGTCTCTCGAAAAATCAGGAAGAATAACACCATGGGAAACCCCACCACTGGTGGAAGGGTCAACCGTTGAATCGGAAAGAAGAAGCAAAGCGTCAGCAGCTTCGAGAGTCTTCAAAACCTCAGAAATTCTTCTCCACCGAATCTGTCGCTTATTCTTCATTTTTTCCAAATTGGGAAAAGAATTTCACACCCAATATAAATATATAGACCAGAAAAGAGTAGTGTCAGCATTGAGAAGAGAATAGTGATGATTAAGTATCAAATCAACTGACTTTACAACGGCGCTGTCACTGCAAACGTCACATCCAATTTAAAACCCTCTGACAGGGTCCACACGCATTCCCAGAAACTACAGTTAAATTAGAAGACGAAGAGGCAGCACAAGCTATAGAAATGGCGTAAGCAATCGTCAGCTCATAATTACACAAACTCTTCGCCCAAGATAACAACAGTTCAGAATAAAAGAGGGTACAAATATCTTTCCTCATAAGATTTCCATCTTCACCAGAATCATAATTTTTCAAAAATCAAAGTAGTGAGCAAAAGTGTATCTTCTCATAAAAGATTCTCCACTTTCGCGCCAAAAAACCCTATAACAAAAAGCATTTCTCTCTTATAGTCCAGTGCTCCACTTATTTGCATAAGAGCAACACTAGACTGGGGGGACTTGAAGGGATAAGGTCCCAAAAACCTCGTGTTATGTACTTGGGACTATACCACAACCTCGTCTTTTAACCCTCTTTAGACCTTGCGCGGCCGCGCACGGGTCCAACAAAGAGAGCTTAGAAGAAAGACAGCAGACAACACCTGCGCGCCAGAAGGAAACTAATGAATCCTTGCGCATAAAGGATAAAATCTTGTTAAGAACTTCCGCTCAGATAATACCCAGACTTGGATATTATTTATACTGATACCACACAATAAGGAATCACACCGGATTATGGCAATAATCTTCTAGAAAACTCAATCGTGCACCACCAGACGGTTATAACCGTCTGGGACACGTGTCATCATCACAGGCTCCCCTGAAGCCACGATGATGGCATGGAATTGGAGAGAAACCTCCACTTGCCCACTTTCCACGTGGCAATACCCTAGTCGTTGATCTAAATAGCGATTCGTGTGCTTTCATGTTAGATTAAGAGGATTAACGGAGAAGGAAATAACCGCTTACGGAGTTAGCATCTTCCGTCAACATTTCAATAACAGGTTTTCCCGCCCAAACTCCCGGCTATAAATAGAAGAGTAATTCAGGTATGATCTTCAAGTCACATTCACTTCACTTATACTTTTCTTCTTCATATACCGATACTTATTCTCACGCCGGAGGGTGGTCACGGAGAGAACCCCCATTCTCCCTGTGACGAGGCTGACGGTGTTTGTTTTGCAGCGATCGAGAAGAAGAGAAGATATGTCCCTTTGATCCGAACGAGAGAAAACCAACCCTTTATGCAGAACCTAACCCCCTGGATAATTTGATTCCGGTCATTTATCTAGTGTTTCTTCAATACACAAGTGTATACACAAGTGTAAATTAATGGCTAGGATTTGAGGATGAAAATACACTAGTGTATTTTACGATTTGATGATGTAAATCAACGGTCAGTATTTGTTCTCTCAGTTCACAATAGAGTGAACACTAGTGTATTTGTGAACTGAGTGAACAAATTCTGACCGTTGATTTATATCATCAAATCATAAAATACTCTAGTGTATTTTAATCTTCAAATCCTGGCCATTGATGAGAAAACTAGTTTAAATGAGAAAATAAAAAAACTAACTAAAAAGGCCTTAAAAATACCATTTTTTTGAATTTTTTAATAAAAATCACTAATTTTTATGTATAAAAAACTTAAAAAAAAAACAATGTTGTACTACACATGTGCGTTAATATGAAAAAACCTAAACCACCAAACCCACCCCCCATAGACACCCCCAAAAACCTAAACCCCCCACCCCCAAAAAACCTAAATCCACCCTCCCCCCAAAAGCCTAACCCCCCACCCCACTCATAAAAAAACTACCCCCCTCACCCGCACCCCCAAAAACCTAAACTCCTCTCTCCCCACCCAAAAACCTAATTTTAAACCCCCAAGAAACCTAACCATAAAAGTTAAACTAAACTTAAAAGCTAACCCTAAGCATATAATGCAAATGTGCAGTACAACTTTTTTTTTTTAAAAAAAAGTTTTTTATACATAAAAAGTAGCGATTTTTTTTTAAATGGTATGTTTTTAGGCTTTTTTTAGTTAGTATTTTAGTTTTCTCATTTATATGTTTTTAGACCATGCGAGAACTTTCAGGGGAAATGAAAACGTAAGAATCAACGTGGACAACTCATTTTTTCTAAGCAATTTTTTTTGCTAAATCCCTTTTCCCGGTTTTTTTTTTTCTTAAATTGGACACATGTGTACATACGTGTTTAAAACTGAAAAATACTTATCGCACATATATGTATAAATGATTCTACATATACGCATATAAAGGAAGATTATGTTTTTGAACATGTTTTTTTAGTATACGTGTTTAAATATGAAAAAATAAGTATCATATATATATGTCTGATAATGTACACATATATGTATATTAGAAGTTGATAATATACACATATGTACAACTAAAAAAAATAGAGAGTCATTTAACAATTTTTTATTGGTTAAAGAAAAATAGTGGTCCACATTGGTTCTCATGGTTCTCAATTACTATGTCATTCTCTTAAGAACCCTACACTATGTGTGTGTGTAGGGAAGGGTTATTTTGGAAACCCACTTGGGGTGAGATAACATTCAAAAACCCTTTGTAACACTATCTAAAACAATGTGAGTTTTTATTAAAAAAAATGAGCAAATCCACGAGACTCTACTAATTACATTAACTAGACTCAATTACTTACCTACTGACTCAACTTAATTTTTTTATATTTTGAGGGTGGGGGGGTTTCTAATAACCTAATGCAATTAATTAAAATACTATCTAACGCCAACACTGACACTAATTATGACTTTGGATTATTTCAGATGATAGAGAAGACACTACCTAGATTAGAATCATACACATGAATGACTAGTGTTCTATCAGAATTGGAACTATTGTGGAGCTGGGATCTTAAGATGCTAAACTCAAAGGTAATCTAAAGGACCATCGACCCTTCTCAAGTGAAACCTAAAAGAACCCTGAAAGCTAATAATTTACTGGTTTAGTGGATTCCCTCACAGGTTTCCAACTCTAATAATAAAGTACCCTAAAAGGCGATCTACCTCACAACACGAAAGTCACATGTAACTATGGAATCTTGATCTAACTCGATAAGTAAGGAAGATAGGGAAACTAGGGAGATCTTCTCACAAAGGCTCTAACCTTAGAAATCTAACCTAGACGAACCGACAATCTCGCACGTCACGACTATTAAGATTAGTTGAATATCTAGACCTACTCAATTCACGATAATAACTCCTGCGGATACTACGTCTAGCAAACCATAAAATAATAAAAAAACACACTAGTAATTGATCTAACATAAAACGTATAACTGAACGACATTCAACAAAGAATATGTGAAGTTATTAATCATGCAATTAAACAATTTAAGATACGCGTACACATTAAAATCATAAATACCAAGTCTTTACTTTATTATCAAACCACAATTATCGTTCCAAAATCGAAAGAAATCAAATCAAAACATATTATTCAACGAAAACCTAGGTAGTGTTAAAAACAGTAACATGGTTCAATTCAAGTTCATCAGTCATGGTTTGAATCAATAGAACGAAGAAACAAATAAACCGGATGATAAAACCTAAGTAAATATAAATCCAACGCTTGAAAGCATTAACCCTTCGCTCCTGATCTCTAAAATCGTCCTCCACAGCTCCAAAATTCGTCCTAGTTCAACTTTTTTTCGTCCAAGATTTAGGAGTTGTTTTTAAGTTATACCACATCAGTTCCAACCCTAAATCCAAGGTTTCTGTGAATAAAGGCTCCTCGCGTGACGCGAGGGGTATCTCTCATAAGTCTCGCGTCACGCGATACCAATCAAAGTCAAGCGGTCAAACCAATCCCCTAGCGTGACCCGAGGGGGATTTCCTTTCCATATCGCACGACGCGACATGGTGTTTTCCCAGATTTCTTCGTTCATTTATCTCTCGATCTCTCGTGACTCGTCTGGCAACTTGGTTTTCTTTGATTAGGCTCGTTTTTACTCGTTTTAGCTTCCTATCTCTCATGGAGCCCTGCAAATCACAAACGATTCGATAATAAACAAAAACCTAATAAAAACGAAACACGACATATTGAAAATTATACAAACTATACATGGAAACTAGATGTATTTTGCGATACATCAAATATCCCACACATACCTATTTTCGTCCCTAAACAACTCTGCAATGGAATCAGAATTAGGATCACTGGTTTTAAAAACTTTAGATTTCTGAATTTGAAGACTCAAAAACGTTTAACCACGATTACCAGTATATTTATCTACTTAAACCCAACCACCAAATCATCAAGCCTCTTTGATGTTAGCATTAAGTTCAAGATTCAACTAAGGGTCTCACACTCAAGATCAACAAGTACAAACGACAAATTATCAGGGACATGAGCATCGTCGTTTGCTGCAAAAACATAACTGGTGGAATGTTAATAAGAGTTGATACCAGTAGAAATATCAACAAAATGATCAAAACTCTGATCACTTCCCATCCCAGACGATGATCCTTCCTGACTCAAAATTGATGTGTTACAAAAAACATAACTATCAGACACCTTTCCAGTTTCCTGGAGCTTTTTCTTTTGGACAAGCTCCCTTTTGAATGTCAGGAGCATTCCATGAAGCTGAGTCAGGCTCAAATCCTTGAAATCCGGGGATGTCCTCATCACTATAGCAATGGTGTCCCATTTTTCAGGCAGAGATCTCAAAAATCGGTGACTTAAAGTAGCTTTTGAAAATTCTTTATTAACCAACTTTAATTCACTAATTAGACACAAAAAAACGTTCAAACTATTGTGTCAGAGTCTCCCCTTTGACATAGGTGAATGTTTCATACAGTTAGTAAAGGATTTCTCAAGTATTCTCGATTACATCCTCAGTCCCACCGAATCGTTCCTTCAATGCATCCCACAACTCCTTGGCACCATTACATTGTAACAAGCCGGCATAAATATCATTTGGCAGTGCCATAGCCACGATACTGAAGGCTTTCGCATCTAGTTCAAATTTTTGATAGACTTACTCAGAGTAATTCTCAGGCTTCTTTGGCTCAAATAAGTTTGGGTTTTCAGTATTTGGAACCATTGGGACATGTGGTCCGAAAACCACAGATCTCCAACACCCTGTATTTTGTTGAGATAACATATGCCCCATTCTACGTTGCTAGATATTGTATTCTGATCTGACAAGCATAAGCGGTTTATTGCTGAAGCCTGTATTGGGGGGATCATTTTGTGCCATTTTCTCAAGTTCTTTTGTAGAAAAACAGAGTACATGAAAGACACTTAATTAGTTCTTCACTATACAACTCTAAGCTACAAACTATATTAGATCTTTGATGAGCTGATCTTTTTATGTTAAACTGATTGTGAAATCGAGTTTAATGTGACCAAGCTCTGATACCAATTGTTAGAATCGAGTTTGATATTTGTAAACAAATATTGATTATCACAATGCAATTCACAAACAAGAAGTCATCATCAATGATTGTTTTTCATTAATCTCAAAGGATTTAAATGTTTTACAATTCGATTGACTCTACAGACTCCCCCTCGGCTGATCATGTAACAAATCAGTTCGTACAAGAGAAAAGGTGAAGTGTGTGATAATAGATCACTAATAGGTGTGATCTATTTATACTAAGTACGAAAGCTCTGTACAGTGATTAGCTGACATCACCCTAATAGTGACATCTAACATTCCTAACACAAAAGATTTCACACATGTTACAAACATCTGTGCAAATCATAACATCTGTTCTAACTAGTCTAAACACTGATAAGCTAAATATTGTTACATTGGGAAAACACTATGTAAGCTATCATTCATCTCCAAGGTTGTTTAGGTTCTTACAACAGCCCTTGGCAAGACTCATTTCCACAATTAGGGCACCTAAAAGTAAGGAAGGGTGTATGCTTCAATTGGAATAAGGATGTAGGATATAAATATATGTTGGAATGTTTGTTTATAGTTATGCATCTAAAAATTATAACATTATTTTTTATTACCTTAACATTATTGTTTGTTGCAAGATGATGCTCTTTGAAGGCCGCTAATGTATATGTTGTTATGCGCTACCACACCCACTTACTAAGGAATTTGTTTAGCAGGCAAGCATTATGCGCTAAATAAACAACCATTCTGACGATTTTGAAAATTTTAAATTCAATCATTCTTGCTTTATAAATCATGTCATTCATTTGCACGACGGGGGTAGTTGGGTGATTAAAAAGATGTCTGTGTCAGACAAGACAAGGACATGTTAACTTAATCCTAACTAATTTGTCGCTTGAAATTGAATATATAATTTTCTTGAAATCTTAGGAGATTGGCATTTTGAGCGGATGCTCCTCGATGAAGTTTTTGTTTGATCGATTATGAAGGTTTTGAAGTCATTTGGATATAAGTTGATCGGTTATGCATATAGTAAGAAGTGACTTTAACGCATTTTGACTAATACACTAAGAAGTCACTTTAACGCATTTTGACTAATATTAACTAACTTTTACGTATTTTGACGAATATTTTAGTTCTATAAGTTCTATACGTGTATAGGGGGGGGGGGAGAGAGAGAGATGTTAGACAAAACAAGGACATGGTAACTTATTCCTAACATTTGTTACTTGAATTTGAATATATAATTTTCTTGAAATCACTGGAGATTGGCATTTTGAGCAGATGCTGTTTGATCGATTATGAAGCTTTGAAGTCATTTGGAAATTAGTTGATCGGCTATGAATATTAACTTCCTTTAACGCATTTTGCAAAAGAACCATCAATCAAATTTCATATTGAACTAACTTTAACGCATTTTGACTAATATTTTATACTAGTTGGTGCCCCGCCCGCGTTGCGGGGCGATGACCGAATAATGAGCGAGTGTTAGTCAGCTCATTGACACGAAAAACAATTAAATCGAGCCAATCAATTAAAACAAAACACTTTTATAGTTTTGATTAAAAAAAAACTAAAACAATGACAATATTGTAATTTTTAACTGAGGGAAAGTTGTATTTTTTTACTGGGGAAAAATCGTAATTTGACAAAAGCTAAAGTAATGGCAGTACTGTAAATTTGAACCTAGAGCAAAATTGTAAATTTTCACAGGGGCAAATTCGTAATTTTTAACTTGGGGTAACAACGTAATATAAATTTGAACTAAGGGCACAATCATAATTTTAAGCTTGAGGCAAAAGTACAATTTTATTTTGAACCGAGGGAAAAATCGTAATTTTGAATTGGGGGCAAAAACATAATTTTATTTTGAACTGGAGACAAAACGTAATTTTGAATTGAGGGCGAAATCACAATTTTTAAACGGGGAAAAATCGCATTTTTGAACAGAGGGCAAACTCGTAATTTTTAAGTGGGGGCAAAAACAAAATTTTATTTTGAACTGGGGGCGAAAAGGTAATTCTAAGCTGAGGGCAAAACCACAATTTTATTTTGAATGGAGGGAAAAACTGTAATTTTGAGCTGGGGACAAAAGCGTAATTTTATTTTGAGCTGGGGGCAAAACCGTAATTTTAGAGAGGGACAAAAACGTGATTTTAGAATGGATATAAAATAATAAACTGGTTGGTCCAATGAGAGAGTGCCAGGCAAAGTCGTAATTTTGAATTGAGGGCAAGATCGTAATTTTGAGATGGGGACAAAAAACGTAATTTTATTTTGAGCTGAGGGCAAAAACGTAATTTTATTTGGAGCTGGGGAAAAACGTAATTTTAAAATGGATATAAAACAATAAGCGTGTTGTTCCAATTGGGGAGTGCCAGACAGCTGTCTGGCACTATTCCCCCATTTGGTTTTTGTATATGTAGGAAACTAGTTTTTGCCCCGCCCGCGTTTGCGGGGCAATAAGCCGAATATTTATTTCTCATAACATGTATGTCTGTACAGAGGGCAAAATCGTAATTATATTTTGAACTGAGTGCGAAATCATAATTTTAAACTAATGGCAAAATCATAATTTTGAGCTAGGGGGAAAACATAATTTTATTTTGAACTGTGGACAAAAATGTAATTTTGAGCTCAGGGCAAAATCGTAATTTTGAGCTAGGGGCAAAAACAACAACTTATTTTGAACTGGTGGCAAAAACGTAATTTTAAACGGACGGCGAAACCGTAAATTTAAACTGGGAACAAAATTAAGAATGAGTTTTTGAACCGAGGGCAAAAGCGTAATTTTGAACTAGAGGCAAAATTATAATTTTATTTTGAACTCGGGGTAAAAACATAATTTTAAACGAAGGACGAAATTGTAATTTTAAACTGGGAATAAAACTAAATTAAAAATGGGTTGGTCCAATAGGGAAGTGAATGGGTTTTTGAACCGATGGCAAAAACGTAATTTTGAGCTATGGGCAAAATTATAATTTTATTTTGAACTGGGGGTAAAAACATATTTTTAAACAAATGATGAAAGCGTAATTTTAAACTGGAAGTAAAATTAATTTAAAAATAGGTTGGTTCAATAAGTAAAGTGCCAGGCAAGCTGCCTCACACTATTCCCTTAACTTGTAAATGTAGTAATTGCCTGACACTATTCCCTTAACTTGTAAATGTAAATGTAGTAAATTTGTAACAACCTAAAAATCTGAAAGGACTTTTTGGAAAAGAAAAAATATATATCATCTCCATGGGTTTTGGATGGTGGGGACAATGGGTATTATGGAAAATTCTTTGTGGCCACATTACTATTTATTATTCCCCAACACACACATACTTTTCTATCTTTTCTGATGGGCATGCTTGGTTAGGCTTCTTTATCACTCACCCACTATCATCAACTTTGGGCACTATTTTGGTCAAAGGTGGTTAACTTCTCGTGTCATTCAACATCTTCCACACTCTTCTTTTCCACTTTCGGTAGACCAACTTACACTTTATAACGACTTACAAGTTTTTATATGATGAAAACAAAAGGAAAAAAACAGATACTTGTATTTATTTGATATTTATTTGAAGACTCAGTAAAAAAATAAATTGAATTGAATTTATAAATATTAAATTTTATACTTGATGGACTTGTAAGATCGAATGTGATTAAGGATAAGAAAAGAACCTGAATTCGTCGGAAAAAAACTCGAACAATCATAACGGGTAAATGGGTAATAGGATGAGTATCCGGATATGCGATTAATCTTATTGATATTTGCTCATTTGAGATGAGTATGACATCAAATGATAATCTTCTTGTTGAATACCCAACCTCCGGCTGATGTTAGCTGGATCTTCGGTGACGTCAAGAGCTCTTATCCTCGCTTGCTACAAAAGAATAAACCGTTAGCCTCGTCACGGGGGACCGCGGAAGGGGGATCCGTGACCAAGCTCCGGCGTGAGAGTAAGTAAACTTGCCGGGAAATAAAAGGAGCTCCTTCCGATGAGGATATTCACCGGAAGATTCCTTCTTTTGTGTGAATCTAATTAATGAGTGTATGTAGTAAATGTGGGGAATGTTGGTCGGAGTTTTTAATGAGAGGAGAGTTAATGAAGAGGTAGTAAATGAGAGAATGCCGGAGATTATACCTGCCTTGGCTCTTTCTTTTTCCTTCTTATATAATAGCAAGCCCTTATCTTTGTTAAGGGTTTTCCCATACGTGATCCGACGGCTTTTGGAGGTTCTTGGGAAGGTCAGACACGTGTCTGACCCCCAACGGTAGGATATCCCTCTTCATTAATAGTCTGCCGGATAAGTACAGTGATTTAGACCGGAGCCGCTTCTTGTCAAGCATTTAATGAGCTCTGCTCTCCTTAGCTGTTTCCCGCCCATTGCAATAGAAGGAGAAACCTTAGTGAACAAGGTTATTCTGTCCAGTGGGCCTTTAAGCAATTGGGCTTCTAGAGAAAAAGGCCCAAAGCGGGTGAAGTGGGTTTCCCCACTGGCCCGTTTAGATTTACACAGATACATTTACACGCATCAAAAAATATATATAATAGTATGTTTAGATTGATAAAAAAAATCAATTATAAGGGTGAACGGGGCACTCCCCTATTAGGGGAGTCCCCTCTCTTACGCACGGCCAATCAGCACGCGCCATGTCAACTCCCCTCTTAACTCCCCTCACACCCTCAATTTGATGGCACCACTCCCCTCTTAACTCCCCTTGTTTTTTATTCAAAAAAAAAATGATATGATTGGTTGAAAAAAGGCTGGCCCACCATCTCTCCCCTATTTTCAATCGGTAAGCTCTCACCGATTCCCCTCCCCGCACCGATGGCGCCAGTGTTCCCGAGCGGGGAATGGGGTCACCGCACCCTCTCCCCGAGAGTGCCCCGGATACCCTAAGATCATAGAATTGTTAGAAGTGTGGTCGGGTATTTGATTTTTCGTGTCAGTTCTTAAAATGAATTTAAGCTCAAGTTTCGGATAATAGAGATCATATATTGTCTCAATATCCGTACATTATAAAATTATAAAAACAGTTCCTAAATCAATCACTAACCATATAAGTATAAAAAATTACACCATAAATAAAACACTGATGATACTAACCACAAAAAACAATTTGTATATTTCTTTCAGTTAAACTCATATTCAACTATCAGATCACATTTACAAAATACAAGGAAAAAAAATACATTCTTACATACACCCACCTGTCTCCTATGTATCCTATACACTTCTAGAAGCTTCCTGTTCTCGCTTTTTTTTTCATTTTACTTTTTTTCCTATAAGCTAGGAAAAACAAAAGGAGTAGACAAAAAAAGTTGGTAAAAAAAAAGTAAATAAAAAAATCAAAACGGAACGACGTCGCTGCACGCGAAATAATTCGAATTCATGACGTAATTTTCCGGCCACGAGTTCTTCAAAAGTTTCAACAGCGTTTGCGCTTTTCTCTTCGCTCGTTCCGTACAATCACTCTGTACAAGCAACAACAACTGAGTCAAAACTCCGGCAGCCACCGCCTCAACCTGCAACCGTTCAACGGCGGAACAGAGCGACAGCAGTGCTCCCGCAGCGTACTCCGTCGCACGGTCCGAGATCTTCAAAATAACCTTCACTAGCAACGGCACCGTCAGTGCGTGAGACGCAAACGCAGCGCATCCCTCCGGTATCCGGCACAATAATTCTACCGTCGCTAACGCTCTTTCGGCGTCGCATTTTTCAAAATCCGGCAGTCTGTCAATAACCGCCTCCACCGCACCTGCTTCCACCGCTTTGTGACGGTGTTGTTTCACGATGCAGAGTGCGAACAACGCCTTGATTCCGATTTTTAAAGCTCGCGGATACGATAATGGATAATCTAAAATTCCGATTACTCCGTCGAAGATCTCGTCGTGACTGCTGATTTCCGCTCGGAGTTCCGGTGAACTCGTTCCGGCGATAACGGTTTCAATCAATGCCGCCGTGTTGACTCGGACGTCAATCGACGAGTGCGATAACAGAAAAATCAAATACGAAACTCGATCGGGAACAGAAGATACTAGAACACAGTCCGTTTCGGAAATCGGAAGAACCGCTAGAATCGCAAGTAACTCATGAATCAACTCGGACGAGTTACGACTCGTTTCAGAAAACAACACATCGAGCAAAATCTCACTCGCTTTATTCGTCGAAATAACTAACCGATTCTTCTCCGAGTCACGAACAAGTCCTCTAAGTCGGCGAACCGCAGTAATCCTCACTAGCCGTGAATTAGACGCTAACGATGCTTGTTTAAGCAACGATTGAACAACGATCGGATCAGCAGGTTGCTTCGGTGTAGGAATTCGTTCTACACCGTACGATCTGTTCGCAACGCACCATTCCTGGATCAAACGGCGGAGCGTGTGGTTCGGAATGAGTGTGAAATCAGTTAGAGGAAGACGAGTTACCGGACACGTGATGTTTCCGGTGGCTATCCATGACTCGATGCTCGAACGATCGTACGTCTGACCGGTGGCGACGGTTACCGGATCCGTCATCAGCTCGAGAGAAACCGGACATCGGAAATGGTACGGGATCTGAACTCCGACGTCCAACGGCTGTATACTTCTAGGCATGTTTGAATTTGTTATAAATTCAGTTATCTGTATGTATAATATGTATGTATAGTTGCAGTTTGTTGTGTGGTGGTTATGGGGATGAAACAGAGAATTTGTGAGGTGGTTTTGAATTGGGTGAAGAAGATGTGTGTGGCCCCTTTTTATGTTACAAGTTGTTTCAAACTTCACACGTGTGTGTGAATTAATAAGTTAAAAGGGTTAACCTGAGTTGTTGTTGAATGGTGGTGGGGGTGGTCAAAGGTGCTAGTCTGTTCGTATAGTTGTGTGGGGCCCACTTGCTTTGCTGGATGCCTTTCTGTTACATTTGAGAGTTTCCTTTTTGCACTCTAGCCCTTTTACTTTTGTGTTGTGTTGTTTGTAGACCTCTTTTTTTTTTTACCTGTGAGTAGGGCTGTAAACGAACCAAACGTCCGGCGAACAGTTCGTGAACCGTTCGGGGAGAAGTTCGTTTGTGTTCGTTCGTTTATTAAACAAACGAACACGAACAAGAAATTTCGTTCGTTTAGTTAAATGAACAAACATGAACAGATTCGTGTTCGTTTGTTTATGTTCGTGAACGTTCAGTAACGTGTTCGATAGTTAATTAGTGTTTTTAGTTTTTATATGTATTTAAATACTTCAAAATTCTGACAATTTAAATATCTAATAAGTGTCAGTGTACTATATATTTTGTTCACGAAAAAATTGTTTTTTTGTTCGTTTGTTTCCATTTGTGTTCATGAACATTAGTTTGTACTCACTTGTGTTCGTCAATGTTTGTTTTTGTTCGTTGCCTAAAATTAACAAACGAACACGAACAAGTTCATTTCCTTAACAAACGAACACAAACATAAAATCTCGTTCGATAAGTGTTCGTGAACGGTTCGCGAACACATATATTTCTTAACAAACGAACACGAACAAGGTCTTGTTCGTGTTCGTTCGGTTCGTTTGCAGCCCTACCTGTGAGTAGTGGTTTTAAAATTTAAAGGGAAAATAGCGAAAATAGCGTTTGACTAGTAAAAATTTGCAAAATAGCCAACAGAAACGGTTCAGGGAGACTTTTCACGGATCTAAGCCTCTACAAAAAGGCTGAAACGACTCTAAGATCTTTCAGCGCAATATTTTTCCATGAAAAGGCTCTACAATCATTTTTTGCACATGCCGGAGCGTAGTTGGTTGGGTTGAAAAGGCTTTTTTAAGATCTATCAGCTCCGTAAAAAGGCTCTCTGAGCCGTTTCCGTTGGCTATTTTAGAAATTTTGACTGGTCAAAGGCTATTTTCGCTATTTTCCCAAATTTAAATGGGTCATGTTTGTAGGTTGGCCGGTCAAATTTGACACAAACGTGAAAATTTGACTTACACGAGATTCATGTAAGATATGTGAGCCGCAAACATAACATGAGCTTTCAAAGGTTTACACGAAAGTGACTTATTTGACCTGAAACTTCATTTTAAACACAACACGAGCTTTCAAAAATTTACATAAAGGTGACCTCTTTGACCTAAACCTTTATTTTAAACAAAACATAAGCTTTCAAAAATTTACAAAAAGGTGACCTCTTTGACCTAAACTGTCACACCCCCAAAATCCACCTGCAGAATACTACCGCTTGGAGGCGTGACTGACCAGGATCCAGCCACCAATCATATTGAACAAGCATGTAGTAATATATAAAATCCACCCAATACAATTGGTGTCCAATCAAAACATAGGTTAAGTTGGAAGCGGAAGCATAACGTTTAAAAACCAAAACATAAGTTTAATTGTTTCAAGGTTTAACATGGCACACAACTGTCCATGTCCCACAACGACCCTCCTCCATGCAAGCTCCAGCTAAGTACCTAAAGACCTGCAAAGCATGTAGTAACGAGTCAACAACAAGTTGAGTGAGTTCACGGTTGGGTGTTTATTTTAAGTTGTTCCGAAAACAGTTTCCTTTAACTGGCATCCTGCCGTGGGGGTTACCCCATAGTTGAAAACGTGATTTGTTTACCCATTTACTCTGGCATCACAGCCGTGGGGGCTACCCCATGTTAGTTGTCTGGCATTTCGGCCGTGGGGGCTACCCCATGTATACACTAGACTCGTTACCATATCGACTGCTGACTGTAGTCATGTTTATGTGCCATGAACTGTCAATGTCTATCATCATTGACGTGCCCAGATCCATTAGTTCACGCCCGTCCTCTGCGGCACGGTGTGAGGCTTGTCAGACCTAAATAGCGCTATCTAACTAATGACCCGCTCGCCATTGGCCCGGCGATTATGTCGATATAAAAAGGAGGGACTTCGTGATAGAGTTTTGGTCTAGTACGAATTATCTGTCCACGAGGACGAGGAATTATATTCCTGAACCGATGCTGTCCTACCCAAGAAAGGACGAGGAATCCATATTCCTTAACCCCAATTCCCAACCTCTGGGAATCCCATGCTTTGTAGAGGGTGTGAACTCACCTTGGTTTGCTCGGCAGATACACAGAAAGTTGGTCAAGCTATAAGTGGTCAACCACGTCCTAGTATGGTTACCGTACGAGTCAGATACAAACCGAGTAACGCACATACATTTTCTACATGTATACTAGCACGTTGCAAACAGGTGTTTCTCATGGCAGTCCAATGCACAACATACACATTCAACAGTAACACATAAAGCCCAACAGCCCAGCCCAATCTCCTAAGCCCGTATCAGTAAACAAGTCCAACTCAGTGAACCTGTGTTCATGGTCTCGAGTCGAGATTAGAGATCTCGAGTCGAGACTGCGTGGTCTCGGGTTATACATGCACTTGTCGAGACTAGACGGTCTCGAGTCGCAACCGGACCTGCAACCATGGTCTCGAGTTGTGGTGTTTGTGTGCTGATAATGTGTGGTCTCGAGTCGAGACTAGGGGTTCTCGACTCGCAACCTTGTGTCGAAACCGTGATCTCGAGTTGTCATCTTCATGGTCTCGAGTCGAGACCGAAGGTCTCGGCTGGAACATCTGCTGATTTCCGACACATGTACTAAACCAATAGAATTTCGATTTCATGATACGATGTACTATCCAACCATAATCCTCAAACATGTTTTGTTGTCTAACAATTAACCACAATGGATCAAACATAGCAAATTTCAAATATTCATATCACATTCAACAAGTTCTTCATTAGGGTTTTCAAACCTTTAACACATATTCATCTTATCACTACTTCATTAAATTCAGAATTCATCATCCGGAAATATGTTCATCCATTTTATATGAGGAAAACATGCTAGCATCAAGAATCATTATTATACAAAAACCTATACTTGTTACTAAAGAGATCATGTTTATCATAGATGTTGTAACTAAGCATGCCTCCCTAGTGAATCAAGAACCCATTAAATCAACAAACATCTTTGTCATATTCAAACTCCAATCTTAATATCGACCATTCAAGAATGATGTATTTATCATGCATAAAACCCAACAAGCAACATATTATCAAATAATCTTCATCATACATCATCATCAACCGAAATATAAACACACAATATGAAACACTTACCGGTTCAAGTATGGGTTCAAAGGTGTGTATAAAGCTTCCAAATGGGTGTGTGTGAGCCGATCCGAGAGCTCCTTGTGGTCACCGGTTTGATCCGAGAAGGAGGAGAAGAATGTTGAGGCTTAGGGTTTTAGTGAGGGAGAATGTAGGAGTGTGTGTGTAGGAGGGTGTGTGTGTAAGTTGCCCAAAGATGGTAATGTTGGCTAACAACAAGGTTATATACTAGCTTCAAGTTGATGCACCCTAATGGGTTTCGGATGGATTAAATGAGGTGCACGGCCCAACCGGCCCAACTGTTTCCTGTTCACTCGAGACCGCATGGTCTCGATTCGGGTTCATGGTTCTCGGCTCACTTATACATATACACATACTATACATACAAGCACAACACATAATCACATAAATTTACTTATATCATTCATTAAACCAACAAGTTAACTAGTCACATAACGTTCAAGTATGTTACATCGAGATACAATGAAAGGTTCTGAATTTCGAGTTGTCACATAAACCTTTATTTTAAACACAACATAAGCTTTCAAAGCTTTCAAAGATTTACACATAGGTGACATGTTCGACCTGAAACCTCACTATATTTCACATACTAATACTTTAGAATTGAAGCTCTTTTTTTAAATGACGAATAAATTACTTTTTGAGTTTATGTGTTTTGGTGGTTTTAACATTTGAGTTCAAAATAAAAAAGTTTAATGCTCTGAGTCCCTAACTGCACATTTTATAATGTTTTGAGTCCCTGCGTTTTAGTGGTTTTAACCACTTAAGTCCAAAATCAAAAGTACAAGTGTTAAAAATTGGACTCAAAACGTTATAAAATGAGCGGTTAGGGACTCAAGGCGTTAAACTTTTTGATTTTGGATTCAAATGGTTAAAACTAATAAAACATAGAGACTCAAAAAGTAATTAACTCTTAAATGACCTAGGATTAAAGCTCTTCAACAAAAAATAAAAATGGGTATAAAATCACGATTTGCAAATTTTAAACTATAAAACATGGTGCTCGTTTCTTTATTAACTTTTAAATTTTGGCATAAAATTACTAATTAATTTAAGTTATAGTATCAAACATTTTTTAAATGTATAAAATTAAACAAGCTAGCATCTCAACACGTAAGGTCGGCCTAAACACAACCAATATGTTCATACATTCGGCTTAAAACTTATCCGAACCCATCAAAACTCAATATAGACCCGTAAATTTTGTTTTAGTTTGGTGTCATTTTAGAAATTTGAGAAACAAAACTAGATAGAAAGGGGCATAAAATATGACTTGTTTAAAAAAATGCAACAAGCTAATAACCAATAAGCATCCGGATCTTAACCCAACGCGGAATTCAAGAAACACTCATTCCCTGAGAGACGAATGAAGCGGACGATGTCGTTTAGTACGAAAGCACGCGTGGGGGCAGGGAACCAGTGACCTGGCCACATCCAATTTAGAGATGACCGACCTTGTCGGTGGTCAACCGGCAACACCTTTGGACTTGTACAGCTACATTGTGGGTCAATGTTTTTGGGTTAAACAAACACACTGCTTTCCCACAAAAATACTTTATTTATTTTCATACATGTTTAACTTTTTTTTTTAATAAACTTCATTAAAACACATCTCCGACACAAACAGACAAATGACCAAACAACCAACAACACCCCTGACCAAAAAATGTTAAACTAGTAGTTCAAATAATTAGATAAATGTAACTTTGAAAAAACATATTAGACTTTACAAATAGAGTAAATTACAAAAATCATTGTTTATGTATGTCATTTATTGCAAATTGTGTTTTTTGTCTTCAATAATTACAGAAAACGTACTCGATGTTTGCAAAGTCTTGCAAGTTATGTCCTTTAGTCCTAACTCAGTTAATTTTTTGTGGTTAAATCTGACCAAATGGACTCCAAATGAGAGTATTTGGTCAGATTTAACCAAATGGACCCTCGTGTGGGGTCCATTTGGTCAGATTTAACCACAAAAGTTAATTGAGTTAATGCTAAAGGACATAACCTGCAAGGGTTTGCAAACATCGAGTACGTTTTCTGTAATTATTGAAGAGAAATGACACAATTTGTAATAAGTGACATACATAAAGGACGACTTTTGTTATTTAGGTGCTGTTTGTTTTTTCAGATGTAAAATGTCTGTAGTCTGCGAACCACATCTGCAGGCATCTGCAAGAGAAGATGTGGCCCAAATGTCTGCAGTCTGCAAGGAGAAGAGGGTTTGTTTTTTTTTTCTTCAAAAACAATTTCAACCACACAACACACACAAGCTCTCTCTCTCTGCTCTCTCTCTCTCTCTACAACCACCACCACCACCTCACCACCTCTGCCACCACCACCGCACCACCTCCACAATCACACCACCGCCATGAAGCACAAAAGAAGCACAGAGCTTCATCTCTTTGCAAAACCCTATATTCATCTTCAAACATAAAAAACAACCATCTACCGTATTGAATCTTCAAACATAAACCCCCCCCCCCACCCACTCGATCTCTTTCTCCCTCGCTCGAAGGTGACCAGCCGGCCACCAACAGTGGTGGAGGCGTTTGATGGTGATGACGCAGCAGAAGCGACACGCGGCGGCGACAGCAGCGGTGCCTTGTTCCGACGGGTCTCTCTCTCTCTATGGTCTCTCTCTCTCTCTCACATGTCTCTCTCTCTCTACAGGTCTCTCTCTCTCTCTCTCTCTCTACGCTCTCTCTCTCACAGATGGTTTGGTGGTGATGGGTTTGGTGGTGGTGGGTTTTGACGATGGTGGTGGTGGCGAAGGTGGTGGTGGCAGGGGAGAAGTTTTTGTGGTGTGAGGTGTTTGGATTAGGTTTTGTGAAGATGTTTGAAGCAAAGGTTCTGAGCTTTTTTTTTAAGATGAAAGAAGCTATTTGTAGATCTGTTTAAAAAAAAAAACAGTCTTCAACATCTTATGTCTGCCCGCCTGCAGACATAAGCATTTTGCAGATGTTATAAGCAAAAACAAACAGCACCTTACTCTTACAGATATAATTTATCAATTGGTGAATCTAGTGTATTTAACTTTGAAAGTGATAAGTAACTATATTTGATGAAACTCAACTCGATAGTTCGATTAGTGTCCAAACGAACCTCAACTCATTATGTGCACCAATAGACATACGAATGAGAATCGATCCACTACTTGAGGAAAAGATATTGTACCAATCATACATATAATGTATCGTAAGTCGTAACTCACTTGTTCAATCAGCATCAACTATTATGTGGACCAGTAAACATGGCAAGGAGAATCGAACGACAACTTGAGCAAAAGGCATTATACTAATCATATAAATTAGTGTATCTTAACCATCATATAAATTAGTGTTTCTTAACCTGTATTTGCTCAGATATATTCTTTGACCAACACTTTCACATAATTTGAAGAACATATATACTTTTAAATATGGGCAGCTTAAATAAATAGGTTGTAGATTGGGGCCTTCACATTTAACGGATTCCTAATTTTCTTGATTATATATATTAAATTTATATCCTACATTTCCGATTATTTGACTTTAGGTACTCATTTTTTTTTTTGAATAGTAAACTTCATTAGAAAACCGGGCAAGCCCTCAAAACAAGGACCGTCACCAAGGCCACTTACAACAAATAAAGAGGATTACGACCCCAATCTTTCCATTCTATACAAGTATATTTAGATCTATTTTTTAACCAAAGGAACGACCAGGATTTTATCCGAGCAACCGCGTCGACCACCTTCGGATAAACATGTTAGAAAGTGTTAGGATAAGAACTTAAAGCCATTTATCTTTGTATTTTTCCCCTTAATTAGATTTGAATATGTGATTTAGGATTTAACTTTAATTTTCAATTTTGACAAGGTGAGAAAAGCATCAGTAAACTTGCAAATGTTATTTCATAAAAACTCATTCCAAATCTTAGATGTATAATTGAGTGACTCTTAGAAAATGTATATATAAATGAGTGTCATGACATTCATGTGTGTTAGGGTTCTAAAAAAATATACATGTATATGTGTGTGTGCGCACAAGTGCGTGTATGTGTGTGCATGTGTTTATGAAAGGACCCCAAGTTTAGAATTTATTTGGAGCCCCCAAGTAGATTGACTCACGTTACTTATTACAATACCCAGTCATTTATATTCATTGATCAGAGACACACTTGTGGATCAACCACGCTAACGAAATGACAATTTGACCCTACACGAAAATTAGATAAAAAGAGTGTGGTTTTCGTTAAGAAAATCGAGCTACATGTCAAAACAAAGCAATTATGAATATTTTAAAAAAGTGAAGAAACATGCTTTATATACAACCCCAACTATTTTTCTAATTAATGACGTTTATTGATTAAGGAACAATAAAGAAAAACTTTAAAAATTCTTTTACAAGTAGACATTTCTTTTTGAAAAGAAAAATATATATATATTTATTTTAGATTATATAAAGTATATTTATAGTTTTAAAGAAACCACATGCACCCTTGCTAGTGATATTGTAAAGGTAGTGTGGGTATGGTCAAAGCTTTTTGTATACAACAAATGGGTGTTTCTTTATCCGGCATTACAGTTTGGAATAATCAAACTCATGCTTTTTATTGGAATCTAATCACTAAATGATTTGCTTTTACGGGAAAACATAATTATGTAAAAGTACCATGGACCAACTTTTTTTCTATTATTTAAATCTATATATTTTTGACATATGTTTTGTAAAGAAGAAGTGAATGTGGCCATGTAATTTCTATTATATCCGTTAAGAAAACAGTTCTAAATTCTTTTTTATGATTATGTTTGGTACTACTTTTCACCACTAACTCACTAAGTCAACAACTTGCATAAAGTTGACATTGACTAATTAGAAAATCAAGTATTAGCTATGAAAACTTGAGCATTAGACCACCCGTAGTGGTAAACAAGAATAATGCCCCCAACATGGGGCATTATACGACACGTGGCGCCTAGTCACACATGGGGCATTATAGGAAAAGAGGCGTAGTGGGGCATTATTCCAATAACGCCCATTCAATCATTTGACAATTTTTTTTTTTTAATTTAAAACATAAAGTCTTCATTAATTTAAAATAAAAATTACAATACTTGAAAAAAAAATACCAAATAAAAACAGAAAATTAAAAAAACAGAAAAAAAAAAACAGAAAATTAAAACAGAAAATTAAAAAAACCGAAAAAAAAAAACAGAAAATTAAAAAACCTAAAAAAAAATAAAGTTAAAAATTACTTTTTGTTTTTTTCCCCACCAAAGGTCCCACCACTCCCCCCTTCTTCTTCTTCTTCTTCCTTTCTTCTTCTTCCTTTCTTCTTCCCCACCTCCCACCTGCAACTTCATTCTCTTCTTCCTCTTTTTTTGTTTTTCAGAAAAAAAAAAATAATCATACACACACAAATATTATATACACATGGCAAGGTACCATTGGACAAAGAAATGAAGCTCCGGCGTTTTTTAAATCACGCCAAACCCATTTTTTTTCAAAAAAAACGCCCGGAAACGCCCTATGTAGTGGGGATCTCGGCGTTATCCGGCGTTTTTTTTGAATTTTAAAAAAAAAAAACGCCCCACTACGGGGGGTCTTAGGGTGAAGGGAGTGGAGCGGGAAACCAAACGGCAAAGGTGTTTGCCGCGCGGCAACACCGCCACCGGCCACCTTTGCCGCTCGGCAAACCAAACAATGCGGTAAAGGTTCACCGATGCGGGGAAGCTTGATTTTGACCGTTGGAGCATGTTTTTCCGTGCATCTCTGCATGGTGGTGTTGCTACGGCGACTGGTGGCGGTGGTTTCCGGTGGCGGTGGTGGTGTTGCTACGACGGTGGTGGTTCCGTGCATCTCTGCGTTGGGGGAGGGTGGTGGTGAACAGGAGGTGGTGGAACCGGTGGTGGTGGTGGCGAGTGGTGATGGAGGTGGAACGGGTGGTGGTGGAGGTGATAAGGGTGGGTTGATTTTGAGGGTGGAACCGGTGGTGGTGGTGGTGAAGGGGTGTTTAAAGATAAAAAAAGAATAAAAAAAGTTTGCCACTTTCAAGTGTCTACACCACTGCCAACACTTTTCACCAAAGTTTAAACTCTTCACACTTGCTGACATGGCACACTCTGATTAGTCCATTTTAAAGTTTGTCACTTTCACCTGTTTAACCACTCCCTTCACCGGTTGTTATATGTATGAAATGAACAATTTATCATTCACATATGATAAACAATATTGCAAATACCTTAGCAAATGTTTTTCATACTCTTTACTTGTCTTTAATCTTGTTATCTTTTCTTTTTTGTATCTATTTCATGTGTCGTATCTTTTCTTTTCATTTTGTATATTTTAATGATGTGGAAGATGTCCACAAGTCGTAGCAAGGGTTACCCACGTGCACCAACGAACCTAGCGAGGTAGTACCTACGGTCACTGTCTAGGTGCATAAGTACTAAGCACTCTGCTATTTCTTTCGGTCAAGGCTTACCACGTTCATAGCCCTCTTTGTGGTTTGCAAGTGGCTAAGCAAGCACTATTCGTATATGATCGACCACCCTCTATGTCTCATACCTGCCCATGGTGCATGTTAACATGACAATTCTAGCTACCACACGATATAATCCACTATACCTATTCTAGAATGTCAAGTTCCTACTTAATCATAATCTCTAAGTTTTATGGCTAGACAATCATGTTTAGAAAGTCTACACCATGCATAACTCAGTTTATCTATATATATATACTAGAATTTTGACCATGCCGCGCGTTGCGGCGGCAACATCGCCTTTGTGACTTCGTTATACGCGTAACGATGATAACATTAACGTGTGGTGCTCGCACATGACGTTACATGTTTTTGACTTTGTTACACATAGATAATAAAAAAAAGAGTATATTGTCTCGAACGTTGCTGTGTAAAGTCTTAAAAGTAATTTAGACAGCGGTTTAAAGACGTAAAAGTAATTTAAACATTAGTGTGGTTAGGCATAGGTAATAAAAGTATAATGTGTTATACGTTACGATGTAAAGTCGTAAAAGTAATTTAATTAAAATGAGGTGTCAAGTTATTAAGTAGAAAAGGTTGGCGGGTCAAATTTATCCATTACCAAAAGTTAGAATTGAATGTGTGATTTACTTAAAGATGAGGTTAATAGCGTTTCATATCAAAAGTTTGAGAGTGTGACCCGCACGTTGTGGCATGTGTGAACTCGATCTTTTCCGGTGTGCACGTATAGTAAAGGAAATAGAAAACTAAAAACTAACATGCCTATAACGTGTTTATTTTATTTTCAATAGATTGTTAAAGGAGAAAACCGTTTTTAAACATTATTACAAAATGTTTAATTAAAGTTAAATATAAATAAAAGAAAACAAAAGAAAGAGTGTGTGTGAATATGTATTATAGGAATTTATGGAAATAAAATTAACAATTGTATTTATACTAAAAAAAAGAAACGAAAATTGTAGTTGAAGGGTAAGTAATAAAAAAGAATAGCATCTGGTGTTAAATATAGATTCGAACCTTAGGTTGAAACTCTGAATAGGGTGTGCCTCTGCCACTAATCCATCCATTTTATTTATTTTATCATACCTTTCATTCATTAATATAAACAAACAATGTAAGGAAAGTAAATCTGGCAAAATTTGATTGGTGAAGAAGGTCACCGACCTTTTATTATAAGAGTATATAAATATATAGAGCCGGTTATCATACAATAGGCCTAATCGTACATTATGTACGCTATAACCACAACTGTCAGATCATCTCATTTAAACCCCGTGCTTAACTAATTTACGTCATTAAATTAATCAAATTAAAATATATATATGAAACCGCCAAGGTTAAAATCGTCCATTGCGAAATCACAAACCCTGATAATCAGAAAAGAATACTCACAATCATACCGTAAACCCAAAAATTCAAAACATTGCATTCTTCGTCCACCAAGTTCCGTTCTACTTACCTGTGCGAATCAACAAGGATTGACGAGTTTTGAGAAAAGGAGCAAGGCCAACAACGATAGACCACAGTCAAAGAAGATGAATCCAGGTATTGAATGACATATGCGATTTTATAATGGGTTTAAGTGGTTTTGAATGACATATGCGATTTTGTATAGTTAGCTTTGTTTAGTAAGGTTTTTGTCTGAAACATATGATTTTATAAGATTAGGTATTGTTGTTGACTGCGATTTTGTTAGGGTTTTTGCCTGGTATGGTTTTTTATAAGGTTTTGTATGATTAGGTAGTTTTGTTAGTGGTTAGCTGATACATGTGCGATATTATAGAGGGTTTTGTAAGGGTTTTGTATGACATATGCGATTTTATATGATTAGCTTTGTTTGTTAAGGTCTTTTTGTTTAAGGCATGCGATTTTATAAGTTTTTTTTTCTAAGGCATGCGATTTTATATGTTTATGTAGTTTTGGTAGTGGTTAGCTGGTACACGCGAATTTATAAAACATTCATGCGATTTTATAAGATTAGTTAGTTTTGTTATATGATTAAATGATACATGCGATTTTATAAATGTTTTTTGTCTGAAGCATGTGATTTATAAGATTAGGTAGTTTTGGTAATGGTTAACTGATACATGCGAATTCATAACTCATTCATGTGATTTTATCAGATTAGTGAGTTTTGGTAAATGGTTAAAGAATACATGCGATTTAATAAGGTTTTTGTCTAATAGCATGCGATTTTGTAGAAATAAAGTCTGATGATGACTTTGAAGAGCCCATATCAACATTGAAAAACGTGAACAAAAACAGAAAAAGAAGGGTTGTGGAAGAAAGTTCTGAGGATGATGACTTTGTTGAGCCACTACCAAAAAAGAAGAAAGATGACAAGAGATCTAAAATACAAACAAAAAAACCTTCAAAAAAGGTGGAACAGGGAAAAAACCAAGCCAACCGGAACCACCTAGAAAAGAACCTAGGGCTTTCTTTGAATACAACAACGAAGCAATACTGTTGAGATGTCAACCTACATCATATATGGATACTGTGATTTTTTTTTTCAAAAGAACAGGTTGATGAGGTGAAGAATATGGGCTTTGGGGCTATTCTAGATATGAATATCGACCATATTTCGACACGTTTGGGATATTGGCAAGACAGAAACTTTGACGAGATGTTCGATACGCTAAGCGTAGGTAAACACCAAATAAAAATTACATCGGACACAGTTTATGAGGTATTTGGAATACCAAAGGGACCAAAGCCAGTTGAAATAATAGTCGATAAATGAAAAGTTAAAAAGGTTGAGAAAATTTAAAAGAGTAAAGAACCCAAAATTGGAAATATTGTTATGGATACATTCATCAGTCAATGGGGGGGGGGGGGGGAACGCGAGAATTACCCATGGCTTAATTGCAAATGCAATAGATAATCAAAGAGATGGGGGGAGCCTGTTTAGAATAAATTTCCTGGTGTACTGGGTGACGTTTTTTGCAGAGATTACAAAGGCCACAACTGCAAATGATAGATGTTTGCTTGGTGTAGAGGCTGTTGAGGATATACCGCATCTAGATTGATGCTCATATCTTCTGGACACTTTGTGTCGTACAAGAGCGGGCTGGAAGAACACAAAAATACAGTTCGTGGGACCTGTTGCCTTTCTTACGATATGCTTTACTACATTTGATAACATATTTACAAGAAGATAAAATAAATACATATTTTAAGTAAAATCAACTCCTTTTTATATTTATACAGCTTCTATACACGCATGAGTACAACAAGAGGCTTCAACTGTTCGAGAAAGTCGTGGAGATACCGGTTATTCGTTGTATCACATCTACGGAGATTGATAAAGTCGAGGAGCATATTTTGGATAACGGACCTCTGTGGACAAATGAAAGTGAAAATGAAAATGAATAGGGTCATTCAACGGAGGAGTATACAATACGATCCGTTGACACCACAAAAAGCTACAGAAGAAGGACTGCACGTGCAGTAGAAAACGTAGAAACCGAGGAAGACCTTAACGAGAACATTGATTATATGATGGATTTCATTTTGACCTCTAAGAAATGTCTCAGTTGAACCTTATGATGGGAGTTGGGACACAGACACAGAAAATGATGGACTGTTGCAACACTCTTGTTCCACTTTCACCAACGATAGTCTACGATTCAGCCCATCAACGAAATCGAGAGGCTTCGAACATCAACAAAAAGGTAAGCCCAACAAATATTAATTTCATTTAATCCATTTATTTTAACATCTAGATTTATAGTACTTTAACTCAAAAAATATTACAGAACCTTTTGAAAAAAATGAGGATCAATGTCAAAAAATACATTGAAATGATTCAAATTGTTCAAGGGATGAACAACTTAGTTTCAGATGCAAAAACCAAGTGTTTTTGCGATCCGGAGATTATGGAGGCTTGTAAGCAGTGGGATGAGACACTTCGGAATAATCCCATTTGTGTGCCGCCTGATTCGGTTCAAAAGCCTGGAACTGCACCGTCTGATGTTGATCAAGAGCCTGGAACTGCACCTTCTAATGTTCATCAACAGCCTGAAAATGCACCTTCTGATAGGGGTGAGCAGAAAACCGAAATAACCGACAAAACCGAACCGAAAAAACTAAACCGAAGCAAAAACCGACGGTTCAGTTTTCGGATTTAATAACCGAAAATTTCGGTTCGGTTTTCGGATAACCATTTTCAATAACCGAAAAAAACCGAACCGATAAGTTACAATCCATATCTTTTTATTTTTAAGTTTAAGTGTTTAACCCAATGCTAGTAGAAATTAATAATTTTATTCTTGAATGTTAAGTGTTTATAATAAAAACATTACATGCTTATTTATAATTGAAATGATTTATTTATTACCTAGAAGAAATAACAAAATTTAATATAAAATTTAAATGATCTTCAAATTATTATAAAAGAAAATGTCTTATTTAAACTTTGGAGAAATATAAAAAATAAATTAGAAAATGTCTTATTTTATTTTTTGAATCTAACATAATTTTGTTCCAAAAACCGAAATAACTGAAAAACCGAACCGAACCGGCATAAAAACCGAAAAAACCAAAACCGAAGAAACCGAAACTGAACGGTTTTAAAAAACCGAAAACCGACATTTCGGTTTCGGTTTTGATTTTACCCAAAAACCGAACCAAACCAAACCGTGTACACCCCTGCCTTCTGATGTTCATAAAAAAGATAAAACAAACGAAGAATGTGGACAGAATGAAGAAGCTCAACAAGTAATATCCAATGTTTTGGACAGTGTCAGACAAATGGAATCAGAAGGTAAACATGCGATTTCAAATTAACACGTGTGAATTTATATAAACATTGTATTTCCTATACACATGCGATTTCTTAAATACACATGCGATTTCATGCATACAATTGATATTTGATGTCGCATGCCATGTCATGTATAGCATGTGATTTTGATGCTGAGGTATTAAAATTCAATAATTTGTGTGTATAGGGGTACTACAGCAGATGATGAATGATTGACAAATACAGATGATGGAGGAGTAACAGACACCCTTATTGCAAATATTCAAACTGTGGAAACGGGTGTATACGCTTACAAACCACCTGTCCAAGGTAAAAAAAACACTTTATATTAGAAAAAGAATAAAAGAACAAAATGTTATATTTTTTAACTTAATCTGGCCTGCAGAAAGTGGCGAAACCGAAACTGGGATGGAAGGAACAGTGAACTTAGCCGAATCTACACAAAAAATTCCAGAAAAAGTTCAAGAAAAGGAACCAGAAGTGGAAGCAGTTTCTTTAGGAGAAACTACACAGAAGGACCCACAACAAACCGATTCAGGTATCGAAGTTGAGAAGGAACCAGAAGTGGTATGCCCTCAGGTGACGGCTGAGGAATTGCAATCGGTTGAGTCGCTTTTGAGCCTGGCACCCAGCCTGGTATTAAATAAGGGAAAGAACCCAGGTAGGGGGAGAAAAAACTCAAAACCAACTCAAGCTACAAAACAAAAAGCCGGTACAGAAGTTGTACCAAAGAGGTTAAATGAACTCCTTTATAAGATAATAGAAGCCAACAGGCTTCGAAATGAGAAAAGATGTGCAGACCTTGGAGAAGCATTTTGTTCCCCTTTCTGCAGCAGAGTGGTAAACATGCACGAAGTACTCTTAAATCAAGAATTGAGTGTGATCCGATACACATTTGCTACATTTGCAAATATAGAGTAAGTGAAATAATTATATCAACTGAAAAACATATATATATATACACACACACACTCAAAATATTTAATTATTTAATTTTTGCCTGGCAGTGATGTATTTTACCGATCAAAATCTGGGGTGTTCACCATAAAAGGTATCTTCGAAAGCTTCTTCAGGGGTCAGTACGTAGCATCAAACGGAATCGATGCATTTGTGGATGTTCTCAACCTTGAAGAGAAGAAGAGGGATAGAAAATCATCACCATACAGACTCTTCTTGTTTAGCACAATGATGGTATGTTTGTCTAAACATTTTGGCATTTGACATCAAAACAGAAACTGCATATTCAATGATTTCGCATACTAAGTACAGGCAAATCGCATGTAGAACAGTTGAGACATTTCATGTGAACAAAAAAACAACATTTCGTATACTATAGAGATTTCGCGTACAGTATATAAGCAATTCGCGTGTGAAAAAATTTCACACATTGTTTTGCATGTATAAACACCTTGTAATACATTACTTAACATTGATTCTAATTACATAACATGCAGCCGGATATCATGTACAAGGGGACTTACACAGACAACCAACGGTTAAACATATTTTCCTCAAATTTTGAAGACATATTACTGAAATATGAGGTAAAAAAAACTTGAGTCGGTTGACTTCGTGTTTAGTCCGGTATTACTGAAATATGAGGTAATGAAACTTGAGTCGGTTGACTTCGTGTTTAGTTCGGTACTTCAAGGTGACCACTTCTATGTCTTGTGCTTCCACTTGAAAACCGACAAAATTGAGCTGATTGACAATTCAGTAGCTAAACAAGATTTTGAGGAAAGATACAAGGGGCTTCAGGATACACTGGTAATACAAAAACTTCTTCATATACATGTTATATTTATGTAAAGCTACTGACACAATGTTGCTATATTACAGAGAAAGGTACCAGTTTTATACCTACAAAAGGCCTTAAAACCAACACCAGCTATAAAAGCACTTAAAACATCGGTGATAGAAAGAAAAGAGATGGAATGGAGGACGTTTACTAACGGTATAGACTGTGGAGTGTTTACGATGCATCATATGGAAACATACAAGGGGGGAAAACACCATGGTTGACTGGGTTTGTGAAAGAAGATGAAGTAAACAATAGACAGAATTCACAACTTCATCTCCTGAGACACAGATATATAAGTAAGATCATTCTATCCGAGTACAATCTGGAGCATCAATGAATAATTAAAGAGACAAATGCTTTCGATAAAAGGCTGGACAAAGAAAGGTATATCAAAGATTTGGACAAAAAAATCCCAGAGAGGTTGAAGGCATTTATTGGAAAGGACAAATAGACTTGTTTGATGTTGATTTTCTGTTGCATTTAATGTTTTTAAAATCGCATGTTTTATGTATAAAATCACATGTTTTATTTGAATTGCTTATAATATGCAAAATATGGAAAATAAACATGTGAAATTAAATCCCATGCCATAACACAACATGCAAAATATATGGTACATATAAAACTTGCATGTTTTATTAAATAAAACATTAAAACAGAAAACTACAAAGATACAAAATAAACAAGTTCATTCAAAAGATGAAAGGAACTTCATTATCATCTCCATCCAGCATCTTAAGATAGTTATTGTCGCAACCCCTGATCCCTTATCTGTCCCGGGAACGGGCGGACGCGATCTCAGAGTTTCGGTGGTATCAGTTATTTAATCTTGCAGCGGAATTTACATCAGGACCGTAGTTAGGAAATGTTTATCAGAGTAAAACCACCTCATTTAATATTAATAATCACATGGGTAAAACCCAAGTTTCTTATTACAATACATTTATAGGGATAAACCCTATTTTATTGAATTTTAAAACATCGTTTAATTGGTAACTTTTATAGCCACATTTTCCCATGCCTTCAGTGCTCTCCAGCTGGCTTTTTACTAATTGGCTGTCACATTGGGTTACCTGAAACGTGTTTTAAAAACATTTGTCAGTCGGAAATACTGGTGAGTGAATCCCAGTTTAATCAAGTTTAAATAAAAAGTCACAGTGAACAGTATTGAGAGCGATCACATTGTTTATGTCTACACAACTACTCCATTAGTACTGTCAACCCTGACTTGTGGGTCATATTACCCATTGGCTAACTCATTGTCCAATGGTAACGTATTGTCAACCTTGACTTACTATTCACAGTGTAGTAAATTTTGTATACAAAACCCCAATATACCGGCAGTCATTGAAGAACTACAAAGACTCAATCACTGCTAAATTTCATAGTAAAACATTTAAGGTTTGGTAAAACATTACCAAAAAGGTTAACAAAAAGAGGATAAACTCACATTGCTATCTTAGGCTTCTCGTAAGGGTTTCCTGGATATAATCTATAATTTATACAAAGGTACATTGGTTAGTATCATAACCCTTTGAAAATATTAATGATACCCTCCCCGAGACGGCATTCCAACAACTACGTCGGGCAGAACCACGACAGTTGTTACGGAACCCTAAATCAATCGGGCAGCATAACTATTACGAAACTGGGGTTATAATACTTACAACGGAGTAGAACCTCGCTAATTAGGGGTATAATACCCAACTATAATGCCTCTTCTACAGAAATTTAGATTGAGAATTGAAATGTGAACGAACTGAATTGAAACCCGATGCCATCTATTTATAGTTCTGATATACGACTTTCAGGCGGCCCGCGTAAGGTAAGGCTAAGCCTTACGCGACCCACGTCATCATATGGTCAACATATAGCTTAGCCCGGTCACCAAGTAGACCCGCCATGACGTCGACACGTGTCGGCTCAGGATGTATCCGCGTGTGATGATCTCTCGCGGCCCGCGTCGACTAAACATGAACTCTTACGCGGCCCGCTTTAACTAAAGAAATCAGCGGAGTCAATTCCAGTCTTGATACCGCCCGCGTGAGATGTTGGGGTGGGTCTACGCGGCCCGCCTCAACTCCATTTTTCTTATTTTTAATTTATTTTATATGTTATAATCTATTTCGGGCTTGGTTTTCACATACGGGGTGTAATATAAGACATATAAGGATATTTTAAGATATAATAGGGGGTCGAAAATATTATAAGGGTGTTGGTATTACCGAGGTTTGTTACATTCTCCCCACCTTATCTAGAGCTCGTCCTCGAGATCTACTGGAATAAATATGGATATTTCCTGTGCATCTCTGACTCGAGTTCCCATGTATACTCAGGTCCTCTTTTGGAGTCCCACTTCACTTTGACTAGAACTAGTCTCTTGTGTTTGAGATTCTTGACTTTCCTGTCTTCAATCTGTAGAGGCCTTTCTACAAACTTAAGTTGTTCATTTACCTCTATTTCCTTAAGAGGTACTATTAGTGATTCATCAGCTAAACACTTTTTGAGATTAGATACATGAAATACATCATGTATACCTGTTATTTCCTCTGGCAGTTGTAGCTGATAGGCTACAGGTCTTATTCTTCTAATAATCTCAAAAGGTCCAACATATCTAGGACTTAGCTTTCCCCGTTTGATGAATCTTACTACTCCTTTCCAAGGAGAGACCTTCAACAATACTTTATTTCCTACTTGAAACTCCAATGGCTTGCGTCGGTTATTAGCATAACTCTTTTGTCGATCACGTGCTGCTTTTAGTCGTTCCTTGACTTGAATAATCTTGTCGGTTGTCTCTTGCACTATCTCAGGTCCAGATAGTTGTTTTTCCCCAATTTCTGCCCAACAGACTGGGGTTCGACACTTACATCCATAAAGTGCTTCGAATGGTGCAGCATTGATACTTGTGTGATAACTGTTATTATAAGAAAATTCTATTAAAGGTAAGTGATCGTCCCAATTACCTCCGAAGTCAATTACACAAGCTCTAAGCATGTCTTCCATCGTCTGAATTGTCCTTTCACTTTGTCCGTCCGTTTGAGGATGATAAGCTGTGCTCAATTTTAACTTGGTTCCCATTGCCTTTTGGAAACTTGTCCAAAAATGAGAGGTAAATCGACTATCCCTATCAGAAACAATTGAAAAAGGAATACCATGTAAAGAAACAATTTCATTTACATACAATTTAGATAATTGTTCCATACTAATTGTTTCCTTCATTGGTAGAAAATGAGCTGACTTAGTTAGCCTATCTACAATCACCCAGATTGTATCATTTCCTTTCTTGGTTTTGGGTAATTTAGTAACAAAATCCATTGTTATCAATTCCCATTTCCACACCGGCATTTCTAATTGCTGTAACAAACCTGAGGGTTTCTGGTGTTCAAATTTAACTTGTGAACAAGTTAAACATTTAGAAACATAGGTTGCTATGTCCTTCTTCATTCCTATCTACCAGAAATTTTTCCTTAAATCCTGGTACATTTTATCACTTCCTGGGTGCATTGTATACTTAGATTTATGGGCTTCTTCTAGTATACGATGACGTAGATTTCCTAATTTAGGTATCCACATTCTTTTTTCATGGAATATCCAAATTCCATTTGTTCCTTGTTTTAATTCTTTTAACATACCCTTTAATTTTTCAGCATCATCCTTGATTACTGATTCTTGTGCTTCTCTTATTTGCTCATTTAAATGTACTTGTAGATTTAATTTAAGAGAACGTACCCTTCTTGGCTTTTCATGATACTTTCGGCTTAAAGCATCTGCCACTACATTTGCTTTTCCTTCATGATACTGGATATCACAATCATAGTCACTAAGCATCTCCATCCAGCATCTTTGTCTCATATTCAACTCATTTTGCTTGAAGATATACCTTAAACTCTTATGATCAGTGAATATGGTAAACTTACTACCATAAAGGTAATGTCTCCAAATCTGAAGAGCAAAAACTATAGCTCCTAATTCTAAATCATGAGTTGAATAATTCTCTTCATGATTCTTAAGTTGTCTAGATGCGTAGGCTATAACCTTTTGTCGTTGCATCAATACACATCCATAACCTAATCTAGAAGCATCGCAATAGACTACAAAGTCTTCAGCTCCTTCTGGTAATGCTAATATGGGTGTATGAGTTAATCTTTGCTTAAGAATTCTAAAGGCTTCTTCTTGTTTTACTCCCCATTCAAACTTAACAGATTTACAGGGTAGCTTAGTTAAAGGAATGGCTATTCTAGAAAAATCTTTAATAAACCTTCTATAATAACCGGCCAATCCTAAGAAACTTCTAACCTCGGTTGGTGACTCAGGGGTTTTCCATTTAGTAATTGCTTCAATCTTCGTTGGATCCACATGAATTCCTTCATGATTGACTAGGTATCCAAGGAATTGTACCTGTTCTAACCAGAATTCGCACTTAGAAAACTTAGCGTAAAGCTTTTCCTTTCTCAATAAACTTAAAAGTGAGTGCAAATGTTTTGCAGGATCCTCTTTACTCTTAGAGTAAATTAGAATATCATCTATGAAAACAATTATGAATTTATCCAAATATGGTTTACATATTCGGTTCATCATGTCCATAAATGCAGCTGGGGCATTGGTTAAACCAAATGGCATGACTGTAAATTCATAATGGCCATACCTTGTTCTAAAAGCGGTTTTAGGAATGTCCTCTTCCTGTACCTTTAATTGATGATATCCTGACCTTAAATCAATTTTAGAGAAAAATCAAGCTCTTTGCAGTTGATCAAACAGATCATCGATTCTTGGTAATGGATACCGATTCTTAATCGTAACCTTGTTTAATTCACGGTAGTCAATGCACATACGCATTGATCCGTCCTTCTTTTTAACGAACAGTATCGGCGCTCCCCATGGCGACGAACTTGGCTGTATAAATCCTTTTTCTAACAATTCATCTAATTGTTTCTTCAGTTCCTGCATTTCGACAGGTGCCAAACGATAAGGTGCTTTGGCAATTGGTGTTGTTCCTGGCAGCAGGTGAATTCTGAATTCAACTTCTCTGTCTGGAGGTAGTCCTGGTAATTCTTCTGGAAATACTTCTGAAAACTGAGACACTACTGGAATGTCTTTTAAATCTTTTCCTTTAGTGTTAGTGATTATGGAAATCAAATACACTATAGACCCTTTTCTTATATAACTTGCAGTTTTCATCACAGATATGAATTTTGTGGATCTAGAGGGCTTATCTCCTTTAATTGTGATCGTTTTACCTTTTGGTGAATTTACTTGAATTGACTTTTGATCACATACAATATTGGCTTTATTGGCTATTAACCAATCCATTCCTAAAACAACATCGAATCCTGCCAGATTCATGGGATATAGGTTTGCTATAAATTTCTGATTCAAAATTTCTATGCTTGCTCCCTGCAAGATTTCAGAAATCCTAATAGTTTCTCCATTAGTTGTTTCTACTAGACATTCTTGTGGTAGTTTAGTTAATGACTGATTTAGAATTTTGCAAAACGAAGTATTAATAAAACTTTGGTTCGCACCAGAGTCAAATAATCCTTTAGCAAATATATCATTAACTAAAAACGTACCAGCTATAACGTCTGGGATCATCTTGGCTTCTTCTGCAGTCAGAACAAATGCTCTAGCATTTTTAGTATTCTTGTTGTCTGGAGCTGGAGCTAATTTTGGGCAGTTTGGCCTGATATGACATTTTTCTCCACAGTTGTAGCATAATCCATTACTGGATTTCTTCCTGCAATTTTCTTCCTTGTGCCCTGGCATCTTGCAATAATTGCAGAGAATGGAGCATTTTCCCGAATGCTTTTTCTTGCAGACCTTGCAGTATGGTGCAGAGGTAGAACCCATATTCCTTCGATTGTAATTTCCAGAACGAAATTCTTGTGTAAGTCTTTGGGTTAAGTTCCTCCTCTGATCTTCTTCTCTAGTACGGACTAATTCATCAGTCAAGGTATTGGCTAGTTCTACAGCTTCTTCTATGGTTTGAGGTCTAGCTGCCTTGACTACGTGTCTTATTTCCCCAATTAATCCCCAAATATAACGGGAGATTAACACTGGTTCTGGTGAAGCAAGAGTTGGCACTATTCTAGCATATTCAAAGAATATTTTAGTGTACCCCTTACTATCCACACCAGTCATCCTAAGGTTTAGGAATTTGTTTGCTATCTGTTCTTTTTCATTGGGTGGGCAGAATTTCCTTTCTACCTTGTTTTTAAATTCTTCACATTCCATATTGTAGGTTTTATCACTTCCTCTTGATTAGAGGATAGTGTTCCACCATTCTAATGCTGCATTCTTAAACAGATTTGAAGCAAACAATATTTTATCTTCTTCAGCACACTTGCTTATTCTTAAGACTGTCTCAGTCTTTTCTATCCAGCGTAAGGTAGTAATGGCCCCTTCGTTGCCCGAGAATTCCATTGGTTTACAAGACCAGAATTCTTTATATGAACAACCATAAGGCATGGTTCTTCTTCTTTTGGGAATAAGCAATTGAAGTATAGGTCCATTGTTTACACTGTTTTCTGGTTCAACGGGTCGCTTACTGCTATGCTTACTTTTATTATCAGCATCCTTAACAGTTTGAAGAATAAATGGCATTGCATCTATAATTCCCTGTGCCACTATGTGTTGGATAGCACTATTATCCACTTGGTTTCCATTGTTATTGATGCTCGGATTTTCATTAACCACGTTAATGTTACTCTGGTTATCGTTATTCAGATTTCCTTGATTTCCTTCATCGGCCATCTGAATTTTAAACATTTATCCCATATTAATATCACAATTAATATCTAATATAGTTAATCACATGACACACAATCTAGCCAAAAATGTAGATCCTTGCTACTATACTCTTTTCATATACTTATGCGTCTATTACATACTAGTACTGAAATGAAATTACAATATCAACAGAAATAGAATCACACTAATAGTAATATGCATCCGTACACACATATTTTATTTTATTTTTATTTTATTATTATTATTATTACTACTACCATTTCCTCCATTCACATTCACAGATATGGATTTATCCAAAAATCCATATTGCACTCATCGTATTTCCATACGAGACACTCTCCCACCTGACGCATTCTCTCATTGCTTTCTAAAATTTCCTCCCCAAAAGTCCTAAGTTCTTGGACGTTTTCTGCACTCATTGGGGGTGCAGGTTCTCAGACTGGGTTTGGAATCTGGGGTGCGGGTTCTTGATATGGGGGTGATAGTTCATGAAATTGGTAAGGATCCTCTAATATCTCCCTAATATAATCATCTTGGTAATAGGGATCTAAAGGGTCCATACCTGGGTAGGCTTCTATGTTCTGTATGGGTGGATATTCCTGGATAGGGTAACGTTGCACAAAGTCCCTATTGTCGTCCCACCAGGGGTCGTAATTCGGGTCTAGGGGGTTCGGTGCAGGTACCCTAGGGATTTCTTCTGGGTTAAAGTCGTGCATCTCCACTTGGTTGTCAGGATTTTCTATCTCCATGGGTTGTTCTGGGTTTTGTGGTTGTGGGGCTACTAGTTGTTCCAGACTTGGGTCAGCAGCAGTTGTAGCTAGGATATGGAAATTAGCTAGACTTCTATTAAGCATATCTTGAGTATGAGCATCTGTCTCTCGCTTAATAGCTGCTAAAGCCCTTTGCTGTTGCAATTTTCGCATTCTTTTCCTACGAGCAAAAGCTTCTTTACTGAACCATCCTCGTTTCTTATTAGGAAATGACTCTTCAGATTGAGCTCTAAAGGCAAATATTCCTTCCTCCTGATCAGCAAAATACCCCGAAAGGGCAGGCTGTGATGATGTACCTTCATTCCTAGGTGAATCAGATAACTGATGATTCACGTCTGAGGGTCCTTGATCACTCATACTGTAAACTAACAAATAGTCAAATAACACATAACACATAATTACAGTTATGCACGTATTTTCGTAATTTATTTCCTAACACAAAATATAGAATTTAAGTGTCAGCAGAACACTTATTTGGCTCAGACCAGTGGCTAGGCTCTGATACCACCTTCTGTCGCAACCCCCGATCCCTTATCTGTCCCGGGAACGGGCGGACTCGATCTCAGAGTTTCGGTGGTATCAGTTATTTAATCTTGCAGTGGAATTTACATCAGGACCGTAGTTAGGAAATGTTTATCAGAGTAAAACCACCTCATTTAATATTAATAATCACATGGGTAAAACCCAAGTTTCTTATTACAATACATTTATAGGGATAAACCCTATTTTATTGAATTTTAAAACATTGTTTAATTGGTAACTTTTATAGCCACATTTTCTCAAGCCTTCAGTGCTCTCCAACTGGCTTTTTACTAATTGGTTGTCACATTGGGTTACCTGAAACGTGTTTTAAAAACATTTGTCAGTCGGAAATACTGGTGAGTGAATCACAATTTAATCAAGTTTAAATAAAAAGTCACAGTGAACAGTATTGAGAGCGATCACATTGTTTATGTCTACACAACTACTCCATTAGTACTGTCAACCCTGACTTGTGGGTCATATTACCCATTGGCTAACTCATTGTCCAATGGTAACGTATTGTCAACCTTGACTTACTACTCACAATGTAGTAAATTTTGTATACAAAACCCCAACATACCGGCAGTAATTGAAGAACTACAAAGACTCAATCACTGCTAAATTTCATAGTAAAACATTTAAGGTTTGGTAAAACATTACCAAAAAGGTTAACAAAAAGAGGATAAACTCACATTGCTAATCGGCTCAGGATGTATCCGCGTGTGATGATCTCTCGCGGCCCACGTCGACTAAACATGAACTCTTACGCGGCCCGCTTTAACTAAAGAAATAAGCGGAGTCAATTCCAGTCTTGATACCGCCCGCGTGAGATGTTGGGGTGGGTCTACGCGGCCCGCCTCAACTCCATTTTTTCTTATTTTTAATTTATTTTATATGTTATAATCTATTTCGGGCGCGGTTTTCACATACGGGGTGTAATATAAGACATGTAAGGATATTTTAAGATATAATAGGGTGTCGAAAATATTATAAGGGTGTTGGTTTTACCGAGGGTTGTTACAGTTATTGCATCCGCCAACTCTTTCAACTGCTTCTCATCCCTCTCACCCAGATCAAACATGAACATAACAACAATTTCTCGAAGACTACTCACTTGCATCTGAGATAGTGTAACACCTCGAAAATTTATGTCCAATAATGTATCGACACGTGTCATAAGCTTTAAACGTGTAAAAGATTACTTTAGAGGGACTAAAGTTGACAAACAAAGAAAGTATGTGAATATAAGGGTTCAAAGTGTCAACAATGGATCAATATACTTTACTGTAACCCTACACGATGTTTATACCCTTAAACGAATGAATCATGGATCATGCGAAGCTAATTGTGGAAGAAAGTGAGAGATTACAAACTACAGGGGTAAAGTGTCAACATGTTTAAAGTATACCTCTGAGTGGCCTTTTAGCAAACCCGAAGCCTTGTAATGGTTAATTATGCTCAATAGAATAAGTGGTAAAAAATTTCACAAGGTTTCGATAAAGTATGAGAAAGTTATGACGATATTCGTATACGAGGGGTTAAAAGCGTCAACGTTGAAATTTATGACTTTTCGGGTGATCATAAAGTTAACCAAGGACTTAACAAAGTTTGTATATATCTTTGAGTCCTTAAAAATAAAGTTAGAGGGCTTAAAATGCAAATTGGGAAGTTGAAACCACGTTTGGAAAGACCAAGGACCTAAAGTGCAAAAGTTAAAACTTGTTTGGCTGGTTCTGGAAGGCCAGGCGGCCCGCGTAAGAGTGCCCTATGGGCTTACGCGGCCCGTGTGAGCAGTACAACGACAGAATTCACCTGCAGGTGTCTGTCCAGGCCTGTTAACCGACTTAAAACCTTGTTTTCTTATACCAGGGACTCCCCCACTGGTATTTCATGCACTAGGGACAGATGGGACCATCTCATAACATGTGTAGACTTGCATGGCATGATCATATGTGATCAAAATCACTATATAAGAGGAGCATTGTTGCAACATTTTGATCATTCATTTCAAAAACTCTCACAACTCAACTCCTGGAGTTTGCTGGAGCTCAAGGACATTTCCTAGAAGTCTTTAGTCGTGCATAGGACTATTGTAAGTGTCCTTAACCCTCTTTAATTCAGTTTTGCCTAGTTAATTAGCCTAAAGTCAAACCGTCGTAATTAGAGTTTGACTTCGAGATTAATCAATAATTTTCCAGTCAAATCTTGAATTAAAAGTACCTATGAGTTGGTAATTATGTGGACAATAAACCCTTAAAAGGGCACCCTCTGATTCCCACTCTAACTAGGTCAATTATCGGGTCAAAGCTAATCTTAAAAAGTCAACAGAAAGCTTATTTTCAAATTAATGCATAATTAGCAATGTAGGACCCATGCAACCCGTTTTATCACTAATATAACTTGGTAATTAATGTAAGAACATGTCTAAACATGTTCAACCCGACAATTTTCAGTTTAGGCTCGGTTCGGAACCGAAAGTCGCATAATTTGACTTTTGCTTTGACTTTCAGTTCTGACCCAATGTAGCATGTTTTAGAAATGCCTTAGAGCCTTAATAGGACCAGGTTACATGTTAGTATAACCCTCTGTGATTATACAACTTGGTTCATTAGTTATCCGATTCATATGCATGTTTCCGTTAAATGCTTAAATGTTGACTATTATGCTCATATGACTTAAAACGTGATTTTTGAAAATGTAAAAGAATAGAAACCTTAGTTACTGATTATTAGACTTGTCCCTAAAATTTGACATCAAATTGAGGTCTAGATTAGGAGTTATGCTCATTAGCGTAAATAAGAAGCTTTTTATTAATTAAACGGCGTAATTAGCATATAGTCTATCTAAACCCGATTTTTAATACCAAAATTTTTACCCACGGATATAAAATAATATTTTGGTATTTTTGAATATTTTTATTTATTTTTAGGCTGAGCATAACATAGAGTTCTAAGCTTGATTCGGTAATTGTCGGTTTTGCCCTTTTGGGCTATAAAATGAGTTTTACAAATCTTTTTGATACCAAACCTTTTTCTACTGATCTAATATGATAAATGAAATATTTTGAGCCTTTTGGAATAATAAAAATATCAGCTTTCCTTCAAAAACCCGGAAATAGCTTAAAATCGCCTTTTAATACATAGTATGTATTAAAACTATTTTAAACATATAAGGTATGATACCTACTGATAATTTTAGTAAAATTTTATAATTTAATAGTAAGAAAAAGTTTTAAAATCAGATTTCCAGTTTTGACCTTTTAAGCCTATGTGAAATTACCAAAATACCCCTAAGGTACATAGTTTGGTTATAAATGATAAATTTCACATATATGTAATACCCTACTGATATAACCTATTAAATTAAGTATATTTACTGATTATATCAAACCTAAAACTCAGATTTATATTAAAACTCTTTTATAACCTTTAAAATGACCAAAATGCCCCTACGAGGCATAGTTTGAGTTTAAATCCATTTCGGGCATAATAGAAGATATCTTACTGATGTCACAACATATTTAAGTCATATTAACTTAGGAAACCTGTATATGGCTCTTATGGTTACCCGTTACGCATCTTTCGCGTTCGGTTTATGTAACTAGTTTGCATAAATTAGCCGAAACGGGTCAAACCTTATCATTTTTGTCTCAAAATCCAGGATGTGTTTAGTTTGCCCATATTACACAAGTCTCCAACTTTTCGGGTCTAAAACACATTCTATTCCGGTCTTCGCTTAATCGTGCGTTTGAACCGTATCTTCCTTTAAAACTAACCGGTCTAAGTTTAGGCTTAATTAAAGACCCGTTAGGAATCTAATAGGTTATTAAAAACCTTTGTTCCAGAATAGGAGACCCGGTAAAAGCTACGTGCACTGCTGTTTGTGATTAATACTTGCAAAGGTAAATACTTTTAACTTATTTTCCCTATAGGGGCTTGGGGTACGGTATATAAAATACCGCTTGGTCGGGCGTTGAATTTTTAATTGTATGAAGGTTAAATTATTGAAATGTCCCGTTTAAATTGTTTTGTTTGCTTAAAGCCTTTGGTGGGTTAATGACCATGTCCCGGATATCCTTGGCATCATTTATGAAATGGCCACGACCTAAGCACGGGGTGTAGGCGTACACCCGACAGTGCATAAATAAATGATAAGGGATAACCGCTGGTTTCGGGAATAACCCGCCGCGGGACTATATCATGTGGTGTGTCAATTAATCTTTAACCCGGTGTCAATCCGGGCTACTGAACGTATAACGAACATGTAATTCTCTTACAAGTTTATATATAAATAATTATCCCAAGTTATAAAATGCTTTGTGCCTTGTGCATTCAAATCAATTTTCTAAACCTTTTCAAAATGAGTCAGTTAATTGTATTTACCAGTGTAAACTGATGTATTTTCTCAAAAAGGTTAAGTGCAGGTACTAAGCGTAATAGGCTGGCCTCTCCTTAGCATCATTAAGAGTCTCGCAAGCTTGGATGCATTTAAGTCTGATGAACTATGTTCCCTTTTTTATTTGATCCGCCTGTGGATCTGTTTCAACTATTTTGTGGTACTTAATATTACAATTTATTCGGTTGAAATAAATCTATCTTTTGCTTCCGCTGTGCATTTGAAATTGTGTTGTTTGACTATGATGATATCAACTACGTCACGATACTCCCCACCGGGCCCACCGGTAATACGTGGAAATATCGGGGTGTGACAGGTTGGTATCAGAGCCAACACTGAGTGAATTAAACACTAGCCTTTTTGTGTTTAATCTCAGTTACACAGTTGCACATTCCTCGATTCTCGAGTCTAGACAAAGAACTTAGGATTTATCCAGATTTGTTTTATTTCTAACCTTGTGTTTTATATTTTCTTGTTGTATCACTTGTTTGTTTTGACAGGTTGAACAAGATGCCACCAAGAGTGAGAGGTAGAGGAAGAGGAAAGGGGCCACTCGTCGCCCCGAATGATCATGAGGCCGGGCCTTCGCACCGGCGAACACCGTCAGATTCCCTTAGTCGGAGTCCTCAAGATAACTGGAGGACCTATATTGAACCAGCAAGGCGCTCAGTTTCGTTGAGCTCCTCCCCTTCTTTTCAAAACTCCTTTGGGCCTCATTCTGAAAACGAGCCCCATAATTCCCACCAATCTTATATACCTCTACAGGGTCACAACTCACCTTTTGATGACCCAACGCCCTTTTTCCAGAGCCGGTTCAACCCGGCAAACTACCTTGGAGAACCAGTGGGTTTTAACCCACTAGGACCTGAAGACCACTTCTCAGGCGACCATGCGATGGACATGGATGAGGACACCGATCCCGCAGAGCCACCGTCCGGAACCCCTAACCACCCCATCGAAATTTCGGATGGGTCATCTTTCGTGGGATCACCTTATAATGGTCCCGATAGCTATGAAGAAAGGTTTCGACAAATCAACTGGGTGTTTACTCCCAGTTACCACAACTCGCCACAGCCGCAGCAGCCACAGCAGGATCCCTCCGAGGATTCCCGTTTTGTAGCGGTCACTCCGCCACCACAACCAGCCCAGCTACAGCCTCCGGAGCCGCCGAGGTGAAGAAGATCGAACACACGAATGTCCGTGCGAGGAGGAGTGCGAATCAGCACCCCTCAACCTCAAGTGGCAGCCGCTACCCGCCACTCCATGAAGAACCGCAGATGGGTGGGTCTTCAAACCCCGTCTCGGAAGTAAACTCTGCGCCTGTCGCGCAACCACCGTTGGGTTTTGGAGACCCAATTCCTACATACGCCGGCTCAGCGGCATATAATCCCTTTGAGCAGCCGGTCCACACCAACTACAACTATGCAGAGGCTGACCCTTACCTGGTAGTAGTGGCAAACTACAATGCCCATCACCCGGAAGGATCCTTTGGGGTATCATCAACCGCCACCTCCTCAACCTCCGCTATATTAGCAACCCCCGCAACCGCCAGCAATGTCGCCACCGCAGCATCAGGAAATTCTTCAAAGGATTAATGAGGTGCGGCAGGAAGTGCGGGAAGACCGTAGACAAAACCGAGGGATGTTCAAGAGTCTGGCAAACTTAATTAAAGGAAAAGGCAAGAAGGATCATTAAATCCTTTATTTGTTTGTTTATGCTTAGTATTGTAATCATGTCCTGTATTCTGCCCCTGCGTGGGCATGTCTTTTTGTATTATGCCCCTGCGTGGGCATGTCTTTCTGTTAACCCTTGCGTGGGTATGTTATTTCTGTTTAAGCCCATGTGCGGGCATGTTATTTCTTGTAGAAGTCCCGTTTAGGGCAAATCTGTACTTGTTCAATTTTTGTAGTGGAATGGTTAAAAATTTAAATTTTCGTTTTGTTAAATATATGCATAAATATAAAATGTGAAATAAATGAAAATATAACATTCCTTTTATAAGATCTATCATTATAATAAAATGACAAAATCTAAAAAGGATAAGACCTAGCCATGTGTCATCTTAAGACAGGGCCAAAATGGTAGTTCCATAATTAGATTCAGATCCTTATTAACACCTCAATTTAGGATTGTTCTGCGTTAAATATTAAAAAGAATCTTAAAGGTAAAACCTAGTCTATATGTCGTTGCAGACATGACCAAAATGGTAAAACCTATTCAAAAGGTTCCAATCCTTGTTAACATCTGAAAACATGTTAACACTCTTGACAAACTGTGATTCGATAAAATCGCATGAGTCATCCTTATATTGGATTCCCCCAAATACTTTTAATTAATTAAAACATCCATTAGGGATATAATGCCTACGGGCTATACTCATTTTCATATAAGACAAAAGACAGTCGTGGTCTTCGACCCCCTGTTAAGAAGAGGTAATGAATTATAATTAAAACCTCAATACCATGACCCTATAAGATCATGATTAAAGATTTAAAACCGTTCACGTGACTAGGCCTTTTTGCCATTTACATATTTTAAATTATAACTAAGGATTATTATAATGAAAATCCTGAATATATATATGCCTAACAAATTAATCAAAATGGTACTTAAAAACCATGATTAATAAATCTTCTAGAATAATAAAGCTGTTATAGACCTCTAAGTGAATTAAATCATTTATCTTATGTAGCAATCAAGCTACATGGCCAGGTCAGACGAAGTCAACAGTCACCCCAGAGAAAATCATGACACCTCTAGAGTCAATGTAGCAGGAGCAGAATTACAAGCATTAATAGATAATGTTGTTACACGAGCCTTGAAGAGACAGTTCAATGAATCTAGTGGTACCCGAAGCAAGACCCTAACTGAACCCCATTCTAAACCTAAGACTCACTCCGAAGCTCATAGTAAGCCACCTTCTAAACCTAAGGGGTCAAAGAAGAATGATGACGATCATCACTCCTCAAATCAGCAGAGTGTTCCATCTAAGAGAGTTGTGTTGAACCAAGAACCATGTGCTAAAGGTTGCACCTATAAATACTTTGTCTCCTGCAAACCCAGGGATTTCACTGGGGAGAAAGGAGCAGTTGACTGCATGTCATGGTTATATGAGATGGACACCGTGGTAGATATCAGTGGTTGTGCTAATAAAGATGTGGTAAAATTTGTATCTCAGTCATTCAAAGGTGAGGCACTAGCCTGGTGGAGGTCTTTTATCCAAGCCACAGAAAAAATCCCATTGTACAATCTGTCTTGGGAGCAGTTTGTGACATTGATTAAGGAGAATTACTGCCCTCAGCATGAGGTTGAAAAGATTGAAGCTGATTTCTTGTCATTGGTTATGAAAAACCTAGATTGTCAAGCCTACCTTACGAGCTTCAACACTATGTCAAGGCTGGTTCCGTATCTGGTAACTCCGAAACCCAAAAGGATAGCTCGTTTCATTGGGGGTTTGGCCCCAGAAATCAAGGCCAGTGTGAAGGCCTCCAGACCAGCTACTTTCAGGTCTGTAGCTGATATATCATTGTCACTTACTTTGGACGCGGTCAGGCAGAGATCGCAGAGAAACACAGACGTTGAGAAGAGAAAGTGTGAGGATGACAACTCACGACGTTCAGACAAGAAGCGTAAGGGAAACAATAACCACCAGAAGATTTATGGAACTAAGAAGAATGGTCATCAGTCGGGTGATAAGCCCAAGTGTAAGGTCTGTAAGAAGCACCATTTCGGGAGGTGCAGATATGAATCGAAATCCCAGTCACAGTCAAGAGTTTGTGGGATTTGTAAATCCTCTGAGCACAAGACCTTAGACTGTAAGAAAATCAAGGATGCTACGTGTTATAACTGCAACGAAAAAGGGCATATCAAGTCCAACTGCCCAAAGTTTGCCAAGAAAGCTGAGGAAGGGAAGAAGACCAATGCTAGGGTCTTCCAGATGAACGCACAAGAGGCGATCCAGAATAATAATGTCATAACAGATACCTTCCTTATTAATGATGTTTTTGCAAGAGTGTTATTTGATTCTGGAGCAGATAAGTCATTTGTTGATGATAAGTTTTGTAAGTTGTTAAACCTACCTGTTAGAACCCTAAGCATAAAATATGAGGTGGAATTAGCCTATGGCACCATAGAAACCGCATCAACCGTGTTAGATGGATGTTTCATATCCATTATGAACCACTCTTTTCCGTTGTCCTTACTTCCTTTGAAGTTAGCCGGTTTCGACATAGTAATAGGCATGGATTGGCTATCCCATAACCAAGCTCAGATTGTGTGTGACAAAAAGAAAGTGGTGATCAAAACTCAGTATGGATTGCATAAGCAAGTGTCTATGCTTAAGGCTTCAAGGTGTATGAAGAAGGGTTGTGTCATTTACATGGCACAAGTAACTATTGATGAGCCGAAGCCTAAGATTGAAGATATCCCCGTCATTTCTGAATATCCCGAAGTATTCCCGGAAGAACTACCTGGTTTGCCACCAGATAGGCAAGTAGAATTCAGAATTGACATTATTCCAGGAGCAGCACCTGTTGTAAGGGCACCTTACAGGTTGGCACCTACAGAGATGAAAGAGTTGAGGACTCAGTTAGATGAATTGTTGGCAAAAGGTTTCGTTCAACCTAGCTCGTCTCCATGGGGAGCACCAATCCTGTTTGTAAAGAAAAAGGATGGATCGATGCGTCTATGCATCGATTATCGCGAGCTCAACAAGGTTACTATCAAGAATAGATATCCATTGCCCAGGATCGACGATCTGTTCGATCAACTTCAAGGGGCGAGTTACTTCTCTAAGATCGACTTGAGGTCAGGCTATCATCAACTGAAGGTTAAGGATGAAGATGTACACAAGACTGCATTTAGGACTCGTTATGGTCATTACGAGTTCTTAGTGATGCCTTTTGGGCTCACTAATGCACCTGCCGCATTCATGGATCTCATGAATCGCGTCTGTAAGCCCTACCTAGATAAATTCGTCATCGTCTTCATCGATGACATTCTCATTTACTCGAAGAGTCAAGCTGACCATGAGAAGCACCTCCGTTGTATTCTTAAGCTGCTTCAAAAGGAAGAGCTCTATGCCAAATTTTCAAAATGTGAATTCTGGCTTCGTGAAGTCCAATTTCTTGGACATGTTGTTAGTGAGCGTGGTATCCAAGTAGATCCCGCTAAAGTTGAAGCTGTTATGAATTGGCAAGAGCCAAAGACACCTACAGAGATTCGTAGCTTTCTAGGTTTGGCAGGATACTATAGACGATTTATAGAAAACTTCTCAAGGATTGCTGCGCCCCTAACTTCGTTGATGCGTAATAATATTAAGTTTGACTGGGGCCCTAAGCAGCAGGAATCCTTTGACATACTTAAGCAAAAGTTGAGCAATGCACCTGTGTTAACATTGCCTGATGGAATAGAGGAATTTGTAGTATATTGTGATGCATCGCACACAGGTATGGGATGTGTGCTCATGCAGAAAGGCAAGGTCATTGCCTATGCTTCTCGATAATTAAAAGTGCATGAAAAGAATTACACCACCCATGATTTGGAGTTGGGTGCCGTTGTATTTGCACTAAAACTGTGGAGGCATTACTTGTATGGTACCAAGTGCGTGATCTACTCTGATCATAAAAGCCTTCAACATCTGTTCAATCAGAAGGATTTAAACATGAGGCATCGACGTTTGATGGAAACCTTGAATGATTATGACTGTGAAATACGATACCATCCAGACAAGGCAAATGTGGTTGCCGATGCCTTAAGTAGAAAGGAAAGGGTGAAGCTTATAAGAATCAGTGCCAAGAGCATTGAATTAAGGAATAGTTTAAATGAAAGGTTGTTAGCTGCACAGAAAGAAGCCGTATTGGAAGCTAACTATCCTAATGAGAAGCTAGGAGTAACTGAAGAGCAATTATCCCAGGGCAAGGACGGAATCCGGAGATTAAATGGACGAATATGGGTTCCAATTTATGGGGGACTTCGGGATGTTATCCTCCAGGAAGCCCACAGTTCTAAGTACTCCGTTCATCCTGGAGCTGATAAGATGTACCATGATCTGAAGGAAAATTTCTGGTGGATAGGCTTAAAGAAGTCTATAGCTACCTATGTAGCCAAATGTTTGATGTGCGCACAAGTTAAAGCTGAACACCAAAAGCCGTCAGGTTTGCTACAACAGCCTGAACTTCCCACCTGGAAGTGGGAAATGGTGACAATGGATTTTATCACCAAGTTACCAAAGACAAAGAAAGGAAATGATACTATTTAGGTGATAGTGGATAGATTGACTAAGTCAGCCCACTTCCTACCTATTAAGGAAACACATAGCTCAGATAAGTTAGCTCAGCTGTACGTGGACGAGATTGTATCTCTCCACAGAGTGTCAGTATCTATCATTTCTGATAGGGATACAAGGTATACATCGCACTTCTGGAAAAGTTTTCAGCAATCCCTAGGCACTCAACTGAACTTCATCACTGCTTATCATCCGCAAACGGATGGTCAAAGTGAACGAACGATTCAAACACTGGGAGATATGTTATGGGCTTGTGTTATTGACCTAGGTGGAAGTTGGGATGAACATCTTCCATTGATCGAGTTTTCATACAATAATAGCTATCATTCAAGTATCCAAGCTGCACCATTTGAAGCATTGTATGGAAGGAAGTGCAGGACGCCCGTTTGCTGGGCAGAAGTTGGAGATGTCCAACTAACAGGACCCGATATAGTCCTGGAGACGACAGATAAGATTGTGCAGATAAGAGATCATCTCAAAGCTGCCAGAGATAGGCAGAAAAGCTACGCAGACTTAAGGCGTAAACCTCTAAAGTTCGAGGTTGGTGATAAAGTATTGCTTAAAGTATCACCCTGGAAGGGGGTGATGCGTTTTGATAAGAAAGGTAAGCTAAGCCCAAGGTATATAGGACCATTCGAGATCATCGATTGTGTAGGAACAGTGGCTTATAAGTTAAACTTACCTGAAGAGCTCAGTGGTATTCACAATGTATTCCACATCTGCAATCTAAAGAAATGTCTAGCTGATGAGTCGCTAGTCATGCCACATACGGATGTGCATATAGACGAGAGTTTGAAATTTGTGGAAAAACCTTTGTCGATCGAGGATCGACAGGTTAAGAAGCTTCGAAGGAAGCATGTGCCGATTGTAAAGGTCAAATGGGATGCCTGCAGAGGTCCCGAGTATACGTGGGAGGTAGAGTCCACAATGAAAGAAAAATACCCTCATTTATTTCAGTAAATCTCGAGGTCGAGATTTCTTTTAAGGGGGTGAGGATGTAACACCTCGAAAATTTATGTCCAATAATGTATCGACACGTGTCATAAGCTTTAAACGTGTAAAAGATTACTTTAGAGGGACTAAAGTTGACAAACAAAGAAAGTATGTGAATATAATGGTTCAAAGTGTCAACAATGGATAAATATACTTTACTGTAACCCTACACGATGTTTATACCCTTAAACGAATGAATCATGGATCATGCGAAGCTAATTGTGGAAGAAAGTGAGAGATTACAAACTACAGGGGTTAAAAGTGTCAACATGTTTAAAGTATACCTCTGAGTGACCTTTTAGCGAACTCGAAGCCTTGTAACGGTTAATTATGCTCGCTAGAATAAGTGGTAAAAAATTTCACAAGGTTTCGATAAAGTATGAGAAAGTTATGACGATATTCGTATACGAGGGGTTAAAAGCGTCAACGTTGAAATTTATGACTTTTCGGGTGATCATAAAGTTAACCAAGGTCTTAACAAAGTTTGTATATATCTTGGAGTCCTTAAAAATCAAGTTAGAGGGCTTAAAATGCAAATTGGGAAGTTGAAACCACGTTTGGAAGGACCAAGGACCTAAAGTGCAAAAGTTAAAACTTGTTTGGCTGGTTCTGGAAGGCCAGGCGGCCCGCGTAAGAGTTCCCTATGGGCTTACGCGGCCCGTGTGAGCAGTATAGCGACATAATTCACCTGCAGGTGTCTGTCCAGGCCTGTTAACCAACTTAAAACCTTGTTTTCTTATACCAGGGACTCCCCCACTGGTATTTCATGCACTAGGGACAGATGGGACCATCTCATAACATGTGTAGACTTGCATGGCATGATCATATGTGATCAAAATCACTATATAAGAGGAGCATTGTTGCAACATTTTGATCATTCATTTCAAAAACTCTCACAACTCAACTCCTGAAGTTTGCTGGAGCTCAAGGACATTTCCTAGAAGTCTTTAGTCGTGCATAGGACTATTGTAAGTGTCCTTAACCCTCTTTAATTCAGTTTTGCCTAGTTAATTAGCCTAAAGTCAAACCGTCGTAATTAGAGTTTGACTTCGAGATTAATCAATAATTTTCCAGTCAAATATCGAATTAAAAGTACCTATGAGTTGGTAATTATGTGGGCAATAAACCCTTAAAAGGGCACCCTTTGATTCCCACTCTAACTAGGTCAATTGTCAGGTCAAAGCTAATCTTAAAAAGTCAACAAAAAGCTTATTTTCAAATTAATGCATAATTAGCAATGTAGGACCCATGGAACCCGTTTTATCACTAATATAACTTGGTAACTAATGCAAGAACATGTCTAAACATGTTCAACCCGACAATTTTCAGTTTAGGCTCGGTTCGGAACCGAAAGTCGCATAATTTGACTTTTTCTTTGACTTTCAGTTCTGACCCAATGTAGCATGTTTTAGAAATGCATTAGAGCCTTAATAGGACCAGGTTACATGTTATTATAACCCTCTGTGATTATACAACTTGGTTCATTAGTTATCCGATTCATATGTATGTTTCCGTTAAATGCTTAAATGTTGACTATTATGCCCATATGACCTTAAAATGTGATTTTTGAAAATGTAAAAGAATAGAAACCTTAGTTACTGATTATTAGACTTGTCCCTAAAATTTGACATCAGTTTGAGGTCTAGATTAGGAGTTATGCTCATTAGCGTAAATAAGAAGCTTTTTATTAATTAAACGGCGTAATTAGCATATAGCCTATCTAAACCCGATTTTTAATACCAAACTTTTTACCCACTGATATAAAATAATATTTTGGGATTTTTGAAGATTTTTATTTATTTTTAGGCTGAGCATAACATAGAGTTCTAAGCTTGATTCGGTAATTGTCAGTTTTGCCCTTTTGGGCTATAAAATGAGTTTTACAAATCTTTTTGATACCAAACCTTTTTCTACTAATCTAATATGATAAATAAATATTTTGAGCCTTCTGGAATAATAAAAATATCAGCTTTCCTTCAAAAACCCGGAAATAGCTCAAAATCGCCTTTTAAGCGTTGTTAACACATAGTATGTATTAAAACTATTTTAAACATATAAGGTATGATACCTACTGATATTTTTAGTAAAATTTTATGCTTTAACAGTAAGAAAAAGTTTTAAACTCAGATTTCCAGTTTTGACCTTTTAAGCCTATGTGAAATTACCAAAATACCCCTAAAGTACATAGTTTGATTATAAATGATAAATTTCACATATATTTAATACCCTACAGATATAACCTATTAAATTAAGTATATTTACTGATTATATCAGACCTGAAACTCAGATTTATATTAAAACTCTTTTATAACCTTTAAAATGACCAAAATGCCCCTACGAGGCATAGTTTGAGTTTAAATCCATTTCAGGCATAACAGAAGATATCTTACTGATGTCACAACATATTTAAGGCATATTAACTTAGGAAACCTGTATATGGCTCTTATGGTTACCCGTTACGCATCTTTCACGTTCAGTTCGATTTATGTAACTAGTTTGCATAAATTAGCCGAAACGGGTCAAACCTTATCATTTTTGTCTCAAAGGGTCTAAAACACATTCTATTCCGGTCTTCGCTTAATCATGCGTTTGAACCGTATCTTCCTTTAAAACTAACCGGTCTAAGTTTAGGCTTAATTAAAGACCCGTTAGGAATCTAATAGGTTATTAAAACCTTTGTTCCAGAATAGGAGACCCGGTAAAAGCTTCGTGCACTGCTGTTTCTGATTAATACTTGCAAAGGTAAATAATTTTAACTTATTTTCCCTATACGGGCTTGGGGTACGGTATATAAAATACCGCTTGGTCAGGCGTTGAATTTTTAATTATATGAAGGTTAAATTATTGAAATGTCCCGTTTAAATTGTTTTGTTTGCTTAAAGCCTTTGGGGGGTTAATGACCATGTCCCGGATATCCTTGGCATCATTTATGAAATGGCCACGACCTAAGCACGGGGTGTAGGGGTACACCCGACAGTGTATAACCGCCGGTTTCGGGAATAACCCGCCGCGGGACTATATCATGTGGTGTGTCAATTAATCTTTAACCCGGTGTCAATCCGGGCTACTGAACGTATAACGAACATGTAATTCTCTTACAAGTTTATATATAAATAATTATCCCAAGTTATAAAATGTTTTGTGCCTTGTGCATTCAAATCAATTTTCTAAACCATTTCAAAATGAGTTTGTTAATTGTATTTACCAGTGTAAACTGACGTATTTTCCCAAAAAGGTTAAGTGCAGGTACTAAGCGTAATAGGCTGGCCTCTCCTTAGCATCATTAAGAGTCTCGCAAGCTTGGATGCATTTAAGTCTGATGAACTATGTTCCCTTTTTTATTTGATCCGCCTGTGGATCTGTTTCAACTATTTTGTTATACTTAATATTACAATTTATTCGGTTGAAATAAATCTATCTTTTGCTTCCGCTGTGCATTTGAAATTGTGTTGTTTGACTATGATGATATCCACTACGTCACGATACTCCCCACCGGGCCCACCGGTAATACGTGGAAATATCGGGGTGTGACAGATAGCAAGTTCACAATTTCTTGTCTCATCTTCATGTTTTCTGTTACACGAGAAATGTTGGTTTCTAGCATCTCTTGACATGATCGATCCTCTTGAATTTGTTCATGAATCCTTTTTCTCAAAGGCTGTTTGATACTTGATTCAGAAGAGAATGTTGGGAGGTCTGCCATTTTTTTATAAGATAAGATATAAGTTGTTTGAAATTGTGGTAAAAAGATAGACTTTATAATAAAAGAAAAAGCACTGTGAAATTATTGATATGAATTATTGATATCAATTATTGAACTGAATTATTTGATATGAATTATTGAACTGAATTATAAAACACACTATAATAACTCTCCAAAATAATTTCTCCACCCTAAAAATATTTAAAATACCCCAATACGTCCTAAAAAACACCCCGTATACGAAAACAGGCCCCGAAGACCTAGCCCTAGTCTTACGCGGGCCGCGACCGAGTGACGGGTGGCGAAACCCTAGCCCGCCACGTGGCAGGACAACCGAAGAAGCTATGCGTGTGATTCGACGAGGCTAGGGCATACACCCCTAGCTCGCGGGGCGCGAAAGCCCCCCCCCCCCCAAGGCTTTCGCGGGGCGCGACCAACTCAACGAACAACCCTATAAATTCCCTTGATCGGCCTTCAGTCCAACTCGTTCAATTCTCAAACATTCTCTCTCAATTTCTATATAGTAGGCATTATACTCGGGCATAATACCCCCTCCCCTAAATAACGAAGTTCAGCCTCGTTGTAAGTATTATAACCCCCGGTTACGTATTAGATACGCTGCCCGATTGATCTAGTGCTCCGTAACACCTGTCGAGGTTCTGCCCGACGTAGTCGTTGGAGTTCTGTCTCGGGGAGTGTATTACTAATGTAAATATTGGGTTATTATACTAACGCGTGTGCATTTGTGTAATTAATAGATAATCACCAGGAAATCCTTAAGGAAAACCCTAAGACAGCAATGTGAGTAATCTCCTTTTTGTAAACTGTTTTTACAAAACCTCATATAATTAACATTATATTAAACAGTGATTGAATATTTGTATTCTACAATTATCGTCGGTATGTTGGGGTTTTGTATACAAAATTTGTTACTACATTGTGAGTAGTACATGACCACAAGTCGGGTTGACAGTACCGTGGGTGGTAATTAAAGTAGATGGAAACTAATGTAATCGCGAGACCGCCATCAATACTGTACAACGGTTTTACTTATCTTGATTAAACTGGGATTCACTCACCAGTATTTCCCACTGACAAAATGTTTTTAAACGCGTTTCAGGTAACAAAATGTGAAAGCCAAGTAGAAGCCAGCTGGACAGCACTGAAGGCTTGGAAAAGTGGCTATAAAGTCACCTAAAATAAAGAGATGTTTTATTTAAATAAAATAGGGTTTATCCTTATGAAAATGTGTGTACTTGAAACTTGAGATTTTTCCCATGTGTTTAATATTATGAAAGGGTGGTATTTTACTCTGATAAAATATTTCCTAACTACGGTCCTGATGTAAATTCCGCTGCCAAAATGATAAACACCGATACCGCCGAAAATAGCCACGGCCACCCATTCCCGGGTAATCAGGGGATGGGGGTTGCAACAGAAGGTGGTATCAGAGCTAAGCCACTGATTCAGCCACAGAAGTGTTCTGCTGACACCAAACTTTGTTCATATGTTAGGAAATTAATTGTGAAACTACGTGCATATTTGTATATTATCATTGTGTGATATTTGACTATTTGTTAGTTTACAATATGAGCGACCAAGGACCTTCCGACGCCTACCGTCAGTTGTCTAGCTCACCTAGAGACGAAGGCACCTCTTCACAGCCTACCCTCTCAGGGTATTCAGCCGACAATGAAGATGGGATATTCATGTTCAAGGCCCAATCTGAAGAAGCATTCCCTCCTAAGAAAAGAGGATGGTTCAGCAGAGGCGCGCATGAACGTAGGAAGAGGATGAAAAAGTTACAACAACAGGAAGCTTTAGCAGCCGTTAAGAGAGAAACAGATGCTTAAACCCAGGATATGCTCAATAGGAGTTTAGAAAATTTCCATATCCTAGCAACCACAGCTGCCGACCCAAACCTGGAGCAACTTATAGCACCCCAGCCCTTACCACTGTTTCCCACACAGCCAATGGAAATTGAATACAATCCAGAAAACCAATTCCTAGCACCAACCTTTGACCCAGCAGAGATACCTAGAGTACGAGCACCTAATCCCTTAGACCCAGACTACAACCCGTGGTTCGACGACCATAGGGATTACCAGCAACGCTACCCAATACCAGAAGACGAACCCATGCCAAACCTAGCAGCCTACCTAGACTTGAACCCTCTAGACCCCTACTATGAAAATGACCAATACATCAGGGAAATTCTAGAGAATCCATATCCTTACCAAGAACCCATGCCCCAGTTCCCAAACCCAGTACTAGCCCCTGCACCCCCAATGAGTGCAGAAAATATGCAAGAACTCCGAACCTTTGGTGAGAAGATTTTAGAAGGAAGCGAGAGAATGAGGCAAATAGGAGAACGACTCGTCTGGAAGTATGACGAGCGTAATATGGAGTTCTGAATGAACCCATACCAGCAAAAATAATAATAATAATAATAAAATAAAAATAATAATATATAATATGTGTGTATGTTTGAAAAACAAATATAGACAATAGCTACAGATGCCTAATAGTATTGTAATTTCAATTTCAGTTGTATTGTAGTATATATGGATGCATAATATAAAATAGAGTAAGTCGCAATGTTCGACGATTTTGATCAATATATGTGTTGTGTGATCATTTGCATTAAATATTATTTTGTGATATTAATATGTGGTAAATGTTTAAAATTCAGATGGACAACGAAGTGAACCAGGAAAACTAGAATGATAATAACCAGAATCACGATATCCCGAACAACAATAATAATGGAACCCAAGTGGATAACAGTGCCATCCAACACTTAGTGGCACAAGGGATAATAGATGCAATGCCATATATTATCAAAACGGTTAAGGAAGCAGATAATAAAAGTAACCATGATAGTAAATGACCCACTGAACCAGAACACAGCGTAAACAATGGACCCATACTTCAAGTGCCCATTCCCAAAAGAATAAGAACCATGTCTTATGGTTGTTCTTATAAAGAATTCTGGTCTTGTAAACCAATGGAATTCGCGGGCAATGAAGGGGCCGTTGCAGCTCTACGCTGGATAGAAAAGACTGAGGCAGTCTTAAAAATAAGCAAGTGTGCAGAAGAGGATAAGATAATGTTTGCCTCCAATCTATTTAAGAACTCATCATTAGAATGGTGGAATACTATCCTCCAGTCTAGGGGAAGTGACAGGGTTTACAATATGGAAGGGGAGGAATTTAAGAATCTGGTAGAAAGGAAATTCTGCCCTCCCATTGAAAAAGAACAGATAGAAATAAGTTCCTAAACCTTAGAATGACTGGAATAGATAGTAAGGGCTACACTACTACATTCTTTGAATATGCTAGAATAGTGACAACCCTTGCATCACCAGAACCAGTGTTAATCTCCCGCTACAACTGGGGATAAATCAGTGAGATTAGGCATGTAGTCAAGGCAGCTAGACCTCAAACTATAGAAGAAGCTATAGAATTAGCAAACACCTTGACTGATGAGTTAGTACGTACACGAGAAGAGGACCAGAGGAGAAACCTAGCTCAAAGTCTTGCCCAGGAATTTCGCTACGGTAATTCCAACCGTGTGAAAAATATAGGTTCTACCTCTGCACCATATTATAAGGCCTGCAAGAAGAAGCATTCAGGAAGATGCTCCACTTACTGAAATTTCTGCAAGATACCAGGACACAAGGAAGAAGATTGTAGGAAGAAACCTAATAATGGAATGTGCTTTAACTGTGGAGAAAAGGGTCACATCAAGCCAAACTGTCCAAAACTAGTTCCAGCCATGAACAACAAGACTACTAAAAATGCTAGGGCATTTTTTCTGACTGCGGAAGAAGCTAAGATGATTCCGGACGTGATAGCTGGTACGTTTTTAGTTAATGATGTTCTTGCTAAAGTATTATTTGACTCTGGTGCGAACCAAAGTTTTATTAATACTTCGTTTTGCAAACTTCTCAATCAACCATTAACTAAACTCACACAAGAATGTTTAGTAGAGACAGCAAATGGGGAAACCATTAAGATTTCTGAAATCTTGCAGAGAGCAAGAATAGAATTTTTAAATCAAAAGTTTATTGCAAACCTTTACCCAATGAATCTGGCAGGATTTGATGTTGTATTAGGAATGGATTGGTTAATAGCCAATAAAGCCAGTATTCTATGTGATCAAAAGTCAATCCAAGTAAATTCACCAAGGAGTGAAAAGATCATAATTAAAGGAGATAAGCCCTCTAGATCCACGAAATTCATCTCTGTGATGAAAACAGCAAGTTACATAAGAAAAGGATCATTAGGTATTTGATTTCCATAATCACTAACACTAAAGGAAAAGAACAAAAAGATATTTCAGTAGTATCTCAGTTTCCAGATGTGTTTCCAGAAGAATTACCAGGACTACCACCGGACAGGGAAGTTGAATTCAGGATTCATCTACTACCAGGAACAGCACCAATTGCCAAAGCACCTTACCGCTTGGCACCAGCAGAAATGCAAGAGTTAAAGAAACAGTTAGACGAATTGTTAGAAAAAGGATTCATACAGCCAAGCTCATCGCCTTGGGGAGCACCGATCTTATTCGTTAAGAAGAAAGACGGATCGATGCGTACGTGCATTGACTACCGCGAATTGAACAAGGTCACGATTAAAAATCGGTATCCATTACCAAGAATCGATGATCTGTTCGATCAGTTGCAAGGAGCTCGATTTTTCTCAAAGATCGATTTACGCTCAGGATATCATCAAATTAAAGGTACAGGAAGAGGACATTCCCAAGACCGCTTTTAGAACAAGGTATGGCCATTATGAATTTACTATCATGCCATTTGGTTTAACCAATGCCCCAGGTGCATTTATGGACATGATGAACCGAATATGTAAGCCATATTTGGATAAATTCATAATGGTTTTTATAGATGATATTCTCATTTACTCTAAAAGTAAAGAGGAACATGCAGCGCACCTGCACACACTTCTAAGTTTATTGAGAAAAGAAAAGCTTTATGCAAAGTTTTCAAAGTGCGAGTTTTGGTTAGAACAGGTACAGTTTCTTGGACATTTAGTTAATCATGAAGGAATTCATGTGGATCCCACCAAGATCGAGGCGATTACCAAATGGAAAACCCCTGAGTCACCAACCGAGGTTAGAAGTTTCTTAGGATTGGCTGGTTATTATAGAAGATTTATTCGATATTTTTCTAGAATAGTCATTCCCTTAACTAAGCTAACCTGTAAATCCGTTAAGTTTGAATGGGGACTAAAACAAGAAGAAGCCTTTAGAATTCTTAAGCAAAGATTAACCAACGCACCCATACTAGCGTTACCAGAAGGAACCGAGGACTTTGTAGTCTATTACGACGCTTCTAAGTTAGGTTATGGATGTGTGTTGATGCAACGTCAAAAGGTTATAGCCTACACCTCTAGACAACTTAAGAATCATGAAGAAAATTATTCAACCCATGATTTGGAATTAGGAGCCATAATTTTTGCCCTTAAGATTTGGAGACATTACCTTTACGGCAGTAAGTTTACCATTTTCACCAACCATGAGAGTTTAAGGTATGTTTTCGGACAAAAGGAGTTGAATATGAGACAGAGACGCTGGATGGAAATTCTTAGTGATTATGATTGTAATATCCAGTACCATGCAGGAAAGGCAAATGTAGTAGTTGATGCTTTAAGTTGAAAGTATCATGAAAAGCCAAAAAGAGTGCGTTCTCTTAAGTTAAATCTACAAGTAGATTTAAATAAACAGATTAGAAAAGCACAAGAATCAGTTATCAAGGATGATACTGAAAAGTTGAAAGGAATGATTAAGGAACTAGAACAAGGGACAGATGGAATTTGGAGATTCCATAAGAAGAGAATGTGGATACCTAAATTAGGAAACCTACGCCACCGTATATTAGAAAAAAGCTCATAAGTCTACGTACACGATGCATCCTGGAAGTGATAAGATGTATCAGGATTTAAGAAAGAATTTTTGGTGGATAGAATGAAGAAAGATATAGCAACTTATGTTTCTAAATGTTTAACCTGTTCACAAGTTAAAGCCGGACATCAGAAACCCTCAGGTTTATTGCAGTAGTTAGAAATGCCAGTATGGAAATGAGAATTGATAACAATGGATTTTGTTACCAAATTACCCAAAACCAAGAAAGGTAATGATACAATCTGGGTAATCGTAGACAGGCTAACTAAGTCAGCTCATTTCTTACCAATGAAGGAAACATTCAGTATGGAACAAATAGCCAAGCTATATGTAAATGAAGTAGTTACATTACATGGAATTCCTTTATCAATTGTGTCTGATAGAGATAGTCGTTTTACCTCTCATTTTTGGACAAGTTTCATTACACACTATAATAACCCTCCAAAATAATTCCGACACCCTAAAAATATTTAAAATATCCCAATACGTCCTAAAAAACACCTCGTATACGAAAACAGGCCCCAAATACCTTTATTTTTATTGAAATTATTTAAAAATCAAGTTTTTGGGTCTCTGGCGGGCCACGAAGACCTAGCCATGGTCTTACGCGGGCCGCGACTGAGTGACGGGTGGCGAAACCCTAGCCTGCCACGTGGCAGGACAACCAGAGAAGCTATGCGTGTGATTCGACGAGGCTAGGGCCTACACCCCTAGCTCGCGGGGCGCGAAAGACCCCCCCTGGGCTTTCGCGGGGCGCGACCAACTCGACGAACAACCCTATAAATTCCCTTGATCGCCCTTCAGTCCAACTCATTCAATTCTCAAACATTCTCTCTCAATTTCTATATAGTAGGCATTATACTCGGGTATAATACCCCCCCCCCCCTAAATAACTAAGTTCCGCCTCGTTGTAAGTATTATAACCCCCGGTTATGTATTAGATACGCTGCTCGATTGATCTTGTGCTCCGTAACGCCTGTCGAGGTTCTGCCCGACGTAGTCATTGGAGTTCTGTCTCGGGGAGGGTATTACTAATGTAAATATTGGGTTATTATACTAATGCGTGTGCATTTGTGTAATTAATAGATAATCACCAGGAAATCCTTAAGGAAAATCCTAATACAGTAATGTGAGTAATCTCCTTTTTGCAAACTGTTTTTACAAAACCTCATATAATTAACATTATATTAAATAGTGATTGAGTATTTGTATTCTACAATTATCGTCGGTATGTTGGGGTTTTATATACAAAATTTGTTACTACATTGTGAGTAATAACATGACCACAAGTCGGGTTGACAGTACCGTGGGTGGTAATTAAAGTAAATGGAAACAAATGTAATTGCGAGACCGCCCTCAATACTGTACAACGGTTTTACTTATCTTGATTAAACTGGGATTCACTCACCAGTATTTCCCACTGACAAAATGTTTTTAAACGCGTTTCAGGTAACAAAATGTGAAAGCCAAGTAGAAGCCAGCTGGACAGCACTGAAGGCTTGGAAAAGTGGCTATAAAGTCACCTAAAATAAAGAGATGTTTTATTTAAATAAAATAGGGTTTATCCCTATGAAAATGTGTGTACTTGAAACTTGGGATTTTTCCCATGTGTTTAATATTATAAAAGCGTGGTATTTTACTCTGATAAAATATTTCCTAACTACGATCCTGATGTAAATTCTGCTGCCAAAATGATAAACACCGTTACCACAGAAAATGGTCGCGGCCGCCCGTTCCCGGGTAATCAGGGGACGGGGGTTGCGACACACACTGTGCGAAATTACATATCATTACTTTTTAAGCATGCGAAATATTGAGCTCAACATGTTAAATACTTTATAGTGTGCGAAATGTCCAACTCAAACATGCGAAATTACAACTTAAGACTTTATTGTGTACGAAATGTCCAACTTAAACATGCGAAATTATTCTTATGATCCAACCTTTAATACATGCGATATGTTAAAAACAACACATGCGATATGGTAAAAATCACCAAATAAAACCTGAAACATCTTATCTTCAATCTCGTTACAATCTAATAACATGAAAACACCTTCAATATCTAATAAAACCCATACCTCAACCGTAACCCTCTGATGAAAAACCCAAATAAACATTCTAAATGACGAATTCAGCATTTTCGGTATCGCCAATATGTGTTCGGTATACGAATCAATCAAAAACCTACAAATCGAATTAATACGAACCATAATTAGATAGATGGTTTTGGAACGAACTCGTAATCTTCTTGATTGTTGATGGAATTCCCTAATTAGCCCTCGGATTATTGAACAGAATGTCTGATATACCCTTATTTAATAAAAATGAATCAGGGACACGTGTATGGCTGTGGGAATCGCATACGTAATGTAGGATTATGGGATTTGTATCCTACACTTGCTCTATATATATATATATACTAGTGGGAAACCCGCGCGTTGCTGCGGGGTCGACAAAACGGGGTGAGAACGTAATTCAAACCTTAAAAAGATAAAAAAATCACATATAAGTTGTATACATATGTATATAAAAGAACTTGCGCTTCACGGCAATGATAGCTTTTAACGGCTATAGAGGACAGTTAAATAGTTGTAGAACGTATAATGTCACAAACACGCGAAGAAAGTCAATAATTTTCATATAAAGAGCTAGGTTTATTGAACCTTAAGAAGTGTTTATCAAAACATTGTTTCGGTTCATTACAATACTAAGAAATCCAAAAAATAAAAAATAAAGGCGTAATACGCCAAAAAGGATATCAAAACGTGTTTTACATCGATCGATCGAGAACCATAAAAAAGTATTACGGGTACCAGTTTCGATTATAGCGCTACTCATTTTGGTTGGAATGACGAACGACGCTTCGGATTTTGCTTCAACAGGATAAAACTAAAAACAAAGTAAGAACAAAATTTAAAATTTCTTTATAATCATATAATGTGTCTTACAAAAACTCTGTTGTATAAAAAATACTCTCAATTTTTTCAATAAAATATATAATTATTATTATCTAACGGTTTAAAATTGAATGACATTTTTGCCATTTAAATAGTTTTAACAGTAATTTTTAAGCCACATATTATGTGATGTAAAGTTTTAAGGATCCCATTATCCCAATGTAATTATCTTCAATCAAACTGAGAATGAACATTACAGTTTTCAACAAAATTAGAAACATCAATGATCCTTGAAAGAACATAACATAACTACTTCAAACACGAGTACTCAAAGCCTTTTCATGATATCAGAGTGATTAACATGAGCCAATTCATGCATAAAACCCAAAAATGCACCAAGAAACATGTGATTCAACTATCAATAGGAATCTGTTACGATGCATTCCGTTTTTGAAGATCAGATTATACAATGGAGCCATAAAAAAGAAGTTCAAAACAACAAAAAACTAATCAAAATGGATTTCAGCTATCGAGGAAGCGCGATGGAGCTTCAAGAACTTCTTAGCCAACATGAACTGTTCACCAAGCGCTAGACTCCAGTCAGGATGAATAACATTTTTTTCAGGGACGGAGAACACGCAAGGAAATACTTTAGCAAATATACTTCATTATCTGAACCTTTAAAATCGTTAAACACCACACTCCGAAGCTCCATCGTGTTGTACTCTACCTCCAGAATCGGAATTGAAACTGGAACTGGGTCATCAACCTGCAAGAATAATAAACAGTAGTCAAATGCAAAACTATGCATATATGAGATTATAAGGCAAGCAATATGATCGATACATACGTGATGCATAATTCATGTGATTTCAAGGGTCTGCAAATTTGAGAAGTGTCTGATCGTTTCTAAAGCAAATGATAACACAACACCATTGCTAAAACCTATTCTTGTTAAGTTAATAGCCTTGAGGGAGGGAAACGCAGTGGGGAACTTCTTTCTAGCACTACCTTCTGTCAACTATACGAAAGTAAAGTTTTGGTCAATATAATGAATATGCACATAAACTTCAAACACGCAACTTAGTGTTACCTTGTAGTCATGAAAACCAAACCAAGCTCTTGAAGTTTTGGAAGATAACGCAAAAGCTCAAAGACATCAATACAAGAACTTGTGGCCGTCGTAGTCTCAAGATGACACAATGACAAAGATAATATTTTGAGATTTTCAAGTTTTGCAATCTCAGCTGGTTTCAAGATATCTGAATAAGAAAGATAACCGACGTTTATTCTTCCTGTGGCGAAACCTTGACCTGCAATGTAGACATCGAGAATTAAGAAGATTGAATGGAAGTCTGATTTTGACTTTAAAAAGTCTAACTTTCAAAACCAAATGGGTTCAGCACTGCTGCATTAGTTTATCAAATCGGTTTTTAAGTTATTTGAATCAGATTTTGATTTTTCAGAGGTGAATTCAGATTCGGTTAGATTCGAATAAACCGATTTATGAGAAAAATATATAATTTACATAAAATGAAAAAATATATGTGTTTGTTTATTGGATGGGCATTTGGTACCAAGTACCGGTACTGAACCGATACCGATACCCATTTTCCTCGTTTTCAGTACCGATACCGGTACCCATTTTCCTCATTATTCGGTACCGAACCGGTACCATGCTCATCCCTAGTTGAAATTATGATACCAAGTATTCTGTTATCTAATTCCCAGCTGAGAGAAAATGTTGTAGCCATGCTTAAAGAACTAACCAAACCTAACAAGAAGGTATGTTATGCATAACTGTTAATCACCATTGATCCACCTATAAATTTAAGCTATTTGGTAACTTACTGGTAATAAGAGATAGAAACCAATAGATTTATCTTATATTCATGTTGGTTTTTGTAACCATGCTCAACTAACAAAGATTAAAGCTTGATGCAGAGAAATATCATCCTCCTCCTACTATCAAAGATCATCTTCCTTTGAGTTATAGTGTTACAAGTGTAAGAAAACAAAAACTTGTTATTCTAGCTCGGCCATTGAAGAATTGTTATAGATCAGCCACTTATCAGAGCCTACATATACCTGATTTACTTAGGGTTAACCAACCAAATTAGTTCTTTCTTACATACATTGGTTATGTTTGTTTGTACGAACACTCTAGCCTTAGACAGAAAACCCAGGGTACAGGCATTCACTCTTCCAGTTTGCACGTGTTCACACTATTTAGGACCCAAAGCTTTGACGAGAGTTTTGAAAATTCAAAGGGGTTCAAAACCTTATAACAGAGGGTTCAAAACCTAGTAATCAATCATCCTAGAACAGATGATTAGTTTTCAAAGCGGTTTTGAAATTTATGTTCTTGTTGTGGTCGTCGCCTAAGGATAGGTGACGGTATTGTTTTATGACTAAATGCAAGTAAACTCGCGTTAGGGTCCTAGGAAGGTTATAGTCTAGGTCAAAGCATTACTAATAACCTAATTCCCTATAACCATTGGCTCTGATACCAACTTTTCTGTCACACCCCGACCACGTAGAACATACAAAACGTGGCGGAAACGTCGGGGAGTGTTGTAACAGAATTAATTGTTTCAAATCCATGGCAATTGAAGTTTCGTTTTATTAAACAAACATGAAAGTTTACATTGTTTTAAACAAGAACCAAAGAGTACATAACATAAATTAACTAGTTCTTGTCTCGTTTTAAGTCACTAAGGCACAGGTCCGCCTAAGTATGTCTTGATAAGTCTTATGCATCATCTCCTGAAAACACATGTGAAAATAGGTACGTCAGCATAAAAATGCTTGTGAGATACATAGGTTTTGTGAAAACAAAATTCATGACTTATGTTTGAGAAAATGTTTAGTCATGAACCTTGTAATTTGCTTTGTCTTGTAAATCATTTGAAAACGATAAGATCAGATGATATGTATAAATAAGAGAATAATGTATGGTTAAATGAATAACCATGTAAAATGAGTTTGTATAAGATCAGTTGTTTGTAAATCAATGTCTTGTGAAAAGTATGTTATTTGTATAAAATGTTATATGTCTCAAATTAAAATGATTCAAATAACGCTACAATATGTGATATCATACAAACATTTATATATTGGAAGTACCAGCGGCGTATCCACCGTGCTTGTATCATATTACATACGCCTCGTTACTTAAATCACTTACTCAAACCAAACCATCAAGATGAAATGTTTAACAATTGTAGAAATGTTTATTTATAGTCAAATGTCTATTGTCAAATGTAAATCATGTCAACAGATACAACTGGTTCACACGGTTCAATAGTTACAAATGGTGCATATAATCAAAGGGTTACGACGGTTCACATAGTCAAATGGTTACAACGGTTCAAAATGTAGTATAATGTGTTCATATGCTGGATGAGCATATGCAACAGAAATGCAATGTAAAACAATGTACTAAGTATGCACACAATGGGCGTACATAGCATGAAATGTATTGTAAAGTGATGTACTAAGTATGCACACAATGGGCATACATAGCATAAAATGTATTGAAACCATGTACTATAAATGTACTAATAAACATAGCAAGTATGTGATGTGAAAACAGGAAAGCATGAAAGTAACAAGTAGGCACATGTGTTTCACCCCAAAACAGTTTGAAAACAGTAAAAGAGGGGTCTATGTACTCACTTGAGATTGCTCAGAAGTCCTAAGATAACCACCAAGCAATGCTAGAGATCACGGAATCAAACGGCACCTAATATAGGTAACTATGTTAATAAACCGGACCTATATCGGAGGATCGGATAGAATGAGGGCTCGTAAACCAAATGAGTATGGGAACTCATGTAGTATGGTTTAACAAAGCCTACATACTAAATGAGACCTAGCCTAAGTGCTTACGACCCATTACGACCCGTTTAGGTAGCTTATGCTACTTTAACGCGTCGTTCGCGTGAAACGCGTTCGGAATGCCTAACTAGTCCTATGATAAGTAAAATATGCCTTAACATGTCTAATATTGTTACCAAATCAGTTTAGATACCAAAACTTATGTTACATATGCTTAAAATGAATTTTGGCGTAAAAAGGGCATTTTGGTAATTTACCTAAGGCATATAAACTACCTATCATACAACTACTTAAACGAAGCGACCATAAGGTATAACCTCGGAAGGTTATTCCCTATATACTATGGTCACCTAATGTGCTTGGTCGGATCCCAATGATCAACCAAATGGGTCGGGTTCGAAAGTATAAGCGATTGTTTAGATCGCTTACCTTACGACCCTATACAACGTGGTAATCGGTAGGCATAGTCATAAGGGACTATAACCATCGTGATTACGCTCACGTTGCGAAGTTCAAACGAACTTCGCATTGACCATAAACTGGTCAATGCAGAAAGTCAAACAAAGTTTGACTTTCAGACTCGAAAAGCAATAAAAGAACGAAGGAATACTTACAAAGGGTCCCCGAATGCTAATCTTGATTCAAGTAGCTCAGGTATGAAACAATGGTTTCAACTTAGAGCTTCTCAAATCAGATTCTTGTGGGTTTTGCAATGGGGATGGATGGGTATTTATAGATTTCGGTTCACCGTTAGGATCGTTTCTTGGATAACGTGCCTTGATCTCGCCCGTACACTTGTCGGAATGTTGTGGTAACTCATTTTGCCCCCACCACAAGAGTTTGACACATGGCATTGGCCTTTGGGGTGTTTAAGGGCTGGAAACAGGCTGTTAAAAACAAGTTTCTGCATCTGACCCCTGCTTGCGCACTGTAACACTCAGAGTGTTGAGGTGCGCAAGGACCTGCAGACCAGAAAGTTTGAAAAATGGCAGAACAGGCCCCTGAAGCTCCAAACTTGCTATTTGATGCACTTTTGACACGTTTAAGCCTCGTTAACCCCATTTCAAAGCTCTAAAATGAATTTAAAGTATAGGGAACTTAAAATGTGCTAAAAAATATCTCGGATATCGGTTCGTTTGGCCGTACGATTGCGTTGTTTGGTTAATTACGACGGAATGCGCATAAGCGCGAAAAACGATCCAAATTGCGCGACGAATGGATTTTTCTTATGCCAAACACTAAAATAAAATATTATAGTGCTTACAATAAATTTTTGGATGTCCGGATGTATTCAGAACGTAAGTTATGCGCGAAAGTGCAAACTTATGTACTTTTTGACGCTTTTAGTCCCTGAATGACCCAAAAGTTTATTTTAGCACACCGAACCCCTCAAAGCCTATTTCTAAGCTATGTAAAGGATATTTAGGGTGTGTTTAACTTATGGTCATGTTCTAGAATGTTCGTTACAGTTCAAATTGGCATACTTTCGTAGTTTGTCAAATTTAGTCCCTGTAGGCGATTTAACTTGATTTTGCCATACCAAAGCCTTCAAAACTTATTTCTAAGTTATGTAAAGGTTATTTAAGGTATGTTAAGCCTATTTCACTATTCCGAAGTGTTCGTTGCATTAAACTGGTTATATTTACGCATCAGTGCGCATATAACCTTCCAGAAAGCGATTTAGAGCTTGAAATTGAACAAGAATTGATATGTGCAAAAGATACACATATTTATACAGATCCCAAGTATGAAATACAATATTTCGTTGGCTTGGCATTTGTTTGATGGTTGCAGTGACCCAGGTGTCACAATTTCTAACAAAGCCTATACACTTGCAGCAGCAGCATCATTAAATTAAACACCACTATCGAATCAACGTATTGTTTTGAGAAAAGAATATATCGATTTTAAATTCACAAGCTAAACAAAATTTAAAAAATAATGAGAATCAAAAGCACTACTGACTGAGTAGCTATCAACAAAGCATTCTAGTACTCAATGCATACACCTGGTAAATTCCTGTTCAACTAAAAAACATCAAACATTACCCTACGATCAATTGCAAGTTAACTTGATTTCACAGCAAATTGACCCTAAAATCATCAATTCCCTGACAAACTATGTTTTTGGTTATACTAAAAATTAATTATATACAGTTTTGGTACTTATTTCCAAACCACTAAAGGAATATTTAATTATAAAAATCCTGAGTAAAAATCTAAAAGTGTTTCCGGTATTGTGTCCGCATCCTATTGTTTTCTGCAGCCATCACTCGTGTGAATAAGGGTGTGCCTACGCAAAAGACATTAGGAAATGATGCCAATATGCACATAACTATTATATAACCTAGAACATTGATTTACATATTAAGGAAGGAAAAGCTTTTTTACCTTCCAACAAGTGCTTCAAGTTTTGGCTCAAACTCTAACTGATAGTTGTTCAAATATGCATTTTACTCATCGGTCCCAAGCACATGCGAACAAAATGATATTAAACCAAAAACTAACCTGATGGTAACCAGACAGTAAGCTGAATGTCGTTTGAAACATAGTCAACATCCCTCAACCAGAGTCCTAGCCCAATGCTCAGACCATCTATACAAAAGACACACACCACCAATCAACCAATCAAATTCCATTAATTCAGGCAATATTACAAACACTTGGCGTGCGGCCTTTAAAACAAACATAATCACTGACACAACCTGTAAAATAGCCACTTAAGTACACACTTGCCTGCATTAAAATCATGCCGATGCCACCACTTTCCTGACCAAAATCCTCGCTGAAGCAGACATTCACTTTTCCACATATAATTAAATTAACAACATAAATGGTTATACATGAATATATACACATAAATGGTGGCCCAAAAGATATTCCAGAGAAACAACCAAAAATACTAATGAAACAAAAAATAGTACGGTTATAACATCAGTTTAAGGTTTCAGTTTCTTACCGACATTAAAGGGGGCATTGTGTGACGGCCTTTAGATGCTTTCGCGGGATGCCGTACAAATGGGAAACATGACCACTTTGATAGTTTGTTCCGGTGGTTACTGTAGTTTTCATCGGCTTCGGAAAATCAGAAAAGACGATTGGGATGTAGCACATGATACGTACCCATTTTAAGATCTTCCAACGGTTTTCAAAGGATTATGAAATTTATGGCTTCTTGATTGCTTGAGACGGTCAAACTCTCTCCGTTAAGAAATTACCCTACTTCATTTACTCTAAAATGATTCAATTCCGGGCTTGCATTCAATCCCACTCAATCGATATGCAGGCTCGCATTCAACACTCAAGTCGATACGTAGGCTCGCATTCAATCCCCTCAATTGATCCCATTCAATTGTAAATTACGATTGAGGTACATAATCACTGAAACGTCATTCAAGAGGGGCAAATTTGGGAGTTGTGATGAAAATTGTGGAAATTTGCCATTACCTTTGATACCACGTCTTAAAATTTTGAAGGAAATGACAATTCTGTACATTGGAAATGTATTATATAGTATATATAGATATATAGAGAGACATTTTTAATCCAAACTTAAGATTTAAGTTTGAAACTCATTTTATTAACTTCTTTTCATTAACCTGAAAAAATGGGATAGATCTACGAGAATCTTAATAAGTTAGATATGGTAGATTCAAATGGGATACTATATATATATATATATAGGCCAGTTAACGTACAATACGGCTTAACGTACATCACGTACGACAGATAATTACGCACATTCATTTGAAAATCACGCACGTTATAACCTAAAAAACCCAAACCATGCATGTTGGAAAACATTAATCACGCATGATGAAAACATTAATCACGAATGTTATACACATAATCACGCACGTTGTCGTACGTGATGTACGTTAAGCCGTATTGTATTTTACACTTTTCCTATATATATATGGTGAGGTTCCTGTAAAAATGATATTTTTTGTGAGAAGTGTGAGAAGGCATAGAAATTAACATGTAGGAATCATGTTTTGAACTTATGCATGATGTTTTGAGGTAAAAAATATTATTTTTTTTTGTTTTTTAGGTTTTTTGGGGTTTAGTTTTTAGCATTTTAGCTTGGGTGGAGGGGGGTTAGGTTTTTTTGGTGTGTTCACGTTGGTTCTCATGGTTCTCACAATAAAGGTGGTTCTCAAATGAACCTTACCCTATATATATATATATATATATATATATAGGGTCAGGATTTAGAGAAAACGCTCAAAAGTGTGAGAACGAAGAGAACGCTTCTGGATCGTCAGATCAAACAATCTATGGACTAAATGACGCGGTGGCATTTTCGTAAGTAAAATCACTTTTATTAATCTAGCGCGCTTCATTAAGGGTAAAAGGGTCTTTTGATTTAACATAAAATGCCAAACTCACGCTATTAAAATCCCGCCTCAACACACATAGCACACTTCATCATAATATAACGCCATAGATATAAAACGCCAAACTTTGTTTTTAACCTATAAAGCTGAACAAACAGTACTGAAACGATGAACTACTAAAAATCGCGCCTAAAATACGCGCCAAAAACTTCCTATATAAAGAAACTCTCAGAACTACTAAAATCCACACCAAAACCACAAAAACTTATATTTTCCTCTATACCATTCATCTTATAAACGCCAAAAAAACCAAAATATCAAAGATTCAAATCCATGTTTCTTTGATATACACTATTTTCTCAATAAACTTTCGCTCTATGTAATGAGCAAGATCCTCAATATAAACGCCAAAACATTCAAAAACCACAAAACTTCAAAAAAGCCAATTCATGGAGATTATGTTTTTGTTCTTAATAAAGTTTAGCTAAGCGGGATGGATAACATTGTTACACATCTTTCTTGACTGAGGATTAACAATGTTATCCATTTCGTTCAAGAAAACATTATTGAGTTTAGCACGACCAAAATTAGAAATTTATGGTAGTTTTATTTAGTGGCGTTATTGTTTTTTTTTGGCGTTTGATTTCCTTGCCCAATCTTATATTGTTTGTTATTTAACTTCGAAGTAGCATGTTATGAACAAAGAGGTAGAAGAAAGAAAAAGATGCAAAAAAATATGATTTAAAACGCCAAACTGAGAAATGTCTGTGTTCTATAGGATAGAAATAAAAAAAAAACGTCAAACTACTCTACACTGGCTCTCGAAGACCATCTATATGTGTTCTGTAAGAATGACAAATACAAAACGGCAAACTACTCTTCACTGGCTCTCGAAGACCTTCGATCTTCTTTTAATTACGGCCTGTTTGCATGTTGATGCGTTGTGTCCATAGGCTTTGCAGTTCTGACACTGTCTTTCTTTGGCCCCGGGTTTCGACTTTGATTTCTTTTTGTCGATTGCTATCTCCTGTTTAGATTTTAGGTGCTTCCGAGAACTAGAACCTTTGGATTTATAACTTACAGGGACTCTTATCGGATTCTTGTCGTTTTTATATTGACCGGTTATCTCGGCAAATCTATCCCTAGAACTAGCGGGAGGAGCAACAATCTGCATATCTTGAACCTTTTTCATATAAGATTGAACATGATCCTTGTATAAGGATAACACCTCTTTATTACCAGATAAACGGTTCAAAGTGTATTCGGTTGAATAAATAATATCTCGCATCATACTTTGCACATCAGGATCAAGCTCGGTCATATATTCACGACTAATTGAGAATTCAGGAGAGTAGTTTGGGGAGGCCTCTTTGCGCCATCTATTCAGAATGTATTGTTTTGGAAATTCCCTAATGTCCATAATTCTCAAAATATAGAATATATGTCTACATAGCAAACCAAACTGTTCAAAACGCCTGCATGAGCAACTGCATGTTCAATCAGACTTACGGAACATTACCTGAAAAAACGCCAAAAACAATATCTCTATAACGCCATGCATAGAATGTTTGTCTAAAAAAGTAAAAAAAAAAAAAACACATTGGATATGATAAAACGCCATTAACAGAAAATGCCATAAAAACCAAAACGCCATTATTTACCTCAAATAAGGATGTACAAGGCTGTTGGAAGTCATTTACATAAAACTTAACAAACCCATCAGGCTGATCTTCGTAACGTTGATTTATGCAATCCGCAACTCCAATAAGCTCAGCTTGACGTCACAAAAAATACTTTTTGTGTATATGTCAACAGCTTGCCCTTCCAATAATTTGTAACTGCTCTTCAACTGGGGTCTTTTGTATCGAGATCCATGATCGTTTTTACGATGTGTGTGACACTGTGCTTCTATTGCAGTCTCATAATGCGTCATGAACTCAACAAGAGTAGCTTTCGAATTGCACACTTGACCAAAAAAATGATTCTTACTCTCTGACCTGGATGTCGTTCGCATAAGACCAAACATATGCTCCATTCTATAGTATGCCGGGATCTAAGATTCCCTAAGTGCAAAAATATCAGATAGCCAGTCATTATCTTCTAAATTGAATTATGTGATAACCGCTTCCCATTCTGATTCAAACTATTCAGGTGTGAGAATATCCGTCCACACAACACCACAAATACGTTCTTTAAAATTGGTGGAATTGCATAGCCTAACACCAACCTATATATAACACGAAAACGCCATGCATAAATAAAAAAACAAAAGACAAAACTTAATTAAAAAAAACAGTAACAAGGTACAAAACACCATGTATTTTATTCAGAGAAAGTTTATGCATCACATGCCACATGCATAACCGATGCCTCGTGTCAACAAATACAACAAAAATAGCCTTCTTCATCGCTGGATCCTGGTCAGTGACAACAACTTTTGGTTGAGAACCAACAGCTTTTAGAAAAACTCTTAACAACAAAGTATACGTATCAGCAGTTTCCGACGCCAACAATGCTGCACCAAATGTAACATTGTAGTGATGATTGTCTATACCAGTGAACGGTACAAACACCATAGAGTATCTTCATATGAAAACGCCATGAGAAATGAAACAATAATAAAATGCCATTGAATGTAAACTAATAAAACGCCATTGCATGTAAACTACTAAAACGCCATTGCATGTAAAATAAAAAAACGCCATTGCATGTAAATTAATAAAACGCCAAAAACAGAAGAAGTTTAATTATAAAATATTACTTGTTGGAACGATACGTGGCGTCAAACGAAATCACATCACCAAACACGTGGTAATTACGTTTGGCTTGATCGTCACACCAAAAAAGACCCTTCAAACGATTCTCTTCGTCTGTGATGTAATCATACGAGAAATTAGGCTGGGAATGTTGTTTTTCATTCAAATGTTTCACAACCATATCGGCGTCATATTCCCCTATGAACAAGTTAATTTGCCTCTTATAGTTCTTAAATTCAACATTGCTTGCACCCACGTCTTCAAAACCGCCAAAACAAGTCTTCATAACATTAAACGCCTTGACATGACCCAAATTTAACTTAGACATACTGTGTATAACTTGCTTCTGGAGCTGAGTGATGTGTCATTCAGTTGGAAGAAAATGCTTATCAAGACGTTCAACAAGTTCATGATTGTGCTCCTCGACAAACTTATACACCTTCCATGATCCAGCCTCAAAAAGTACACATAACAGTGCACCACAATCAGTCCTCTTTGAAAAGTTAGATCTCACTACTCGCTCCTTTTGATTGGGGTCCAACGTATCAACCTTTTTGTCCTTGCATAACCCAGATCTCGTACACAAGTAATACTTAATATGTAAGACACCTTTAGAGTTTGTCTTTGTAGTCCCTTTCCTGACTGAAAACCCACACTCCTTGGCATACTTAACATACATTGAATAACAATCATCAAGGCATGAGAATATCATGTCCTTTCTGGGCTTTAATTCTTCACTGACATCAGGAATGATAAATGGTAATCCAGTTTTGGGGGAATGCCTTTGATTCGAGGAAGAGACTTCGTCTGAGAAAGCACAGGGAGGAACAGAAAAATCAGAAAAACAGAGTGATGTCTCGTAATAACATTATACATTAAAACGCCATTAATTGAATAATAAACAAGATGTAATAAACACATAATTTAAAAACGACATGATAAAAAAGCCATGAGATGAATAATTAAAAACACTTAACAACATAAATAATTAACAAAATATAACATCATAATGAAAACGCCAAAATTAACAAAACTAATGTTTAAACAAATTAACAAAATAATAATAACTGATATTCACAAATACTACAAAATAAAATTCAAAACTAATCAAATAGATGAAAAACGCCAATGATCGTAAAAACATAAGAAATACACTAGAACGTAAACGACAATTAAAATTAATATTGAAAACTCCAATTGCAGCTCTTAATAATAGATTAAATATCAATTAAAACGCGATTAAATTGCATAATTAAAATAACGCCATGAAAATCATACAACACATTAAAAAAATAATAATGCAAAAAAACGCCATAGAACAATGATAAAAGAACAAAACGCCATATCTGTTGCATGATTTGCTGGAATGAAAAATAGAAAACGCCAAGGAATTTTACTTTGTCGAACAGAATCCACGTTAAACGCCATAGATCTGAGAAAGCTTGCAACGCAGGTAACAGCTAACAATAAATATTTGGAGTTTTAATTTGAAAGAGATTTATAACGCGAATAAGGAGGGAATGTACAAAAGGACATTCGTACCCCCGCATAACAATTAGGGCCCCCTGCCACGTGTTGGGTCAGGATCCGTTCTCACCATTCTCACATTTTTCACCGTTATATATATATAGGGTAAGGTTCATGCAAGAACCACCTTTATTACGAGAACCAATGTGAACACAACCAAAAATAGCTAAAAAACCCTAACCCCCCCCCCCCCCCAAAAAAAAAACCTAAACCCCCCTCCTCCACCCCCCCAAAAACCTAACCCCCCCCCCCCCCCCAAGCTAAATGCTAAAAACTAAACCCTCTCAAAAAAACCTAAAAAACGTAACCCCCCCACCCCCTCAAAACCTAAACCCCCCTCCTCCACCCCCAAAAACCTAACCCCCCCCCCCAGCCAAGCTAAAATGCTAAAAACTAAACCCCCAAAAAACTTAAAAAAAATAAAAAAAAAACACACAAATTTTTTTTTTTAATATTTTTTACATTAAAATCGCTACTTTTAGTAGCCAAATTTTTTTTTGTTTGGATACTAAAAGTAGCGATTTTTTGATAAAAATAGTAAAAAAAATTGTGTGTTCTTTAGATATTATTAGGTATTTTTGGTTGTGTTCACATTGGTTCTCGCGGTTCTCGCAATAAAGGGTGGTTCCTAACGGATCCTTCACTATGTCACGCGACATAGTGAAGGGCGGATGAGATTTTTTGTCCTTTTATATTCTTTTTTTTAAACGCGTGTCACATAACCTTTCCATTTTTGGCGTTTAACAAACACGCGGCGTTTTTATTGTTTTTTTAGATCAGGAGCATATTAAATATTTTGGCGTTTTAACTAACTATGGTTTTGATTGTTGTGCTAAATAGGATGCAGGCCCATAATATAAAAAACATCAGTAATTTTCTTGATGTTTAATTTTTTCTATCAATTGTTGTGCCATGTAGGATGCAGGCCTATAATGTGACAGACAATTATGGCGTTTTGAAAAGATAAACAAATTCAATTTTCAATGTAGTGGCTTTTAATATAATAAATGTTTGGCAATAATGTTACCGTCTCTTCATTTTACTGTTTTGCAATTACTGTTTCGTTCAGTTTCATCTGTCAATTAGTGTTTGCTTTTTCCAGTAATACTTTGTTTGGCATTTTTTGGCGTTTTATATAGCAAAAACGTGCTTTGCTAGCATCCGTTCTCAAAGTTTTCATACTATCAGACGTGTTTTGGTGTTTGTAGTTTTTGGCGTTTTATACTCAATTTTTTTTATTAGTAGAGAATTAGATAATAAACAATAGAAAATGAAAAAAAAAAATTCTAATCTAATTTCTCGTCCAAATCTTCACTGTCATCAGCCTCTTCTACTTTAACATTTTTTGCGTTCTGAACCTGTTTTGAATACCTTATCTAGATCCTTATTTTCCTACATAATGCCCGTCTTTAGAAGATGCTTATTTTTAGTGGCATCCTGTATTGTGGTTTGATATATACTTGTTTGGTGACATGTTGAAGATCAACGCCTGCTCGAATGTATTGATCCCTTCATGTCATCCATATATCCATCAAGAACAAAGTGACATGATGACATATCAGTGTCATCAGTCTCTTTTTCATGAATATTTGTCCATCTCATTCAGCAAAAGCTTATAGAGATACCCACCTCAGAGAGGAATCCATTCAGTGAAACTTCATTCAGAACAATACTCAATATAGAAGAAACGAGGTTTCCCATCTGTGGCTGTTTTAACTATTTTTTTTTGCGTTTTAAAGTGAATAGTTTCTAGGAAACATGACGTTGATTTTGGGTGTGATCAATTGATTGTGCAGAGACGTCTCTCTTATATGATGTTTTTGACGCGTAGTTTAGGCGGGATTTTATTTATAATAAATGATATTAATAAAGTAGCCGTCTTTTCAGTTACTGTGTGTATTTTTACTGTTTTTGTTCAGCTTTTTATGAGTTTTTAGGGTGATAGACGTGCCATCTTCCAAGTTTGGCGTTTTTAATGGCTTTAAGTAGTTTTTGGCATTTTTTTTCATTTTTAGCTTTTAATAATACTTGTCCAAATTACTTTTATTATAGTTTTGGAGTTTTTGGCATTTTATTGCATTATGGCGTTTCACAATCATTATGTCTGTTTGGCGTTTTTATTAAAATAATGTGTTTTTTGTTCTTCGCTGAAAAATACATAATAAACAGCAGAAAAAGAAAATTAAAAAAATAGAAACAATTCATCTTCCAAATCTTCACTGTCATCAGTCTCTTTATTCTTTGAAACATGTTCACTAGCGGTTTGACTTTGGCACGCGTGAGTTTTTGTTGTTGAAGTAGGTTTTTTTGTGGTCGTTTGGAAAGACAAAATGACGTGAGTTTTTTGTTTGAATATTTATCTTAAAACCACTCATCAGTGTCATTCGTCTCTTCATGTCATTATAATATTCATCAAGAACAAAACACAAAAAATGACATAAGTCTGACACCAACATCTTTTTGTTGAAGATTTGTCCATCTCATGCAGCAAAATGTTATTAAGTCACAGCACCTCAGGGAAGAATGCATTCTGCCAAACTTCGCGTAGAACAATATTGAATATACAAGAAACGATGTTTGCCATTTTGGCGTTTTACTGAGGAAATAATGTATCTAAAAGAAACGTCGATTTTTTGGAATCTTTGATGTTTGAGTGTTTTGGCGTTTTCTAAGATGATTGTTATATAGTAAAATATGGCGTTTTGAGTTGGTGTGTTTGATGTTTTGGGTTTTTTGGCGTTTCTAAGATGAATGGTATACAGTAGTAAATATGGCGTTTCCGGTTCGGGGGGTGAGTTTAATGAATGTCTGAGATGTTTTGTTTATATAGGGATGTGTTTTAGCCCGTAATGGCGTTTTATTCATTATTTTGGCGTTTTTGGTAGAGAAGTCTAAAGACCCTTTTACCCTTAATGAAGCGCGTCCACTTAATAGAATTCGTGTTATTTATGAAAACGCCACCGCGCCAATCTAGTCTATAGATTGTTTTGATCGGATGATTCATAAGCGTTCTCACCGTTCTCACACTTTCAACCGTTTTCTCTAAATCCTGACCCTATATATATAGGGGAAGGTTTAAATGAGAACGCTAAATATTGTGAGAACCGTGAGAACAAATAAAAAAATCGCGAGAACTTGGTTAAAAACAATTCAAATTCAAAAAAAAATTCTACACTTATTATTATTATTATTCGAATACAATGTTAGAAATTTTATTTACACGTTTAGATTTACGTGAATTCGTAAATAATGAAAATGCACACATGTGTATGTTTACCATTTACACATGTGTAAATCTGTTATATTTACACATGTGTAAAAAATCTAAAAAGAGTGATTTTGAAAGGAGAAATGAATTATTTGATGTTGTAAATTCTTTTTTTGATGTTGTATCTTAATTACAATGAGGTTTGTATTAAAAAAATTGGTTTTGAATGGTTTTTTCATTCGTTCTCACGGTTCTCGCAATATTTAGCATTCTCAAGATAACCCTCCCCTATATATATATACCATGTAAAAAGGGTTAATAGTGTGAGAAGTGTAGGAAATAATATGGTGTTGACATGTGTTCTTCAATTTAATTAATTAAAAAGGGCAATTTAAAGTAATTTACTTCAAATTTAATTAATTGATAAAATAATCTTTGTAACCTCCAGTGAGTTATTTTAGGTTAGTGATATAATTTTATTTTTTTTCAAAGATTTAAGAATTCAGTTTTATATACCAACTTAGAGATTTTATAAATCATTATCGTCTGATTCATAAAGATCGAAGGAATTACGATTCGTATTTTTTTGAATCATCAGTTCTTATTTTTTTGAATCACCAGTTCGTATAAAACACCATACGAATTCAAGAAAACACCACAACTTGAATCGTAATATAGTCATGATGTTCTAACATCTGGATTAATTTTTGTTATTTTTGCAGGTATAAAACACCATACAAAATCCAAAAACACCATGAATTGAATCATAATACAGTCGTGATGTTTTAACATCTAGAATGATTTTATTGCTATGCCAGATGTTAAAACACCATGACTGTAATCACAATACAATGTTACAGACTCTATATGTTAAAACACCATGACTTGAATCATAATTCATTATTTTCAATGTTATGGTGTCTTATATACGTTCATGGTGTTTTACTGTAAAACACAACACCTTGAATTATAATACAATTTATGAACATAGACAAAACATCATAGACTAAAACATTCGATCAAAACGTAATTTTTTTTTTGTCAATATAAGTATAACAATATGGTACTCATATTAAAGAAAAAAAAACAGTCGTTATTATGGTGTAATTTTTTTTAAAAAAAGAGTTACGTATAAAAAGTTATCGACATTTAAAAAAGAAGGGGGAACTTGCATGTGCATTGCATGTGGGTTTCTAAATTTAAAAATGTTAAATTTACTTTCATTTCCTTAATCTAGAAAATTAATTATTTTAATGGTAAACACTATTTACAATTTTGTCATTATAATCTCAACCATTAGATTATAGATCAAATGGTGTAGATTCCTTCCTACACTTTTCACAGAACACACATTTTTTACAAAAACCCTACCCTACATATAGAGTTAATTACATGGTTAGTCCCTGTGGTTTGCACAAAATAACAAACTTAGGTACTAATAGTTTAAAATCACCTTCTAGGGTATTAACTTTTCATTTTATAACGTTTGGAGGTATTAACTTCTAAGGTAATAACATAGGTAGTCCCTGTGGTTTGCACAAAATAACATACTTAGGTACTAACAAAATGTGATTTTAAGCCTAAAAATAAGCTTAATACCCTTAAACGTTACAAAATGAAAAGTTAATACCCTAGAATGTTATCAGAAACTATTAGTACCTAAAGTTGTTATTTTGTGCAAACCACAGGGACTAACTATGTAATTAACTCCTACATATATATATATATATAGAGAGAGAAACGAGATCAGGAGAAAACTCCCTAAAGTGTGAGAACAGTGAGAAAGCATCCTGATGGGACACGTGGCGCGGGATTTAATCAGGGTGCGAGGGGCTTTAATGTCTTTTTAATTTTCTCTTTTACCAATTTCGTGTGTCACATGCTGCTTTATTTTTGGCGTCTAAGATTATTTTGGCGTTATTTAGATTCATTAACTACATGGCATTTTACTGTTTTTTTGGATCTGTCTCGTTGAATTAATTGTTTTTGTGACACATAGATATTTTTTTGGTGTTATGGCGTTTCGCATGTCAATTTTTTGGCGTTCGTAGCGTTGTTAATAATTTATTACCATTAATTAATATTTCATAAGATTACAATTAGACGAAATCAAAACAAACTAATAGTCTTTTGAGTATGGGATTACATCAGAGATGTACCTATCGCTTTGTTCATCATTTTCTTCAGATTCATCATCATCATCATATTGTGAATTGACGTATAACGCCACCATCTCGTCTCTTCTTTGCTGCAGCCTATACTTAAATATCATTACAACCCTGGATCTTGCATCATTTGAAGGTGCTAAATTACAGAGTTGTTCAAGGAGATGTAGCCTCTCTGTCTTCAACATTTCCTCCATCGGCAATGAATATTCCACCCCGTGTCCATAAGTCACTTAAACCGTCCCTGCTTCTTCATGCACCACCCAACTGCTAACTGTTGGTAGAGGAGTATCGTCAATATCATCATCATCATCATCATTTTCTGTTGGAAATTTTCTCTACAAATCTTTCACAATCGTTGGCCATTGGAACCCCAAGGGCCAGAATATCCCTCTGAACCCCTTCATCTATACTAAGTATGGTTTTGATTGTCTTGACCTTCACCCTTCTCCTATCAGAGAACTTTAGGATGAAACGTCTCTCCGACCTTTCAAACCTCCATGCAATAACCTTGGCCATTTTTTAAGTTTTATGGCATTTTGGACAATATGTGGCATTTTGGACAATATGTGGACAATATAATGTGTAGAGTGTTTAAATTGTGTTTACATGTTCTACTTTTATAATGACTTTTTTTCCCGCGCATGTAGGATGCAATCTATAAAGTGACAGGTAATTAAGGCGTTTTGAAAAGATAAATAAATTCAACATGTAATTATGGTGTTTTAAAAAGATAAATAAATTCATTTTCGTATGCAGTGGCTTTTAATATAGTAAATTTTAATAATAAAGTTTCCGTCGCTTCAGTTTACTGTTTTTGTAGTTACTGTTTGTTCAGCTTCATCTGTTTATCGTTTCAGTTTACTGTTTGTAGTTACCTTTTTGAGATTTTGGCGTTTTGTATTTTTAATGGGGTTTAGATAAAGATGGCACTTTGTTCTATTATCTTGTACTTGTTTTTTACTTTTTTTTTTAGTTTTTAATAGTACTTGTCCAAAGTAATATTATTATAGTTTGAGAGTTTTGGGCGTTTTATGGCAGGATGGCGTTTCACAAGCATTTGTATGTATGGCGTTTTATTACATAACAAATAGCAGAAAAAGAAAATTAAAAAAATAGAAACAATTCATCTTCCAAATATTCACTGTCACCAGTCTCTTTCTTCTTGGAACATCTTCACTAGCGGTTTGACTTTGGTATGATTCATTTGTTTTTTCGTTGTTGAAGTAGCTTTTTTTGTGGCCGTTTGGAAGCACAAAATGACGTGAGTTTTTTGCTTGAAGTTCATCTTTATCTTCATCCCACTCTTCAGTGTCATCCGTGTCTTCATGCCATTCAAATATTCCTCAAGAACAAAGCACAGAAAATGACATAAGTCTGACATCAGCATCTTTTTTTTCTTGAAGATTTGTCCATCTCATGCAGCAAAATGTTATTGAGTTACACCCCTCAGCTAACAATCCATTGGGCCAAACTTCGCGTAGAACAATATTGAATATCCAAGAAACGATGTTTGCCATTTTTTATTTTTTAACTTTTTGGCGTTTTACTGAGAAAATAGTGTATCTCAAAGAAACGTCGATTTTGGAATCTTTGATGTTTGGGTTTTTGGCGTTTCTAAAATGAATAGTATATAGTAAAATATGGCTTTTTGGGTTTGGTGTGTGTAATGGAATGTCTGAGATGTTGTTTATAAAGGATGTTTAGACGCGTATTTTAGGTGAGATTTTATTATAATAAATGCTAGTAATTAAGTTTCGTCGTTTCAGTTACTTTTTGTTCAGCTTTATCATTTAAAAACAAAGTTTGGCGTTTTATATTTAATGGCATTTAGATTAGGATGATGTGTGCTTTGTATTTTAAGCAGGGGAATTTAATGGCGCTTTATTCATGAGTTTGACATTTTGTGTAGAGAAGTCAAACGACCTTTTTACCCTTAATGAAACGCGTCCACGTAATAAAATTGATGTTACTTACGAAAACGCCACCGGGCCAATCTAGTCCATAGATTGTTTTGATCTGACGATCCATAAGCGCTCTCACTGTTCTCACACTTTCCACCGTTTTCCCTAAATCCTGACCCTATGTATATATATATATATATATATAGTGAAAGTGTAAAATACAATATCTCTTAACGTACAATACGTACGATATTGTGAAATCGCATGTTATAAAAAAGCATGTTGGAAATCGCATGTTAGTTTTTTTTGATGAAATCGCATGTTGGTTTTTTTTTTGTAGCAATTTCGCATGTTGGTAAATATGATGAAATCGCATGTTGGTATATAAAGCAATTTCGCATGTTGATTTTTCAGCACAAATCGCATGTTCAAAAGTGAATTCGCACCAGATCGGACAACTGAGATGATCGCGTACATATTGTACGATAAGAGCTATTGTACGTTAACCTAACCCTATATATATATATATATATATATAGGGTAAGGATAGTGTAAAAAGGGCCTAAAGTGTGAGAAGTGTGAGAAGTGTATTATAACACTATATATAATACTATATAACACCATATAAACACCGTATAACAATATGTAACACCATATAACACTATGTAACACTATATATCATTATATAACAAATATAACACTATACATCTATCATAGACATGCTATCAGACAACCTATAGTGTTATATTTGTTATATAATGATATATAGTGTAACAAAGTGTTATATGGTATTATATGGTGTTACATATTGTTATACGTTGTTTATATGGTGTTATATAGTATTATATATAGTGTTATCATACACTTCTTACACTTCTCACACTTTGAGCACTTTTTACAGGATCCTCTACCTATATATATATATATATATATATATATATATATATAGGGTATATATATATATATATATATATAGGGGAGTATTATCTTGAGAACGCTAAATATTGGGAAAAACGTGAGAACGAATGAGAAAACCAATCTAAATCAATTTTTTTTAATACAAACCATATTTTCATTAAAATACAACATTAAAAAAAAGAATTTACTCTTTAAATAATCAATTTCTCCTTTCAAAATCACTCTTAATAAGTTTTTTACACCTGTGTAAATACAACAAATTTACACATGTGTAAATTTTCTTTATTTACGAATACATGTAAATTTAAACGTGTAAATTTAGTTTTTAATCTTCTATTCGAATAATAATGATAACTGTAAAAAAATTAATTTGAATTGTTCTCGTGGATTTTTCATTCGTTCTCATGGTTCTCATAATATTTAGCGTTCTCATTTAAACCTTCCCTATAAGTCTTCGCTCAAAACTCATTTTTATATTTTCTGAAATGTTTGATAGGCATACACCCAAACACACTTTGTATATAACTTCTAGTCAACAAAAAACTCCCTAATCAACAAAGATCCACGTTGCAAATGCAAAGGCATAGAAATACAATTACAAAATCATAATTGTATCATGCCAAATATATTCTCAAGAAATATGATCATAGTAAATCATGCAATTATCTAGTGTAGGAGTCGGGACCTCGGGTACAAATAGGACGATGGGATGGACGTTATAGGAAGTACTCCTAGGGCTTCGTCTGATTATGCATGGGGTGGTTCTGCACGCTTGACTGTCCTTCTGAAGGATCCTGTATACATAAACAAACTGTTAGCCTTGTCACAAGGAGGGGGAGATCCATGTTACCAGACTCCGGCGTTAGGTGAGTCAATATGTTTAACTTGCCAACCACTCTTATTAAATGTTCTATTTATACTATGATTTAGATGGGAGAGTATTAACTGCATGTGTGACATTTATTTAGACATGTCATTAGTGGTTAAACTCCTACAGTAGTCAGTGATTTGATTGACATCTGAGTTGTACTCGTAGGTCAGATATCCTTCGCCCTTCGGATATCCTTTCTTCCTCTCTAGGTCTTGGGTTTAGTTCCAGATATGGTCCTCTCGGTTTGTAGGTCCCATTGTTTTGTTATTCTGGTTGGGTTTATTGGGAACAATTCCCACTGCCATTTGTTCTAGTGTCAGGTCTGTCATTCGCATTAAATGCTAACTAAAACGTCCTTGTGCCAGATGTCTTATCATTTGGTGTTAGTCCTTTCCCAGCTGTCATGATTATACAAGTGGTATCTTCCATCCTAAGCATTTTGTTCTGGACTCAGAATTATCAGTTCATCCCTTATGTAACTGGTTCGTCCATCCATGCCATGTTCGTTAGGAGGGTAAGACTATTGTTCATTCGTCCCTTCGGAAGGTGTAACACCTCGTAAAATCATGTCCCATACAGTGGTGACACGTGTCATAAACCCTAATCGTGATCAAAGATATCTTGAGGGACTAAAGTTGTCAAACAATGTAAGGATGTAATTAGAAGGACCAGAAGCGTCAACATGCCAAATTTGTGCCTCTGAATGACTTTGTATAATATTCGTATTCACTATTGATTTAATTGTCGGACCTTAGAAGTCGTTTGCGCTTGAAAATCAAAAGTTACAAAGCACAGGGGTTAAAAGTGTCAACATGTCAATTCTTACCTCTGAGAGACCTTTTAACATTCCCAAAGCTTTGTAATACATTATCATACCCTCATGTACATCTGATAAAAGTTTTATAAAGACCCGGTTCAAAATTGTGTTGTAAATTGAAGTTTCCAAGAATAGGGGTTAAAAGTGTAAATATCACAATTCTAGTCTCGGGAGACTTTTTCAATATGTCCAAGACTTACAAATGCATGGCTACACTCCCTAGAACACCCCTGACCTGTTTTCACTGACCATGCATGCTGAAAATGTCAAATTATCGAGTAATAAGAGTGCAGGGACTAATCATGCAACAAAACAAAACAATTTGAAAACACTCCCCCTCGCGTGGTGCGCCAGGTCTAGCCTGGTCTGGCGTATGGCGCGACGAAGACTGGTTTCCATCCAGAACTGGCAGCTGCCCAGCTCTGCAACCTGAAATCTGTTCTGGATTTTCTGCAACCTGTTAACGTAAACAGTAGCATGCAACTGGTTTCCAAAAACCACTAAACACATGTATGCATCAGATTTCACCTGGGGGACACTTGCCTTGATCCTAGAACACTTGAAATCCTTTATAAAGGCCTCATTCCTTCACTTGTTCATTCACACTTCAAGAATTTCTCAAAACAAACTCTCAAAACAAGTTTTCTGGAGCAACCTAGTCTTTAAGGAGGCTCTATTAGTTCAAACTTTCGTGCTAAGGACCATTGTACGTGTACTTTGTCACACCCTGGCTTTGCGGAAGCGTGGTTAACTTTGGTGTGACTTCTTAATACCATAGCTTAATCATAACAAAGCTATATGAATTTAAAAACCATGCAAGTCATCCATTAAGTTCGAAAATAACATACAATACCATTGTTTGACGAGAACATACTCCAACAACAATAACCTTGTTCAAAAGACATAACAACTTATAACATAACATAAACGTGATTTAGGGACTGTGTCTTGTCCAGGTAAGAGACACATCCCCTAAACCCTGATGACTTCATGACAATATGCAGCGGAAAACGTTCCATACCGTGCCAGATCCGTTTAATTTCCTGAAATACATGTGAGTTGAAAAATCAACAATAATGTTGAGCGAGTTCATGTGTAAGTGAGTATGTAAAACACTTGTGAGTATAAAAATAGTTGTGGTATGTAGCAGTGTAAGAGGACTTGTGATCACCAATGGTTTGCAAGGCCACTGACATATGTGAAGTGCAAATAGGGAGACTCAAACCTAGCAGATTTCGCCACGGCAAAGTATGTGGACAAAGTCACCCCACGGTCCGTTTCTAGTTTGGCCGGGGGCTGGGCTCGCTACACCCAGATAGATCTACCGCTCCTGTCCCTCGGTCCCTCCATGAGGACTAATGGCCCCATGTTGTTCCTATCCACTCACATGATCGTATAACACCTCCTTACGCTAACCATACCGTTGTAAAGTACTCGTAAATCATAGTAACATGTATTTCACCCCCGCAGTTAAGAAAACTGAAAACAGTTAGAGAAAAGGGGGACATGAACTCACAGTGAATGCGCGTCTCTACCAAGTGTCTCCAATACAGTAAGCTGTGCAACGACCTACAAGTGCTAATTCTATTAGACGGACGGCCGTGCTTTAGCTTTACAGTTTATGTCTTTGGGAAATAGTTAGACAACTATTTCGTGTTTATGTTCCGTATACACTTGGTAGTTATTCTTCTTCCCAAGGATGGGGGATACAATACATGTGCGTAAGTTACGTTTTATCAATCTTGTGGTAATGTAATTACCGGTGTAACTTATATGTTTGTGGAAGCGTTCGTAAAGTTTTGGAATCATTAACGCTTGTAAATATTATTTTCACTCTAAAATGATATTTATGTATTTCACAAAATAATCATAAACAGTGTTGTGACAAATATATTTATCACGTTAATCTTTGTGAAAACCCCACCTCCGAATATTTAGTAAAATATAGTGCCGGCGAAATTTATGTTTTGAAAATATGTCCAAAAGTAGTCCTAACACTTGTTGTGTAAATAAGCCTAAGTGTTAGGTTTTTAGAAAATTTCGCCAGAGTTTCCTCTATAACTGGGGGTGGCCACGCTTTCAAGCGTATCATTTTCTTTTAACAAATCAATTCAACAACTTCTTTATTCAATCAAACAATTTCCGACACATCAAACTAGTCGACAAGTATGTAAATCGCATAATCGCATGAACTTGCAGTTTTTCCGAATCTATAGTGTAAATCCCCTTTATATATGTAGATCATTATATAAAGTAACTTTAATCCTGTAAAAACCTCGTGTTTAGAGAAATCCGTCTTTACAACTTCTAGTCACCTTTCCCAAAAATAGTTATTTGTCGGATCTTTTCGTTTCACAAGTGTCTACACACTTGTGGTTTATAAAACCATGTTTGTTAGTGTAAGATCCCTTCTTTAAAATACATGATTTCTTAAATGTGTGGTCCTTCAAAAATACCACTTGCAGATACGTAGATCCGCTAGTTTTAAACACCATTTTACATGTTAAATCACTTTTACACAAGTAAAATATTTTTACACAAGTTTATGCTTTAAGTGTGGTAGAGTTTCGCCTTTTAACCCTTGTGGTTATCAAAAACGAGCTTATGTGAAGATACATGATCTTACAAAGTCGGGTTAAACGGAGATCCGAGCTACCACATCATAGATCGGGTCTAGATAAACACAAATTCCAAATACTACAACTTTTACACAACACATGTGTTATTAACCACCACTTTTATAGTTTTTACTAGACTTTTATGCATCAAAATGTATGTTTACGATGTTTAGCCGACAAAATTCCTTTTAACCACTTTAGATAAGTTTAAAAACAAGTTTTAAATGTTATACCTCTAGCTCGGGGCTAGGGAAGAATCGTGATGAAAAACGCGTGGATAAAAGCTAACGGGAGTGGTCCTTCGCGTTCCGAGTGCACCAAAGCTCCTAATATGCGACCTTTGACGTGTGTATGATCTTGGAATGATGAAGACAAGAACCGAAAGTATGATGGTGGGTGAGGGGAGTTCGGCCGAGAGTAGAGAGGGCAAGAGAGAGTGTGAGTAAGTTGGTGATTATGTTCATGTAATCCTCTAGTATTTATAGGAAAATTAGAAGAGTATTATCCATGGGTTCTTATGTACCCTTGATACTAAACACAATCTTTATAAAATAATAAACTTGTACCATGTGTGTCCCCATGGTTTTGGGGCCGGTTAGGGTATGGGGGGGGGGGGGGTAGTTCGATTGTAACCAAGTAGTTAGGGTAATTAGTTTAGTTAATTAGGTTAACTAAGTACTTAACTTAGTTAGTTGTATGTTATGCGTTATGACGGGTGTTAGGGTAATCAGAGACCCTAACTGGTTCAGAAAAAATATAATTAGTGAAAATAGTAATATTTTCATGTTCCGGGTAAAGTCCGGGTGTCCAGTTGGATAGTAATCCGTTAAAGCGTTACAAAAGCTTTAAAGTGTCGTTATTGTTATTTTTAGTGACACATTTTGTTTCCAACACTTTAGAAAGTGTCTAATAGTATTTTCTCATGTTCTGGCACTTTACTAGTCAGCTAGAAGCTGGATTAATTATTAAAGTGTTGTGTTTGGTACTTAAAGTATGTTTTAGGCACATCCGAATCAGTGTATCTTATTCCTAGAGACGCGGTACCACAACCCTTATATCCCTACACTCACTACCAGTGTAGCCAAAATATTTGAGGCTCTTAACAGGCCTTAGAGGCAGTGTCTGCCTGATGCTGGTCATATCAGCATGTTTGCCGTGTATCCGTTTAGTGCTACTGTGCTTTTTGTGCATCATGTTTGTCACTAGGGTTCAGTATGTAATTAATGTAGTGACAGCAAATAAAGTATGATGCAAGTAAGTGCATGTATCAGTATGCAGGTAGCAGTTTATCAGCTAGTTCAAACAAGCACAGTAATCAAGTAGTAATTAATCATTAATTAAGTTGTACGGATACCTGGTTTAGTGCGGGTTGTCACATTCTCCCCCCGTTAAATAAATTTCGTCCCGAAATTTAAGTTCTGCTTGTAGATGCAGAGTTCTTAGGAAATAGGTGGGGGTATTTCTCTTTCATCCGGTCCTCACGTTCCCAGGTGTATTCAGGACCATGTCTGGCATTCCAACGAACCTTGACGAGCTTGACACTGCTCCGGCGGGTCTTGTTAACTTTCCAATCCGTGACCTCAACAGGTTCTTCAACGAAGTGGAGCGTGTCGTCAATATGAATCTCGTCGATAGGAATGGCAACGTCAATTTGAGTTGGACTTTTCTTTAAATTGGATACATGAAATGTATCGTGAACACCATTCAGTTCAGCAGGTAGGTCCAACTTGTATGCTACTGTCCCAATTCTTTCCAGAATTCTGAAAGGACCAATGTAGCGCGGATTTAACTTCCCACGCTTTCCAAAGCGTGCCACCCCTTTCCAGGGTGATACCTTCAGTAAAACCATTTCTCCAACTTGAAAATCCACATGTTTTCGGTTTGGATCCGCATAGGCCTTTTGTCTGTGGCGAGCTGCTTCGATGCGTTTAAGAATTTGCGCGATCTTGTCTGTCGTCTCTTGGACGATCTCGGGACCAGCAAGCTGCCTATCACCTGCGTCAGACCAACATAGTGGTGATCGGCACTTGCGTCCGTATAGGGCCTCAAATGGCGTGACACCAATACTAGTGTGGTAGCTGTTGTTGTATGAAAATTCGACCAAGGGTAAGTGTTTATCCCAGCTACCGCCTAAATCCATAACACATGCTCTCAGCATGTCTTCCACAGTCTGTATCGTTCGCTCGCTCTGGCCGTCAGTTTGCGGATGGAACGCAGTGCTCAGATTCAATTGTGAGCCAAAAGATTCTTGGAAGGATTGCCATATTCTTGACACAAACCTTCCGTCTCTATCAGAGATGATCGAGAGAGGTACTCCATGACGTGCTACGATCTCTCTCAAGTAAATTTCCGCAAGTTTACTAGTGCTGTCTTTCTCCTTGATTGGCAGAAAGTGTGCGGACTTTGTTAGGCGGTCAACAATCACCCAAATCATATCATGGCCTCTTGGCGTTCTTGGCAATTTCGTAACAAAATCCATTGAGATTTGTTCCCATTTCCACTTGGGAATCTCAGGTTGTTGCAGAAGTCCCGAAGGCTTCTGGTATTCCGCCTTGACCTTAGCGCACGTTAAACATTTGCCCACGTAAACAGCAACGTCGCCTTTCATCCTAGGCCACCAATAGTAATCTTTGAGATCCTGGTACATCTTATCCGATCCAGGGTGGATAGAGTACCGTGACTTGTGCGCTTCGTCGAAAATAACTTCCCTTAATCCACCAAACAGAGGAACCCAAATCCTTTTCTCAAAACATAACGTTCCTTCCTCGTTTGGTACCAAAAGTTTCTCCATTCCACGGAGATATTCTTCCTCAAGGTTTCCCTCCTTGAGAGCTTCCTTTTGTGCAGCACGAATGCGCAAGGAAAGATCGGTTCGTATAATCATTTCCAAAGCTCTAACCCTTATGGGCTTGATTCTTTCTTTACGACTTAGGGCATCGGCGACTACATTCGCCTTCCCTGGGTGGTACTTTATCTCGCAGTCGTAGTCGTTCAATAATTCAACCCATCGTCTTTGCCTCATATTCAACTCCTTCTGGTTGAATATATGCTGTAGGCTTTTGTGATCCGTGAAGATTGTGCACTTCGTACCGTACAGGTAGTGTCTCCAGATCTTTAAAGCGAAAACCACTACACCAAGCTCTAAATCGTGTGTGGTATAATTCTTTTCGTGCACTTTCAGTTGGCGTGATGCGTAAGCAATGACCTTTTGGCGTTGCATCAACACACAACCCAATCCTTGACGCGATGCGTCACAGTATACCACAAAGTCATCAGTGCCTTCTGGTAGAGCTAAGATTGGCGCGTTACAAAGCTTATCCTTCAATATCTGAAACGCTTCATCCTGTTTGATTCCCCAATCAAACGTCTTGTCCTTCCGCGTGAGGAGCGTCAAAGGTTGAGCGATTTTCGAGAAATCCTCGATGAACCTTCGATAGTAGCCAGCCAAACCCAAGAATTGTCGAATCTCGGTTGGCGTTGTAGGCGTTTCCCAATTCTTGATTGCCTCGATCTTTGTGGGATCAACATGAATTCCATCCCCATTAACCACATGTCCGAGAAACTGGACTTCGCGTAGCCAAAACTCGCACTTGGAGAATTTGGCGTACAGCTGTTCCTTCTTTAGCAGCTCCAATATGGTTCTAAGATGCTGCTCGTGTTCAGCCTTCGTCTTTGAATAAATCAAGATGTCGTCGATGAATACAATCACGAACTTGTCTAAGTATGGCTTGCAAACCCTATTCATCAAGTCCATAAAGACTGCAGGTGCGTTCGTCAAACCAAATGGCATAACGAGGAACTCGTAGTGCCCATAACGAGTTCGGAAGGCTGTTTTCGGGATACTTTCCTCCTGTATCCTTAGTTGATGGTATCCAGATCGAAGATCGATCTTAGAGTAACAGCTTGAACCTTGAAGTTGGTCGAACAGATCGTCGATTCTTGGCAGAGGATACCTGTTCTTGATCGTCAGCTTGTTCAATTCTCTGTAGTCAATACACATGCGGAAACTTCCGTCCTTCTTCTTGACAAACAAGACCGGAGCTCCCCAAGGCGAGAATCTTGGTCGGATAAAACCCTTGTCTAACAACTCTTGAAGTTGTGTCGACAATTCCTGCATCTCAGACGGAGCAAGTCTGTACGGTGCCTTAGCCACAGGCGCGGCGCCTGGAACTAAGTCAATGCGAAACTCTACTTGCCTCTGAGGTGGCAGTCCAGGCAAGTCTTCTGGGAAGACTTCTGGATACTCCCTTACAACAGGGATGTCTTCGATTCTCGGCTCAGCAGCCTTCTTATCCACAATGTGTGCCAGGAAGGCAACACATCCTTTCTGCAAACACTTCCTTGCTTTCAAACAGCTGATAATCCGCAACGGCGTCTCACGCTTCTCTCCATGAACAACAATGGTCTCACCATCCTCGGTTGGAATACGAACAACCTTTTCGTGGCAAACTATCTCAGCTTTATTGCCCGATAACCAATCCATTCCTACTACCACGTCGAAACTTCCCAATTGGACTGGTAGTAGATCCAAAGCAAACTCACGTTCTCCTAGTTCAATCACACAGCCTCTGATAACATCATTGGTTTCTACCAACTTTCCATTAGCCAATTCGATTGCGTAGGGGATATCTAACTTATTAGCGGCTAGCCCAAGTATATTCTTAAATTCTAGTGATACGAAGCTATAGTCGGCACCAGTATCAAACAGAACAGATGCATAGCGTTGATTTACAGGGAACGTACCAGTGACAACGTTGGGATCCTGGCGTGCTTCCCGTACACCGATCTGGAACACCCTTCCACGGGCTTGGTTCAATCCTGGGCAATCCTTCTTGAAGTGCCCAACGTCACCGCAATGAAAACATCCTAATCTTTTTCCACTTCCCGCACCATCCCCAACTGGCGGGTTGTTTTGATTGGCAGTTCCGGCTTGAATTGCATTGTAGCCTTGATTATTCCCTTGTGGGCGATTTCCCAAACCACCACGATTTTCGTTTCTATTCATATATCCTCCCTGGCCTCCCCGGCCTGCACTAGCCCAACATGATTCCTTTGAGTGGCCCGGTTTTCCACAAGATTCACAAACTCTCACGTTACAATGGCCAGTATGGTGGCGTTGGCAGTTGTTGCATTTGGGCTGGGTGCCCTGGTACCCTTTTCCTCTCTTGGTACTGCCAGCTGATTTTCCTTTCTTTACTGCCATACTGACGCCTTGTTTGAAGTTTGAAAACTTCCTTTTGTTATCTCCCGAGGACTCAACGTGAGTCTCTGTCTTCTTTGCCTTGACTTCATCAAACTTGTTTAAACGAATCCCCTCCTCGGTGAGAGCCACGCTCAAATCGATGGCTTCAGTGATAGTCGCTGGTTTGGAGGAGGTTACCATGCTTATTATTTGGGGAGCCAAACCCCAAATGAAGCGCTCGATTCGCTTGTATTCTGGCGTGACCATATAAGGAACCACTTGAGATAGGTCATGAAACCTCTGAACGTACTCTGCTACCTTCGGACCGTCCATTTTTAGGTGCCAGAACTCAGTCTCCAATCACTGAATTTCTGCGCGTGAACAGTACTTTTTGCGCATTAGTTCTTTCAATTCGGCCCAAGTCAGGCCGTAGGCGGCAGCTTCGCCTAACGTCTGAACTTGTAAGTTCCACCAAGATAGGGCTCCGTCGAGAAACAGCCCTGAAATGTATGTGACTTGTTGATCCTCTGCACACTTGCTCATGCGTATAACAGAATCGGTTTTCTCAGCCCAGCGGGTAAAGGCAACTGCACCTCCTGTGCCATCGAAGTTAACTGGTTTGCAGTCTAAGAACTGCTTGTAGGTGCATCCTGCACGTATGTTAAAACATGTGTTTGGCATTAGCATCACCGCTAAAATCTCCAACTAGTTCATGGTAGGTTCGAATGGCGTGGTATTACCGTGAGGTGGATTGTTATTGCCTTGGTTAACACTTCCGCTTGCTCCTGGCTGAGATGCTGCGTACTGTGCTATGGCAGCAGCAATAATCTGCTGGAGTTCTGCCTCATTTGTTGGCATGTTTGGTTCGCGTCTTGGCGGCATCTTCTAAAAGATGGTTTAAGTTGGTTAGGCCATAGTAAGGCTCCGTTGTTATAATACGTAAATCAGTTCGTAATATAGTGTACGTATATAACGGTAGTAATAGTACAATCACATAACATCTCATGTTATCACACATCATAAATATCAATCTCACAACATCCCATGTCATAAAATATAAACAAGTAATCAAGCGAAATCCAAATATGGTGAGAAAACTGCGATTGCCATATAAATGAGACCACATCGTAAGTGTATACATACAATCATCAATCACTAGGGGCTACATAACCCCTGTCAAAAGCTACATCAGTATCAACACAACATCAAGTACATAACAAAAGTCAAGTCATAACGTAGTCTCCCCAAAATGTTGTGCAGACAAAAAGCAATCGCCGCCTTCTCACTTCGCCTACCCAAGTGGCACCGATGAGCTCTAAGCAGATGGTGGTGGAGGAGGAGGAAAATGGGTATAAAACAAACGGCGCAACTGTAACCAGTCCGCCTCCATCGCCTGCTGTGTGCGAATAATGGAAGCAATCTGCTGCTCCAAGGTAGTAAGACGAGCAGCATAGTCAGGGGGTAAAGGTCGAAACGGCTGTAACGGAGAGGGTACCCGGCCATGGCACTGACATGGCTGCAGATGGGCTCTCTCCAACTCCTGTAGTCGCTGCTCATGCGACTCATGCTGGTATACAAACGACATCAAAACATCCTCGATGGTGTGTCCCACGTAGGACCGGTGGTATGGATCAGTGGGTGGCATAGGGGAAAATGGTGCCCACAGCAGTGGCTCACGTGTGGGGTCAAAGGGTGCCACACCAAAAGGAGCTGTAGTGGGTGGAACAAAAGGAATCTGAGGCATGAAAGGCCTGGGCATCGGTACATGCCCATCAGGGTGAGCTGAAGAACCCTCTCCAGGCCCCGCTGGAGGTATAAACATAGGAACCTGAAATGAAAAGTCAATATGTGGTGCAACAGGAATCTGTGGAGGAAAAGGTGGAACATCCTCATCAGCCGGTATCCAACCGTGCTGTGCGGACTCATCCGGTGGATCCATATGTGCCGCGAACAGTGCATGTCCGGGCTCTAGGGGAACGGGATCAAATAAGGGAGCAACAACAGGGTGAACGGGTGCCAAGTGCTCGAAAGGGGGGTCAACTGGTACAGCAACAATGGGTAAAGGACCAATGGGATCAACAGGAACATCTATGTGGTGATCATCAGCAATGGGCTCAAAAGGTACATCAGCATGCACAGGGTCATGCTCTGGTAAAGGGTCAAGGGCAGCTGCCTGCTCAGGTGCAATGGCAGGCTCAAGATCATCAAACGCCATGTCAAAATCAAAATCGGGATCAATCGGATCAAAAGGGTCAATAGGATCTGCTGGATCCTCCATCAACTCGTCCATCGGGACAAACTCTAAATCACGGTCAGGATCAAATCCTGGTGGAAACATAGGATCTGAATCCCCCTCGTCGTCATGGTCAAAAACAAGTCCAGGTATGGAAGCAACAGAAAAAGTCTGGTCAGAATCGGACCCATGAGAGAAGTGCTGCGCACTATGAGCATGTGTGGGTACAGAAGCCACAGACTCAAAGGAGTCCGCGACTGGGGAATGTGCAGGTGACTCCGCAGCCGGAGCATCTGCGATCAGTAAGGGAGCAACAGCAGGTAGGGCCTCGCCCTGAGCATCCTCCAAAGGCTCCTCCTCAAACATATCGACGTCGTCCTCCTCGTCGTCGATGGGTAAAACAGGGTATGATGCAAGGGGTACTGGAGCAGGGATCACAACGAGTGGTAGATCCCCGGCTGGAAGATCAACTGGGAGCTCATCAACGCCGTCGGGTAAGGCGAATGGCTGAAAGTCATCATCATCCGTGCTGGTGAAGTCTGACGTATAAACCTCGTGCTCCGATGACTCAATGTCGTCTGAAACGATAGGTCTAAGGCCTGTGGTGCCTGAACCACCAGTGCCTGTAGAATCCATGTGTCTGTAACATATACACAAACATGTACAAATTGTCAATCATATAATCAAATAGTCACATAAGTCATCAAGCAAGCATTCAAACCAACACTTCTAGTCCCACTTAGCCAACACTCCTAGTCCCACTAGCCAACACTCCTAGTCCCACTAGCCAACACTCCTAGTCCCACTAGCCAACACTCCTTGTCCCACTAGCCAACACTCCTAGTCCCACTAGCCAACACTCCTAGTCCCACTAGACCGAACCTCAGCCTCCCAGACTGAGCCTAGAATAATGAATAAAATGTGCTCAACATTTGTTTGTAAAAAGTTGTGGATCTGGACTTAAGTGGTATGTAGTAAAAATGTTTTCGTGAGAGCCCTAGTGATCATAGTTTAGACTCAAGAAAGAATCCTAGTTCGCTATGATCAGAGCTCTGATACCAAGCTGTCACACCCTGGCTTTGCGGAAGCGTGGTTAACTTTGGTGTGACTTCTTAATACCATAGCTTAATCATAACAAAGCTATATGAATTTAAAAACCATGCAAGTCATCCATTAAGTTCGAAAATAACATACAATACCATTGTTTGACGAGAACATACTCCAACAACAATAACCTTGTTCAAAAGACATAACAACTTATAACATAACATAAACGTGATTTAGGGACTGTGTCTTGTCCAGGTAAGAGACACATCCCCTAAACCCTGATGACTTCATGACAATATGCAGCGGAAAACGTTCCATACCGTTCCAGATCCGTTTAATTTCCTGAAATACATGTGAGTTGAAAAATCAACAATAATGTTGAGCGAGTTCATGTGTAAGTGAGTATGTAAAACACTTGTGAGTATAAAAATAGTTGTGGTATGTAGCAGTGTAAGAGGACTTGTGATCACCAATGGTTTGCAAGGCCACTGACATATGTGAAGTGCAAATAGGGAGACTCAAACCTAGCAGATTTCGCCACGGCAAAGTATGTGGACAAAGTCACCCCACGGTCCGTTTCTAGTTTGGCCGGGGGCTGGGCTCGCTACACCCAGATAGATCTACCGCTCCTGTCCCTCGGTCCCTCCATGAGGACTAATGGCCCCATGTTGTTCCTATCCACTCACATGATCGTATAACACCTCCTTACGCTAACCATACCGTTGTAAAGTACTCGTAAATCATAGTAACATGTATTTCACCCCCGCAGTTAAGAAAACTGAAAACAGTTAGAGAAAAGGGGGACATGAACTCACAGTGAATGCGCGTCTCTACCAAGTGTCTCCAATACAGTAAGCTGTGCAACGACCTACAAGTGCTAATTCTATTAGACGGACGGCCGTGCTTTAGCTTTACAGTTTATGTCTTTGGGAAATAGTTAGACAACTATTTCGTGTTTATGTTCCGTATACACTTGGTAGTTATTCTTCTTCCCAAGGATGGGGGATACAATACATGTGCGTAAGTTACGTTTTATCAATCTTGTGGTAATGTAATTACCGGTGTAACTTATATGTTTGTGGAAGCGTTCGTAAAGTTTTGGAATCATTAACGCTTGTAAATATTATTTTCACTCTAAAATGATATTTATGTATTTCACAAAATAATCATAAACAGTGTTGTGACAAATATATTTATCACGTTAATCTTTGTGAAAACCCCACCTCCGAATATTTAGTAAAATATAGTGCCGGCGAAATTTATGTTTTGAAAATATGTCCAAAAGTAGTCCTAACACTTGTTGTGTAAATAAGCCTAAGTGTTAGGTTTTTAGAAAATTTCGCCAGAGTTTCCTCTATAACTGGGGGTGGCCACGCTTTCAAGCGTATCATTTTCTTTTAACAAATCAATTCAACAACTTCTTTATTCAATCAAACAATTTCCGACACATCAAACTAGTCGACAAGTATGTAAATCGCATAATCGCATGAACTTGCAGTTTTTCCGAATCTATAGTGTAAATCCCCTTTATATATGTAGATCATTATATAAAGTAACTTTAATCCTGTAAAAACCTCGTGTTTAGAGAAATCCGTCTTTACAACTTCTAGTCACCTTTCCCAAAAATAGTTATTTGTCGGATCTTTTCGTTTCACAAGTGTCTACACACTTGTGGTTTATAAAACCATGTTTGTTAGTGTAAGATCCCTTCTTTAAAATACATGATTTCTTAAATGTGTGGTCCTTCAAAAATACCACTTGCAGATACGTAGATCCGCTAGTTTTAAACACCATTTTACATGTTAAATCACTTTTACACAAGTAAAATATTTTTACACAAGTTTATGCTTTAAGTGTGGTAGAGTTTCGCCTTTTAACCCTTGTGGTTATCAAAAACGAGCTTATGTGAAGATACATGATCTTACAAAGTCGGGTTAAACGGAGATCCGAGCTACCACATCATAGATCGGGTCTAGATAAACACAAATTCCAAATACTACAACTTTTACACAACACATGTGTTATTAACCACCACTTTTATAGTTTTTACTAGACTTTTATGCATCAAAATGTATGTTTACGATGTTTAGCCGACAAAATTCCTTTTAACCACTTTAGATAAGTTTAAAAACAAGTTTTAAATGTTATACCTCTAGCTCGGGGCTAGGGAAGAATCGTGATGAAAAACGCGTGGATAAAAGCTAACGGGAGTGGTCCTTCGCGTTCCGAGTGCACCAAAGCTCCTAATATGCGACCTTTGACGTGTGTATGATCTTGGAATGATGAAGACAAGAACCGAAAGTATGATGGTGGGTGAGGGGAGTTCGGCCGAGAGTAGAGAGGGCAAGAGAGAGTGTGAGTAAGTTGGTGATTATGTTCATGTAATCCTCTAGTATTTATAGGAAAATTAGAAGAGTATTATCCATGGGTTCTTATGTACCCTTGATACTAAACACAATCTTTATAAAATAATAAACTTGTACCATGTGTGTCCCCATGGTTTTGGGGCCGGTTAGGGTATGGGGGGGGGTAGTTCGATTGTAACCAAGTAGTTAGGGTAATTAGTTTAGTTAATTAGGTTAACTAAGTACTTAACTTAGTTAGTTGTATGTTATGCGTTATGACGGGTGTTAGGGTAATCAGAGACCCTAACTGGTTCAGAAAAAATATAATTAGTGAAAATAGTAATATTTTCATGTTCCGGGTAAAGTCCGGGTGTCCAGTTGGATAGTAATCCGTTAAAGCGTTACAAAAGCTTTAAAGTGTCGTTATTGTTATTTTTAGTGACACATTTTGTTTCCAACACTTTAGAAAGTGTCTAATAGTATTTTCTCATGTTCTGGCACTTTACTAGTCAGCTAGAAGCTGGATTAATTATTAAAGTGCTGTGTTTGGTACTTAAAGTATGTTTTAGGCACATCCGAATCAGTGTATCTTATTCCTAGAGACGCGGTACCACAACCCTTATATCCCTACACTCACTACCAGTGTAGCCAAAATATTTGAGGCTCTTAACAGGCCTTAGAGGCAGTGTCTGCCTGATGCTGGTCATATCAGCATGTTTGCCGTGTATCCGTTTAGTGCTACTGTGCTTTTTGTGCATCATGTTTGTCACTAGGGTTCAGTATGTAATTAATGTAGTGACAGCAAATAAAGTATGATGCAAGTAAGTGCATGTATCAGTATGCAGGTAGCAGTTTATCAGCTAGTTCAAACAAGCACAGTAATCAAGTAGTAATTAATCATTAATTAAGTTGTACGGATACCTGGTTTAGTGCGGGTTGTCACATACTTAGCTTCTGTAATTAAGGTTTTATTAGTTTAATGACGGAAAGTCAAAGTTAGCATAATTCTGCTTTGACTTTGTGATTAATCACAAACGGTCCAGCCATTATTCGAATTGAAAGTGGCTATGTGTTGGTAATTATGTAGGTAATAAACCCTTAAAAGGGCACCTCCTAATTATCACGTTATCTCAGTCTAATGTCGGGTCAAACTTATTAATAAAAAGTCAACAGAATCAATTTTTGCAAATTAATTCATAACTGATAATGCAAAGGTTATGGAACATGTTTTAACACTAAAATAACTTGGTAAATAATATAAGAACATGTTTAGGCATGTTCAACCCGACAATTCTGAGTTTAGGCTCGGTTCGCAACCGAAAGTCGCAAAAGTAGACTTTTTGCTTTGACTTTCAGTTCTGACCCGATTTAGCTTAGTTTAGATATGCCTTAGGGTTCCTTTAGGACCATATTACATGTTAGTATAACCCTCTGAGATTATACTATATGGTCCCTTTTAAATCTGAATCATTTACATGTTTCCGTTTAATACTTAAAAGTTGACCATTATGACCTTTTGTTATAAAAACGAGATTTTTGAAAATGTGAGAGGACAAAAACCTTTATTACTGATTTATAAGCATGTCCTAAAAATTTGAAATCAGTTTATGGTCTGGAATAAGAGTTTTAATGTAAAAATTTGACATTAGTTTTTGCCAAATTTTAAACTGATTATATTATAGAGTTTTAATGTAAATTCGGTATTGATGAAATTGCCATTTTCTTTGATAAAAAGAGTTTTACATAACATTTTGATACCAAACCTTTTTATACTGATTTCATATGTTAAATAAGATATTTTAAGCTTTAGAGACTGATGAAAATCTCAGATTTCCTTAAATAACCCGAAAATCGTCAAATACCGACCTTTACGCTTTTTAAACGCATAGCATGGGTTAAAACTATACTTGACACTTAAGATTCATTACCTGCTGATATTATAAGCAAGTTTTTATACTTTAACAGTAAGTAGAAGTTTTGAGCTCAGATTTCCAAATTTGACCCTTAAAGCTTATGTGAAATGACCAAAATGCCCCTCGGTGCATAGTTTGGCTACAAATGATAAATTTCACATATATACAATATCTTACTGATATAACTTGTAAAAATAAATATTTTTACTGATCATTTTAGACCAGAACCTAAGATTACTATTTAACCTCTTTTATAATCTCTAAAATGACCAAAATACCCCTACGGGGCTTAAATTGATTATAAATTCGTTTTGGGCATAATGGAAGATATCCTACTGATATCACAACATATTTGAAGGGGTAAGGTCCCACAAACCTCGTATTAAGTACTTGGGACCATACCGCAATCTCACCTTTTAACCCTCTTTAGACCTTACGCGGTCGCGCACTGGTCCCACAAAGAGAACTTAGAACAAGAAACAGCAAGCAAACATCTGCGCCAAAGGGAAACTAACAAACCCTTGCGCCTGTCTCCATAACAATCAGGGATAAAATCCCAGCAAGCACTCTTGCTTAAATAATGCCCAGAATTGGATATTATTTATTGCAATGATACCACACGATAAGGAGTCACACCGGATTATGGCAGTAATCTTCTAGAAGACTCAATCGTGCACCACCAGACGGTTATAACCGTCTGGGCCACGTGTCATCATCTCAGGATCTCCTAAAGCCACGATGATGGCATGGAATTGGAGAGAAACCTCCACTTGCCCACTTTCCACGTGGCAATACCCCAACCGTTGATCTAAATAGCGATCTGTGTGCTTTCACGTCAGATTAAGAGGATTAACGGAGGAGGAAATAACCGCTTACGGAGTTAGCATCTTCCGTCAACATTTCAATAACAGGTTTTCCAGCCCAAACTTCCGGCTATAAATAGAAGAGTAATTCAGGTACAAACTTCAAGTCACATTCACTTCACTTATACTTTTCTTCTTCATATACCGATACTTATTCTCACGCCGGAGGGTGGTCACGGAGAGAACCCCCATTCTCCCCGTGGCGAGGCTGACGGTGTTTGTTTTGCAGCTATCGAGAAGAAGAGAAGATCTGTCCCTTTGAACCGAACGAAAGAAAACCAACCCTTTTTATGCAGAACCTAACCCCCTGGATTATTTGATTCCGGTCATTTATCCAGTGTTTCTTCAATATTCTAAGCATATTAACTTGTGGAACCTGTACATGACTCATTTGGTTACCCATTATGCATTTTCGCGATCAGTACGGTTTATATAACTAGTTTGCATAAATTAACCGAAACGGGTCAAACCTTATCATTTTCACTTCAAAATCCAGAATGTGTTTAGTTTACCCATGTTATACAAGTCTTCATACTTGTCGGGTCTAAATCACATTCTAATCCAGTCTTCGCTTAATCTTGCGTTTTGAACCATAAGCCTTTCATTGAAACTAACCGGTTTAAATTAAAACTTAAATAAGACCCGTTAGGAATCTAATAGGTTATTAAAACCTTCGTTCCAGATTAGGAACCCAGTAAAAGATACTTGTACTTGCTGATTGATATACGGCTGAGGATAAATTTATATTTTTGCTCAGGTAAATACTTTTAACTTATTTTCCGTTATACAGGCTTGGGATACGGTATTATAATAATACCGCTTGGTCGGGTATGAAATTATTTAAATCGGATTGTGATTAATAAATTTACATAACCCGTTTTAATTTGTTTTGTTTGATGCAATGCCTTTGGGGGGTTAATGACCATGTCCTGGATATCCTCGGCTCATTTATTAGAAATGGCCATGGCTTAAGCAAGGGGTGTAGGCATACACCTGACAGTTGCGTATGTATAAACGGTATCTCACTCTGTTGTGGGCTTATACTTGTGGTGTGTCTATTAATCTAATACGGCTCTTCTAACCGGGTCCCGAATGGACGACAAACATGTAAAACTGTATACAAGATTATTTTAAATAATTATCCCAAGTTATAAAAGAATATTTGTGCCTTGTGCATTTAAATTAATTTCTATAAACACTTTTCAAAAGGGCCAGTTAATTGTATTTACCAGTGTAAACCAACCTATTTTTCAAAAAGGTTAAGTGCAGATACTACGCGTAATGGGCTGGCTACTCCTAGTATCAAATAAAGAGTCTTGCAAGCTTTTGATGCTTAAATCTGTTGAACAACATTTCTTTTTATTTTAGATCCGCCTGTGGATCCACTTGCAATCCGTTGTGTAATATTTTATGTTACTTTCAATTCGGTTTATTATAATTAATACTTTAGACTTCCGCTGTGCATTGAACTGTGATTAATTGACTATGATGATATCAACTATGTCACGATACTCCCCACCGGTACTACGTGGAAATATCGGGGTGTGACAGGTTGTTATCAGAGCCAACATTGAGTGAATTAAACACTAGCCTTTTGTGTTTAATCTCATTTACACAGTTTGCACATTCCTTGACTTCCGAGTTTAGGCCAATGACTTAGGACTAATCCTAATCTTATTGTTTTCTTTTTGTTGGTCCTTTTGTTTGTTTTGACAGGATCAAAGAAAATGCCGCCACGTATCAGAGGAAGAGGTGGAAGAGGCAAGGCGCCAATAACTGTTGGGATTGACCACGAAGCTGGGCCATCACACAGGCGCACACCATCCGTGTCAATCGGATCGAGTCCTCACGAAGACTAGAGGACCTACCTAGAGCCCGCGAGACGCTCTGTCTCGCTTAGCTCCTCACCTTCATATCATCACTCGTTCGGGCCTCACCAAGACGAAGAGCCCAACCATTCGTACCATTCCTACTTACCGTTGCAGCGATCGGGTTCGCACCGTGCCTTTCAGGACCCGACCCCTTACTTCAAAGCCGGTTCAATCCGATGAACCAGGTGCAAGAACCAGAGGGTCCAAACCCTCTCGTACCAGTTGATCACTATCCTGAGATGCATGATATGGAGATGGATGATGACCCCGATCCCGAGATGCCACCGAGTGGGACGCCCACAACGGTCCAGACAGTTTTGCTGAAAGATGGGCCACATACAACTAGGAGTTCACTCCCCCTTTCAACCCACAACATCAGCAGCAGGATCCCTCTGAGGATTCGCATTTCCAGGCGGTCACGCCACGGCAGAACAGCAACTGCCTCCAGAACCACCGAGGCGAAGAAGATCAGGTGCAGAGATGTCCGTGCGAGGGGGTTTCCACTTCAGCACCCCCCAACACTCCAGTGGCAGCCACTACCCGCCACTAGATGAAGACCGGCAAATGGGTGGGCCTTCGAACCCAGTTTCTGAAGTCGACTCTGCGCCAGTCGAACCAGCACCACAAATGGGTTATGATAACCCAATCCCTTCCTACGCCGGTGCAGCGGCGTATAACCCATTTGAGCATCAGGCATATTCAGGTTACAACTTCTACAATGCCCCTACCGTCGACCCGTACCTTGAAGCGGCAAATTACAATGCTCTCCACCCTGAAGGACCCTTCGCTTCGTACCAAACTGGGTACCCAGCCTATGGGTATCAATACCCACCACCTCCTCAACCTCCGCATCAGCAGCCGCCACAAATCCAACCACCGCAGCAGCAGGAAATCCTTCAGAGGTTGAACCAGGTGGAACGAGAGGTTCAGGAGGAGCGTAGAAGCCGTCGGGGTCTACTTAAGGGTTTGGCAGACTTAATAAAGGGGAAGAAGAAGAGGGATTATTGAAATTCCTTATTTATTTTGTTTTGTAATTTTAAATTTCAATTAAGTCCCTGTGTGGACATTTATTTATGCACTTGGTCCCTGCGCGGACTTGTATTTTCATTTTAGCCCCTGCGTGGGCAAGCTAATTATGTAAAAGTCCCGTTTAGGGCATCTATGTACTTCTTCAATTTATTGGAATAATTTAATTTAAAATTTCAATTATCATTATATGTATGAATATATTATATGAAATAAATCAAAATAACATTTCATTTTATAATTAGCCTGCCAATAAATATTGAAACAAAATCTTAATGGTAAAACCTAGCCCATGTGTCATTTTAAGACAAGGCCATGATGGTGGTCCCTTTTTAAGAAATAAATCCTTGTTAACATCTGAAAACATGTTAGCACTTCTGACAACAGTGATACGATAAAATCACACTTGTCATCCTTATATTGGATTCTTTCAAATTCCTTATTTTTATTTAATCAAACATCCATTAGTAATGGAATGCCTATGGGCCATACTTATTGTCCTTTGAGACAAAAGACGGTTGTAGTCTATGACTCTCTGTCAAGAAAAGGTAATGAACTATATTCAAACCTTAATGCCTCGATCTTATAAAATCATGGCTATTAAATTTTAAAATTTGTCCTTGTTACTAGGCCTTTTGTGCCACTCTAATATCTTTAATGGTTTATAACCAGGGATAAATTATAATAAAAATCCTAAATAGAAATGACTAACAGAATAACCAATATGGGTTGTATTTACCATGGTTAATGAATTGTCAAAATGACAATTCCATAATAAAATTTTTGATTGAAATATTGCCAATTGTTTTATGTAGCAATCAAGCTACATGGCTGAATCAGAAGAAGTTAACAGTCATCCGCGGGAGAATAATGATACCACCAGAATTAATGTAGCTGGTGCAGATTTACAAGCTATGATTGATAATGCCGTCACTCGAGCGATGGACAGGCAATTCAAGGAATCGAGTGGTACTCGTAGCAAGACCCTATCTGTACCTCATTCTAAACCACCCTCCAAGACTCATGTATCTCATAAGGATGATTCTCATCATTCGTCAAATCAAAGAAGTGTTCCATCTAAGCAAATTGTTGTAACACCCCGAAAATATAAATCCTTATATTAAAATTTAAAAGTAAAAATAAACAAGAGTCAATCAACTAGGAATTCTAACTTAGTTAATTACAAGTCTTGAAATAACCCATGATAGGGTTAAAACACTCAAACTTAAGGATAAATCAAAGTTGAGGGTTTAAACTTGTCAAAACTGAAACTTAGGTTACTAATAGTAACCAAAACAAAACCAAACACCCCAAAATCTGGTGTCTGGTCGAACAAAGGGCAGGGGGCGACACAGGGTTTTCTTCAAACCCTTGTTTCATAGCAAATCTCCAAATTGAAGCTTCAAATCTGCCCTAAATCAAGTCTTGAATATGAATTAGTAATCCCCTCGTAGTAAGGATCAAAAGGTATGTATAATTTTGATATTTTGATTCACCATAAATTCTAGGTTAATGGTGAATAACTGAAATTGAACCTAGATATGTCATGCATGAATGAATCTTGAAGTAATATGTTGTTTAGGATTAAACCCTAGATGATTATTTGTGAAAATTATTGCATGTTACTTGAAGAAATTACAATCACCATTGTAGGTGATTTATGATATTGTAAAGACTAGACAAGTACTAGGATTATGAAATTTTAATCTAGTGAAAAGCTGAATGGTATGAGGAAATTCAGTAATTTGAACGTTTAAATGTGTACAAATTGCTAAATTAAAGTGAAATTAGATGTTAAATTTCAAGTCATGAACTTAGTAATGATTGTAGAAAAATCTGACTCGTTAGGTGTTCGTTGAAATGCCTAACTGAGGATTTAAATGTTAGAATAGGAGGAAAACGCAGATTTAGTCATGACTCATAATGATGTGATTATGGTCATGAAAAGAGTTCTAAACAAGTTGTAAAACTGAATTTTCTAGGCAAAGAGTCCGGATCATCAAGCGGACAAGCCGGAGGGAATTCACGGGGGAAAGGCGTGCTCTAGAGGTACGAAATTACCGTTTCGTTACATTAAGATTATTTATATGTTTTATTGTCGTAGTTTGAAGCATGGTAAACAAGATAGACCATTATGTCACGAAAGTGACTTTGCGTCTCAAACAGGTACAAACGGGTCAAAACGAGGTTAAGAGTAAACATGTAAAGTAGAGTAGTTAACGAACACGAAACCTTGGTTTTTAATATGTAATTTATCTAGTAAGCGAACCCTCATGGGAAAAGTGAAACACGATAGTGGTAATAATCAGAACATGAGTATCCTAATCTTAGTTAGGTGATAATCATGTTCAAGATAATATTGCTGCAAAATGGGAGTAGAATAACAACAACAACAACAAAGCAAGAAGACATGTTCAGTGTCTACCGTAAGTTACGGTGACACCGTAACTTACGGTAGCAACCAAAAAGCTACGGTAGGATTCTCCTGCTTTACGGCAGGTTACAAACTTTCATGAGCCACCGTAACTTACGGTGCTACCGTAAGTTACGGTAGCACTCAGATCCAAAAGCAGAATTTCATTCTTCATGGTTGCGTTATTTGGTCTTTAAGCACCGTTTCAATTATATTATTGACCAAAGACCTTAATACTAACATTTGTCTAAAAATGTTTAGTTTTTCAGGTACTCTAGTAGAAGGATGATGATCAAGCATAAGTATCCGAACCGAACACTCAAACAAACGCTTCCGCACTTGATCTTTTGTTTTAAAATTATGTAAACAATTGTAGTTTCTATCTTGAATATAGTTTCGTAGGATCAAAACGTGAATGTTGTGTCTAGTTGTAACTTTCAAGTCTTGAAACTTTTTGTAAACTACAAATTTTGGCATGAAATGCAAGGTCTTATGTTATTAAATCTAGTATTATAAGCTGGGTCTTACAAGTTGGTAATCAGAGCTCAAGGTTGTCAATAAGTGTTCGGTTCAAGCTTGATCGATCGTCCGGTAAGAACTAACTTATTTTGTTAATAAATTATGTACTACGTAGAGAACGAGAAATGAACAAATATCCATGAAAATGAAAAGAGTGTGTAAGCTCACTCAAAAACAAGGAATGCATGAAACAAGAATTATTAAATCAAGTTACGAACTTGATTGAATTGAAACAAGAATGATTAAATCAAGTTACGAACTTGATTGAATTGAAACAAGAATGATTAAATCAAGTTACGAACTTGATTGAATTGAAACAAGAATGATTAAATCAAGTTACGAACTTGATTGAATTGAAACAAGAATGATTAAATCGATTTATGAACTTGATTAAATCAAAACAAGTAAAGCATGTGTTATAAATGGAATGTTTAACAATCTATGTAAACATTTCAGAAATAGAGATGGCTGATGGAGGTAATGATAATGCGATGCCAAGAGTCACCGAACAAATGAGGGAAGTGATTGCTGAAGAGGTTGGAAAGGCGATCGAAAACAGTTTGTCGGGCTTTATTGATAAAATTCAAAACACAGTTTTATCAATAGTAGAAGAGAGAATCAAGAAATTGGAAGATGGTTCCAATTCAGCAAAGGAAAAGCATGGTGGACGAAAGCCTTGTTCATACAAGGAATTCATGGCCTGTAAACCACCAATATATAATGGGGAGGTTGATCCAATTGTGTGCCAACGATGGCTAAGTGATATCGAAGGAGTATTCGAAAGAACTCATTGTGATGAAGATGACTACGTAGCTTATGGTACGGGTCAATTAAGAGGTCAAGCGAAAGACTGGTGGGATAACAAAAAGGAGATTGGAAGTGAAGCGGCTAAGGCCATGACATGGGAGGAGTTTAAGACGCCGTTTCTTAAACACCATAGTCCCAAAGCGGTCATAAATAGAATCAAGGAAGAGTTCATGCAACTCAGACACAAGGGTGAATCCATAGACAAGATCACGGGGATGTTTATGGACAAGATAAAGTTCTGTGATGATTTGGTGACAAATGAAGAACAAAAGGTCTATTACTACCATAACATGCTAAGTGCGGAGTATAGAGAGTTCATAACCCCTTCAAAATACGAGACCCTTACCGAGATTGTCAATGCTGCTCGGGAAAGGGAGATCGAACTGAAAAAGAGCATAGAACGGGGTGAACGAAGGGCACAAGATGTGAATCCAAGCCCTACTAAGAAGGCACGAACAAACGAAAGCGCAAAGAAATCAGATACGAAAGGCGGGTCGCCAAGTTGCAGAATCTGCGGGAAGGGTCATAAAGGCGAATGCCGTTACAAGGATAAGCCTTGTCCCATATGCAAGAAAACGGGACATATGGCTATATCGTGCCCGGAGAAAGTGACAGTTTGTTACAATTGTTATCGAACGGGTCACAAAAAGTCGGAATGCCCAGAACTGGTTGGGAAGAAGGATGAGCAGAACCAGAAAGGTGAAGCTCCAAAAGCAAAGGCAAGATCTTTTCAATTGACCGCCGTAGAAGCGAAGGTTGAACCTGACGTGGTCTCGGGTACATTTGCTGTAAATTCGATTCCTGCACGCGTGTTATTTGATACGGGTGCGAATAAATCCTTTGTTTCATATGGATTTATCCGACATCCTTCATTTGTTTTAACAAAATTACCTGTGCCTTTAGAAGTAGAGATAGGTAATAACAAGAGCTTTATTGTTTGTGATGTATGTAAAAACTGTAAACTGAGCATTGACGACGAAGAATATTTGATAAACCTAATCCCGATGTCAATGGGAGAATTTCAAGTAGTCGTTGGGATGGATTGGCTATCTCAACACCATGCAAAGATCGTGTGTTTTCGTAAAGAGATAAAACTAACATCTCCGAGCGGGAAACACGTCACCATTTATGGCGAAAAAGGAGGCAACCCCATAGTATGCACAATGTTGAAAGCTCACAAGCTTATGAAACGAGGATGCAAGGCATTCATGATATACGCTAATGAGCCCGAAAAAGAATCACGAAAGATTGAAGACGTACCGGTAATACGAGATTATGAAGATGTGTTTCCGGAGGATTTACCGGGGATACCGCCTGAACGGGAGGTAGAGTTTGGGATCGAATTCATTCCGGGCGCAAAACCCGTAGCAAAAGCCCCGTACCGACTTGCACCGTCGGAATTACAAGAGTTGATGTCTCAAATCCAAGACCTGCTTGACAAGGGATTTATAAGGCCGAGTGTGTCTCCTTGGGGCGCACCGGTGTTGTTCGTAAGAAAGAAAGACGGGAGCATGCGCATGTGTATCGATTACCGGGAGTTAAACAAACTCACGGTAAAGAACCGATACCCGTTCCCAAGAATAGATGACTTATTCGACCAACTACAAGGCGCGAACTGGTTTTCAAAAATTGACCTTAGGTCGGGGTATCATCAACTAAAGGTCAAAGAAGAAGATGTGCCGAAGACGGCTTTCCGCACGAGATACGGACATTACGAATTTCTCGTGATGTCATTTGGGCTAACAAACGCGCCCACGGCTTTCATGGACCTCATGAACCGGGTTTGCAAGCCAATGTTGGATAAGTCGGTCATCGTGTTTGTCGATGATATCTTGGTGTACTCGAAAAGTGAAGCTGAACACGCACACCACTTACAAGAAGTGTTAGAGACACTTAGACGAGAGAAGTTATATGCAAAATTCTCTAAATGTGCCTTTTGGTTACGAGAGGTACAATTTCTTGGCCATGTCATAAATGCTGACGGAGTTTTGGTGGATCCGTCAAAGATAGAGGCGGTGTCAAAATGGAATCCCCCGAAGAACCCTTCAGAAATTAGAAGCTTTTTGGGGCTTGCGGGATACTATAGGAGATTCATTCAAGATTTCTCCAAAATTGCGTCACCGCTAACAAAGCTAACCCAAAAGAAAGCAAAGTTTATTTGGGGCGTCGATCAAGAAAAAGCGTTTCATACGTTAAAAGAAAAGTTAACTCAAGCTCCGGTACTGACATTGCCGGACGGAGTCGAAGACATGGTGGTTTATTCGGATGCTTCATTATTGGGGCTCGGTTGCGTGTTGATGCAACGGGGCAAGGTAATAGCCTATGCCTCGAGACAATTGAAGATACACGAGAAGAAATATCCCACGCACGATCTCGAGTTGGCAGCGGTGGTATTTGCATTAAAAATATGGAGGCATTACTTGTATGGGGTAAAGTGCACCATATTCACCGACCACAAGAGCTTGAAATACTTCTTTGATCAGAAGGAGTTAAATATGCGACAAAGGCGATGGCTGGAAACGGTGAAAGACTACGATTGTGAGATACATTATCACCCCGGAAAGGCAAATGTTGTAGCGGACGCTCTAAGCAGGAAAGCGGACTATGTCCCAATACGAGTGAGGTCGATGCAACTCGTGGTGACCTCAGGTATACTTGAACGTATTCGAGAGGTGCAGTTAGAAGCAGTAAAAGAAGAGAATTGGAAGAAAGAAAGAATAATCGGCCAATTGAAAGATTTGTCGGATGGGAATCACGGGTTGAAGACTCGATCCGGAAGGATATGGGTCCCACATACTTGTGGAGTAAAGGCGCTTCTACTTAATGAAGCTCATAAATCCCGTTATTCGATTCATCCGGGTGCAACCAAGATGTACAATGATTTGAAACAAAATTATTGGTGGCCCGGAATGAAAAGGGACGTGGCGAAGTATGTGGAAAAATGCTTGACATGTTTACAAGACAAGGCGGAGCACCAGAAACCATACGACAAACTCCAACCGTTAGAAATTCCGGTTTGGAAATGGGAACATATTACAATGGATCTGTTAACCAAGTTGCCAAAAACGAATCGTGGTTTTGATGCCATATGGGTAGTGGTGGATAGATTGACGAAAAGTGCTTATTTCATTCCGATTCGTGAGACTTATACGTCAGAAAAGATGTCAGAAGTTTATACCAATGAAATCATAGCACGTCATGGGGTGCCGGTGTCCATCGTGTCTGATAGGGATACCCGGTTTACTTCGAATTTTTGGCGAGATTTCCAAGAGCAAATGGGAACCAAATTGTTCATTAGCACTGCGTACCATCCTCAAACGGATGGACAAAGTGAAAGAATGATACAAACATTGGGGGACATGCTACGGGCGTGTATAATCGACTTTGGAGGCAGTTGGGATGTTCACCTACCGTTAGTCGAGTTTTCGTATAACAACAGTTACCAATCTAGTATTAAGATGGCACCATACGAAATGCTTTACGGTAGGAAGTGTCGAACCCCGGTATGTTGGGGTGAAGTGGGTCCACGTGAACTCGCTCACCAAGATATAGTACGAGCCACAAATGCGAATATCGATATAGTTCGGGCACATTTGAAAGCGGCTCAAGACAGGCAAAAGGCGTATGCTGATAAAAGGAAAAGACCAATCGAATTTCAAGTTGGTGACGTGGTCATGCTAAAAGTTTCCCCATGGAAAGGCGTTATTAGATTCAGAAAAAGGGGGAAGCTAAGCCCAAGGTTTATTGGGTCGTTTAAAATTATCGGGAGAGTTGGCAAGGTAGCTTACCGTCTTGAATTACCAGAGGAGTTAAGTGGAATTCATAACACGTTCCATGTATCACAATTAAGAAAGTGCCTAGCAGACGAAACGACCTATATCCATTACGATGATATCGAAGTGGATAATAGTCTAAATTATGCGGTGAGACCGGTGGAGATTTTAGATCAAAAGGTCAAACATTTACGAAATAAACAAATTGACCAAGTTAAAGTCAAATGGGAGCATAGGAAAGGTTCGGACACTACGTGGGAGTCCGAAGAAGCGATGCGACGTCTTCACCCTACTTTATTTGGTACGTAATTCGGTTTCGGGGACGAAACCCTTTTTAAGGGGGGTGAACTTGTAACACCCCGAAAATATAAATCCTTATATTAAAATTTAAAAGTAAAAATAAATAAGAGTCAATCAACTAGGAATTCTAACTTAGTTAATTACAAGTCTTGAAATAACCCATGATAGGGTTAAAACACTCAAACTTAAGGATAAATCAAAGTTGAGGGTTTAAACTTGTCAAAACTGAAACTTAGGTTACTAATAGTAACCAAAACAAAACCAAACACCCCAAAATCTGGTGTCTGGTCGAACAAAGGACAGGGGCGACACAGGGTTTTCTTCAAACCCTTGTTTCATAGCAAATCTCCAAATTGAAGCTTCAAATCTGCCCTAAATCAAGTCTTGAATATGAATTAGTAATCCCCTCGTAGTAAGGATCAAAAGGTATGTATAATTTTGATATTTTGATTCACCATAAATTCTAGGTTAATGGTGAATAACTGAAATTGAACCTAGATATGTCATGCATGAATGAATCTTGAAGTAATATGTTGTTTAGGATTAAACCCTAGATGATTATTTGTGAAAATTATTGCATGTTACTTGAAGAAATTACAATCACCATTGTAGGTGATTTATGATATTGTAAAGACTAGACAAGTACTAGGATTATGAAATTTTAATCTAGTGAAAAGCTGAATGGTATGAGGAAATTCAGTAATTTGAACGTTTAAATGTGTACAAATTGCTAAATTAAAGTGAAATTAGATGTTAAATTTCAAGTCATGAACTTAGTAATGATTGTAGAAAAATCTGACTCGTTAGGTGTTCGTTGAAATGCCTAACTGAGGATTTAAATGTTAGAATAGGAGGAAAACGCAGATTTAGTCATGACTCATAATGATGTGATTATGGTCATGAAAAGAGTTCTAAACAAGTTGTAAAACTGAATTTTCTAGGCAAAGAGTCCGGATCATCAAGCGGACAAGCCGGAGGGAATTCACGGGGGAAAGGCGTGCTCTAGAGGTACGAAATTACCGTTTCGTTACATTAAGATTATTTATATGTTTTATTGTCGTAGTTTGAAGCATGGTAAACAAGATAGACCATTATGTCACGAAAGTGACTTTGCGTCTCAAACAGGTACAAATGGGTCAAAACGAGGTTAAGAGTAAACATGTAAAGTAGAGTAGTTAACGAACACGAAACCTTGGTTTTTAATATGTAATTTATCTAGTAAGCGAACCCTCATGGGAAAAGTGAAACACGATAGTGGTAATAATCAGAACATGAGTATCCTAATCTTAGTTAGGTGATAATCATGTTCAAGATAATATTGCTGCAAAATGGGAGTAGAATAACAACAACAACAAAGCAAGAAGACATGTTCAGTGTCTACCGTAAGTTACGGTGACACCGTAACTTACGGTAGCAACCAAAAAGCTACGGTAGGATTCTCCTGCTTTACGGCGGGTTACAAACTTTCATGAGCCACCGTAACTTACGGTGCTACCGTAAGTTACGGTAGCACTCAGATCCAAAAGCAGAATTTCATTCTTCATGGTTGCGTTATTTGGTCTTTAAGCACCGTTTCAATTATATTATTGACCAAAGACCTTAATACTAACATTTGTCTAAAAATGTTTAGTTTTTCAGGTACTCTAGTAGAAGGATGATGATCAAGCATAAGTATCTGAACCGAACACTCAAACAAACGCTTCCGCACTTGATCTTTTGTTTTAAAATTATGTAAACAATTGTAGTTTCTATCTTGAATATAGTTTCGTAGGATCAAAACGTGAATGTTGTGTCTAGTTGTAACTTTCAAGTCTTGAAACTTTTTGTAAACTACAAATTTTGGCATGAAATGCAAGGTCTTATGTTATTAAAACTAGTATTATAAGCTGGGTCTTACAATTGTGCTCAATCAGGAGCCGCGTGTTAAGACCTGTTCCTACAAATATTTTGTCTCCTGCAAGCCCAGAGACTTCACATGGGAGAAAGGAGCCATTGATTGTGTGACTTGGCTCGATGAGATGGATACACTGGTTGATATTAGTGGTTGTGCAGAACAGGACATTGAGAAGTTTGTTTCACAATCTTTTAAAGGTGAAGCTTTAGCTTGGTGGAGGTCCCTAATCCAAGCTACAGGGAAGATCCTGTTGTATAACTTGACTTGGGATCAGTTTGTTGCTCTAATCAAAGAAAATTTTTGTCCTCAACATGAAGTTGAGAAAATCGAGACAGACTTCTTGACATTGGTCATGAAAAACTTGGATTGTTAGGCGTATCTTACAAGCTTTAACACCATGTCTCGATTGGTTCCTTACTTGGTCACACCGGAGTCGAAGCGCATAGCTCGTTTTATCGGGGGTTTAGCTCCAGAGATCAAAGGGAATGTGAAAGCATCCAGACCTACTACGTTTAGGTCAGTGGCAGATCTGTCTCTATCCCTCACCTTAGATGCTATCAGAAACAAGTTTGTCAAGGTTTCTAATGATGGGAAGCGAAAGCGGGAGGATGAGAGTTCTCATCGCTCCAATAAGAGAAAGAAAGAGAACTCAGATCACAAGAAGCGTTCAGGGTTCAAAAAGGATAACCAACAGTCGGGTGAGAAACCCAAATGTAAGACCTGTCAGAAGCATCATTTTGGAAAGTGTAGGTTGGAGTCGAAATCACAATCGCTGTCATAGTCAAAGACTTTTGGATGTGGGATTTGCAAGTCCAAAGAACATAAGACTTTGGATTGCAAGAAATTGAAAGATGCAACTTGTTATGGTTGCAACAAAAAGGGGCACATCAAGACCAATTGCCCTAAGAATCCAAGAAAGCCTGAGGAGGCTAAAAAGACCAATGCCCGGGTCTTTCAAATGAATGCTTAGGAAGCCGTTCAGAACGACAATGTGATAACAGGTACCTTTCTTATCAATGATGTTTATGCTAGAGTATTGTTTGATTCAGGAGCAGACAAGTCTTTTGTAGACAATAAATTTTGTAAGTTATTAAATCTGCCTGTTAAAACTCTAAGCATAAAATATGAAGTAGAATCGGCCGACGTTACCATAGAGACTGCTTCAACTGTATTAGATGGATGTTTTATATCCATTAAGAATCACTCTTTTCCTCTATCCTTGCTTCCATTGAAACTGGAGGGATTCGACATTGTAATAGGCATGGATTGGGTATCTTCTAATCAAGCTCAGATTACTTGTGACAAGAAGCAAGTGGTTATTAAAACTCCTTATGGTGAACCACTTACAATACAAGGAGATACTCAGTATGGGTTGCCTAAACAAGTGTCTATGCTTAAGGCATTAAGGTGTTTGAAGAAAGGATGTGTCATTTACATGGAACAGGTAACTATTGATAAACCAAAGCCCAAGATCGAAGACATCCCTGTTATTTCTGAATATCCAGAAGTATTCCCTGAAGAACTACCTGGTTTACCTCCAGATAGGCAAGTGGAGTTCAGAATCGACATCATTCCTGGAGCAACACCAGTTGCAAGAGCACTTTATCGATTGGCACCGACTGAGATGAAAGAGTTAAGGACTCAGTTGGATGATTTGTTGGCAAAGGGATTTATTCACCCCAGCTCGTCCCCTTGGGGAGCACCGATCCTGTTTGTGAAGAAAAAGGACGGATCAATGCGTCTATGCATTGATTATCGCGAGCTGAACAAGGTTACAATCAAGAACAGATATCCATTGCCCAGGATCGACGATCTGTTCGATCAACTGCAAGGGGCAAGTTATTTCTCCAAGATTGATTTAAGGTCAGGTTACCATCAGCTGAAGGTCAGAGACGAAGATGTGCACAAGACCGCATTCAGAACTCGCTATGGTCACTATGAGTTCTTAGTGATGCCTTTCGGGCTCACTAATGCAACAGCAGCGTTCATGGATCTCATGAATCGCGTTTACAAGCCATATTTAGACAAGTTTGTCATTGTCTTCATTGATGACATTCTTATTTATTCAAAGAATCAAGCCAATCATGAAAGACATCTCCGGTGTATCCTTAAACTTCTTCAGCAAGAGAAACTCTACGCCAAGTTTCCTAAATGGGAGTTTTGGCTTCGTGAAGTCCAATTTCTTGGACATGTGGGGTCTAGTACGTTGAGTCTTGCCCTTGGAGTGTAGTGTCGTTACGAGTCACGGGTTATAGTCTGGTTTTTCTCAAAAAGACTTTCTTTTTAAAACCGAGTTCACTATAACCAATGGCTCTGATACCAATCTGTCACACCCCCAAAACCCACATGCGGAATACCACCGCTTGGAGGCGTGACTGACCAGGATCCAGCCACCAATTATACTGAGCATTGGTTAATAGTAAAATGTTCACCAGCCACAATAGTTAGTAAACATCATAGTTTAAAGTTTTAAAAGTTTAAGTTCAAATAACAGTTTAAGTAAGCAGCGGAAGCATAAACCAAACAGTTTCAAAACAAAGTTCATAGTTCAAGATTATTTAGAACCCAACACATGGGTTAGACGACCACTACACATTCCCAAGCTGCAAGCTCCTGAGTCACTAGGTACCTGCAAAGCATTCAGTAGAGTGTCAACAAAAATGTTGGCGAGTCCACGAGTTGTCCAGTTTTTAATTACCAAAAACTTGTTTCACCAGTTAATTTTATCCGTTTATACATGCCATGGGGAGCTACCCCATAAGTAAGCTACTAAACTGTTTTACAATACCGAATACTTACTTAACCGTACGTTTCCGCAGTGCCCCGTTTGTCAATGTTCTATCATCATTGACAGTTTGCCTGAGTACAATAGTTCAGTCCCGTTCCCAGTAACAAGGGTCGGTGTGAGGCTGGTTAGACCTAAATAGCGCTATTAACTAATAACCCGTTCGCCAGGCCCCGGCGACTAATCGGTATTAAATGGTAGGGACTTGAGTGATAGAGTTTCGTTTAGTGTTGCTCGTTGCATTCCATATAAACAGTAATTAACTAAGAGTCCCATTTAAGGGGAAGAAAGTAGGTTTGTATCCCTTACGAGGGGATAGCGTTGTTTAAGTTTCCGTTTCCCAAACCACCGGGAACGCATGCTTTAATAGTTGTGAACTCACCTTGGGTTGCTCGGCAGATTAGTTTACTTGGTCACGCACGCTGGTCACCACGCCCTAGCATGGTTGTCAGTATAGGTCAGGTTGGGTACAGGCAAGTCACGTATATTCTACACATAGCTAACACATAGTATACATACAATTATCTGTTGAGTTATTGGGCCTACTCTAATAATTGTACAGCAACAGTTAACACATCGTCCAGTCGAACAGGCAGCCCAAACAAAACACATGGTGGCCCAATAACCCAGGTAGGCAGCCCAGTCGAGACAAGGTGGTCTCGACTCGAGATCATGCGGTCTCGAGTCGCAACCAGGAGGTCTCGAGTCATGAACTTCTGGTCTCGAGTGGTGTTGGCATGAGTCGCAACCTCAGAGGTCTCGAGTCCCGTCTCGAGTCGAGACCATGATGATCTCGAGTCCCTGAAGTCTGCTTTGAGTGGTTTGGTCGAGATCTCGAGTCGCAATCACCACGGTCTCGAGTTGAACTCAATGGTTTCTAGTCGAGACCAAGGGTTTCGACTCCAACACCTGCTGCTTCTAGAATGTTGCACAATCGTACTATCCAATAGAATTCCCATTTCATGATCCTATGTACTATCCAATGATAATGCACAAACATGTTTCTTTGTCTAACAATTAACCAAATTGGATCAAACAACAAGTTTTTCAAATATTCAAGGCACCTTTAACTCATATCCATGTTGTTCATCATACATTCAAATTATTCATCATGCATAATCATTCAAACTGACCCGAAACATGTTATCCTAGATCTATACTTGCAACTTTGGAAGCATTTTCAGCAATTATTTACCATCACCAATTCATAAATCATGTTTGCCTCATATAACACCCTAGTCATGTATCAAACCTTATTAACAACTTTAACACATCACTTTTATTATCATACTTCTACCAAACCGTTCACATATCACCATGAAGGAACCTTTTCATCACTTAAATCAAGCAAAACATAATGCTCATATCATCAAGCAAACACTTTTATCATAGATAAACAACAATTTTCCATGTATTTTGCCAATAGAAACTAAAAGAGACACTAACCGGCTAGATACTCTAAGTGTGAGGGTATAAAGGATTGATGAGTGAACTTCCGAATGATTCCAAGCTTGAGCCGAGAGTTCTGGTGTTGTCACCGGTTTGGTCCGAGAGAAAGGAGGGGAGGGGTGATGCTTGATTGTTAGGGTTTAAGGCTTTCTAGAGAGAGAGGGAGTGAGGATGAAGAGAGAGAGAGAGTGTGTAAAGGAGAGTGTGTGAGGGTTTTAGGTTTATATAGAAGGTGATGCACCCTAAGTGGGTTTCCGAGTGGGCTAACGGAGGTTGCGGCCCATCTGTCACTGTTTACTCGAGACCGAGTGGTCTCGAGTCGGGTCCTTGTGTTGTTGGGCTGGGTAGGTAGGTTGGCAGCCCATAGTGTGCAAGGGAGGGGTCTCGGCTCGGCTCACTAATACACATATATACATAACTATACACCATACGTACACATTATCAACACATAGCACATCAAGATAAATCACAAACTTTCATTTAATAATATGTACACGAAATACTGAAACAAGAAGGTTGTTCGGGAAAATCCAGAGTGTCACATTATCCCCAAGTTCTAAGAACTTTCGTCCCGAAAGTTAAGGCAGCCACAGTCAAGCTGGTGAGAACGTTTCAACGGGGTGTCACATTATCCCCCCGTTAGTTTGGAATTTCGTCCAGAAATTCGGTTGTAGCTTCAGTGCTGGGAGTTTCATTAGGGAAAAACTGGGGATACTTGCGCTTCATCTGGTCCTCCCGCTCCCAGGTAAACTCTAGGCCACGTCGCGAGTTCCAACGAACTCGCACGAGAGGTATCTGCCTATGTTTGAGGGTTTTGATCTCTCGATCCGTGATCTCAATTGGTTCCTCAGTAAAGTGTAGCTGTTCGTCAATAGTGAGTTCCTTGAAAGTAATGATGAGTGTTTCATCTGACAGGCACTTCTTCAGATTAAACACATGAAAGACGTTGTGCACCGCACTCAGTTCTTCAGGCAGATTCAATCTGTAAGCAACCTTACCGATCTTTTCGGTAATTTCGAATGGTCCGACATATCGCGGATTAAGCTTGCCCCGTTTTCCAAAACGAACCACACCCTTCCAGGGTGAGACTTTAAGTAGAGCCCGGTCACCGACCTGGAATTCTAGCGGTTTCCTATCCTTATCAGCGTATCTTTTCTGACGGTCACGAGCTGCCGCCATGCGTTGTCTGATCTGAGCAATCCTTTCCGTAGTCTCGACTACAAGTTCCGGGCCGGTAATTTGGCTTTTGCCAACTTCCGCCCAACATAAGGGTGATCGGCATTTGCGACCGTACAATGCCTCGAAGGGTGCTGCCTGAATGCTGGTGTGGTAGCTGTTGTTGTAGTAGAATTCTACTAACGGTAGATGATTTTCCCAACCCTTGCCAAAATCGATTACACATGCCCTAAGCATGTCTTCAAGCGTTTGGATGGTGCGTTCAGACTGCCCATCCGTTTGTGGATGATAAGCGGTGCTCATGTCTAAACGTGAGCCAAAGGATTTGTGCATAGCTTGCCACAACTCAGAAGTAAAACGCGCGTCTCGATCGGAAATAATAGAGGTTGGCACTCTGTGCTTCGAAACCACTTCCTTTAAGTATACCTCTGCTAGGGTAGAGAACTTGTCTGTTTCTTTAATAGCCAAAAAGTGTGCAGACTTAGTTAATCGATCCAATATCACCCAAATGGTGTCATTTCCGCGTTGAGACCTAGGCAGGCCAGTAACAAAATCCATGAAAATTTGTTCCCATTTCCATTTCGGGATCTCTGGTTGTTGGAGTAGGCCCGATGGTTTCTGATACTCAGTCTTGACTCTCGCACAAGTCAAACACTTGCCGACATATTGCTATGTGGGCTTTCATGCTAGGCCACCAGTATATAGTTTTGAGGTCGTGGTACATCTTATCCGAACCAGGATGTACCGAGTAACGAGATTTGTGTGCTTCGTCCATCACAAGTTCACGCAGATTTCCATAAAGTGGGACCCATATACATTCGGTCACATAGTAAGCGTCGTCTTCCCTTTGTTCTAGCCATTTCCTCGATCCTCGCAGGGACTCAGCCCTGATGTTCTCGGCTTTCAAAGCTTCAACCTGAGCATTTCGGATCTGCTTAGGGAGGTTCGAGTGGATGGTGAGCTGTAGGGCACGAACACGCTTAGATTTGGTTTCCTTTCTACTGAGGGCATCGGCTACCACATTAGCCTTGCCTGGATGATATCTAATTGCACACTCGTAGTCATTTAGGAGTTCGACCCACCGGCGTTGCCACATATTCAACTCCTTTTGTTCCATTATGTGTTGGAAGCTCTTGTGATCGGTGTAAATCGTGCACTTGATACCGTATAAGTAATGTCTCCAAATCTTGAGCGCGAAGACCACAGCCCCGAATTCTAAATCATGTGTCGTGTGGTACTGTTCGTGGATCTTGAGTTGTCGCGAAGCGTAAGCAATAACCTTCTCGCGTTGCATCAGCACGCAACCAAGTCCTTGAATAGAAGCGTCGCAGTAAACAGCAAAGTCGTCGGTACCTTCAGGTAAGGAAAGAATAGGAGCACTGCAAAGGTTCTTCTTTAGTTCCTGAAAGGCAGATTCCTGAGCATCATTCCATTTATAAGCAACACCTTTCTGAGTGAGGGTCGTAAGTGGTTGAGCGATCTTTGAAAATCCCTTGATAAATCTTCGATAGTATCCTGCCAGTCCCAAGAATTAGCGAACTTCGGTCGGAGTCTTAGGTATAGGCCAATTCTTAATGGATTCGATCTTAGTGGGGTCGACGTGAATCCCATCCTGATTGACTATGTGCCCAAGGAAATGGACTTCTCTAAGCCAGAAATCACATTTCGAGAATTTGGCATACAGTTGCTCATTGCGAAGGAGTTCGAGAATAAGACGCAGGTGTTGTTCATGCTCCTCTTGACTCTTCGAGTAAATTAGGATGTCGTCAATAAACACAATCACGAACTTGTCGAGGTAGGGTTTGCACACTCGGTTCATGAGATCCATGAAGATCACAGGTGCGTTAGTCATTCCGAAAGGCATAACAAGGAATTCGTAGTGACCATAGCGGGTTTTGAAAGCAGTCTTAGAGACGTCCTCATCGCGGACTCTCAGCTGGTGATAGCCCGATCGCAGATCAATCTTGGAATAATAGCTCGACCCTTGCAGCTGGTCGAACAGAGCGTCTATACGGGGAAGTGGATAACGATTCCTGATGGTAACCTTGTTTAGTTCGCGGTAATCAATGCACATTCGGAACGTGCCATCCTTCTTTTTGACAAAGAGCACTGGGGCTCCCCAGGGTGACGAGCTAGGACGGATAAAACCTTTGTCCAATAGTTCCTGTAGTTGAGTAGAAAGTTCCTTTAGTTCTGCGGGAGCTAGTCGATAAGGTGCACGAGCTATAGGTGCTGCTCCGGGAGCCAGTTCGATTTGAAATTCGACCTGACGGTGAGGAGGGAGTCCAGGTAGCTCTTCAGGAAATACGTCGGGATAGTCGCGTACAACTGGAAAATCTTCAATCCTGTTTTCCTTTTTCTGCGTGTCGGCGACAAGTGCTAAGATAGCGGTGTGCCCCTTTCGTAAACACTTCTGGGCTTTTAAGAATGAAATGATACCCGTGACTTCTCCGCCTTTGTCACCTTGAATGATAAGGTGTTTGCCAGAAGGACGGGGAATACGAACAACTTTCTCTTGGCAGAGGATTTCAGCTCGATGCTTGGATAACCAATCCATACCAATGACGACGTCGAAGCTTCCGAGAACGATGGGGAAGAGATCAATACGAAAGATCTGACCAGACAATTCTAGTTTGAAGTTATGAATAACGTGTGAGGCCTCGAGGTTTCTACCATTAGCTATTTCAACGATACGCTTAGAGATTAACGGTGTAAGAGTGGACTTAAGCTTCTTACTAATATGTAGGGATACATAACTAGCATCTGCTCCAGAATCAAATAATATGGAAACATAACGATCATTAAGTAGGAACTTACCCGCCACCACGTTGGGGTCGTTCCTTGCTTCACCAGCCCCAATCACGAATGCTCTTGCATTGTTTCCAGCTCCCTGGTTGTTGTTGTTTCCAGCACCTTGATTATTGTTGTTGCGATTCTGGTTCAGCTGAGGGCAATCCTTTCGCATGTGCCCTATTGCCCCACATTTGTAGCATTCACGGTTGTTTCCTTGCTGCTGTGGTTGATGTTGATTCTGCCTAGCTGGGAACTGACTCCAGCAATCTTTGGCTTCATGCCCCATTTTGTTGCATCGCAGGCACTGACCTTTGCTACACGCCCCATTGTGGTGTCGATTACACTTGTTACACTTAGGGTGGTTTCCCCGATAGCCGCCCTGTTGCTGAGGGCCTTTGTTGTTTTCAGTTTTCCTTTGTTGAGTCGGGGTCTGAGTGGGGTTAGCTTCCTTGCTCTGATTTCCTTCCCATTTACGCTTGTTATCACCAAAGGTTCCAACAGTAGCATTTATCCTTTTGGGTAACTTGCCCTCCTCCACAGCCTGATCAGTGAGTTTGTGAGCAAGACGGACCACTGGCTGAATGGTATTGAGGTTGACTGAGGTCACATGGCTCCGGATTTCTGGGGCCAAACCTTTGATGTATAATTCGATCCTTCGATACATAGGTCGAGACATGTTTGGGCAAAGTGCAGCATAGTCATTGGACTGTTTGGTGTAGGTCTCAATCTCTGATCCAATCATCTTGAGCTCAAAGTACTCGTTTTCGAGTTTGTGGATGTCATCCCTGTGACAATACTCCTCCTTGATCATGTCCTTGAAATCTTCCTAAGCAGTAGCATTCGCAGTCTCCAAACCAAGCATCTGAATCTGCACCTTCCACCATGAAAGCGCGTTTCCTCCAAGCGTACCAGTAGCAAACTTTACCCAATTAGCAGGGGGACACTCCCAGACAGCGAAAACAGCTTCGGCCTTCTCAATCCAGTGTAGAAGACCTATGGCACCCTCAGTGCCATTGAAAGGGAGAGGCTTGCAATCCATGAAGGTTTTGAAAGTGCAAACATGTGGTTGCGCAGGCGCAGGCTGGCCTGTCGTGAGAAGCGAAGCGAATAGGCTTAGAGGTGAAAAGACGATGCGGGGGTAGGATCTAAACATCCTAAAATAACGAGTTTACCTCCCGGGTGAGCTGCGAAAGCTGCAGCCACCGTGTTGAGCAAGTTAGTGAACTGAGCCTGAGTCATGTTAACGTTTCCTCTTCCGCGTCCACTCATTGTCTTCATAACCAGAAAACACAGTATGAGTGTGATGTCGTAATGTAGCGAGAATAAGACAGAAGAGGGGTGTGTCTATCTAGCTAGGTATACCAGTACGTATAGTAGAACATAAATCATAAAGTAATCTAGCAAATAAACACAAGTCCAAGCTATGGGGTCTAGTACGCTGAGTCTTGCCCTTGGAGTGTAGTGTCGTTACGAGTCACAGGTTATAGTCTGGTTTTTCTCAAAAAGACTTTCTTTTTAAAACCGAGTTCACTATAACCAATGGCTCTGATACCAATCTGTCACACCCCCAAAACCCACATGCGGAATACCACCGCTTGGAGGCGTGACTGACCAGGATCCAGCCACCAATTATACTGAGCATTGGTTAATAGTAAAATGTTCACCAGCCACAATAGTTAGTAAACATCATAGTTTAAAGTTTTAAAAGTTTAAGTTCAAATAACAGTTTAAGTAAGCAGCGGAAGCATAAACCAAACAGTTTCAAAACAAAGTTCATAGTTCAAGATTATTTAGAACCCAACACATGGGTTAGACGACCACTACACATTCCCAAGCTGCAAGCTCCTGAGTCACTAGGTACCTGCAAAGCATTCAGTAGAGTGTCAACAAAAATGTTGGCGAGTCCACGAGTTGTCCAGTTTTTAATTACCAAAAACTTGTTTCACCAGTTAATTTTATCCGTTTATACATGCCATGGGGAGCTACCCCATAAGTAAGCTACTAAACTGTTTTACAATACCGAATACTTACTTAACCGTACGTTTCCGCAGTGCCCCGTTTGTCAATGTTCTATCATCATTGACAGTTTGCCTGAGTACATTAGTTCAGTCCCGTTCCCAGTAACAAGGGTCGGTGTGAGGCTGGTTAGACCTAAATAGCGCTATTAACTAATAACCCGTTCGTCAGGCCCCGGCGACTAATCGGTATTAAATGGTAGGGACTTGAGTGATAGAGTTCCGTTTAGTGTTGCTCGTTGCATTCCATATAAACAGTAATTAACTAAGAGTCCCATTTAAGGGGAAGAAAGTGAGGGTTTTAGGTTTATATAGAAGGTGATGCACCCTAAGTGGGTTTCCAAGTAGGCTAAGGGAGGTTGCGGCCCATTTGTCACTGTTTACTCGAGACCGAGTGGTCTCGAGTCGGGTCCTTGTGTTGTTGGGCTGGGTAGGTAGGTTGGCAGCCCATAGTGTGCAAGGGAGGGGTCTCGGCTCGGCTCACTAATACACATATATACATAACTATACACCATACGTACACATTATCAACACATAGCACATCAAGATAAATCACAAACTTTCATTTAATAATATGTACACGAAATACTGAAACAAGAAGGTTGTTCGGGAAAATCCAGAGTGTCACATTATCCCCAAGTTCTAAGAACTTTCGTCCCGAAAGTTAAGGCTGTCACTGTCAAGCTGGTGAGAACGTTTCAACGGGGTGTCACATCCCAAGCTGCAAGAATCCTTTGATATTCTTAAGCAGAAATTAAGCAATGCTCCCGTATTGACATTGCCAGAAGGAATTGAAGAATTTGTGGTTTATTGTGACGCATCACACACCGGCATGGGTTGTGTACTTATGCAGAAGGGCAAGGTTATTGCATATGCTTCACGTCAATTAAAGGTGCACGAAAAGAATTACACCACCCACGATTTGGAGTTGGGTGCCGTTGTGTTTGCACTAAAGCTTTGGAGGCATTATTTATATGGAACCAAGTGTGTGATCTATTCTGATCATAAGAGCCTTCATCATATGTTTAACCAGAAGGATCTTAACATGAGACAGCGTCGATGGATGGAGACACTGAATGATTATAATTGTGAAATCCGATATCATCCAGGCAAAGCGAATGTAGTCGCCGATGCCTTGAGCAGAATAGAAAGGGTTAAGCCTATTAGGATCAACGCCAAGAGCATTGAATTGAAAAACAGCTTGAATGAGAGGTTGTTAGCCGCTCAAAAGGAAGTTGTATTAGAAGCTAACTATCGGAATGAGAAGTTAGGCATAAATGCTGAACAATTATCATATGGCAAGGATGGAATCCTAAGATTGAATGGTCGAATATGGGTTCCAATTTATGAAGGACTTCGAGATGTGATTCTTCAAGAAGCTCATAGCTCCAAATATTCAGTTCATCCTGGTAGTGATAAGATCTACCAGGATTTAAAGGCAAATTATTGGTGGATAGGTTTGAAGAAATCTATAGCCACTTATGTGACTAAATGTCTAACATGAGCTCAAGTTAAAGCAGAACATCAAAAGTCGTCAGGTTTGTTACAACAGCCTGAACTTCCCACATGGAAATGGGAAATGGTAACCATGGATTTCATCACTAAGTTACCAAAGACAAAGCAAGGAAATGATACTATTTGGGTTATAGTCGACAGGTTGACTAAGTCAGCCCACTTCTTGCCGATTAAAGAAACTCACAGCTCTGACAAGTTAGCTCAGATGTACGTGGATGAGATTGTAGCTCTTCACGGAGTGCCAGTATCTATTATCTCTGATAGAGATACTAGATACATGTCTCATTTTTGGAAAAGCTTTCAGCAATCATTAGGCACTCGTTTAAACTTCAGCACTTCTTATCATCCTCAGACAGATGGTCAAAGCGAACGTACAATTCAAACACTCGAGGATATGCTCAGGGCTTGTGTTATTGATCTAGGAGGAAGTTGGGATGATCATCTTCCGTTGATTGAGTTTTCGTACATTAATAGCTATCGTTCGAATATTCAGGCAGCGCCTTTCGAAGCTTTGTACGGAAGAAAGTGTAGAACGCCAGTTTGTTGGGCGGAAGTTGGAGATGTCCAACTGTCAGGACCTAAAATAGTCCTGGAGACGACGGACAAGATTGTTCAGATCCGTGATCGTCTCAAAGCTGCCAGGGATAGGCATAAAAGCTACGCGGATAAAAGGCGTAAACCTCTGAAATTCGAGGTAGGAGATAAAGTGCTACTTAAAGTATCACCCTGGAAAGGCGTGATGCATTTTGGTAAGAAAGGCAAGTTGAGCCCAAGATACATCGGGCCATTCGAGATCATCGAATGTGTCGGAACCGTGGCCTACAAGCTAAATCTGCCTGAAGAGCTTAGTGGAATTCATAATGTATTTCACATTTGCAATTTAAAGAAATGTCTAGCCGATGAATCGCTAGCCATGTCGCACAAGGACGTGCAGATAGATGAGAGCTTGAAGTTCGTTGAAAAACCTTTGTCAATCGAAGAAAGCATGTGCCCATTGTGAAGGTAAAATGGGATGCCCGTAGAGGCCCAGAATACACGTGGGAGGTTGAATCCACAATGAAGCAGAAATACCCTCATTTATTCCAGTAAATCTCGAGGTCGAGATTTCTTTTAAGGGGTGAGGATGTTACAGCTCGTAAAATCATGTCCCATACAGTGGTGACACGTGTCATAAACCCTGATCGTGATCAAAGATATCTTGAGGGACTAAAGCTGTCTAACAATGTAAGGATGTAATTAGAAGGACCAGAAGCATCAACATGCCAAATTTGTGCCTCTGAATTACTTTGTATAATATTTTTATTCACTATTGATTTAATTGTCGGACCTTAGAAGTCATTTGCGCTTGTAAATCAAAAGTTACAAAGCAAAGGGGTTAAAAGTGTCAACATATCAATTCTTACCTCTGAATGACCTTTTAACATTCCCAAAGCTTTGTAATACATTATCATACCCTCATGTACATCTGATAAAAGTTTCATAAAGATCCGGTTCAAAATTGGGTTGTAAATTGAAGTTTCCAAGAATAGGGGTTAAAAGTGTAAATATCACAATTCTAGTCTCCGGAGACTTTTTCAATATGTCCAAGACTTACAAATGCATGGCTACACTCCCTAGAACACCCCTGATCTGTTTTTACTGACCATGCATGCTGAAAATGTCAAATTATCTAGTAATAAGAGTGCAGGGACTGATCATGCAACAAAACAAAACAATTTGAAAACACTCCCCCTCGCGTGGCGCGCCAGGTCTAGCCTGGTCTGGCGCGTGGCGCGACGAAGACTGGTTTCCAGCCAGAACTGGCAGCTACCCAGCTCTGCAACCTGAAATTTGTTCTGGATTTTCTGCAACCTGTAAACGTAAACAGCAGCATGCAACTGGTTTCCAAAAACCACTAAACACATGTATGCATCAGATTTCACCTAGGGGACACTTGCCTTGATCCTAGAACACTTGAAATCCTATATAAAGGCCTCATTCCTTCACTTGTTCATTCACACTTCAAGAATTTCTCAAAACAAGTTCTCTGGAGCAACCTGGTCTTTAATGAGGCTCCATTAGTTCAAACTTTCGTGCTAAGGACCATTGTAAGTGTACTTAGCTTCTGTAATTAAGGTTTTATTAGTTTAATGACCGAAAGTCAAAGTTAGCATAATTCTGCTTTGACTTTGTGATTAATCACAAACAGTCCAACCATTATTCGAATTGAAAGTGGCTATGTGTTGGTAATTATGTAGGTAATAAACCCTTAAAAGGGAACCTCCTAATTATCACGTTATGTCAGTCTAATGTCGGGTCAAACTTATTAATAAAAAGTCAACAGAATCAGTTTTTGCAAATTAATTCATAACTTATAATGCAGAGGTTATGGAACATGTTTTAACACTAAAATAACTTGGTAAATAATATAAGAACATGTTTAGGCATGTTCAACCCGACAATTCTGAGTTTAGGCTCGGTTCGCAACCGAAAGTCGCAAAAGTAGACTTTTTGCTTTGAATTTCAGTTCTTACCCGATTTAGCTTAGTTTAGATATGCCTTAGGGTTCCTTTAGGACCATATTACATGTTAGTATAACCCTCTGAGATTATACTATATGGTCTCTTTTAGATCTGAATCATTTGCATGTTTCCGTTAAATACTTAAAAGTTGACCATTATGCCCTTTTGTTATAAAAATGAGATTTTTGAAAATGTGAGAGGACAAAATCCTTTATTACTGATTTATAAGCATGTCCTAAAAATTTGACATCAGTTTATGGTCTGGAATAAGAGTTATGCTCAATATCGTAAATCAAAAGCTTTTTATTAATTTTATGGCATTTTTAGTATAAATCATATTTAAACCCAAATTTTGGCACCAAACTTTCTACCCACTGATATAATATAATATTTAGGGATTTTTGGAAATTTTTGCCAAATTTTAAACTGATTATATTATAGAGTTTTAATGTAAATTCGGTATTGATGAAATTGCCCTTTTCTTTGACAAAAAGAGTTTTACATAACATTTTGATACCAAACCTTTTTATACTGATTTCATATGTTAAATAAAATATTTTAAGCTTTAGAGACTGATCAAAATCTCAGATTTCCTTAAATAATCCAAAAATCGTCAAATACCGACCTTTACGCTTTTTAAACGCATAGTATGGGTTAAAAATATATTTGACACTTAAGATTCATTACCTACTGATATTATAAGCAAGTTTTTAATACTTTAACAGTAAGTAGAAGTTTTGAACTCAGATTTTCAAATTTGACCCTTAAAGCTTATGTGAAATGACCAAAATGCCCCCACGGTGCATAGTTTGGCTACAAATGATAAATTTCAAATATATACAATATCTTACTGATATAACTTGTAAAAATAAATATTTTTACTGATCATTTTAGACCAGAACCTAAGATTACTATTTAACCTCTTTTAAAATCTCTAAAATGACCAAAATACCCCTACGGGGCTTAAATTGATTATAAATTCGTTTTGGGCATAATGGAAGATATCCTACTGATATCACAACATATTCTAAGCATATTAACTTGTGGAACCTGTACATGACTCATTTGGTTAACCGTTATGCATTTTCGTGATCGGTACGGTTTATGTAACTAGTTTGCATAAATTAACCGAAACGGGTCAAACCTTATCATTTTCACTTCAAAATCCAGAATGTGTTTAGTTTACCCATGTTATACAAGTCTTCATACTTGTCGGGTCTAAATCACATTCTAATCCGGTCTTCGCTTAATCTTGGGTTTTGAACCGTAAGCCTTTCATTGAAACTAACCGGTCTAAATTAAAACTTAAATAAGACCTGTTAGGAATCTAATAGGTTATTAAAACCTTCGTTCCAGATTAGGAGCCCAGTAAAAGATAATTGTACTTGCTGATTGATATACGGTTGAGGATAAATTTATATTTTTGCTCATGTAAATACTTTTAACTTATTTTCCGTTATACGGGCTTGGGATACGGTATTATAATAATACCGCTTGGTCGGGTATGAAATTATTTAAATCGGATTGTGATTAATAAATTTACATAACCCGTTTTAATTTGTTTTGTTTGATGCAATGTCTTTGGAGGGTTAATGACCATGTCCTGGATATCCTCGGCTCATTTATTAGAAATGGTCACGGCTTAAGCACGAGGTGTAGGCATACACCTGACAGTTGCGTATGTATAAACGGTATCTCACTCTCTTGTGGGCTTATACTTGTGGTGTGTCTATTAATCTAATCCGGCTCTTCTAACCGGGTCCCGAGTGGACGACAAACATGTAAAACTATATACAAGATTATTTTAAATAATTGTCCCAAGTTATAAAAGAATATTTGTGCCTTGTGCATTTAAATTAATTTTTATAAACACTTTTCAAAAGGGTCAGTTAATTGTATTTACCAGTGTAAACTGACGTATTTTTTAAAAGGTTAAGTGCAGGTACTACGCGTAATGGGCTGGCTACTCCTAGTATCAAATAAAGAGTCTTGCAAGCTTTTGATGCTTAAATCTGTTAAACAACATTTCTTTTTATTTTAGATCCGCCTGTGGATCCACTTGCAATCCGTTGTGTAATATTTTATGTTACTTTCAATTCGGTTTGTATAATTAATACTTTAGACTTCCGCTGTGCATTGAACTGTGATTAATAGACTATGATGATATCAACTATGTCACGATACTCCCCATCGGGCCCACCGGTACTACGTGGAAATATCCGGGTGTGACAGAAGGCTACTAACACCAACAGCCCCCCAGTTCAAAGGTTTATTGTACTGTTGTATATATACCTTTGGACTTCTTTGGTTGTCCGAACTAATTCTTCTAACTTGTTTTGTATTTCCCGAGGAGGCCATAATTACCCTAGGTGTTCCCTTGGTTGACGTGTCCAGCTATCATTGGGGGAGAAAATATCTTGTTGCCCTTTCAGTTGCTTGTCTAATCATCCCCCCCTTTAACTAGGTTTCTGTTTCCTTTTTGTTCATTCTCCTTCTACTTTCTTCCTGGTTTTCTTCTTCTTCTTCCAACGTATCTTCTTCCTTCGACCATAATGTTAGCCCTATCTAATTCTTCTTCTTCTTTATCTTGTGTCTTTAGGGTTTTCTTATTATGAGTAAGAATGATATGGGTCTTCATACTTCCTTCCTTGATCAGGAGGTCGTTGATGCTTTCTGTCATAAATTCATCGACTATATTTTTTATCCTCCCTTTGCACTGGATCTGGACCACCTTATTACGGATTGTCCAGCTAGTTACGTTGGGTTTTATAAAAACATTTCAACTTCTCCGGTATTCGGTTTCCTTTATCTAGGTTATTGTTGGAATTTATTTTTGGGGGATTATGGCTTAGATATTAAGCAATTGGATCCGTTAAGTGCTATAAAGGTTATACATTTTTAGGTGATGTGCCATATCCAAGTGTAACACCCTGAAAATATTAGGAATTTTATAAATGACCATAACAAATATGTTGGTCACAATTAAGGATAAAATAACTACGAAAAATTTAACCTAGTTAATTATGTGCCTTGAAATATTAAGGAAAACAAGGTTAAAATACCCAAAATAAAACTTGAGAATAAGTAGAGGGACCAAAAGTGACAAAATTGAAATTTGGTTTTTATTAAATAAAAATTTAAAATCCAAAACACACACTTGGTGTGTTCTGGTCGAAGGAAAAACGTAGAGGGCGAACAAGCTTCCCCATTTGAACCCTAGTTCTTGCAATTCCATCAAATTGCAAGGGGAAATCAGTTCCAAATCAAAATCCAAACTCGAATTAGTGATCACCTTCGCGAAAGGATCATAAGGTATGCTTAATTTTGGTTATTTGGTTTCATCTTGAGTTCTAGATAAACATATGAAATTCGAAATTTAGCTTGGATGTTTGATGTTGGATGAGATTAGGAAAGAAATCAAGTCTAGGAGTAAACCCTAGTCAATAAATTGTTGAATTTGTGTTCATAAGTAAGAAATCCATAATCACCCATTTAGGTGTTAAATGGGTTTTGTAGGATGATGAGATACATTGAAATCTTGATCATAAAACGAATATTATTGATTTTTATGAAGTGAATCTAGGTGTTACTATGCATGCTAGATAAAATAAATTTGAAAATGATGTTAATCTTGGCTAAATAGTTAGTCATGAACTTGATTGTTATTGGTATAAAATCATGCTCACTAGGTGTTCGATGTAATGCCTAAACGAGAACAAATTGTAAGATTTAGAGTAAAAATGCATGTTCAAATCGTATGGTGAATTATGCGTTATAAGAAATAATAAGAGTTCTAAACACGATGTTAGTTGAACTCTACAGGCACGATGGTTAAATCTTCAAGCGGTCAAGTCGAGCGGACGCGCGCTTGAAAGATATGCTTTGAAAGGTACGCGACTTGTCGTCTCTTTACATTTATGTAGACAAGCCTAGTCATAGATATGTTTAATGTTGTTATAACGAAAATAGTTGCGTTTGGTAAGTCTAAGAAGTGATGGAATTCACTCGACAAACCAAATGGGTCAAATTAAATAGTTGGGGTATGTATGATGTTGAAATGGTGAAATTGTAATCGTTTGGTAAGCCTAAGAAGTGATGGAATTCACTCGACAAACCAAACGGTTGAAATAAATAGTTGGTTAGATATGTTTATTGATAATATTGTTTAATTAGTCATGTTTGGAATGTATATAAAGTGACGTAATTCACTAGATAAAGAACGGGTTAAAATAATGGCCGAAATGGTAGTGTTCGAAGTGACTTGAAAGTCAATCGTTAAATTTGAGTTATAAAAGCGTAAACCATGGAATGGAAGTGATACGCTAAGATGGACAAGCCCGAGAATGGGTAATTATGGTTAGAAATCAATAACAATGAATTATGCAAGTACGTAACCACGGTTCCGTTACTTTATGTTTGATCATGTAATTTTGTTAGTTAACTACGTGTTAGAATTGTTATGTAAACTTGATAAATAGTTGAAGTGACGAAGTTCACTAGATAGACAAACGGGTCAAATGTTGGTTAAAATAAGTTTGGCATGTCGTATAGTGGTGGTTTTCGTTAGACAACCAAACGGGTCAAATATTAGGTAAATTGGTAGAGTTGAAGTGTGTTAGATAGTCACTCATTGATTAGGAATCATAAAAAAAAAAAGTAGTCCGTTGAACGGACGCGCCAAGAGCATAACTTTTCTTGAAAGATCCCATGATATGGGTCAAAAGAAAAGTATTATAATTTGTTGATTATTAACAATGTATTTGATCGAAATTGTTCATAACAAGCACAACATATTGTGTGCAAAAGTTTTAGGAATGGTAGTGAACACCAATGTTGACAAGCCCAGGTAAAAAGGGGTAAATTTTATTTAGAAACCATTATGAGTAACTTATGTAAAGTTTGACGTATACCCAAACTGGTCGAATAAATAATAAAAGGGAATTCTTAGGCGATTAGTCTATAAACGAGATTTTACGCAAGTAATGATATTAAACGGGTCCGTATTTAAATTACGGACACGTAGGAAAAAGAATCGCGAAAAACGGACTTGTAGAACGAAAGTTATGAAGATTTTAAGTTAGAATTTGGTTATTAATTGGAGCTGGGCAACTGCAGCTCAAACCAAGCAACCTGCTGTCGAAAATAGGGTGTCGTGTCGCGCGACACCATAGCAGACTCGTGGTCGCGTCATGCGACGTCGGTCGCGGGCCGCGTAAGCCTAGACGGGATCTGTTGCGGGGCGCGACAGACCCATAATTCAGAAATTTTATTTTGTTTTCATTGTTTGGCATTAGAACTTGATTATACATGTTTTAACGTTGTCAAAACTAACAATTAACATGGTTTTGACATTAGGTGATGTTGGTCTCACTCCGGATGGCGATCAAGCATGAATTCAAGAACCGAACACATCGTTTTGAAGCTTCCGCGTTAATCTAAATTTCTTGTAGACAATGTTTATTTTGTAAACACTTAACTTGATGTCTCTCATGTTTAAACTAGTTAGTTAGTTAGTTAACTAAGATACTATCGTGATGAAATCTTATTGTTTTGTATAACCTTTGAAATGATGCATTCTTTTAAAAATGTGTATTTTATGTTAAAATCCTAACAATGAGACGGGTGTTACAAGTTGGTAATCAGAGTTCAAGGTTGTTAACAATGTGGAAGATCATGAACTCAAGTAAGGCCGAATATGGCAATGTGGAAGACCCGAACAACGGGGCATGAAATGACGGTGATTAATCAATCTAGCCGATAAGACCATCCAAAGTCAAAATAGTAACGTGATTTATACAAAACACTTGTCAATATAAGATTAGTTTGGGGCAAACATGTTGACGAACTCATTCTATGGAGTGGTAAATTGACAATTGGGTCAAATAGGTGACAAAATAAGAAATACAAGTTACAGTCCGTGAGGACTTACACGTGAAAGACGCATGCGTCAAGGTAAAGAATAACCTTTGACAAAAAGAAAGAATGCCTTAAAAACAAGACTAAGTTAGTTTGGTCCAAATCAAAGGACTACCTAAAGAAGGTTTCGGGGACGAAAACTATTTAAGGGGGGTAGACTTGTAACACCCCGAAAATATTAGGAATTTTATAAATGACCATAACAAATATGTTGGTCACAATTAAGGATAAAATAACTAGGAAAAATTTAACTTAGTTAATTATGTGCCTTGAAATATTAAGGAAAACAAGGTTAAAATACCCAAAATAAAACTTGGGAATAAGTAGAGGTACCAAAAGTGACAAAATTGAAATTTGGTTTTTATTAAATAAAAACTTAAAATCCAAAACACACACTTGGAGTGTTCTGGTCGAAGGAAAAACGCAGGGGGCGAACAAGCTTCCCCATTTAAACCCTAGTTCTTGCAATTCCATCAAATTGTAAGGGGAAATCAGTTCCAAATCAAAATCCAAACTCGAATTAGTGATCACCTTCGCGAAAGGATCTTAAGGTATGCTTAATTTTGGTTATTTGGTTTCATCTTGAGTTCTAGATGAACATATGAAATTCGAAATTTAGCTTGGATGTTTGATGTTGGATGAGATTAGGAAAGAAATCATGTCTAGGAGTAAACCCTAGTCAATAAATTGTTAAATTTGTGTTCATAAGTAAGAAATCCATAATCATATGTAGACAAGCCTAGTCATAGATATGTTTAATGTTGTTATAATGAAAATAGTTGTGTTTGGTAAGTCTAAGAAGTGATGGAATTCACTTGACAAACCAAACGGGTCAAATTAAATCGTTGGGATATGTATGATGTTGAAATGGTGAAATTGTAATCGTTTGGTAAGTCTAAGAAGTGATGGAATTCACTCGACAAACCAAACGGGTTAAAATAAATAGTTGGTTAGATATGTTTGTTGATAATATTGTTTAATTAGTCATGTTTGGAATGTATATAAAGTGATGTAATTCACTAGATAAAGAACGGGTTAAAATAATGGTCGAAATGGTAGTGTTCGAAGTGACTTGAACGTCACTCATTAAATTTGAGTTATAAAAGCGTAAACCATGGAATGGAAGTGATACGCTAAAATGGACAAGCCCGGGAATGGGTAATTATGGTTAGAAATCAATAACAATGAATTATGCAAGTACGTAACCACGGTTCCGTTACTTTATGTTTAATCATGTAATTTTGTTAGTTAACTACGTGTTAGAATTGTTATGTAAACTTGATAAATAGTTGAAGTGACGAAGTTCACTAGATAGACAAACGGGTCAAATGTTGGTTAAAATAAGTTTGGCATGTCGTATAGTGATGGTTTTCGTTAGACAACCAAACGGGTCAAATATTGGGTAAATTGGCAGTGTTGAAGTGTGTTAGATAGTCACTCATTGATTATGAATCATAAAAAAAGTAGTCCGTTGAACGGACGCGCCAAGAGCATAGCTTTTCTTGAAAGAATCCATGATATGGGTCAAAAGAAAAGTATTATAATTTGTTGATTATTAACAATGTATTTGATCGAAATTGTTCATAACAAGCACAACATATTGTGTGCAAAAGTTTTGGGAATGGTAGTGAACACCAATGTTGACAAGCCCGGGTAAAAAGGGGTAAATTTTATTTAGAAACCATTATGCGTAACTTATGTAAAGTTTGACATATACCCAAACGGGTCGAATAAATAATAAAAGGGAATTCTTAGGCGATCAGTCTATAAACGAGATTTTACGCAAGGTAATGATATTAAACGGGTCCGTATTTAAATTACGGACACGTAGGAAAAAGAATCGCGAAAAACGAACTTGTAGAACGAAAGTTATGAAGATTTTAAGTTAGAATTTGGTTATTAATTGGAGTTGGGCAACTGCAGCTCAAACCAAGCAACCTGCTGTCGAAAATAGGGTGTCGCGTCACGCGGCACTATAGCAGCCTCGTGGTCACGTCACGCAACGTCTGTTGTGGGCCGCGTAAGCCTAGACGGGATCTGTCGCGGGGCACAACAGACCCATAATTCAGAAATTTTATTTTGTTTTCATTGTTTGGTATTAGAACTCGATTATACGTGTTTTAACGTTGTCAAAACTAACAATTAACGTGGTTTTGACATAAGGTGATGTTGGTCTCACTCCGGATGGCGATCAAGCATGAATTCAAGAACCGAACACATCATTTTGAAGCTTCCGCGTTAATCTAAATTTCTTGTAGACAATGTTTATTTTGTAAACACTTAACTTGATGTCTCTCATGTTTAAACTAGTTAGTTAGTTAGTTAACTAAGATACTATCGTTATGAAATCTTATTGTTTTGTATAACCTTTGAAATGATGCATTCTTTTGAAAATGCGTATTTTATGTTAAAATCCTAACAATGAGACGGGTGTTACACCTTGGTGGTTCGATTACAATTCCTTTGTTCCGAAAATTCTATCGGCTTAGGTATATTAGTGATTGGTATACTATCCAAAAGAAGTTGGACAAGGTTTGGGTTTACAGTGCTGATTACTCTAGTTTGAAGAATTGGAAGGGTGAATTCTTCTGGCTTTCGAAATTTGCGGTTCCTTTGGTTATGTCGTGGCGTAAGCCGAAACAAGCGATGAATCTGAAGGATGATGATGACTCCCCTTATGATGAAAACCTTTTTGCTTTGTTAATTTCTAATTCCTCACGTTTACAAGTGTTTTCTGAAGAAGTTCTTATTCTAACCGGACTGAGCCGGATGTGGCTTTATCCCGATGTTGTTCCAATGTTCAAGAAGGGGGCAAAGGGTACGGTCTTTGATTCTCCAGAGATTATCTTCCCGGAGCCCTCTTCTTACCTAATTATTTTTGTGTTTTTTAAAGAGACTTGGATATTATATTTTTTTGCTTGCAATCATTATCGTTTTTGTTATGTAGAAATGAGTTTGCTAGATTTTGTGCAACGTTAGGGAATGGGCATGAAGGGTCCTCGTCCTTTAAATGAGGGTGAAAGTTCGGTTTTGGATTGGCATAGTAGTGTTTGTGTGGACTTCTTTCCTCAAGCAGGTAAAGTTGGTGTGTTTTTGACAAAACAAGTTGTAGAACAAATACTATTTGATGATGACGATGATATTGGGATTTGTACAGAGGGTCATCCTCTGGCTATTGCTCAACAGGGTCATAGTGGGAAGGGTGAAAACCTTGGTCCAATCAATCCGTTTCTTTTACCGGGCGTAAAGGTTGTCTCACCCCGTGTTCCTTCGAACACAGAAGTTGAAGCAATTGAAACCGATTCCCTCGTGAGATATTCTAAACGAAAAAGGGGTTCAAATGGGAAGAAAGAGAAGAAAAACAAATCTGTCCCTCCAGCTTATAACTATGATGAAGGTCGTTATGGTAAACCCAATGCTACTGTAGTTTCTCATGACCCTCTCAACTTTTCCTGCTCCGGCTCTTCATCTAGGGACCAAAAGTTAGTGGGCCCAGGGTGGCCCATCACAGCCAAGCCCATTAGGGTTAGGATTCCTTTATCTTTAAATAGAGGGTCCACCCTTTATTTCCATCATCCTATTTTGGCCTCCTGTCATCTATTCTCTCTCTCTACAATATAACTCTCTCTCTCTACAATACAATTCTCTCTCTCTCTCTAGAATATAATGACAACTTATCAACTGAGCTGAGTTGCTGACCCTCTGAGCTGCTAAGCTCATGAGGTACTACACCAGCAGATCCCAGTCACGAACTATGCAACTTGGAATCACCACAGCTGCTAGCTAACCCTTGGATCTCGACCACAACCTCCCTAACCATTCTTTATCTCTCTTATACTTATCTATATCTATAATAAATGAAACATTGGGGGACACTTGTCACCCTATGGTTGATGCCAAATAAGCTGACACATCAGCATACATGTGGCATAGCTCTACATCAAGGATTGGAGAAGGCTTCTTACATATGCTATTCTATACTCTCTCTCATTCTCTCCAAACCGTTCAAAGTATTATTCGAAACCCTAATCTACGATTCCTGCTCCTTACCCTTTCAATCGATCCTGTGCACAAACCCTAATTTTGATATCTATTTTTCTAGCCGTTTCACTCCGAATCTCAACGAAGACATCAATCATTCATCATCGCAAACACTAATCGCATAAAAAATCATCGAGCATGAGCATATTCTGGTGTAAGTTATTGATTATTGGTATGAAACATCTCATCAATTTCATCATTCATCCACCAGGTGATTGTTTACATTATCCCCTTTTGAATTTCGCTCATATCCTTTTCTTCATCGTTTCTGAAGTGTTGATTTGTTGAGTTTTGCCCTTTCGTTGATCATCTATCTTATCTATCTTGACATTTGGTTTTTTTTTTATTTCCATTATTTCATTTTTCAGCGTTTGTTCATCGTTCAATGGACTTTTGTGTTGCAAGGGTTGATTTGTGGTTTATGTCAGACTGATTTGAGCTTTGATTTGTTTTCTTGGCAGATTGCGTTACATATTTTGGATTTGGATTAATTTTACTGTGTTTTTGATTATTTTAGAGTTGTTGGTTGCAGGAGTCTTAGGAATTAGGATTTTGTTTCGGTACCTATTTTTCAAATCGACTGAATATGCATATGAAACGCTCAAAATGTAGGTTGTTTGGCATCAAAGTTGAAGATGGATGGCTAAGCTTTTAAGCAGTTGGGTGGCAGCGCTATGTAGTTGGTATAAGGTATGATTTCTCAAGGTTGTTCCCCTTTGTTGGTAGCCTATGTTGTTAATCTATATCAAAGTATATTTGTATAAAGTTTGTTTCAATTCTCATGTTGAATAGTTTTTTAGGGTTTTTTTTCTTCTATTTGTGAAAAACTAAGTTATAATACGATTGCAGGGCTCACTAGGTCGAACAGAGGTTGTTATTTTAATCTATATCAAAGTATATTTGTAAAAAGTATGTTTCAATTCTCATTTTGAATAGTTTTTAGGTTTTTTTTCTTCTATTTGTGAAAAAATAAGTTATAATACGATTGCAGGGCTCACTAGGTCGAACAGAGGTTGTGATTCGGCATTTGCCAGCTGCCACACAAAATTTCTTAGTTGGCGCTCATGGAGAAGATCGACAAGAGTAGGTTAGTGTTTTACGTGCATCAAATCCGGTGTGTCTTATACTGGTTCTGAATTTACAGAGCCCAAACATGGCTTCATGGATAATGGCAACTCAAAAAATCAAAACCATAAAACTTCAGCTGCATCTACACATTCATTAAAGAAGGATGGATTTCAAATATGGAGTTTGGGTCGATTCTTTGACGGTGGTCAGGCATCGTGACGACAAGCGAGCGGGCGAGAAGGTGGTGCGGTAATTATCATTCTTGCCATAATTTTGTGACATGTTCTATTAGTTAATTCTTATGATATCAGCTATTTTTAATGGTTCGGGTGTCTGTCGCATATTTTCTTACATCATAATTGACTATCTTTGGATATAATGTGTTGTAACAGGTTATAATGGGCACGCAAGATAGAAGGTGCTGGTGTGTTTGCAGTTGAGCTGTTTTTAACAGAAGATGCCAGGTTACTATTATATATTTTAATTTTTTTATGTTTTAACGTAAGACTTTTAATAACTTTATATGTATACTGCTATATGTGAATGTTAATATGAATTTGTGTGTTTAAAGGAGGTTGCTTTTAGACCTCATAATAGTGGTCACAAGACAACTACTTTATGTAACAATTTTGACTAACATGGAGACTATACACAAAACTAACAACATGAACTCAAGTTTTGGGTAATTTATATTTTATTCTCCCACTTTTTTGTATAATTCATGAAGTAACTTTTTTCTATCTTTATTATATGATATTAGCGTGTCATTATATTTCAAAATACACTTATCATGTTACATAGCAAATCGTTCTCATGAATTTCTAAACTTCATGGAAGTTTTGAAATGTACCTACTTCAAATATAGGTGGGGGACAACTGACATGTAAATAACTAGGTCACAGCAGGTTTTGTTGAACTGTTATTCCAATCTTTTTTTGTATAACTATGTATGCAGTATGCAACTCTTCCTTATGATTCTATTGAAAAGTAAAATAGACTATGGAGCTATGAATTTATTATGATCATTTTAAGTAGGTTGAATGGTGCAATGGAATTGAGTGAATTCATGTCATCATTTTTAAGATACAAGATAGAAAGGAAGCCAACAAGCGTGTGAGCGCGCCATGGCTATGTCTTCTCTCACCAAGTACATGTATTTTATTAAGGTGACAAGATTTCTAAAAGAAAGACAAACAGGCAGCAACGAAGAAGCAGTCAGCCCATCCACACCGGCCACTACTCCTGGCCAACGCGTCGCCGCTGCCGATGTCCTTCCATAGTCCTGCTACTACGGTTGCCACAAGCCCGACGGACGATCACTGGCCACTACACTAGGTTAAGTTCTTTTTTTTAGTTTAAATTAGATGTGATTATGTGAAATTGTTGTTGAACGTAACTTGAAAATGTTTATTCTAAACTGAGCGTTTATAGGTCGGTGCGAAGGCGGTTCGGGTTTTTATTGTTAATGAGGTATTTGGTCCAGAATCAAGGTAATGAGCTTTTGATTTTAGGTAAGTAGGCTTTTACTATCTAATTGTTCTTTGATTTCAATCAGTTGTTTTAATTGCATAGTATATCAGTTTATGCTAATTATATGTATGTTAATAAAAAAACAAGGTTGAATATGGCCTTAGTATGCAAGTCCTCCCACAGACCAAAGCTTTTCGTGTATCCTACACTTTGGACTTGGATACTGACCTAGGGTTGCTCAGTCTTAAGAAGGCGGTAATCAGGTACAGATATCATCTAATATTATTTTCTGTCGGGGGAAATTTGTTTATTTACTCACACGATATTTACAATTTACTTCTCCAGCATGCAAGGGAAACATTTATAAGAGACTGGGACCCACGAGAACATAGACTTCTACATAACAGGTGGTGCACTTTTATACTTCTACGTTTTTACATTTATTGTTCGAGTAGAAAAATTGTTAATTTAGTTTTTTATGCATGCTCGCTATTACAGCAATGTGGACAAAGTTCGAGATTTTATAAAGAGTGTCTACGTGGATAAGAAGTTTTTCGCTTCAAAGGCGTCCGGAAAACCTCCTAGAGATACAATGGATGGTTCGGTTCTATATTGGATGTGATGGAAGTTGTTTTGAAGGTAGTTTATTCCTACTTCGTATATTGTGTTTGAATATATGTTGGTTGTGAAAGATATTTAGATTAGAACATAATAATTTATGGTGTGGTAAATTGGAGAGACTTTTTGTTGCTGTTAATAGTATAGGTTGCACAATAAAAGAACTTTATTTTGTTTATTATGGATTGACAGGCATTTGCACCAAGGAGGTACTATGAAATCGACCTCCGTTAACTGCGTGAAGATGTATACAGTTGCAGGATAACATCGCTCGCTGGCCACTTGGCTACCGCCGAAGAAGCTTAGAGCTTTTCGCAAAGACAAAAGTATGGATTTTGCTTATTTTTTTTAATTTCGTTAATAAACTTGATTGTGAATTTGATCTGTTAGATGTGGTACTTTTTTTCATTAGCTATACAAGAATTGTTGTTTTCTTTATTTAAGGGTGTTATTTCTATGAATAGATTACACGGAAAGGGTGGATTTGATCCAAGATTTAAGATTTGTCAACATTCTAAAGACATTGGTACATAATTGCACGCCAATTGCTTGACAAAATGTCTCAATGAAGTGCTGCCATAAAAATTGAAGTCATAACAATGTCCAGCAATGTTGCATCTGATGTATGTGTAAGAGTTCCAGCAATGAGCAACTAACACACTTCTACTACAAATTGCACCAGCAATACGTAAGTTTAAGTGACCAGAATTGTTAATTTGCAAAAAAAAAAAAAAAAAAAAAAAAAAAAAAAAAAAAAAAACATTTAAATATTTTATACTCTATTACAAGAATGTAGTCTACAAGGAAGTTTTTTCCGGGATTTAATAATTTTCTGTTTGTTTCTTCCAATGTATGCGTTTGTACAGAATATTACATTTCAAAGTAAATAATATGGTTTTGGTTGAACCCGCGTATTACGCGGGCATTAACCTATTATATATATATATATCAGTGTTACAAAAATCGCGACTAGTCGGCGATTAATCGGCGACTAGTCGCTAGTCGGACCTCTACAGAGTAATTTTTCACTAATCAGTGAAAAAATCGCTAGTCGGTCAAAGCCGGTGATAATCGCTGCTAGTCGGCCCAAGTCGGGCTAGTTGGCCCATTTAAATTGATTGCAAAAGTGGCCCAAAACAAAAAATTAGCCCATTTTCTTATGCCCTACAATCAGTAAATCACTTTTATTCCTTTATTATCAGCAAGACAGCAACGATTCTTGCCCTAAAATCTCTACAATGCCCTAAAATCTCTACAAAAGTGACCGGCGACATCGGAGACATCAGCGACAGCGGCGACTCCTTCTCCGGCGGACCTGCTTCCTTCTCCGGCGGACCTTGCTTCCTTCTCCGGCAGACCTTGCTTCCTTCGGTTCTTCCATACTCCAATCCAACAGGTAATAGTTTAATGGATAACTAATTTTCAGACTTACAGTTGGCCGATTGATTGTTATAGTTTAATGGATAACTAAGTTTCAGTGGACTGATTATATGTTACAGACTTACAGTTGGCCGATTGATTGTAGTTTGTTACAGACTTACAGTTGGCCGATTAATTGATTGATGTTAATGGATAACTAAGTTTCAGTGGACTTGATGATTTTTCTTACAAATAGTTACATTAGTTACATTAGTGAATATTCTTACAGTTGATGATTGTAGATTGTTACAGACTTACAGTTGGCCGAATATAGGTTATTTCTTACAAATAGTTACATTAGTGAATATCTTGTGAAAGCTGTACTGAATTGATGATTTTTTTGGTGTAGACGTGTCGAAATCATTGAACACTACGGGGATGACGATTACATTTGAACTATTTGTTAATGTTTGAATTTTAAGTACTTAGACTTGTTATGTTATGAATTATATGTAAGTTTAGTTTGAATTTTGAACTACTTTTATCTTTTTATGTATTATATTGATATGGATGTGTGAGTATATATATACATATTTATAAAAATAAAAAAAAATATACATATAAAATTCCCGATCCGATTAATCCCGAGTAATCCCGAGTAGTCGCTAGTCCCCTACCTCACCGACCCGCTAGCGACTAGCGAGTTCTCCAACCTTGATATATATATATATATATATATATATATATATATATATATATATATATATAGGGAGAAGATCATGCGAGAACCACCTCTTATTGTGAGAACCGCGAGAACCAATGTGAACACACCAAAAATGCCTAAAAATAGCTAAAAATCACAAAAAAAAAATTTGAATTTTTTAATATTTTTTATAAAAAAATCGCTACTTTTCGAAGCCAAAAAAAAAATTAAATTTTTTTTTGCTTCTAAAAGTAGCGATTTTAACATAAAAAATATTAAAAAAATTCAAAAAAATTTTTTAGATTTTTTTAGGTTTTTTGGGGGTTTAGTTTTTAGCATTTTAGCTTGGGTGGGGGGGGGGGGGGGGGTTAAGGTTTTTTTAGGTTTTTTTTAGCATTTAGCTTGGGGGGGGGGGGGGGGGGTTTAGGTTTTTAGGGGGGGTTAGGTTTTTTTTTTTTTGGGGGGGGGGGGGGGGGGGTTAGGTTTTTTTAGCTATTTTAGGTTGTGTTCACATTGGTTCTCAAGGTTCTCACAATAAGGGTGGTTCTCGCATGAGCCCCTCCCTATATATATATATATATGCATCTATGTTTTATGTTTATACATTCTTCTTGGATAGATTACTAATGTTGAGCGTCGGAGCGTTGGATAGATTCTAACGGGTTCTTTCGTGTTGTAGGTACAAGCTAGGAGGTGACGAGGTTGACCCGAGGAACGTTCATACCTTCCCCTGACCTTATCCTTGTTGCTTCAACACGAGCAGAAACAATTCGAAGCCATAGCGCCCGGGAGACGGTGTTCCCAGACGCTATGGGGCGTTTAAAGAGGGTTTGACGTGATATAAGGCTCAAGTACGAAAGAACTTAGCCCAAATAGCGACAATGACTGTTTCAAGATTGCATACTTCAATGTAGGTAGGTAGCAACATCCCCCACCCTCAAACTTCTAAAAAATACTCCTTTGTCATCACGAACTTTCAAATTAACCCACTTAAAAAAATTAAAAATTCTCACAACTATAGCATTCCTCAAATTCTCTACAAAACACACAACTGTCATGTGGTATATACGACCACAATCGTATCAAGAAAATCCCACCATTATGTCATATGTGGCCACAACTAGATAGAATATATCCATTTCTACTTCTAGATAAGGAATGCTCTTATGTGTTTTCCACTCTAAAGTACCCAAAAAATGTTCGAAATTCTTCGTTTGACAAAAATTTATTTACATTTATGCTTCCCTCTAATTTAAAATTAGAAGCTAACATTGTCTTGGTAGTTTGACACAACCATTACATGTAACATGGGGTCATAACACACTT